>JAQMRL010000001.1:196267537-197667537 GCA_035578175.1 Catonia carolina | reverse complement strand
AAATGACACCTTCACTTCATTCACCACAGGGTCTGGCTGTATAATGAAATTCATTACTTCCAGAGGAGATAACTCTGATTAGTGTCACAGTACACCTCTACCTCTTCTGTTTTTAAATTATTCAGTCATTTAATTGGCTGACCATGTGATAAGAAACACAACTATTTATTTTAGCCTTGCAATGAACAGATTGAGTGTACATAAATCCTCTATTTGATCATAATAGTGAATTCTAATGGGTAGAATTTTAAATAAAATCTCGGAAATTCTTGAAACAAAATCGTCATACATTGAAAAATTGGTATACAGCTAAGAATCAGATTGTATCTTACACTTTTTGTAAAAATTTATTTTTGTTACTTGCAACGTTTTTCCGTTGACCCATTCAGTAATTGTAAACCAACTCACTCCTCATTTTACTTAGTAACTTAGTAAAGACTCTAGAGGTTCGAATCAGCCTTTCACCTGATGACCTAAACAGTAATTGTTGTTGTTTAGGCCAACAGCCGAAAGGCTGTTTTGAACCTCTAGAGGTTTTACTAAGTAAAAACGAGGAGTAAGGTGGTTTACCATTGCCTTCCTCACTGAGTTGAAAGAGTACGCTTATCAGCATGCCAGGCCCTTCGAAAAGCACTCACTTTCCACCCTGCAAATGACACCTTCACTTCATTCACCACAGGGTCTGGCTGCATAGTGAAATGCATTACTCTCAGAGGAGATAACTCTGACTAGTGTCTTTTACACCTTTACCTCTTCTATTCTTAAATAGTTCAGTCATATAAGTGGCTGACTATGTGATAAGAAACAGAACTATTTTTTTTAGCCCTGGACCAAACAGATAGAGTGCAATTAAAATAACACTCCACCTGCCCATTTTGGGCATAAACAGTAATTAATAATACAATGAAAATTTTTTTTATAATTTGTAGTGTAAGTTGTATAATGGAAGTTTTTCAAGAAACTTATAATATTATGTATTTCAGCATGAAGTTTAATACTTCATTTTTATTTTGTTTAACTTTGTTTTACTTTCTCTTATCTTATGTGAATGTAATAGGGAAGGATAGACTACATTTCATGTTGATTTTTACTTGAAATTTTTCAGGGCCCTTGAACTCAAAAAAACATGTTTTTAGTGACTGGTGTGTTTGTGAACAAATTATCTCAAGAAAGGAATAGCATTCAAAGTTGAGACTTGGAACTTAAATTAGGTTCCATTAAGGAACCTGATGCAATCATTTTCATTAAAATCGGTCAACCAGAAGTAGTAATTTATTTATGCAATTTGTTTGTATAATTATTTGTAGCCCCTAAATGGGACTTTGAGGCAGGTTCAATACAAAAAACGTTATACAAACCCAACTCCTTCCATTACTGAATGACCAGGTTCCTGATGGAAACTTTGTGTTTATGTAGGATGGCACTCCTTGCCGCAAAAATAGAAAAGTTAAACATTTTCTTAGAGTTCAAAAATAAATCTTTATAATGCATCCTGCAGTTTGAAATTATTTCTATTTCATATAATGAAATAAGTGAAATAAAAATTTTTTAGTTTAAATTTTTTTTTTTACTCTGATGATGGTGGATCCACCAAAACACATGTAAGTATGAATAAAAATAAAGGTGACGCAGTTTAAAAAGAAGGTTGATGAAATTATTATATTAATTCATTATATGAAATAGAAATTATCTTAGAGATAATAATTTGAAAATCCTTTCTTGGCCAGTTAACAGCCCTGATGCAAATCCGATGAAGAATCTTTTAGTAATTGTAAAGAAAAAACTTGTGTGTCGGGTCCAGTAGTGGTATGTAACTTAAGTTTCAAGTTTCAAGTTTGTACTTTGTTCCGTTCTTGAGATATTTTGTATACACACAGACACACATACAGACCAATCGCTAAAAACATGTTTTTTGGGTTCAGGGGGTCTGAAAACGTATAGATACGGTGAAAACTCGATTTCGTAAAATTGACATGAAAACAATACTTTCCTTCCTATATATTCATATAGGCAAGAGAAAGTAAAAATTGTGAAAAGTAGCCTATGCTTATCAGCATGCCAGGCCCTCCAAAAAGCATCTACTTTTCACCTTGCAAATGACACTTCCACTCATCTACCACAGATTCTGGCTGTATAATGAAGTTCATTACTCTTAGAGGAGATTACTGTTACTATACTATTTCAAAGCTTATGAGCTCTGAAAGTATGCACTGCCCCCCCCCCCTACCCACTTTATAACTAGCCAATGACTTGCCAGCAACGTTGCCAATACTTGCTTTTGTAACTCTGTTATATATTTTGTCAGCCATATTTTTGGTCTTTCAATAAAAAATATAACCTTTGAACATACAATCAGCTGATTATATTGTAAAGTACAGTATTGCATGTTAACACACTCTTAACATTCACTCTTAACACACTCTTAAGGGAAAATCCCTATTTAGTTACAAAAACCTATAGGTTTTTGTAATAATCATTCACAGATAATAGAGCGAGAAATATGAACATGCGAAAAAAACATCATCCAACTATCTCCAATACAAACCAAAATATTTAATTCCCAAAAATGTGCAATCATGCAAAAACCACATTTCCGGAAAACTTAAAAGTTGAAGAAATAATTTCACTCGCCTTGCTAGTGAGCTTTATTTTAAACAGATGTTTTTATAACTTTTTGTCAACTTACAAAGTAAACAAAATATGTTGTGATTCAGAAAATTTTAAACTTCAAATAAATGCAAAAAACAATCAAAATTTAAAAAAATCATCTTCTTTAGTTGACTACCTCCTTAGATGCTTCAGTCATATAATTGGCTGCCCATAACAGACAGGTGGAGTTTCAAATTGTTTACATTCAATCTGTTCATTGAAGGGCTAAAATAAATAGTTCTGTTTTTTAACACATGTTCAGCCAATTAAATGACTGAATCATTTAAGAACAGAAGAGGTAGAGGTGTAAAAGACACTAATCAGAGTTGTCTCCTCTGAAAGTAATGAATTTCATTATACAGCCAGACCCTGTTGTGAATGAAGTGAAGGTGTCATTTGCAGACTGGAAAATATGTGCTTTCCAGAGGGCTCGGCAAGCTGATAAGCATACTTTTCCATTCAGTGAGGAAGGCAAATGTAAACCACCTCACTCCTCGTTTTACTTAGTAAAACCTCTATACATACATAACTTTAAGTAATGCCCATAACAGGCAGGTGGAGTGTTAAATTATTTTTGCTCTATCTGCTGCTCAAAAAATAGTTCTGTTTTTAACACATGGTCAGCCAATTAAATGACTGAATTATTTAAGAACAGAAGAGGTAGAGGTGTAAAAGACACTAATCAGAGTTGTCTCCTCTGAAAGTAATGAATTTCATTATACAGTTGGACCCTGTGGTGAATTTAGTGAAGGTGTCATTTGCAGAGTGGAAAATATGTGCTTTCAGAGGGCCCGGCATGCTGATAAGCGTTTTTTTTCCATTCAGTGAGAAAGGCAAAATTGTAAACCACCTCATTTCTCATTTTACTTAGTAAAACCTCTACAGGTTCAAACCAACCTTTCGGCTGTTGAGCCAAAAATTGGCTGACCATGTGATAAGAAACACAAAACTATTTTTTGTAGCCCTGCAATTAACATATAGAGTGCAAATAATTTAACACTCCACCTGCCTGTTATGGGCAAATAATAATAATAATAATAATAATAATAATGATAATAATAATAATAACAAAAATAAATCAATACAATACAACCATAAACATTTAATTATAAAAGCAATAAGTTATTATTAGACAAGGTGAAATACAAAAAAAGTCAATTGGATTGGAAGTCAATGATTGTTACAGTACAAATTTAAAATGACTGTAATAATTTATGAATTTCAAGTAAAATAATTATTCATAAATTATGTATTTTATCTGACTCTTTTGTTTTATAATTTCTATATCTTCTAAATGAAAACTTATAATGACGTTGCATTACTATTAATACTAGAGTAAGTATTATTAAGTAGAGGTAAAGACTTAAGAACCTTTGAGGTAGTTTTAAAATAGTGTAATACAATACTTCACCACGTTTATCAATTATCGCAGCACCATATCCCATCAAATAAGTACCCATTCTATAAGAACAAGTTGGTACAACCAGTTCATGTATATAACTGGTATTCATTGAAAATTTCCACATCACCGGAGAGTTATATTTTATTTTATCATCAAATAAATATTCGTCTAAAATCCATTCACCGGTTTTTTTATGACCAGTATAACAGATTGGTACATGTTCATGAGCTGAAAATATTATATCCGGTTTTAATGTGACTATTGCATCTTCTGAAAACCGATACGGTGCATCTAATTGGCTGGTACCAAGTAAAGGAATATGTGAGAGAATTATACGGATTTTTTTTCCGTCTTTTTTTGGTACATAAGGATATAAATTTATCATACGATTAACCTTAATAAATTGTAAATCACCATAATTTATGAAATCAGGTTGTTTAAAATATTTATAGTATCTGGTGATTTCAAATCCCATCACCCGTTTAATTTCTCCACCGATATCATTATCGCCTGGTAAAAATATCATCATATTTAATGGTAATTTTTTCAATGAAAATATTTTATTTAATCTTTCAATGTATCTATTATATTGTTCAGATGTCGCCTTATCCCCTTCATCCATCAAATCACCAAGAAATACTATCAGATCTGGTTTCACATGGTTTAATACCAATGAAAATGTATTCATCAAATATTTATCACTGTCCCATCGTGCGATCCACCACGCATCATTCTCACCTAATATTTGTGGATCAGCTACAAACAGTATCTTGTAGTAATCGGTCATAAAATCGCATTCCACACGAGGCCATCTGTAATAATATGGTGATAATCTATATACAGCACATTCATTGAACAATACTGTACAAAATAGTAACAAGAAATTGGCTCCAAAAAATAAAATTTTTGACTTCTTTCTGAATAGAAACATAATTAAATGTCGTTGTAGCCTATTACTTTAAAGGTTATAAAAACAAATTTATGTTTTGAATTTCAATATTATGTTCAATAATTTAAATGTAATTACCAATAATTTTGTTAGATTATTGAAACGTCTTAAAATTTATTAAAAACAACCTCATAACCTCTTCACCACAATTAAAGATTATATTATTATTAATATTAAATGTTTATTCAACCATTAACTTCATCATTATTCATTAAATTTTTTTAATGCTTTTTTATATAAACTGCATTTAAGTCTACTGCATAAAACTGATTCTTAAAAATATCCACACAATGTACTAAAACTGTACGGTAAACAAAACTATGTATTACCTTAACATACACTGTTATTGTTTAAAATGTAAACAATCTATAATGTTTTGGTTATAATCCAGTTAGAATTTACACAAAAATTGTTAAATGCAAAAGAAAATTCTAATACACTTAAGGTACTAAGTAAAAATTTTCATGAAAATTTACAAAAAAATCCTTGTTTGAAACACTCACACGACTTTTTCTTGCCAATTTTAATAATTAAATACTTAACATGTGTTAAATTCATGAGTAAACAATGGTTTTTTTAAAATCCCTATTTTATGTACGTTGTGATCTGTTCGATTTAACAACAATAAGCAACCGTATGACCTAATGAAATAAGGTGATATGTATGACATGTATCTGATGTGTAGTCTTGTACAGACTCAGGCTGACTATTCCTGAGGAAGTATGGTTAATTGAATCTCAACTATTAAAGTACACCAGTAATCACTGTATATTATTTAAATTTGTATAAAAGTAACCTTTACTAGGATTTGAACCATGGAATCTTCATATTAAGCTGTAAAATGAAAAAAAAACAATATTTTAATGAGCAAAATACGGAAGAATTACTAATTGATGCTAAAATAAGCTAAAAGAAAAAAAACTTGAAGTAAACATTGTACATGTCACCGGATGGTGACATCAAGTGGCGAGTTGAAACCTTTACATTTTGGTGGCCCTTAAAAGGACCATTTAAACGGTAGTCGTCTCGGAGAGGAGTCGGTCGTAGTCGTCGTGACGGTCGAGGAGCTGGGCGACACGGCGTGTCGTCGTCCAGCAGGGACATCATCTTCTTCTTCACAGTAGTGCGTCGATGGTTGCTTCGTCGGGTCCGGTGGGCGTAAGGCTCGGTCGAGGGACCGCTGTGGGCATTGCTCGCGTCAGCAGGTGATGACGGTCCGGTCGGTAGCTTACTTACGCTGTTGGGTCGGCGAGCGGAAGCATCATCTTCTCTCTTGCGGGTCGTCGATGAGTCTTTGCTGGAGTCCGGTAGCCGTGCGCCGATGGTGGACATCTTGTCTGCTGTCTGGATTGGAATTGAATCTCTCGGCTCAGTGTAGCGCTCTTTATATAGTTACCGAGAGCGCTGTGGTAGAGGGCGGTTATTGGTCTTGGCCTTGAGGACAAGGCCTCTGTCGGTACGCCGCCACAAGCCTACCACTCCTCTTGGAACTATTGGCGGCTCCCTCTGTCGCTACGTCGGAAGCTTTGATAGCCGGCAGCACGGTACCTAATCAACGACGGCGTACAATTTTTTATTTTCTATAACGTTAGTTTACTACTTTATTTTTTGCCCTAATATGCATATTAATCGCCCATAACAGGAAGGTAGAGTGTTAAATTATTTGCACTCGATCTGCTAGTTCCAGGGCTGCAAAAAATAGCTCTCTTTCTTATCATAGTCAGCCAATTTGTATGACTGAAGCATTTAACAACAGAAGAGGTAGAGAGAGATGTAAAAGACACTAGTCAGAGTTTTATCCTCTGAAAGTAATGAATTATACAGCCAGACCCTGTGGTGAATGAAGTGAAAGTGCCATTTGCAGGGTGCAGAGTAGATGCTTTTCGGAGGGTCTGGCATGCTGATAAGCTTAGGCTACTTTTGAACTCAGTGAGGAAGGCAAAGGTAAACCACCACACTTCTCGTTCTACTTAGTAAAACCTCTGGAGGTTCAAACCAGCCTTTCAGCTGTTGACCTAGACTACATGCATATTGAGGTCAAAGTATTTAAAATTTGCTTATTCTATCTTCTAGAGGCGTATTACTCAATTTTCTTAAATAAATACATAACTGAAATTAACTGCGTTGATTTTCACAATTTTTTTTTAGGTACCGCTTCATTACAATCTGTTGCAAGTGTCTAATTTAAGTTTGTTGTTGTTTAGGTCATCAGCCAAAAGGCTGGTTTGAACCTGTAGAGGTTTTACTAAGTGTAAATTGAGGAGTGAGGTGGTTTACCACTGCCTTCCTCACTGAGTGGAAAAGTACACTTATCAGTATGCCGGGCCCTCTGAAAAGCACATATTCTCCACTCTGCAAATGACACCTTCACTTCATTCACCACAGGGTCTGGCTGTATAATGAAATCCATTACTTTCAGACGAGATAACTCTGATTAGTGTCTTTTACACTTCTACCTCTTCTGTTCTTAAATGATTCAGTCATTTAATTGGCTGACCACATTATAAGAAGCAGAACTATTTATTTTAGCCCTGCAACTAACAGATTGAGTGTAAATAAATAAATTTAAGTTTAGGCAATCGAATTACTTTTGTAACAATATTCTGATGCATTTATAGGATTATCATTGATTGAGATAATTACTTTACAATGAAGAAGCATAATTTATTTAATGATCTCCTGGAATTACTTCTAATTACAGTATTTGTAACAAGAAGCGAACGCCATATATGGTCATTTACGAAGCGCTGACAACAGGTTAGTTATTTTTTCGCAAATGTAAGTACTTATTAGTGAGTACCACTAGTGAATAAGTTCTTATTGTACATAAGAACTTATAAAACGCCTAGCAACCCCTGTTCGCTTCACTTTACAGCAGCTAATGTAGGCCTCATTAAATTATTTTAAAACCTCTCTATATACAGTATTTGTGGTTTCGTTGCCATGTGACAGCAAAATAAATTGTTTTTCTGCACTTCCAGCTCTAGAAAGTCCGACATAACGACATAAAGTTGTCCATGAGTGAAGGAAGCACTCTTGTCTCAAATCGATGTCCACCGTTTTATATGTTTGTTCCTGCCATTTAACAGAATTAAACAGAATGCATAGAAGAATACCGATGGAAAAGAAAGAGACAGTTGATATAACTGTCATACAACCATATTCTATATGGCTGAGATAAGAGACAGTAATACATTGGTGTGGGTGCGGTACGCAGAGTAATTGGAAATATATGACTCATTCGCTACATGTCCAATGAAAACAAATAGCCTATACGAAATACAGTACAAAAATAAAATTTTTAAATATATCCGAATTTTTAATGTTTTTGGAATCGAATGTTATTCTTCACGTTTTTCTGTTTAGGTCATCAGCCAAAAGGCTGGTTGAACCTGTAGAGGTTTTACTAAGTAAAACGAGGAGTGAGGTGGTTTACAATAGCCTTCCTCACTGAGTGGAAAAGTATGCTTATCAGCATGCCGGGCCCTCTGAAAAGCACATAGGCTATTTCCCACTCTGCAAATAACACCTTCACTTTATTCACCACAGTGTCTGGCTGTATAATGAAATTTATTACTTTCAGAGGAGATAACTCTGATTAGTGTCTTTTACACCTCTACCTCTTCTGTTCTTAAATGATTTAGTCATTTATGATCATACGTTTTTCTATGAAACATAAAAGTTGAATCGTGCTTTTTTATCATGCTCCCGATAAACTAAAACATGCGACATCGTCACAGTTTAAGTTGCTTAACTCACTTAATTAAAGTTACTTTAAGTTGCAAAATAGCCTATATTGATCAGGAAGTTCTAAACTATGCATCAATGAAAGACTTTTTAAAATCAGTTGAGTAGTTTGTGAGATTACCACCTCATACAAACAAACAAACAAACAAACAAACAGACGTTTCCTCTTTATTATATTAGTATAGATTAATGAACCTGGAAAAACCGTAAAAAATTAAATATTTATTAAATTACACGTTTATTATATCTTTGTTGTAGAGAAAAAAAATAAAAGATAAACGAAAGAACCGTTGATTTTAAATCTTCTGGAATTTTGCTCCACCCATTTGAAGTGTTTGTATAAAAAAAAAGAAAAGAACAACTGTACATATTTTAATAGAGTACAACAGAATGTTGAACAGAATTCCCAACCCATAGTTGTGTTGGCTGCGGAGGTCGTTTATATCACGTGGGAGGAGGCATTACTGAATGTCAGAGTCGTGAACGGCTGACGTACCATCATTTCAGTTCTTCACGCAATCCTCACTTTCATTCCCCATTCCTAGTTCGCATTCTGTTTGTTGTTTCTTCAGTCGGAGGAGAAAAGTTTCAGTTCGACCGGTGACCTTGGAGTATGACTGAGTCAAAGAGTTAATAAAATATTTGTGCCTCAAGCAACAGAAAGTGACTCTACATATTGTAAAATAAAATGTACTAATAGGTTATGTTTACCTTTGCCCCTTCCCTACTGTTATTATAATACTAATATTTGTTAGTTGCATATGTACTGTATTCTTTTAATGACTTGTACATTTTTTGTTTGTAAATAGAGAGTGAAATGACGTTCTGTATAGTTTACATATTGTAAACAACACAGGTTGTAACAAAAAAATATTTTCTTGTTCATTTTTACTTTCTCTTGCTTAATTACATTAATAGTTTATAGGCAAGGAAAGTATTGTTATCATGTCGATTTTTTAAAATAAAGTTTTCTGACCCTTTGAATAAGGAAAATAATATGCAATTCCATGTTTTTCATGGTGAGGTTGTTGTTAATTTTCAAAATTAACTTGTCCCTCAAGAGGTTAGCGTCAACTAGTGATTTTTCCTAATTTTAAATCGAATAGAGGCTTTTTCATTTTGCGTCATTCGCTCATGATTAAAAAAAGGTTATATTTTTCATTTTGCATTCTTTACTCATGATTAAACATGATTATAAGTTACACGGGTTTATTTACACTGGCAAGAGAAAGTCGTTTGAGTGTTTCACTCCAGATTGTTTTTTTAATACACTACCGAGTGTGTTTTATATTTTCTTTCTAAAACACGTTATTACACAGATTTTGATCATCTTTGCTTGAAAGTTTGTAATTAAATTTTAAAAAGGCTTATGGCTAAAAAATGAATTCACTATGTATAAAAATCACGCTGTATATTCATTGCTACTCTTTTTAAACTAAAAAAATATAGCCTATTTGCGCATTGTCCAAAATTTTACGTATGCGAAATTGGGTCTGCCCCCTAAATTACGGTTAATTTATTTTTGTTGAACGTCTGGCTGTTTTGCAACCGCTAATGCAGACGGTGAGACGGGTGATACATGACGAGTGGTGAAAAAATTCCAGACCTGACCGAAAATCGAACCCCGAGACCCTGGCGTAGTTCCTCCATTACCGCACTTTATTTGTCTTCCTCCCTCTCCTTTCTGTCTTCCTCCTTCACCGTGGTTTATTTGTCTTCCTCCCTCTCCTTTCTGTCTTCCTCCTTCACGGTAGTTTATTTGTCTTCCCCCTTCTCCTTTCTGTCTTCCTCCTTCACCGAGGTTTATTGTCTTCCGCTTCTCCTTTCTGTCTTCCTCCTTTACCACCGTTTATTTTTCTTCCCTTCACCTTTCTGTCTCCCTCCTTCACCGCGGTTTATTTGTCTTCCCCTTCTCGTTTCTGTCTTCCTCCTCATCTTAGTTTATTTGTCTTCCCCTTCTCCTTTCTGCCTTCCGCCTTCACCGTAGTATATTTATCTTCCCCTTCTCCTTTCTGTCATCCTCCCTCACCACGGTTTATTGTCTTACCCTTCACCTTTCTGTCTACCCGCTTCACCACGGATTACTTGTCTTTCCCTTCTCCTTTATGTTTTTCTCCTTCATCGCAGTTTATGTCTTCACCCTCCTTCTTTCTGTCTTCCTCCTTCACCGTAGTTTATTTGTCTTTTCCTTTTTTATTCTGTCTTCCTCCTTCACCGCGGATTACTTGTCTTTCCCCCTTCTCCTTTCTGTCTTCCTCCTTCACCGCGGTTTATTTGTTTTCCCCCTTCACATTTCTGTCTTCCTCCTTCACCATAGTTAATTTGTCTTCACGCTTCTCCTCTCTGTCTTCCTCCATCACCGCAATTTATTTATCTTCCCTTCTTCTTTCTGTCATCCTCCTTCACCGCGGTTTATTTGCCTTCCTCCCTCTCCTTTCTGTCTTCCTCCTTCACCGCAGTTTATTTGTCTTCTCCCTTCTCCTTACTGTCTTCCTCCTTCATCGCGGTTTATTTGTCTTGCTCCTCTCCTTTGTGTCATCCTCCTTTGCCACAACCAAAGACTGCGTGCGCTTTCTATCAGATTTCATTAGAACTAACTTTTCAATAAATGTGGACGCTTACGCTACCTATCGGATTACATTGGAACTATCTTTTTAATAAATGTGGATGCTTACGCTATCTATCGAATTTCATTGGAACTAACTTTACAATAGGCGTGGACGCTTACGCTACCTATCGGATTTCATTGGAACTAACTTTACAATAGGAGTGGACGCTTACGTTATCTATCGGATTTTATTGGAACTAATTAGTTATAATTACGTTATCTATCGGATTTTATTGGAACTAATTAGTTATAATTAGTTCCAATAAAATCCGATAGATAACGTAAGCGTCCACGCCTGTTGTAAAGTTAGTTCCAATGAAATCTGATAGATTGCGTAAGCGTCCACATTTATTGAAAAGTTAGTTCCAACAAAATCCGATAGATTGCGTAAGCGTCCACATTTATTGTAAAGTTAGTTCCAACAAAATCCGATAGATAGCGTAAGCGTCCACATTTATTGAAAAGTTAGTTCCAGAAAAATCCGATAGATAGCGTAAGCGTCCACATTTATTGTTAAGTTAGTTCCAACAAAATCCGATAGATTGCGTAAGCGTCCACATTATTGTAAAGTTAGTTCCAACAAAATCCGATAGATAGCGCAAGCATGCTTCTTTTGTGGTGAAGGAGGTAGACAGAAAGAAGCGTAGAAAGACAAATAAACCGCGTTGAAGGAGGAAGAAAGAAAGTAGAAGGGGGAGACAGATAAACGGCGGTGAAGGAGAAAGACAGAATGGAGAGGGAGGAAGATAGAAAGGTGAAGGAGAAGCACAAATAAACCACGGCGAAGGAGGAGAGTGAAAGGAGAAGGAAGAAGACAGAAAAGTGAAGGGAAGACAATAAACCGCGGAGTGAAGGAGGAAGAAAGAAAGGAAAAGGGAAGACAGATAACCCGGGTAAAAAAGAAGGGTGACGACAAATAAACCGTGGTGAACGAGGAAAACAGAAAGGAGGAGGGGAAGAGAGATAAACCGCGGTGAAGGAGGAAGACAGAAAAGAGAGGGAGGAAGACATATAAACGCCGGGGAATGAGGAAGACAGAATGGAGAGGGAGGACGATAGAAAGGTGAAGGAGGAGGAAAAATAAACCACGGCGAAGGCGGAGGAAGGCGGAAAGGAGAAGGGGAAGACAGATAAACCGTGGTGAAGGAGGAAGACAGAAAAGAGAGGAAGGACGACAGAATGGAGAGGGAGGAAGATAGAAAGGTGAAGGAGGAGGACAAATAAACCACGGCGAAGGCGGAGGAAGACAGAAAGGTGAAGGGGAAGACAGATAAACCGTGGTTAAGGAGGAAGACAGAAAAGAGAGGAAGGACGACAGAATGGAGAGGGAGGAAGATAGAATGGTGAAGGAGGAGACAAATAAACCACGACGAAGGAGGAGGACTGAAAGGAGAAGGAAAGACAGAAAGGAGAGCGAGGTAGACAAGTAAACCTCGTTGAAGAAAGAAGGGGAAAGGAGAAGGAGGAAGACAAAGAAACCGCGGTGAATCAGGAAGACAGAAAGGAGAAATAGAAGACAAATGAACCGCGGTGAAAAAGGAAGACAGAAAGGAGACTTGACACCTGAAGAGAAGATTATCGGCCGGAAAGTGCGACCAAGTAGTGATTCCGGTATGGACGACATCCGTCTTGGAGCCATTAGACACGTGTGAAAATAGACTGTTCAAAAATAACATGCCTTTAATGGGCAACTCCTTAGAGTACTGTTTTTGTATTAAAGAGATTTGCTACTATCAAAACATGCATTTTATTCGTCACATGGACGACTAAATTCAAGTAGATAAATCGAAAGATACCCACATCGAGTAAATTTTTACAAAACGGCGGGAAAAAAGATAAAAATTGATAATTAAATAGATTTTTTAAGTAAATTCAGTATACTCGCATATGTTCAACACGGGTTTCGAAAGTATAGGTCAACAGAGTCTGTAATTTCCTAATATTTAAGAAACTTATTGAAATCGATTGATAGCAAAAACTTCCATTTTATATATTTTGTGATATATGTAAAGCTTTTGACCTTGTTATTGTTAAAATGTTTGCTGATGTTACGACAATATCTGTCGAAGATGAAAACTATGAACAAGGTTTAAAACTAAAGAAGCTTGAAGTAAGCTTGTAGACTGGATGAAAAAAAATAATCTACTTCTTAACTCGGATAAAACTGTGGCCAAGTGTTTAACTGGTCGTAAGGAAATAAGTAACCAAAGTAAGGATATCTCCATTAATGACAATACAATTATCAATATCTTGTGTAAAAAGGAAGTTACAAAATTTTTAGGAGTCATGTTAAGTAACCAACTGTCCTTGGACAGGCATATTAAGGAACGTCTGTTATAAAATTGAATCCTACTGCTACGCCTTAAAACGCTTAAAATAAGGTACTGAGCGAACCAATTACTTTGAGTATTTATTATGTGTACATATTCTCACATTTAAAATACAACGTTACGTCTTGGGGATCTCCAAGAAAAAGAGGTGCCGCCTTCTGTATGCAGAAACGGTCTTTTAGGGCCATTTTAGGGTAGCTAAAGACGTAATTCTTACAACTCTTTTTTTAAGTAATAGTTATATACTACTAACGTTTTCATGCATTTAAATTTTTATGAGAGTGCATTATTTCGGAAGAAGAATGAGAATTTATTCTTGAAAAATAAAGCTATCCATCGTATCCGATCAGACACAAAAATTATTTTAGATTATCCAACACAGAACTACCGGATACGAGAAAGCACCGCTTTATGCCTCTGTCAAAATTTATAACAACCTACCGAATCATTTGGAAGATGTTTCGTTTCAGTTTTGAAATTAAACTAAGTTTCAAACACAGTTTAAACATAGTTTCTTCTAGAAAAACCATTTTTTTTGATGATCACAAAGGATCACTTTAGTCTCTTTGCTTAGTTCTTTTCCTTCAGCAGTTTATTTCCTTTTCATTTCTTTCTTGCCAATACTTTTTCATTCTGTCGGATCTTGCTTTTCTCAATTCGTCTGAACAAACCTGTCCTTTTCGTTTAATTGTTGTTACTGATAAAATTTTGTTTTTGTCATTAATTGTTTCTTTGTAAACCGGTGTGCGATCTTTGACATCAGCAATTGTTAGATTTAATTCTGTTCTGTCTTTTTTGATTTCTTCTAGCCAAGAAGTTGTAGCTCCTTCTGTTTTTGCACACATGAATTTTTCTACAATTTTTCTTAATAATCGGTTTTCTGGAGTTCTGAGGGTATGCGAAAAGAAAGAAAGTCTCTTTTTGCGCATTGCATCAGTGATTGGTTCTAATTCTTTATAAATTTGTTCTCTTGGTAAAAGTCTGTGGTGGTTGTCAAGTAGTCTATGTGTTTCTTGTTTATGCGGTTCTAAGAATCCTTCTTTCTATTTTTCTGATTGTTTCTTATATTCTGAAATCAATTTATGAAAAACAGGGTTTACTGCCTCTTCCGAGTGTACATGTTTATAAGTTTTTGATAATTTTTAACGCCCTAGAAATGTTATAATTGTATCATAATATAATTTTTTAAATAATTATTTGTAATTAATATTTTTCTTCTTTTTTTGTTATGTTTGTTCCTATTGATTGGTTTTTTTATAAAGTTCTTTGTTATTTCATGCGTAGACCTAATGTTTAGTTTCTGTTAGTTACCGTATTTATTCGAGTACTTCCCCAAGCTTCTTTTTGCGGATTGGAGAAGAAATAACTAGGGTGCAGGTGTTAATCGAACGCGGAAACCACCGGGTTGGTCTAGTGGTAAAGTCGTCGCCGCAAGTCAGCTGTTTTACAGCTGATGTTCGGAGACAAAGGTTCCTGGTTCAAATCCTTGTAAAGGTAGTAACTTTTTTACGGATTTGAATACTAGACAGTGGTTGCCGATATACTTTGATGGTTGGGGTTCAATTAACCATACTCTCTCAGGAATGGTTAGTCTGGGTTTGTACAATACTACATCTGATTTACACGTCATACACATCATCCTCATTTCATTGGGCCATGGGGTTGCTTATTGTTCTGAATTGAACAGATTGCAACGTACACGAAAGAGGAATAAAAACAAAATTAAAAAAAGTATTGATTTAATATTGCATACTGTTTTAAAATTAAGCAGTCCTTAGTTATGCTTAGTTTTTGACACACCCTATAACGTAATGATGTTTGTTGATACTTTTGAAACAATAAATATTTACGGATATGATAATCATTTTTTTTCATTGTTAATAATTTACCATCCATGTTTGGTCTGTTATGTACTCTTCAGGTTAATAAAACACTTTCAAAACGTAGTACTGTTATTTTGTTAATAACACTATTATAAATAATAGACAAACATTTTTATATTTATCACAATTATTATTATTATTTACACAAATTTTTATTGTCCACGAAAGTCATGAACTGTACACTTTATGAACTCATCTTTGGTCACACTGAAAGTTCTAATACTTTAGGTACATGTTTACTAAAAATGTTCATATTTGGAATTTTTTGTCAATGTAGTTAGGGACGTTTGTATATAATACAAAGTGGAAGCTGTAAAAGAGAAAGCGCCACGTGTTCTGAAGGAGCTGACAGAAAATGACTTCCAGCACAGTTTCCAACAATGGAAAATTTGCATGGAGCGTTGTAAGGATAGAGAAGAAGTGTATATTGAAGGTGACTATAAATGATTCTGTAGAAAAGAAAAAGAAAATTTTTTACAACGTCAATCTCGTTATTTAATAGCTACACCTCGTAATTATTAGCCTATTTACAAAATAATTAATTTTTAAAAATAAGGTATATTATATTGTAATATAAAAAGATTTCGTATTGATTCTCCTTCAGATTTTATCTGATAAATTAGAGAGTAACAAAAATGAAGTTGTTGAAATATTTGTAGCCTATTAGTAGTATTGTAGTGGTCCGAATAGATTAGATTTCGTCGTCGGCTACCGATTTGTTAAAAGATCAAGGGTAATTGACTCCCGATATTGGCATTTATGTAGCCTATCTAATTCGACACCTTTCAACACTTCTACAGCTCCGGGCTGCGAACGAATAAAAACAGGTAGCCTACTCTTTTTACTTAGGTCTAACATTATCACTTTTTGTTACCAATTTCTTATTGACAAATCTACGAGTATATTATAACCTATAAGTTGATTAAGAAACCATTATTTTTTTATAGAAAAATAGTTTTTTGGTTTAAATATACATAAGCACACATTCTATTTTATTTTTACTTTCTCTTGCCTTGTATGAATGTAGGTAGGAGAGTATTGTTTTCGTATAGATAAAATGGGGTAAATGGGGTAAAATGGGATAAAATCGTATGGTAAATGGGGATTTTACCTGAAACACACGTTTTTATTCCCCCTGAACCCAAATCGAATCCCATTCAGTCACGGTATATTTGCATACGTTACAAAAAATTCATTTCATCCTTCACCGTCTGCATTAGCAGTAATTACACAACAGTCGGATGTTTAAAAAAAAAGAATCCAAAAACAACTGTTTTTACAGATTGCTCTGTATGTTTGTGAGAAAAACGTATTTAGAACTGAATATTGTACGAAATTGAAACTTGGAACTTAAGTTAGACACAATTAGAAGACCTGACATGAACATTTTCATCAAATTCGATAAACCGAAAGTATTAGTTAATTCGTGCGAGTTTTCATTTTTTCGTTTGTTTTTTTTCAAAAACGACGATTTTTTTAAAAAAATGCTTTATTAACTACATTTGTTATGCTCTACAATATAGGACATGAAAACATGTTTTTAAGAAACTATCACATTTAATGAGTAGTATAAAGATTTGTATAATTCATATTTTTCATCTCTTCTGTAAAGTTTCAGGAAATGGAGTTAGCAGTTTAGCATTCTTCACCAACATTATGACTTGCAGAAACCTAGACTAAAAATATTTCCAACAAAATTAAATACTTTATTCCATTGCATCATTAATTTCACTATCATATGATAGTTATAGCAATAACCTCTCCCATAAAAAAAATAAATTTAATATCAAGTGATAAATAGTTGTTCTTCGAAACCCTAAACTTCCTGTCAAAACCACAAATTGTACACCGATAAAACAAAACATTAAAAACGGATAATAAAAATTGGTTCAGATAAATTATTGTTTGGCAAAAAACAATCAAAATGAGGACGGAAACTGCGGCTGAATATTTATCGACTTTGTTTTAAATAAGATTCGAAAATTCATAGTTTTTTTATTTTATAGTTTTGTGTAAACAAAGAACGTCATGTGGTCATTCACATTATTTTAGGCGTAGAGACAAAAGTCAATACTAACGGGTGTTTCAAAAAGGACGCACTTCGAAGTTTAAGGGTTAATATTTTCTGCATAGGGAATATTTTTTCCCCCAAATAACTGTTGGCACTACCGTACTCATTGTTGACCATTGTGTATTACTGACATGTACTAGTGCTATCCCAGTATTTTTTGTGTTTGTAGTCTGTATAAGTTCAAACATGGTTTTTTCAAAGGATGAACGTGTTTTTATTATTGAAAGTTATTGCGCATATAAATCTTACGAACGAGTGAAAGACGAGTTGGATCGTGTTTATTTCAGTGACAAAGCATGGTTCCACTTGGATGGTTACATCAACAGCCCAAACTGCCGAATATGGAGCGCTCATAATTTTCACACATTTCATGAACGTCCACTACACGCACGTAAAATTGGTGTTTGGTGTGCGATCTCCCGGCGTCGTATTGTTGGGCCTTTATTTTTTGACATATCTGTAGATGGTGTGGTGTACCGCAACTTAATTGAACAATTTATAGCGTTGTTAGAATTACACGATCGAGATTGTTGGTTTCAGCAGGATAACGCAACGTGCCATACTTCTACTGAAACGCTGAATATGTTACGAGAATTTTTTGGCCATAGTGTGATATCAAAAGGATTGTGGCCACCAAGATCCCCAGATATTATTCCTGTGGATTTTTTCGTTTGGGGGAATTTAAAGAGTAAGGTTTTTAAAAACAATCCTCATACAATTGAAGAATTGAAGGCTAATATTGAAAGTGAGATTACAAACATTAATGAGCAAACACTACGAAAAGTGGCTGCAAAAGTTATGAAACGTGTCCGAACTTGCATTACAAGGGGAGGAAGTCATTTTGAACATTTTATTGTGAAGTTTTAAAGGTAATCTGAATGTTATAAAGGTTATAATTTCATACCATATAATTTGTAATTACTTAATGTAATAAATTAGCGTTCTCAAACTTCGAAGTGCGTCCTTTTTGAAACACCCGTTAAGTATATTAATACTTATCAGTTACTTACCGGAAATTCACAATCACATTCAAAGTACCACATTTCCGGTAATGGGTAAAATTTTATGAAAAACAGGTGATAACAATTCTTTTATCTAAAGATATCTTAGTAAACAAGTGCTAATTTATTCACTCTATCTTTGTTCATGTAAAATAAAACGTATTGACGTTTTTCAAATGGTAAATAGGCTACACTATAATAGAAAATTTTCACTTTGATGAAAGTGCGGCTCAGTATTATTGTACAGTTTATTAATGTAAAGAACTTTTATAAATAAATGGTTGTTGTTGTTTAGGTCAACAGCCGAAAGGCTGGTTTGAACCTCTAGAGGTTTTACTAAGTAAAAACGAGGAGTAAGGTGGTTTACCATTGCCTTCCTCACTGAGTTGAAAGAGTATGGTTATCAGCATGCCAGGCCCTCCGAAAAGCACTCACTTTCCACACTGCAAATGACACCTTCACTCCATTCACCACAGGGTCTGGCTTCATAGTGAAATTCATTACTCTCAGAGGAGATAACTCTGACTAGTGTCTTTTACACCTCTACCTCTTCTGTTCTTAAATAGTTCAGTCATATTAAACTATATTCAGACTATGTGATAAGAAACAGAACTATTTTTTTAGCCCTGGACAAAACAGATAGAGTGCAATTAAAATAACACTCCACCTGCCCGTTTTGGGCATAAAATGGTATGCAGTGGTATAAAATGGTATAAGTAAATGGTATGCAGTGTAAATACGAGGAGAAAATTTCTCGAGAACCTTCCATAATCATATCGATATCTCATTCCAGTTCATTTAAGGTGAGATTGTACTTTGTATCCCGCCAATGTTAAATTTGAAATTTTTAGGTAAATTTTTTATAGGATTGGTTAAAGATAAGAAAATGAAACTTTACACACTTATAGACGTTGGGTTTCTCTAGCTGCTGGCATTTTTTCAATTTAATCTGTAGGACCATAAAATGAAAAACAAAATAAAACAGAATTTTTATAAATTTCTTTCTACGTGTTTTTGCATACAACTAAATTTTAGGAGCATCTTAGGAAGTCATAAAAATGCCGGTGTATGTGCATACGTACAAGAAGAATAACTGGTAAAAATTTCTACGTGCTACGTTTAATGGTTTCTGAAAAATGTACCTAAATGTTAAAAATCTATATTTCCAAGAACAGACGAGAAACAATAAGGCACAAATCAAAACAAAATGTACACAAACATGCAAATTTCCCATCAACAGTTGGTTAGAAAACTGAACCAACAGTTTTGAGTATATTAGAATCAATAATGCAGATATTTTAAAAAACTGAAATTCCCTTTACGTTTAAAACGAGAAGTATAAAATTACGAAAAATATTCGTTCCTGGTAACATGATCATTTTTCTGGGTAAACCTGCTAAATACTTAATTTATTCATTAAAATAATTTTTTAATGTAATATATAAAGTCTTCCTGGTAGATCTAGGTCTGAAGTACTGAAAAACATAAAAACCCGAAAATCGAAATTTTCAGTCAAAACCATCGTACAGTCTCACCTTAAGGGAGAGTGATGCTCCCTACATTTTCTAATGTTAAGGGTACCCGGAACGAAAGAAATTGAAAATGTTCACTTTTCCGGATTTTTGTAAATTATTAAAATTCAGAGTTTTCTGCATCCAACGATATAGGTATATTTGTTGGGGGTTTTGTACTTTTTTTTATATTAAAAATATTTTGAATCCTTACGTTATTTTTTAAACGTTACAATTTGCATAACATCTCTGGGAAAACTGACGGACCCCAGATCATTCAGGACTTGTACCGACGCCTACACCCACCTGAAGTCTCTATCCCATTACCATTCCACGACTTTATCTAAATTTTAGAATGACCCACTTAACAAAATTTAGAGTTGCCACATTTTTATTCTGCCCTGTATTCCTCTTATTTACCCATGCCCCTCCTACTTGTATGACTCACTCCCCCCAGTTGGTAGTTGTCCCCATGTTCCTATGCATAATCACTCCACTACGGTGAAAAGAGCCGCCATTTTAAATTAATAAACACTCAGAAGATAAAAAGGCCGGTGATTATGCCAAACTCTACCCTTTCCGTCTCCCCTGAAATCATAAACTAACCCCTACCTTAAATTATACCTTAAGTCCACGTTCAGTAAAATGCATGCCTTCCCCTCACCAAAATATTAGGCCTCCCACAAAACTGAAAAAAGGCCACTGAAAAATAAAATAAAATAAAAGAGCCGCTCTTAAACCCACTTGTCCCTTAATTTAAATTTTCCACAAATAACTTCTAAAAATAAATTACCTCCTTTCAAGTCCCAGTTCCAATGTCCCACGAACCAGAATCCTATTTCCTATTTAAACTATGAAATTCCCCCTAAATTTCTTGAGGTTGCAATTATTCTGTTATATTGTTCCCCGAGCGACCAGGTGTTCCTTAACACGATGTCGCCATCATAGGGCTTCTTAGCCCTCTCAACCAGGATTCAGGATTCAGGATTCAACATCTCTATTTTTTTGAATGACAACAGATTAATACATAATTTTTTTGTGCAATATTTTTTGTTTTAAAACTTCAAGTTCGGATCAGACCACCTGTGAATATAATATAATAACCTCTGAACTGTAAAAAATAACATATTGAATTATGTATAGATAGAACAAGAATTATGTATGTATATATAGAACAAAACGAAAGTGTTGTGCAGCAGCAAGTGTGGTTTAGAAGAGATGGGAAATTTAAAAGTAGCCAATGAAAACATACAGGAAGTTAGGGAATTCTGCTATCTAGGGAGTAAAATAACAAAGGATGGTAGAAGCACGAGTGATATTAAGAGTAGAATTGCTCAAGCTAGAAAAGCCTTTGAAATGAAAAACAGCTTACTGACTACAAACATTGATTTACAGATAAGGAAAAATTTCTTAAAACATTATGTTTGGAGTGTAGCATTATACGGAAGTGAAACGTGGGTGATAGGGGCTGTAGAAAAGAAGAGGATAGAAGCTTTTGAAATGTGGTGCTATAGGAAAATGTTAAAGATTAGGTGGGTGGACAAAATAAGTAATTTAGAGGTTCTTAGGCGAGTGGATGAAAAAAGAAGTATATGGAAGCATCTTACCAAAAGAAGGGATAGGCTAGTGGGGCATATTCTAAGACATCCAGGTATTGGGATATCAATAATGGAGGGTAATATTGAGGGAGGAAATTGTAGAGGGAGGCAAAGATTAGAATATATAAAGCAAATTACAAAAGATGTAGGGTGTTACAGGTATGTAGATATGAAACGACTTGCGCAAGATAGAACAGGTTGGAGAACTGCATCAAACCAGTCGAGACTGATAACAAAAAAAAAATTGAATTATGTAACGTATAAAGTGTTCTCTTTTAGGTTTTTCTTGTTTCTCGTAAACAGCAATTTTTGACGCATAATGAATATTTTTTCAGCCAAATATGAATGTTATATTGCTAACTATGTTCTTAGTAAAGGTAGCTACTTTTATACGGATTTGAATGCTTGATAGTGGTTACCGGTGTACTTTGATGGTTGGGGTTCAATTAACAATACTCTCTCAGGAATGGTCGACCTGAGTCTGTTCACGACTAAACGTCATTTACATGTCATACATATCACCCTTATCTCATTGAGTCATGGGGTTGTTTATTGTCTGAATTGAACAGATTGCAACGTACACACATTAGGGGTTAAAAAAAAACTGAATGAATTTTGATGAAATTTTTGTACGGCATTTCATACCATAATTTCACTGTACTGAGTTAATATTACAGTACAATAATTTATTTAAATATTTATTTTCCACTTCAATAGGCAAAACGTTAAGATTTTCAAAAGTATAAAAAAAATGTCTTATCGTCCTAACAATATATCAAGATGCTACTAACTCAGTGGGTGTAAAATAGCCTGAAAAGTAACCGCAAGAAAATTGGACAGGCGAACTCTTAACAGTTTTTGAGAAAATGTTCCTTACATTAACCCTTTATAGGTCTGTGGTAGGTATACTTACCACGGGCAATAAGGTCGATTTATTTATAGAATAAGCTATTCAGTTGAACCTTATTGGCATTTTATGGTTTTATAGATGTTTTCTGGTAAGTAGGCTATCCATATATTGAAATTAGCGCGCAGCGACCATTTGCTTTGTGAGTTACACGAATGTGGTTAGGATTCATACCAGCGTACGCTACCATGTTGTTTTGTTGTTACTTTTGTACAGTGCTTAGATTCATGGTGATAGAAAGTTTAGATTCGCACATTTTTCTGTTATATAGGGCTACAAGGTGTTTCAATAAGCATTCTTGCCATTATTATGTAATTCCCATTTTAATAAACATTCCTTGGTAAGTAGCCTATACTTACCAGGGCTTGACATTAAAAAAAGAAATATCTTGCTGTTCTAGCACTAGAAATCCATTAGTCAAGTCCCTATAAAACAAAATTTAACAATTTACAACATGTATATTTTTCCCCCGTAATACTGCCCTATAAAGGGTAACATTGCGAAGATAGACATTCCGGGTCCCCTTATGGGGAGCAGACTGATTTTAATAAAAAATATTGAATTTTCAATTTTTCTGTTGAGAAAAATTATGTTTTTACGTTGATGGGGTACGTAGTGTTTGGTGTGCTTTTGTTTGAAGTTAATTCCAATTGGCAATAGGTGTTTCTGTTACGGTTTTATGCTTTTACTATATTCGCATTTTCCGCATATTGTATTTTTTGACTATAGGTACACTTATTTCAGGAACCATCCCACCTAGGAGTTTGAAATTTCACACATTACATTTTAGTACTAAGGTGTGTATTTGCTCCAGAGATATTTCAAAAATTTTGGAGTTTTTATTTTTTGGGTGTCGTTTTCATAAAAAAATAAAAACGCTACATTTGAACATTTTTTGAGAATAAAAATCATTTTTAGATTGGATAAAGATAGCCTAAATGAAGAAGCTCTGGTACAAATTTGTAAAATGGTACTGTAGATAGATGTGCCAAAGGTCAGCTGTGTAGCTTTAACGGTTCATACAAAAAATCTACCTAAGTTAGTATTGCAGGTATAGTCTGGGGATTATGAAAATGGTCTGCTCCCCTTAATTTATGTACGGTAAAAACTCGATTATCCAAACCCTGCCTTAACCCTTTATAGGGCAGTACTACGGTGACAAAAATATACATATTGTAAAATGTTAAATTTTGTTTTATAGGGACTTGAATAATGTATTTCTAGTGCCAGAACAGTAAGATATTTCTTTTTTTATGTCAAGTCCTGGTAAGTAACTTACCAAGGAACGTTTATTGAAATGGGAATCACATAATGTTTAGTGGTAAGATTGCTTATTAAAACAACTTGTAGCCCTATATAACAGAAAAATGTGTAGAATAACTTCTCTCAACTTTATATTAGCATGAATGCTTACTTTCCCGTAAAAAACTCGAACTTTCTAAGCACTGTACAAAAGTATCAACACGGTTGCGTATGCTGGTATGAATCGTTACCACATTCGTGTAACTCATGAAACAATGGTCGCTGCGCACTAATTTCAAAATGTGGATAGCCTACTTACCAGAGAACATCTATAAAACCGTAAAATGGCAATAAGGTTCAACTACATAGCTTATTCTTAAAAAAAATCGACCTTATTGCCAGTGGTAAGTATACTTACCAAAGACCTATAAAGGGTTAACCAAAATGGATCCGAAAAACTTTGTTTTTTTTTTACTTTCTCTTGCCTATATGAATATATAGGAAGGAAAGTATTGTTTTCATGTCGAATTTTCGAAATCGAGTTTTCACCGGATCTATACATTTTCAGACCCCCTGAACCCAAAAAACATGTTTTTAGCGATTGGTGTGTGTGTGTGTGTGTGTGTGTGTGTGTGTGGGTGTGTGGGTGTGTGTGTGTGTGTGTGTGTGTGAAAAGAATATCTCAAGAACGGAACATTGTAAGAACTTGAAACTTGAAACTTAAGTTACATACCACTACCGGACCTGACACGAACATTTTCATCAAAATCGGTCAACCGGAAGTAGTAGTTTATTCGTATAATTTTTCACTTTTTTGCGATTTTCTCAAAAACTGGTCCTACGATTTTTTTAAAAATCGCCTGGTTTACTAAATTTTTTATGCTCTACAAGATAGGGTAGGCGCCATGTTTGCTGAAATTCTGCATGAGGCTGTTTTTACGTAAAAACATTTTCTTTTTAAGATTGCGGCTTTAATATGCATTTTAGCGCAAAACGTTATATAATAAAAGTTGTAGAGAATGTAAAATTCTACAACTTTTATTTTAAACATTTTTTTATATAACGCTTAGTTTAGCAGTAATTAGCAATTTTCTGTTTTTTCTCACGAAAACGTGTGAAAAATCGATTTTTTAAAGATTTCGGCCTTAGAATGCATTTTACGACAAAAGCGTATATAAAAAAATTTGTAGGAAATTAAAAGATCTACAACTTTTATTTAAAGCATTTTTCTCCACAGAGCCTAGTTGAGCGTGAAAGATTGATTTTCCGTATTTTTAGGGCAAACTGAGGTTGATTTTCATTTTGCGTCTTTCACTCATGATTAAAATAAGGTTATGTTTTTGAGGTTAGTTTTTTGTTTCTTTCTAATGTTTTATTACTAATGTTAGGTTTATTGTTAATTATTTGCACTGGCAAGAGAAAGTCGTGTGAGTGTTTCACACCAGATTTTTTTAATTTGGTGATTACTCAATTTCAATAGTTTGTATACGCACAGTAAGTTGGAGCATTTAAATACGAACCGTCGTTAAAGTTCAGAACATTGTCCAATGAAAAAGACTGTAAATAATTTTAAAAAAGATACAATGAATGTTTAAATTACTGTAATACAATATTACATTTTATTTTCGTGAAAGTTCTGCATTTTCGTTTATACATCTAACAAAATAGAAAGTCGTAAAAAATACTGTATAATAATTTTTACTATTTTTTAACCCACCGGGTTGGTCTAGACTCTAGAGGTAAAGTTGTCACCGCGAAGGTTCCTGGTTCAAATCCTAGTGTACTTTGATGGTTGGGGTTCAATAACCATACCCATTCAGGAATGGTCGGCCTGGGTCTGTACAAGGCTACACCTCATTTACACGTCATACATATCATCCTCATCATCTCATTGGGTCATGCTTATTGTTCTCAATTGAACAGCGTACACACATTAGGAATAAAATCTGTTGTTTAGGTCAACAGCCGAAAGGCTGGTTTGAACCTCTAGAGGTTTTACTAAGTAAAACGAGGTTTACCATTGCCTTCCTCACTGAGTGGAAAAATACACTTATCAGCATACCGGGCCCTCTGAAAAGCACATATTTTCCACTCTGCAAATGACACCTTCAGTTCATTCACGACAGGGTCTGGCTGTATAATGAAATTCATTACTTTCAGAGGAGATAACTCTGATTAGTGTCTTTTACACCTCTACCTCTTCTGTTCTTAAATGATTCAGTCATTTAATTGGCTGACCATGTGATAAGAAACAGAATTATTTATTTTAGCCCTGCAACGAACAGATTGAGTGCAAATAATTTGACACTCCACCTGTCTGTTAGGGGCAGGATAAAAACTATGAAACCCTAATAGTATGACTGCGTGTTATCCAGAATTCGCGTATCGCGTATTCGAGTAACATCCAGAATTCGCGTATCCGAAATCGAGTCCGCCTCCTACATTTAGGTTATGCAGGTGTACTGCACATTACGCACCAGGTTGGTTTACAGGTAAAGTCGTCGCCGCGAGTCAGCCGGTTAACAGCTGATTTTTGGAGACGAAAGTTCCATGGTTCAAATCCTAATAAAGGTAGTTACTTTTATACGGATTTGAATACTAGACATTCAATATTACCGTTATACTTTGATGGTTGGGGTTCAATTAACCGTACTCTCTCAGGAATGGTCGGCCTGAGCCTGTACAAGACTCATTTCCACGTCATACCCCACGTCATCCTCATCTCATTGGGTCATGGGGCTGCTTATTATCATTAAATTGAACAGAATCCAACGTACAAACATTAGGGTAAAAAAGTAGTAATGGTTTATTCAGGGAGGGAAATTTTTTATCAATAAAGGGAAATTTTAAACTGCAAACCTGTAAAGTGCATCGTACTGTCAGTCGGTCGCGGTGAGTCGTTCAGTTTGTTTCGTTGATGTCCCGTTATGAAAAGATCGTTCCTATACAACTAATTGTAAACCTTCACCCACATTATGACTTATATTTTTTACCTTTATATCGTTTCCGGTTATTTTTAATAAGATATTTTTGTGTTGTTTAATATTGTGTTATTCTATTTTGTGCATTTTTTTAGTGTTTTATATTTTGACACGTGTGTATTCAACAAGTGGTGTTCCATATAAAATTAGTTTGTAATAACATTCAACAGGTTTCTTTTGTATTGTGTGCATTTTTGGATTTATTCTTTATTATAAAGGTAAGATTTTAAATTTTTATCTTTAATACGAACAAATTATTAAGATTTATTGTTATTATATTGTGTTTTGTACCAGAAAATTTATTAAAATTATTCTCTTATACATACTAAATATGTGTTATTGGGGTTACACTTAAAAATAAAATTCAGCAGATTAAAATTATGTTTTGCTTACAATTTCTAATTAACTGTAATTCAATTTAAATATTTATATAAATAAATATATTAAAAACAAATTAACAACTAAAGGACATAATATTATTAATATAAAAATTTATTTTCTTTCGCGTTTACGGATATTAAAGAAAATAAACAATTGTTTACATTTTGATTTTTTATTATCCATTGAGTAGGAAAATGAACAATAAAAAAGAACATAATTTTTAAAAAAAATTAAAATATCCATTGACTTTAATACGTTCAGATGAGGCTATGGTAAATCTCTCCATGTACATTTTAGTCTTTGTTTGTGGTCTGTTTATTCTTTGTGGTTGGACCGTGGTGCAGTGGTCAGTGCAAATGGCCTCTACGCTGGGGTTCCGGGTTCGAGACCCGGTCAGTTTTTATATTTTTCATCAATAATTTTTCATAAATCACTTTTTTAATTGTCTGCATTAGCAGTGATTGCAAAACAGTCGAACGTAAAATAAAAATAAAAAGTTATAATACTTTTGTTTGTGGTGGTTTGTGGTCTGTGGTTTGGTTTTTGTTTGCTCGTGGCTGGCCCGTAGTGTTGTGGTCAGCCCAAATGGTTTTTACACCGGGGTCCGGGTCCGATTCCTGTTTAGGTCTAGCATGTTTTTATATATTACCATTCTCATCGTACATTAAGAAGGTTAATTGAAAAACAGTCGGACGTAAAAAAAACAAAATTACGAATTTAATATATTCTTCCTAGCTATTGTTCTAAGCAATTCGAATGGGTGCTTCGTAAAATAGGAAATGTTAAATACATCGATTGAGCAATTTCATTTACAAAAGTTTGTTTTTGTCGTAAATTTGAAATGTAGAAAGGGATTTTATAAAGTGTTAATTTTTGTGGTTGACCCAAAGTGTTGGATTCCACGTAGTCATGTAGGTTCTAATATATTTTTATTTTAAATTTTAAATTTAATTTAAAATTTCCCTGTTAAAGAATTAACATTTTAAATAATTATTCAGCTCTAGAAGTTAAAATTTGTGTGATTGCTCCACGTTAATTGCTTATCTACCATAGATCAATTTAAAATTAAATCATTAAAAATTCTTGTGAATTTAAAAAAAAAATATATACATAATTCTAAAATTATATAATGCCTGTATTATTTTTTGTGGCATTAAAAATTAACGGTAATATTTATTTTCCAATTGGAATAAAACTGTTTCAACAAGTCGTTGTTGAAATGTTCGAAAAATACTTGTGTAGGGCTACATTATAAAATTAATTTATGTAGGAATTATTTTATAATTTTTCTATAACTTATCTGTTTTAATTTGTCATCAGTACAATAATAATTATTGTACAATATTTACAAAATAAAAATGTCGTTACTGGTTAGAGATGTTCTTTTTAGGCGTAAAACCGTTGCGGTTCTGCCCATAATAGACAGGTGAGTGTCAAATTATTTACACTCAATCTGTTTGTTGTAGGGCTAAAATAAATAGTTCTGTTTCTTATCACATGGTCAGCCAATTAAATGACTGAATCATTTAAGAACAGAAGAGGCAGAGGTGTAAAAGACACTAATCAGAGTTATCTCCTCCTCTGAAAGTAATGAATTTCATTATACAGCCAGACCCTGTGGTGAATGAAGTGAAGGTGTCATTTGCAGAGTGGAAGATTTGTGCTTTTCAGAGGGCCCGGCATGCTGATAAGCGTACTTTTCCACTCAGTGAGTTGTGGCAATGGTAAACCACCTGACTCCTCGTTTTACTTAGTAAAACCTCTACAGGTTCAAACCAGCCTTTCGGCAGATGACCTAAACAACAACGTTGCGGTTATCATCACCTGTCTCCGAGTCTAGGTTTAGAGGGCTTGGATAAAGAAGGTTAAAACCCTCTTAAAATAAATTAATAAATAAAAAACAATAAAAATAAATAAATACAACAAACTATTACATTAATATCACAGATAAAACAGTAATATTTCTGATACAAATAGCACGAAGTTAACAAATAAATATACGTTTAAAACAACTAATATCACACATTACAATTCAATCAACAAATTAAGGGGCTGTAAAGGAGTTTTTTGCAGGATTAACAATAACTAAAAGTAAATAAAAACCAGATAAAACTAACTTAGTAAGTACTATTAAAGTCAGGGCGTAGTACATAATAGAAAAACCTTCTCCAATCAAGTGTCCTTGTATGGAGTAATATAAAAAACGTAGCCGTGAATTATAACCTAATATCACAGTAATAATGATAAAATAATCTGAAATCTTTATTTGTAAAAGAAAATCTGGTGTGAAACACTCATACAACTTTCTTTTACCAATGTAAATAATGAAAAAATTGACGAGAAAACAATACTTTCTTTCCCTGTACATTTATATAGAACAAGAGAACGTAACAATGTAAAATAAAAATAAAATAACCTAATTTTAATCATATTGAATGACGCAAAATGAAAATCAACCTCTGTAGAACTTAAAAAACGGAAAATTAATAATTGCTTATAAACTAGGCTCTGTAGAGAAAAATGTTTTTATTAAAGTTGTAGTTTCTTTAATTTCCTATAACTTTGATTATTTATTTTAGTTTTGTCATAAAATGCATACTAAGCCCGCAATCTTAAAAAATCCAATTTTTTACCGAATTTGATAAAAACGAAAAAATCACTAATTGACGCTAAATTAAAGTTGTAGGCCTACAAAATATTTTTCAAATAAAAGTTGTAGGTGTTTAATTTTTTATAACTTTTTGGTACACTTTTGCCTTAAAATGCTTAAAAAAACATTTTTACCACGAGAATTTCAGCAAACATGACGCTTATTCTATCATGCAGTGGATAAAAATGTTGTAAATCAGGCGATTTAAAAAAAAATTTAAAAGTTCCGTTTTTGAGAAAATTGCAAATTATGAAAAATCGCACGAATAAACTACTACTTACACTTGACCGATTTTGATGAAAATATTCGTGTCGGTTCCTCTTATGATACTTGTCTTAAGTTTCAAGTTTCAACTTTGTATAATATTTTGTTCACGCGTTCACCAATCGCTAAAAACTTGTATTATAGGTTTGAGGGGGTCTGAAAACGTTTATATCCGGTGAAAATTCGATTTCTAAAAATCGATATGAAAACAATACTTTCATTCCCTAATATTCATATAGGGCAAGAGAAAGTAAAAATTAGTTCTGTTGAATATTTTTGATATATTAACTATTAAAATTAATCTTCAGTTATTTTGTTCGTTGTCTCATTCGAATAATAAAATACCATTATATTAGTATTAGTATTCTGTAATATGTTTTGAACCTTCTAAAAAGTTTTAAGAATAGGCTTACGTCGGCTATTTTGTCTTATTCGTTATTTTCTAATCTAAATATTATGTTTTCGGATTTTAAAATATTATTGTTGTTAAATTATTGTCCTTCACTAGAATCCTTGGTTTGTTATAAAACAATCTTATAGATGTTTCCTGTAAAAAAATGTAATTTTTATGTCCTGTCATAAAAAAAGATAAGTTGGCTAAATTAAATACAATTTTAGTTAAGGAAGAAGTCTACACAGCATGCGGAAATTTTTTTCGCAAATTCTTTTGAATATTTTGAAAATTTGTAACCAAAACTTTTCGTCTCTTATTACTTTGAAAAATAATGTAATATTTATTGTCTTTCTGTAAAGGCCAATATATTTTTGTTGAAGGTTTTAGTTCCCATGTTTACTTTCTTTTGCATTTTATGTGATATAGGGGAAGAAAGTATTGTTTTCTTGTCGATTTTTCACCGAAAATACACGTTTTTAGACCTCCAACCCAAAAAACAAATTTTTACCCGATTGGGTGTGTGTGAATAAATATCTCAAGAACGGAATATTGTACGAAGTTGAAATTTGGAACTTAGTCGTTAATATAAGGGAACCGAAAACGAACTTTTTCATTAAAAACGATCAACCGTAAGTACTTTATTCGTAAAATATTTCACTTTTTGAAATATTCTCTAAAAAGGCTCTTACAATTTTTTTAAAAATCGCTTCATTAACTAAATTTTTTATTCTCTGCAATATAGGGCAAGCGCTATCTGAAATCTTGGGGAGGCCGTACTTTCGTTGTAAAACCGATTTTTTAAGGTTATTGCATGCTTTTTAGGGCAAAAGTTTATATAATTAAAGTTGTAGCAAATTAAAACAACTTTTATTTCACTATAACTTTTATTTTGAACATATATATTTTTCTACATCGCTTAGTTTAGCGGCAATTAATGATTTTTTGGTCATCAAAATCTGTAAAAAATGGGAATTTTCAAGACTGTGGCCTTAGTATGCATAAAACCAAAGTACATTATAATCAAAGTTGTAGAATATTAAAAAACCTACAACTTTTATTTCCAGTGTTTTTTGTGCAACATTTTAGCGGTAATTAGTGATTTTCTGTTTATTTTTTCACCAAAATCGGTAAAAATATGGGATTGTTATGATTGCGCCCTTAGTATGTATTTTAAGATAAAAGTGTATGCAATTAAAGTTATAGGACATTAATAAACCTAAAACTTTTATTTTGAGCATTTTTCTCCACAGAACCTAGTTCAGTGGTACTGATTTTTAAGTTTTTTTTTATTTTATTGCGTCCTGGACACTCCAGGAGGAGTATAGGACATGTCGTCAGATATAACACCTGAAATACATATAATTATCACACAATGTATCACTACTATCACGAAAGAAATTCTTGTGGGCTATAAAAAGTTTTACCGATCAAGTAATTTTTCAATTTTTTTAAAGGAATACAAATTATCACAAAATTTAAAAAATTGGGGTTATTTATTAATGAATTTTCTCTCTGCATAAGTAGGTTTTTGTTCAAACAATTTTATGGAGTGATTAGCTACAAAATAATCATTTCTGTTTCTCGTGTTATGATTAGAAACATTGAAATTCTGCATAAAATTATTTTGCCTAACATACATAAGCATCTCAAAAATGCAGAGAGAGGGAACTGTAAGCAATTTCAGCTCCTTAAATAGTAGCCTGCATGAGGTTAGCTGGTTAGCTCCCACGATACACTTAATAGCTTTCTTTTGAGTTTTAAAAACCCTATTCATATTTACCATGCTAGAATTACCCCATACTAAGGTACCACAAGTCGAACAGAGGTTGATTTTCATTTTGCGTCATTCACTCGTGATTAAAATTAGGTTACGTTTTTAATTTTACATTGTTTACTCATGATTAAACATAAATTATATTGTTCATTATTTACAATATTGGCTAGAGAAAGTCATGTTAGTGTTTCATACCAGATTTTTTAGATTCTTTATTCCATTCTTTTATTCCTTTTTCCAAGGCTAGTCGATTCTTTTCAATAATTAATAAATTTCATTAAGAAAATCTACAAAAAAACTCGTATTTAATTAAACTATTGTACTATACTTTTCAAAATGCATACATCACTTTAATTATACTTTTAATTTTTACTGTAAAATAACACTTTAAAAAGTAAACCAATATTGCTACCAGTTAAATTCTAGAAAGATGTTTGTTTGTGATAAGATGATACATCCGTGACTTTGAAATAAAAAAGTAAAAATTTCTAATTGTGTATGAGTTAGATTACGAGGTAGATAGATATTAGTTACCGATATTTGAAACTAGAAAGCCGCCGGCCGGCCGGTTACTGTATTAATACAATATTGTAGTTGTATTACAACCTGTAAGTAGTAATAAGATGGTTACCAGTAATAATAATAATAATAATAATAATAATAATAATAATAATAATAATATTGTATTACCCATCTGTACTTGGAAAGTTGAAATACAACTTTACTTTAATATCTTTGTTATTAAGTTTTATTCAGTAGAACAAATTGTACTTTTAAAGTTTCACATTTATTTTCTTTGATCATTAGTGATTACATTTTTGTTGATTACTTTTATTTTTTTAACTGTTCCCGGGTATTGAACCCAGACCTTTTGCTTTAAAATTTTACGTTTCAATCCCAGTGTCAAATGAATGAGACATCGATAATTTATGTTTAGCGTCCCAGCGTTCAAATGAAATTCGATTTGCCGTATTGAAAGACTCAAGCGTAGGTCCTTTCGGTATTTGGGTATAATATTGTTGTTGTAGTTGTTTAGGTCATCAGCCGAAAGGTTGGCTTTAAATCTCAAGAGGGTTTACTAAGTAAAACGAGGAGTGAGGTGGTTTTCAATTGCCTTCCTCAATCAGTGAACAAATATGCTTATCAGCATGCCAGGCCCTCCGAAAAGTATCTACAAAATGATACCTTCACTTCATTCACCACAGGGTCTAGCTGTATTGAAATTCATTACATTCAGATGAAATAACTCTGATTAAAATCTTTTACACCTCTAGCTGTTCTTAAATGTGTTAGTCATATACTTGGTTGAACATGTGATAAAAAACAGAATATTTTTTAAAGTCCTGGAATTAGCAGATTGAGTGTAAAAATTTAAAAACACCATCTAACTGTTATGGGTAGGGTTTTAGATTAATGGGAAAACTTCTTAGGTTTGCCGTGAAACCTATTCAGCATGAATAAATTACACTAAAAGGGCAATTAAACTAGTATGCCAAGGCTGTGAACAATTTCAAGGTAAAAATTGAACAAAATTAATTTATACACGTGAAAATATTGCACAGTTTTCACCGTTTAATTATAATTTGCAATGCGATATAGTATTACGTCTAAGAAATATGGTAACAATCTCAATACAGTATACGTAGATGGTCTCTTTATGTGGAAATGTCACATTTATCTACCACAAAAAATTTAATTAAATATAAATTTTTACTTTCTCTTGTTTTATATTAATATACCATAGGGAAGGAAAGTATTGTTTTTATGTCGATGTTTTCAAATCGAGTTTTCACCGAAAATACACGTTTTCGGGCCCCCTGAACCCAAAAAACATGTTTTTAGCTGTTGGTCTGTGTGTCTATGAAAAAAATACCTTCAGAACGGAATATCAGACGACATTGAAACTCGGAACCTAAATTAGATACCACTAGGGAAAAACTCGACATGAATATTTTGATAAAAATCTGTTTACCGTAAGTAATAGTTTATTCGTGCATTTATCTCAAAAAAGCTCATATGGTTTTTTGAAAAATTACCTCATTTAGTAATTTGTTTTTTGCTTTATAAAATAAGTCAAGTGTCATGTCTGCTGAAATTTTTAGAGTCCTGTGCTTTCGTGATAAAAAATTATTTTTAAGATTACGGCTTAGTATGAATTTTAGGACAAAACTATTGTAGAAAATTAAATAATCTACAGCTTTTATTTCAAAAATAGTTTTCTACAACGGCGTAATTTAGCGGTAATTAGTGATTTTCTGTATTTTGTTCATAAAAATAAGTAAATAATTGTATTTTTTAAAAAGATTGTGCCCTTAATAAGCATTTTAGAGCTATAGTGTATATAACCAACGTTGTAGAACATTTAAAAACATCTACAACTTTTAGCTCAAACATATATTTATATAACACTTAGTGTAGCGTCAATTAGTGATTTTCTCTATTTTTTTTGCTCATAAAAATAAGTGAAAGATGAATTTTAAGATTTTGAAGAGCTCAGAAGAGCTATTTGGCAGTGCAACGAACAAAGTGAGAATTGCTTTGATGGTCGGCAACATTCAAAACGAATAGGCACCTGAAGAAAAACAAGAAGAATGCATTGGCAAGAGAAACTCGTCCGATTGTTTCACACCTGATTTTTAAATTTTTTACCATGCTTATCTTTAATATTAATATCTTAATCTTTGTCCATGTAACTTAGCTGGTTTACATGAACATAGTGGTGCGATACTATCAATTAGTTCTTGGGGAAAAAACTCGAAAAGTTGTTAATTTGATACAATATTTAAAAATTTGGTAAGGAAATATTTTGTTAACTTGTGAAAGGCCTACGGGCCAGCCCAGTCAATCAGCTGGTGGAAAGCCGCTATTATTTTGTTAAGTAACACCGGTTGGGCAAGCGACTTTGTATGGTGACCAGCTGACAGCCATCCATGAACAAACTCTACTGGGGGTCCCTGTTCAAATTCATGTCTACCTAATCCACTTTAAAAATACAGCAAAAAGCAGCGATCGAATTGGGTAGTTGTCAGTAGAGTACAGTTCCCGATAACAAATAAAAAAAAAACTTGTGAAAATCGTGAGTAAAAGTTTTCTACTAAATATAGTACTACACTACACGGGTTATTTCTATACTACACGGGTAATTGATTACAGTAGTACTTTTAAAAAGTGTGTCATCGGCTGCCAACTGACAATGTCATTCAAGCATTATTATAACATGATAAAATGTAATCCGTGAAGCCTAAACATCTGTTGACAGGGGTTTATAATGTTCCATAGTTGACAGACAAGTTAACTGACAGCTTCGATTCAATTATTATAATTGTAGTAAATAAGTCTAAATAATTTCTTCCGTTTTAAAGGAAAATATTTCATTCTTGATGTATCCTTTGTCGGCAACTTGTTCTATTAGAACACCTAAACTTCTGGGTTAAATTCCTAGATAAATTCTCAATGAAATATTGAAAGAATATTGTATACAATAACACAATGCCACAAAACACCACACTAGACAGTAACTTAACTTATATACATAACTTCCAATGTGGACCCACCGGGTTGGTCTAGAGGTAAAGTCGTCGCCAAAATCAGCTGTTTAACAGCTGATTTTCGGAGACGAAGGTTCCTGGTTCAAATCCTAGTAAAGGTAGTTACTTTTATACGGATTTGAATACTAGACAGTGGTTACCGGTGTACTTTGATGGTTGGGGTTCAATTAACCATACTCTCTTAGGAATGGTCGGCCTGGGTCTGTACAAGACTACACAGTCTCATTTACACGTCATACACATCATCCTCATCTCATTGGGTCATGGGGTTGCTTATTGTTCTCAATTGAACAGATTGCAACGCACACAAATTAGGAATAAAAAAAAACTTGCTATGTAAAGTTTCACTCAAAAATCCGTACGTATAGTAGACACATAGGCCTTCCTGGTGATTTGCAGAGTTACCTCAAGCGCTGATAGCCAGAGATCTCAAAATAATCTGGTGTGAAGCACTCACACGAATTCTCTTGACAGTGTAAATAATGACCCATATACGAGGGTCATTCGTAAAGTAAGGTCCGTTTTTCTATAAAAAATTAACCACAACAGATTAGATAAAAAACCTTGTTTTATTTAATTCCTGACGTCTTAATTTATTTTTCTACATAGTTTCCATTTTTTTTAACATTTATCATAACGTTCTACAAGCTTTTGAATACCAGTGTCATAGAACTCTGCCGCCTGCGAATATAACCAGTCATGAACAGCTTCTTTCACCTCGTCATCAGAGTTGAAGCGCTTACCGCCGAGAAACTTCTACTGTTCTACTCAGGTTCAAGAATTCCAATGCTAATGACGAAATTGTGAATCGCCGATTTTCACGAATCTTTTCTTCAATGGCTTTGACCAAATCTTCCGTGATCACTGATGGTCGGCCAGATTGCGGTTCATCATGGACATTATCCCTTCCCTCCTCAAAATATCTCACCCACTTGCGCACTTTACTGTCTCTCATTGCATTAGGGCCATACACTTCACTTATTTGTCGATGAATATCTACTGCACAAACGTTCCTTGCTGTCAAAAAACGAATCACTGACCGTATTTCGCAGTCGGCGGGATGATCAATTGTCTTAAACATTTTAAAGATGCACAGTAAACAGCACACAACAAAGATACTACTGCAAATGGCGTCGTTTCGTACGCAAGCCATGCTGGGAGTCGTCGCGCATGCGCATTGCGCTGTTCGCTCGCCGTGTGGCTAGTTACCGCGATTCGGACCTTACTTTACGAATGACCCTCGTATATGTAACCCATGTATAATCATGAGTCAATGATGCAAAATGAAAATCTACATGTGTAGGTTTTAAAAATAAGGAAAATCGCTAACTAACGCTAACTAGATTCTGCCTAGTTAACGGCAGTTTACGAATTTTATCTCTCTCTCTCTCTTTGTGTGTGTGTGTGTGTGTGTGTGTGTGTGTGTGTGTGTGTGTGTGTAAATAAAATTCTGAAGAACGGAATACTGTACAAAGCTGAAACTTAGAACTTAAGTTAAATATCACTTGGGAACCTGATACGAACATTTTCATCAAAATCATTTAACCGGAAGTAGTAGTTTATTCGTATGATTTTTAACTTTTTTGCGATTTTCTCAAAAACGGATCTAAGATTGATTTTAAAATCACCTCATTCACTAAATTTTTGTGTTCGACAAGATAGGGTAATTGCCATGTCTGCTGCTGAAAAAAAATTATTTTTTAAGATTGCGGCCTTAATATTAATTTTAGGGAAAAATTGTATATAATTTAATTATAGAAAATTAAAAAAACTACAACTTTTACTTGAAACATTTTTTTACAATGTTTAGTTTAACTTCAGTATTGTTTATTTTCTGTATTTGAACAAAGTTGGTAAAAAATGAGATATTTAGGATTGCGGCCTTAGTATGCATTTTAAGACAAAAGTATATAATTTTTAATTAAAGTTTTAAAGAAAATAAAAAATTTACAAGTTTTATTTCGAGTATTTTTCGCTCATTGCGTAGTTTTACGTCAATCAGTGATTCTGAGCAGTTTTAAGTTTTAGAGAGAGGCGTTGAATTTAATTTACCGTCAGTCACTCATGATTAAAATTAGGTTACGTTTTTTATTTCAAATATTTTTACCTGCCAGTAAGCAACATTTAGGAAGGTGGAGTGTTAAATTATTTGCACTCGATCTGCTAGTTCCAGGGCTACAAAAAATAGTTATGTTTCTTAACAGATGGTCAGCTAAGTGACTGAAGCATTTAAGAATGGAAGAGGTAGAGGTGTAAAAGACACTAGTCAGAATTATCTGCTATGAGCGTAATGAATTTCATTATACAGCCATAACTTGCAACTAGCCTCTAACTTGCAACGAATTCAAGCATTCCAGTCAAAAACATTACTCCTTATAGCAAATGCACCTCTTTACGTTAGCAACAAAACCTTACATACAGATTTGAAAACACCACTTGTAGAAAATTCCATTGAATACCTATACAAACGCTTTCACAACAAGTCACGCGAACACGAGAACCCCCTGGTGCGTTCACTTTCCACCGTCCATTTACCTGATAATCCCCCTAGACGCCTTAAAAGACGCTGGAGTAGAGATCTGCTAATTTGATATACAAATTTCATTCTTGGGGAGGCACCAATGGGGGCCCTACCCCTCTCGTGCCTATCATGTCATTTACATTATTATCATAATCATCACATTTACTTGCTGTAAAATTTTACAGTTGTAAATAAAGAATTAAAGAGAAAAAAATATATACAGCCAAACCCAGTGGTGAATGAAGTGAAGGTGTCTATAAAAGGGTGGAAAGTAGATGCTTTTCAGAGGGGCTGAAAAGCATACTTTTCCACTCATTGAGGAAGGAAATTTTAAACCACCTCCATCCTTGTTTTACTTAGTAAAACCTCGAGTTGTTCAGCCTTTGAAAACTAGTAATTTTCAGCATTTTTAAGCCCTACGGATGTTGATTTTCATTTAGCGTTATTCCCTTATGATTAAAATTAGGTTACATTTTTAATTTTGTATTGTTTGCTAAAAAATTCAACATAAGTTATATGTTTTATTATTTACATTGGTAAGATAAATTCGTGTGAGTATTATACATTAGATTTATTATTATTTTACAGTAATGGATGCTTTTAAATTACGGTAAATATTAGAAACAAACATATAGGTAACAAAATTGGCTAAGATACAAGCTTGAACGAACATTATCTTTGTTTGTATCTACAATAACTAAACTGAGCGAGTGGTACTGTACTTTCACCAAACAGCCACCTAACTACAGTAACATAGCTCTGTACCATGACTGTAATGGGTTGTGACCACAGATATTCATTGGTTCGTGGTTTAAACAAACCAGCTGAACTATCTCGCTTAAAATTACATAACCGCCTACTTAATATTTTATAATACTTCAACCAAAACACAAAACTACATCAGACTAAGCATATTTTCATTCTTAATCAACTTCTCTTCTTTACTTTGTATTTATGTTGTATGTTGTATGTTGTATGTTGTAGTATGTCCTAACACTTTTTATTGTAACATTTAAATACTTTTATATTTACTTTTCCTTAAATTGTTTGTTCTTTTATTCATGTACGATTAACCTAATGCCATTTTAAATAACAACATATTTGTCAATTTTCATATTGGATTTAGCAATCATATTTCATGAAAATTATTTTAAATATTTTGTTTGTTTTTAATTTAAATTATGAAATTATTTATTTAATATTTTAAAAGTGTTTTTTATTCGATTGTACGTTAAATTGTAGTAATGTGGTAAATGATATTTAAGTAATAGTTTAATATTATAATATCTAAGCCAAGGTTCGTTCGAGATCTGGGTATGATATATAATAAACAACCTTAAAGAAATTAATTTAATTATTATTTATTGAGAAAATAAATTGTACGATTAATGATTAAACTTAACCTAATAATAAATATACAATTAGATTACTTAAATTAAATCAATTACAAAAATTAAGCTAAAGGGGGTATTCAATTTAAGAAGATGACTTTTTTAAAATTTCGATTGGTTTTTCCATTTATTTGAAGTTTAAAGTTTTCTGAATCGCAACATTTGTTTACTTTGCATGTAGGCTACGTTGACAAAAAGTTATAAAAACACCTGTTTAAAATAAAGCTCACTAGCAAGGCGAGTGAATAACCAATTGAGTAAGGTATTAAACCACCTTACTCCTCGTATTACTTAGTAAAATCTCTAGAGGTTCAAACCAGCTTTTCAGCTGATGACCTAAACAATATTATTTTTACTTTCTCTTGCCTGTATGAATATATAGGAAAAGTATTGTTTTCATGTCGATTTTAAGAAATCGAGTTTTCACCGGATCTACACGTTTTCAGATCCCTGAACCCAAAAACATGTTTTTAGCGATTTGTCTGTGTGTGTGTAAACAGAATATCTCAAGAACGGAACATCGTACGAACTCCAAACTTAAAAATTAAGTTACATACCACTACCGGAACCGACACGAACATTTTCATCAAAATCGGTCAACCGGAAGTAGTAGTTTATTCGTGTAATTTTTCACTTTTTTGCGATTTTCTCAACAACTGGTCCTACGATTTTTTTTAAAATCGCCTAATTTATTAATTTTTTTATGCTCTTCAAGATAGGGTAGGCGCCATGTTAGCTGAAATTCTCGGTAAGGCTGTTTTCACGTAAAGAAATTGTTTTTTTAAGATTACGGCTTTAATATGCATTTTAGGGCAAAAATTTACATAATAAAAGTTGTAGAAAATGTAAAGTCCTACAACTTTTATTTCAAACATTTTTTTTGTATAACGCTTAGTTTAGCGGTAATTAGCGATTTTTATGTTTTTTTTCTTACAAAAACGTGTGGAAAATCAATTTTTTTAAAGATTTTGGCCTTAGTATGCATTTTACGACAAAAGTGTATATGTATAATCAAATTTATAAGAAATTGAAAGATCTACAACTTTTATTTGAAACATTTTTCTCTACAGAGCTTAATTTAGCTTGAAAGAGTGATTTTCTGTATTTTTAAACCAAACTGAGGTTGATTTTCATTTTGCGTTTTTCACTTATGATTAAAATTAGGTTATATTTATTGAGGATAGTATTTTTCTTTAATTCTAATGTTTTATTACTAATGTTACATTATATTGTTAATTATTTGCATTGGAAAGAGAAAGTTGTGTGAGTGTTTCACACCAGATTTTTAAATTGGTAAGTAAGTTAACGGTAAACCACCTTACTCCTCGTGTTACTTAGTAAAACCTCTAGAGGTTCAAACCAGCTTTTCAGCTGATGACCTAAACAATATTATGTCTTTTGAATGTAATCTATCATCAGATAGAATTTCAAACAACTTTACTATACGGAGATTAATTAAACCAGATAATTAATTAACACAATAATAAAAGACAGACGGATTTTATCCGCTCTAATTTCACTTACAAGTAACAGACTTTCCATGTCACTATGTATAGGCCTATTTCCTGTTGTTTTATTTGTTTAATGCCGCAACAAAAGTCCGCTGTATTTGGTTTAGTATACAATCCAGTATAAGGTGGGTAGATTGTTATGTGCTCACCTACACCGAAGAGGTTATGCAACTTTATAAATATCAACAGTTGAGCCGGAGTTAAGACAACGCAATTTCCTCTTACAAGAACTTTACTACAACGTGATAATATGTTCCTTTTCTCCACTCGACTGTGAATTTGGTTTTAAAATAGGTCTATTTCTTTATCTTTTCAATTATTATTTTTTACATTTTTCTATCTTGAATTTCAATTAGTTTTATCTTTCATTTTGTTTATAAATTCTATCTCTATTTATATAAATATAAACATATATTACTTCTGTTATTTGGTACCCAAGTTACTTAATTTGCTTCCGTAACAACTTTAAAATATACCACATACTTATAAAGAAGCAAAATAGAGAACTACCATTAAAATAATTATTTGTCTTTTAGTAAATAATTCTGAAAAAAATTTGTGAGAAAAACTTACAAGGCTTCCTCTTTCCAATGTAAATGATGAAATTCATAATCTATGTCTAATCATTACTAAACAATGTAAAATGAAAAACATAACAAAATTTTAATCATGAGTGAATGACGCTAAATGAAAATCAATCTCTGTAAAATTAAAAAATAGCTACAGAAAATGGCTAAATGGCGGTAAACTAGGGGTAAAACTCTGTGGAAAAATAAATGTTTGAACTAAAAGTTGTACGTTTTATAATGTTCAATAACTTCACTTCTGGTATTTCTTCGTAAAAATAATACTAAGGCCTTAAGAATCTTAAAAAGTCTTATTTTTACCGATTTGAATGAGCAAAATTATTAATTTACGATTTTTGGAAAATTGTAAAATAAATGTGAAATTAAAGTTGTAGTTTTTAATATTCTACAACTTTGATTACATATATACACTTTTTGGGCTAAAATTCATATTTAAGATAAGACCGCGATCTAAAAAAACATTTTTTACTACAAGATCTCAGCCTACCCACAAATTTCAGCAGATATACCGCTTACTCAAACTTATAGAGCACAAGAATGTAGCAAATGTGGCGATTTTAAAGAATATCGTAAAAAAATGAAAAATTACACAAGTAACTAACGGGTGATTCAAAAAGAGCGCCGGTTTTCAAACGGCTGGTAAATTTTTGTTTATCGGTTGGCAACATTGTTAGACCTCATTTCTATTTCGGAGAACATTCCGATTGACGATTCAGTTGTAGTTTCTCTTGTTCGCAGTGTAGTACTCTCGCAGTCTGTGTCTAACCATGGAGAAGTTTACTATTGCACAACGAGTGTTAATCGTCAAAACATTTTACCAGAGTGGAGAGAGTTATGCGGCTACTGTCAGGCGACTTCGCGGTACTCTAGGACGTAATGAAGCACCGAATGAATCAACAGTTTGCAGGCTCATGAAAAAGTTTTTTGAGACGGTTTCAACAGTCGACCTTAAAAGTTCTGGACGTCGTCGCTCTGGCCGAACTGAGCAGAACGTTGCGTTGGTTCGTGACAGTGTGGCTGTTAGCCCAGCAAAATCAATACGTCGCCGTTCTCAACAATTGGGTTTACGATGTTCTTCTGTACGGAGAATTCTTCGGTACGATCTCCAATATCACCCGTATAAAATTCAGTTGCTGCACGAGAAACAATGTTGCTGCTCCGTGAACGGTTTTCAGGATCGCATCATTTCTCGTAATTCCGACCATCAATGGCCACCAAGGTCGTGTGACTTGACGCCTTGTGACTTTCTTCTTTGGGGTCATCTGAAGTCATTGGTGTATGCCAATAAACCCCTAAACATCAATGACGTGAAGGAGGAAATTCGACGGGTTATCGGGCAAATGGAAGTCGAAACTTGTCGTGCAGTAATATCCAATTTCATGGACAGAGTTGATGCGTGCCAGCGCAGTAGAGGAGGACACATGCATGACATCATTTTTCATACATGAAATCGGAAGGTAAGATGAACTTGTTGATGTATTTATTTTCAGTTTTTCAATAAAATAAATCTCTTAATTTGATATATCAAAACCGGCGCTCTTTTTGATTCACCCTATAGTTACTACTTTCTGTTGACAGATTTTGATGACATTTTAGTATCGGGTTCTCTTAATTATGGTAATTATCTAACTTAAGTTACAAGATCCAACTTAGCACGATACTAAACCGGTCTTAGATATTTTATTTATTTACATGTAGACACGCGTGCGCGCGCACACACACACACACACCCACACACACACAAATGGGTAAAAACATGTTTTTAGGGTTCAGGGCTCCCTAAAACTGAAGTTTGAAAAATCGACATGAAAACAATACTTTCTTTCCATATACATTCATGTAGGGCAAGAGAAAGTAATAACAATACATGCGTACTCTAAAAAAGCTAAAAAAATAAAGCGTTTTTGTACTCTTTTTTATTTATATCTATTTACTTCCTTTATTTTAATATAAAGACATTTTTTGAATTTCTTTCAAGAAATTTGTTGCAGGGTCAATATAATTCTAGTTCAGCAGAATCGTTTTATCAATTACCATACACACACGTGCCTATTAAATTTACGAAGACTATACTTGGGAAACGAACTAAACCCAATCGTGACCGCTTTCGATCCCCAGTAGTTAGCATGCTAATTGCAAAGCGGAGGTTCCGGGTTCGATTCCCGGCCAGGGTCTAGAAAATGATTAACTTACAAGTATAAATCTATATTTCCTTACCCCAACGTAGTCGCTAATAACCGAGCTGTTGATGCGACTTAAAATAAACTAAAAAAACAATTGCTTTAGCGATTAACAACTTTTTTTACCACGATAAAAAGAGAAAATTCCATTAAATTATATAGATTACCAAAGAACTAGAATTATATTGACCCTGCAACAAATTTCTTGAAAGAAATTCAAAAAATTTCTTTATACTAAAATAAAGGAAGTAAATAGATATAAATAAAAAAGAGTACAAAAACGAAAACTGGAATGTTAGTTCTTAAATATGTGAATGAATGCATTAGAATATTAGTCATGGGAAAAAAGAATAGTATAAATGTTAAAAAAACAAAATATTAATTTCTAGTACACTTTTAGAAAGCGAGTCTTCTTCTTTTCATATAAAATACAATCTTGATTAAATATTTACATAAATAATAGTATACTTGAAACTTATGCAAATTATAAAAAGAAACATTTACACAGACGCAGCCTATATAAATACCTACATAGAAACAAAATTTATTTCTTTGAAAATATTTTTTAAATCATTTCCTAGTTTGTCTGGTACGCTAATTTTTTTCTTTATTTGTATATAAAATTTAAAACATCGATATGTTAGTTTTTTTGCTAATAGAACATGTCGATATAAATATCACATCGTTCTCTAATTTATAAAAGATGCTGCATTTGAAAGTTAATAAATAAATGGTACGTCGTACTGGAGTGCATTTAACAGACAGGTAGAGTGTTAAATTATGTGCACTCAATCTGTTAGTTCCAGGGGTACAAAAAAATAGTTGTGTTGTTTAACATATGGTCAGTCAATTAAATGAATGAATCATTTAACAACAGAAGAAGTAGAGGTGTAAAAGAAATTGGTCATAGTTATCTCCTTTAAAATTAATGGATTTCTTTATACAGCTAGACCTTTTTTTATCCGAGGCGGCGGGAAAAACTCTTGTTCACTCCCTCACGATTAAAAAATTAGTAGGAAATAAGGATATTCTACGCATAAAATGAAGCTCGTTTTGGATGATTTTCTGGTTATAAGCTTTAAAAAACCCTTGTTACTTCTTTCAGGTTAAATACAAAAAAAATCAGTGTTAAAATAAATATTAAGCTCTCAGTTTTCTCTATAACTTGAGTTTTTATAATTGAAATTTGATGTTTCATTTTAAAATGGTGGCCATTTAAAAACAGATACTTCAGTTCCATGTAAAGATAGGAAAATCATTTTATGTCTGATGATAAAAAAGTATTTGACAAAGAATACGAAAACATGGGAGTTATTGATATCTTTAAGTACGTTAGAAAGATAAAAAAAAAAACAAAAACGGGAGACCAGAGCAAAGAAGCGAACAAAACAAGTTTACAGTAAAATAATTCTAAGATTTACGGACTAATTAAAGAATTTCCAAAATTTTCTATATTATGTAGTTACTTTATCTGGTATGAAATCGGCCTAAATGAGTCAAGAAAAAAACCAGTTGCTTTAATCTAGTATAAAATTGACCTTCTATAATATTATATTTGTACAATGTGCCGGGGTATTTTTATGCACAATCAGCAAATTTTTTATGTAGCCTATTAATTAAATTCCTAGCTAAAAGAATTACGTGCAATTACATAACACTAATTTACACAAACAACTACCTGCTAAAATAAACAACAACTTGTAATAAAATTTCATTCAATAATTTGTACAAATTACTAGTATTAGAAAAAATAAATTAAAAAAGAAAAGAATACTGTACGATTATTATAAAAAGGTTTAAATTTGCTATTTAGGTATCAGTCAAAAGTTTGAACCTGTAGAAGTTTTACTAAGTAGAACAAGAAGTGAGGTGGTTTACCATTACCTTACTTACTGAGTAGAAAAGTATGCTTGTCAGCATGCCAGGCCCTCTGAAAAGCACATACTTTCCACTCTGCAAATGACACCGTCACTTCATTTACCACAGGGTCTGGCTGTATAATGAAATTTATTACTCTCAGAAAAGATTACTGTGATTAGTGATTTTAACACCTGTACTTGTATTCTATTGTTAAATGCTTCAGTCATATAATTGGCTGACCATGTGATACGAAACAAAACTCTATTTTTTGTAGTTCTGGAAGTAACAGATTGAGTGCAAATTATTTAGCACTCAACCTGTCTGTTATGGGCAAAAAGGTTTAGTATAACTGTGATAATATGTTACTCTTCGGTACAATCACTTGTAACGAATTAATATTCAAAGTTTTTTGTTTCCTCACCCTCTTAACACCCCACCTTTCGGTGATAATACAAAGTTAAAGCATTTCGATAATATTCATAATAACTTAAATACTACTATGTTTATTCTGCTGTTTTTCTTAATACATTAAGAAAGTACCCACAAAACTTCAGCTGAACTTATTTTCGGTGTTTACTATTTGGGTAGTGTTTAATTATTTGTTCTTGATCTGCTAGTTCCAGGGCTACAAAAAATAGTTCTCCTTCTTATCACATGGTCACCTAATTATATGAATGAAGCACCTTACCACAGAAGAAGTTTTTTGTCATCAGACTGGTTTGATGCAGTTCTCCAAGCTGTTCTATCTTGCTCAAGTCGTTTCATATCTACGTTTCAATCTCGTACATACCTGTAACACCCTACATCTTTCGTAATTTGTCTTATATATTCTAATCTTTGCTTCCCCCTACAAATTACTCCCAAAATACCGGGTGAGCATAAAGTCTTGCCCTGATTATAAAAATTTATTGCAGAATAACTGTTTGACATAATAATTTAAATTTGATGCTGTTACATAGGTTAGTGTTAATAGTTTTTTTTAAGATTACTTACATTAGTAAACTTCAACGTGTGCCCCCTTGGTAGCTCGGAGAATATCGAAGCGGTATTCCAGTTCCCGCCAGGTGTTTTGTAACATGTGTTCTGTCACAGTACCCACAGCAGCTTGTATCCTAGCCTTCAGTTCGTCAACGTCAGCACCTGGTGTGGCGAAGACTCTATCCTTGATATAGCCCCAGAAAAAAAAGTCAAGGGGAGTAATGTCTGGAGAGCGGGGTGGCCAGGGTATTGGAGAATCCCTTCCAATCCACCGATCCGGAAATGTTTCATCCAGGAAATTACGCACTATCAAAGCCCAGTGGGGCGGTGCCCCATCTTGCTGGAAAATTATCCATGGTTGATATTCTTCTAACTGTGGTGCAATGAACTGTTGCAAAACATCTAAGTAAATGTTAGCGTTAATGGTGTTTTCCGTGAAGAAAAACGGCCCGAAAACCTTATTATGCATGAGGCCGCACCAAACATTCACATTTTTGCTGTCTCGCTGTAACTGTACAGTAGCATGTGGATTCTCTGATCCCCATATACGGACATTATGCCTATTTACCATTCCACTGACATGAAAGGTGGATTCATTGGTAAAGCATATGCGATTTAAGTAATTGTTAGCGCCGTCAATCCTGTTGAGAATCTCAGTTGCGAATTCTGCACGTGTCAGCAAATCATTCGGTTGCAAGGCCTGCACGATTTGCACTTTATAAGCATGCAACCTAAGCCTTTTATGAAGAATTTTCACCACACTTGCTTGCGGTATTTGAAGTTCACGTGATGCTTGACGAGTTGATTTAGACGGACTCCGTTGAAACGATTCCCGAACAAGATTAACAGTTGCTTCACTCACACTAGGCCTGCCACTTCTAGGAAGATCTTCAACGCTGCCTGTTTCTTTAAACCTTTCATACCATCGCTTTATTGTTTTAACATCAGGAGGGCTGCGTCCATAAAAAGCCCGAAAATTACGCTGAACACTGATGGGCGATTTCGTTTCGTGAAACCAAAGCACACATTGTGCTTTCTCTTGCTTCAACGCCATTTCGCCAGCAACTAACGTGAACTAACAGACCATGTCATTGTTGAGGAGCACTAGCGCCATCTATTGGTCTCAAAATCTACTAACAATAACCTATGTAACAGCGCCAGATTTAAATTATTACGTCAAACGATTATTCTGTAATAAAATTTCATAATCAGGGTAAGACTTTATGCTCACCTGGTATTACCTTCCGTTATTGATAGCCCCAATACCTGGATGTCTTAAGATATGCCCCACTAGCCTATCCCTTCTTCTGGTATGATGCTTCCATATATACTTACTTTTTCATCCACTCGCCTAAGAACCTCTAAATTACTAATTTTGTCCACCCAGGCAAGGAAATTACTTATTTCCCAGACAGGGAAATGCTAGGTGGGATGTAGACAAACTAAGAGAACAAGATAACCAGATAGGGTTCCAGGAGAGTATTCAAAAAGAGATAGAAGAAAGAGGTAATGACACAAGAAGTGTAGAGGAGGAGTGGATAAACCTCATGGAGGTGGTAGTGAAAGCAGCGGAAGAATGACAGAAGAAGTACAGGTGTAAAAGACACTAGTCAGAGTTATCTTCTGTGAGAGTAATGAATTTCACTATACAGCCTGACCTCTGTGGTGAATGAAGTGAAGGTGTCATTTGCAGGGTGGAAAGTAGATGCTTTTTAGAGGGTCTGGAATGCTGTAAAGCAAACTTTTTACACATTGAGGAAGACAATGGTAAACCAACCCTTTCCTCATTTTACTAAGTAAAGCCTCTAGAGCAGTGTTCTTTAACCTTATCTTAATAAAGGGCCAAATTTTTATTATAGGTGGGCTTGAGGGCCGCATTGATCTACGTACGTATGTATATTTGTATATGAATAATATAGTATAAACATATATGAACATTTTGTGTCAGGTTAAAAGAAATAACATGATTTTTTTTAAAACTCATATTGGTTGAAAATGACAGTAAATATCAATACTGAAACATATACTTATACTTAAACATATTAAAAAACTCAAAACCAAACTAAAAACATCAAAATTGCGATTTTTCAGTTCAATGGGAAACTTGACATTCTTTCTCTTCCACTAGTTTAAAATTCAACAAAATGATGCAATGTTCTAAGCTATTTGTTCAAAAACTGAAATCGTTCTGCGGGCCGCGGGTTGAAGATCACTGCTCTAGAGGTTCAAAACAGCCTTTCCGCTGATCACCTAACCACAACAACTTTTAAGATCCAACGTAGAAACAAAATTTGAAGTATTTAAAAAAATTGTAATACAGACAAAACACAATTTAATTTATAAGATAATAACGCGCACTTTATATTTCAACCTGTTATTTCTAACTAAACTGGAAAGATCTTTTAACTGAAAGACATGTGATCATAGAACGGCAGAGATCTAGACCAGAACTGTGTCAAGCGTGCCAATCAAGTCTACCTTTTAAGTCAGGTAAAGCTGTTTCATTGTAGACCTATTAAAAAAACACTGCCACTGTAATATACTGGGTGTATAAAAAAATAATATAACCTTTCAATAATTTAATAATTGATTCTTTTACATTTTTGCACTCAAAAACTTGGTGGTAATATTTTTCAAGTTGTTTTCTTGTTACGAATATACTATACTGTTTTGAAAAGTTTAGAAATTTTTAGGTATTCGATGATCTAATCTAAAATTTAGGTTTTTTATAGATTTGTAGGGGTAAAAAACTAATTTGCTTCTATTGGTCCGGTGTAATGATATCTTATTATAAAAAATCTGGTGTGAAACACTCACACAACTTTCTCTTGCCAGTGCAAATAATTAACAATAAACCTAACATTAGTAATAAAACATTAGAAATAAACAAAAAAATAACCTCAATAAACATAACCTTATTTTAATCATATATGAAAGACGCAAAATGAAAATCGATCTCAGTTTGCCTTAAAAATACGGAAAATCACTCTTCCACGCTCAACTAGGCTCTGTAGAGAAAAAATGCTTTAAATAAAAGTTGTAGATCTTTTAATTTTCTATAAATTCGAATATATACACTTTTGTTATAAAATGCATACTAAGGCCGAAATCTTAAAAATTATTAGCAAATAATTAACAATAAACCTAACATTAGTAATATAACATTAGAAATAAACAAAAAACTAACCTAAACAAATATAACCTTTTTTAATCATGAGTGAAAGACGCAAAATGAAAATCGAACTCAGTTTGGCTTAAAAATACGGAAAATCACTCTTTCACGTTAAACTAGGCTCTGTAGAAAAAAATGCTATAAATAAAAGTTGTAAATATTTTCATTTCCTTTAAAATGTTTTATATAGGTACACTTTTGTCGTAAAATGCATTCTAAGGCCGAGATCTAAATAAAATTGATTTTTCACACGTTTTCGTGAGAAAAAACAGAAAATTAGTAATTACCGCTAAACTAAGCGTTATACAAAAAAATGTTTGAAGTAAAAGTTGTAGGATTTTAAATTCTCTACATTTTTTATTACGTAAATTTTTGAGCTATAATACATATTAAAGCCGTAATCTTAAAAAAAAACTTTTTTTTACGTAAAAACAGCCTCACCAAGAATTTCAGCAAACATGGCGCCTACCCTATCTTGTAGAGAATAAAAAATTAAGTAAACCAGGCGATTTTAAAAAAAATCGTAGGACCAGTTTTTGAGAAAATCTATAATCTTTATTTTTCAGAATGTTTTTTCAACAACGCTGTCATTTAAAATTTTATGTATTTTTTTTAAAAAAATGGGATTTTTTAAATTTCGCGGTTTTAGTATACGTTAGTATTTTATTACAGAAGCGTATTATATACAAAGTTACAAGAAAATTAAAAGATGTAAAACTTATTATTTCAAGGATTTTTTTCTAGAGCCTATTTTAGCATCAATTAGTGATTTTCTATATCTTTAATTTATAGAGGGATTGATTTTCATTTAGTGTCATTCACTCATGATTTGATTAAAATTAGGTTATGTTTTTCATATTTCATTGTTTACTCATGATTAAACGTAGGTTATATTGTTCATTATTTACATTTGCAAGAGAAAGTCGTATGAGTATTTCACACCAGATTTTTTTAAAATCAAAAATCCGAATTTTTTTATCCATGTTTAGAATATTACTGAAACGTTTTTTTACATTGTAAACACCCGGTATCTTAATTCAAAACTCAAAAAATGTATTTTAAAATAATACATGAATAAATAAATACAAGTTCTAATAAAGCTTGTTTTTTTTATTTAGGTAATTTTTCTATTCCTAAATTATCAATTTTAACAATTTTAATGTAGGCCTACTGTACATTTTAAATACTTAAAAATCAAGATCGAAATTTATTACAAAGTAAAATATTTATTATAATATATTTAAATATAAATAGATAAATAAATAAAAAAAATAAATGAAACCGGTAGGACTTGTAATTTTGTTTAAAAATGTGGTACAGTATGTAGTTGTGTGTTTTAAGATTTTAGTGAAAGCTATCAAATTGGTGATCATTTATTAATCCAGTTGAAATGTTAGGCTTACTGATCCGGGGAAAATCTTCTCTTACTGGCAAGACCCGCTCCCTAATGATTGTAGAGTTAACTGTTTGATTATAATGTTTCTAATTCCTTTTCTATACTGCTAAGTTTAGCATCAATTAGTGATTTTCTGTATTTCGTTCAACAAAGTCGGTAGCAAAATTGTAATTTTCAATATTGCAGCCTTAGTTCTGCCCATAACAGACAGGTGGAGTGTCAAATTATTTACACTCAATCTGTTCGTTGCAGGGCTAAAATAAATAGTTCTGTTTCTTATCACATGGTCAGCCAGTTGAATGACTGAATCTTTTAAGAACGAAAGAGGTAGAGGTGTAAAAGACACTAATCAGAGTTATCTTCTCTGAAAGTAATGAATTTCATTATACAGCCAGACCCTGTGGTGAATGAAGTGAAGGTGTCATTTGCAGAGTGGAAAATATGTGCTTTTCAGAGGGCCCGGCATGCTGATAAGCGTACTTTTCCACTTAGTGAGGAAGGCAATGGTAAACCACCTCACTCCTCATTTTACTTAGTAAAACCTCTACAGGTTCAAACCAGCCTTTTGGCTGATGACCTAAACAACAACAACGCAGCCTTAGTATGCATTTTACGACAATAGTATATAATTAAAATCATAAAAAATAAAAAAATGCAACTTTAATTTCAAGCATTTCCTTCGAATAGTGATTTACTTTTTAATCGACTTGAGGTTGATTTTAATTTTGTGTAATTGACTTCATGATTAAATTTAGGTTATATTGTTGGTGGAAATTTTAAAAATTGAGATCAGTTAGTTTGTTTTGTTCGTCTGTCACACCCAGATGTCAGAAACTAGAAGAGATAGCAACAAACGGTTTTCGGATTCGTAATCCACACAAAATTTAGCGGGCCTAAATTGGATTTGAAGTTCTGATTTTGATTGGAAGTGGCCCGAAACCGGGAGTCTAAAAATCAAAGTCAGAAACTAGAAGAGATAGCAACAAAGGGTTTACGGATTTATAATCTACTAAAAAAGTTAGTGGCCCTGAATTGGGTTTGAAGTTCCAGTTTTTACAGGAAGTGGCCAAAAACTGCAAGTCTAGAGATCAAAGTCGGAATTTGGAAACAGAAATAATGTCATTCGATTAATCGTAAACAGAAAATTACTAAAATTCACTAAAGAATAAAGAAAATCTCAGATACAGAAATTAATAAAGGTTTCTGCTATTACAATGCTTTTCACGGTTGATGAGCTCTGTTGTTGGACGCGTTTAGACCAATCAGAACATTTGCCACCGTTGTCAGATTGTACAAATGGTTTTAATTCTTATTGAAAGACCAAAAAAAAATCTGACAAAATTTGTATAACAGAGCTACGAGAGCAAGTTTGTGTTGTTTAGGTCATCAGCCAAAAAGCTGGTTTGAACCTGTAGAGGTTTTACTAAGTAAAACGAGGAGTCAGGTGGTTTACGAGTTGCCTTCCTCACTGAATGGAAAAGTCCGCTTATCAGCATGCCGGGCCCTCTGTAAAGCACATATTTTCCACTCTGAAAACGACACCTTCACTTAATTCACCACAGGGTCTGGCTGTATAATGAAATTCATTACTTTCAGAGGAGATAACTATGATTAGTTTCTTTTGCACCTCTACCTCTTCTGTTCTTAAATGATTCAGTCATTTAATTGGCTGACCATGTGATAAGAAACACAACTATTTATTTTAGCCCTGCAACGAACAGAGTGAGTGTAATTTGACACTCCACCTGTCCGTTATGTGCAGACGAGAGCAAGTATTGGCAAGTCACTGGCTAGCTATGAAGTGGGTAGGGAGCAATGCGTCCGTTCAGAGCTCATCAGCTCTGAAAAATAGTGTAGTCAAAGGTAAGCCTTTTAAAAATTGCCACCAGCCATGTGAGACATGTCGTCTCATGAAAAATAATTTTTATTCATTATATGAATACAATGACAAGTAAAAGTTTTGTGATTATTTCACACTGAATTTTAAAAAAAATTAGAACCTACTTATCAATTTTACATTGTTCTGAATCTAATTAGAAATATTTTTCTGGTAATAAGTTTTTTTCATTAGCAGATTGGTACTTTCTCTTTTGATTGTTATTCGGCTGAAATGTATGCAATATTTTTTAACTTGATAAGTTAAATTGATAATCAATTCACTATAGATTCTATTATCGAACCAAATGGTAAAAGTGCAATCGAATGTTTTCTCTTTGTATTCAAGCAATTTAATATTTAAATTGGTATTTCATTTTCATTGTTCAGGTCAAAAATTATTATTTATTGATTTGCTGTGTTCTCTTTAGTGATTTATTGATTAACGTTGTAATCTTCAAATATGAAATTCTTAGGATACGATTCAGTGGTAGTTTCATGTATTTTTGTCGTAATTCTTAAATAATAATTATTTTCTTAAATACTTAACTCTTGAAAACGACTTTTCTTTCCTTATACATTCATTTTTTCTTGTATAGGGTCAATTTTAGACCACTTAAGGTGACTTCAGTTGCTCCTTCTAGAGCTACTTAAAGACCTTAAAGAGCTACTTCTAGTAGCTCTTTTAGCAGTCCAAATTCTTGGCATCCGCTCACTGTAGGTTTTTCTTTTTTCTTTTTCCATCCGGTTTTTCGTTCTTGCTTTTCATGGAAACCCTTAAAATCCATAATTAGTTGTTTGAATTTGGTCCGGTTCATTAAAGTTTTTTGATTTATTCCGGTTTTCTCAATATTCTTTCTAACTTCTTTAAAGCATTTATCCAACACCTTTGATCTGTTGTTTAGAATCTTAAAAATCTGCTTTAGTCCATCAGGTGTTTTGTTTTTGCTTTTCATGGAAACCCTTAAAATCCATAATTAGTTGTTTGAATTTGGTCCGGTTAATTAAAGTTTTTTGATTTATTCCGGTTTTCTCAATATTCTTTCAAACTTCTTTAAAGAATTTATACAACACCTTATATCTATTGTTTAGAATCGTAAAAATCTGTATTGTGAACCGGATTTCATTAATTCTCTACAAATGTCTGTAAAATTTTAGTCTTTTCTGTTTTTTCTCACAAAAACGTGTAAAAAATCGATTTTTTAAAGATTTTGGCCTTAGTATGCATTTTACGACAAAAGTGTATAGGCCTACATAATCAAATTTATAGGAAATGAAAAGATTTACAACTTTTATTTATAGCATTTTTCTCTACAGAGCCTAGTTTATCGTGAAAAAGTGATTTTCCGTATTTTTAAGCCAAACTGAGGTCGATTTTCATTTTGCGTCTCATGATTAAAATTAGGTATTGTTTTTTGAAGTTAGTTTTTTTTTAAATTTCTAATGTTTTATTATTAATGTAAGGTTACATTGTTAATTACCGTATTTTTCGGACGATAAGACGCACCCTTTTTTTTCAAGGCATAAATTATCTAAAAATTATTTTGACTGATTTTAATTAGTTTTTTTATAACAGATAAATGTGATGTCTTTTATTGAAAAATAGCAAGTAAAGAAGATACAATATAGGTATAGTATAATTATTTCATAGTCATAAATTTACAAAAAAAAAATGGATATAGAAACTGTAAGTACGTAAATTACTGCTATCGGTTTCATAATCATAGACACCCGAGTTTGAACCCAAAGCATCTACAAAATTATGAGTCGGATTTCTACATACTTTACATCAAAATTTAGCTAATTTTATTCTGCGTTTACCTATAACAATCCTATATTTTTAATGTTTAAAAATTGCCATATCGAGGTTGGAAGACAAAAAGACCCGGTTTTTTTTGATATCGCAACAAAGTTCATGCATTTAGAAGCGTGTAACTTGATAACTATTTGACCAAAAAGTATAAAATTTTAACACAACATAGACAATTATATTCTTACAGCGTGTACGAAATTTCAAATTCATACGTTATTTAAATTTCGAGATATTAACAATATTCTGAACCCTTGCTATCTCGGTAACCGCACGATCGTTCAGCTCGGGCAAACTATCGTTTTATTCAGCGTAAAAATTTAGTACAGATATGTTAACATGAAATATCGATTGGCCAATGTTATGGTAAAATTTTTAGAATTTTGAAAATTAGAAGGGTAATGCGGGGGATTGGTGTTACTATCCATGTTGCTAGTTTGTGTACGTGAAGTCCTGTCGGACTGTTTACCTGAATTGACAAGACTGCATTATCAATTCAGGTAGACAATCAGATTCAGGCAACATGGTTAGTCTAATAGTAATTGATAATACAATTTTTCAATTGTGCTTCTAGTTGAGGCCATTTGACAGCAAGAGTTAGAAATTTACTAGTATGTTTCTTATTATCTGCCTTGAGTAATAAATCTTCTTGTTTCTGCCATTCCCGAATCATTTTTTCTGTTGGAGAAGGTAAAAAATGCCTTTCTACTGCCCGAATGCCATTATCTTTTGCATATTGAACCATTTTTAATTTAAAAGCGAAAGAGTGCGAAACATGCTTCACATTTTAAAATGCTATGATATTTACCGTAAGTAATATCGATACAGAAACTACTGTGTATGCTTAGAAACTTCAAAACGATAGCCTACAGTTTAAAAACTATGGTACATCCTATATCATTGTATGGTTTGTTTTGAAATCCCTAGTTATTGAACGTGTTTAAGTAGAGTAGGGTAGTTTAAAAGCATCTACCCTGAAATATAGCTAGCGTTCGGACCATAAGACGCATGGTAATTTTTAGGTCATTTTCCTACGAAAAAAAGTGCGTCTTATCGTCCGGAAAATACGGTATTTGCATTTGCAAGAGAAAGTTGTGTGAGTGTTTCACACCAGATTTTTTTTTTGTATTAAAATATACTAACACAAAAGTGTTTTCAAGTTTATCCTAAATGATTAAATGTATTGTTTCATTGACACCAGATGTTGTTGTTTAGGTCATCAGCCGAAAAGCTGGTTTGAACCTGTAAAGGTTTTACTAAGTAAAACGAACAGTGAGGTGGTTTACCATTGCCACAACTCACTGAGTGGAAAAGTATGTTTATCAGCATGCCGGGCCCTCTGAAAAGCACATATTTTCTACTCTGCAAATAACACCTTCACTTCATTCACCACAGGGTCTGGCTGTATAATGAAATTTATTACTTTCAGAGGAGATAAATCTGATTAGTGTTTTTTACACCTCTACCTCTTCTGTTCTTAGATGATTCAGCCATTTAATTGGCTGACCATGTGATAAGAAACAGAAGTATTTTTTGTAGTATTAAAATATACTAATTCAAAAGAGTTTTCAAGTCTATTCTAGAAGATTAAATGTATTGTTTCATGGACAGAAGATATGGATACATTAATTTTATTGTGGTTTGTGAGGTTGGCTGATCCATCGAGTATAAAGTACCCGTATCCGAATTGAAGATGAAGATAATACGAGAAAGTACTACAAGAGAAGGTACAGAAATTACAAAATAAAATTAGACAAAGAAAGATAATTATGGAATAAGAAGGATGAACGGAGACGAAAGAAAATGTTGAAATTGGGTCATGTTATGGATCAGTGTAATGAATAGTGGTACTGTATTAAAGGAGGATGGTAATCTCTTGGAACCGTCAGCCGGCCGCTATTCGCTTCGGTGACGCTGGATCATCCAATTCTTCAATATTATTACTATACTCCTTGTAAACTCAGTAGGCGGGTAAACATAGGATTTATTTTTTGACTTTTATTTGTCATCGGAGACGAAGGTTCCTGGTTCAAATCCTAGTTTTGACTTTTATTTGTCATCGGAGACGAAGGTTCCTGGTTCAAATCCTAGTTTTGACTTTTATTTGTCATTGGAGATGAAGGTTCTTGGTTCAAATCCTAGTTTTGATTTTTATTTGTCATCGGAGATGAAGGGTCCTGGTTCAAATCCTAGTTTTGACTTTTATTTGTCATCGGAGACGAAGGTTCCTGGTTCAAATCCTAGTTTTGACTTTTATTTGTCATCGGAGTTGAAGGTTCCTGGTTCAAATCCTAGTTTTGACTTTTATTTGTCATTGGAGATGAAGGTTCCTGGTTCAAATCCTAGTTTTGATTTTTATTTGTCATCGGAAATGAAGGTTCCTGGTTCAAATCCTAGTTTTGACTTTTATTTGTCATCGGAGACGAAGGTTCCTGGTTCAAATCCTAGTAAGGTTATTTACTTTTATACGGATTTGAATACTAGACAGTGGCTGCCGGTGTACTTTGGTGGTTGGGGTTCAATTAACCATACTCTCTCAGGAGCGATCGACCTGGGTCTGTACAAGACAACACCTAATTTACACGTCATACACATCATCCTCATCTTATTGGGTCATGGGGTTGCTTATTGTTCTGAATTGAACAGATTGCAACGTACACAGATTAAGATTAAAAAAGAAAATTGTTATCGGTAACCGTACATTATTGACAACTACACTATTTTTCACGGCTGATGAGCTCTCAACGTTTGCATTGCCCTCTACCCACTTTATAGCTAGCTAATAACTTGCCATCAACGTTTCCAATACTTGCCCTTGTAGCTCTGTTAAATATTTCATCGGCCATTTTTTTGGTCTTTCAATCATAATTATAACCTATAAACATACAATCAGCTGATTATACTATAAAGGTATTGTATTTTAATGCGGTCTATGATAGATGTGTTCAGGACGAAATGCAAAACGATAGTGAACTATTGCGGCTCGTATATGCATGCGCGCGTAATGTTTGTCAGGTACAATCTGACAACGCTGGCAAACGTTCTGATTGGTCTAAACGAGTAGAACAGTAGAGCTCATCAACCGTGAAAAGCATATTACCCAATTTGATTGGTATTTTTTTTGCTGTATTTGTTTTTTTGTTGACGTGAATTAGGCATGAGTTTGAACGAGAAAAAATATAGCAGGTAGTACAGAAGAAAGAGTTACAGAGAGAGAGTGAGAGGGAACACTGTGGGGAAAAAATATGGAATAAATAGAAAATGTGTTGAGGGTTGATGACTTAAGCAAGTAGCAGGTAGTACAGAAGAAAGAGTTACAGAGAGAGAGTGAGAGAGATCACTGTGGGGAAAAATCAAAGAGTGACCGCCTTCGAAGTATCACAATAGAAGCTCTGTCAATACATGCCAAGGTACAAAGAAGTGATTACTGACCCTTTTAGTGGGGAATTCGGTAATGTGGGTCCAACGTACAACTCCCGTTTGAACAGGGACCCCCCGTAGAGTTTGTTTACGAATGGCTGTCAGCTGGTCACCATATAAGTCACTTGCCTAACCGATGTTACCTAATAAATAATAGCGAATACCAGCTGACTGATTGGGTTGGCCCAACGACCCAAAAATAGGATTAAATATATTTGGCAGCTTCTATTTGGTGTACCATACCTTTATTTTTAATTACTCTTGCCCTATTTGAATATATAAGAAAAGGAAAGTAGTGTTTTTATGTGGATTTTTAAAAATCGTGTTATAAACAGAAATACATGTTTTCAGGCTCCCTGAATAAAAAGAAACATGTTTTTAACGATTGATCTGTGTTTTTTTTTAATTCTTAATTTGTGTACGTTGCAATCTGTTCAATTCAGAACAATAAGCAACCTCATGACCCAATGAGATGAGGATGGTAGTCTATGTATGACGTGTAAATGAGATGTAGTCTTGTACAGACCCAGGCCGACCATTCCTGAGAGAGTATGGTTAATTGAACCCCAACCATCAAAGTACACCGGTAACCACTGTCTTACATTCAGATCCGAATAAAAGTAACTACCTTTATTAGGATTTGAACCAGGAACTTTCGTCTCCGAAAATCAGTTGTTAAACAGCTGATCTTGGCGACGACTTTACCTCTAGACCAGCCCGGTGAGTTGGTCTGTGTTTGAACATAAATAATATTGTACGAATTTGAAAATTGAAAGTTATGTACCACTACCGGACACAACATAAATATTTTCATTACAATTGATAAACCGGAGTAGTAGGAATTCGTTAATCTGAAACTGTCTCACGTAAAAACCAACGAAACAAAAATATAACCTTTGGCTGTTTCCCCTATTTACTCAGTACTACACCAACGTACTGTACTTATACTAATCAGAAACCTTCATCCTTTAACGTTCTGGTCGCAGATCTTGTCACCAGTCATACTGGTAATGTAATCTTTCCCTGTGGTATTTACAACGTAAATTCTTTTGGAGCTTCCCCTGATGCAAGGAATTTATTTGAACTGAGGCTCAGTATTTTCGCTTGCCCTATATGAAACATACTGGCCGGCCCGTGGTGTAGTGGTCAGCGCAACTGGCTACTATGCCGGTGTCCAAGGTTCGATTCCCGGTCAGGTATGGCATTTTTTCATCTGTAAATCACCATATATCATTACCTACACACAAGCTCAAGGCTTATGTAGGCATCATCACTCAATAATAAAAAAAAAAAAAATTAGGGAAGGAAAGTTTTATTTTCAAGTTGATTTTAAGAAATCAAGTTTTCACCGGATATACAGGTTCAGACCCCCTGAACTCAAAAAACATGTTTTTATCAATTTGTGTGTGTGTCTGTGTTAACAAAATATCTCAAAAACAGTTTATCGTATGAAATTAACACTTGGGTTTTAAATTAGGTAATTATCACTAGGAAACAAAACACAAACATTTTTATCAAAATCGATCAACCGGAGTTATAGTTTATTCGTGTAATTTTTCACTTTTTTGCGATTTCTCAAAAATGCCTCCTACGATTGTTTTAAAAATCACTTCATTTACTACATTTTTATTTCTCTAAAAGATAATGTAAGCGCTATATCTGCTAAAGTTCTCGAAGAGGTTGCACTCTCCTGTTAAAAAGTGTTTTTTTTTAATTTGTGCCTTGATAACTTACGCATTTTAGCGCAAAGGTGTAGCTATATACTTATAAAATAAGTTATGTAGCCTATGTAAAATTGAAATATCTACAACTTTTATTTCAAGATTTTTTTCATAGAGCTTACGTTAGCGTCTATTAATAATTTTTTATAATTTTCTCAACAAATCGGTAAAAAAAATGTTTTTTAGATTTCGGTCTTAGAATGCATTTTACGAAAAATGTGTATACAATCGAAGTAATAGAAAACTAAAAACAAACTACTTTTAATTTAAGCATTTTTTTGCAGAGCTTAATATAGCGTCAATAGTGATTTTACGTATTTTTAAGTGCTACAGAGTTTGTCTTTCATTTCAAACAATTATATATAATTTATAGTTTTACAATAGTGAACTGCCAATTTTTATTACAGACACTATAATACTCTCTAGTACACTGTACATTTCTGACACAGATTTAATAATACTCTTGTTTCTTAGCACAATACTAGAAAATATTTTATTATCTGATAAATAAAAGACTCTTTATTAATATCATAAAACTGCTTTTGAAAAATATGCCAAATTATAAAATATTTGATTTTTTGTTCACTTTCTCGAGATTGTATTAATAGCATGAAGTTTTAGATGGTCGTGATATAAAATAGATCTGCCCATAACATACAGGTGGAGTGTAAAATTATTTACACCCAATCTGTTCGTTGCAGGGCTAAAATAAATAGTTCATTTTCTTATTACATGGTCAGCCAATTAAATGACTGAATCATTTAAGAACAGAAGAGGTAGAGGTGTAAAAGACTTATCAGAGTTATCTCCTCTGAAAGTAATGAATTTCATTATACAGTCAGACCCTGTGGTGAATGAAGTGAAGGTGTCATTTGCAGAGTGGAAAATATATGCTTTTCAGAGGGCCCGGCATGCTGATAAGGGTACTTTTCCACTCGGTGAGGAAGGCTATTGCAAACCACCTCACTGCTCGTGTTACTTAGTAAAGCTTATACAGGATCAAACCAGCCTTTCGGTTGATGACCTAAACAACAACATGAAATAGATTTCCATACTTTAATTAATTGATCTTTACTTTTGGCGAAGTCAACAAGAATAAATGATATGACAAGCTGCATTAACATGCTCGTTAATCAAGTGGTACCAAATTTTGATCACTTTACGTCATATTTTGATGCTTTATTAACAACTAACGTACCAGATGTTTATAGAATGATTCAAAGTCAATTGCAATTTCTCTGTACCTGATTCTATAGTTAAAAATCTGGTGTGAAACACTCACACAACTTTCTCTTGCCAATGCAAACAATTTATACAATATAACCTAACATTAGTAATAAAACATTAAAAATTAACAAAACCTAATCTCAAAAAACATAACCTTATTTTAATCATAAGTGAAAGGCAAAATGAAAATCAACCTCAGTTTGGCTTAAAAATACGGAAAATCGCTCTTTCACGCTAAACTAGGCACTGTACAAGAAAATGCTTTAAATAAAAGTTGTAAATAATTTAATTTCCTATAAATTTTATTATATACACTTTTGTCGTAAAATGCATACTAAGACCGAAATCTTAAAGAAATAGATTTTTTACACGTTTTCTTGAGAAAAAACCAGAAAATTACTGCTAAACTAAGCGTTATACAAAAAAATGTTTGAAATAAAAGTTGCAGAATTTTAAATTCTCTACATCCTTTATTATATACATTTTTGCGGTAAAATGGATATTAAAGCCGTAATCTTAAAAAAACAATTTCTTTACGTAAAAACACCCTCACCGAGAATTTCAGCCAACATGGCGCCTACCCTATCTTGTGGAGCATAATAAAGTTAGTAAATCAGGCGATTTTTAAAAAAATCGTAGGACTAGTTTTTGAGAAAATCGCAAAAAAGTGAAAAATTATACGAATAAACTACTACTTTCGGTCGACCGATTTTGATGAAAATGTTCGTGTCGGATCCGGTAGTGGTATGTAACTTAAGTTTCAAGTTTGAAGTTCGTACGATGTTCCGTTCTTGAGATATTCTGTTCACACACACACAGACCAATCGCTGAAAACATGTTTTTGGGTCAGGGGGTCTGAACACGTATAGATCCGGTGAAAACTCGATTCCAAAAAATCGACATGAAAACAATACTTTCCTTCCTATTTATTCATATAGGCAAGAGAAAGTAAAAATAAGAACAAAACTTCCACATAAATATAGTTTGTTCCAAAACGGTTTCTTTAACGCTCGCGAAAGTGTTTGTTCGAAATTCACTTACCACGGTGAAATGAGGGAATACTGTAATTTTTAAGGCTTTAATTTAGAAATGTGGTGGCATCCTAAAGATGATTTAATCTAAAACGTTCAATAAAATAGGTCCGAGATCTGTAATTTTCTTATTTTTAAAGATATCTGACGTTTAAAACAAAAATTAGTGGTCAAAAATAACAATTTCTAAATGTGAAGCTAATGTTCCAAAACTTGATTTACTTGAAGGAGCGTGCAGTCATCACCACAGTCCTACAGTTGGCCAAGAAGATCTCTTGGCCAGAGGGGCTTCAAACGTCTGCGCTGAGTACCCGGTATCGCCCTAGTGTACATGTTTTCTATGAGAGGGTTGTCATGTAATTCAAATTTGTCATGCACCGTCTTGTATAATTGTTTCGCGAAATCAATTACGTTTGTGCAACATTGAGTTTGTGATGTGAAAGGGGCATTGCGTTATCGTTCGTAGAATCTTGTTCTGAATCGCTTGTATACGTTTCGTGTGTGAAGGTTTAGCAGATCCCTAAAGTTGAACTCCATATGTCCAGATTGGGCTTAAGACTGTCTTGTAGATTTGTGTGACATGTTTAATTTAGAACGTCTATCGAGTAAGCGTTTCAGTTGATAGAAGCGTGTTTTGAGTTTGTTTATTAATTCTAAATAAAAATTTAAAAACAAATAAAATGATAGATGACTATTTTAAAATCTACCAACAATAAGGAAAATAATTATAAAACTATATAATAATAATAAAACTATAATAATTATAAATTGCCGGCCGCATTGGCGCAGTTGGTAACGTGCTCGCCTCTCATCATGCGGTCCTGGGCTCGAATCCCACTCAGGCACGGCATATTTTCATACGTTACAAATACTCATTTCATTCTCATTACACACAGTTACACCCCAACGTCGTCGCTAATGACCTTTGATGTTGATGCGACGTTAAATAAATTAAAAAAAAAAAATTATAAAACGACAAGAAAATTTAAATTTATAAAATTTATGAAATATTTTCGATTAATTAAAAGAACGTTTAATTTGTTAAATACTGTAGTAAATAATACGATTGAAACTTTCTACTTCTTGAATAATATTTACTATTATTATTATTTTCATTTCAAACAATGAAGAAACGTTTATTTTGTAAATACAACAGGCATATTGTATTTACAATAAATAAAAAAAAATACAATAAGCTGTAAGTTATCACAACTGACAGACCGACTAACAAGCAACCTTCCTGGTATTGTTACGTTACGTGGAGATGTTTTTTTTCTTTCTATTTATTAGGAGATGATTGCTGATAATTCGTACAATGTACAAATGAGTGGAACGTATGCGGATAGGCTAGTAAAGAATCTTTGACCTCATCTCATTTTGAATAACTCACATTTTCACTTCTTTAATTAGGATCAATGGAAATTTCTCTTTATCATATATACAAATATATCAATGGTAAACCGCAATAATATTCTCAAAAATTGTCAAGTAGATGTAATATTACAGTAAACCAGCATTTTCGGGACTTGGGTGTTATGGGAAATTGAAAAATTCACAACTTTTTTTACAAGTGTTTGTTTCTTGAACTCTGAGTTTAGCGTCAATTAGTGATTAACTGCATTTTTCTCATCAAAAATTCAGTAAAAATGGGATTTTTTAAGATTGCGGACTTATTGTGCAGTTTACGAAAAAGCTGTATGTAATTGAAGTAATAACTAGGTTATGGTTAAAAAAGTTGTAAATGCAACAAGTTTTATTTCAAGAATTTTTATCTACAGAGCTTAGTTTTGAGTCAATTTTCCGTATTTTTAAGTCGAACAGATTGATTTTCATTTTGCGGCATTCACTTACAATTAAAATTAGCTTATTTTTTCATACCAGTAGACTACATTGTGTACTAATGATTAAGCATAGATTTATGTTCTATTAATTATAAATTGGAATAAGAAAGTCGTGAGAGTGTTTTACACTAAATTTTTTAATACAATTTTTCAGTTTGTTTCTTAGGATTACACGAGTATAATTAATATAGTATGTTACAAACCCACACTGTACTGTATTCTGAATCGTATGGACACTAATGAACTTTTTATTTTTTCTAAAATCTCTTAAAGAGCTCAAACCAACCTTTTACTGTAAACCTTAACAAAAACGAAGAAACAATTGAAATTTGACATGATTGATATAAAAAATATAAAAACAATTCAACAAAATTACTTTAAATTAAATCTTATTTGATAAAATATTAATCCATTTATTTTTTATTATTCTAATTAACAATATATAAATAATAATAATAATAATAATAATAATAATAATAATAATAATGAAATAATCTTTACTAGTAAAACAGATTTATTTTTAATAAAGAAGATTAAAATTATGTTTGTTCTTGTAACATACTTAGATTTGAAAGATTTTTAAGTTAACCAGCTTTAATGTAATTTGTTATTCGTAATTAACAAGGATTAACAGATTATACAATTACCTTTATAGATTATTAAAGAACACTATAATCTTTTTCATAGTGTGCTCAAAATCTTCTTTAGCTGTATCTGAACTTAAGGTTAGAGGTAGGCTATACGGAAAGCCAATGCGGCATCATATTTACTTTATGTATATTATTTTCTGCCCATAACAGACAGGAGGAGTGTCAAATTATTTACACTCAATCTGTCAGTTGTAGGGCTAAAATAAATAGTTCTGTTTCTTATCACATAGTCAGCCAATTAAATGGCTGGATCATTTAAGAACAGAAGAGGGAGAGGTGTAAAAGACACTTATCAGAAGTATCTCCTCAGAAAGTAATAAATTTCATTATACAGCCAGACCCTGTGGTGAATGAAGTGAAAGTGTAATTTGTAGAGTGGAAAATATGTGCTTTTCAGAGGGCCCGGCATGCTGATAAGCGTACGTTTCCACTCAGTGAGAAAGGTCCTCGTTTTACTTAGTAACACCTCTAGAGGTTCAAACCAGCCTTTCGGCTGATGGCCTAACATATTATTTGGCATATTATATGGCAACATATTATTTGGCATATTATATGGCAACATATTATTTGGCAACATATTATTTGGCATATTATATGGCAACATATTATTTGGCATATTATATGGCAACATATTATATGGCATATTATATGGTAACATATTATTTTATAAAAACCTTTCAACTTCTTAAAATTTTTACTATAGGCTTCAAACATTCAACGCTCTACAATTCTTAAACACCGTGGTTTTTTAAAGAAATTATTTATATATGAACAGAAAATTATAAATTATTTTTACAGGATATTTTCAATTTTACGAGGAAATCCTTATAAACAAATTTTATAACACTTAATCCAAAGTTCGTTCGAGATCTGGTTATCTACGAGGATTGTTTTTCCAACTTCCGATAGGCCGCAAATAAAAAAAAAGTGAATATAGAAAAATGTTTTATCACTTACAGTTGTGTTTAGGTCAACAGCCGAAAGGTTGGTTTGAACTTGTAGATGGTTTGCTAAGTAAAACGAGAAGTGAAGTGGTTTACCATTGCCTTCCTTACTCAGTTGAAAAAATATTATTAGCATGTCAGGCCTTCCGAAAAGCACACACTTTCCACCCTGCAAATGACACCTTCACTTCATTTACCACAAGGTCTGGCTGTATAGTGAAATCCATTACTCTCAGAGAAGATAACTCTGACTAGTGTCAATAAGTGTCAATAGCTGATAAGCTTAATTTTCCACTCAGTGAGGAAGGCATTCGTAAACCACCTCACGCCTTGTTTTACTTAGTAAAACCTCTACAGTTTTTCCAGCCTTTCGGCTGATGACCTAAACAACAAAAACACGAACAATGAACAAAACTTAAAAAAGTCAAATAGTTTTTTAATCACCTTGTGTTTATTTACTTGGGAAATAATACTACCTAATAATAATTATTGTAGTAATATTTCTTTTCTTATGTCATAATTGTTAATGTTACACAGAAAACTTATTATAGAAATCACCGTTATGCTGTTTTTAGTACACTAATTGTTGAGAACATAATTAATAGACCTTACCTTAAATTACAATTACTTAAATCTCTTGCCAAATAACTATTCATTATTTAATTAAATTAATTACATTGACCAATTTTTTTAAACAACAGATATTTCAGTCTAAGGCAACTACGGTATTTTATTTAATACGATTATGTGTGTATTAGTATTCGTTTAAATACAGATCTGATCTATTTTCTTAATTCTGTTGATGCAAAACATAAATATAGTTAATAAATGAACTAAAGTTCTTTGTTAAAAGTTTGTAAATACTTAAGCTTATTTTTTTCTTTATCGCTTTATCTAAAATATAATAGGAAAGAAGGATAAAAATTTCGATAAGTGGATTTTCTCTGAAAATCATTTTTATGACGCCTTGAAGGCAAAAAGTGTTTTTCATAATATTTTGAGGCTAAATCTGGACATTAAATTGTGGAACTCCAGGGGGGTGGGGGAGGGCAATTGTGGACTGGGAAATATTTCTGTTCCAATCCTCTTCTGTGTCGGCGCCTACAGTTTTAATTTGAAGAAATGGAGAGAGGTTTCCATTCAAATGGGTTTAAGGGGAGACTGTACTTTGTATCCCGCCAATGTTAAATTTGCTACTTTTAGGTTACATTTTTCATAGGATTGGTAAACGATAGGGAAATTAAACTTCACACACCATAGGTGTCGGGTTTCTTCTCGAGGTACTGATATTTTTTTCAATTTAATCTTTGGACCATACCATTTTTTTTAAATAATTTGAATAACACAATATTTTTACAAATTTTTTCCAAGTTTTTTGCGTATTACTAATTTTTGGAGCACCTGAGGAAGTCATTAAAATGTCGGTATATGTGGATATACAAGATAATTAACTGGTACAAATTTCAGTCTGGTACGTTTATTGGTTTCTGAGGAAAATGTACCTAGTGTTTAAAATTTAAATTTACGGGAAAACTCAAGAAACAAGAAGGCACAAATCAAAAACAAAATGTACAAAAACAAGTAATTTTCCCATCAGTTGTTTAGAAAGCTGAACCAACAGCTGAGAATACAAGAAACAGTGATGCAGATATTTTAAAAACTAAAATTCTCTTTGCACTAAAACGAGCAGTATAAAATTGTGAAAAATATTCGTTCTTGGGAACATGATCATTTTCTGTGTAAACTTGATAAAAACTAAATATTTTCATAAAAAAATTAGTTTTTTGAAGTAATTTAATGTTTTTTTCTGGTAGATCTAGGTCTAAACAATTGAAAAACATAAAAAACCAAAACTTGAAATTTTGAGTTAAAACCATCGTGCCATCTCCCCTTAATAAAAAAAAAAAAAAAAAATAAAGAAAAAGAGGTAGTAATGTAAAAACCAACCTAATAACGACCATTACGAGTATAAATTAGTAGAAATGACTTTTTAGTACTTATTGCTAAAATTTTTAGTTTTTGTGGTTGTGTTTTCCATTTATATTTTTCAAATCCGAACATAAGCTTGAAATCGGGACGAATGGTAACCCTATTTTTAGAAGACTATCCGTCTGTCTTTGGATTACTCGTACTAAAGCGAAGTCTGTTGGACTGATCAATTTTAATTTCTTTTTAACTCCTAATGTGTGTGTACATTGAAATCTGTTTAAGAGTCCAGTTTAACACAGTGTTAATATTAGCGTATATCTTCTTGTTTTCTTATTTTGCATTATTCCACTCTGTACTCAACTATGGGGTTACGCAGTGGGCTAACTCAACCGAACACCTTAAGATTTTTTGCATACAAAAATACGCAATTAGAATTGTTGCAACCATTCCAAGGCACTATTCTTGCAAAAGATTGTAAAATATTCTTCTCCCCTTCCGTTTCTTTATATGGCTATACAGGGTGATTCAAAACTACTCAGAAATCTCTTGGGATCTCATTCTATAACTAAAAATAAGAAAAAAAGTTCATATAAACATATGCCTGAAAACGCTTAGTTAGCGAGTTACGGCTAGCGAAAAAATTCACCTAGAACTCTGTGCCCTCGGTGAAGTAAGGCCGTATAAAAATGTTAAAGGTAATTACAAAGATACAGATACGATTGTTTCTTATGGTTTTTAATCTGAAAAATTGAATAAAATTGGTTCCAGAGCTGTAAATGCAATACTTTCAGAGATATCTTACATAAAAGACAAGAATTGGTGCAAAGAAATAACACATTTTTGTGTTTAACGTAAGATTACTTCCATAAATGGTAAATAAAGGTGTATTTTTTCTTAAATAAATTTGTAGAAAATTTATTTAAGAAACAATACACCTTTATTTATCATTTATCATATCTCTGAAAGTATTGCATTTACAGCTCTGGAACCAACTTTTAACATTTGTATACGGCCTTACTTCACCGAGGGTAAAGAGTTGTAGGTGAAATTTTTCGCTAGCGATAACTCGCTAACTAAGCGTTTTCAGGCATATGTTTATATGATATTTTTTTCTTATTTTTAGCTATAGAATGAGATCCCAAGAGATTGCGTGTAGTTTTGAATTACCCTGTATATGAGATATTAAAATTCGCGATAAGGAACAAAGTGTTATTTACAAAAAATTAGTTTGTACTGTAAAATGATAATTATGAAACTCGCCACTACAATGACTACAGAATTTAAAAATATAGAACTTCATAGTAGATATTCGAAAGAAATTCACTAAAATTCCGTTCGGTTTTTCAACAAATTATCACATAAAATAAGACTTCATGGTCATATGCGACTACTGTGGGTTTTGGCACCGTAAAAGGTAGATTTTACCGTGTTAAAATTTTCGGACCCTAGCTTGGACATTTCGTAGGAATTTCCGAAATAGGTAAGCGCGCTAGTTACTACACCAAGGAGGCGGTCGAAGTTTTTTTTTAATGTATATTACGGTATTTGACGATGTCTATTCATTTTTTGATCGCTAATAAATAAATTTATTAATTTATCAGTTTGATCGTAAATCCTTTACTCCCTTTTTACTTTCTCTTGCCTATATGAATATATAGGAAGGAAGTATTGTTTTCATGTCGATTTTAAGAAATCGAGTTTTCACCGGACCTACACGTTTCCAGACCCCCTGAACCCAAAAAAACATGTTTTTAGCAATTGGTCTGTGTGTGTGTGCGCGCGCGCGTGTGTCTCTCTCTGTGTGTGTGTGTGCGTGTGTGTGTGTGTGCGTGTGTGTGTGAATAGAATATCTGAAGAACTGAACATCGTACGAACTTGAAACTTGAAACTTAAGTTACATACCACTACCGGACCCGACACGAACATTTTCATCAAAATCGGTCAACCGGAAGTAGTAGTTTATTCGTGTAATTTTTTACTATTTTGCGATTTTCTCAAAAACTGGTTCTACGATTTTTATAAAAATCGCCTCATTTTTTCAATAAGTCTTCTGAATACAGTTAAAAAATAAAAATAAAAAACGTTTCTGACTTGAGGTTTATGATCTAATACTTTTTTAGATTAAGCGGGAGTTTTTTTTTTTTTTAATTGAGTGATGATACCTACATAAGTTTTGGGCTTGTGCGTAGTTAATGATATGTGGTGATTTACAGATGAGAAAAATGCCAGACCTGACCGGAAATCGAACCCGGGACCCCGGCATAGTAGCAAGTTACGCTGACCACTACACCACGGCCGGCCAAATTTATTTATTTATTTATTTAAGGTCGCATTGACTACGATGTCATTAGCGACCACGTTACATATAAATACATGTAGTACAGTATAAAATTTCCAAAGACAAACAAACAGAATTAGGTAATGTATAAAAACATAATGAAAATTAGTTAGGTTTAATTAAAATTTAGACAACAGAAAAATAAAAAGTAGAATGACACATTGAAAAATTAAATATGCGATTTTACAATTATATCAAAACTGAAATTTTGTGAAATTTGAAAAAAAAATATTGTGTTTTAAACCGCTACTTTGTCTACTAAATTAAGTGCTAAAATGTTGTTAATTACTTTCTCTTGCCTATATGAATATATAGGAAGGAAAGTATTGTTTTCATGTCGATTTTTCGAAATCGAGTTTTCACCGGATCTATACGTTTTCAGACCCCCTGAACCCAAAAAACATGTTTTTAGCGATTGGTCTGTGTGTGTGTGTGTGTGTGTGTCTGTGTCTGTGTGTGTGTCTGTGTGTGAACAGAATATCTCAAGAACGGAACATCGTACGAACTTGAAACTTGAAACTTAAGTTACATACCACTACCGGACGCGACACGAACATTTTCATCAAAATCGGTCAACCGGAAGTAGTAGTTTATTCGTATAATTTTTCAGTTTTTTGCGATTTTCTCAAAAACTGGTCCTACGATTTTTTTTAAAATCGCCTATTTTACTCAATTTTTTATTCTCTACAAGATAGGTTAGGCGCCATGTTTGCTGAAATTCTCGGTGAGGCTGTTTTCACGTAAAAACGTTGTTTTTTTAAGATTACGGCTTTAATATAAATTTTAGCGCAAAAACTTATATAATGAAAGTTGTAGAGAATTTAAAAACCTACAACTTTTATTTCAAACATTTTTTTGTATAACGCTTAGTTTAGCGGTAATTTGCGATTTTCTGTTTTTTTTCTCACGAAAACGTGAGAAAAATCGATTTTTTTAACATTTCGGCCTTAGTATGCATTTTACGACAAAAGTGTATATAATTAAATTTATAGAAAATTAAAAGATCTACAACTTTTATTTAAAGCATTTTTCTCTACAGAGCCTAGTTTAGAGAGAAAGAGTGATTTTCCGTATTTCTAAGCCAAACTGAGGTTGATTTTCATTTTGCGTCTTTCACTCATGATTAAAATTAGGTTATGTTTGTTGAGGTTAGTTTTTTGTTTATTTCTTATGTTTTATTACTAATGTTAGGTTTATTGTTAATTATTTGCTCTGGCAAGAGAAAGTTGTGTGAGTGTTTCACACCAGATTTTTTTGAATAGGGTTCGTGTGGATTGTGTAGCTGTTAATATGATAAACGGGAGTTTATAAAAATGATATTGAAATCAATGAATACAATTGTTAATGTTAGTTTAATGTGGTTCGTTTACAAAATGTTGGTTTCACGTTAATCGTTTGTCAAATTAAACTGTTATTTTGACATTTATATTTTATAAAAATTTGTTCAGTACATCCAATTAAACAAACCTGAATAAATCAAATTAATTAATTAATGTATATTATTTTAAAGAGGAAAAAACATTCTGGTTTTTAAAAAATTACTTGACATGAAAGTTTACCTGGTATTTTAAAAACAATATAAGCTTTAATTTAAAGTAAATTAGGCCATTTTTGATGAGTGTTTTTATTAGGTTTGTAAAAATTTTAATTTAATTATATTTTTTTATTATCGTCTAGTAATTAATTATCTTTGATAGTATTAATAAAAATTGAATTGAGGTTTTTTTAATTACTTTCTAGTAAATAAATGCGTGCTACGTGTAGCTAGTTGTGGGAGTAAGACAGGATCGTGAGGGAAACTTGAATTACTGGATACTTTCCCGAGTCTATAGGCTACGATTTAAAACTTGATTATTGTACTCTTATATACGTTAATATACCATAAAGTACATTGATTACCCACGATTTGGTTGTTGAACTTTACGCATTTATTTATTTATTTGTTGATGTATTACCGGCATATTAATATCGTTTGTATTAAATTGTTTTTTTTTTATTTCTCAAGCCTTTGAATTGTAAAAGTATCTGTACCCGGATTTAAACAGATTTTCAAATTTCATGACTTTTTTCTATGATTTTATTTAAGTCACATCAACTGTCCATAACAGACAAGTGGAGTTTTAATTTTTTGCTATCAATCTGTTAGTACCAGGGCTGTAGAAAATAGTTCTGTTTCTTATTACATGGACAGCCAATCAAATGACTAAAGTATTTCTGAAGAGATGTAGAAGACATTAATCAGAGTTGTTTAGTTGTTTTGTTGTTTATTTGGTTTCGTTGTTTAGTTGTTTATTTGTTTTTGTTGTTTAATTATTTTGTTGAGAGTTGTTTTGTTGTTTAGGTAATCGGCCGAAAGGCTGGTTTGAACCTGCAGAGGTTTTACTAAGTAAAACGAGGAGTGAGGCAGTTTACCATTGCCACAACTCACTGAGTGGGAAAGTACGCTTATCAGCATGCCGGGCCCTCTGAAAAGCACATATTTTCCACTCTGCAAATGACACCTTCACTTCATTTACCTCAGGGTCTGGCTGTATAATGAAATTCATTACTTTCAGATGAGATAACTCTGATTAGTATCTTTTACACCTCTACCTCTTCTGTTTTTAAATGATTCAATCATTCTTAAATGATTCAGCCAGACCCTGTGGTGAATGAAGTGAAGTTGTCATTTACAGGGTGAAAAACATGTGCTTTTCAGAGGGCCTGGCATGCTGATAAGCATACTTTTCAATTTATTGATAAAGGTAGTGAATTATCTCACTTCTCGATTTACTTAGTAAAGCCTCTAGATGTACAAAACAGCCTTTCGGGTGATGATCTAAACAACAACATTTTGGTTACACTTGGTTCGGGAACATTTGGTTTTAACTTGTAGCCTAATGATTCTCAGACCCTAGCCGTAATCGAACCCGGGACCTTTCGTATTACAGTCCAACACGGTAACCACAACACATTCATGTCTGTGATGTTAGACGTTCATGATTTCTATTTACTGTTTTTTTTTTTTTTTTGCTTCTATGACCGCATTGGATCACTTTAGTCAGATTTTGGGTTGCCTTTACTTCCTTCTGGGTTTTCTTCAATATCTGTTCCCATTTTTTTATTCTTTCAGATCTTTTCTGTCTTTCCTCATCTGAATAAACCTTAGTCGGTAGTTTCCGTGTTTTAACATGTATTTGTTTATTTTTGTCGTTAGTTTATTGGTTTTATTTTAAAGATTTTTCTTTTAGGTCGTTTATTGTTAGTTTAAGTTCCGTTAAATTTTCTGTAATTTCTTTTATCCACGGTATGTTTAATTTTTGGAGTTATACAATTTTTCTACTACCTTTCTTGCTATTCTGTTTTCTGGTGTTCTGAGTATGTGTCCAAAAAAGGAGCTCCTCCTTTTTCTCGTCGCATCTGTGATGGGTTCTATCTCCTTGTAGATGTGTTTGTTCGTAAGCAGTCTGTGTTGCCCATCATTTATGTTATTTTTATTTTTACAAGTTCTTCAGATTATTCTCTCTATTTTTCTGATGTCTTCAGCTTTTCCTCGACCACTAAGGTTTATTGTAAGTCGCATATTTATCTTAATTGTTAGCGAATACTTAGGTTTCAGAAACAGTGGGTTTTAACTTGTAGTAATTTTCTAGACCCTGGCCGGGAATAGGACCTGGGACTTCCGCTTTGCAGCGTAGCTTGCTAACCACTGGACCACGGTGGTGGGTTGACTTTATTATCTTCTTCTGTTTTTCAAGGATTAGGCATCTCTGTCTGTTTCGAACCTCTCAAATCAGCCCAACTCGTTCTCAGGCGTCCTCGTTTTCTCTTTCTCTCAGGTTTATAGCCTAGTATTTGCTTAAGTCCCCTCTCATTTCTCCCTGTTCACATGGTTCAACCACTGCAGTCTGTTCTAAGATACCTTGTCGTTTTTATAGAGATCAGTTGAGTTCTTTCCTTATCTCGGTATTCCTGTAACGTTCTTCTATATTACACCGATACATATGTCAAATAAATTTCATTTCAGATGCTTTCAATCTACTCTCCTATCGCTTTGATAGCACCCAAATTTCACTGTCATAGAGTCGGGCGGCACTCCTATTGTTTGCTATTATTATTATTATTATTGTTATTATTATTATCATACAGAACAGAACAGAATGCTGTGGTTAGAGCAAGTAAACAGAATACGGAAGGATAGGATACCTAAGCAGACACTGGGCTATAAGCCGGAGGGCAGGAGAGAACGAGGACGCCCAAGAAAGAGATGGGCAGATTTGAGAGGTTCGGAACAGGCAAAGATGCCTAATTCTTGAAAGGCAGAAGAAGAAGAAGATGATTATTATTATATAAATTATTGCCTGTACATTGTTTTACAATAACAAATGAGCTGATAGTGACAATGATACAAATGACATGAACAACATGAGGAAACACACTATCCATCGAAATAGCTTCAACAAAATTTTTGCTGATGTAGACAATCCACTAACACACGTTTTGTACAAACATTGGATCACTTGTTCCAATTTATATTTTTACATATAATGTGGATGAATTCTAGCTAAATTATGACGTACGACAGAAATTTCTGCAAAAATCCTGACTTAGCATGTAATTAGTTTACTCGTATAACTCATAAAAACACTAATTTTAATTGATAACTTCAGTTAACTATTGAAAAAAAAACTAAATTTTAATTAATCCAAAATTAAGTTAAACTAGATTTAAATCTATATGTATACTTACGTGACTGTAGAAGTGTTAACCTCTAGTTAATTTTTTTTTAGAAACTTGTTTTAAATATTTAAAAAATATCTTTAATTTATAAATTGATGAATATACATAATTAAAAATTGATAAATTAATTTAAATTGGTAATTAATTAGTAATTTAAATAAAAGCAGATGTTATTTTTTAAGAGAAATCAAATAAATATAAATAATTAACAATTTTTTTTTGCATAAGGCCTAAATTTTTTAGTATTATGTTTATTTAAATCGACTTTCCTTATAAATTGTCAATTATTCATTAAATTTATAAAATTTCTTTTTTGACTTTATATGTTAAAATTATTTTGTTAATTAGTACCGTTGATTGTTTGGAGTTAATTTTTATTATTTAGTCTAAAGTATATCCTGTAATTCTATGTTTTTCTATTAGAATGTGTCTTTTAGTGTCGGTGTATTGCTGTATTGTATTGTTTTTAAACTGTAGTGTACAATAAAAAATAAATTTTGTTCTGTAGGCTACTGGACAGCGGTTTTTGAGTTGAAACGTTTGTCCATAAGTTCCTAGTAAAAGATACAGTATTGTACTTGGATTATAATATCATGTTGCAGCTCTATTTGGTATGTAAATTACGATTCACCGATAATCCGGCATTTCCGGTAATCCGGTTTCGAAAAAAAATATCTTGAACGTGCCGAATTATCGGAATTCTACTGTTTTTCAATGTTACCTTGACTTTTTACATGCAAGAGTTGTATTCCGTATGAAAATAAGTTTGATTTTGAAAATATTGGGTACCCGGAACGGAAATAATTAAAAATTTTCACATATCCGGTTTTTTGCACATTATACGAATTCAGAATTTTCTGCATCCAATGATGTATAATTTGTTGGGGTTTTTGCAATTTTTAACCCAAAAATAATTAACAATATGTTGATTCCTTACGTTATTTTCTAAACGTTATCAGTTTACATAAATACATCTATTTTTTGAATGGCAAGCGATAAACTCATAATTTTGTTTTGTTTTAAAACTTTAAGTCGGCATTAGACCAGCTGTGAATGTAACAGTTGAGTAATTTCCAGATTATGATCCTGCAATGTATTAGAGGTAACTATTTTGTATTACTTATAATATTGTTCTCTTATAGTTTTTTTCTTGTTTTCCGTAAACAGCAATTTTTGACACATAAGGAACATTTTCTCAGCCAAATGTGAACGGGTTGGTCTATGGAACCCACCGGGTTGGTCTAGAGGTAAAGTCGTCGCCAAAATCAGCTGTTTAACAGCTGATTTTCGGAGACGAAGGTTCCTGGTTCAAATCCTAGTAAAGGTAGTTACTTTTATACGGATTTGAAGGCTAGACAGTGGCTACCGGTGTACTTTGATGGTTGGGGTTCAATTAACCATACACTCTCAGGAATGGTCGACCTGAGTCTGAACAAGACTGCACCTCATTTACACGTCATACACATCATCCTCATCTCATTGGGTCATGGGGTTGCTTATTGTTCTGAATTGAACAGATTGCAACGTACACAAACTAGGGATTACAAAAAAAAAAAATGTGAACGGATTTGAATGAAATTTTTGCACAGCCTTTTATATCATAATTTAAATGTACTGAGTTAATAATACACTAAAAAAATGTGGTTAAATATTTTTTTCCATTTAAATAGCCAAAAATTATGCTTTTCAAAAGTGGTAATTTAAAAAGTCATTTTCTTATCTTCCTAACTATATATATATATAAATATATATATACAGATGCTAATAATTCTGTGGGTGTAGAATAGCCTGAAAAGTAACCACAAAAAAATTGAACAGGATAACTTTTTAGTAGTTTTTGAGAAAATGTTCCTTACATTAACATTACGGAGATAGGCATTCCGGGTACCCTTAATTGAAATAAATTTTAAGTTCATAAAATAATTTTTATGAGTTTTTTAAATGAATTTAATGACTTAAGTGATAGTAACACTTTTATGGTTATTTTTATTGGGTTTTTATTCTATTATAGTGGAATATGTAAAGAGAAAGATTGCAAAAGTATTGTAAAGGATGCGTTTTAATAGTGTACTGTGGGGCAACAGAGAAAGCTGTTATAATAGAGGCACTGCATCCGGGCACAACGGATAGTAGGCCTAATACAGTGTAGGCTACAGTATACAAGTGGCTGTCTATACAGGTACTTAAACAATAATGCTCTATTCAACAACTAGTTAATTCTCAACAATTTCATCTGCAACCACTAACTGCATTGTTTTTTACTTTCTCGCATTCTATGATTTTCAGACTATTATGCAGTAGGTTATTGGGTGCAAAAGTTTTGTAATAGGACAGCATTTTATGCAGTTCTATTTTTAGTACGCACTTTTATATGTTTTTTAATGCCCCTATGTGAGTACGCTGAAATCTGTTCAATTTAAAAAAAATCTGGTGTGAAACACTCACACAACTTTCTCTTGCCAATGCAAATAATTAACAATAAACCTAACATTATTAATAAAATATTAGAAATAAACAAAATCTAACCTCAAAAACATAACCTAATTTTAATCATGAGTGAAAGACGCAAAATGAAAATCAACCTGATTTTGGCTTAGAAATACGGAAAATCACTCTTTCTCTCTAAACTAGGCTCTGTAGAGAAAAATGCTCTGAATAAAAGTTGTAGATCTTTTAATTTTCTATAAATTTAATTCTATACACTTTTGTCGTAAAATGCATACTAAGGCCGAAATGTTTAAAAACTCGATTTTTCTCACGTTTTCGTGAGAAAAAAACAGAAAATTGCAAATTACCGCTAAACTAAGCGTTATACAAAAAAATGTTTGAAATAAAAGTTGTAGAATTTTAAATTCTCTACAACTTTTATTATATAACGTTTTGCGCTAAAATGCATATTAAAGCCGCAATCTTAAAAAGAAAATGTTTTTACGTAAAAACAGCCTCACGCCGAATTTCAGCAAACATGGCGCCTACCCTATCTTGTAGAGCATAAAAAATGTAGTAAACCAGGCGATTTTAAAAAAAATCGTAGGACCAGTTTTTGAGAAAATCGCAAAAAAGTGAAAAATTATACGAATAAACTACTACTTCCGGTTGACCGATTTTAATGAAAATGTTCGTGTCGGGTCCGGTAGTGGTATGTAACTTAAGTTTCAAGTTTCAAGTTCGTACGATGTTCCGTTCTTGAGATATTCTGTTCACACTCACACACACACACACACACACACACACAGACCAATCGCTAAAAACATGATTTTTGGGTTCAGGGGGTCTGAAAACGTATAGATCCGGTGAAAACTCGATTTCGAAAAATCGACATGAAAACAATACTTTCCTTCCTATATATTCATATAGGCAAGAGAAAGTAATAATTTAATAGCCTTTAACTAACCCTGCTAGTTTCATGACTACAAAAATTAGCTCTGTTTCTTATTACATGGTCGCCAATTATTTGATTAAAGCATTTAAGAACAGAAGAGATACAGGTGTAAAAGTCATTAGTCACAGTTTTTCTCTGAGAGTAATGAATTTTATTGTACAGCCAGACCCTGTGGTGAATGAAGTGAAGGTGTCATTTGCAGGATAGAAAGTAGATACTTTTCAGAGGGCCTTACATGCTGATAAGCATACTTTTTCACTCAATGAGGAAGGCAGTAGTAAATCACCTTGTTTTACTTAATAAAGAATCTAGAGGTTCAAACCAGCCTTTCGGTTGATGGCCTAAACAACAAAATCAAGCTACTCCATGATCCAGTGAGATGAGGATGATAATTTATGTTGTTGTTGTTTAGGTCAACAGCCGAAAGGCTGGTTTGAACCACTAGAGGTTTTACAAAGTAAAACGAGGAGTGAGGTGGTTTACCATTGCCTTCCTCACTGAGTGGAAAAGTACGCTTATCAGCATGCCGGGCCCTCTGAAAAGCACATATTTTCCACTCTGTAAATGACACCTTCACTTCATTCACCACAGGGTCTGGCTGTACAATGAAATTCATTACTTTCAGAGAAGATAACTCTGATTAGTGTCTTTTACACCTCTACCTCTTCCGCTCTTAAATGATTCAGTCATTTAATTGGCTGACCATGTGATAAGAAACAGAACTATTTATTTTAGCCCTGCAACGAACAGATTGAGTGTAAATAATTTGACACTCCACCTGTCTGTTAAGGCAGGATAATTTATGTATGACAAGCAAATGAGATGTAGTCTTGTACAGACTCAGGCTGATTATTTCTAAGCGAGTGGTAAATTGAACCCTAACTATCAAATTACACCGATAACCACTGTTAAGTATTTAAATCCGTATAAAAGTTACCTTTACTGGGATTTGAACCAGGAACCTTCGTCTTCGAAAATTAGCTGTTAAACAGCTGGCTTGCGGCAATGAATTTACCTCTAGACCAACCTGGTGAGTTCTGTGTATGTTTCCTTTCTGATTTTACGTCTGACTGTTTTACAATTTCTGCTTATGCAGACAGTGGAGAATGATGATTATGAAAATGAGTGATGCAAAAATTCCAGACCTGACCGGGAATCGAACCCCGGAATCCCGGCGTAGAATGTTTGAGACCCTCTGCATATTTGGCATGCACTATTTGTTATGAAGCAGAAACTTTCTAACCAATTTTGATGAAATTTAAAAACAAAGGTTTTGATAGCCGATTCTAGAAACGTTTTTTGTTTTCTCTTGCCCTATGTAAAATATAGGGAAAGAAGTATTGTTTTCATATCAATTGTTTTAAATCGAGTTTTTATCAAAAATACACGTTCACAAGCCCTCTGAATCCAATAAACTTTTTTTCTACCTATTGGTCTGTGTGTTTACGTAACCAAAGTATATAAAGAACGAAATGTATCACAAATGTGAAACTTGGAACTTACGTTAGGTATTAATGCAACGCGAAAATTTTCATCAAAATCGGGCAACCGAGAGTAGTCGTTTATTGGTACAATTAACGTTTCACGATTTTCTCAAAAAAAGTTCATACGATTATTTTTTAAAATCGCTACAATTTCGGGCGCCACAAGATAATTCAGTTTCTACAAGAAAATTTAAAAAATCTACTTCTTTAATTTCAAATATTTTCTTCTATAGAGTTTACCTTCAATAAGTTATTTTTCATATTTTTCTCACTGAAATCGGTTAAAAATGGTATTTTTTTAAGATTGCGGCCAGAAAAATATTAAGTATAAAAGAAAAATAATGTTAATACGTCGTAGAAAAGTAATTTGCCTTTAGAGGGCCTGGCATACTGATAACCATATTTTTTAACTGATCGAAAACTACCTCACTTCTCGTTTTACGTAGTAAAGCCTTTAGGTTCAAACAGCATTTGGGCTGATGACCTAAACAACAATAACAACAACAGAAAAATAATAAACGTACAATGTTTTCTTTAACCCACCGGGTTGGTCTAGAGGTAAAGTCGTCGCCAAAATCAGCTGTTTAACAGCTGATTTTCGGAGACGAAGGTTCCTAATTCAAATCCTAGTAAAAAGGTAGTTACTTTTACACGGATTTGAATGCTAGACAGTGGTTACCGGTGTACTTTGATGGTTGGGGTTTAATTAACCATACTCTCTCAGGAATAGTCGACCTGGGTCTGTACAAGACTACACAGTCTCATTTACGCATCATACATATCATCCTCATCTCATTGGGTCATGGGGTTGCTTATTGTTCTGAATTGAACTGATTGCAATGTACACAAATTTGGGATTACAAAAAAAAATGTTTTCTTTATTTATTTATTTAACGTCGCATCAACTGCAACGGTCATTAGCGACGACGTTAGGGGTTAACTGTGTACCATGGAGGATGAAATAATTTTTGTAACGTTGAAACGTATTAAAATATGCCATGCCTGAGAATGTTTCGAACCCACGACCAATTTTTATTAACGTAAAACTTTTATTTCAAGCATTTTTTCCACCTAGCTTAGTTTGCGTCAATTATTGATTTTCCTAAAAATGTTAAACAGAGGTTGATTTAGATTTAGCGTCGTTTATTTATAGTACAGCTGGTAAGTAAAAAGAAACATTGTTACAATTTATGGATACGATTTAAATGTCAACAAGCGCAGAGAATGTCAACGTTAAAAATAAAATAATGCGAATTATATGGAACGACTTTCATTGCAATTTTTTTTTAAACTGTCTCTCTAACGATTGTTGACAGAATGAATGATGGCTGAAATCGAACAACGTAAGCCAACGGAGTTTAAAGTAGAAAGGAACCTACGGAACAGAACTGCCAGCCGCGCCTTTCTACTCGCTGCAGTTTACCCACCCTGCGATACAATCTCATAAATAAAAGTAAAATTATTTACTTTCTTTATTTTAAATAATTTTTTCATTGTTTACAATTATTATTATTATTAATATATTTTAATTTGTTGTTCGATTTTTATTTTTAGTTTTTAAGGCCCCGGGCTAGTCCCTTCAGTCAGCTGGTAGAAAGTTTATTTGAATTATTAAGTAACACCGAATGCTACTTTAGTCATCTTGTCACCCATACTTGAATAAACATAAGTGGGACTTGTCCTTCTATGAACTACCTTAAATTTTAAGAAGTTGTGGAAATCTTTATTTTTGTTTAAAAAATATTTGTGACCCATTCTATAAAAAGGTACCTTATGGTTAAACTTATACGGATTTGAATGCTAGACAGTGGTTGTGGGTGTACTTTGATGATTGGGGTTCAATTAACCGTACTCTCTCAGGAATGGTCGGCCTGAGTCTGTACAAGACTATACCTCATTTACACGTCATACACATCATCCTCATCTCATTGGGTCATGGGGTTGCTTATTGTTCTCAATTGAACAGATTGCAACGTACACATATTAGGAATTTAAAAAAAAAAAGGTTAAACTTTTAATTTGTCAGGAGAGCAGAAAACATGAAATTTGGTCAAAAATATAGATTTTTACTTTCTCTTGCCTATATGAATATATAGGAAGGAAAGTATTGTTTTCATGTCGATTTTTCGAAATCGAGTTTTCACCGGATCTATACGTTTTCAGACCCCCTGAACCCAAAAAACATGTTTTTAGCGATTGGTCTGTGTGTGTGTGTGTGTGTCTGTGTGTGAACAGAATATCTCAAGAACGGAACATCGTACGAACTTGAAACTTGAAACTTAAGTTACATACCACTACCGGACGCGACACGAACATTTTCATCAAAATCGGTCAACCGGAAGTAGTAGTTTATTCGTATAATTTTTCAGTTTTTTGCGATTTTCTCAAAAACTGGTCCTACGATTTTTTTAAAAATCGCCTATTTTACTCAATTTTTTATTCTCTACAAGATAGGGTAGGCGCCATGTTTGCTGAAATTCTCGGTGAGGCTGTTTTCACGTAAAAACGTTGTTTTTTTAAGATTACGGCTTTGATATAAATTTTAGCGCAAAAACTTATATAATAAAAGTTGTAGAGAATTTAAAAACCTACAACTTCTGTTTCAAACATTTTTTTGTATAACGCTTAGTTTAGCGGTAATTTGCGATTTTCTGTTTTTTTTCTCACGAAAACGTGAGAAAAATCGATTTTTTTAACATTTCGGTCTTAGTATGCATTTTACGACAAAAGTGTATATAATAAAAGTTATAGAAAATTAAAAGATCTACAACTTTTGTTTAAAGCATTTTTCTCTACAGAGCCTAGTTTAGCGTGAAAGCGTGATTTTCCGTATTTTTAAGCCAAACTGAGTTCGATTGTCATTTTGCGTCATTCACTCATGATTAAAATAAGGTTATGTTTTTGAGGTTAGTTTTTGTTTATTTCTAATATTTTATTAATAATGTTAGGTTTATTATTAATCATTTGCATTGGCAAGAGAAAGTTGTGCGAGTGTTTCACACCAGATTTTTACTTAGCTGTTTATGCTTCCTTGATTACTTCTCTGCTTGCTGGATAGAACAGTATTTTGATTTCTCTGGTTATTATATTAGTATTTTCTAGATTTCCAAAGCATTACAACATGTCTGAAATGGTAATTTTTTTTAATCCCTGATGTGTGTACGTTGCAATCTGTTCAATTGAGAACAATAAGCAACCCCATGACCCAATGAGATGAGGATGATGTGTATGATGTGTAAATGAGGTGTAGTCTTGTACAGACCCAGGCCGACCATTTCTGAGAGGGTATGGTAAATTGAACCCCAACCATAAAAGTACACCGGTAACCACTGTCTAATATTCAAATCCGTATAAAAGTAACTACCTTGACTAGGATTTGAACCAGGAACCTTCGTCTCCGAAAATCAGATGTTAAACAGCTGACTCGTGGTGACGACTTTACCTCTAGACCAACCCGGTGGTTGAATAATTGTACTTAAGGGTTAAATAACTCTTAAGGTACCTTTTAAAAGGGACCTTCTGATTAGGTTTTTAAGAAAAAAAGATGTTATGCTATACAATATAGATGTGCTACAATGGTCAATATATAGATGTGCTACGTACAAATAAATCTTATACTGAACAGATATCTTGCAGTTATTTTATCTTACACCTCATCGTCACAGTGAAGAAAAACGACTACTTTTAAACCCATTTCCCGTAAGTTTTAAAAAATCATAAAAAAATTATTATTTAAGATCAGAAATAAAAAAAATATGAAAAAATTTTCAGCAGACTATCCTCTGTTGCATAAAGTAAAATCCCCATTTTTACAATTTTAACCCTAAGGTACCTTTTTATAGAATGGGTCACATTTATTGATGATTAAATTCATCAAATTATTCTAGGGTTCTTATCTAAATTATAATTTTGTCCACTTTCTCAGGAATATTTTTGTAAATATTTGAAAATTTATCACATATTATATCGAAAAATCTTGTGTTGTCTGTGTTGTTTACGTCATCAGCCGAAAGGCTGGTTTGAACCTGTAGAGGTATTACTAAGTAAAATGAGGAGTGAGGTGGTTTACTTTCTCACTAAGTGGATAAGTATGCTTACGAGCATGCCAGGCCCTCTAAAAAGCATCTACCTTCCATCTTGCAAATGAAACTTTCACTTCATTCATTACAGGGTCTGGCTGTACAATGAAATTCATTACTTTCAGAAGAGATAACTGTGACTAGTGTCTTTTACATCTATATCTCTTCTGTTCTTAAATGCTTCAGTCATTTAAATACATAAACTAACATTTAAATAAACAAAACTACTTTTTGTAGCCTGGAATTAACAGATCGAGTGCAAATAATTTAACTATTTCTATGAGAAAAATCTTATAGAAACTAATTTACTGAACATTATATAAGAAAATATGAAAAATTAGTTTGAGTAGTTAAGTGTCCAGTTTAGGAAATAATGTCTTTTAACCAAAACACTTCAAATTTAAGGTTTGGGGAGGGAAGCACATGGGGTTCGAGTGGGGAATTTTCAGGATACAATAACTATTGATGTCTAGGCTTACTTTGTGCCCTGCCAAAATCTACTCTTCCCTAATTAATTCTAACTTTAGGCTATTTTATGTCTTCATCAACTGGACTACTAGCTTGATGTTTTTTTTTTGCCAAATCAGCTTATATTTTTTGATCTAGTGGCCAAGAATTTTACTTTCCCTTGCTTTATGTAGGGCAATATCCGATTTACGGAATGAAAGTATTGTTTTCATATCAGTTTTTCCAAATTATTTTTCACCGGAAATACACTTTTAGGCTCCCTGGGCCCAAAAACAGTTTATATTGATCATTATTTACAATAGCAAGAGAAAATTGTGTTAGTGTTTTACACGACTGCGTTATTTTTTGTTTTTATTTTTGAATGAGTCGTGGGTTAGGTACTCAGATAAATAAAATTAAAATGAATAAAGTTCTCTTTTAACTCATTGAGTGGTTTTACGTATATACTGAATGTAGGAGATTATCACCAATTGTTGTGAACTTTTTAATTTTTTTTTCTTTTGTATTGTCCTATGTAAAGAACGCACTGGTTATGTAAAATTATTTTTTATGCTGTCGTTTGTTCGCATGGTACGCCTTCATCCTCTCGCTAACCTTCTCCCTTTGTTCCTGCGTCCATGTCCTCTGCCGTGTTTCTGCAGTCGGGAAATTCCCAAAATCTTTTATTTTCCTTCTAAACGCAGTTCCATCTGTTACATCGTTACGTGAAGCGTTTATGGTGTTTAGGTTTGTTTCGATTTCTTTGATCCATCTATTTTTGGTTTTAAAACCTTCTTGATATGTGATCATTTTGTACGTTTCGAAATTACTTTTTAATTTATAATAAGAGAAATTAAAATTTTCATATAAATAAGAAATTTATGTTTAATTGAACGCACTTGGATAATTATTAAATTTTAGAATAAATTTTCACAAACCATTAAATACTCATTACCCTAATATAATAATAATAATAATAATAATAATTTATTGGATAAATAAATTAATATCCATAAATAAATACATAAATTTGACGATACATCGGATTGTATGTAATTGCGAAAGAAGTTGAGGTCAGGAATGACGGTAGTGATAATATAAGGAATCGATTAGTTACTGTAAATAATGTGCTGAGCTGTTAGCTTTTATAAATGACACACAAGATCGGTTAAGCTTTCCTCCTAGTTGGAGGTCTACTAATGTAAAGACATTTATAGTAAGGTATTGAATATTGTGTTGGGCGTATATTTATGTGACCTCTAGTGGCCTATTGCAAAATCAGCTTAAAACAAGTTACTGTACAATTTCATTCTACGATGAAGTGATGAACAGGGTGTTCGCAAAACTAAACACATTAAATTGAAATATTTATGGGGATTAATAAGCTCAAAATTTACTAGGAAGATTTCATAAGAAAAACAGAATATTTTTTTTTTTGTTATTCCTAATGTGTGTACGTTGCAATCTGTTCATCAATTAAGAACAATGAGCAACCCCCCATCACCCACCCAATCAGATGAGGATGGTGTAAATGAGGTGTAGTCTTGTCCAGATTCAGGCCGACCATTCCTGAGAAAGTGTGGTTAATTGAAACCCAACCATCAAAGTACACCGGTAACCACTGTATAGTATTCAAACCCGTATAAAAGTAACTACCTTTACTGGGATTTGAACCACGAACCTTTGTCTCCAAAAATCAGCTGTTAAACAGCTGACTAGCGGCGACGACGTTACCCCTAGACCAACCCGGTGGGGAGAATAAAAATTACAACTTACGAAAAAATCTGTAGCTAATAAAATTACATTTCGAAAAAAAATTAAGTGAACTGGTACCCTAGACTAGTGGTAAGCAAATTTTTTTCACGGAACCCTTACCAATAAAACGAACCCATAACGGCACCCAAATACCCAAATATTATCTTGTTTAGCTATGAGGTTTTAAGAAAGAATTTAATAAAGTTTAAAAAGTTTTAACTAATGTTTAAATAATTTTTAGTTATATGTATTTCAAATAAAATTATTTGCAATTTAATGAGAAACTTCTCTTTGATGTTTTATGAAAATTTAGGAAATTTTTGAGAGGCTCAAACGCAAGTTATCTTTTAAAGATTGCTGAAAGTTAGTTTCTGTCTCTTTTTAGGTTTTATATTGATTAGTTCAGTGTTCAAGAAAGAGTTTACTTCAACTTTGCATTCACTTTCTTATTTTTTGTCCATTAATATTGTTAACTTATCTTTTTTTCTGCTTACGGACTTCTTTTTAATGAGCTGCTTTGAAAAAATTGTCACGTAGTCAGCGACTACCGCGGTACCCGTAGCTCTTGCTTGCAACACCCAAGGGTGCCACGGCACCCCGTTTACAAACCACTGCCCTAGAAAACATAATAAAAAGGAATTTGTAAGAATTTTGTGTGTATTTTTTAAACTTAAACTAAAATCACTTCGAAACTTTGAGGTAACCTTAATATTTTGTTATAAACAACACAAACACTGTTTGAAAACATAATTAAAACATTCTAAAATAAAGATTTCCTTCAAAAATATCGAAAACCAAAAAACCTAAATTTATGTAAAATTAAATTTTTGTTCATAATAGGCCTATACAATGTTGACTTTATAAATTTGTAAAAATTAAAAAAAAACTGTACAAATATACACTATTTTACTTACAAAAATTGTATAATTTTTGAAGTTAAAAAAACAAAAAATTATTATTTTTTAAAATTTTCGGTTACAGGTAAGACATAAAACCATAGTTTCTACAAAAGGTTTTTATGATGCAGGATGTTTACAAAAATTTTCCGACAATGGAGAAAGTAAGTAAAGAAAATTTCATAGACCAAAGTAAGTACAAATTAATAAATTCAGAACAATATTATTAAGATTTAAAAAAAATTAAAAATATATTATCTATGGAATAAAAGAAAACCGATCAATAAAGAAGTTATTGTTTCATTTTTACGAAAATATAATACCAATGTTGAATATACCGTATACGTATTGAATATTAAATACGTAAAAAATATTAAATATTTCAAAAAACTGATCAAAGATAAGGAAAAATTTCAGAAACATTTATATAAGTTTAAATGCCCAGGGAATTAAAAGAATTTACGAATTGGAAAAATGGAAGAAACACTAAAGTGAAAGAATGTATGAGTTTTGAAAAGAAAACAATCTAGTGTTGAGAATTCATAGATCAGCGCTATTGGGTTTACTGGAGCCTATTTTTAGTTGTCATCATGTATTATTTTTTGATGCTGCTTCATCATCAATCTTAGGAAATATCTGATCTCGCGTTTGACTCGTCGTCGTCGTCGTCTCATGGTTAATGGCAATTTTTAAAAAGGCTTACCTTTGACTTTTGACAAAAACCATTAGTGATATCTGTATCTACTCTTTAAGAGGAATCGAACGATACTATTTTTGTTTCCGAATTCAGATTTGATTTATTGATTTCCGGTTTTGGGCCACTTTCAGTCAAAACCGGAACTTCAAACCCAATTTAGTCCTACTAACTTTTTGAGTAGATTACGAATCCGAAAACCGTTTGTTCCTGACTCTAGTAGTTTGTGACTGATTTCTTGACTACCGGTTTTGGGCCACTCCGGTCAAAACTGGAACATCAAACCCAATTTCAGTCCATCAAATTCTTCTGTAGATTATAAATACAAAAACCGTTTTTAGTTTCTAAAATTTGGGTGGGATGGACGGACGAACGTAGAAAAATAATAGATGACAGTTTTAAAATTTCCACCAATAAATAAGTTTTGACCCACCGGGTTGGTCTAGAGGTAAAGTCGTCGCCGTAAGTCAGCTGTTAAACAGCTAATTTTCGGAGACGAAGGTTCCTGGTTGAAATCCTAGTAAAGGTAGTTACTTTTATACGGATTTGGATACTAGATAGTGGTTACCGTTGTACTTTAATGGTTAGGGTTCAATTAAACATACGCTCTCAGGAATGGTCGGCCTGGGTCTGTATAAGACTACACCTCATTTACACGTCATGCACATCATCCTCATCTCATTGGGTCATTGGGTTGCTTATTGTTCTGAGTTAAACAGATTGTAACGTACACATATTAGGGATTAAAAAAAAACAATAAGTTTTGGATCCTTCCGTGGAGTAGTGTGGAGTAGCACGATTGCCTATAAAACGAAAAATACCGGGTTAAATTCCCGGCTAGATTCTGGAAATTTTTAACACTTTAAAATTCACCATTTACAGTACCGAAATTTACAGTAGTCATTAATAACCAAGTTGTTGATGCGACTTTAAATAAACTAGACCCACCGGGTTGGTCTAGAGGTAAAATCGTCGCCGTAAGTCAGCTGTTTAACAGCTGATTTTCGGAGACGAAGGTTCCTGGTTCAAATCCTAGTAAAGGTAGTTACTTTTATACGGATTTGAATACTACACAGTGATTGCCGGTGTACTTTGATGGTTGGGTTTCAATTAACCATACTCTCTCAGGAATGGTTGGCCTGAGTCTGTATAAAACTACACCTCATTAACACGTCATCCACATCATCCTCATCTCATTGGGCCATGGGGTTGCTTTTGTTCTAAATCGAACAGATTGCAACGTACACATACTAGGAATAAAAAAAAACTAAATAACTTAAAAAAAGTAAATAAGTAAATAAGTTTAGCCACCCGGTATTTCCATATATGGAATAGTTCAAAGTTGGTAAACTTACTAGAAACAGCCGCCCACTCAAGGGTCAATAATGACATGGAACTTCTTTGTAGTACTAGATACTTCTAGATGAACTACTTGTTACTTAATATTATTGTTAATAATACACATAAGTAAATAATACACGTACAAAAATATTTGTGCATGTGTGTGTGTGTGTGTGTGTGTGTGTTTTATATTGCATATTCATTGTCCTTGTAATCGATAAGTGTTTATATAACACAGGAATTATATAACAATGTACGAGTAGTTTTTATCCGTAATTCAATAGTGGCCCTTCTGGTTGGTGGACCGCTTTGTTATAAACTTTATACTATATTACGATTGTAATTATTTTCACTTTATTTTTTTTTTTATTCCTAATTTGTGTACGTTGCAATCTGTTGAATTTAGAACAATAAGCAACCCCATGACCCAATGAGATGAGGATGATGTGTATGACGTGTACATGAGGTGTAGTCTTGTACAGACCCAGGCCGACCATTCCTGAGAGAGTATGGTTAATTAAACCCCAACCATCAAAGTACACCAGCAATCACTGTCTAGTATTCAAATCCGTATAAAAGTAACTACCTTTACTAGGATCTGAACCAGGAACCTTCGTCTCCGAAAATCAGCTGTTAAACAGCTGATTTTGGCGACGACTTTACCTCTAGACCACCCCGGTGGGTTATTTCACTTTATTACAACATTAATTTTTTATACAAATAAATTGTATTGTGTTGACCATATCCATGGTGCAATGGTTAACTTACCAGAATACAAAGAGGACGATCCGAAGTTTACCCTCAGCTAGGGTTTGGAAATTGTTTTCTAAGTTCTACAACCGACTAGTTGATGTTGGAAAGCCTAAATTGTAGGGCGTTTTTAAGCCACATAGGACTACATAAGTTTATCAACCTAAAAAAAAACTCATTTCAATTTTTGCGGTTCAATTTTTCAGTTTTTGGAGTCCTTTCCTGATGTTTCCTTCTTTGAACTTTCTCCAGTAATCTTTCAATCCGTCCGATCTTCTCTGCCGTTCCTTGTCAGAATACACAACCTTCTGTCGTTTCGTCGGTTTCTGCTGTTCAAGTCTTGTGGTCTTCAGCCCGTGGCAATTTCCGGATTTTGTTTTGAGGTCCTCAAGTGAGATTTGGAGTCCGTTCATGTCCTCTTTAACTTGCCTGATCCAGTGGGGCTGAGTCTTTCTGTTTAGGAAAAAGTTGATGATTTGTTTTGAGATTCTGGAAGAGTCGGTCCTCAAGAGATGTCCAAAGAAGGAAATTCTCTTTTTCCTCATCTGGTCTGCTAGAGGTTCTGTATTTCTGTAGGGCTTTATAACATTTAAAATAATATATACTTATATTTTATAGTGTTATCAAAACAGCTTTGATTTAATGGTTGTTATTTGGGTATTACGCCCATAACAGACACGTGGTGCGTCAAATTATTTACACTCAATCTGTTCGTTGCAGGGCTAAAATAAATAGTTCTGTTTCTTATCATATGGTCAGCCAATTAAATGACTAAATCATTTACGAACAGAAAAGTTAGAGGTGTAAAATATACTAATCAGAGTTGTCTCCTCTGAAAATAATGAATTTAATTATACTGCCAGAACCTATGGTGAATGAAGTGAAGGTGTCAATTTCAGAGTGGAAAATATGTCCTTTTCAGAGGGCTCGGCATGCTGATAAGCGTATTTTTCCACTCAGTGAGGAAGGCAATGGTAAACCACCTCACTCTTCGTTTTACTTAGTAAAACCTCTACAGGTTCAAACCAGCATTTTAGCTGATGATTTAAATAACATTTGGTTACTAAGGAAAAGGTTTTTTTTTCTTTATTCAAAATCGCATCAAGATATCGATCATTAGCGGCTACGATGGGATATGAAACAGTGGGTTTTTACTTGTGAATTTTCAGACCCTGGCCGCGAATCAAACCTCCCCGTGGTAGACTAGTGGCTACCCCTACGCTACGGAGGCGACCAATATTGTGTTATTTTTTTTTTTTGTAATTCCTAATATGTGTACGTTGCAATCTGTTCAATTCAGAGCAATAAGCAACCCAATGACCCAATGAGATGAGGATGATGTGTATGACATGTAAATGAGGTGTAGTCTCGTACAGAATCAGGTCGACCATTCCTGAGAGAGTATGGTTAAGTAAACCCCAACCATTAAAGTACACCACCGATAACCACTGTCTAGCATTCAAATCCATATAAAAGTAACTACTTATACTAGGATTTGAACCAGGAACCTTCGTCTCCGAAAATCAGCTGTTAAACAGCTGATTTTGGTGACGACTTTACCTCTAGACCAACCCGGTGGGTCATGTGTTATTTTGACTGCTAAAAAGTTTGTTGGAATTTTTTTGACTTTATTTCGTAACAACTACAACACTGTACATTTATTACGTGCTCAAGTCATATTTTCGTCTTGACTGAGTAAACCACCCTGTGGCAAACCCTTGTCGCTGTTCTATATAAATGATTCCTATTTCAGCAGTTTTTTTTAATCTCCGTTGTGGATTTTATGGTAGGAAAATGGAATGTCTTATATGGATTTTTATGGTAACGTGTGAAAAATCGAATTTTTTTAAGATTTCGGTCTTAGTATGCATTTTACGAACAAAGTGTATATAATAAAATTTATAGGAGATTAAAAGATCTACAACTTTTATTTAGAAAATTTTTCTCTACAGAGCCTAATTTAACATGAAAGAGTGTTTTTCCGTATTTTTTAGCGAATCTGAGGTTGATTTTCATTTTCCGTTTTTCAATCATGATTAAAATAAGGTTAGGTTTATTTGAAGTTAGTTCTTTGTTTATTTTTAATGTTTTATTACTAATATTAGGTTATATTGTTAATTATTTGCATTGGCAAGAGAAAGTCGTGTGAGTGTTTCACACCAGATTTTTGTATTACAAGAGGGTTTTCACGTAATTCAGATAATTTCAGTATCAATATTTAGCTGTTATAGAACTGCCATATTTACAGGAAACTTGGCCATTATCGTATGGGTAAATTGGTTATAATAGAAATATAAAAAAAGAAATATACAAAATAATTTTAGTAACTGTATTTGTATTTTTGTATAATAACAGTAAAAATGTAAGATGATAGATGTATTGTACAAAGAAAGACGCAATGACTGACAGACATCTCATCATGAACTATTCTTAAATTTAAAGCACGATTTTAAACTCTTCTTGGGAAACTTCGTTGCAAAATAGTTCCATATTTTGTTTTGTACATACTACTAAATGTAATGGTGTATAATAACAGCGTTGATAATGCGGTAGGAGGGGGTGTAGTGATAGTAAAGGAGAAGGAAAGAATTTCTTGTCGGTAACTCGCTTCACTACTACCGCAATTACATTAAGATTAACCAAACTTTTTTTATTTCTCCACAACTACTTTTTAGTAATGGTTCTTAAATTATTTAACTCGTTTTAGCCTTCATGGAATTAGGTTGAGACATACATTTATAAATTTAATGGAATTACTTTATTTATAAATATACAGCTATATAAATAATAATAATATTCATTTTAATAAATTTCTTAACGGTGTTTCAAATTACAATTTAAATTATATTTGTAATTCATTTTAAAATATTTTAGTAAGTTACTTGTTTGTGTACGAATAACACATTTATAATCTTGAAAGTTTTTGTTTAAATAACTCTTAATCTAATGAACTGAAAATGTTGTTTAGGTAATCAGCTGAAAGGCTAGAGGTTTTACTAAGTACAACGAGGAGTGAGATGGTTTACAATTGCCTTCCTCTCTGAGTTAAAAGTATGCTTATCATCATACCAGCCTTCCTGAAGAGCACATAGTATGTGGGTGGAAAATAATATTTTCCGCCCACATGAATGAAGTGAAGGTGTCTTTTACAGGGTGGAAAATAATATTTTCAAAATAATAGACTACAAACAAGTATGTTAAATACGGAAAGTTTGAAAACGAATGTTTTCTATCAGAGTAATACAAGAATCGTTCTCCCAGCATGCGTCACTCATTCATTATATCTCACCCGTACTCTTCACTCTGCAACTATACGGAGTTTGGAACCGCATAATACCTCAGAGAAAAAATATTCTAACTACGTCTTCCAGATGTTTTTGAAGTTTGCCATACCTATGAACTATAAAATTTCTAGCACCTTATTAAGTCTCAGTGTTCATTAAACTCAAAACCACCATTCTGAAGTGGTCAGCGGTATGTTTCAAGAAATTACTGAAAGATTTCAAGATCATTTAAGTGTGTATACAGTGATGGTTTACTTACAACTGAAGGTTGCGGCTGTGGAATCGTGTTCACTGATTCAAAACTCCTTTACAAAATTAATTACATATTTTTTTATATTCTTTTGCGAAACGTAGGCTGTTTATAAAACTTTTGATATTATTAACAAATCTGAAAAATCCAAATTTGTCGTTTATAACGATTTTAAAATTGTTTTAGAAGGCATAATAAGTTTTTTAACCCCTAATTTCTGTGTACGTTGCAATCTGTTCAATTCAGAACAATAACAAACCCCATGACCTAATGAGACGAGGATGATGTGTATGACGTGAAAATAAGGTGTAACCTTGTAAACACTGACAGAGCATACTTAATTAAACACCAACCATCAAAGTACATCGGTAACCACTGTCTACTATTCTAGTCCGTATAAAAGTAGCTACCTTTACTAGGGATTTGAACCAGGAACCTTCGTCTCCGAAAATCAGCCGTTAAACAGCTGACTCGTGGCGACGAATATTAAGTTTAAATAATAAAGAACCGATAATTCGAGAAATAATAAGGCTTACTTACTTTACTTTTAGCGGGGTTCCTACAGATTGCTCCGCATCCCGCATTTCGATCTCCAAAGCCTCCTGTCCCGCCAGTCATTTTCTCTTAAATTCCTTTTCTCCATGGCCCCTCGAACTCCCTCACTCCATCTCCCCCTGGGCCTTCCTCTTCTTCGTCTTCCTGCTGGACAGTATTCCCACACTCTCTTCGGCCATCTATCTGAATTCATTCGCTGAACGTGCCCATACCATGTTAACTGTCTGTCCTCAATTCCCTTCATAATTGTATTAGATCTTCTTACCCGTCTCCTAATATCCTCGTTCCTTACTCGATCTAATCTAGACAAACGACATGCTCTGCGGAAAAAATCCATTTCTAAAGCTTCCAATCGCTGTACATTCCTCTTACTCACTTGCCAACACTCCGCTCCATACGTCGCAATTGGCTCCACAACTGTACTGTAAAGCATCTTTTTTGTCTTCAGGCTAACTTTTGAAGACCACAACAGACCGTTCAGCTTTCGAATTGCTGCCCTTCCCTGACCGGTACGACACCTTATATCCTCCTCACACCTGCCGTCCTCTGTGATAAGTGCTCCCAAGTATTTACATTTCGCAAAGTTCCCCACCAAAACTCCCTCCTCAACCAAATCCTCTCCCCTCTCCCCAACCACAACGTAAGCCGTTTTAGTCATATTAATCTTCATCCCCCACTTCAGATATTCCTCCTTCAGCTTCCTAAACATGTACAACATATCCTCCTCCTCATTCGCCAACACCACCTGATCATCCGCAAAGAAAAGAGTGTATAAATTTTCTTCCCCCATATTTATTCCCATACCTCCACACTTTCCTCTCCACACCCTTAAAGCTTCCTGGACATATACTTTATACAACGTGGGAGACAAGCAACAACCCTGCTTTAAACCCTTGGTCACCAGAAAACAGCCTGATACCTCATTTCCTATCTTCACCACACATTCATAACTTTTATACATATTATAAATGGCTCTAATATACGTCCCATGTAGATTCACTCTCTTCAAAACTTCAAACAGCTTATTCAGTGGGATACTATCATATGCCTTCTCCAGGTCTATGAAAAGCATATGTACCGACATATTCCTCTCCATTCTTTTTTCCATTACCTGTCTCAAAACAAAGATATTATCTATACATGATCGACCAACTCTAAAACCACTCTGCTCCTCCACATCAACCAAATCCCGCTCAATTCTTGCTTTTAAAATTCGGCCATATAATCTTGCCATTGAATTTGTAACACTAATACCTCTATAATTTCCACATTCTTTCCTATTTCCCTTCTTATAAATAGGACTAATATAACCAATATTCCATTCTCTCGGTAATTCATCCCCTTCCAATAAGCACTTATCAAACAAATTACAAATCCATTCGAACAACTCCTCCGTCCCATGCTTCACCAATTCAATAGCAATATCTCCAGGCCCCGATGCTTTCCCATTTTGCACTCGCCGTAATTCTCTCTTCAATTCCTCCTTAGTAATCCTATCCACATCCAACCTCACCCCTCCGACCTCAAACTCCGCGTTCACCTCTCTATATTCTCTCCTATCCTCCTGCAACAGAACCTTGAAATACTCCTCCCACTCCTTTAGGCTTATTACTGCAGTGGATCTTTTACTTTTCTCTGACCTGTCTCTCCTCAATCCCTTCATAATAATAAGGCATAATAATAATAATAATAATAATAATAATAATAATAATAATAATAATAATAATAATAATAAGGCATTTAGTGTAAAATTAATTTTTAATTCATGAACACTTCTTTTGAAAGACCTATCGTTTCAGTTTTTTACGTGCAAGTGAACTAAATTCAAGATTTTGGGCGCTAAATAACCATCATGGTGATGCTGATAAAAAGCCTTTTGTTGTCAGTTGCGGAAGTATAGTCCATTCGAGATAGGATGATTGTATTACTTAAATGGAATAAAGAACAGAGGGAATTTTTTAATGTGCTACCGCTTAAAATAATATTAAAAGGGAAATTTTACGTTCGGAAAGAGAATTTTCATTCAGAAAAGTTACCACCATTTAGAGACTTAAGTTACTATCATGCTTTTTCGAATGGACTGTATTAGAGGTGCCTATTTCTAGTATTAGTATTTATTCCTATTTTCTAGTATTGCCTATTTTCTAGTAATATATTCTAAACTCAATCTGTTCGTTGCAGGGCTAAAGTAAATAGTTCTGTTTCATATCACATGGTCAGCCAATTAAATGACTGAATCATTTAAGAATAGAAGAGGTACAGGTGTACTGTGACACTAATCAGAGTTATCTCCTCTGAAAGTAATGAACTTCATTATACAGCCAGACCCTGTGGTGAATGAAGTGAAGGTGTCATTGCAGAGTGGAAAATATGTGCTTTTCAGAGGGCCCGGCATGCTGATAAGCGTACTTTTCCATTCATTGAGGAAGGCAATGGTAAACCACATCACTCCTTGTTTTACTTAGTTAAACCTCTGTAGGTTCAAACCAGCCTTTCGGCTGATAACTTGTTCAAACAACAACATTTCTAGTGTTGTACTAGTAATATTTATGCTTTGTAGATGTTCTTAAATAAATAAATAAAACAAAAAACCGTATTAGAAACATAAAAATTTACGTATTATTTTTTTATAAGCAAAATGGAGAATTTATTGTGATGTGAATTATTAGGTAAAGAAAGGTACCAGGAAAAACATAGCAAAGAAGACAATTTTAAGATCATTTATGTATTTTTGTAATTTTAGTAATATAAAACATATCCTATAATTTTGTTGGAAAAAAAATATTTTTTAGATTAAAAAAAATATAACGTGGGTTTATCTATTATGGTAAAAATATACAACGCATTAAAAAAATTGAAATATATTACTCTATTTTTTTTTTGTATGAACTATACTCGGATAAATCGCTTTAAGCGTTAACGGGTCTTGTATTTATAACAAGCAAGGTGTGTGTAGATGTTTAAAAAGAAAAAGAAAACAGAAGATAAAAGATTTCTGTTGATACAGTACTGTATGCAGTGGTGTAGTGTACTTATGATTTGACCTAACATATCTACAATACGGTTTAAATGGATATTCTGTTACCAGAAGGCAAAAAGAATATTGTCTGAAACGACATCTATGTGTAATAATCTTGAACTATTTTTATCTTTAAAATTCTTATGTAACCAAATTGGACTTATATTAAGCAACATTTAACACTACTTAATTTGGTATTATTTTTATAGCGTGAATAAAATGCAAACGCCTTCGGTGAGTGGGTAATCGACTAACACTAATTCTTTAAATCCCGATTACACAGCCTGACTTAAATTTGGAACATTTGTTTCTTCTTCTTCTTACTATCAAGGATTAGGCATAAGCCTGTTCCGAACTCACAAACCATCCTATACGTCTACATAAACACCATACATCTCGACTACTGCCATCTTCTTCGAGGTCTTCTCACCTCCCTTCTTCCAACTGGAACATATTCCATCACTTTTAGAGGTATTCTCTCCTCTGAATCCGTTCCAAATGTTGCCTCCATTGATTCCGGTACTTCTCCACTTTTTCATTCAAGCTAAATACACCCAACTCGGATCTAATGTCCTCGTTATGTATTAGATCCAGCCTCGAGCAGCCCTTCACCCTTCTTAAAAACCTCATTTCAGCTGCTTGGATCCTACTTTCTTGGCGTTTTGTGGTAACCCATGACTCACTTCCATAAAGAAGGACTGGGGCTGCCATTACCTTGTAGAACTTCACTACTGTCTCTGTTCTAGCTCTGTTACCCAGTGTCCTCTTAATGGTACCACAAATAGCTTGAAATTTATTTATTTTATTTTCGACATCCAAGTCCCGATCAAAGCTCACATCGCAGCCCAGATAGTTATAGTGAGATACATAATCTAATACTACATTGTCTAAAACAATCTTCGAACGAGTGGGATACTTCCCTCTGAATGCCATAACCTTTGATTTAGCAACCGAAACCTTAGGGTGATAAATCGAAACACTAAATTATTTACCATTTGACCACTTGTATGTAAGGCATTAAAAAGTACTTAAAAGAACTTTATTAATGACTTAACAAATAAGACTTACTTGAAAATGAAATTCTATGAATAAAAAGTCTTATTATTCTAAAATATAGAAACCAATAACACTACGAAGAAATAATAAACACAAAGAAAAAACCTATTCCCGAGACCCCTTGTACATGAAGCCCCCATAATTCACCACTAAATAGGAAGATAATGACCAGAAGGTTAGTCAGCCTGCCCAGCATACACATTTTTCCAAGTTCACTACCAATAGTTAACTTTATCAGCTTACTAAATTTTTTGTCACATTTTTATTGAAGATTTCGTATCTGTTATTACAATATTATAACAATTTCTAAATATGGCGATAAAGGTTCCAGATGGAGCCATTTTTGAAAAAAATCGCACGAATTAACTATTACTTCAGGTTGATCGATTTTAATAAATTATAGATAAAAACACTCTCGATCAAGTCACCTTTCAAACAAACAAAAATTAATCAAAATCGGTTCATCTCAAACGGATGAACTGTTTACGATACCACAGACAGGTACACACGTTAAACTTAAACACCCCTTTTTCCGTCGAGGGTTAAAAAACAGAAATTTTTTTTTAACAGTATAGTATTTCTTTTGCAATCAGTTAATAAATACAATAACTTTAAGCAAATATGAGAAAATCTGAGTAATGTCCTTAGAATTAAAACACAAACGACACTCAATAGTGTGTTTGAAAAAGACCAAACTGTGAAGAAACAAAAAATATATCTATACAAAATCAAACTTGATGAACCGTGAATCAACATCCCGAAACACAAAGTGTTGAAGTTGGAGATGACAATGACGATGGTAGAGATGGAAACAACGCCAATTATGAGATGCCGATGATTAGGAGTTGAAGTAGAAAAGATAAAAAAATTTAAATGACTAACAAAATCGTAGAGGTAAGTCCAATGGTTTAAAGCGTTTCAGTCTCTTCGCTGTTGTCAAGGAGGCTAATCGCTAATGGATTCTGATGGTCTTTTAGTTTTTGTAAATGTTTTTCGCTATGTTGTTTAATTTCTTGAAGGGTAAAAAACTGAAATAAAACTAAAAAAATGAGCAGAAAAATAAAGGTATTTAATAGTATTAAGGAAAAGATAAACTGGATAAAAATATTGGAAAGATGAAATATATTTTACAACGGTTTGTATGAACCGTTTCAAGTTGGAGGTCGACTGGTTCCCTCACTTTCTACGCTGGACACTCCACCTATACCTACCTACCAACCTATTATAACAACCATTATAATAATATAAATAAGAGTATTATAAAAAAAAAATATATGAAATAGGTACCTATATACTGGTAAATTATAGCAGAGTATAGCGGAATGCAACTGCCAACTAAATCAGCTGCTCTCTTGGTCTTTTTCCCATACTACGGTTCCTTTCTTCATTTAATAACGGGTCACTACACCTTCATTACAAATAAACTCTGTTTATTTATTTTTAAATACAAAATTTATTTACATTTTATATTTTTTATGTATTTATCTGTATATTTATTTTACAATATATATGTATAGTTATCGAAAAACACTTCATCGTGATTTTATATTATTACTTTTTCTTTTTGGTTTTGCATCCTTTTATTTTGCTTATGCAGATTTTAAGAAGGGTGATTGATAAAATGATTAATATGAACAGGAATCGAACCCGCGACTATTAGTATAGAAGGTTTATAACAATATTGAAATGTCCACTATCAAAACGTGAGAAACAGAATTTATTGCTTTTGCTAATTACAACAATTTATTGTTTAAACAGAAATCTTTTTTTTTCTAATTGCATCCAGGAGACTCCAAAGGGAGTATAGAACATGTCAAGATAAAACTGATAAACTGAAAGTTTATCACCAATGACAAATTCATCACTTACCACCAGAAAATTGTTTTTGCTACTGCTTACTTCAGTAGGCTTGTCATGAACCCCATTGAATCAAATATCCCACAAAATAAAAAAATAAAACACAATGATAAATTCATCACTTGCCAATAATTTTCCCCTGCTACTGCTTAACTCAGTAGGCTTGTCATGCCCCTTTGTATCAAATAGTACACAATATTTGTTAAATTAGAAGTTAAATATTTTTCAATCAAAACTATTAAGAAAGAAATTCGTGCACACTGTAAAATGTTTCATCAATCAAATATTGTTATAGCTTTTTTTTTAAAATGACTTAAATTGTCACAACTTTTTAAACCTTGTGGAAATTTATTGATGTATTTTCTACCTGCAAGGGTTGGTTTTTGTTCAAACAATTTGGTGTTGTGATTAGCAACATAATAATCGATTCTGTTTCTTGTGTAGTGGTTGTGAACATTTAAATTCTGTAAAAAGGTATTTTTCTTTACGTACATTATCACTTCAAAAATGTACAAAGAAGGAACTGTGAGTAATTACAGCTCTTTAAATAGTGATCTGCATGAGGTAAGGTGGTTGACTCCCATCGTACACCTAACACCTTTTTTCTATATTTTAAAAACTCTTTCCATGTTACCCTGTGATGAATTACGCCATACTAATATGGCATACCTGAAATGAGATAAATATAAACCATGATAAGCTGCTATAAGCAATTTTTTATCATTTAATCTGGCAATTTGTTTTAATGCAAATACCCCAGATGATATTTTACCACAAATTTGATCGGTGTAATAATCTGAAGTAATATCTACTTATGCAAGTAGAAAATAAGTTACTACAAGCTTCAAAAAATTTTGGTAATTTTAAAAAATACCTTATTGAAACATTTTAAAGCGTACAAGAATTTATTTTTAAATAATTTTTCGGGTGAAAATAAATTAATTTCGAATAAATAGTTGAAAGTTGGATAAACTTAAGTTAAATAACTTAAATTAGGTAAATTAGGGGACCCGACACGAAGAGTTTCATCAAAATTAGTTAACCGGAAGTAGTAGATTATTCGTGTGATTTTTCTTTTTATTGTGATTTTTTTAAAATACGGCTCATATAATTTTCTTTAAAATCGCTTCATTTGCTACATTTTTGTGCTCTACAAGATAGGATAAGCAATATATCTGCTGAAATTTGTGGTAAAAAATGTTTTTGTGTAGATTTCAGCCGTAAAATATGCATTTTAGAGCAAAAGCGTATTGTAAATAAAGTTGTAGAAAACTAAAACAACTTACTTTAATTTCAAGCAATTTTTTTACCCAGTTTAGTTTAACGTCAATTAGTGATTTCCGTATTTTAAATGCAGTGGTTGATTTTCGTATAGCTTTATTCACTCATTAAATTTAGGTTAATTATTTCATTATTTGAATTGGTAAGAGAAAGTCGTGTGAACGTTACATTAAACCATTTTGTTAAAAATGTAAAGAAGGACATTAAGACATCGTTCTTCAGTTTTCATAATTCAGACCTTCAGAGTTGTTTAGTTGTAGGAACTCCGCCTATCGGCTCATCCCTTTAGGCGTTCAGCCCTCTCGCATCAAAAAACTACCCTATTATTAACAATTTTACAATCTTTAGTTATTATTCTTACTATATTTTTTATCTTTACTACATTTTGTTGTTGTATTGCATTACTGCCTTCATATTTATGTAGGTGGAACGAAAACATTAAAATATATCAACCGTGTTAGTTTCATAACTACAGACAAACTGTTATGTTTTTCATTTGTAAACATCCAAGTAGTTGCAGAGCTAAAATAAATAGTTCTGTTTCTTATCACATGGTCAGTCAATTAAATGACTGAGTCATTTAAAAAGAACAGAAGAGGTACAGGTGTAAAAGACACTAATCAGAGTTATATTCTCTGAAAGTAATGAATTTCATTATACACCCAGACTTTGTCGTGAATGAAGTGAAGGTGTCATTTGCAGGGTGGAAAATATGTGCTTTTCAGAGGGCCCGGCATGCTGATAAGCGTACTTTTCCACTTAGTGAGGAAGGCATTGGTAAACCACCTCATTCCTTGTTTTACTTAGTAAAACCTCTACAGTTTCAAACCAGCTTTTCGGCTAATGACCTAAACAATACATCCAAATGAGTGATATTATAATATTGTGGTAAAACCAGTGTGTCTAAAGTCCAGCCTACTTAGTTTGCTCCTAATGTAAACATATAATGACGTCACTGAGCATGCGCATTATATCAAAATGTGTACACGCTGATTAAAAAGTAACAACAAAATACTTTCAAAAGTATTTAAATACAAAATAATTTTAAATGTATTTTTATAAATGGTTAGGCCTAAATTATACCATGACTGATGTTTTTAGTACTTTAAGTACTTATAATTTAAAAAATAATTAACTTAATAGGAATACGATATCCGTAAAGTCGCGGACTCTAGCGTGCACCCTGTAGTAGCTGGCTTTTGTTTCTTGGCAGTAGGAGCAAACTAAGAACGGCTGAACTATATACGTGAGTGAGTGCCTTGGCTATCTTTTACACGGTCAGGTTCAGTTGTCATATCATTTTCCGTTTCAGTTCAGTTTACAAAAATACACTTTACTCTTTTCAGTTCAGTTCTAATTTGAGTAATGAAGAACAATCTATTTATTACAATTAGGCTGTCATTAGCATTAGAGATCAAAATTGGAGTAAAAGATGGTTACAAATAAGACAATCCCTCTCATTTTTAATAGCACCATTTATTCGTAACTGATGGATCGTATTCCTTATACCTAATTAACAATTTATTATATGCATCTTCTGGATTGATTGTATTATGGTAATTTGAGTCCTTCTTATTCCACAGACACGGAAAACTGTGATATAATTTAATGAAATCAGTCACAAATTCGTTATTTAAGGACATCAAGTATGGACAATGTTACGACAGAAATGAAAAATGAACTGAAGTTTCTGTACACACGGTTGTTTTAACTGAAAACTGAACTGATAATTGGCAACTGACAAGTGTCTCGATGGTTTTCCCGTCGATCCAGCTTTCTGTTTCAGTTTCAGTTCAAATTTTCAGTTTTGATTTTTACACATCAGTTTTAACTAACGTTTACTACTGAAACGGCAACTGATATATAAGAACTGAACTGACCCTATAAAAAAGGGTTTAAAATGACCGTAAAGGCTCGTCTGAGAGCAACAGAGAAATTTGAAAGATTTTCTTCAACTGTTTTCAAACAGTTGTTTAGTGTCAACGAAAAGTTTGTTTTCGTTTTGTTTAACCTACAGGAACGCCCACCAATTTTTTTTTTTTTTTTTTTTTGGTTTAACGTCCGACTGTTCTGAAATTACTGCTAATGTAGACGGTGAAGAATGAAATGATTTTTGTAACGTATGAAACATGCCATGCCTGAATGGGATTCGAACCCAAGACCTAATGAGGAGAGACGAGCACGTTACCAACTACGCCAATGCACCCGGCGCCGGCTGAATTGGCCATATTGGAAAAATATTATATAAATTTTTTACCACAAATTTCAGCAGATAAACCGCTTATCCTATCTTGTAGAGCACAAAAAATGTATATGTGTTTCTGTTGTTTTTACCGAGTTCAAATGGTTGAACTCTATGTATTGTTGCACTAAAAACTGCAAGTTCAACTTTTAACTCCCTAAATGCACTTATTAAAAAAGTTGCACTGAAACTCACTAATAAAATATGGAGAGAAACCTAAAAAACAGTGTAAAATAATAAACCACGAAATTGAATACCGGATGATTTAATACTAGTAAGCAATAAAGAAACGGGACTGGATGAGTTAAGTTAAGAACTAGTTTTATAAACACATAGAGATACCTATGTTAGGCCTAAATGTACCAGGGCTTCTGTGTCTATACTGGATTTTGTTGTAGTGGTTGAATACAAATTCTCCTTTCTTTCTTTCTTTCCACAGTAACCTACATCTGGCTCTTGTTCCATCGTTACTTTTCCTCTTTAACTGCTATCACTTCTTCTTCTTCTACTTCTTTGTCATCATCATCATTATCATCAACATCATCATAGCCTATTAATTTCTACGTCCTGTCTATTCAATCAACTCGTAGCGGATTCTTTTGAATCAAGATGGACGGGCACTTGATTATCTTGTTTCCATTTAACTGGTAATCATAGATAAAGATGCGTTTGAATGACAGAATTTTATTATGTTGTAAAATATTATTTAAATTCAAGTTTTTTTTCTCTCGTATAGGCCCAATTCTAGACCACGTGAGGTGACTTTCTACGTTTCTGGAAGCTCTTTTGTAGCCCAAATTCTCAGCATTCATTCATCGTAGTTTTTTCTTCTGTTCACCAGGTGTTTTTTTTTGCTCTTCATTGAAGCTCTTAAAGTTCATAATTAGTTGTCTGAATTTTGTTCGGTTCATTAAGTTTTCTCGGTTTATTCCGGTTTTCTCAATATCCTTTCTGACGTCTTTTAACTATTTAACTTACACCTAAGGTGTATTGTCTTAAACGTTTATTTTGTTAACCATTCTATTCAAGTGTTAGTAACATTTTAGTCTTAATTTTCTAAATGTTTACTTTAATCGTTCATTTTCATTGTACAGTTCTTCTCGACCACGTAACCTATATTGTCCGTCTACTATCTTTGGATCCATTTTCTTATGCAAACTTCTTTCTCTCAAATTTCACTGTTTCTCTTGACCAGTTTTCCTGGTCATTGTAAGGCACTCGCTCGCGTACAGACACACAGGTTTTATCACAGTAATATAATGTACAGTCTTGGCTTGTCTTGAGAGTGTTTTCTTCTTGTATAAGTGTTGAGTTCCTCGAAATACACCAGCCGTAAACTTTTATAATTTTTCCGTATTGTGTTTTCAGGTGACGTAGAGCTATTTTGATGTTCGTTATGTATTTAGTTTTCTAAAAGGAAATCTGTACCCCTGCTTTTTCTGCCTGATCTTTTTACAAGTTGATTTGTTCTATTGTTGTTTCCTTGTTTCTAGTAACGATTGCTAGGTCGTCTGCAAAAGCAAAACAGTTTATCTTTACGCTGGTATTTGATCCTCCAATGTTTACTATTATGGTTATTGACTATAAGGGATTCCACTAAGAAAAAGTAGAACATCTGAGACTGGTGTTATAATGAACTAAGAAAAAACTAATAAACAAAATTTAGACTACTGGTTACTGACCTTAAGGGTTTCCACTAAGAACAAAAGCAGTACACCTGATATAAAGATGATGTTATAATGAACTAAGAAAAAACTAATAAACAAAATTTAGATTACTGGTCACTGACTTTAAGGGATTCCACTAAGAAAAAAAGTAGAACAGGCTGGTGTTATAATGAACTAAGAAAAAACTAATAAACAAAATTTAGACTACTGGTTACTGACCTTAAGGGTTTCCACTAAGAACAAAAGCAGTACACCTGATATAAAGATGATGTTATAACGAACTAAGAAAAAACTAATAAACAAAATTTAGATTACTGGTCACTGACTTTAAGGGATTCCACTAAGAAAAAAAGTAGAACAGGCTGGTGTTATAATGAACTAAGAAAAAACGAATAAACAAAATTTAGACTACTGGTTACTGACCTTAAGGGTTTCCACTAAGAACAAAAGCAGTACACCAGATATAAAGATGGTATTATAATGAACCAAGAAAAAACTAATAAACAAAATTTAGACTACTGGTTACTGACCTTAAGGGATTCCACTAAGAACAAAAGCAGTACACCAGATATAAAGATAGTATTATAATGAACCAAGAAAAAACTAATAAACAAAATTTAGACTATTGGTTACTGACCTTAAGGGTTTCCACTAAGAACAAAAGCAGTACACCAGATATAAAGATGGTATTATAATGAACCAAGAAAAAACTAATAAACAAAATTTAGACTACTGGTTACTGACCTTAAGGGATTCCACTAAGAACAAAAGCAGTACACCAGATATAAAGATAGTATTATAATGAACCAAGAAAAAACTAATAAACAAAATTTAGACTATTGGTTACTGACCTTAAGGGTTTCCACTAAGAACAAAAGCAGTACACCAGATATAAAGATGGTATTATAATGAACCAAGAAAAAACTAATAAACAAAATTTAGCCTACTGGTTACTGACCTGAAGGGTTTCCACGAAGAACAAAAGCAGAACACCAGATAGATAGACGGTATTATAATGAACCAAGAAAACCTTATAACAAAATTTAGACTACTAATTACTGACTTTAAGGGATTCCACTAAGAACAAAAACAGAACATCAGATGGATAGGAAAAAGGATAACGTTTATAATAAAATAATGCAAAGATTGTGAGCTACAAAAAGAGCAGCCTTATATGTTTAAAGTTAGGTACTTTTATGTAATCTGTAATAACCGTAAGAGGGAAAAAATTGTCTTATAACGCTAACCAATTAAAAGTAAATGATAATTGCTTACAAATTGTTTGATTGCCCTATTTTGAAAACATAACTACAAAAAAAATTATATTAAGTTTAGAAAATTTTATAGCAGGTATTTATTAATAATGTGTATAGAGAACCACGTATATGGTTGGGAACTAAACGGTATATCATTTCACATTACAAACAGTAGCCTATGAGAAAGGAATGCCGTTTTCGCACCACTAGATTACTTATTACTCCAGCTATACCGCAATATAAATTTATTACACAGTGCCTTCATGATATTAATCTAATGATGTAAGGCTTCCTAATAAAATTAAACACAACAAAAACAAAGAAATATTGTAACCTAACATTAAGCCTATTATTCTGGTAACACAAAACAGGTTACAGGAAATGATCTGTGATACAAAATATGATTACTGAAAAGGTGTAGGCCTACTATATACAAAAGTGAACTTTCATACCAGCGGAAAACCACATTATGGTTTTATGGGTTTTATTCAATTACATTCGTTTACAATACAAAAATGAAAAGTACGCGGGATGTCGCTTGATTTTTCTCACGGATATCAACACATTTTATTAAATAAATATGTAAAGAAATTTTATTTTATTTTCTCTTGTCGTGTGTTGTTTAGGTCAACAGCCGAAAGGATTGTTTGAACCTCTAGAGGCTTACTAAGTAAAACGAGGAGTGAGGTTGTTTACAATTGCATTCGTGAATGAGTTTGTAAAATGCTTATCAGCATGCCAGGCCCTCTGAAAAGCATCTACATTCCACCCTGCAAGTGACAACTTCACTTCTTTCACAACAGGGTCTGGCTGTATGTTGTTGTTTAGGTCATCGGCCAAAAGGCTTTGAACCTGTAGAGGTTTTACTAAGTAAACCGAGGAGTGAGGTTGTTTACCATTGCCTTCCTCACTGAATGGAAAAGTATGCTTATCAGCGTGCCGGGCCCTCTGTAAAGCACATATTTTCCACTCTGCAAATGACACCTTCACTTCATTTACCTCACTACTTACTTACTTCATTTATTTAGGGTCCTTTATTTATTTATTACTTTATTTATTACTTATTATTTATTACTTTATTTTTTTTAGTACTTTATTTATTTAGGGTACTTACTTACTTCATTTATTTAGGGTCTGGCTGTATAATGAAATCCATTACTTTTAGACGAGATAACTGTGATTAGTGTCACAGTACACCTCTACCTCTTCTCTTCTTAAATGATTCAGTCATTTAATTGGCTGACCATGTGATAAGAAACAGAACTATTTATTTTAGCCCTGCAACGAACAGATTGAGTGTAAGTAATTTGACACTCCACTTGTCTGTTATAGGCAGCTGGCTGTATGATGAAATTGATTTCTCTCAGAGTATATAACTGTGACGAGTATCTTTTACACCTATATCTCTTCTCTTCTTAAATACTCAAACATATAATTTAGTTTATAATTTTGGCTGATCTTGGTAGCCCTGGAACTAGTGGGTCGAGTGCAAATAATTTAACACACCACCTGCCTCTTATGGGAAATCTTGACTTTTATAAATATATGTAAAGTCCAGCCTCCCTTAGTTTGCTCCTAATGTAAACAAATAATGACGTCACTGAGAATGCGCTTATATCAAAATGTGTACACGCTGATTAAAACGTAACAACAAAATACTTTCAAAAGTATTTAAATAAAAAATACTTTTAATTCTTTTTTCTAAATGAAATTGTTAGGACTACATCATATATCATGACTGATATTTTAAGTACTTATAATTTAAAACACAGTTAACTTAATAGGAATACGACATCCGTAAAGTCGCAGACTCGAGCGTACACCCTGTAGTAGGTGGCTTTTGTTTGTTGACAGTAGAAGCAAACTAAGAACGGCTGAACTGTAGGTAAAGTACGTATTGTTTTCTTGTACATTTTTTGAAATTGAGTTTACACCATTTATGTTTTTACACTTTAACTCAAAAAACATGTTTTTAGCTATTGGCCGATAATAATATGTGTATGAACAAAATATCTAAAAAACGGAATAGCATATGTGCATAATTGAAACTTAGGACTTGAATTGGATACCACAAGGTAACATTCTCATTCAATTCAGTCAACCAGAAGTAGTAGTTTATTTCGTGCAATTGTTTACTTTTTTACGATTTTCTTATAAAGGTTCCTACGATTTTTAAAAAACATTTCCTTATTTATTAAGCTTTTTAGGCTCTACAAGATAGGGTAAGCGCTATATTCGTTGAAATTCTTCAGGCCTTTGTGCTCTTGTGGTAAAATATATTTTTTTAATATTGCGGTCTTATTATCCATTTTAAAGCAAAAATGTACAAAATCAACGATGTAGAACCTACAATTTTATTTCAAACATTTATTCTACATGCTTAGTTTAGGAGCGATTAGGGTTATCTGTATTTTTCATCAAAATCGTTAAAAAATGAGATATTTTAATACTGTGGCCTAAGTATGCATTTTACGACTTAAGTTGTATATTTAAAGTTATAGAAAATAACAAATTAACAACTTTTATTTCAAGTTTTTTTCTACTACAAAGCTTAGTTTAGCGTCAATAAAGATTTCCTGTATTTTTAAGTCGAACCGAGGTTGATTTTCATTCTGCATCATTCACTCATGATTAAAATTAGGTTATGTTTTTTTATTTGATCCTGTTTACTTTAAACATAGGTTATATGTTTTATTATTTGCATTGGCAATAGAAAGTCAAGTGAATGTTTCACCTTCTTTACCGTTAACTTCCATTAACTTACATAGCATTTCCATAACACTGCACCAAATATGCGGAATGAATTTAAATGTAGTCTACGTAAAATACAGTTTTGATATTTATGTAGATCAGATCACTTAGTTGTTCATCTAATTCTGAAACAATAATTTAAAATAATATTTTAAATTATTGTAAATCGTTTTTAGTTCTACTTTTTGAAATGTAAAACATGCAAGCTATTTTCACTTAGAAAATTTCTTTACATATTATGAAACCAGGACCATTTTTATTGTTAATTTATTTTTGTTAGGACACAAATCGTGATTTGTACTAAATATACTCTCGTATTATACTCATCATTGTACCGTATTTATGTTACGTATACGTCCTGATGATTATTCGTGACGTAATATTACGTCTTTACTAAAAGGAATTTATGTTATTTGTTACGTAAAAATAACAATAATAAATTTTAAATTAGATTAAAATTTAATTATTTCCAAATTTATATTTAACATAATTTCTAATTAAAAATTAAAAAGTACTTGGCTGAGGAACTACTGTGGTTATAATTTTTAAAAAAATGTTCAATTTTATGATACCAAACAAATTACTGTCCTGTTATAATTATTTCTTGCATTATACTGGGGAGTAGTGTAACTGTCATCGCTTTATTTCAATCTAGTTTCTTATTTTAACCTATTTTAGTTTTTATTTAGCCTCAAGACGGGTGCATTTAATAAAAATTTTTATTGTTTACCTGGTTTCATTACACATAATATAATGTTGTTGTTTAGATCAACTACTTGTATAGAGGCTTCACTAAGTAAAACAAGAAGTGAGGTGGTTTATTATTGCCTTACTCACTGAGTGGAATTTATGCTTATCAGCATGCCAGGCCCTCTAAAATGCACATATTTTCCACCCTGCAAATGACACCTTCACTTCATTCACCACAGGGTCTGGCTGTACAAAGAATTCATTACTCTTATAGGCGATAACTCTGATTAGTGATTATCACTGAGTGAAAAAGTGTGCTTATCAGCATGCCAGGGCCTCTAAAATGCACATATTTTCCACCCTGCCAATGAAACCTTCACTTCATTCACCACAGGGTCTGGCTGTACAAATAATTCATTACTCTTATAGGCGATAACTCTGATTAGTGATTATCACTGAGTGAAAAAGTGTGCTTATCAGCATGCCAGGGCCTCTAAAATGCACATATTTTCCACCCTGCCAATGACACCTTCACTTCATTCACCACAGGGTCTGGCTGTACAAAGAATTCATTACTCTTATAGGCGATAACTCTGATTAGTGATTATCACTGAGTGAAAAAGTGTGCTTATCAGCATGCCAGGGCCTCTAAAATGCACATATTTCCACCCTGCAAATGACACCTTCACTTCATTCACCACAGGGTCTGGCAGTACAAAGAATTCATTACTCTTATAGGCGATAACTTTGATTAGTGATTATCACTGAGTGATAAAGTATGCTTATCAGCATGCCAGGCCCTCTTAAATGCACATATTTTCCACCCTTCAAATGACACCTTCACTTCATTCACCACAGGGTCTAACTGTATAATGATGAAATTCATTACTCTGGAAGGAGAAACTCTGTGATTAGTGTGTTTTACACCTCTTTCTCTTCTTTGCTTAAATACTTCAGTAATTAAATTAGCTGACCATATGATAAGAAAACAGTACTGTTTTTTTAAACCCTGGAACTAACAGATTGAATGCAAATAATTTAACACTTCACTTGTCAGTTATGGACATAAAATCACATTTAATATTATCCCATTTTACGGTAACGGTCGGGTTAACAAATGATTTAGTTTTTCATTCATTACAACATAAGAAACAAAACAAATGTATTGAGTTTCAGCTCTCTAGGTGATCAGGAAGTTAAGAAATCACTGATTCGAATGAGTGACTCATTGAGTCAATGCGAGCTTTCGCATTCGCTCGTATGTGGAAATCAATTCATATAATTATTATATTAGATTATGCACGCTAATAGGACAGAGAATCAAACTAATTACATATGGTTTTTTGGTTTCATAAATAAACAAAAATATTTCTATTTAATTAAATAAAATATTGTTCGTCATTTAGATGGAACGAAATCTTCAAAAGGACACTCTGTGCTTTATTTAGTACGTTGTAAGGATAATATATTACCTATTGACAGGCAGGTGGAGTGTTAAATTATTTTCACTCAATTTCTTAGTTCGAGGGCTACAATAAATAGTTCTTTTACTTATTTTACGGTCACTCAATTGTGTGACAGAAAAGAACAGGAAATTTAGAGGTGTAAAAGATTCCTCTCATAGTTATCTACTCCGAGAGTATTGAATTTTATTATACAGACAAACCCTGTGGTGAATGAAGTGAAGGTGTCATTTGCAGGATGGAAAGTAGATGCTTTTCAGAGAGCAAGGCATGCTGATAAGCTAAGCATACTTATCCACTCAGTGAGGAAGGCAATTATAAACCACCTCACTCCTCGTATAACTTAATAAAGCCTCTAGAGGTTCAAACCAGCCTTTTAGCTGTTAATCTAAACGATAATACATGCGAAATGACTAAAGATATTCGTTACTACAAGCCATTCTGCTGGAAAAATACAGTAATCCCTCGTTATCCGCGGGGTTTACGTTCCGGAGGGTTACCGCGGTTAGTAACACCAAGGATAATGATACCTTATATGAACGAAAAGATGGGGGTTAAGTTCTAAAGGTAAAGTCCTGTAGTCGTTTTAAGTGTTTAATAGTTTTAGGAACATTTTACCATTAGTATTATAATCTATGAATATTCAATAAATACAGTAATGTTCGCATAAAAAATTTAATTGCTTTAAAATAGTTAGTTAGGGCTCTTTGCATCTTTTTCTTTTCAAACTCCTTGTGGACTTCTTCGTATGGTATCATCAGCTCCTGAGTCCTCTTTTGAATTGAAGGGCCCTTTCCATGACGGGATCAGTCTCCAACACGTCGTCAGCCAATGCGTTGCCATGCTGAGGATCTCGTTGATGGTTTGTGAAGAAATGCTTGGCTTCGTTTCAGGATCGTCGAACAAACGAAGAACTGAACGTACGTACGAAGAAGTTAGACTGACAAATGGAGGAAAACGTACGGAGAAACGTACAGTATAGTGCCTGGGCGTACGTATGGCGGTGAGGGTGGGGTGGGGTGTGACTGGCTCACTACGTACAGTACGCGGAAATCTAGCTTGGCTCATGGCGGCCGTCGCCATACTAGTGTGTGACTTAACATGATACGGACGCTAAAACATTTATTCAAACACTTGTTTTCAGAATTGTATGAATTCCCAACCAAGTACGGTGTACACAAGATGAGAAACCGTACGTAATTTAAGGTTTTAGGCCGACAGACAAATTCCGCGGATAACCGAAACCCGTGGATACCAAGGGATTACAGTACAAGGAAAACGAGGGATTGGCAGAAGAAGGGTGGCATAACTTAGAAATCTGAAAAACTTGGTTTGGAATAAGCTCAGAAGAGCTGTTTTGCAGTGTAACGAACAAAGTGAGACTACTAGCCACCAACATTCGGAACGGATAAGCACCTGAAGAAGAAGAAGAAGAAGAAGAAGAAGAAGAAGAAGAAGAAGAAGAATAGAATAGGTACTAAAAGTATAAAACAATTTTTATCAGTTACTGTTCCATGATTCCTACATACTTAGTTGTACTAAGAACCGAAAAACTTTTTCCAACTCAAGGCTAGTTTATTTGTATGCAAAACAACCCGGATAATCCAAACTAATCAGACGACTATTACGTAATGTATATTTGAAAATTAATTTAGCACTCGGCTAAAAATTATAGTCATTGGAATGTGAAAATCAAGGTTGCAATTTTTTATACTTTTTCTCATTAATTCTTTATTTTTACGACTGTAAAAATTATGAAACTAGTAAATTCGTTGATGATGATAATAATTACGTATGTGGAAACGATATGATAATGATGAGTGGGGTAGAAACGTAGAGACCCAAATGGTGCCTCCCCAAGAATTGTTTTCAAAATTTTATAAAATTTATTCATTTCGATGTTAATACCACAGTAAAGTCGTCGCCACGAGTCAGTTGTTTCCTGACTCATGTAAAAATAATATCAGGTAATAAATAAATAAAACGAATTCTCTAATTTAAATGTTAAGAAAAAATAACATGGTAAGTATAATATACGTACTTGAAAATTAAATTTGGTATATAAAAAACACAGTTCAGAAGAAAATTCTGTGGCCAAAATATAAAAAGCTAAAAAAACAAGTAGTATGAATTTTTTTGCTGATATTTTAGCAATGGGCGCTATTTTATTTGTTGTTGTTTAGGTCAACAGCCAAAAGGCTGGTTTGAACCTCTAGAGGTTTTACTAAGTAAAACGAGGAGTGAGGTGGTTTACCATTGCCTTCCTCACTGAGTGGAAAAGTACGCTTATCAGCATGCCGGGCCCTCTGAAAAGCACATATTTTCCACTCTGTAAATGACAACTTCACTTCATTCACCACAGGGTCTGGCTGTACAATGAAATTCATTACTTTCAGAGAAGATAACTCTGATTAGTGTCTTTTACAACTCTACCTCTTCTGTTCTTAAATGATTCAGTCATTTAATTGGCTGACCATGTGATAAGAAACAGAACTATTTATTTTAGCCCTGCAACGAACAGATTGAGTGTAAATAATTTGACACTCCACCTGTCTGTTATGGGCATAATTTTATTTGTGTTAAGACCAAAAATAGCGATGGTATTTTTTCCTCATTCAGGGAACAAACTTTTTTGAAAATATTCAGCCGATTTTTTTTCAACCTCTAATTGGCAATAAAATATAAAAGATAAGTGAATACAGAAAAAAATGTTTTACTACTAAAATTACGTTCATTCATTGGACAAGCTTTCCAATACTTTATTCATAAAATGTGCCCGCCATTAAATTTAAATGAGTAACGTTTTCTTGAAGCTCCTCGTTAGTTTAAAAGCACTGCCTTTCTAGCCACTTCTTTAGTTCAGGGAAAAGATAGAAGTAACTCGGTGCTAGGTCGTAAATGAATGGCGGGATATTGATGTCCCATTAAAATTGCAAGGGGAGCCTTTGGGTTGCACCAGCACTGTGAGGACAGGCAGATCAATTCAGGAAGTCAACGTGACTCTTCTTTTGTTTTAAATGGCTTTCTGTAAACTTTGTAAAGTTTCACAGTAAACAATTGCGTTAATCTTATTCCCCGGCTGTATGAACTCCACAAGAAACACAATGAAGAGTTTCAATACAACATTAAACTAATTTGCATTCACTACCGGAAATATTTTGTGGAGGGATATAGTAAAGCAGTAAAAAAAAAAAACAAGTTATAACTAAATTGATCTACTCTTGAACATAGGAAACCATAGTTCGGTTAGATTAATTCCTCCCCCCTCCCAAGTAAATGTCAATAGTTTTAAATTTTTGAGTTACAATTAATTTGTATTGTAAAAATGTTTTCTAAAGTTTTTTGTTTTTAAATTTTATTACGGTACTGTACTGTCTATATTTATCCATAACATACAGGTGGAATGTTAAATTATTTGCACTCAATCTGTTAGTTGCAGCGCTAAAAGAATTAGTTTTGTTCCTTATCACAAGGTCAGTCGATTAAATGACTGAATCATATAAGAACAGAAGAGGTAAAGGTATAAAAGACACTTATCAGAGTTATCTCCTTAGAAAGAAATGAATTTAATTATACAACCAGATCCTGTTGTGAATGAAGGGAAGGTGTCATTTGCAGAGTGGATATGTACTTTTTCAGAGGGCCTGACATGCTGATAAGCATACTTTTCAACTCGGTGAAGAAAGCATGTTAAACCACCTCACTCCTCGTTTTACTTAGTAAACCCTCAAGAGGTTCAAACCAGCCTTTCGGTTTATGACCTAAACAACAACGGTACTGTACATTGAGTTGTATAACTTCCGTATATCATATCATATTTGGTGGTGGGGAATTTAACTTTAAGGACAAGAGGTACCCAGTGGTACATTCTTCTTCTAAAAGTAACGGTATTGTCTGTTATTCAGACCAAGAGGTCTCTACTCCATTTTCGCTGTAGACGTCGCACAGTTGAGAAGTTCCTTGTGCTTAAATCACGGACTAGTTGGTTTGGATGGTCATCTTTCGTGAAATATACTATACAAGGACGCGGTTACCTCTTTTACTGTCGGAATTTTGAAATCGTCGTGAAGGGTTTTATTGTTTACATAAAAAGGAACTAGAAGGAAGTCTTAAGAATTTTTTTTTTGTAAAGTAATGGGAAAATAAATCTATATTTCTTTGTACATAACTTACTACACAGTACAGTTTAAGTCCATTTATTCGATTACTACACAGAAAATTTTAATGAAATAAAACTTCACATTAACAATAGAAATAATATAATTTTCCAGACAAGAAATAAAGGAAACATTTTTATAAAAAAAAATATATATATAGGAATAAACACATACCGTTTTTCCCGTTCTTAGTAAACACGATTCAAAAACGATTACATGGATAATGTTTAGAAAACCGTTATAAAAATATAACGTACATAAATTGAGCAGTAACATACCGTTTTTATTTTACAGTACATAAAAATTATCCATTGAAAAATATAAACAGATAAAAATAAAGTATAAATTTAAGCTATAAAAATCACATCGTTTCAGAAATACCGATTTCTAACATTGTACTATGTTGATTTTTTATAAAAATATAATTCTGATCAACATTAGGCCTATCACACCTGTCAATACATATCAAACATAATATTATTAAGGCGATAAAAAAGAAGCTGAGTGTGAAATCTAATATTTATTATTATTATTATTATTATTATTTCACATTGTAAAATAAAAATAAATGTTTTATAATATATAAAACATATTTTAGTAAAAGGTGGGTAAAAAGTTTTGTTTTTCATTTATTAAGTTTGTTATTTATATTAAGTTTCATCAGTAGCCTGTACATAAAAAAATCTTGTGTAAAAAGTTCACACGACTTTCTCTTGATAATGTAAATATTAAACAATGTAACTTATGTTTAATCATGTTTAATCATGAGTAAATGGTTCTAAATAAAAATCAATCTCTGTTGGCTTAATAAGAAAATAACTGACTACAAAAGTAACTGACGCTAAACTAGGTTCTGTAGAAAAAATTTCTAAAAATAAAAGTTGTAGGTTTTTTAATTTTCTATTACTTTTTCTCGTAAAATGCATAACGTGGCTGCATATTAAAAAGAAAAATACAGTAAATTGTTAATTGAGGGGTAAACTAAGTATTGTAGGAATAGTTTCAATTAAAAGTTGTAGTTTTCTTTAATTTTCTATAAATTTTGCTGTAAAATGCACACTGACGCCGTAATCTCAAAAAATCCCATTTTTATACGATTTTAATGAAAAACATATAGAAAATCTCTAATAGACATTATACTAAGCTTGCAGAAAAATTTTTGAAATAAATGTTATAGGCTAGGCTTTTTAAATTTCTACAACTACAAGTATATTATAGACTTTTGCCCTGAAATTCATATTGTGAAGAAATTTAAGAAAAACCACGAGAGCTCAGCTCCCCAAGAACTTTAGCAGATATGGCGCTTACTCTATTTTGTAGAACATAAACAAATAGTATGTGTAGTAAATAAGGTGATTTAAAAAATAACATCGAATGAAATGTTTTTAATAAAATCACAAGATGTGAAATATCACACCCCTAAACTACTACTTCCGGTTGACCGATTTAGAGGAAAATTTTCTTGTTGGGTCCCCTAGTTTTACCTAGTTTTAGTTTTTGTTTGATAGTTTTAGTTTGAGTTCCTAGTTTTAGTTTTAGTTTGGTTTTGGTTTCTAGTTGGATCCTCAACTTAAGTTTTCCAACTTTCAACTTTGTTCGATATTCCGTTTTTGAGATATATTGTTCACTCACACAAACAAACACACCCAGACACTCACACGCACGCTCGCGCCAATTGCTTAAAATTCTATACTTCAAACTAACAGTTCAAATTTAATTTCTGGTAACGAACTAAATAAAAAAAACTTATTTTCCTTGAATTCAATAAATGTGATCATTTTTAAAAATTTATGTCCAGTCAAATGAGAAGATTTGGTGTCAAACATGAAGCTCGCCTACATGGCGACATCAATCTTGAACCAATTCAACTTCTTGATAACGAAAATGTTGCTAGAAGGCTCAGTAAGAAGAAGCCCTTCAATTTAGTGTAACAGTGCAGTGCGATGTGTTAAAGCAGAGCAGTGTGAAGTCCAAAAGTAGTGAATAGTTTTACTTATATTTTAGTGTTAAGATATAAAACATTGTTGAATGGATTGTATAGGTAATTTAACTATTTATTTTTTAAGATAATATTAACGAAAAATTAATGGTTGGTCTTTTACCACTAGTTTTAATCTTTTTTAAGTAAAAAAAAGTTAAAATTTGTCATAATCTTTTCTATGGATCCTATAGTTGGTAGTTGGAATTATATTACAAATTGTGTATACGTATTCAGTAGTGGTATTTTGTAATATCAGTATCTATTACAGTTATTTTTATGAGGTGTTTGAAGAGTTGATACCTGTAGCCAAACCTAAGGGTGTGATCAAAATAGTAATTTATAATTTCACATTATATTTTAAATTGTAACAGTAAACTATGAATGGTTTTTTTACGAAATCGATATTTTTTACTTTAGGCAAAAATAATTCTATATTTTATTATTTATCTTATGAAATTTTTGTAGAAGGCTACACTAATATTTCGATAATTATATTTTTTAGTGCACACCACGAAAAAAGTATGTTGTGTTTGAAAAACTCTAATTCTAAAATTACCCAGCAGAAAAATGTGAATAATACGCTGAATAAATTCTTGTTATTTTCTGCGTTAATGATAAGACCAAATTTATTTTATTACAAAATTAGTAGGAGATACTGAAGTTTTCCCATCAAACGTGCTCAGTGTTTTGCTAGTTTTAAATTTTTTAGCCGACTGTACTTGGTGCCGTATACGGCTGTAGTGACTGACTCACATTACAAATTTAATATTTTTTTAATGTTGTGTCACCGGATGGTGACATTAAGTGGCAAACCTTATTTGTTTGGTGGCCCTGAAAAGGGCCGTTTAAGCGGTGGTCGTCTTGATGGGAAGCGTCGGTCGTAGTCGTCGTGGTGGTCGAGGAGCTGGGTGACGCGGCGTGTGGTCGTCCAGCGGAGACGTCATCTTCTTCCCTCGCAGTAGTGCGTCGGTGGCTGCTTCATCGGGTCCGGTGGGCGTAAGGCTCGGTCGAGGGACCGCTGTGGGGATTGCTCGTGTCAGCGGGCGATGACGGTCCGGTCGACGGCTTACGGTGACGGGTCAGCGAGCGGAAGCATCATCTTCTCTCTTGCGGGGTCGTCGATTAGTCTTCGCTGGAGTCCGGCAGCCGTGTGCGGTGGTAGGCATCTTGCCAATATCTGGATCGGAGGTGAATCCCTCTGTGTCTGAATCGGTATTTAATCGCTCGGCTCAGTGCAGCGCTCTTTGTGTAGTTGCCGAGAGCGCTGTGGTAGAGGGCGGCTACTGGCTCGGCCTTGATGACAAAGGCCTCTGTTGGTGCGCAGGCGAAAGGTTTGTCGGAACGCCGCCAAAAGGCCTACCGCGCCGACAAAGGCCAGAAGAATTATTGAAGGCCGGCAACGCAGTAAATGATTAATTAGAAGGGGTGGCGGTGACAGTTGGTCTCCGCCAAAAGATTGGTCCTCCGAAAGGTTAGTTTGAACCTCTAGAAGCTTTACTAAGTAAAACAAGGAGTGAGGGGGTTTATACCTCAACAGACTAAAGACTGCAGATGAGATCTAGCCAATAACAGCCAAGGTCGGATGTGAGGTTGCCCCTTCGCAAAGTCACACCCTGTTCCACCCAACTTGAGCTTACTTTTTGTTAGGCTGTCATTTACAGCGGAACCACAACGTGACAAGGCAGAATACGATTAACGAAAGTCAATTGGCTGTGTGCTGTGATCTAGGTCACTATGCTCCGCCTTCATCTGCAGTCTCTTGTTCGTTAGGGTTTTTATATTGTCTTGCTCACTGAGTTGAAAATTATGGTTATCAGCATAGCAGGCGCTCTGAAAATCATTTACTTTTTATCTCGCAAATGACACCTTCTCTTCATTCACCCCAGAACCTGGTTGTATTATAAAAATGTTTACTCTCGGAGGAGATAACTCTGATTAGTTATTTACACCTCTACTTCTTTTAATCTTAAATGTTTCAGTCATATAATTGGCTGAAAATGTGATAAGAAACATAATTATTTTTTGTAGCCCGGGAACTAATAGATCTATACTATTTTTCAGGGCTGATGAGCTCTCAACGGACGCATTGCCCCCTCCCCCCCTACCCACTTCATAGCTAGCTAATGACTAGCCAATACTTGCTCTCGTAGCTCTGTTATATATTTAGTCAGCCGTTTTTTGGTCTTTCAACAACAATTAAAACCATTTTTACAATCTGACAACGCTGGTAAACATTCTGATTGGTCCAAACGCGTCCAACAACAGATTAAAATATAACATTTTAAAACTAAAAAACAAAAATATTAAAGCCGGCCGCATTGGCGCAGTTGGTAACTTGCTCGCCTCTCATCATGCGGTCCTGGGTTCGAATCCCACTCGAGCACGGCATATTTTTATACGTTACAAAAATCATTTAATCCTCCATCGTACAAAAGTTACACCCCAACGTCGTCGCTAATAACCGCAGCAGTTGATGGGACGTTAAATAAATAAAAAAAAAAATTAAAGTACATGGTTAAAATTATTGACATGTAACAGCGTGAAAGTACATATAAGAAAGACTATATGAAATTATATTACTCGTATTAAAATTGTTATTAAATTATTTCACGTAGCAACTCGTAATAAGGAAATGAACTTTATATCGATTATGTTATAGATAAGATTGCAAAAGTAATGAATGGAGATCAGACCAGAAAAAAATAAAGAATAAAATTTAAAAGAAGAGAGATTTAGTCGCTGAACCAGGACAATATCGTTGTGGCGTGACGATTGAACAGTTGCGGAAAACACGGTCAGGATATCCGGCCAAGTTGGTGTGAATTCATCCTCGTCTATTTAAGTCTCTTTGACGACTTGAAGAAAGACAATTTATTGTGTAAAAAGGTACGTTAAAGATCCTCGTGAGTAATTCAACATAATTGAAGCAACTTTAAACGTTGAATTGAAATTGGTAAATCATCTTTGCAAATGGTTTTGTTCAGAGGGGCTGCAATAAAATGGGGTTAAAATTATTCCTTTTTTTTTGTCATCAGTCTCTAGATTGGTTTAATTCATTTCTACAAGCTGTTCTATCTTGCGCAAGTCATTTCATATCTACATATCTGCAGCGTCCTACATCTTTTGTAATCTGCTTTAAATATTCTAACCTTTGTCTACCCCTAAAATTCACTCCCTCAATATTACCCTCCATTATTGATAGAGCAATACCTGGATGTCTTAAGATATGCCCCACTAGCATATCCCGACTTCTTTTAAATGTTTCTATATACTTCTTCTTTCATCCACTCGTCTAAGAACCTCTAAATTAATTATTTTGTCCACCCACTTAATTTTTAACATTTTTCTATAACACCACAATTGAAAAGCTTCTATCCTCTCATTTCTACTGCCCCTATCACCCACGTTTCACTCCCGTATACACTCCAAACATAGTGTTTTAAAAAATTTTCATAATCTGTAATCTGTATTTCATTTTACAGGTCCTTCTAGCTTGTGAAAACCTGCTTTTGATATCACTTATGCTTCTACCATCTTTTGTTATTTTACTCCCTAGATAGCAGAATTCCCCAACTTCCTGTATGTTTTCGTTGCCTACTTTTATATTTCCCATCTCTTCTAAACCATTTTATTTATTTCGTATTGATCATTTTGGTGTTTTTCTTCCTACTATTTTATGTATTCCTGGACACTAATTTTTAATTGTCTATTATATAAATTTTTCATATGTAAAGGAAGTAAATTATACATTTTGGTTACCAAATAGCTGTCACAAAATAATAACGATGGGTATGGAAAATCTGCCCGTAACACGCAGGTGGAGTGATAAATTATGCACTCGATGTAGTTCCATTGCTTCAAAAATTATATCTCTTTCTTATAACATGGTTAGCCAATTAAATGACTGAATCATTTAAAGTAAGAAGAGATTGAGGTGTGAAAGACTAATCAGAATCATTTCCTTTGAAAGTAATGAATTTCATTATACTCCCTGACAATGTGGTGAATGAAGTGAAGGTGTCATTTTCAGGGTGGAAAATATATACATTTCAGAGGGCCTGGCATGCAGATAAACTTTTCCACTTGGTAAGAAAGGTAAACTACCTGACTTCTCATTTTACTTAGTAAAACCTCTAAAGATTTAAACCAGCCTTTCGGCTGATGACCTAAACAACAAGAACAGCATGGAAAACCTGCACTTCGAGAGCTTAATTTAAAAAAAAAGAAATCAGCAGTCTCTGGACTGGCTGACAGAAGTGACTACTTAATTAATTAATTAATTTAACAAATTAAATAAAAAAGATTTTTGTAATTAATTGTCTTCTTTTTCTTCTTATAATCAAGGATTAGGGGTCCGCCTGTTCCGACTTATAACAGCGACAAACTACTGAATTATTGCCATCTTTATCGTGGCCTCCCAAGATATCTCCTTCCGGCCAGTCTGTATTGCAAAACAGTGAGGGGGAAACCTTCCTTCAGGCATTCTCTCTACGTCCTCCCTCTATCGATAATGATATTCTGCAATCTTCCCATTCAGGTTGTAAACATCCAGTTCCCTACGACTGCAACCCATTGTTTTTCGCAGGAATCGCATCTCTTCCACCTGTACTCTACTCTACTCTCCTCTGGTCTGGTACTAATCCACGACTCACTTCCATAGAGTAGGACTGAGGCAGCCATCACCTTGTAAAACTTTATTTGGGTTTCTTTTCTTGTTTTCCTGCTAGGGTTCTGCTAATATTGCCGCACACTGCTTTGAATCTAACAACTTTCTTTTCTATCTCCAAATCTTGATCAAATCTAATTCAAAAATAAATTATTCATTACATTTAATTATTGATTACAAAATACAATACTTCATTACAATTACTCATTACAATTATGTACAATTATTCAATATACATTTACAATATATACAATTATATACAATTATATACAATTATACAATTATATACAATTATTCTATATACAATTATTCATTACAAAATAAATAATTCCTTTTGGGTACTTGCTCGAGCACTGTATGATCTACAACAATTTAAGACCTGGTACCATATTTACCAGTAAATGCCGTTACCTTTGATTTTTTTTTAATTAATTGTTTCCATGGTAATTTTTGATAGCCAAGCGTGACGTGACGGTAAACCAAAGATTTTTCCCGTGCAATAAACCACAGTCGAGGCGCGCCAAAAGAATTAGTCATTTCAAAAAACTGACCGGAATTAGTCCAGTAGGAGCTAAGAAAAAATTGGGAACAGAAACCTTTTAAATAGGCTATTGTTGTTAAGGTCAACAGCCGAAAGGCTGGTTTGAACCTCTAGAGGTTTTACTAAGTAAAACGAGGAGTGAGGTGTTTACCATTGCCTTCCTCACTGAGTGGAAAAGTACGCTTATCAGCATGCCGGGCCTTTTGAAAAAGCACATATTTTCCACTCTGTAAATGACACCTATTGTTGACACTGATTGTTCAACTAATGACACCGATTGTTCAAAAAGTTTTTTAACATTTCCTATTTACTTTTTTATGATTATTTTCTGCCCATAACAGGTAGGTTGAGTGTTTAATTATTTACACTCGATCTGCTAGTTCCAGGACTACAAAAAATAATTCTGTTTATAATCACATTGTCAGCTAATTATATAACTGGACTATTTAAAAACAGAAGAGGTAGAGATGTAAAAGACTCTAGTCTGAGTTATCTCCTCTGAGATTAATGCATTTCATTTTACAGCCAGACAATATGGTCAGGCGAGGGTGTCATTTTCATTCACCACAGGGTCTGGCTGTACAATGAAATTCATTACTTTCAGAGGAGATAACTCTGATTAGTGTCTTTTACACCTGTACCTCTTCTGTTCTTAAATGATTCAGTCATTTAATTGGCTGACCATGTGATAAGAAACAGAACTATTTATTTTAGCCCTGCAACAAACAGATCGAGTGTAAATAATTTGACACTCCACCTGTCTGTTATGGGCAAAGTAGGCTATATGGTATATAAATGTCAAAACCATCTCTCAAACTTTTACCTTTTTATTTACAATTGATCGAAATAAAAATGATTTAATTTTTGTGTTCAATTCATAAGGAACAAATGTGGTGAATTTCACTTATGTAGGTAGGTAAAGATAGATCTGGAAGTTAGAGATTTAGTGACGTGTAAGTAAGTGAGTCAGTGTGGGCTTTCTCATTAATAAATGGAGATAACTTTTGGCATGAAAGAAATCATTAGTGTCATTAGAAACAATATCTGTCAGTGTAATAAAAATTAAATGAAATAAAAAAAAGAACTAACGTCATTTGAATTAATAAAATGAATAAACAACAATAAAATCTACACTTCTTGTTTCAAGATAAAATCAAATAAAATTCATTACGTTTGACTGTTATAATATTAGCTACGTGTAGCATTATACATTATCGGGTTATACCAACTGACTGCAATACAAACATTAATGTTTGTTATTTGATTGTCTATGATACCCATTGTTCAAAAAGTTTTTTAACATTTTCTTTTTACTTTTGTATGATTATTTTCTGCCCATAACAGGTAGGTTGAGTGTTTAATTATTTGCACTCGATCTGCCAGTTCCAGGGCTACAAAAAATAGTTCTGTTTATAATCACATTGTCAGCTAATTATATAACTGGACTATTTAAAAACAGAAGAAGTAGAGATGTAAAAGACACTAGTCTGAGTTATCTCCTCTGAGATTAATGAATTTCATTGTACAGCCAGACAATATGGTGAATCAGGCGAGGGTGTCATTTTCAGGGTGGAAAATAGATGCTTTTCAGAGGGCCTGGCATGCTGATATATGTACTTTTCCACTCAGTAAGGAAGGCAATGGTAAACTACTTCACTCCTCGTTTTACTCATTACAGACTCTAGAGGTTCAAACCAGTCTTTTGGTTGTCGACCTTAACTACAACAACATGATTTTTGTTTAGATAAACAGCCAAAAATTAATTAAAGGTCAATGTTTTAGAAAAACAGCCCCACGTCACCTGAAAACATATTATGGAAAAATGGAGAAAGTTGATAGCTTCAAGTAGGCTACCTTCATATTCCTATTCACTGGTCTTTGACCAGCGAAAAGGATGTGAACAACAACAGACGAGAAAAGATGGGTGATGCATTCCGAGGAATTCACCACTTTTGTAAGAGGAAAGCACTCTAAAAGCAAGCCAAATTAGACATTATAATATTATGATAAAACTTGTGTGTCTGTATGCAATGAGTGCCCTAGATTGACCAGGAAGGCTATAAGAAAAGCACAAAAGTCTAGAGAATGATCTTTGGAAAGATATGGGTCCGACGACAGTAGAAGGGCAATATAGGTTATGAGGTCAATAAGAAATGTACATGGAAAATGAACGATGAATGGAAACGAGTAGAAAAAGAAAATAAAAATTTACGGACAACTGTGTATAGAATGGATGATGACAGGTTGAGAAAACAAATTTTTAAGACACTAAACCGTGGGCCCAAGGTGTTGGATAAATGGTTCAAAGAAATCAGAAAAGATATTGAGAAAACTTAATGAACAAATTCGAACCACTAATTATTGATTTTAAGGGTTTCCATGAAGAGATAGAACACCAAGTGGACAGAAGAAAGGAGAAAAGACTACATTGAGCAAATGCTAAGAATATGGGCTACAAACAGAAATTCCAGAAACGTATAAAGTCACTTCACGTTCTATAAAATTGGGCTTATAAGAAAAAAAAATACGAAACAATCACTTCCTAGAATTTGTCTTACCTTCTAAAAACACACTGTAAAAATATTTATCTTAAATGTAATTTAAATTTAAATTAATAAAAATTTTTTAACACCGTGTTTTGTACAATGTTGTAACGAATAACATTTGAAATAATAAATGGCCGTACAATTTTTCCCGTTATTAAGGCTCAACAATTTTATTGTCTTAAAATTAAATTTCTCCTATTTTTCATCTCTTTCTTCTTCTTTTTTTATTTCTAACTTTGTTTATGTAGCTCGTTGTAATTTAATTTTGTACAAAGAGAACCGCTTCAGCTTTAACATTACCACAAATCCTAATTCAAATATAAATTTATAATCATTTATCAAAGTGGCTGTGTTGTTGTGTATTAAAGGTACAAATACAATCTAGGATATTACAATAGAAATAAATAAACAAATCTCTATAATGTATTATATTAATGCGAATGCCCTTGCTTACTCACTCATCATTGATTCTCTTTCTTCCCAAAAACCTAAAAAAAAAACACATAAAAAGGTGATCGGTTTGGTGAAGATAACATACGTCACTTGAATAGCCGCCGCTGGTTTAATAAAACCGGGAAAATCAATAAAAATTCATCGTTTGAGGAATTAATCAACCCGTGTTCAATGAAGGCGCAATTACCAATGTATAAATTGAAGGTAACCGCAATACTCAGTATTTTAGATGTAGTTCCTAAAAAGTAAATATGGAATTTATAAATTATAAACAAAACGAAAGTGTTGTACAGCAGCATGAGTGGTTTAGAGAGATGGGAAATTTAAAAAAAGGGAACGAAAATTTACAGGAGTTTAGGAAATTCAGCTATCTAGGGAGTAAAATAACAAAGGATGGTAGAAGCACAGGGTTTTTTGTATTTAGATTAAAACTGGTTTAAAATACCAACCATTAATTTTTTGTTTATATTATCTTAAGGGGGTAGTCAACCCAGAAAATGAAAATGAAAACTTCTGGCTATAATTTGTCATTATTTATTTTAAATGAAAGAGTAATTTACTAGTAATGATCTACCATTTGAACCAAGCCAAAAAATTAATTACAGCCCTTTATATAAGGGTGAGATTGGAAAAGCGGGCTTTTACGGGGAATCAAATATCTCAGGAACCAAAAAAAGATATAAACATTATTCTTATGCTACAAAATACAGAAAATTGCTGTCTATTATCTGATGTATGCGCTTAAATGTATTTTTTCTTACAAGATTTTTATTAAAGAAAAACCATATTTTCAAAAACATTTATTTTATGTATTCGCAAATTATTTTTTAACTAAATCCCTATTAAGGTTTTTGTAATAATCATTCCACAGATAATAGAGCAAGAAATTATGAACATTTGAAAAAGAAACATGATCCAAATATCTCCAATACAAACCAAAAATATTTAATTCCCAAGAATGTACATTAATGCAAAAACCTCATTTCCGGAAAACTTAAAATTGAAGGAATACGAGTAATTCAGTCGCCTTGTTAGTGAGCTTTATTTTAAACAGATGTTTTTATAACTTTTTGTAAACGTACATGCAAAGTAAACAAATGTTGCGATTCAGAAAACTTTAAACTTCAAATAAATGGAAAACTAATCGAAATTTAAAAAAAGTCATCTTCTTGAGTTGACTACCCGCTTAAAAACTAAATACTTAAATTATATAATCCATTCAACAATGTTTTATATCTTAACACTACAATGTACGTAAAACTATTCACTACTTTTGCACTTCATACTGCTCTGCTTTAACACATCACACTGCACTGTTACACTAGTTCCAAGTTATTCTTTCTCTTAAGCCTTCTAGGAAAATTTTCATTATCAAGAAGTTAAATTGCTTCAGAATTGATGTGGCAATGTAGACGAGCTTCAATGTTTGACAGCAAATCTTCTTATCTCATTGAACACAAAAAGGGATGTCAAGATCTCTGTGCAGATCACTATTTCTAATGTAACAAGGGGCATTAGTACTTTTTTCTGAAACGTATAGAAGCACAGATGATATCAAAAATAGGATTGCTCAAGCTAGAAGGACTTTTGAAATGAAATAAAGCTTATAGATTAAGAAAATTTTTTTAAAACACTATGTTAAGAATGTAGCATTATACCAGAGTGAAACGTGGGTTAAGAGGCTGTAGAAAGAAAGAGGATAGAAGCTTTTGAAATGTGGTGTTATAGAAAATTTTAAAAATTAGGTGGGTGGACAAAATAATTAGTTTAGAGGTTCATAGATGAGTAGGTGAAAGAAGAAGTATAAAGAAACATCTTACAAGAAAAAGGGATAGGCTAGTGGGGCATATCTTAAGGTACCAGTTATTTCTATCAATAATGGAGGGTAATATTCAGGAAGTGTAGCATTATACTAGAGTAAAACGTGGGTGATAGAAGCTGTAGAAAGGAAAAGGATTGAAGCTTTTGAATTGTGGTGTTATAGAAAAATGTTAAAAATTAAGTGGGTGGATAAAATAAGTAATTTAGAGGTTTTTAGATGAGTGAAAGAAGAGAAGAAGTATAAAGAAACATTAACAAGAAGAAGGGATAGGTTAGTGGGGCATGTCTTAAGGTACCAGGTATTTCTATCAATAATGGAGGGTAATATTTAGGAAGTGAATCGTAGAAGGAGGCAAAAATTAGAATATTTAAAAGAAATCAAAAAGATTTAGGATGATACTGGTATGTAGATACAAAACGACTTGCGAAAGATAGGAAAACTTGGAGAACTACGTCAAACCAGTCGTGAGCCTGATGAGAGAAAAAAAAAATTTAAATAGTTTTTACTTTAATCCATATAACTATATACTATTTTTTTTTTTTTGTTTAACGTCCGACTGTTCTGCAATTACTGCTAATACAGACGGTGAAGAATTAAATGATTTTTGTAACGTATAAAAATATGCCGTGCCTGAATGGGATTCGAACCTAAGACCGCATGATGAGAGGCGAGCACGTTACCAACTACGCCAATTTGGCCGGCAATATGTAACTATACCCATAACTGACAGAAGGAGTGTCAAATTATTTACACCCAATCTGTTCGTTGCAGGGCTAAAATAAATAGTTCTGTTTCTTATCACATTGTCAGCCAATTAAATGACTGAATCATTTAAGAACAGAAGAGGTAGAGGTGTAAAAGACACTAATCAGAGTTATCTCCTCTGAAAGTAATAAATTTCACTATACAGCCAGACCCTGTTGTGAATGAAGTGAAAGTGTCATTTGCAGAGTGAAAAATATGAGCTTTTCAGAGGGCCCGGCATGCTGATAAGCGTACTTTTCCACTCAGTGAGGAAGGCAATAGTAAACCACCTCACTCCTCGTTTTACTTAGTAAAACCTCTGTAGGTTCAAACCAGCCTTTCGGCTGATGACCTAAACAACAAAACACAATATGTAACTATAAACTATAAATATTTCCTAGTACGATTACAAAACGGATTAAAAAGAAAGGCCGTTGAAATGACAACCAAAGTCACACTGTCTTTTTAATATCAAGATTTGTATTACGTTATAATTTCATAATTTATGGCTACAGTACATTTTATACATTTTACCTACAAACAACCTTGTGGTCATCTACAGAAGTATATGGCCACGTGGCATTCAATCCTCTTAAAATAAATTGTGTAATATTTCCACATAAAAATAGTTTTATTCTTTTTTAAAAGAAATGTATTTATTATATATTTATATCAGACATTGCCGGTTACAAAACTTATTAATAAAATATATCTGTATTTTCACTTTCAAAAATATAATTATTAGTTTATTGAAATTGTTACATAAAAATAAATATTATTCCTTCCTGTATTTATGTACAGAGTGATTCATAAAAAAATGAAAATATATAGGAGATGAATCTTCATTGAAGAATAAGAAAAAAAGTTCTTATAAATATATGTAGGCATATGCATTAATATTTTTTAATCCGTAATAACTTATTTTTGTTTTTTAGTTGACTTTATTTACATCAATTTTCTAAGAATTAAATTTTGTACAAGTTTTATTTAAAACCATTAAGTATGTGTTTATTGCCCACTTAACGAAGTTATTTTACGACACACATAAAATCAGGGGGTTTTACCTATATTTATTTCCGTTTTACCCGAAATTTCTCAAAAACTGTTTAAGATATAGATCTAGATCCTATTTTATTCATTTTCTCAGGCCAAAAATAATAATTAATCACTTTTTCCGACTCTTAATTAACACCCTTATAATTTTTTACGAACTTATTTCATTTAATGAGTCGAAATCTTTCGCTAGCCGTTACTCGCTAACAAAGTATTTCCAGACCTTTGTTTTTATAAAATTTTCCTTATTTGTTGATGTAGATTTATCACCTGAAGTAAGTCTTTTCTTCGAGAATCAACTTATGCATTATGTATTACATGTTATTTCATTAAGATTTCAAAAATTTTCCCAAGTGTACTGGATTTTTGATAAAAAGTAAAAATTATCTGTTAAAAATATATATAAAACATATAAATCCGTTCTAAAACCTATTTGGAGTTACGGAATCCGATTATGGTAGCAACAGAAACGTTCAACATCAACATTATACAACGGTTTCAATGGAATTTATTTGCGCACTATCACTGACTCTCCCTGGTACGTGAAAATGCACTCTTCACCAGACCTATGTGTATCAACAGTTAACCCCTTTCTAACCCAGTGTGACATAGAAGCCATATTGGAGTGAAATAACAGACCTCAAAATGTTATATTATGTTAGAGACAACTTTGAATTAAAGAATGCTGGGTGTGCAGTGTAATAATTTTCTGTACCCTAGCCAGTGTAATATGAGCAAGGTATACACACAAACATTCACGTGACACAACCGTCTATGCAAACTCACACAAAACCACTCACACTCGTACACACACGTAAACGCACACCCTTCTCACACTCGATATAAACATGTCAACATTTATATACAAACATCTCAACATAAACACATACGTCAGATGATTTACCACCTCCAGATGTGAGTAATAACAAAAAAAAAGAAAAAAGAAAATTTAATCGAAAAATAAAAACGAATTGTTGAATTTCACTCCATCTTAAAACTTTTAAAGGAGAAGACGTTCTTTACAATTTTTAATAAAAGGAACCAAAAACACAACAATTTTAATCAAGAAAGATTTTAATAAAAGGATTTTAATTATTTTAAAGTGTTTTAAAGAATTTTAAAACTTTGTAATTGTTATTTTAAAATATTTGTTATATTTTGTTTTGATTGGAAGCAAATAAATTTATCTATTTTTTAACTAACATTGAGTACAAAAAATGAACCTGAAACCATGATTTGAACCTGAGACCTCCACTTTGCAGTGTAGTATGCTGACCGTGCGTCATGGAGGCAACCATTAATTTCTTTTTAATTTTGGTTTCAAAAGTTTGTTTCATTTACTAAAATAAAGTAACATTTCTTCGAAAATATTGTATGTATGTACAAGTATATTTTTTAAACTGTTACTAAATAGTGATTTTATCCATTTTACCAATATTTTTTAATTGTAAAATTTTTGAAGTCATAAATAATATTAAAATTATACTTAGTTTTTTTTACTACAAATCTAAGTAAGAGAATATTGTTTTGTTTAGGTAGCCTGAACATGATTTGACTTATTCTTATTGTTGGGAACTTTGACACCATCAAGTCCTAATGGGACGTACATGTCACACCTTTTTTGTCAGCAAAAGGGGTAAAGGTCTAAGAGTGACTTTATTACACATACTTAAATATCAGTAAAATGTATGAAACAATGTAAACATATTCTTTTGTGTACAGTTTACAAATTTGGGATTGAAAGGGTTAAAAGTATGTCTTCGAAGAGGGAAAGGAGATCACCGGAAGGATCAAAGAAAGAAGAAAACCCACAGTGAAAGAAAACTGAAAATGTGGGCTTCAGAAAGAGCTTCCAGAAATGTCTCAAGTTACTTTACGTTGTCTAAAATGACACTGTCCGGAAAAATACAACCAAACCGTGCGAAACCGAGGGAAAGTATCAATAATGTGAACTATAAAATAGAAACTGATCGTAAAGCATACCTAAGAAATATTTTTTAACATCACCAAAATAAAAAACTAACTACTAAGTTACTATTTTTAATAAAACTAAGTAACAAATAAAATTAAGTAAAGTAAAGATTATGGAATAAACGTTTTATGCCAATTGTATAAGTAAATAAATAAATAATTATGTATTTAATAATTCCCTTCACTTTACTGGAGTAACAGTCGTCGAATAACGGAATCAAAACACACCTTAAATCACGACGAATACTTCCTGTATAAAACCAATAGTCACGTGACAAAATCGTGGTTCCTTTAAAAAAATAAAAATAAATTTAATATCAGATAAATTGAATGCAACTGAATTAATTTTAATGTATCAAATAAGTTATATTGTAATAGTGTTCCTATATCGTGAATTTATTTTAAGATAAATATATTAAAACAATTTTTCTTTAGACTATTTCATTGAATGGAGTAATAAACCGTTACTTCCGATTACATCATTATGTAGTCTAATTTCTGTTTTTAACCCTTTGAGTACTGTTGTCTTGTATATGCGATGGCACTTACATGCAAAGGCTAGAACCAACTGTGATGTAAACTCATGTTCAAATTTTCCAGAAGTACTATGTTCCGCATTCTATTGGCTTTAAAATGAGTTAGTACTCTATAATTATATAAAATCTGGACCAATTGAAATTGGAAATAACGAATTAGAGAACTTTTTTTACCAAACTATATAACTAAACAAAAAGATGGTGTTTTTTATTTTTGTTCTGAATTTTTTCTAAAATGCACACAGTCGAAAGAAATAAGTGAATATCCAATAACTGTAGAATCTGACGAAGAAGAATGATAATGAGGATAACAACAAAGAATTTTGCAGGAATTGACTTTGACTATAGAACACAATTCTGTCATTGTCAACAGCCTTTGGCCGAAAGATGTACTCAATTAATTTTTGTTACATTATTGCAGATTTTAAATTACAACTTATTTTGTAACAAACACATACAACTAAAAATGACAAAAAACATGAAAAATAAAAAAAATAAAAATACTGAAAACTAAATCTAAAAACTGAAAATTCAAGACAAACCATGAAATGCAGCTTCATCATGGTAAGAAGTGTAATGAAAATACCTAATCTGTGCAAGCTTTATTTCCTTTAAAAACTCAGTAGTTAAAAGGTTAAAGTCTGTACTTAGTACGTCTTTTGTAAATTTTATTTTATCTTTAGTTTTAAAACTAGACATAACACACTTAAGCACAATCTATAAAATGGATGAGATTTATTAAACGTGAATGGAGGGGTTATACCTAGCAGCGGAGTGATCAGCAGCGGTTCCTTCAGAATGATGTAGTCACACGACGATGAAAATGAACTTTCATAAGAAGAACTTTGGGAAATAAAACTTTAGGAAAGAAAAAAACGTTCTGTAAAATTATGGCAACACCAGTTATAATGTACGGATATAAGGCATGGTATGCTTGTCTGTTCGTTGCTGCGCTAAAATAAATAGTTCTGTTTCTTATTACATGGTCAGCCAATTAAATGACTGAATAATTTAAGAACAGAAGAGGTAGAGGTGCAAAAGACACTAATCAGAGTTATCTCCTCTGAAAGTAATGGATTTCATTATACAGCCAGACCCTGTGGTGAATGAAGTGAAGGTGTCATTTGCAGAGTGGAAATTACGTTCTTTTCAGAGGGCCCGGCATGCTGATAAGCGTACTTTTCTATTCAGTGAGGAAGGCAATTGTAAACCACCTCACTCCTCGATTCACTCAGTAAAACCTCTACAGGTTCAAACCAGCTTTTTGGCTGATGACCAAAACAACACACTTAAGCACCATCTATAAAATGGATGAGAGTTATTAGACGTGAATGGAGGGGTTATACCTAGCAGCGGTTCCTTCAGAATGATGTGGTCACAAGACGATTAAAATGAACTTTCATAAGGAGAAATTTGGGAAATAAAACTTTAGGAAAGAAAAAAACGTTCTGTAAAATTATGGCAACCCCAGTTATATTATAATGTGTGGAAATAAGGCATGGTATGCATGATTACATGCTCATATAAGTTTATTTAATTTTGGTAATATATTATACACTATTTGAAATAAAAATTAACAAATATTATGTTGGCTACTAAATTTTTCATTTTCTTAAAAACCGTTCTTGCTATTTGTATTCGTGATCTTGTGTTTGATCGTCATTTACATGTAGTAACACTCTCATATTTAAAAGAACTAATTCTTAGCTTAGATGTTTCTTATTGTTAAATTTCCTAAATTTTTTTTTTTAACTCCTAATTTGTGTACGTTGCAATCTGTTCAATTCAGAACAATAAGCACCCCATGACCCAATGAGATGAGGATGATGTGTGTGACGTGTAAATGAGGTGTAGTCTTGTACAGACTCAGGTCGAGCATTCCTGAGAGAGTTTTGTTAATTAAACCCCAACCATCAAAGTACACCGGTAACCACTGTCTAGTATTCAAATCTGTATAAAAGTAACTACCTTTACTAGGATTTGAACCAGGGAACCTTCGTCTCTGAAAATCAGCTGTTAAACAGCTGATTCTGGCGACGACTTTACCTCTAGACCAACCCGGTGGATTGCTAATATTGATGATTTGGAAATTACTATAAATTTCTTCTTTTTTCATAATTTTTTTTAGACCCTCTAAGTTGGTCAGAGGTAAAATCGTCGCCGTGAGTCAGCTGTTAAACAACTGATTTTCGGAGACGAACGTTCCTTGTTCAAATTCTAGTAAAGGTAGTTACTTTTAGTCGGATTTGAATTCTAGACAGTGGTTACCGGTGTATTTTGATGGTTACGGTTAAATTAACCATACTTTTTTAGGAATGGTCGGCCTGGATCCGTACAATACTACACCTCATTTTCACGTCATACACTTATCCTCATCTCATTGGGTCATGGGGTTGCTTATTGTTCTCAATTGAACAGATTGCAACGTACACACATTAGGAGTTAAAAAGAAATTATTTTTGGTATTGATTTTCAGAAATTTTTTGACTAACTGTGTTCAAACTTTTCATCATTCCCTGGAGATGTAAAATATCGTCGGCATGTTTCACATCAACCCACCGGGTTGGTCTAGAGGTAAAGTCGTTTTGGAGACGAAGGTTCCTGCTTCAAATCCTAGTAAAGGTAGTTACTTTTATTCGGATTTGAATACTAGACAGTGGTTACCGGTGTACTTTGATGGTTGGGGTCAATTAACCATACTCTCTCAGACTGTACAAGAGTACACCTCATTTACACGTCTTACACATCATCCTCATCTCATTGGGTCATGGGGTTGTTTATTGTTCTCAATAGAACAGATTGCAACGTATACGCATTACGGATAAAAAAATTGTGCTCTATTTATTGTTAAATTGCAAAACTGTTCACAACCATTGAAACATGTGAGAGTAATTAAAAAAAAAAAAACACCAATTATCAAAACTCATATATTAATGCTAAAATAATATTAAATATTTTTTAGATTTTATTCGTGAAAATATTAAACAAAATCTATAAAAACCAAAACTAATAATTTAAAAAAAAATTTGTTTAACATCGCATCAACTGCAAAGGTCATTAGCGACAACAGTAGCGTGTAACTATGGAGGATAAAATGATTTATTGTAAAGTATAAAAATATGTCGTGCCTGAGTGGGATTCGAACCCACGACCGCATGATGAGAGGCGAGCACTTTACCAACTACGCCAATACGGCCGGCGACAAACCAATATTAAATGAATAAATAGTTTTTTCTAAAATAAACAAATATAAATATTGTTAAAAAGTAAATGTTTAAAATAGCGTGTTTAAATTTGACGTAATTGATTACAGAATAGAAAGAATAAGAAAAAGAAAAAAAAAATGAAAAGAAAAAATTTGAAGTCACGTAAGAATTTAAAAACGGTGTTTAATTCATTAGAACTACTAATTGAGTGACTAACGGAATAGCGAAGTAAACAGAATTCCGTTTCACTTAAGTTAACTAATTTTTATTTATTTGTTTTTTTCTTTAAATTTTAGTTAACAATATGATTGACTTTCACTTACTACACTTAACAGTTATTACACTTACTGTTCAGTAACATTTTAAAAAGAGCACTGAAATAGTTTTGTTTGAATCGAGAAAAACTTTCACTTACGTGAACGTATGGTCTCGGTGCGTTGCCTTCTCATTTAATCAATTATTACCACAGGGTTACTCTTTTAATTTCGTTATTAATAAATAACTTGAAACTGATAGTCTCAGAGGACTACAATTAATTAGTTTATTGATTTTCCATATCTTCCCGGTTTCACTAAACATTTTCATTTTTACTTTCTCCTGCCTATATGAATATAAATAGGAAGAAAATTGTTTTCATGTCGATTTTTTGAATTCGAGTTTTCACCGGATCTACACGTTTTCAGACCCCCTGAACCCAAAAAAACATGTTTTTAGTGATTTGTCTGTGTGTCTGTGTGTGTATGTCTGTGTGAACAGAACATCACGAACGGAACATCGTACGAACTTAAAACTTGAAACTTAAGTTACATACCACTACCGTACCCGACACGAACATTTTCATCAAAGTCGGTCAACCGGAAGTAGTAGTTTATTCGTGTAATTTTTCACTTTTTGCGATTTTCTCAAAAACTGCTCTACGATTTTTTTTTAAAAATCGCCTCATTTACTTAATTTTTTATCCTCTACAAGAAAAGATGGGCGCCATATTTGCTGAAATTTTTGGTGAGGCTGTTTTCACGTAAAAAAGTGGTATTTTAAGATTCCGGCTTAAATATGCATTTTAGCGCAAAATTTGTATAATAAAAGTTTTAGAGACTTTAAAATCCTACAACATAATATATTAAATTTTTTTTTGTATGACGCTTAGTTTAGCGGTAATTAGCGATAATGTGTTTTTTCTCACGAAAACGTGTGAAAGATCGATTTTTGTAAGATTTCGGCCTTAGTATGCATTTTACGATAAAAGTGTATATAATAAAATTTATAGGAAATTAAAATATCTATAATTTTTTTTAAAAGCATTTTCCTCTCCAGAGCCTAGTTTAGCGAGAAAGAGTGATTTTAAACTTAAAAAAAAACCTACCTGACTCCTACCCAACTCTACACCTCCAAGCAACAACGTTACCATTACTCCAAACATATAATGTGACGTAGTCATAAAATTTACAATACTTAAATAGATAACGGTTACAAATTTATGTATTTATCTATTTGAAGCTAAAATACAGCTTTAAATGTATCAAAATTTATATTGTTTTAAAGGTCTAAACGTTTTCTAATGATTCTTGATTATAACAATACTTCGTTTATTCGTGGGTAGAAAATACTCTTTCAGGAATAGTCGACCTGGGTCTGTACAGAACTACACCTCATTTACACGTCATTCATAATCATCCTCATCTCATTGGATCATGGGGTTGCATATTGTTCTGAAATGAACAGATTGCAACGTACAAATTTATTAGGAATTTTAAAAAAACAAATTATATTGACGCAAGAGAAAGTCGTGTGAATGTTTACACCAGATTTTTTTATTACATTAGTAATAATTTACATATTAATTACATATAAATTACAGTAGTAATAATTTACCGGGTTGGTCTAGGGGTAACGTCGTTGCCGCTAGTCAGCTGTTTAATGGCTGATTTTGGAGACGAGGTTCCTGGTTCAAATCCTAGTAAAGGTAGTTACTTTTATACAGATTTGAATACTAGACAGTGGTTGCCGGTGTACTTTGATGGTTAGGATTTACTTAACCAAACTCTTTCAGGAATAGCCGACCTGGGTCTGTACAAGACTACACCTCATTTACACCTCATACACATCACCCTCATCTCATTAGGTCATGGGGTTGCTTAGTGTTCTCAATTGAACAGATTGCAACGTACACATTTATTAGGAATTTAAAAAAAAAATAAATTATATTGGCACAAGAGAAAGTCGTGTGAATGTTTACACTAGAGTTTTTTTATTACATTAGTAATTTACTGTGTAATATAAGTGTTGATAACGAGTTAATGAAAGCTTATTTCTTAATATTTAATAGAATAATGTAGACTTTTAATCTAGTTCACAGTGTTATTCTAGTACTAGTCACGTTACCCATATTTTAACATGGTAGCCTATACCATAATTTCAACTTTTTAATGTAAAACAAACAAGTTTTCTGCATTTTGTTCATTGATTTTTATAAAAAGTAATTGAATTTATAGATTAAATTACATTATTTTCTGTACAATTAATTTATATATCTATATTAGTACAAAATAAACAATTGGCAAATAATACAAACTAAACACTACAGGTGATTTTTGTGTCACTCTTTAACGTGAAATTACTTTTTCTAATTTTTATTCTACAAGTATAATATATAAAGAAAATTGTTTACATGACTTGCGTATCAATTAAAATACTAATTAACTGATTATTTTGTTTGTAAACTTATAAATGTCATTTTATAAAATTACATTAAAGTAATTATTATTGTAATCACTAATTAAAAATTGTGAGTTGTAACTTATTTGAAAAATTCAAGGTTAAAATTTTAAAATTATCTTCTGATCGGAAAATAAAATATGTCGGCAAATCAAACTAAATGTTTTGGTAACGCTTATATTGTATTTTCATTTGTAATTTCATATTTTATAAAAAAAATAATTGGATGAGGTTCATTTTATGAAATTAGGGAATTAGAGAAAATAGTTTCAAGTAAATTAAATTGTGACCGTTTTGATGGCGTACTGGTCAGCGTGCTGGACTACAAAGTAGAAGATCCTGGAATCAATTCCAGACTAGGATCTGGAATTTGTTGTTTTTTTTAGTTTATTTAAACTCGTATCAACATCTCACTCATTAGCAACTACGACGGTGTAAGTAAAAGTGGGTTTTAACTTGTAAAAATTTCTAGACCCTGGCCGGGAATCGAACCCGAGACCATTACGTGGTAGGCTAGCGCGCCACCACTACGCTAATGTGGCGGCCAGGATCTGGAAATTATTACACGTTTAAATCCACCCTTCTATAAGCCATATTAGTGCGAATTTTTTTTCTGATGAAATCTTAAATAGACTAAAAAACTAGAATTTTAATTATTTTTTGACGTAATTCGTAACTTATGCAACAATTCGAGTGGTAAGATCGTCACCACAAGTCAGCTGCTTAACATCTGATTTTCTGTGGTTCAAATCCTAGTAAAGGCTAGTTTTTTTTTAATCCCTAATATGTGTACGTTGAAATCTGTTCAATTTAGAACAATAAGCAACCCCATGACCCAATGAAATGAGGATGATGTGTATGACGTGTAAATGAGTTGTAGTCTTTTGCAGATTCAGGTCGACCATTCCTGAGAGAGTGTGGTTAATTAAACCCCAACCATCAAAGTACACCGGTAACCGCTGTCTAGCATTCAAATCCGTATAAAAGTAACTACCTTTACTAGGATTTGAACCAGGAATATTCGTCTCCGAAAATCAGCTGTTAAACAGCTGATAAACAGCTGATTTTGGCGACGACTTTACCTCTTGACCAACCCGGTGGGTAAGTTACTTTTGTAGAGATTTGAATACTAAACAGTAGTTACCGATGTACTTTGATAGTTGGGGTCAACTAATTTATGCTTTCTGAGTCTGTACAAGACAGCATCTCATTTGCACGTCGTCATACAAATCCCCTTATTATTTGGACATAGGGTTGCTTATTGTTGTTAAAATCAACAGATCGCACCGTGTACACATACGGATAAAATAAAATTTGATTTTCTTCTGTTGATGCAATGTAAAATTTTTTGAATTTACAACGTCACATTCATCTGTTTGAAAAAATGTTTAAGAAAATTATGCACGCCATTAAAATGTTACTATAACAAGTCAAGAATAACCTTTGCATTACGGTTCTTCGATTGACCAACACCGACATCTGTGAGATAGACGATTTTTTAATATTTGTGTTTTAACTTGAAGATTGCTTTAAACTTGAAATTGAATAATAACCAAATTACAAACGAAGATTTTAGTATCCGTTACGGTTTAACAGTTTTCGGATAATCGGGGAATAATTGTGTATTGATATGCACAAGCTAGCGTTGTACAAATAAATAAATAATTTCTAAATTTGTAAAAGTAAACGATGTTACTTATCCACCACTATTATTAGTATTATTTGGGCCCTCATTTGAGCATATCTAGTCAAGGACGGAAGGACTGTTTCTGGTAACTTTTCTTCTTTGCCTAATACTCTTTCATTCTTTTAGAGGTCTCTGGAATCTCTGATCCTCTCTTATATTATATTTTCTTTGGGTTAGAGTTTTGCTTTTTAATTTTTGTATTGTTTTAAAGAATAGTTTTCCTCCCAGTTTAAAATGTGTTTTTCCGTTATTTCTAGCTCCTCAAAGTCTTCCTCTATTTCCCGTAGCCAATTTATTCTTAACTTTATTTCTCTGTTGGTAAGTTTCTTGGTTAGCCTTTCTTCAGGTAGCCTTACTTCTTCTTCTTCAGGTGCATTCTCCATTACGAAGGTTGGCTATCATCATGGTCAGTCGTACCTTGTCCACTGCTGCTCTGAAAAGGTCATGCGACCACCAGTTAAACGCTTCTCTCAGGTTTCTTAATCAGGAAATTCGTCTGCGTCCCACCGAGCGTTTACCAACGAGTTTCCCTTGAATTATGAGATGCAGAATCTCATATTTAGGCCCCCTCATGATGTGTCCAAGGTATGTCAGTTTCCTTATCTTTATGCTCTGCAGGATTTCCAGCTCTTTTCCCATTCTTCTGAGGACCTCCATATTTTGTGACCCTGTCCGTCCACGGTATTCGAAGCATCATCCGGTAGGTCTACATTTCAAACACTTGTAGACGGGTCTCACATTCTTTGGTGGTTCTGGTAGCCTTACTAAATGACTGTAAAAGGCTAATCTTTTTCCCCTCATAATGTTTAGCAAGGGTTCGTTTTCCTTATATGTTATTTATTAGAAAGAAGTCTGTATTTTCCTTCCGCTATATGTTTTTTTTTTTTTTGTTAATGACCGTTCTTTGAATTCTTCTTTCCACTCTCTGAAGTTCCTCTGTTTTGTTCCTTCTTTTAAGGTTAAACAGTGCTTCACATATTATTTCCGGTGTTGTTACTGTATTGTAGTGTCTAATTTTTGTCTTCATTGAGAGAAACTTCTTTTTGTAGGTAGCCCAAGTCAGTTTCTGTGCCACCATTATAAGTATATATTATATCCACCATTAATAATCATATAAAAAATATGTTTAGATATTTCAAATAACTACTAAAAATCATGGTAATGATCATATATTTACAATGATGATGGGTCTGTAAGTCTTAATGATTGAGTTTTATTTTTAATGACGATGCATTTCTTAACATGCGAAGGTCTTTCAAGTATTTTTTTACCTTTTACTTTTATACAGTAATAGGTATTTTATTAAATATATTTCCAGTACTGTTCATTACTTATGCTTATTATTATTATTATTATTATTATTATTGTTATTACTTTATAATAACTTCATATATGTTGGTAATGTATTTTATTTAACATTTAATGTTATAATTTTCAAGGATAATATGGTTGTTCAAATTACTTGTTATTTTAACATTTTGAAATAAATGATGTATTAATAAGATTTGTTTTTAAATTTACTTGTTCACGTCAACTATTTTTTTTAAATTTTGTGGTTTTTCTTAATAAAGTGTTTAAATAATATTTTCAAATAAGTACTTTGTTGATTAGAAATGATGGTTTTAACCTGTAGAAGTCTAGAGGCTTTACTAAGTAAAACAAGGATTGAGGTGGTTTACCATTGCCTTTCTCACTGAGTGGATAAGTATTGTGACACTTATCGCTAAGGTCCGTTTCGGGATCTAGGTAATTAAATAATTAATACACTACAGTTTACAATTACAAATATTTATTACAACTATAAGAGTTACAAAAAAATCTGGTGTGAAACACTCACACAACTTTCTCTTGCCAATGCAAATAATTAACAATAAACCTAACATTATTAATAAAATATTAGAAATAAACAAAAAACTAACCTCAAAAACATAACCTTATTTTAATCATGAGTGAATGATGCAAAATGAAAATCAACCTCAGTTTGGCTTAGAAATACGGAAAATCACTCTTTCTCTCTAAACTAGGCTCTGTAGAGAAAAATGCTTTAAATAACAGTTGTAGATCTTTTAATTTTCTATAAATTAAATTATATACACTTTTGTCGTAAAATGCATACTAAGGCCGAAATCTTAAAAAAATCAATTTTTCACACATTTTCGTGAGAAAAAAAAACAGAAAATCGCAAATTACCGCTAAACTCAGCGTTATACAAAAAATTGTTTGAAATAAAAGTTGCAGAATTTTCAATTCTCTACAACTTTTATTATATAAGTTTTTGCGCTAAAATGCATATTAAAGCTGTAATCTTAAAAAAACAACGTTTTTACGTGAAAACAGCCTCACCCAGAATTTCAGCAAACATAACGCCTACCCTATCTTGTAGAGAATAAAAAATTGAGTAAACCAGGCGATTTTTAAAAAAATCGTAGGACCAGTTATTGAGAAAATCTCAAAAAAGTGAAAAATTACACGAATAAACTACCACTTACGGTTGACCGATTTTGATGAAAATGTTCGTGTCGAGTCCGGTAGTGGTACGTAACTTAAGTTTCAAGTTCGTACGATGTTCCGTTCTTGAGATATTCTGTTCACACACAAACACACACACACACACACACACACACGCACACACACACACACACACACGCAGACACAAACACATACACACACACACACACACACTCACACACACACACACACAGACACACACACAGACCAATCGCTAAAAACATGTTTTTTGGGTTCAGGGGGTCTGAAAACGTATAGATCCGGTGAAAACTCGATTTCGAAAAATCGACATGAAAACAATACTTTCCTTCCTATATATTCATATAGGCAAGAGAAAGTAATAAATAACAAACTAATTATAATGGAGTAATACAATAAATAACTTAATAATTTACTTAATGCTACTTACAACAATTAACTTATATAGAATGCACATACAAAATGAAACTGAGTACATAAAAACTAAATTGAATGCAGATACACAATAACTTTACACAATGCACACGCACAAAGACAGTATAACATTGCCTCGGAAACCCCCCGTTGACCTGTTCTAACGGAGTCACCTTCGATAGCACACACACGTAGTAAACACTCCCTTGTCAAAGATCAAACGAATACTAACTAACTGACCGCACACGGGCGCTCTTTATATAACGGGTGATTCAAAAAGAGCGCCGGTTTTTAAACGGCTGGTAAATTTTTGTTTATCGGTTGGCAACATTGTTAGACCTCATTTCTATTTCGGAGAACATTCCGATTGACGATTCAGTTGTAGTTTCTCTTGTTCGCAGTGTAGTACTCTCGCAGTCTGTGTCTAACCATGGAGAAGTTTACTATTGCACAACGAGTGTTAATCGTCAAAACATTTTACCAGAGTGGAGAGAGTTATGCGGCTACTGTCAGGCGAATTCGCGGTACTCTAGGACGTAATGAAGCACCGAATGAATCAACAGTTCGCAGGCTCATGAAAAAGTTTTTTGAGACGGGTTCAACAGTCGACCTTAAAAGTTCTGGACGTTGTCGTTAAAAAAGCTCGTTAAAAAGGAATCCTCTCGAAAGACACCGAAATTCGATACAAAAGTCCTTTCTAGAGAAGTCTTATCAACAGGTAATCAACCGATCCTTCATAAATAGTTGTACAACAAAGACGCAATAGCGCAGTCCTTTCAAACAACTTTCATGAATAGGCATCCCTTTATAGCCACACTATTGTTACTTTTTCACTCTATTATCTACTCTTTACCATTTCATGAATGGAAGAAATTTCGTGAACCATCCCCTTCTTCGATATTGTCACATTATGTTTATCAGCATATCAGGCCCTCTAAAAAGCATCTTTTTTTCACCCTGAAAATAACATCTTCATTTTATTCACCACAGACCCTGGCTGATGATACATACATACATCATGTAATTAAAATCATATATCAGTAAAAATAATATATGTAAATGATTTTAAAATATATTGTAATAAATATATTTTGTATTTTAAGTCATATTTATATTAACTATTACGTTTTTGAATTTCCATATGAATAGATAGACTAATATTTGCAATTTCTATATCTTGGTATTAACAATATACTATAACATTCATATCTAAGGTCCGTTTTGGAATTTGGGTAAATTATATAATTAACACATTAAAGTTTAAAATTCAAGTATCTTAGTACAACTAAAAAGTACAATTAATTAAATTAAGTGTCTAAAATCTGCAAGCAAATTACAATAATTAAGTTTCTTATAATAGATAACAAACCAATTTTAATTAACTAATAACAATAAATAAACTTAACGAATTTACTAAAGACTATTTACAAAACATAGAGAAATAACGTTAAACAATACACAGTAACATTGACCTTTCCTAACGCACTATTCGAACTACGCAAGTCACTCATTGGATCACAGACAGATCGAAAACTGACTCAATAAATTACGTCACTTTTATAATTTTATTTTAACTTCAAACTGTTTTGCAATTACTGTTAAGGGGGTAGTCAACTCAAGAAGATGATTTTTTTAAATTTTGAGTGTTTTTTGCATTTGTTTGAAGTTTAAAATTTTCTGAATCACAACATTATTTGTTCACTTTGTTTGTAAGTTGACAAAAAGTTATAAAAGCATCTGTTTAAAATAAAGCTCACTAGCAAGGCGAGTGAAATTATTCCTTCAACTTTGAAGTTTTCCGACAGTGTGGTTTTTGCATGATCGTACGTTCTTGGGAATTAAATATTTCGGTTTGTATTGGAAATATTTGGATGATGTTTTTTTATCAAATGTTCATTTAATTTATTGCTCTTTTATCTGTGGAATGATTATTATAAAAACCTTAATAGGGATTTAGTTCAAAAATAATTAGTGAATGTATAAAATAACGATTTTTGAAAATATAGTTTTTCTTCAATAAAATTCTTGTAAGAGAAATACATACAAGCGTATACAACAAATAATAGACAGCAATTTTCTGTATTTTGTAGCATAAGAATCATGTTGATATCTATTTTGGTTCTTGAGATATTTGATTCCCCGTAAAAGCCCGCTTTTCCAACCTCACCCTTATATTAGGGGCTGTAATGAATTTTTTGGCTTGGTTCAAATGGTAGATCGTTACTTAGTAAATTACTCTTTCATTTAAAATAAATAATGATAAATTATAGCCAGAAGTTTTGATTTTCATTTTCTGGGTTGACTACCCCGTTAATGCAGACGGTGAAGGGTGAAATGATTTTTTGTAACGATGAAAATATGCCGTGCCTGAATGGGATTCGAACCCAAGACCGTATGATGAGAGGCGAGCACGTATAGGTGATCAATGGAGGTTTCGAAAAACTCAAGAGATTTTCTATATAATAATAAAAGTACAAAATCTTTCTGGCGGCTCCTGGATAAATCTTAAAAACTGTAAACAAATTAGAATTGAATAGAAGGTGTTACAAAAGGAAATTACCTAAAAAGGTACCCGACTCTCTTACAATACTTGTACAACAATAGGTAGGCCTACCTGTACTATAAAAACCGTTCATATTATACATAATATTTCTAACTATTTCTTGGAAACCCTAAACGTCACTCTTATAATTTACGTTAACATTTTAAAAATCTCGGTCCTTGAAAATTCTCGAACACAAATATTCATGTTAGATATTGTCAAAGAAAGGTTAAATTTCAGTTACTTCTACACATATCCCCGTCTGTGATTACATAATACATTTTCATGTAATTAAAACCATATATCAGTAGAAATAATATATGTAAATAATTTTCAAATGCAGTAATAAATATATTATGTATTTTACTGTATTTATATTAACTATTACGTATTTGAAATTCCGCATGAATAGATAATATGTATTTGCAATTACTACATTATAGTATTAATAATATACTGTAAATTGTTAATTTCTTAAACCGTTATTTTGTATTCACTATATTCCGCTACTACACACCCGTATAATATTATTTATCATTTTAAAACATACACACACACACACACACACACACACTTGCATATTAACATATTTATGTTCATACACAAACATAGCAGACCGTTCTGACATTCTACTGACGTGACCACGTACAAATCAACTATCTGTTCGTTTTTAATCACTACCTAGTGTAAATAATATACCTTAGATTTATTTTATTTTATCACACACACTGTATTATTTTTGTTAAATGTAATGTTTTTTACCGTTGCATTTTAATACGTTGCATTTTTTACCGTTGTATTTTTAGTACGTTTGTTATTATAATGAAGCTTACAGTAATCTGTAGAAATTTCTTGCGAATTTTTTACCCAAAAGAATATTTCCTTCATTCGAGGTGTGGCTATTAAATAACGAGACTGACGTTGTAAAAAATTTTATTTTAATTTTATACATAATTACTTATTGTCACCTTCAATATACACTCCTTTTCTATCCCTACAACGCTACATGCGAAATTTCCATTGTTGGAAATAGTGCTGGACGTCACCTTCTGTCAGCTCCTTCAGGACACGTAGCAGGGCTAACATAAATAGTTCTGTTTCTTATCACATTGTCAGCCAATTAAGTGACTGAATCATTTAAGAACAGAAGAGGTAGAGGTGTAAAAGACACCAATCAGAGTTATCTCCTCTGAAAGTAATGAATTTCACTATACAGCCAGACCCTGTGGTGAATGAATTGAAGGTGTCATTTGCAGAGTGGAAAATATGTGCTTTTCAGAGGGCCCGGCATGCTGATAAGCATACTTTTCCACTGAGTGAGGAAGGCAATGGTAAACCACCTCACTCCTTGTTTTACTTAGTAAAACCTCTACGGGTTCAAACCAGCCTTTTGGCTGATGACCTAAACAACAACAGGACACGTGCCGCTTTTTCTTTTACAGCTTTCACAAACTCAAATCTTGTCCCTTTTAATGCAGATTTCTCCTTAGGGAAAAGTAAGAAATCACATGGTGCAAGATCTGGTGAATAAGGTGGATGTTCTGACACTGAGATGCTGTACTTGGCTAGGAACTCTTGACAGATAATGCGGAATGAGCTGGCGCATTGTCTTGGTTGAGAGCCCATGTGATTTGTCCTTCCACATTTCGAGGCGTTTTTTCTATACTCTTTTTTTCGTAGTTTAATGCTCTACGGGTTTAACTAGTTATAATTTCCAGATTCTAGCCCCAAATTCGAAACCCCGGGGTTTTCCGCTTTGTAGGCTAGCAAACTCACCAATACGTCATTGGAGGCGGCTCTTCCGCAATCTTAATAAGTTCGTTAAGTACGTATATGAGCTATAACATTATAATATTATTTGCCCATAACAAGCAGGTGTTATTATTAAATTGCCCATAACAAGCAGGAAAATATTAAATTATTTGCACTCATCCTGCTAGTTTTAGGCCATAAAATAGTTCTGTTTCTTTTCACGTGGTCAGCCAATTATATGCATTTAGGAACAGAAGAGGTGGAATTGTAAAAGAAACTTAGTCAGAGTTATCTCCTCTTAGAGTAATGAATTTCATTATACAGCCAGACCCTGTGGTATTATTTGCAAGTTTAAAAATTGATGGTTTTTAGAGAGCCTGGCATGCTGATAAGCATACTTTTCCACTCAGTGAGGAAGGTAATCCTCAATAACTTGAGAAAAACCGATTATTCGTTTTACTCAGTAAACGTAAGGTTTTACTTAGTAAACGTAAGGTTTTACTTAGTAAAGCCTCTAGAGGTTTAAACTAGCCTTTTGGCTGATGACCTAAACAACAACATAATACTTTTCTGTTAATGCGAATTTTAACATCTGCAAGAAACCAATTTGTTTAACGTTATGTTGTAATATCTATCTAATAAATCTCTTTGTGGATGATAGAAGCGTCTCACATGATATTACTGCACATGACGGAGTGGATATCACTAAGGCAGAACTTTTACGCGCCATGTCGGGAGTAAGAAACGGAAAGGCACCGGGACCAGATGGTATACAGATTGAGGTTTTGAAGACTCTGGAAGACGATGGACCTAATGCACTTCTGTTGGATTTGCTAAATTGTATATATAGGACAGGAATTATCCCCAAAGACTGGCTCAAATCAACTTTTGTTGCACTACCAAAAAAGGCCAATAGCAAGTATTGCAAGGAATACAGAACAATAAGCTTAATGAGTCATGTGTTGAAGTTGTTCCTAAAAATCGTTCATTCAAGAATTTTTACCAAATGTGAAGAAAACATCGGCAGATCCCAGTTTGGTTTCAGGAGTGGTTTCGGCACGAGGGAGGCGCTGTTTAGCATTCAGGTTCTTGTACAGAGATGTCGGGATGTGAATGTGGATGTATATGTCTGTTTTGTCGACTATGAGAAGGCGTTTGACACTGTTCAGCATGAAAAGTTAATGGCTATACTGAAAGAGGTAGGTCTGGATGGGCGAGACATTCGGATAATAGCCAATCTGTACTGGAATCAGACAGCGGACATTAGAATTAACAACCAGACATCGGAAGAAATTCCTATTATGAGAGGAGTTAGACAGGGCTGCGTGCTCTCTCCACTTTTGTTTAATTTATATGCGGAGAAGATCTTCAGAGAAGCGGTGGAAGACAGAGCAGAGGGTATAATTGCCAATGGAATAGTCATTAACAATTTGAGATACGCTGATGACACAGTTCTGCTGGCAACGGACAGGGATGATTTGCAGGCGCTCCTACATTCAGTGACGGACCATAGCCAACAAATGGGTTTGAAAATAAACATAAAGAAAACCCAATGGATGGTGATCAGCAAGAACAAAAATATAGCTAATAACTTGGCAGATATTGTGATAGATGGGGACATAGTGCGAAGAGTGCAGGCATGCAAGTATTTGGGCTGCTGGGTGAACGAGGAGTGGGACTTGTCGCAGGAGATTAAATGCAGAATAGAGCAGGCGAGAACATCATTTAGGAAAATGCAAAGGGTACTAACAAGTAGAGAGTTAAAACTTGCGCTGCGAATACGCTTATTGCGCTGTTATGTGTTTAGCATTTTGTTCTATGGGATGGAAGCATGGACCCTCACAGAAGCAATGTGCAGGAGGATTGAGGCTTTCGAAATGTGGGCTTACCGCAGAATGTTGAGGATATCGTGGATGGACAGAGTGACGAATCAAGTGGTAATGCAGCGGCTAAACAAAGAAAAAGAAGTGCTTAATATCATAAAAAGAAGGAAATTAGAGTACTTTGCCCACGTGATGAGAAATCCGAAATATGGAATGCTGCATGTGATCATCCAGGGGAAGATAGAGGGGACGCGCGGCCCCGGACGTAGGAGAACGTCCTGGCTTAGGAACCTTCGCCAGTGGTACGGGGTGAGCACCACGACACTATTTCGGTTGGCTGTGGACAGAGTGAAGGTCATGCGACTGATCGCCAATGTTCTAGGAGGACACGGCACTTAAAGAAGAAGAGTAATATCTATGTTCACAACATAAAGTAATTTTCTTAAAAAAACACCAACACTTTCCTTTTAAAAAAAAAAAATATAATAAAAGCACTTTAATTTAATGAACAAAATAATCCATTAAGCAAATTATTATTATTACTTTTAATTTAGAAATGGAAAATATTAATACAACATTAATTGTTGTGAATTTTTTGTTAAATTGTTTTTTGTTTAAATTAAAAGAAAAAACCTTTGCATGTTTATTTTGTCTAAAGACTAAATTCCCATGGTTAATTTCCCTTTTCGTGAAGGGTAACAAAGTTACTAACTTTGTATGTGTGTACGTAAATGTATTAATGTGTGTGTGTGATTTAATTGTGTATGCACAGAATAAAGAAGACATTAAGATAAAATATGAGAAGATCTTGTATTTAAATAAAATTGTTAAAAATTCTGTTAAAAACAATTGAAAATTTATAAACACAATGAATGAAAGCTTGACCTGGATTATCTTTTTACTTTCTCTTGCCTATATGAATATATAGGAAGGAAAGTATTGTTTTCATGTCGATTTTTCGAAATCGAGTTTTCACCGGATCTATACGTTTTCAGACCCCCTGAATCCAAAAAACATGTTTTTAGCGATTGGTCTGTGTGTGTGTCTGTGTGTCTGTGTGTGTGTCTGTGTGTCTGTGTGTGTGTGTGTGAACAGAATATCTCAAGAACGGAACATCGTACGAACTTGAAACTTGAAACTTAAGTTACATACCACTACCGGACGCGACACGAACATTTTCATCAAAATCGGTCAACCGGAAGTAGTAGTTTATTCGTATAATTTTTCAGTTTTTTGCGATTTTCTCAAAAACTGGTCCTACGATTTTTTTTAAAATCGCCTATTTTACTCAATTTTTTATTCTCTACAAGATAGGGTAGGCGCCATGTCTGCTGAAATTCTCGGTGAGGCTCTTTTCACGTAAAAACGTTGTTTTTTTAAGATTACGGCTTTAATATAAATTTTAGCGCAAAAACTTATATAATAAAAGTTGTAGAGAATTTAAAAACCTACAACTTATGTTTCAAACATTTTTTTGTATAACGCTTAGTTTAGCGGTAATTTGCGATTTTCTGTTTTTTTTCTCACGAAAACGTGAGAAAAATCGATTTTTTTAACATTTCGGTCTTAGTATGCATTTTACGACAAAAGTGTATATAATAACAGTTATAGAAAATTAAAAGATCTACAACTTTTGTTTAGAGAATTTTTCTCTACAGAGCCTAGTTTAGCGTGAAAGTGTGATTTTCCGTTTTTTTAAGCCAAATTGAGTTCGATTTTCATTTTGCGTCTTCCACTCATGATTAAAATAAGGTTATGTTTTTGAGGTTAGTTTTCGTTCATTTCTAATGTTTTAATACTAATGTTAGGTTTATTGTCAATTATTTGCATTGGCAAGAGAAAGTTGTGTGAGTGTTTCACACCAGATGTTTTATTTATTTTTATTATTATTTTGTATATTATATCTTATAATATTACTTTCACGTTTCTTTATTATTTACGAAGATAATGTCCTGTATCGTGAAAAATATCTTACTACTAATTTAATAATATGTTTTTATAATATATGACGTTTACAGTTATTAGTAACGGGTGTTTTATTAAGGACGCAACCCTGATTATAAGAAGATAGAAGTAATACATCGGTTAATTTTCTGTTCCCCAATCGGTATGTTGGCAACAGTGTACTCAACGCCAACTACCTAAGACAGTTAAAATGTTCCAGTCAAGCATTACTGTGGTGACAGCAGTCATTTCGTTATATTGTGTCAGCAATCGTTTTTTCCAAGGAAGAACGCGTGTTTATTGTAGCAAAAGCAGCGATAAAATTGGGTAGTTGTCAATAATGTACAGTTCCCGATAACAAATAAAAGCTAAAAATAAAAAAATTATGTGCTAAAACGTAGCAACAATTTACCAAAATATCTTATCCCTTTCAGTACCAACGTCCGGAAAACAGGACGTCGATATCTTTTACGGGTATAACATCCGGTTTACGCTCGAAAGTTATGCATAAAGTGCCCAACGTCCGGATAACCGAACATTTCCAAAAAAATAATTTAAACAAAAATTAATAAAATGTAGCCTATTTTGAAACCGCCTCCATTGCGTAGTGACTAGCACACTAGCCTACAAAGCGAAATATCCCGGGTTCGATTCCCGACTAGGGTCTGGAAATTTCAACACGTTAAAACCACCGTTAAGATACCAAAACTTACAGTAGTTGCTAATAACCAAGCAGTCGATGTGACTTTAAATAAACTAATAAAAACTATTTTAGGCTATTTAGGCCGGCCGCATTAGCGTAGTTGGTAACGTGCTCGCCTCTCATCATGCGGTCGTGGGTTCGATCCCACTTAGCTACGGCATATTATCATACGTTACAAAAAATCATTTCATCCTCCATTGTAGCCCTATATAGTTACACCCCAACGTCGTCGCTAATGACCTTTGAAGTTGATGCGACGTTAAATAAATTAATTAGAAAAAACTATTTTGAATATCTTCAGTGTTATTAACTATGAACACAAAAAAAAAATTAATAGGACATTTTTTTTCTGTAACGTTGAAATTTTGGTCGGCAATGACAGGCTTACAGCTGCAAGTTTTCGAGATGAGGGCTGACACTTTTTAAACACCCTTATTCGAATTTAATGGCACTTCAGATAAAATGTTTAAATATGGTTTCGGCACTAAAAGGCTTAAACAGTATACTTTTTTACTGAACGCAACTTTTGTAAGTCATCACCTGACAACAAATACGTACAAAGATATACGTAAATTTTTCAATGGTATATATTTCTACCGACGAATTCAACTGCTTCAGCGCAAAATTGTCAATATCGTCTGTCAACGGCACTACAAAAAATAGACCCTAGGTTGTACGAAAAGCGCGTTAATTTAGACTGAAACCCACCGAGTTGGTCTAGAGGTGAAGTCGTCGCTAAAATCAGCTGTTTAACAGCTGATTTTTGGAGACGAATATTCCTGGTTTAAATCCTAGTAAAAATAGTTACTTTTTTCAGAGTTGAATACTAGGCAGTGGTTACCAGTGTACTTTGATGGTTGGGGTTTCAATTAACCATACTCTCTCACTCTGTACAAGACTACACCTCATTTACACGTCATACACATCATTCTAATCTCATTGGGTTATGAGGTTGCTTATTCTTCTGAATTAAACAGATTGCAACGTACACACATTAGGGAGAAAGAAAAATAGACTGAAGAAAGATGAAATGAATTAATGCATTCTTAGACAGATTCGACGGTTAACCCATACCGGAATTCGAATATTTTAAATATTTTTATTTATTTTTGGTACTGTTAATTATTGGCAACCACCCAATTGTTCGCTACGTTTTTGCTATATTTTTTGACGTGGATTAGGCATGAGTTTTAACAGGAACACTTCGTTGAGTTTTTTTATGAGTGGTTGTTACTGATCACCATACAAAGTCACTTGGGCAAAGGGTGTTACTTAACAATAGGTCTTTACCAGCTTACTGACTGGACTGGTCCGAAGGGCATTTATTTATTTATTAATAATATTTTATACACTTTTAAATTTCCCTAAACCAATTAGTTTTTGTAATTATATATTGTTGTTTAGGTCAACAGCCGAAAGGTTGGTTTGAACCTCTAGAGGTTTTACTAAGTAAAAACGAGGAGTGAGGTGGTTTACTATTGCCTTCCTCACTGAGTGGAAAAGTATGCTTATCAGCATACCGGGCCCTCCGAAAAGCATCCACTTTTCAGCCTGCAAATGACACGTTCACTTCATTCACCACAGAGTCTGGCTGTATAGTGAAATTCATTACTCTCAGAGAAGATACCTTTGACTAGTGTCTTTTACACCTCTACCTCTTCTGTTCTTAAACAGTTCAGTCATATAATTGGCTGACTATGTGATAAGAAACAGAACTATTTTTTGTAGCCCTGGAACCAACAGATCGAGTGCAATTAATTTAACCCTCCACCTACCCGTTATGGGCAGAAAATTATTTATACATTAATAAAAATTAAATATTTTCTTTATAAATATGTTTTCATTTATTTTATTATCAGTATAAAAAAATTGCGTTTCAAAGTTTAATTTAATTTTTTTTTGTTTCAGGTAGGAAGATGTTTGTTCAACCAATAGCAAACGAATGATATTTAGTTATCGTAGGCCTAATGTAAGTTATGTTTTAATAATTGTATTTTTAATGAATTTTTAGAAAATATTATAGGGAGAAAGGTGTTTATATACACACGTAACTAAATAAAAAAATTATACTTGTATAAATTTTTAGATTGGTAAGCGGCAGTTTAAATTTTACTTAAAAACCGCGGTAAAATTCATTTAAAAAAATTACAATCTTGAAGTGAGTTTAATGCAAAAAATACGATAAAAAATAAAGCTACATATTACATAAATAAAATTTTCCTCTCGCTGACAACGGTTAACCCATTTCTCTCTAGCGTCTCGGACGTTGAATAATTTGCAATTTAAAACAAATATTATATTCTTACATAACGAACATCAATGTTCATAACAGACTGGTGGAGTGTCAAATTATTTACACTCAATCTATTCGTTGCAAGGCTAAAATAAATAGTTTTGTTTCTTATCACATTGTCAGCCAATTAAATGACTGAATCATTTAAGAACAGAAGAGGTAAGGGTGTAAAAGACACAAATCAGAATTATCTCTTCTGAAAGTAATGAATTTCATTATACAGCCAGACCCTGTGGTGAATGAAGTGACATGATGAAGAATTCTGTCTTCATGGCTCCAGCCAAATTTTCGAATTACCTCATTAATGGAATCCACTCTTAAGTTCCGTTGCAGATCGTTGTTTCTAACATACCAAGGAGTATTGAAAAAATGATCCTGATGTATAAAATGGGCTGCGTCTTTTTTACTTTCTCTTGCCTATATGAATAGATAGAAAGGAAAGTATTGTTTTCATGTCGATTTTTCGAAATCGAGTTTTCACCGGATCTACACGTTTTCAGACCCCCTGAACCCAAAAAAACATGTTTTTAGCGATTGGTCTGTGTGTGAGTGTGTACAAAATTTCTCAAAAACGGAACATCGTACGAACTTGAAACTTGAAACTTAAGTTACATACCACTACCGCACCCGACACGAACATTTTACGAAGTAGTAGTTTATTCGTGTAATTTTTAACTCTTTTGCGATTTTCCCAAAAACTGGTCCTATGATTTTTTTTAAAAATCGCTTCATTTACTAAATTTTTTATGCTCTACAAGATAGGGTAGGCGCCATGTTTGCTGAAATTCTTGGTGAGGCTGTTTTCACGTAAAAAAACTATTTTTTTTAAGATTGCGGCTTTATTATGTATTTTACCGCAAAAATGTATATTTAAAGTTGTAGAGAATTTAAAATTCTACAACTTTTTTTTTCAAACATTTCTTTGTATAACGCTTAGTTTAGCGGTAATTAGCAATTTTCTGTTTTTTTCTCACGAAAACGTGTGAAAAATCTATTTTTATAAGATTTATGCCGTAGTATGCATTTTACGGTGTATATATTAAAATTTATAGGAAATTAAAAGATCTACAACTTTTATTTAAAGCATTTTTTGTACAGTGCCTAGTTTAGCGCGAAAGAGCGATTTTCCTTATTTTTAAGCCAAACTGAGGTCGATTTTTATTTTGCGTTTTCACTCACGATTAAAATTAGGTTATGTTGATTGAGGTTAGTATTTTGTTTATTTCTAATGTTTTATTACTAATGTTAGGATTATTGTTAATTATTTGCATTAGCAAGAGAAAGTTGTGTGAGTGTTTCACACCAGATTTTTATTTTTAACTTCATCATGAAAGAAAATAAGTCAAATGAAATTTTTTAAGGAATTTGAGAGTAAGTTTGTGGGATTTCCATCGATTTATAAAGAAATTTAAATGTGTAAAATATCGAAGAGGAAGATTATGGTAAATTTGAATGAAGGTGGGCAGAGAAGATAAGTAAGTGTTGATAGTTGTTGCCGTGTCTTCTTTCTCGATGTGTGTCTGTGTGACGACCACTCAAGTAACGCTAGAAAGGAGTCTCCTGCACTGTGCTAGACGATATAAACTAACGATAAATTGTGTAGTACGTGATAAAAAGGTGAGGTGGTTTCTCTTACCCACGTTCTTTTCTTAAAAGAACAGACTTGATGTCCGTGACCCTTGACTATTTCACTTATTAACAAATAACCCCCTCGCCCCTCGCCCATCGCCTATAAAGTAAAGCTCTTTAATCCAACTTTATTTTTCTCACAACTTGCGGTAAAAGTTTCTTCAATTATTTCTACCTTAAATTCTGTGTTACTTAGAAAATAATATGTAAATAGTTTTTGTTTTTATTTTTTTATGTCTGTGCTGATGAGAGTGTAGTTTCATTGTTATATAGACTCAAATGACATAAGGTCACGTTCAAGTTTCATTTTTACTAGGCTTTTAATTAATTTATTGTTTTATTATGTTCAGAAATAAAAATTTAATCGATAAATCAATTCGTCGATCATTTTTATTTACTTCATCAAATTTTCTTATAAAAGGCATTTAAGGGTAATTATAAGGTAATGACATTTAGGAGGAAAGAGCCAGTGATAAGTAAAATTGTTATAGATAATAATATTTTGTTCTTCAGATCTCCCACTTCACTTTCAGTATCTAGGTTGCAACATTATATACAACAGGATAAAGATGCTTACAATAAGATGCACCGATTCCAGCAAATATGTGGAACTATCCACCGCACTTTAACAAATAGCACCAGCAAAAACACGAGGTTGAGATTTTATAAAATAATAGCAATGCCGACCCTACTCTATGGCAATGAAACTTGGGTGCTATCAAAGCGAGAGGAGAGTAAATTGCAAGCATCTGAAATGAAATTTCTTCGACATACTTATGGGTGTAGTAGAGAAGATCGTTACAGGAATACCGAGATAACGAAAGAACTCAACATCTTCTCTATAAACAACAAGGTATCCCAGAACAGTATGCAGTGGTTAGAGCATGTGAACAGAATGCGGGAGGATAGGATACCTAAGCAGACACTGGGCTATACGCCGGAGGGCAGGAGAGAACGAGGACGCCCGAGAAGGAGATGGGCAGATTTGAGAGGTTCGGAACAGGCAGAGATGCCTAATCCTTGAAAGGCAGAAGAAGAAGAAGAATTTTCTTTAAATAGTTTTTTTGAAACTAATGCAAATAAATATCTCTTAAATAAAAGTTCTGTTACTCACAAATTTGAAATTTTTCAGGTAAACCAAAATCTGTCATGAAAATTTCAAATTATTAATAAATTTCATCTATAGTATTTGTTGTTGTTGTTTAGGTCATCAGCCGAAAAATTGGTTTAAATCTCAAGAGGCTTTACTAAATGAAATGAGGAGAGTGGAAGTGTACAATTGCCTTCCTCACTGAGTACAAAATATGCTCATCGGTACAACAGGCCCTCTGAAAAGCATATATTTTCCACCCTGCAAATGACACCTTCACTTCATTCACCACAGCATCTAGCTATGTAATGATGAATTTCATAACTTTCAGAGGAGATAACTCTGATTAGTGTTTTTTTACAGCTCTACTTCTACTGTTCGAAAATGATTCAGTCATTTAATTGGCTGACCATGTGATAAGAAAACAGAACTACTTTTTGTAGCCCTGGAACTAACAGATTGAGTGTGAATAATTTAACACCCCACCTGTCTGTTATGGGAAATGCTATAATGTTGTACTATAATGTAAAATATCAATTATTTTTATAAAAATTATTATAGTTTAATTTTTGTAGTCACTAATAACCTTTAGTGTTGATTGAACTTTAACAACTTAAAACTTAGTGTTGATTGAACTTTAACAACTTAAAACTTAGTGTTGATTGAACTTTAAAAACTTAAAACTTACTGTTGATTGAACTTTAACAACTCAAAACTTAGTGTTGATTGAACTTTAAAAACTTAAAACTTAGTGTTTATTGAACTTTAACAATTTAAACCTTAGTGTTGATTGAACTTTAAAAACTTAAAACTTACTGTTGATTGAACTTTAACAACTTAAAACTTAGTGTTTATTGAACATTAACAATTTAAAACTTAGTGTTGATTGCACTTTGAGCAGTTCATTTTAAAAAGAATACCAAAAATATAAATATAATGTATATAATTATACAAACATATAACCACGAATAAACAAAATTACTAATTAAGACATAAATTTAAAATCTTACTTTTCCTTTTGAAATTATTTTGTTATTTAATAATTACAAGAAAAAAACTAAATAACATTGGATACAAATTACAATTTTAGAAATCAATAAATAAATTGAAAAATTTTTGATAAAAAATAATGATACAAAATAGTTCACGTGATAACAAAAAATTTCTAGGTGATATTAATAATTACAGAGATATTTGAGATTCATGTTGTTCTGTAGTGTGGAAAGCTGTTGTTCTGTAACAAAATAAGATAGATCTATTACTGTGATCATACAGAGAAAGCCTGTTGTTGTAGTTTATGTATCTGGATGTAATTTAAGTCGAATATCTTTTTAAATAAAATAAAAAAAATAAATAAAAATAAAATAACTATTATCATGATATATAATACATTAAATAAAAGTATTCCGTACTGGTTTTAATTACCGGATCAGAGATTTTTCATAGAAATCATCACAACAATCTCTCATTTGTATTGTAGATACAAGAAAAATACCGAATTTATTGAGTCGTTATTATTTATTAAAATACAATAATGATTTCTTTACAACTAGTTCTTCATAAGACGAACAGATAAATTAATGAAAGCTGCATTTAAAAAATATTTCAATAATTATTAAAAAATTTTACTTTAATTGTTTGTTTTAATAAAAAATGTTGTTTCTAATTTAAAAAAAAAATCTTGAGTTAACCACTCGCACGACTTTCTCATGCCAATGTATATAATGAAAAACGTATGTATACTATGTTTATAACCTAATTTTTTATCATGAGTGAATGAAAATAAATGAAAAACCAATCTCTGTAGAAATTAAAAATACGTAAAATCACTAATTTCTTATAACATGGTCAGCCAATTTTATGGCTGAAGTATTTAAGAATAGAAGATGTAATGGTGTAAAATACACTAGACAGAGTTACCTTCTCTGAGAGTAATGTATTTCATTATACAGCCGGACCTTGTGTTGAATGAAGTGAAAGTATCATTTGCAGGGTGGAAAATAGATCCTTTTCAGAGAGCCTGGTATGCTGAAAAGCATACTTTTCCACTCAGTGAGGAAGGTAACTGTAAACCACCTCACTCTTTGTTTTATTCAGTAAAGCTTCTTGAGGTTCAGACCAGCCTTTCGGCTGATGACCTAAACATTGTATGCTAAGGGCCACGGGTTCGATTCCTGATCAGATTTGACATTTTCTCATCTATCACCCTTCTTCATCAGCATTAGTAAAATGTTGTTTAGGTCATCAGCCGAAAGGCTGGTTTGAATCTATAGAGGTTTTACTAAGTAAAACGAGGAGTGAGGTGGTTTACCATGCCTTCCTCACTGAGTGGAAAAGTACGCTTATCAGCATGCCGGGCCCTCTGAAAAGCACATTTTCCAATCTACAAATGACATCTTCACTTCATTCACCACAGGGTCCAACTGTATAATGAAATTCATTACTTTCAAAGGAGATAACTCTGATTAGTGTTTTTTTACACCTCCACCTCTTCTGTTCTTAAATGATTCAGTCATTTAATTGGGTGACCATGTGATAAGAAACAGAACTATTTAATTTAGCCCTGCAACGAACAGATTGAGTGTAAATAATTTGACACTCCACCTGTCTGTTATGGGCAGATTAGTGAAATAGTAGGATGTAAAAAAGAAAAATGAAAATGAAAAAAGTAATATATAAAATCGAAAGCTTCAAAACATACTTTCGAAGCTAAAGCATACTTTAGCTTCGAAAGTATGAAGTACTTTTCAATAAAATTTTATGGGTGGTGTTTATTGTAAAATAGATTAATTGATAAATGGTACATGGTAAATGTAAAATGTAAATAAATTTTATATTTAATTAATTGTCATTTAAAGTTAAATTTTAGTAAGTTTTAGAGGTTCAAACCAGCCTTTCTGCTGATGACCTTAACAACAACAAAATAAACATATTAAAAATAAAAATGGCTTGCCTCCGTAGGGTAGTAATAGTAGCGCTCTAGTCTACTTCGTGGAGGTCCTGAGTTCGATTCTCAGCCAAATCCTGGACATTTTCACAAGTTAAAACCCACCGTAACAAATCCCACTGTAATCGCTAACGACCAAACTGTTGATGTGACTTTAAATAAACTATAAAAAAACGAAAATGTTATAACAAATTCTAATTGAAACTTTCAATTTGATTAGAAAATTTAATTATTATTAATTCGATGAAGTAAAAGGTCAATAAGAAATCGATATGGAAGATTTATGAATATGAAATAGATTTGGAAGAATGTTTACGAAACAAAAAAATTGATAGATGAGGGGTTAGCAGTTAATTCAGTCAGTCAGTCAGTTAATGTTAAAGTTAAATCTTGTACAAATATAGACCCTTTCAGTAACAATAATAATTACGTTGATAAAAGTGTGCAGGCCGGGCTTTTAAAACCGGATTGGCTTTTTCTCTGGTAAAAGTGTAGCCTACAACAAGAGAAGAGAACCGACTCAACACTACACACACGACTAACCCAGTAACCCAGTTTTCACTCACTTTCGCACTCTCTATTATCATTACTACTTGTACTACTACCAACAATACTACTTATACTACTTATACTACTACTACTACTACTACTACATTACCATTCTTAAACAGCAGACTCTATTATCATCTAATTCATCCCTTCCTATTTTTTTATTTTTTTTTTATTGAGTGATGATGCCTACATAAGCCTTGGGCTTGTGCGTAGGTAATGATATGTGGTGATTTACAGATGAAAAAAATGCCAGACCTGACCGGGAATCGAACTTGGGACCCCGACATAGTAGCCAGTTGCGCTGACCACTACACCCACGGGCCGGCCAGTAAGGTAATTTCAATAAAATTACCTTACTCCATATTTATCAACAATCTAATTCATTTTCAATCATTTGATAACAAAATTTTATTACCCATAATAGGTAAGTTGCGTGTTAAATTATTTGCACTCGATCTGCTAGTTTCAGAGCTTCAAAAAATAGTTTTGTAAACTAATGTAATGTAAACTAAAGTAATGTAATTTAGATTTTAATTAAATTTCAATTAAATTACCTTACTCCATTTTATCAATAATCTAATTCATTTTCAATCAATTGATAACAACATTTTATTGACCATAACAGGTAAGTGGCGTGTTAAATTATTTGCACTCGATCTGGTAGTTCCAAGGCTTCAAAAAATATTTCTGTTTCTTCTCAAATGGTCAGTCAATTATGTGAGTGAAGTATTTAAGAACCGAAGAGTTGTAAAAGACACTTCTTCTTCAGGTGCCTTCTCCATTACGAAGGTTGGCTATAATCACGGTCAGTCGCACCTTGTCCACTGCTGCTCTGTTACCATTACCTTCGTCACTGAATGGAAAAGTACGCTTATCAGCATGCCGGGCCCTCTGAAAAGCACATATTTTCCACTCTGCAAATGACACCTTAACTTCATTCACCACAGAGTCTTGCTGTATAATAAAATGCATTACTTTCAGAGAAGATAACTCTGATTAGTGTCCTTTACACCTCTACCTCTTCTGTTCTTAAATGATTCAGTCATTTAATTGGCTGACCATATGATAAGAAACACAACTATTTGTTTTTAGCTCTGCAACGAACAGATTGAGTGTAAATAATTTGACACCCCACCTGTCGGTTATGGGCATATATTTTCTTATGAAAACGAATATAAATATGCAATTTATGAACGATATGTATTTGAAACAAGCATACTAAATATAATTTAACCTCTGATTCATGGATGCTGACACACTGAATGGTTTCACTGAATGGAAAAAACGCTTATCAGCATGCCGGGCCCTTTGAAAAGCACATATTTTCCACTCTGCAAATAACACATTCACTTCATTTACTACAGGGCCTTGCTGTATAATAATATTCATTATTTTTAGTGGGAAACTCTGATTAGTGTCCTTTACACTTCTACCTCTTTTGTTCTTAAATGATTCTGTCATTTTATTGGCTGACCATGTGATAAGAAACTATTTATTTTAGCCTTGTGACGAACAGATTGAGTGTAGCCTAAATAATTTGAGACCCCACCTTTCGGTTATTGGCATATATTTTCTTATGAAAACGAATATAAATATGCAATTTATGAACGATATTTCGCCAAAATCAGCTGTTTAACGTCTGATTTTCGGAGACGAAGGTATCTGGTTCAAATCCTAGTAAAGGTAAGTTACTTTTATACGGATTTAGATACTAGACAGTGGTTACCGGTGTACTTTGATGGTTAGGGTTTAATTAACCATACTCTCTCAGAAATAGTCGGCATGGGTCTGTACAAGACTACACCTCATTTATACATCATACACATCATTCTCATCTCATTGGGTCATGGGGTTGCTTATTGTTCTAAATTGAACAGATTGCAACGTACAGGAATAACAAAAATCTGGTGTGAAACACTCACACAACTTTCTCTTGCCAGTGAAAATAATTAACAATAAACCTAACATTATTAATAAAATATTAGAAATAAACAAAAAACTAACCTCAAAAACATAACCTTATTTTAATCATGAGTGAATGATGCAAAATGAAAATCAACCTCAGTTTGGCTTAAAAATACGGAAAATCACTCTTTCTCTCTAAACTAGGCTCTGTAGAGAAAAATGCTTTAAATAAAAGTTGTAGATCTTTTAATTTTCTATAAATTAAATTATATACACTTTTGTCGTAAAATGCATACTAAGGCCGAAATCTTAAAAAAATCAATTTTTCACACATTTTCGTGAGAAAAAAAACAGAAAATCGCAAATTACCGCTAAACTAAGCGTTATACAAAAAATTGTTTGAAATAAAAGTTGTAGAATTTTAAATTCTCTACAATTTTTATTATATAAAATTTTGCGCTAAATGCATATTAAAGCCGTAATCTTAAAAAAACAACGTTTTTACGAGAAAACACCCTCACCCAGAATTTCAGTAAACATGACGCCTACCCTATCTTGTAGAGAATAAAAAATTGAGTAAACCAGGCGATTTTAAAAAAAATCGTAGGACCAGTTTTTGAGAAAATCGCAAAAAAGTGAAAAATTACACGAATAAACTACCACTTTCGGTTGACCGATTTTGATGAAAATGTTCGTGTCGAGTCCGGTAGTAGTACGTAACTTAAGTTTCAAGTTTCAAGTTCGTACGATGTTCCGTTCTTGAGATATATGTTCACACACACACACACACACACACACACACACACACACACACACACACACACACACTCACACACACACACACACACACACATACACACACACACACACATACACACACACACACACACACACACACACATACACACACACACACACACACACGGACAGACACACACACAGACACACACACAGACCAATCGCTAAAAACATGTTTTTTGGGTTCAGGGGGTCTGAAAACGTATAGATCCGGTGAAAACTCGATTTCGAAAAATCGACATGAAAACAATACTTTCCTTCCTATATATTCATATAGGCAAGAGAAAGTAAAAAAAAAAAAATGAACGATATATATTTGAAACAAGCATACTGAATGTATTGTAACCTCCGATTCATGGATGCTGAGTAAATGCAATTACCAAGTACCAAGAGTGAATTACAGGCAACAAAATGAAGGCCACTTTATAATAAGTTGAGTATGCAAATGTATCAGATATACACACACATGTACAGACCACTACACACACACATACATATTGCAACGATACGAGTATAAAAGCTAAGAATAAGTTGTCCTTGAAGAACCAGTTACTTTCAGCAGTAGTACAAGCTAATTAAGGAACCACTGATACTGATACTGGTATAAGGAGTTCAAATCACTTAATGTAAACATGTTGCTACAAAATAAGTGAAAAGGAATCACCGATGAAACAACGTGTGTAATAGAGAGTGATTAGGCGAAAGGAAACAACATGTGCGAAAAACAATTAATGATAAATTAAATTATTTTTGAAAGAATTAGTTTACTAAAAAATCTGGTGTGAAACACTCACACAACTTTCTCTTGCCAGTGCAAATAATTAACAATAAAACTAACTTTAGTAATAAAACATTAGAAATAAATAAAAAACTAACCTCAATAAACATAACCTAATTTTAATCATATATGAAAGACGCAAAATGAAAATCAACCTCATTTTGGCCTAAAAATACGGAAAATCACTCTTTCACGCTCAACTAGGCTCTGTAGAGAAAAATCCTCTAAATAAAAGTTGTAGATCTTTTAAATTACTATAAATTTGATAATATACACTTTTGTCGAAAAATGCATACTAAGGCCGAAATTTAAAAAAAATCGATTTTTCACACGTTTTCGTAAGAAAAAAACAGAAAATCGCTAATTACCTCTAAACTAAGCGTTATACAAAAAAAATGTTTGAAATAAAAGTTGTAGAATTTTAAATTCTCTACATTTATTATTATGTACATTTTTGCGCTATAATACATAGCCTATTATAGGCCTACATAGGCCTATTAAAGCCGTAATCTTCAAAAAACATTTTTTTACGTGAAAACAGCCTCACCAAGAATTTCAGCAAACATGGCGCCTACCCTATCTTGTAGAGACAAAAAAAAATTGAGTTAACCAGGCGATTTAAAAAAAAATCGTAGGACCAGTTTATAAGAAAATCGCAAAAAAGTGAAAAATTATACGAATAAACTACTACTTCCGGTTGACCGATTTTGATGAAAATGTTCCTGTCGGGTTCGGTAGTGGTATGCAACTTAAGTTTCAAGTTTCAAGTTCGTACGATGTTCTGTTCTCAAGATATTTTGTACACACACACACACACAGACCAATCGCTAAAAACATGTTTTTTGGGTTCAGGGGGTCTGAAAACGTATAGATCCGGTAAAAACTCGATTTCTTAAAATCGACATGAAAACAATACTTTCCTTCCTATATATTCATATAGGCAAGAGAAAGTAAAAAAATCCGGTTTGAAACATTTATACTACTTTCTCTTGCCAATGTACATATTGAAACATTAAAAGGAATCGCCGATGAAACAACGTGTGTAATAGAGAGTGATTAGGCGAAAGGAAACATGTGCGAAAAACAATTAATGATAAATTAAATTATTTTTGAAACAATTAGTTTACTAAAAAAAATCCGGTTTGAAACACTTATACGACTTTCTTTTGCCAATGTATATAATGAAACATTATAACCTATGTTTAATCATTAGTAAACAATATAAAATTAAATCATAACATTATTTTAATCACGAGTGAATGATGGAAAATGAAAATGAACCACTGTAGAACTTAAAAATGTGAAAAATCAACAGAATCATAAGAAAACTGTAGGATTTAAAAATGCGACAATTCACAAGAATCTATCATTTGTTTTAAACATACTAGAAAGATACCAAATTTATTGAGTCGTTATAAGTAAATGTTTTCCTATAACAGACAGTTGAAGTATTAAATTATTTGCACTCAATCTGATTGTTTTAGGACTACAAAAAATTGTTCTGCTTGTTTTTACTTTTGGTCAGCTAATTGTATGAGTAACGTATTTAAGAACAAAGAGGTAGAGTTAGGTGTATATGACACTATTCAGTGTTATCTCCTCTAAGAGTAATGAATTTAATTCTACAGACAAACCCTGGGGTCAATGAAGTGAAGGTGTCATTTACAAGGTGTAAAGTAGATGCTTTTCAGAGGGCCTGGCATGCTGATAAGTATACTTTTCCACTCAGTGAGTGTTGGTAATGGCAAATCATCTCACTCTTCGTTTTACTTAGTAAAGCCTCTAGAGGTTCAAACCAGCCTTTCGGTTGATGGTCATCTAAATAACAACAATAAAAATGTTGTTTCTCATTTTAAGAACATCTTGTACCAAACACTCACCAGACTTTATCTTAACCCTTTATAGGGGTACTACAGTACTACGGGGAAAAATATACATGTTGTAAAATGTTAAATTTTGTTTTATCGGGACTTGAATAATGTATTCCTAGTGGCATATCAGTAAGATATTTCTTTTTTTATGTTAAGCCCTGGTAAGTATAGGCTACTTACCAAGGAATGTTTATTGAAATGGGAATCACATAATGCTTAATGGTAAGAATGGTTATTGAAACACCTTGTAGCCCTATATAACAGAAAATGTGGCGAATCCTTACTTTCTATCACCGTAAATGCTTGCTTTCCCGTAAAAAACTGGAATTTTCTAAGCACTGTACAAAAGTAACATCAAAACAACATGGTAGTGTACGCTGGTATGAATCCTTACCACATTCGTGTAACTCACAAAGCAAATGGTCAGTGCGCGCTAATTTCAATATGTGGATAGCCTAATTACCAGAGAACATCACTATAAAACCATAAAATGCCAATAAGGTTCAACTGCATAACTTATTTTTACAAAAATCGACCTTCTTGCCAGTGGTAAGTATATCAACTACAGACCTATAAAGGGTTAACGATGTAAATAATGATTTTTCACCCTGATGTGTAGCTACATTGCAATCTGTTTAAAATTTAGACTTTTTCGCGTAGCCAAATTACATTGAACGGCAAAGCGAGGAAATATTGGTTTTGACAACTGACTCAAGTGTGGAAATTTCTTAACAAGTTAAATGTCACATATACCATTGCTTAATCCATTTTTATCAGTAATAACCGAGCTGTTTATACAACTGTAAATTAAAAAAATAAAATAAAAAAGTAAACCTTAGTGTCATTAAGGATACCATAATATAATGAACGCAGTTTCTTTTGCGGATAACCTTGAAAGTCCCGTATTGTAAATAGAAGGTCACTAATTATTGGAATTTTGCATTCTGCATCCTGTACCTTAAATAACTAAACATAAAAAATAATAAAAACGTGACACTAATTAAATTTAATTGCACAATTGCAATTAAATTATATTAACCAATAAAATTTAATTAACACTTTTTGTTGTTTATTTTTATTATATTAATTTGATATTTGGTAGTTTTAAATTTAGATAAAAATTCATTTAAAGAAGAAATACACACACAAGTTATTTCGATTTAATGACATCATAAACTGTGGAAAGAAGTTGTGTTTAATTTGTTTTACTCTTAATTAAGGTGTTGTTTTTATTATCAGTTAGGAAATTCTAATAAAAATTTTAAACTAAATTTTTATTATTAGATAGTTTTAAATTCTAACATTTCTTTACTTGAAATCGTAAAAAAATATCAATCTTATTAAATCAAAAGCGAATTAAAAAGTAGAAAAATTTAAATACTTAAGGTGTGTAATATAACTAAATACAGGTGATTATGAAGATGTTGAACGAATAGCAAGGAAACTGGAACTAGCTTTACGATTGACCAAAAATATAAACAGTTAATAGTTACTTTCTGTATTTTGCTCATCAATGTGGTAAAATAAAGTATTTTTTAAATACTGCGCCCTTAGTATGGCTTCTACGACAAAAGTGTTATAATTAAACCTCTTCAATCCTGAGATCCTCAAATGAGAACATTTGTTTTTATCGATTTATTGTATTTTTAGCACAGCTAACTTCATTTAAAATCATGGTTTTCTCAAATCTTTACTTGGGATTATCCATTATAAGGTAGTCAGGTTCTGAAATCAGTTGCGTGCGATTAAAATAAAATAAATCGACAAAAACGAAGGTTCTCATTTGTGGACCTCAGTATTGAAGAGGAAGAATTTGAAATATCTACAAATTTATTTTAAGAATTTACTTCTACAGAGCCTAGTTTAGGGTCAATTAGTGATTTCCTGTATTCTGAATTCGAACATATTGATTTTTATTTTGCGTCATTCACTGATGATAAAAATTAGGTTATATTTTTCATTTTATATAATGGTTATTTGCCCACAACAGGCAGGTGGAGTGCTAAAATAATTTCATTCGATCTTCTAGTTCCAGGTCTACAAAAAATTGTTTTATTTCTTATCACATGGTCAGCCAATTAAATGACTGAATCATTTAACAACAAAAGAGGTAGAGGTGTAAAGAACACTAGTCACATTTATCTTGTCTGAGAGTAATGCATTTTATCATTATACAGTCAAACTGTGTGGTGAATGAAGTGAGGGTGTCACTTGCAGGGTAAAAGTAGATGCTTTTTAGAGGGCCTGGCATTTTGATAAGCATACTTTTCCATTCAGTAAGGAAGGCAGTTGTGAACCACTTCACCTTTCGTTTTACTTAGTAAAACCTCTAGAAGTTCAACCCAGCCTTTCAGCTGATTACCTAAACAACATATTGTTTCTTTTTAACGTAGAAATTGAGAAGTTGAATGAAATAAGAGCACAAATAATGAGAAGCCCTTTTTTCCATTCAATACACTTTTGATTTTGCCATACTGTTTTTAGTAGACAGGCCAAGTTTGGTTTCAATATTGTGCCTACAGAGTTCAGGGTGGAGCTTTCTTTAATCATATGATTGTTGGGTAGCTAGCTTGCTAATGGTGAATTTGTCAATATTTTAATATTATTTCTGAAATAATATATTTTTTTAACTTCTTATTATGTATATAAATATTTTGTATGAATATTGTTGTTTAGGTCATCAACCGAAAGGCTGGTTTGAACCTGTAGAGGTTTTACTAAGTAAAACGAGGAGTGAGGTGATCTGCCATTGCCACAACTCACTGAGTGGACAAGTATGCTTATCAGCATGCCGGGCTCCCTGAAAAGCACAAATCTTCCACTCTGCAAATGATACCTTCACTTCATTCACCACAGGGTCTGGCTGTATAATGAAATTCATTCTTTTCAGAGGAGATAACTCTGATTAGTGTCACAGTACACCTCTACCTCTTCTGTTCTTAAATTATTCAGTCATTTAATTGGCTGACCATGTTATAAGAAACAGAATTTATTTTAGCCCTGAAACAAACAGATTGAGTGTAAACAATCTGACACTCTACCTGCCTGTTATGGGCAGGTATGAAAACTATAAGAATATTAAAAACATTCACAGTGTTTTCAATCAATCATATGGACACTAAAAACCCACGTGACAATATTAACATTTTAATTACTTTGTTTAAAATTTACTTCAAATTATTCAGCATTTTTCATATTATTTAATTTGTATTTTTATTGTTAATTAGTAAGGTTAAAATATCTAAAAAATTATTAAAATGAATAAAACTATAGTTTTACGAATGGATTTGGTCATTGAATTGAAAAAGGGCCTCCGCTGCAATACTTTTATTTATTTATTTTTTAATTCCTAATGTCTGTACGTTGCAATCTGTTCAATTCAAAATAATAAGCAACCCCATGACCCAATGAGATGAGGATGATATGTATGACGTGTAAATGAGGTGTAGTCTTGTACAGACTCAGGCTGACCATTCCTGAGAGAGTTAATTGAACCCCAACCATCAAAGTACACCGGTAACCACTGTCTAGCACTCAAATCCGTATAAAAGTAACTATTTCTACTAGGATTTGAACCATGAACCTTCGTCTTCGAAAATCAGCTGTTAAACAGCTGATTAAAATATTTTGAAATCAATTTTATACATTGATGTTGTAAAATTATATAAAAAGTAAGGTGTAGGGAGGTTCGGTCAAGAAAATATTAAAATTTTTTTAACATTGCCCAAGTATTTTATAAAGAAGGATTTAAAAAAATTCAATTATATAAAAACTTCAAAGCTCAATATCTCAAAACGTGATTTTCTCAGTTAGGCTGTTATTCCATTCAACTTCTCAAATGCCTTTGTAAACATATTGTTTACTAAGATTAAACATAGGTATTTATGTTTTATTATTTTACATTGGCAAGAAAAAGTCTTGTGAGTGTTCCACTCTAGGTTTTTTTTATAAAGTTTATGGCTTCGTATAACTCAGCATCATAATTTATTATAGAGTTATGAGAAAGTTAATGTATTAATTTTGTCGATCTGAGTAGAATTATTTATTGTGATATTAGATTTGTTGGATTGATATTGTAATGAGTTTTGATATTAGATGATACCACAGTCCTACATTGGTTGTTATTCTGTGATATCAGCATGTCTGCATCTTTGTTGTACGGTCATTACAGAATTCTTTTCAGTAGCTTGATGGAACATCAAATTATTAGTCATCAAATTAGCGATGGTATGTGGGAGGAAGTGAGAAAGAATATAATGAAAGATTGATTTGAATTAGAAAAGCCCTAGTAACCGAGATGAGAGTACAGGATGTTTAAAAAATAAACAATTGCAACTACCAATAAATTTCTAATGGTTGAAATAAATACGAGAAAGCTGGTTTAAATATTCTTGTCCGTTCTTATATTCGTGTTGTTCTTTCCAGAATTCGAAGAAAAAAGAACGAATAATTAAAAATTAAAAATAATATAAAAATAAAATAATAAAAATTAAAAATAAACCGAACGGTCTGGCTAATAATGATGAAATGCTTTAACTGTGACTAGTGTTTTTGCAACTCTACCTCTTCTGTTCTTAAATCTATTAGTATAGTCACTTGAGTAACGAGTTTGCCTTTGTTTGCAACGAGGGGTAAAGGGGGAAAAGCATCAGTGCACATGCGCGACTACTTTAATTTCAGTACGACAAACATAATAACTTATACTATACCCAGACCATATACAGTATATCGCGGAACCTTTTTTACGTTAACTGTACGAATATAACTATTTGTTACTGTAAATACAAATGTCGGTTTCTCGAAAACGTGGTCGAACTATTCACAGTGCTCAACGCAATGTAATAAAATGTTGTGAAGTTGAAGCTAAACAAAAACTGCCTATCTGAGCCTCTTAACAAAAGCCGTGAGCGAGCGGCTAACTACTGTGATGGTTCTCTTAGCACAATTCGAATAATAAAGAAGGAAATTAAGGACGTGATTAAGCTATTCTTTAACAGTTTTTTCGACACCTGTTGAAAAAAGAAAACGGTTAGGTAGATACTAGAAACACTGATAATGAAAACGCCGATGACAGCAATAGTAAAGAAGGCGACTCATTCGTAATTACAGTAAATCAAACATTTCTAGTCATTTAATTATACTATAGGGAATATTGCAGGTCATATTTATTTCTTATAAGATTTATGAAGAAAACATTTTCCCGGAATAAACCACAGCTTACAAAATGTATCTAGAAACTTCACGGTAGTGAAATGTACGTTTAGTGTCTCACTGTTGAGGTTGGCAGCACTGTAAATATATCATTTACCTTCCTCACAGCCCATACATACGCAAAAGGCAAACTCGTGACTTCAGTATCTATAACCCACCGGGTTGGTCTAGAGATAAAGTCGTCGCCAAAATCAGCTGTTTAACAGCTGATTTTCGGAGACGAAGGTTTCTGGTTCAAATCCTAGTAAAGGTAGTTATAGGTATCAGACGAACTAATGTTCCATAGCCGAGCGAGTGAGAGGGAGATATGTGGCAGAACTACGCATGCGCTCAAAGGTCTTTACCGTTATAACCCAAATATGAAAACATACTTCAGTCGTTATCTTGCTTGTTAGTTTACTGCACGCATAAACGTGTGCTCACAACAATGAGTAAAATTAGAGAAAATTTTATTGGAACGGTGCGTATGGCTTGTGCGAGTGAGAGCGTTATGCATTCTCTCACTTCCACGGCTAGGAGACATTAGTACAACTGAATACTGTACTTTTATACGGATTTGAATACTAGACAATGGTTACCAGTGTACTTTGATGGTTGGGGTTCAATTAACCATAATCTCTCAGGAATTGTCGGCCTGAGTCTGTCCAAGACTACACCTCATTTACACGTCATACATATCATCCTCATCTCATTGAGTCATGGGGTTGCTTATTGTTCTAAATTGAACAGATTGCAACGTACACATTATATTAGGAATTAAAAAAAAAAGAATAATTAAAGGTATGCAATGAAGAAACATTTTGTTATAGGGCCAATTTTTACTTTCTCTTGCCTGTATGAATATATAGGAAGGAACGTAGGTATTGTTTTCATATCGATTTTTGGATATCGATTTTTTACCGGGCATACACGTTTTCAGATCCCACGAACCCAAAAAACATGTTTTTAGCGATTGGTCTGCGTGTGAACAAAATATCTTAAGAAATTATTTCTGGTTTAATTTGAATAGAGTTTCGCACCCATATGTTATCTCTTTGCCCAAAACGGGCAGGTGGAGTGTTATTTTAATTGCACTCTATCTGTTTGGTCCAGGGCTAAAAAAATAGTTCTGTTTCTTATCACATCGTCAGCCACTTTTATGACTGAACTATTTAAGAACAGAAGAGGTAGAGGTGTAAAAGACACAGTCAGAGTTATCTCCTCTGAGAGTAATGAATTTCACTATGCAGCCAGACCCTGTGGTGAATGAAGTGAAGGTGTCATTTGCAGGGTGGAAAGTGAGTGCTTTTCGGAGGGCCTGGCATGCTGATAAGCATACTCTTTCAACTCAGTGAGGAAGGCAATGGTAAACCACCTTACTCCTTGTTTTTACTTGGTAAAACCTGTAGAGGTTCAAACCAGCCTTTCGGCTGTTGACCTAAACAACAACAATACAACATGTTATCTCTGGTTGTACGACCGTTTTGTAGTGTTTAATTTTGGTTTTTGATTGGTTGGCATTTTTTATTGTAGGTGGTTTTGGTGATTAGTTGTGGCGTTGTTAGTTTCTTGGTTCTTTCCTCGCATGCTTCCTTTCCGTTGTTTTTGTAAGCGATGTAAAATATTTAAAGCAAGTCTCCCAAGTATTTAAAGAATTCTACGAGTTCTATTTATTGGTTGTTAATTTGGATCTTGTTTTATATTACATAGCGGGGTTGTTGCCATTATTTTGGTTTTTTCAAATGAAATTTTGAGGCCGATTTTTTCTGCTATGTTGTTATTTATTTATTTATTTTTTATTCCTAATTTGTGTACGTTGCAATCTGTTCAATTCACAACAATAAGCAACCTCATGATCCAATGAGATGAGGATGATGTGTATGACGTGTAAATGGGGCTGTGTAGTCATGTACAGACCCAGGCCGACCGTTCCTGAGAGAGTATGGTTAATTGAACCCTAACCATCAAAGTACACCGGTAAACACTGTCTAGTATTCAAATCCGTATAAAAGTTACTACTTTTACTAGGATTTGAACCAGGAACCTTCGTCTCCGACAATCAGCTGTTAAACAACTGATTTTGGCGACCACTTTACCTCTAGTCCAACCCGGCGGGTTTATTTATTTTTAAGTAAAAAAAAAATTAATTGAAATTTTTGAGCAACGTGTAGATAAGTAGAGGTTTTGTTTTGAATAACATAACATGTTGAAGTCATTATAAAAAAATAATAAGATGGTAGATTTGAATAGAACAACAGAGAAGATTTCAGTGCACAAGTGAAACAATAATACATAATAGTAATAATAAAAAAATACAGAGAAGTGATTTTATTCATTTGTTTTATTGTGTTTTTTTTTTGGTGGTGTGTTGAGGAGGAGGGGTGAGGGGATTAGGCCTAAGTGTGGGTGAAGTAGAAGAGGAATCATTGTGCGTGAAATAGCCTCAGGCTATTTCAACAAAGTCTTATGATTACATAACTATATTTATAGCACATTCCCTTTCAAAATATTTTACTATATAATTATATTATAAGAGTAATATCATGAAAATATTATGTCAGAGTAAAAAGTAATTTTCCAAAATGGAGTGCGGGAAAAATTTCAGAATTTTATGAGTATCCATATTGTCTTCTCCATCACTTTGTCGACATCCGTTGTTGGTTTAAATCTCCCTTGTTTACGTCCACAATTTTATATCTGCTTCTGCACCGTTTTGTTTAAGGATACCCGGAACGAAAGAAATTGAAAATGTTCACATATCCGGTTTTTAGCAAATTATTAAAATTTAGACTTTTCTGCATCCAACGATATAGGTATAATAGCTGGGGGTTTTGCAGTTTTTTTAATTATAAATATGAATCCTTACGTTATTTTTTAAATGTTACCATTTTCATAACATCTATTATTTTGAATGACAACAGATAATATTTTTTATATTTTGTGCCATATTTTTTTGTTTTAAAACTTTAAATTAGCACCGGAACACCTGTGAATAAAATATATTAACTGTAAAAATAACACCTTGAATTATTTAACCTTATATTTGTGTTCTCTTTCAGTTTTTTGTTTCCCGTAAATAGCAATTTTTGACGCAAAAGGAACATTTTTTCAGCCAACTGTGATTGGTTTTTAATGAAATTTTTGCACAGCCATTCATACAATAATTTCAATGTACTGAGTTAATATTACAGTAAAATAAGGGGTTTAAATATTTATTTTCCACTTCAGTAGGCAAAAAGTTATGATTTTCAAAAGTGGTAATTTAAAAAAAAAATGTCTTATCTTCTTAACAATATATCAAGATGATACTAACTCAGTGGGTGTAGAATAGCCTGAAAAGTAACCGCAAGAAAACTGGACAGGATAACAGTTTTTGAGAAAATGTTCCTTGCATTGACATTACGGAGATAGGCATTTTGGATCCCCTTAATCCTTTCACCAATTGTAAACAAAACGGTTCTTTCCTCGTGATGTCCAAAAATGGTGTGAAGATTTTAAATATAAATTATAATTAAATTATTATTTTTAAATAAAAATTTTAAGAATTTTCTTCTACAGAGCTTATTTTATCGTCAATTAGCGACTTTCCATAATATTGTAAGTCCTACAGAAGTTGACTTTCATTCTGCATCGTTCACTCATAATTAAAATTAAGTTATATTGTTTATTATTTGCATTGGTTTGAGAAAGTCGTGTGACTGTTTCATACCAGATTTTTTTGTTTCATATTGTAAAAATATTATAAAGTTGAAAATAGACGAATTAAGTCAAAAAATGACACTACAATACAAAAAAAAAATTATATACACATAAATGCATAAAAGACCGTCTCCGTAGCGTAGTGGTTAATGCGATAGCTTGCAATGCGGAGGTCCGGGATTCAATCCCCAGTAGAGTCTGGAACTTTCCATCACATCTGCCAATGTGTGGCAGATGTGATTGTCCTTTGACAATTAAACATGTGTTGGTAGGTTGCGTCTGCTACGTAGCTCTGCGTCGGCGATTCTGAATACCCTTCGAGTTACGAGATGTACTCGGCGACGGTTGCCATGTTTTGGACTTAACGTTAAGATTTCTTAGCTCCATTAGTGTATATAACAGTGTCTGATAGGGAAATAGCAATGTTAGTTTAATTTTATATGTGTATTTGTGTATGATTTTTATTTTCGTGGCCCCTTTACAGCCTTTTGTTTACCCGTCAGGTCTGTGATGTTACCATTTAATGTAAATTATATTTTGTTTTGCTGTGATACTAGTTTGTAAGATTTTTATTTAATAAGTTGTTGTAAATGTTATTTATTCCGTCTGTGATATTAGGTTTAAGTTTATGTTCGTATGTTTATTCTATAAGTTTTTAATATAACTTTTTTCTTATTATTATTCTAATTTTCTGTGATATTTCTAGTTTTTAAGATGTTTATATTATAATAAGAAAAGTACGTTCTACCCTCGGGCCATTTACACCCGTCTGTAGAATAACGGGCAATGATAACCGTCCTGGTTTTTCGCCCAAAAAAAAAAAACTGTCCACAAGTTAAAACCCACTGTTACAGTTGCATAACGCACTGTAGTCTAGTCGGTAATAACCAAGCTCTTTATGCGATTTTAAATAAAAATTAAAGAGAACTAAGAATTCATGGTAAACAAAGATCATGGTGGTCAGCAAGAACAAGATTGACGAGGTTAGAGTTTATGTCAAGGGAACACCTCTGGGCAGAGTACATAGCTATCAGTACCTGGGTTGTGAACTAAATGAAGAATGGGATCGTAGTAGGGAAATAAAACGACGCATTGAGATAGCCAGAAATGCTTTCAATAAGATGAAGGCAATACTATGTAACGGAAAACTGAGCATAGATATTAGAACAAGAGTACTGAGATGCTATGTATTTTCTGTCCTATTGTATGGAGTTGAAGCCTGGACAATCACAGAGACGATGGAGAAAAGACTCAGTAGCTTTGAAATGTGGTGTTACCGAAGAATGTGGAGAATATCCTGGACAGAGCACATAACAAATATGGAAGTGCTAAGAAGAATGAAGAAGGATAAGGAACTGCTCAACACCATAAAGAAAAGGAAAATGGGATATTTCGGTCACATTCTAAGGAACGAAAAGTATGAATTGATGCGGCTGGTCATACAAGGGAAGGTGGAGGGCAAAAGGGGATCGGGAAGACGACGCACATCCTGGTTGAAAAATTTACGACAATGGTGTGGAAAAACATCAATAGAGCTTTTCAGGACAGCAGTAGATAGAGTAAAGTGGGCCATGATGATCGCCAATGTCCTTAGGGATAGGGCACCTTAAGAAGAAGAAGAATTCATGAAAAATATTTTACATTTATAAACATTGGAATTTAGATGGTCTTCTCCCAAGTTGTTCCTCTGGAAAAACTAATAATCTCGCAATCAAAAGTGTATTAAGCTCCTTGACCTCTTCTTTGACCTTTATAAAATAAATCTTTAATTAAATAAACAGAAAGTGATAACTAAATACGATTAATTAATTAATTAATTAAAAATATGTCAAAGTCAACAATGTTTATTTATATTGTTTTATTTTTGTTTATTTATTTTTCCTTTTTTTCTTAATACAGTAATTAATTAGTCATTTAGATATTTTATTATTTTCTCTACAATCTTATAATATTGTATTTAATAATTTTCAAAGGACATCGGAAGTTAAATTTACATATTTCTTTCTCTTAAAAATATCATTTTAAAAATAAATAATAATAGTAAAACATAAAATTCAATTTCTAATATATTTTTGTTTTTTTATGTTTTTTAATTATTATTTTGTTTGTTGTTTTATTTTAACAAGGTTCATGAAAGTTATGGATTTTGTCAAGGTATTTTACCTATTAATTTTTTGTCGTTTTCTTATTGTTTAGAATAATATTCAAGATTATTCTGATCTGATAAAATGAACGGCAAGCTTATTTAAAAATTTAAAGGAAATTGTTTTCAAAAGTTGTTTACTGTATTTTTTAATTGTCTATACTAATACGAGTTATAAAGACAAAGCGTGTTTTTTTTTTTGGTGCAGGCTAATTTCCAAAACTACTGAACGGATTTTTATAAAATTTTACAGCAGTTTGTATTTATATCCACAGCAACATTTGCTTTTTAAATTTTCAAAAATGATGACCTAAGGGCCCTGATGAAGAGTTTCACAAGTATGTATGTGTGTGTGTGTGTGTGTGTGTGTACATGTGAGTACGTAGTGCTGTTAAAGTAGATGAAAGGCTTTGATGAATTCAAGAGATGTATGCGGGGGAAATTATCAAAAACGTCGTTTGTGTGTATGTGTGTGTGCGCACGCGCGCGTGTGTGTAATATTATTGGAAGTACAGTACATACCGAGAGACGTTCGCGGAGGAATTTATCAAATCTATGTATGTGTGAGTGCGTGCGCGTTTGTACGTTCGGGATACAGTCGACTACTTAATTTCTGTTACATATTAATTATTTAAAAAAAATTGATTATACATATTTCACGTGCGAATCTGCGCGGGGTATGCTAGTAATTTATAAAATAACCCACCTGGTTGGTCTAGCTGTATGGTCGTCGCTCAAGTCAACTGTTTTACAGCTGATTTTTGGAGATGTAGGCTCCGTGGTTTAAATCCTAGTAAAATTATTTATACCTACCGGGTTGGTCTAGAGGTAAAGTCGTCACCAAAATAAGCTGTTTATCAGCTGATTTTCGAAGACGAAGGTTCCTGGTTCAAATCCTAGTAAAGGTAGTTACTTTTACACGGATTTGAATACTAGACAGTGGTTACCGGTGGACTTTGTTAATTGGGGTTTAATTAACCATACTCTCTCAGGATGGTCGACCTGAGTCTGTACAAGACTACACAGTCTCATTTACACGTCATGCACATCATCCTCATCTCATTGGTCATAAGGTTTTTTATTGTTCTTGAATTGAACAGATTATAATGTACCCACATTAGGGATTAAAAAAAATTATAAAATTTGTATAATATTTTTACTTTACCGTCAGTGTACATATTGAAATTTAAGAGTTATGTAAAAAAACTGTTTGAGACGATAAAGTCGATAAATAACAACATAAATTGTAAGTGGCCACATTGGCGCAGTTGGTAACGTGCTCGCCTCTCATCATGCGGTCCTGGGTTCGAATCCCACTCAGACACGGCATATTTTCATACGTTAAAAAAAATAATTTCATCCTCCATTGTAAAATAGTTACACCTCAACGTCGTCGCTAATGACCGTTGTATTTGATGCGTCGTTAAAGAAATAAATTTAAAAAAAAATTGTAAGTGTTTCGGTTTTCATTAAATCCACGTCCATGTAATCCGTCGTTGTTTTATGAGTACTGTATATTATTTAAAACGGACATAAACTGAATCAATTTTTTGGTTAAGTAGCCCAATTGACAATTCATTGTTTTGATTATAACGAAAGTTAACAACGAAATTTATTTTGTTTTACTATGAAAGTAAAATTATTTCTTTTTTATGAGAATTTTATTCATGAGAATGGAATTTATGACACTAAATCCAGTATTCCATGTTACACTTTCTTTAAACTTGCAGTCTATTTTTGTATTACCGTATCACGAACTTAACCTGACTTACTAAATTATGCTGTTTCTTTTTTTTCTTGTTTTAATTCACGCCGACATTATTCTTACCTTGTTTATTAAAACAACTAAAATGAACTTTTAAATTGTTACAATAAAAAAATTAAATAAATAAAATGTTACAGGTCATTTTATTTACTTTCAAGATAACCTTTATAAACCAAAAGTACATTTTACCGTTATAGTTTTGACCGATTTTAATGAACTGTAGTTTATATGAACAAGTAAACTACTGGTTTGAATCGCTAGTCACACACACTGTACAGCCATTTTTTTAAAATGGGATCAAAAGACAATGCGCCAGCTCATTCCGCGTTATCTGCCAAGAGGTTCCTATCAAGTACAGCTTCTCAGTGTTAGAACATCCACCTTACTCACCAGATATTGCACCATGCGACTTCTACCTGTTCCCTAAGGTTAAATTTGCATTAAAAGGGACAAGATTTGAGTCTGTGGAAGCCGTAAAAGAGAAAGCGGTACGTGTCTTGAAGGAGCTGATAGATGACTTCAAGCACAGTTTTCAACAATGGAAAATTCGCATGGAGCGTTGTAGGGATAGAGAGGGAGTGTATTGTGACACTTATTGCTAAGGTCCGTTTCGGGATCTAGGTTATTAAATAATCAATACACTAAAGTTTACAATTACAAATATTTATTACACTTAAAGGTTACAAAATAAATAATTAAACTAATTATAATTAAGTAATACAATAAATGATTTAATAATTCACTTAAAATAGATAATAACTTACAATCACTTTTATAGATTACACAAACATACAAAACACAGAAACTGAATTCACATAAACTGTACATTAACTTTACAATACACTCACAAAAAGACTTTACACAATACACACACAACAAAGGCAGTATACCAGTCGTCGACCAACACAATGCTCGGAATAGTTAACCTGCTATAACAACCCGATAATTGCTCGTCGAAGATCAAACGGATACTACTTTGTGGACCGCGCTCGGGGGTCTCTTTATATACCTTTTTACAAAGATAGTTCGAGAAGGGAATAGAACAACATGCAAAAATAAAGTACAAAAAATAACTCTTTATTAATGAATGCTAGAAAAATCCGTTGTAAACAAGTCAACAATAGGTCTTAATAGAATAAAAGTTGTTACGGGTCCCCGACCTTTTATCCAATACAATAGTTATTACAATTTTTATGAATAGACATAGCTTTATTTTCCTTATTGTCCTCACTCTATTCACTCTATTATTTACTTTATTCTATTATTTCTTTCTTACTATTTTTATCTATTCATACTATTTTTATACTGCCCATAACAGACAGGTGGAGTGTCAAATTATTTACACTCAATCTGTTCGTTGCAGGGCTAAAATAAATAGTTCTGTTTCTTATTACATGGTCAGTCAATTAAATGACTGAATCATTTAAGAACAGAAGAGGTAGAGGTGTAAAAGACACTAATCAGAGTTATTTCCTCTGAAAGTAATGAATTTCACTATACAGCCAGACCCTGTGGTGAATGAAGTGAAGGTGTCATTTGCAGGGTGGAAAGTGAGTGCTTTTCGGAGGGCCTGGCATGCTGATAAGCATACTCTTTCAACTCAGTGAGGAAGGCAATGGTAAACCACCTTACTCCTCGTTTTTACTTAGTAAAACCTCTAGAGGTTCAAACCAGCCTTTCGGCTGTTGACCTAAACAACAACAACACTATTTTTATGAATGAAATTCTGGAACCTTCGCGAACCGTCTTTTTTTGATATCGTTACAGTATATTGAAGGTGATAATAAGTGGTTATGTATAAAATTAAAATTAAATGTTTTACAACGTCAGTCTCGTTATTTAATAGTCACACCTCGTGTTATCTGTTAGATCTGAATCCAAGGTGTGTTGGACTGTAGAACGCCGGACTAAAGAGAAGTAACATGTATGATTTGATATTTATATGATACCAATTACAATTCGTTTAACAACCTGCTGTGATACCGTTTGAATGATTTAAAAAATTAATAATTTCCTTTTTTTCAGGTGAGGACTTTTATCTTGAGAATCCATCATAATTATAATATGTAAGTAACATATTTTTCACTTCAAATGGTCTTCAAAAATAAATAATTAGAGTGTTCTTTACTTTTTGTTCAACTTATACTTACGTAGCTATATATTATTTATGTACATTAGTACAGTTGGGCAAATAGAAATCTCTCACGGCTTGCATAACCTGAAGGTCAATCCCCTTTTAACGGACAAATTAAACTGATCGTTCGTTATAAGGTTCCGTTATGTGTTATATATTTTATGTTGTACTAATTACGTCGAGTAATTAACTTTTTATTGCAATTGCTGCTGTTATCAACCGTGAATCGGTTCGTTTACAAAATATGTTGAGACAATAATTAATTTTCTATTTTATAACGTTTCCCGGAATGACTGATTGTTTAAAAAATCTTGTGTAGGTAATTATTTTACGCTTATTCATATAATTTTTTTTAGTTTACAGTTTGGTGATTAAGAATTATTATGGGTTGTTGTACATTGTCGTTATTGTTTAGGTCAACAGCCTAAATAGATAGGCTGCTTGATCCTCTACCTAGAAGGTTTACTAAATATAACTAGGAGTGAAATGGTTTAGCATACTTTCTTTTATGAGTAGAAAAGTAGCTTATACTTATCACCATGGCAGGTCCTTTGGAATGGATCTACTTTCCACCCTACAAATGACACCTTCACTTTACTCACCACAGGGTCTGGCTGTGTAATGAAATCCATTACTCTCACAGGAGATAACTCTGACTAGTGTATTTTACACATCTACCTCTTGATAACTCTACACATCTACTCTGATAACTCTACACATCTCTACAACAACTCTACACATCTACTCTGATAACTCTACACATCTCTACAACAACTCTACACATCTACCTCTTGATAACTCTACACATCTACTCTGATAACTCTACACATCTCTACAACAACTCTACACATCTACTCTGATAACTCTACACATCTACCTCTTCCGTTCTTAAATGCTTTAGTCATAAATTGACTGACCATATGATAAGAAACAGAACTATTGTTTTGTAGCGCTGGAACTAGCAGATCGATGGAAATAATTTAACACTATACCTGCCTGTTATGGGCAAATAGGCACGTACCTAAGGAGAAGCTTCAGCGGATTCAGCCCCCCCTGAACCGAAAATCCGAATTTCGTACTGAAATTATAATCCGTAGTCTACATTTAGTCTGAGCACCTGGCGCAAGAAATGTAATGGAATGGGGATTGAAATTGGAGATACCTGTTTGTATACACTACTGTTTGCCGATGATCAAGTGCTCATAGCTAACGATGAAGAGGACATTGCTTATATGACAAGGAAACTCTTGAATGAATACTGTGAATGGGGGTTGAATATTAATATTAGCAAAACCGAATACTTGGTTATAGGGGAAGAGTCAAATGATCTTCAAGTCGACAACAAAATTATCAAGAGCACAAAGGAATTCAAGTACTTGGGGACCTACATATCATCAGACGGTTCAACTAGGAAGGATGTTAAAAATAGGATTGTGCAAGGGAGAATAGCAATCCGGAAATTGAACCCGATTTTATGGTCTGCAAAAATGCACATGAATACAAAAGTCCAGTTGTACCACACTATTGTGGAGCCAATAACAACTTATGGGGCAGAGTGCTGGCAAATAACATCAAAAATAGACAGCCAGCTTAAAGCAATTGAAATGGACTTTCTGCGCCGTTCATGTAGAGTGTCCAGGTTGGACCATATCCGGAATGACGACATCAGGAAAAGAGCTCATGTAGAAGATACCATTGTGGATAGGATAGAGAGACGACAACTGATATGGTATGGTCATGTGCAGAGAATGGGTGATGAGAGGTGGCCAAAAAGAATGTTGTCTTATATCCCAACCAACAGAAGGAAGAAAGGTAGACCAAGGAAAACGTGGAAAAAGGGAATACAGGAAGCCATGAGGGAGAGAGGGATGGATGAGGGTGATTGGGAGGATAGAAGAGAATGGAGATTGAAGTGCGGGAAGCGGCGCCGGCCGTAGGAACCCCGGAAAAAAAAGTCTACATTTATAGTACGTAAAACGTACTGTAATAGGCCTACTGTGTACTTCATAAGGACATTAGTCGTAATTTAGACATGTTTCTGAATAAAGACACGAATTATTATCAATAAGCTATTGTCCATTGCTAATGAATTTAACCGATATTTTGTAAAATTATCAGGCACTTTTGTTAATTCTCAAAAAGAGAATTGAATTTCAAAAACATGACGTAAAGTGTTGGGGTGAAATTTTCTTTTTCTCAAATAAGTCATTAATTCTGAGCTTCGGTAAATGCGAGACCGGTAAATCGAAGGCCTACTGTAATCACAGTAGTGTTTAATTCGGTCAAAGATGTTTACAGACCCGATTTTAACGCAAATGTTATGAGGATAGACAACGCTGTATACGGGCGTAATTCTAGTTTTCAATAAATGAAAGAATTTATAAAAAGAAAGAAAATTTAATTAAGATTGGTATGTTCAGTCAATTACGATTATTATATAATTTTATATTTTTATTTTACGATTGACTTCTGCCAGGAAATTACATTTTAAGAAAGTGAATTACCGTTTATTGAGTTATTAAATACCAAATATCACCTCCAGCTGGATTTAAATTAAAAGTTAAAATCACTTTCACTAAATTTAAAATCTAGATCGTTTTAATTCAAAATTAAACGATGAGACGTGACTTTTCTTGATTATCTTATCCACTGTCGTGAAAGAGATTACAAATTTCATTTTTCCCCCGGTTTTATGACATAGTAACGAGGCACAAGTACTGCAGTCGTGAATAATTTTGATAATAATACAAGATAAATAAATATAAGTAATCTCTTATTCATATATCCATGACATAAATTGAATATGGAATTTTACAAACAAGTTTTTTTATTTAAAGCAAATAAATTCGTTTTTTAATTTATTTAAAATTTTACTAGAATTTAATTTTTATATTTAGGTACTGGCCTTCGGGCCAGCCCAGTCAGTCAGGTGGTAGAAAGTCGCTATTATTTGTTCAGTAACACCGGTTGGGCAAGCGACTTTGTTTGGTGACCAGTTGACAGCCATCCATGAACAAACTCTACTGCGGGGTCCTTGTTCAAACTCATGTCTAATCCACGTGTCAAAAAAATACAGCAAAAAGCAGTTCCCAATAACAAAAAAAGCTAAAAAAAAATAAATAAAAATTTAGGTACTAGCTGCCCATCCCGGCTTCACCAATGTATAATTTTGTTTTATTTCAATAATTTTTAAATTCAAGAATAGCTACTGAAAACTTGTATTTGTAATTTCATGGCACAACGTTCTGTATCTTAACGATGTTATGTATTTAAGGAAACCCTGGATCCCTATCTAATGTTATGTTAACGTTTTAATCTTTTTCTCGTGAACTAATAAAGATAGAGAGCTAATTTATATTTCAAATTAAAATTCATACTTTTCTGCAACTTTTGAGAATTATGTTTTTAATTTTCATGGAATACTGAAGATCTCCTTAAATTTAAATTTAGTATTGTGAATTATATACACAGTATTGAAATACGTAACAGTAATAACAAATTTTAAAAATGAACTGTATCCGTTTCGGTTAACACTTGATGAATGGGTTTCGGATAACCGAGATTTAATTCTATTTTATTTTGACAAAATTAATTTTCTGATCCCATTTTAAGAAGGACTCCACCAAGTTTCTAATCGTATACTCTATAGTTGGAAGGTAACTTGTTTGCTAGTCCAAGGGGGATGAAGTGCAAGGACGCTTGGTACTAGAGTAGTTATTCGAAATGGTTTGTGAGTAATATTTTTAGAAGCGTGCATACTAATGGTGTTTTTTTTTATTCCCTAACGTGTGTACGTTGCAATCTGTTCAATTCAGAACAATAAGCAACCCTATGACCCAATGAGATGAGGATGATATGTATGATGTGTAAATGAGGTGTAGTCTTCTACAGACACACTCACAGAGTATGGTTAATTGAACCCCAACCATCAAAGTACACCGGTAACCACTGTCTAGCATTCAAATCCGTATAAAAGTAACTACCTTTACTAGGATTTTTTTTTTTTTTAATTCCTTATATGTGTACGTTGCAATCTGTTCAATTGAGAACAATAAGCAACCCCAAGACCCAATGAGATGAGGATGATGTGTGTGGCGTGTAAATGAGGTGTAGTCTTGTACAGATCCAGGTCGACCACTCCTGAGAGAGTATGGTTAATTGAATCCCAACCATCAAAGTACACCGGCAACCACTGTCTAGTATTCAAATCCGTATAAAAGTAACTACCTTTACTAAGATTTGAACCAGGAACCTTTACTAGGATTTGAACCAGGAACCTTCGTCTCCGAAAATCAGCTGTTAAACAGGTGGTTTTGGCGATGACTGTACCTCTAGACCAACCCGGTGGGTTAATAGTGTTATTACTACAACTAGTTTATAGGAGGAGGGAGGGGAACTGTACAAACAATCCTCTCCAACTGCATTCCTTACGCTAGCAATCAAGTAAGCTCCCATCTATATCTAAAGTCCAGCCTTTCGTAGTTAGCTCCTAATGTAAACAAATAATGACGTCACTGAGCATGCGCATTATATAAAAATGAGTAAACGCTGATTGAAAAGTAACAACAAAATATTTTCAAAAGTATTTAAATATAAAATACTTTTAAAAGTATTTTTATAAATGAAATTGTTAGGCCTACATCATGTCATGACTGATGTATTAAGTAATTTAAGTACTTATAATTCAAAATATAGTTAACTTAATAGGAATACGACATCCATAAAGTGGTGGAGTGTAGCGTGCACCCTGTAGTAGCTGGCTTTGGTTTGTTGACAGTAGGAGCAAACTAAGAACGGCTCAACTGTACATCATATTCGTCAAATGGTGTAACAACTCGTCATCTGCAAATAGGAGCGTATGCAAAAATACATCTCCCACAGGAACTCCTACTGTCGCATTCCTTCCCCAATACTTCTTATAAATATATCAACATTATCCTAATAAAGATTCTGTGCTAAGTGATTCGTGGTAAATTGCAGTAAAGTATTGCAGTGGTTGAACATTTCTAAAACAATTAATTTTTTTACCGTAAAATTTAATTAAACCAAACACTCACAAAAATTACTTATTAAACATGTCAATTTTTTTGTTATTATTCAGGTATGCATTCCGGTCGTATCGTATTGCTCTTTAATGTAATAATGGATATAAATATTTAAAAAAAACCTGAAATAACCTTAAGTTATTTAAATTACTTAAGGTTTATAATATACGTATATACTACTTATGATATTTAACATTTTTATTGAATTAGTTTTATGATATGTTTGCTTAATGTAAATTTTTGTTACAAAAAGGAATGAAGAATTATGGTGTAAGTGATTTAGAACAAGGTACACAATAAAAAATGTGGGTATTAAATAAATAAGTAATTTTGTATTAGTTGAACACGTCGAGTGTTAACTTGCCTTTCTTTTTTTTCTTTTTTTATTCCTGATTTGTGTACGTTGCAATCTGTTCAATTCAGAACAATAAGCAACCCCATGACCCACTGAGGTGAGGATGATGTGTATGACGTGTAAATGAGGTGTAGTCTTGTACAGACCCAGGCCGACCATTCCTGAGAGAGTATGGTTAATTGAACCCCAACCATCAAAGTACACCCGTAACCACTGTCTAGTATTCAAATCCGTATAAAAGTAACTACCTTTACTAGGATTTGAACCAGGAACCTTCGTCTCCGAAAATCAGCTGTTAAACAGCTGATTTAAAAGTATCATAAAAGTACATATTGTATCATAAAAGTACATATTGCTGAACTAATAAGTATTTTTAAAATATTTAAATCTCATTTATTCGAAGAGATCCAAATAACCTAAATTCATAGAAGTATAAATTTCTAAATAAAATGATTTTACGTACGATTCTGTTGCATATTAGGCCAATGCTAATCTATTTGGTGAGAAGTAGTGATAGATAAAAATGAGTAATCAAAAACTATCACCTCAGTGAAAATTTTACCCGGGACCTTGTCACTCACATTAGAAAAATTCAGTGTACCCAAATTTTAATAAAAATTTTTGCTTGTGGATTAATCGTATATTAATAAATAATTATTTCATTTAATTATTTATGATTATTAATATTTAATAATTTTCAGTTTTTCTTAGTAATAATTTTCTTTCATTAAATCGATGTTGTTGTTGTTGTTTAGGTCAACAACCGAAAGGCTGGTTTGAACCTCTAGAAGTTTTACTAAGTAAAAACGAGGAGTAAGGTGGTTTACCATTGCCTTCCTCACTGAGTTGAAAGAGTACGCTTATCAGCATGCCAGACCCTCCGAAAAGCACTCACTTTCCACCCTGTAAATGACACCTTCACTTCATTCATCACAGGGTCTGGCTGCATAGTGAAATTCATTACTCTCAGAGGAGATATCTCTGACTAGTGTCTTTTACACTCTACCTCTTCTGTTCTTAAATAGTTCAGTCATATAAGTGGCTGACTATGTGATAAAGAAACAGAACTATTTTTTTTTTTTAGCCCTGGACCGAACAGATAGAGTGCAATTAAAATAACACTCCACCTGCCCGTTTTTGGCATAAAAAAATTGATGTATACGTAAATTATTTAATTTCTTTTTATTTCAGTTCAAATGAAGTTGTGTACCATTAGTCATAATAATTTTTTGTTCTATTATTTGTATTTGGCTGAACGAGAGTAATTTTTTTTATCTTGTATTTTTTTGTAATATTTCTTCAGAATTTTTGAAGTAGGCACACAATTATTTAGAGTGTATTTTTGTTTGTTTTGTTTTTTGCACGTATTGTCGTATTGTCTTTTCTTGTTTTGTTTTTGAGTTTATTTGTAAGTGATTGTAACCTCCGAGACAGGATTAATTTTTGGAGGTCCCTAATTTCCATTCCATGTACGTAAAATATAAAGTGTATTTTATTTTATGTATTTGTTACAAATTGTTGAACTGTATGGTTTTGTTTTTGAATTGTATAATTTTCTGTCGTAATACGATGTTAATAAATGTTGTATTGTACTTATGTTTTGAATGAAAATAAAATTATTATTATATCATGTGGCACTACAAAAGAATCTTCCGTTTATATAATGAAGGTTCCTGCATATACTTATGTGTTAGCGTTAGCTTTGTGAAATGAAGTCTTCTACAGAGTCAGCTCTAAATTTCCAGAGAGATTATGGTTAATTGAACTCCAACCATCAATGTACACCAGTAATCACTGTCTAGTATTAAAATCCGTTTAAAAGTCACTACCTTGACTTGGATTTGAACCACGGAACCTTTTTCTCCGACAATCAGCCGTTAAACAGATGGCTTTACCGCTAGACTAACCCGGCGGCTTATAGACACTACATAAGAAGCTTATCGTACTATCTCAACAGTCTTAATTTTATTTAGCCTATTTATTTTAATTTAATTTCTTTTTAACAATTATTCATTTACAAGATCATAAATTACAATTTAAATACAAATACAATTATTAATACAAATCATCGAATGATTATAAAAGAACTTAACAAACAAAATTAACATGCCCTGGACCTAAAAATTACAAATGATAATACAAAATAAACCATTCCCATCAAATATACCCTTACAGTATAAATGAGAATACAAAATAGTACATTTTCAATTAAGCATATCGACTACAAAGAAAATTGTAATTGAATGAACACACATTTTCAAAGATTTTGAAATGATAATTGAAATTAAATATACTGCTTTAGAAAACAAAACAAAATAATAACTTAATAACTAAAAAGAAATATTTAAATATAAATAAACCCACCAGGTTGGTCAAGAGGTAAAGTCGTCGCCAAAATCAGCTGTTTAACAGCTGATTTTCTGAGACGAAGGTTCCTGGTTCAAATCCTAGTAAAGGTTTTATACGGACTTAAACTTTTATACGGATTTGAATGCTAGACAGTGGTTACCGGTGTACTTTGATGGTTGGGGTTCAATTAACCATACTCTATCAGTAATGGTCGACCTGAGTCTGTGCAAGACTACACCTCATTTACACGTCATACACATCGTCCTCATCTCATTGGGTTATGGGGTTGCTTATTGTTCTCAATTGAACAGATTGCAACGTACACAAATTAGGGATTACAAAAAATATATGTATATAAATTTCATACATTCGTACGTGACTGTTTACAATATGGTTAATAACTGGGTAAACACTCGGTTTGATTATATAGTAAACATTTTACAGTCTAGTGTTGCGCCATAAAAATATCCTTAAAATGATAAAAGTGTCCTCCAGTAAAATGTTGGCGGCATATCTTAGAATGTAGGTGTAGTACACCAGGTTATCTTACAGAACTTGATTACACGCTATTTACCTCGGTTTAACTCTTACTATACCTGTTTTATTTATACTGTTATTAGACCATAATTTATTGACCAATTTTCGATAAATTTTAACTTAAATATAATATAACATTTTTTTGTTTAAAAATAGGCTATAAAATAAACATGAATTAGTCCCGATAATTTTATATAAAATACACTTAGTGCATATTTTATCATTTATTTTAATAACAAAGGCTGTAAATAATTTGTGTTGCCAAAAATGTTTGTTATTCAAGTTGATTGAAAATTATGGTAAAATAATTTTCTACATGATTGTACAGATAAAAATAAAAAAATAATTTTGTATAAACATAATGTCTGCAAACGCTTCATTAACGAGTTATAGCTCTACCCGATTTCATTTCCCCTGGTGAAATACAGTGATACTGAATTTTTCGGGGGCTACTTTTGCGTCAAATATGGTGAATTTTTATGGAAAATCACCTAAATAAATCGAATAAAACCAGTTTGGAAGGTGTAGTGTTAGCAGTTTTTGAGAAAAATGATAAAATATTCAAAAGTTCTTAGTAGAAAAACTGAGTCATCTACGTTTGATGCCCAATAACTTTGTTAAAATGACCTACGAACAAATTATTTTTCCCAATAGAAATTGTAGAGAATTTAATTCTGAAATCAATTATGTAAGCAATGCAAACTATGTAAACTTAAGTTTACATTGCTTACCTCTCGTTGTCTCGCCAGTTACTATTGGAAAGCCGCCGCAAAGACATTGCCTCCTGCACACCATCCAACCAGATCACTTTTGGCCTCTCCCTCTTTCTTCTACCGGCTGGCGTCCACTCCCAAACCCTCCTTGACTACCTCCTACTGGTAACGCGCTATAAGTTGACGATTGCGCCTATCATGCGAAGGACAGTATAAGTCTATCTATCCTACTTACATCGACCAACCCGAAAGCATGAGACATGTATCAACCACCACAAACACTTAACTAATAAAATTCAGTTCAATAAAAAGTTCAGAAAATTAAAAGAAAAATGGTTTTGAACCTTCAAACAGTCTCTTGCCAATGTCAATGCTGAAAAATATAACGTATTTCTGTATAATCATGAGTAAACAATATAAAACGATATTGTATATCCAATATTTATATTGTGGTTATTTCAATTAGTGTGTCTCTTTTTCTTTGAAGCGGTTGCATTAAGGCATTTCTCTGACCTCTCTGAATTTTTATTTCCTTAAATTAATTAAAAATAATTTCAAGTATTTTTCTATCTTCATTGGATGCTTTTATAAAATGTCAAATAATAAAATAAAGCCGAGAAAGATTTAGAGCCTACATTTAATACGTCATATAAAGGGTTTCTTAAAAATCGGTTAAGGCTAATTTGATATTTATAATAAATGTATTTGAATACATTTATTTTATTAAAGTATTTTAATTAATTTCTTGCATACATATTATAAACTTTTACTATGCTAACTAGCCTTGTAAAAGAATTAAATATTTTTATTAACAGAATTTTATATAATATTTTCTAGAATTTTCACCGGATTTCTGGGTATTAAATATGATAAAAATTGTTTGTTAATTTTCTGGTAATAAAAAACTTTTGATATTTAAAATAAATTTAAATGTTACATACGAATTTTATTGGTTTGAAACTTCATAAATAGTAAGTACTTTCGATTGCCAAGAAACCAAGGATTTTTATATGCATATTGATGGTCATCGAGGTTCTAAAATCTAGGTCAACGTGTCTATAAAAATTTCAGTTAATCGTTTTTAAGTAGAATGTTTTGTGGGGGAGTTAATCGCGATTCTTAACACATGTTTTTAATTTTGTAATTCGATTTCAACTTATTTTTATATTAATTTCTAATGTGTATACGTTGCAATCTGTTCAACTCAGAACGATAAGCAACCCCATGACCCAATGAAATGTAGATGATGTTTATGACGTGTAAATGAGGTGTAGTCTTGTACAGACCCAGGCTGACTATTCCTGAGAGAGTATGGTTAATTGAACCCCCAACCATCAAAGTACAACGGTAACCACTGTCTAGTATTCAAATCCGTATAAAAGTAACTACCTTCACTAGGATTTGAACCAGGGACCTTCCTCTCCGAAAATCAGCTGACTCGCGGCAATGACTTTACCTCTAGACCAACCCGGTGGGTCTTATTCAACTGCAGTGTTTAATTTTCTAAAAAATAAACATAAATGGTTATTTTAACTCCAATAGCTACATATCACGTGATTCGTTAACTTAATAATTTATCACATGAGCCTAAAACAGGCAGGTAGAGTGTTAAATTATTTTAACTCTATCTGGTAGCTCCAGAGCTACAAAAAATAGTTCTGTTTCTTATAACATGGCCAGCCGATTATATGACTAAAGTATTTAAGAACAGAAGATGTAGAAGTGTAAAAGACCCTATATTACGTATCTTCTCTGAGAGTAATGAATTTCAATATGACACAGCTAGAACTTGTAGTGAATGAAGTGAAAATGTTATTTGCAGGGTGGAAAGAAGATGCTTTTCAGAGGATCTTGTATGCTAAAAAGCATACTTTCCACTCAATGAAGAAGGTAAACCACCTCACTCCTCGTTTTAAGTAGTAAAATCTCTACAGGTTCAAACCAGCCTTTTAGCTGATGACCTAAGCCAAAACAATCTATTTACATGACAAATGAAACGTAAATGCTGAAAAAAATATTTTTTATCTAAATAAACATTAGATTCTTATAAAAACACGCACCAATTGTTTTTCCCCGAATAGGATCAATTTTGGGCCAAGTAATGTTTCTGGAAGATCTGTTTGCAGCCCACATTCTCAGCATTCGTTATGTGTAGGCTTTTCTCCTTTTTTCTCTCCACCCGATTTTCTGTTTTTGCTCTTCGCACCACATGAAAACACCTTTAAATGCCTTAATTAATTGTCTGAATTTTGTCGTTTCATCAAGTTTTCTCGGTTTATTCCGGTTTTCCCCATATCATTTCTGACTTTTTTAAAATATTTAAACATTCTTCTATAAGTTAGAAATGTGCTGCTATTCTAAATCAATAAATATAATTATATACCCCCCCCCGCACAACGAGCTGTAATTTTTAGAATTTTTAGCTGTAATTTTTTAGAAATGTGCTGCTATTCTAAATCAATAAATATAATTATATACCCCCCCCCCGCACAACGAGCTGTAATTTTAAGATTGATTCCTAATTTTGCTTAAATAGTAAACTCTACAATTTATTTTTATAGGTATCTATAAAAGTATACTGTAAAGTAAAACCGGAAAATTCTGGAAATTTATAAAAACAGTTTATTCAATTCTCCCCTTCGGGATAAAAGGAGCTGAAGATTGATTCTTTATTTTGCTTAAATAGTAAACTCTACAATTTGTTTTTATAGGTATCTATAAAACTAAACTGTAGCGTAAAACCGGGAAATTCTGGAAATTTATAAAAACAGTTTATTCAGTTCTCCTCTCCGGTATAAAAGGAGCAATGGCTTGTAATATAACAAGTACTAGGTTGAAACACGCCTATAGAATCGGTTGAAAGATGTAAGCGTATGCTGTTAGTGTTCATAAATCTAACAAGCGGATCTTTCTATTTGTAGTCATGGCTGAAGAAAGAAATAAATAATTGAAGAAAGAAAAACAAAGAATCTTCGGATTTATGTCCTTGTTGGTTGTAGAAAATGCGGTTCAAGTTAGTCGATGAAGCCATTGTAACTATTTCACCTTTGTTAAACTTTTTTGAAATCATTGTTCGTGTATTGTGTATTGAATATAATAATACACTGTAAAGGAAAAGTCACGTTGCGATAAGAAATATACTAGAATGAGTTTTTCTTAAAGTTTTAACTAGTTTTAATTTAATTTAATTGAAAGTCAGATCTGTTTCGTTATTAGTGACTTTACCAAATACAGTAAAACCTCGATTATCCGAACTAGAGAACCGATAGAATTTTCCAAAACTTCTTATTTTAGAAGACATCTAAAATTTTGTGATGCTTATCGCTAAGGTCCGTTTTGGCATCTGGGTAAAATAAATAATTAGGTAAAAAACTATCGTTATAATTACAAAAACGTATTTATTACACTGTAAATTACAATTAATAATGTTATACTTAAATCAACAAATAAAATACAAATTCTACCATTAGGACACACATAACATTCTACATTCACGGGTTGATATTCCAGCTATCTCGAAGATATTTCTGAGGTACCTTGCATAACTTTAAAAAGTTTTATGTTGTTTGTTGATGCCACTAGAAGTTTTTTACTTATTTATTTATTTATTTTTTTGGGTTTAACGTCCGACTGTTCTGCAGTTACTGCTAACGCAGACGGTGAAAGATAAAATGATTTTTTGTAACGTATGAAAATATGCCGTGCCTGAATGGGATTCGAACCCAAGACCGCATGATGAGAGGCGAGCACGTTACCGAGCACGAGGACGCCAATGCGGCCGGCCACTAAAAGTTAATTAGCTCCAATTAATAGGTGTATAGCTACAGAAAATGGTATAAACAGAGCGGTAGATTTGTTTCACAGAGATACCAGAAGTGAAGAAAAATTATACGAAATACTGAGAAAGAAGACTGTGAACGTTACGTAATGTTTATGTTATCTTAATGGTGTTTTATGTTCTTCGTGTCTTTGTAATACGAGTATATTTTGGGTTCGGCAGCTGACTGTTTTTCTGGTGAAATAATATAAAAAATCTGGTGTGAAACACTCACACTACTTTCTCTTGCCAATGCAAATAATTAATAATAAACCTAACTTTATTAATAAAATATTAGAAATAAACAAAACACTAACCTCAAAAACATAACCTTATTTTAATCATGAGTGAATGACGCAAAATGACAATCGAACTCAGTTTGGCTTAAAAATACGGAAAATCACGCTTTCACGCTAAACTAGGCTCTGTAGAGAAAAATGCTCTAAACAAAAGTTGTAGATCTTTTAATTTTCTATAAATTTATTTATATACACTTTTGTCGTAAAATGCATACTAAGACCGAAATGTTAAAAAAATCGATTTTTCTCACGTTTTCTTGAGAAAAAAAACAGAAAATCGCAAATTACCGCTAAACTAAGCGTTATACAAAAAAATGTTTGAAATAAAAGTTGTAGAATTTTACATTCTCTACAACTTTTATTATATAAAGTTTTGCGCTAAAATGCATATTAAAGCCGCAATCTTAAAAAGAAAATGTTTTTACGTAAAAACAGCCTCAAGCAGAATTTCAGCAAACATGGCGCCTACCCTATATTGTAGAGCATAAAAAATGTAGTAAACCAGGCGATTTTAAAAAAAATCGTAGGACTAGTTTTTGAGAAAATCGCAAAAAAGTGAAAAATTATACGAATAAACTACTACTTCCGGTTGACCGATTTTGATGAAAATGTTCGTGTCGGGTCCGGTAGTGATATGTAACTTAAGTTTCAAGTTTCATGTTCGTACGATGTTCCGTTCTTGAGATATTCTGTTCACACACACACACACACACACACACACACACACACACACACAGACACACACACAGAGACACACACAGACCAATCGCTAAAAACATGTTTTTTGGGTTCAGGGGGTCTGAAAACGTATAGATCCGGTGAAAACTCGATTTCGAAAAATCGACATGAAAACAATACTTTCCTTCCTATATATTCATATAGGCAAGAGAAAGTAGAAATGGCAATATTGCAAGAATATAAAGGTGGAGTACACCAAGACAATATTGTATTGGTGTACTACTGTACCACCTCGCATCCATGCAATCAGCCGTAGTAGTGGGTGGTGACAGCGGGGTGTAGGGGTGTTTCGGAGCAACCCAAAAATAAATTAATAATAAAATATTTACAATAAATTAATGACAATAAACGAACTTGACTAGTCATTAAATTATCTCGCACTTAACCTACAAACAATCCTACTGCAAACAATTATTGTAGTCTACAATACCCGGCAAACGTCAAACGATACACAGTAGTTGTTAGACGACACACAACAGTCGTTAGACCTTCTCCAAACGTAACTGTTTGCCTACACGGTTCACAATTCACAACCCGATGACAAAAATTAAAAAAAAATCTCACTAACCAAATCGGTCTGCGCTTATATACCAAAGCTATTAAATTTTTGAGAAGAACAAAGATTCTCGATATAATAATAAAAAAACAAAGCTTTCTGTCGGTATCTATATGTCTTTACAAAAAGTAAATAAACACATTATAACAGCTAGTTTTAAGGCTAAAAAAATAGTTCTATTTCTTATCATATGGTCAGCCATTTATATGACTGAAGCATTTAACAACAGAAGAGGTACAGGTGTAAAATTTTGATGTAATGATAAAAATACAAAGTCTCTTTCTGTCGGTTTCTAGATGTCTTTACTGAAGTTAAATAAATACATTATAACACCTAGTTCCAGGGATAAAAAATAATAGTTTTTTCTTATGATATGGTCAGCCAAATTTAAAAAATTAATTTTTATTTAAAAACAGAAGATGTAGAGTTTAAATTACTGATATAATAATAAAAACACAAAGCTTTTTGTCAGCTTCTATATGTCTGTATACAAAAGATAAATTAACACATTATAACAGCTAGTTCCAATCCTAAAAGAAATAGTTCTGTTTTTTATCATATGATCAGCCAATTATATGACTGAAGCATTTAAGAATAGAAGTGGTAGAGTTATAAAACTAATCAGTGTTATCTTTTCTGAGAGTAATGAATTTCATAATACAGCCAGACCTTTTGATGGATGAAGTGAAGCTGTCATTTGCTGGGTGCCAAGTAGATGATTTTCGGACATTATGATAAGCATATTTTCCACTCAGTGAGGATGTCAAAAGTAAACCTACTGACTCCTCGTGTTACTTAGTAAAGATTCTAGAGGTTTAAACCAGCCTTTCGGCTGATGACCTGAACAACAAAATATAACTAGGCGTAGTTTCTTAGAAAACAAAGAAAGTAAAACAGATATGAATTATTGATAGCTTAATTGAATTTACAAAATTGATAATTCTTTTCATTTTGATTGGCTGGTTACTTTCATTTTAATTTGACCCCATTTTTGATAATCATTCCATATGTTTATGTATACATGTAATACGTGAAACAATATGCAAACAATTTGTTATACAGTTAATATACGTGTGCTTAAAGGGAAGAAAGTGGACGGAGGATACATGTTGGTACATTTGCAGTACAGGTACGCCTTCTTGCACCAACCTCCACGGTTCAGAGGTCAAATCTCGACCACGTTTACTATTTATTTAAATTTATGAATACGAACGAATAAGATATATTTTCTATGAAGGATTAGCTTTCTAAGTTGCACCCTTCTAATACACTAATTAGAAATTTATTTTTGAATCACTTTCATTGGCTTAATTTACTTATAGTTAATTTTTTATTAAATTTTCAATGAAATTTAGGTCATTTAAATTTTTTTTGGTCAACTCGATAGTGTGGTCAGTGTTGGAAACGACTATTACAATAAAAATTCAATTCCCGATTTATTTTCTCGTATATGGTTAATTTTAGACCAGGTGAGATGACTAGATGTTTTTGGAAGCTCTTTTTTCAGTCCACATTCTCGGCGTTCAGTCCCCGTGTGGTACCGAACTTAAATTTTATAAGTTTCAACTTCGTTCGTTATTCAATCGACTAGAAAAAAAAACAGTCTCTTTCACTATTTATATTCAAAGAGAAAGTAATAAAGCTTGAATTTCAAACAGTAATATAAAATAAAATATTTAAAAAAATCATCTCATCATGAGGTCTTGGGTTCGAATCTATTCAGGAACGGCATATTTTCATAAGTTACAAAAAATCATTTCATCCTTCACCGTCTGCATTGTACATTGCAGAACAGTCGGAGGTTAAAACACAAAACAAAAAAAAATTAAACCACCTAACTCTTCGTTTTACTCAGTAAAACTTCTAGAAGTTCGAAACATCCTTTCAGCTAATAACCTAAACAACAGATGATCAAGAAGATAAAAAATTACAAATGTTTTTTATTTTATTTGTTATCGGGAACTGTAAATTATTGACAACTACCCAATTTGATCGCTGCTTTGCTGTATTATTTGACGTGAATTAGTGGCATGAGTTTGAACAGGGACCCCCAGTAGAGTTTGTTCACGGATGGCTGTCAACTGGTCACCATACCAAGTCGCTTGCCTGACCGGTGTTACTTAAGAAATAATAGCGACTTACTACCAGCTGACTGACTGGGCTGGCCCGAAGGCCAAAAATTACAAATGAATGTGTGAATGATTCAGTCAGTGAGGTCTTTTGCATTTATATTTTTTATATATTTGTACAGAGATATATGACGGGAAAGTAATTACCGTGAGATTCTTTATACACGGCAGGCTGTATAAATGTAGGCCTGACGAAGGCCTTTTTAATCCCATCAACTAGTTTAAAGTAAAATAACAAAATACTATAATACTATTTTATAGTGTGTTGTTTCATTGTGACAGTGAAAGTGTTGTAGGCATATCGTTTTATTAGGAACATCTTCACCTGTTTATTCTCCCCGTTCTATTATTATTATTATTATTATTTTTATTATTATTATTCTTTATCTTTTGTTATTCTTTTGTGTGTGAGCTTGAAACAGACAAGTTTCAACTGAACTTGATCATGAATTGAAATCCATGCCTAATCAGTTAAAAAAATGTACACTAAATTCGCACACAATGTTTTGATACGGTTTCACTTTTCACACTGTTATTATCAGCCTATTATTTTTGTTAATAAACAAATTATATTTAATTAAATTTTATATATATTTTTTTTTTGGATTACTACGATAAATTATTAGGTATTATTTTGTATTATTTATTTAAATGTGTTGTTTATGTCATCAGCCGAGAGGTTGGTTTGAATCTCTAGAAGCTTTATTAAGTAAAACGAGGAGTGAGGTGGTTTACAATTACCTTCCTCACTGAGTGGAAAAGTATCCTTATCAGCATGCCAGGCTCTCTGAAAAGCACATATTTTCCACCCTGTAAATGACACCTTCACTTCATTCACTACAGGTTTTGGTTGTATAAAGAAATTCATTACTCTTAGAGGAGATAACTGTGAGTAGTGCCTTTTACACCTCTACCTCTTCTGTTTTTAAATTCCTTTAATCATATAAATGGCTGACCATGTGATAAGAAACCGAACTATTTTATGTAGTCCTGGAACTAGCAGATTGAGTGCAAATAATTTAACACTCTATCTGGCTGTCATGGGTAAAATTATTTATATGTGATCAAATTTTTTTACTCCTGTCTCATCCTTCCTTTTTGCAATATGTGTCTCCATGTATCTCCTAATATCCATCGACAAGTGATCGTTCTTCCATTATCACATCCACTTAATCACTCCGTAATCTCTTGAGTTTAGATTTATTTCATTTAACAGTTGGACTCAACTCGGTGATCTTCTGAAACCATCTATCTCTGTTTGCTGTTCTTTCATGCCTACACCATTTCAGGTTTTTTTTCTTAGATTCATTCTGTAATATCTTTATTTGTAGTAGATTTTTGTTTAAAATATTTTGTAGATCCGTTTTTTAGTTCTTGATCGCTAAGTACTCACTTAGGAGCTACGCATTTACTCACTTCTGCAGCTACTGAAGTCAATTTCAAATTACGCTAAATATCTCTGTGGCTAACATACCATGTACACTATTTCTGAACACATTGTTTTTGAGATTTTGCATAGCACTTAAGTTGGTAGCTTTGTCGCAACTATATATATCTGTAGACAATTTGTCCATACCGGTTATATCAATTGCTTTCAAAGAATTATTTTTGCCGAGATAAAGAAAGAACTCAACACCTCTGGAACTGTTCTAGATGCAGTAGTTAAAGCTTGCGAACAGAATTAGGGAGAATAGTATACCTAAGCATACAAACACTAGGCTATAAACCAGAGAAAAAGAGAACAAGGACGTCCAAGAATGAAATGAGTAGATTTGAGAGGTTTGGAACGGACAGAGATGCCTAAACTTTGAAAGACAAAAGAAGAAGAAGAAGAAGAAGGATGAGGAGGAGGAGGGGGGAGAAGAAGAAGAAGAAGAAGCAAATTATTGAAGATTGACCGAGCAATCAATTAATTTTTCTTTACTTTATTTATAGTTAATCTCTAGATAAACTTCTACTTGCAGTGTCGGCAGAAGGTGTCACGTTACCGTTGATTGTTGTAAAGATGTGATAACTTTTTTTATCAGTAAAGTTCACATGGACTGATTTTTTTTCATTGACATTAATCTTTCATTTTTCGTCCAAGTAGGCAACTAACTGCTTTGGTAAATACATACGGAATCTTAGATAAAGATTACACAGATAAGCGAATATCGACCAATAAATAAATAAAATGTGAAACTGCTTGAAGAATAAAAATCAAGAAAGATAATGCGGTCTACTTTACCATGTATTTTTATTGTATTCTTTCTGATATTTTCAATTCAATTTCATAATAACCGATTAAAATTTTGTAATATTATTATGTACGTATTACGATACACGAAATACATTTAATTTTTTCACAAGTAACAAAATGATTTAATAAATAGTTACGCTACGATTGCTTTAAAATTTAAAAAAGAAGATGTTTTTCAGTTAAAAAAATGTCCGGCATTGACCCTGTTGTGCAATTGGAACGGTTCAGCAGTTTTCTTGACAATAACCAAACTAAAACATGGTATCTTTGACAGAAAAACAGACAATGTTACTTAACAGGAAACGCTGTGTAATTTGCTTATTTCATTTCGTAACCTCTTTGAACTTTAAAAAATAACTACTTTGATTTAAAATTACTGTACAGTTATTCTTTTTGAATTAAAGTTTTTATTTAGATTCTTTTATGTTATCAGGAACGGTTTTATTTAAACAACTATCCAATTTTATCTTTGAATCATGCTGAATTTTTTGTGTTAGTAGACTGTTGAGTTTCAACAGAAACATATCCGATCATAACACAAACAATAGTTTGTGTTAAAAGTTCCACCTAGTTACCATAAAAACTACCACCATTATATTCCTGCTTAACTACCCGTTTACTTATATTGTGTAGTTATTTATTTAATAAATAAACCCACCCTGTTGGTGTAAGGGTGAATTCGTCGCCGTGAGTCAGTTGTGTAAGGTGACACTGTATGTTGATTTTACTGAAAATTTAGATTTTTGGTTTTTTATATTTTTCAATAGTTCAGACCTAGATCTACCAAAAAACCATTAAATTACGTTAAAAATTTATTTTAATGAAAAAAATCATGTCACCAAGAACGAATATTTTTCATAATTTTATACTGAGCGTTTTAGAGCAAAGGGAATTTTAGTTTTTTTAAATATCTACGTTATTGTATTAAATATTCTCAGCTGTTGGTTCAGATTTCTAACCAACTGTTGATGTGAAATTTACTTGTTTATGTACACCTTGTTTTTGGTTTGTGCCTTTTTGTTTTTGCCTGTTTTCGTAAATTTTGATTTTAAAATTTAGGTACATTTTTCTCAGAAACCGTTTAACCTAAAAGGCTGAAATTTTTACTAGCTATTCATCTTGTACATGCACATATACCCATACTTTTATAATTTCCTCAGGTGCTCCAAAAATTAGCGATATACAAAAATCGTAGAAAACATTTTGTAAAAGTTTTATATAATTCATTATTTTGTTTCAATTTTCTGCTTCAACAGATTAAATTGAAAAAATGTCAATAGCTAAAGAAACTCGACATCGATTAGGTGAGTAAAGTTTCATTTTCCTATCTTTTACCAAACCTACGAAAAATGTACTTGAACATAGCAAATTTAACACTGGCGGGATACAAGGTACAGTCTCTCCTTTACAGTTGATTTTCGGAGGCGAAGGTTCCTGGGTCAAAACCTTGAAAAGGTAGTTATGTTTATACGTAATTGAATATTCGCTTATTCAAATTTATACGGATTTAAATTTGGGATTTGAGCTATGGAACTATCGTCTCCGAAAACCAGCTGCTTAAATGGTGACGACTTTACCACTAGACTGAACCTCGCGTGGTAACAAATGAAATACAGTAATATTTTTTCTAATTTTTTTTTAATCCCTAATATGTGTCTGTTGCAATCTGTTCAATTTAGAACAATAAGCAACCCCATCACCCAATCAGATGAGGATGATGTGTATGATGTGTAAATGAGGTGTAGTCTTGTACAGACTCAGACCGATATTCCTGAGAGAGTATGGTTGATTGAACCCCAACCATCAAAGTACACCGGTAACCACTGTCTAGTATTCAAATCCGTATAAAAGTAACTACCTTTATTAGGATTTGAACCCGGAACATTCGTCTCCGAAAATCAGCTGTTAAACAGCTGATTTTGGCGACGACTTTACCTCTAGACCAACCCGGTGGGTTAATTTTATTTTCTAAAATAACACAAAAATAAATAGGCTACTGTACTGTTACTGTTATTAATAATTCATTGCTAATAGCGTTCTCATTTATTCTTATTTATGTAGTTGGTATAAATTTATAACAAATTTTTGTAATTTCAGTTTTGTTAGTTATTAACCTTTAGGCTTTTATTGGTTAATCATTTTGTTTATTTAATTGTACATCACCTAATTAACATGGAAACTTAGTATTAAATATTGTACAATTTTCGTAAACAATAAACACGGAATCCTCAGACAACTTCACTCCTTTCAAAGGGTTTTTAACTGATTGATTTATTAACAATAGTTTCTATATTAATAACATTATAAACCCACCGGGTTGGTCTAGAGGTAAAAGTCGTCGCCAAAATCAGCTGTTGAACAGCTGATTTTCGGAGACGAAGGTTCCTGGTTCAAATCCTAGTAAAGGTAGTTACTTTTGAATGCTAGACAGTGGTTACCGGTGTACTTTGATGGTTGGGGTTCAATTAACCATGTTCTCTCAGGAATGGTCAACCTGAGTCTGCACAAGACTACACCTCATTTACACGTCATACACGTCATACACATCATCCTCATTTCATTGAGTCATGGGGTTGCTTATTGTTCTAAATTGAACAGATTGCAACGTACACACATTGAGGATTAAAAAAAAAACATAAATTATTACCCATTTTTATAACAGAGCAAATGGGTTTCAAAAATGGGAGAACTTTTATTGGTGCAATTTTTACAATAAAACAAATCATTGAGAAAAGAAGAAAATTCAATAAAAAAGTACTCCATATTGCTTTTATTGATATAGAGAAAGCATTTCATATCAGTCGTTCGAAACTATGGGTGATTTCTCGTACTATAAGTCGATTTTCATTTTACGTCAATCATTCGTGATTAAAATTAGGTTATGTGTTTCATTTTACATTGTTTACTAATGATTCTGCATAACATATTAACCTACCTTTATATTTTTATGTACATTGGCTAGAGAATATTGTGTGAGTGTTTCACATAAGATCTTTTCAGAAATTTATGAAAAGTAATTTACAGATAATTTTAAAATCTTTTTACAATTGCCACCATGTTTCTTTTATTCTATGTCATTAGATTAGACAGGCGTGAAAGTAAAAATGTAGAATTGTAGATTAGATCTGATTAAAAAGTCATTGAAAAAGTTGGTCCAAAGATAAAGAAAAGAGAAAGGTGATGTTAAAAAAATGAAAGATATTCATTGAACAGCATGATACCTCATGTTTAACCTCTGACATAAGATTGAAAATTATCGTTACTAGACTTGTTAAGTATTTTCACTAAGTAGAAAAAATTAAACATACACTTTTTAGTATTTTAACGCAGATGCTTAATTCTTATCATATAAAATACTGGTGTAAAGCATTTCTAACAAGTATTCGAACAAGTATTTAATAAGACTGCATGTAACTTATAAACTTTAACTTAGACTTATAAGTTAAGTTAGATAAACTGGTAAAATTGTCAGCAATAAATCTTAATGTAATTTATTGTACATATTCTAATAAAGTATTAGAATATATACAGGGTGTTACATGAAGAAATGGAAATACTTCGGGAACTCTTTCTACATTTGTACATTAAAGAAAAACTTTCATTTAATCATAGTTCCAAATGGACTCGTTCACTTGAACCGAAATAGTTGTACCAATCAAAACCATCAAACGCTTTTGTCCAGGGATGGTCGATAAGGTTCAGATTTTGAATTACCGCTAGATTCTCTATCAATGGAAAATAGCACTGATAGAACGGTTGTAAACAATTAACGCGGAATTTCCACTTTACCCGTGACATATAAAGTACTCTACAGTACACTTTGAGACTGCTTTAAGAGAACCAGAGAAGTTTGAGAGAGAGATCTTCCGTTAGATAATGGGTCCGTAGATAGTAGACAGACAATACAGGTTACGAAGTCGAGAAGTTTTTTTTTTGCGTCCAGGAGACTTCAGGAGAAGTGTAGGGCATGTCAGTACAGGATAAGTAAGGTACAAAGAAAACGAACGATTGATGGGATCGATTAGAAAAAAAGACTACTATTTAACGGACACCTGTATACAATACATGACAACCGGTTGATCAAACAAATTTTTAAGACACTAAACAAAAGACCTAAGGTATCAGATAAATGGTTTATAGAAGTCAGGAAGGATTTTCAAAAAACCGGAATAAACATTAAGGGGAGACTGCACTTTGTATCCCACCAATGTTAAATTTGATATTTTTAGGTACATTTTTCAAAGGATTGATAAAACCGTATATTTGTCGGGTGTCTTTAGCTACTAATATTTTTTCAATTTAATCTGTCGAAACATAAAATAATTAAAAACAAAATAACGAATCACATAGATTTTTACAAATTTATTTTCTACGTGTTTTGCATATTACTAATTATTGGAGCATTTAAGGAAGTTATAAAAATTTTGATGTATGTGCGTGTACAAGATGAATAACTGGTAAAAATTTCAGCCCGGTAGGTTAAATGGTTTCCGAGAAAAATGTACCCAAAATTTTAATAATCTAAATTTACGAAATCAGGCAAAAAACAAAACGTACACATAAGTGAATTTCCCATCAACAAATGGGTAGAAAGATTAACCAACAGCTAAAAATGTTAAAAATTGTGATGCAGATATTTTAAAAAACTAAAATTCCCTTTTTTTTAAAAACGATTAGTATAAAATCATGAAAAATATTCGTTTTGGTTACATGATCATTTTTCTGGGAACACCTGGTAAAAACTTAATTTGTTCATTAAAATAATGTTTTTGAAGTACTTTTTTTTAGTGTTTATTTGTTATCGGGAATTGTACATTGTTGACAACTACTCAATTTGATCGCTGCTTTTTGCTGTATTTTTTTTTTGACGTAGATTAGACATGAATTTGAACAGGGACCCCCAGTAGAGTTTGTTCATGGATGGCTGTCAACTGGTCACCATACAAAGTCACTGCCCAACCGGTGTTGCTTAACAAATAATAGTGACTTTCTACCAGCTGACTGACTGGGCTGGCCCGAAGGCCAAAACGTAATTTAATGTTTTTGCTTATAGATCTAGGGCTGAACTATTGACAAAACATAAAAAACCGATAATCACAATAATTATCAGTCAAAACCATCATACAGTCTTACCTTAATGAACCGAACCAAATTCAGACAACTACCTACGAACTTTAACGACTTCTATTAAAGCGCAAACAAGAATTCCGGGTGGACAAAAGAAAGGAGAAAAGCCTACAGTGACGAATGCTGAGAATTTGAGCTCCAAAAGAGCTTCCAGAAACGTCTAAAATGACCTCACGTGGTCGAAAATTGGCCCTAATAAAAATAAAGGTGGAGGAGGAGAAGGTGAAGTAGAAGAAGAAAAAATAATAAATAAGGAAATTTTAACACGCTAATTTATTCCGTTTAATGTGCATTGCTGAGAATTTGGGCTCCAAAAGAGTTTCCAGAAACGTCTAAAATGACCTCATGTGGTCAAAAATTGGCCCTAATAAAAATAAAGTTGGAGGAGAAGGTGGAGGAGGAGAAGGTGAAGTAAAAGAAGAAAAAATAATAAATAAGGAAATTTTAACACGCTAATTATTCCGTTTAATGTGCATTGCTGAGAATTTGGGCTCCAAAAGAGCTTCCAGAAACGTCTAAAATGACCTCACGTGGTCGAAAATGGGCCCCAATAAAAATGAAGTTGGAGGAAAAGGTGTAGAAGGAGAGGGTAAAGTAGAGAAGAAAAAATAATAAAAATAAGGAAATTTTAACACTGTAATTATTCCGTTTAACATGCATTGTCCCTTAAGGTAATACTAGCCTGTAGTTGAAACAAACTGACAATATCCGTGAGATGCAAATAAATTGTTAAACAATATTCCTGCTTAAATCATCTCCAATATAAAAAACAAAAGACTAATAGAAAACCCTTCCTGAATATTGTATTAAATTATTATTATTATAAATATTAGCCACATAAAAACAATGAGAAAATTTCAAGTCCGATAATATCTGCATCATGAATGACTTAGCAGTGAAAGTAAATTTCACACACTAAAAATTAATAAACTAAATTATTTCATATAAAAAAATATGTAATAGCACGACATAACATTTATCGATATTAAACTAGGCCTCGGTAATAACGCGGTTCTTAGAAAATATTTACTTATCCACTTTATATCTGAAACCGCACTATAAACGAGTGTTGTTGTTTAGGTCATCAGCCTGTAGGCTGGTTTAAACCTGTAGAGGTTTTACTAAGTAAAACGAGGAGTGAGGTGGTTTAACATTGTCTTCCTCACTGAGTGGAAAAGTATGCTTATCAGCATGCCGGGCCCTCTGAAAAGCACATATTTTCCACTCTGCAAATGACACCTTCACTTCATTCACCATAGGGTCTGGCTGTATAATGAAATTCATTGCTTTCAGAGGAGATAACTCTGATTAGTGTCTTTTACACCTGTACCTCTTCTGTTCTTAAATGATTCAGTCATTTATTGGCTGACCATGTGATAAGAAACAGAGCTATTTATTTTAGCCCTGCAACGAACAGATTGAGTGTAAATAATTCAAAACTCTACCTGTCTGTTATGGGCAGAATGGATGAACTGTTATTAGTAAAATTTCGTTTGAAAATTTGGTACCAGCGTTATTACATTTACAGTACAAGAAAATTGGTTGTCATTTGTTTTGTTTATATTTAATAGTAATTTATTATGTATTTATAAGACTACATACATTTTTTCCTCGTATAGGGCCTATTTTAGACTACGTGAAGTGAATTTAGACGTTTCTGAAATCTCTTTTCGCAGCACACATTCTCAACATTTGCTTAATTTAGATTTTTCTCCTTTTTTCTATACACCCGGTGTTCTGTTTTAGCTCTTCGCAGGAGCCCTTGAAGTCCGTAATTAGTAGTTTGAATTTGGTTCGGTTCATTAAGTTTCTCGATTTAATCCGGTTTTCTCGGTTATTTGATGGAAATATTTTTTACAGATATCAGTCATTCTGAGCTTGAGATAAAAGACATTTCAAGTTATAATTGGTCAATGGCTCAGCTAATTTATTTATATTTGTTCAGGTCAAAAGCCGAAAGGCTTGTTTGAACCTCTAGAGGCTTTACTGAAGAAAACGAAGAGTAAAATGGTTTATTTTGCCTTCCTCACTGAGAGGGAAAGTATGCTTATCAGCATGTCAGGCGCTCTGAAAAACATCTACATTCCACAATGCAAATGACACCTTCACTTCATTCACAACAGATTCTGGCTGGATAATGATGGAATTTATTACTCTCTGAGGAGATAACTCTTTTATACTTCTACCTCTTGTGTTCTTAAATCTCTCAATCGTTTAATTGGCTCTCCTTGCGATAAGAAACAGAACTATTTTTTTTGTAGTTGTGAAACTAGCAGATCAAGTGCAAATAATTCAGCACCTGCCATTTATGGCCATTGTAAGACATTTACTTATAAAAGTAATTATAAATACGGAGGAGCCCGTTGCGTAAAGGTCAGTGCAACGTTCACCCGTCCTTAGTTAGCTCCTACTGTCAACAAACCAAAGCCACCTACTACAGGGTGCACTTTAAAGTCCACAACTTTATGGATGTCGTATTCCTATTAAGTTAATCAAGTTTTAAATTATAAGTACTTATAATATCAGTCAAGATGTGATGTAGGTCTATCAATTTCATTTATAATAATACTTTTACAAGTATTTTGTATTTAAATACTTTTAAAAGTATTTTGTATTTATATACTTTTAAAAGTATTTTGTACTCATTTTTATATAATGCGCATGCTCAGTGACGTCATTTTTTGTTTACATTTGGAGCAAACTAAGAAAGGCTGGACTTGAGCTTCTCTGCTGGAGTCCCGGGTTCGATTTACCGGCAGACTTATCATCACAAGACGTATGTTGTTATGATCAGTGAAAAAAGAAAAAAGAAACCGTTCATGTGTTATTTCAGATTAAGCGACTGTGTGAGTGTGATTATATTAACACTGAATAGATGACGGTATAGATCCTTCAGTTAAGTGAAGAGACAATTACCTTTTGTGAAAGGGAAAGGATTTTAATTTAATGTAAAAATAATAATACTAGTAAAAATAATCCATTTGAAAGTTGTTCATAACTAATAATATTTGCACATGGTTGAATTCGTTTACGATGAGTGGAACCTTTTACATTATTAGAGTAAGATAATAATTGAAAAATAATTTTAACGATCCAATTCATGATGATGACGATTATTGTTAAAATTATGATTACATGTTGTAAACTTATAGGAAGAGATTTTACGGTGTGTACGTACCTTTGATATTTTACTCGTGTATATGTAGTTATTAACAGGAAATGATTTGCTGGTGTTTTTTTTTTTTAGATATCTTTAAAGGACATATAAGTCTAAAAAGAGTAATTACAAGTATTAAGTATAAATGTAGGAAATCTAAATTACTTTCGTTTAAAGTTTTTTTAACCTGTAAAGTGAAAGAAATATATATTGTTATATGATTATTTTTTTGTGATTTAACTTTTTATCTAAAATTATGAATCATGTTGTGTTTTTCGTTTTTCCCTCTTTATTTATTCCCTCCGGTGTTTCCTGTATTTATAACTAACTGCCCCTCCGGGCTTCACCCGATTATAATTTTATTGTATTTCAATCATTTTTAAATTGTTGTTTAGGTGATCAGCTGAAAGGGAGAATTAAACCTCTAGAGGATTTACTAAGTAAAACGAGTTGTAAGGTGGTTTGCCATTGCCTTCCTTACTGAGTGGAAAAATATTCTTATCAGCATGCCAGGCCCTGTAAAAAGTATTTACTCTCTACCCTGCAAATGACACTTTCACTTGATTCACCACACGGTGTAGCTGTATAATGAAATTAATTACTCTGAGAGGAGATAACTGTGACTAGTGTCTTTTACACCTCTACTTTTTCTGTTGTCAAATACTTCAGTCATATAATTAGCTGACCATATGATTTTCGGAGACGAAGGTTCCTGGTTCAAATCCTAGTAAAGGTAGTTACTTTTATATGGATTTGAATACTAGACAGTGGTTACCGGTGTACTTTGATGGTTGGGGTTCAATTAACCATACTCTCTCAGGAATTATCGGCCTGGGTCTGTACAAGGCTACACCTCATTTACACGTCATACATATCATCCTCATCTCATTGAATCATGGGGTTGCTTATTGTTCTCAATTGAACAGATTGCAACGTACACAAATTAGGAATAAAAAAAATAAAATATGATAAAAAAATAACTATTTTTTTGTATCCCAGGAACTAGGAAATCGAATGCCAATATAATTTAGCTCTCTACATGCTTGTTATAGGCATTAGTTTTTAAATTAGTCATAAAAAAATCAAAAACTAAATTTTCTAATTATTTTGACAAATCTGGTAACTTATGTAGTAGCCTATATTTAAACACCACCACCAAGTTTTAGCCATTTACATCTTCCGGAACTCAATAAACAAAAAAACATTAATTTAAGAATTGAAAACCCTTTTTAACTCGTTACAGGTAATTTTGAAATCGTTGAGGTGTAATTTTTTTAGCGTCACTGTATGTGAGATGCGTAGTGACTCACGATATTAATTATTACAAGCCATTTTAAAGGGAAAATCTTATTGAAAATAAGGATCTGGCAGAAGATGGGTGTCTTGGCTTCAAAATCTAAGAACTTGGTTTGGAAAACGCTCAGAAGAGCTGTTATTCACAGTGCAACAAGCAAAGTTTGAATAAATGTAAACGTTGTTGTTTAGGTCATCAGCCGAAAGGCTGGTTTGAACCTGTAGAGGTTTTACTAAGTAAAACGAGAAGTGAGGTGGTTTACAATTGCCTTCCTCACTGAATGGAAAAGTACATTTAACAGCATGCCGGGCCCTCTGTAAAGCACATATTTTCCACTCTGCAAATGACACCTTCATTTCATTCACCACAGGGTCTGGCTGTATGGTGAAATTCATTACTTTCAGAGGAGGTAACTCTGACTAGTGTCTTTTACACCTCTACCTCTTCTGTTTTTAAATGATTCAGTCATTTAGTTGGCTGACCATGTGATAAGAAACAGAACTATTTATTTTAGCCCTGCAATTAACAGATTGAGTGTAAATAATTTGACACTCCACCTGTCTGTTATGGGCAGAAATTCCACATAGCAATAGTTATTGGTATGATGTTTACCAACATTCGTAATGGATAAGCATCTGAACAAGAAGATGCCCAATTACATTCATCGAGTTTCACCTATCAAACTCTTCTGGAACTTAGTAGCCTAAATAAAAATGTTGGTTTTAGAACACCCTTTTCAACCTTTTAGGGGTACATTTTGCAAATATTTAAAAGGTGTTTTTGTAGTTGAATAATAAGTAATATCTCTAACGAATTTCAGCCATCTAGCTTGTTTTGAAAGTACAGTAGGACTTCGATTATCCGTCTACCGATTTACCGTCTTTCTCGCTTAACCGTCAGCTTTTTTAGCCGACTTTGCGCCCGTGAAGGTCCTGTAAATTCAGCCAGCAGCACTACTATTGTGTGATTCACCAAATGCGTGTTCGTCTGTGCGGTTGAATCTATTCTGCATATGTAGAGACCACAACAGAGACTCACAACATTGACAATGGGGCAATTTTACACCTTTTTGAGGCTCTTCCTGGGGGAGAAAATATTGAAATAAACGATGTTGGTGAATGGATGGACATGGACGAACAAGATGCAGGTTTTGAATTTGTCTCTGATGATGGACTCATTCAGCGAATTTTGGAGCCTAATGATCCTGCAGAAAGTCACGAAAGCGACCATGAGGTAGAAGACGCTACTACTAAAACAATCACCCATGCTGAAGCAGAATCAATGTTTTCTAAATGTAATGATTGGTTTGAACAGCAGACTGAAGCAGATTCCACTCAGCTGTTGCTGCTTCGAAGAGTAAGAGATATAGCAGCCAAAAAAAGCCCGAAATGTGTTGAAACAAAAGAAATTAACAGACTTTTTAAACAATAGCTTTGCTGCACTGTACCTAGTGTATTTTATATTGTAATGTTTGCAGCTTGTATGCCTTTATAGTGTACTGTCTGGTAGTACAGTAGTCAACATTAAATTAACATTTTGACACATTACAATGTATTTTTTCATGTTTTTCGCTCTTTCTCCATTAACCGTCTTTTCAGTTATCCGTCAGGGCTTCGGTCCCGTGACTGACGGATAATCGAAGTCCTACTGTAATAAATAAAATAAATTCGTTTAAGGGTTGAACATCCTTTTCAACCACTTAACATGTTAAGAAATAATTGGTAGTTAACTTCCACATATTACCATATTTGTACAAATTTCATCGGGTATCAATGTTTAAAGTAATTTCTACTTCAACCCGAAAATACAGCAAAACGAGCATTAAAATTAATTAGTTGTTAAAAGTGTTGGTTCCAAAAACAAATAAATAAAAAATAATGGAATTATTCTTTATTCATGGTTTGGACAAATAATCGTCTTCCTACACATTATACTTTATATTCTGTCACCTAAGACAACACACAAAGCATTTTATTTACACAACATTTTTGTTAAATTAAAATATATTTTTAATTGTTTCAGATTTCATGATTCAGTAACAAGTTTCTTTCATCATTGAAAAAAGAAAAAAGGTAAGCAATATTTTTTTAGTTATTTAACGTTGGAGTAAAAGAGTAACGTTATCTTTCCTGAAGGTCTTCTTGTAGCCCACACTCTCAGTATTCTTTCACTATAGATTTTCTTCTTTCTTTCATTTATCAAATTTCCTACTTTAACTCTTCTTTTATAAAAAGTAATACTCAAACTAATTAGGATTTACGGGTTAGAGCTTTGGATTTTTTTGTTTTGTTTTAACGTCCGACTGTTTTGCAAATTGCTGCTAATGCAGACGGTGAAGGATGAAATGAATTTTTGTATCGTATGAAAAAATCCCATGCCCGAGTGGGATTCGAACCAAAGACCGCGTGATGAGAGGCGAGCACGTTACCAACATCGCCAACGCGGCCGGCTAGAGCTATGGAGTGTAGCTAGTTCATCAAATTTAGAAATAATTGCAGCGCTTTCAATCAAAATGCCTGATACTAATCACTGCAGCCCCATGGTACGTAACCAATTAAATACTACACAATCACCTAAACCTTCTCGTCATAAAATAAAAATTAAAGAACATAGAGAAAACATTCTAAAAAGTTACAAGAGCATCAAAATCAAATTGCAATTAACCTCTTCGGCAACCTATCTTCTGATGACCTAAACAAAAACCACTGTTTTCCAGAAAAACCATAGTAAAATAATACACCTAAATGAATCAATTAATAAAAAAATAAGACATTTTTAAAATTAATCAAAAATAAATATGAAGAGAGAATTCTTGGTTGACTGAAACAAAAGAAAAACTATTTAAAAAATGTTTAATATTTTTTTTACTGGAGGGAAGAAATTATTATATTTATTCACAAGATATTGAAGGTACTGTTATTGATAAAATATTCTTATTAATGAACTTTAACAAATTAAAAGTAGTTAACCTTCGTTTGTACCGGTTGAATTATCAGAGTCTTTTTTTGTAGTTTTATTAGTTGGTTAGAAAATTATGTACGTTACCGTTAATTTAATGACTAAAACACTTCAAGTTACTCTTTCATTCAGATAAAAAGGTGTACGGTACTCAATTGTATTATGTTACATTTTATTATGACAAACATCGTTTAAAGAAATTCAAGAGATTCTAACTCTGAATAAAATTTAAGGAAACTAATAAAAGATATATCTAAAAAGCTCAACCTATGCATCAATTTTTTGATTTTATTTTATTAAGTTGTTGTTGTTTAGGTCATCACCCGAAAGGCTGGTTTTAACCTAAAGTAGCTTTACTAAGTAAAACGAGGAGTGAGGTGGTTTTGCACTTGCCTTCCTCACTGATTTAAAAAATACTGTACCAATTTTTATTTTTCAGCAGTTTAATTTTATAGGTATTTGATGGATGTTTGTAATATCCAGCCAGTCTGTTTTTTTTTTGTTTTGTTTAACGTTCGACTGTTCTACAATTACTGCTAATGCAGACGGTGAAGGATGGAATGATTTTTTGTAACGTATGAAAATATTTCGTGCCTAAATGGGATTCGAACCCAAGGCTGCATGATGAGAGGCGAGCACGTTATCAACTACGCCAATGCGGCCGGCAGTCTGAAATGCACCATTAAATTACAAAACGAACCCACCGGGTTGGTCTAGAGGTAAAGTCGTCGCCACGAATAAGCTGTAGGCCTATAACAGCTGATTTTCGGATTCGAAGGTTCCTGGTTCAAATCATAATAAAGTTAGTTACTTTTTTACGGATTTGAATACTAGACAGTGGTTACCGGTGTACTTTAATAATTAGGGTTCAATTACCATACTCTCTTTCAGGAATAGTCTGCCTGAGTCTGTACAAGACTACACATCATTTACACGTTATACACATCATCCTCATCTCATTGGGTCATGGGTTTGCTTATTTTTCTGAATTGAACAGATTGCAACGTACACAAATACGGAGTAAAATAAAGATTACATTACGAGATATGTCCGCGACGTCTCTCAAGCGACGCTACGTCAATATAAATGACGCTAGGGTATTCCGTTCCGTTGATGTTTTGTTCGCACACAGACCAATCGTTTATACGATGTTTATGGGGTTTAGAGAGCCTGAAAACGTGTAGGTCTATTTCCGTTGAAAAATTTATTACGAAAAATCGACATGAAAACAATTTCTTTCCTTTCCTATATATTCAGATACAGTATATGGCAAAAATACGTACTATACTAGCAGATCCTAGTACAATAATTCAAACAAACTTACAAATTCATATCATATTTTATAAATTTAGAAGTTTATTTTTGCATTTAAACTATTTTTTTTTTATTCCTAATTTGTGTACGTTGCAATCTGTTCAATTGAGAACAATAAGCAACCCCATGACCCAATGAGAGATGAGGATGATGTGTATGACGTGTAAATGAGGTGTATTCTTGTACAGACTCAGGTCAACCATTCCTGAGAGAGTATGGTTAATTAAACCCCAACCATCAAAGTACACCGGTAACCACTGTCTAATATTCAAATCCGTATAAAAGTAACTACCTTTACTAGGATTTGAACCAGGAACCTTCGTCTCCGAAAATCAGCTGTTAAACAGCTGATTTTGACGACGACTTTACCTCTAGACCAACCCGTTGGGTTATTTAAACTATTAACATACATTTTAAAACATTTTTTATGAAACGAAAACTTTTTTTATTAACCTATCTATTTTTTTTCTTTCATACTATTTGGTATTGGCTAACCAGTTTTTTATTTTTTTTTTAAATTAAATTTGAATAAGTCGTAAGCTTATGTAATAGAGAAAAGAGATTAAAAAGCGAATATGATTTATATCCATACGGTTGAAAGTTCATTCAAAATTAAAAAGTTGTCAAATATATTGTAAATTTAAAAAAATCTAGTGTGAAAAACATATTACACGACTTTCTTTGTCCAATTAAATATGTGTTGTTTAGGTCAACAGCCGAATGGCTGGTTTGAACCTCTAGTCTTTACTAAGTAAAATGAGGAGTGAGTTGGTTTACAATTGCCATCCTCCCTGAGTGGAAGAGTACGCTTATCAGCATGCCAGGCCCTCCGAAAAGCACCCATTTTCCACCCTGCAAATGACAGCTTCACTTCATTCACCACATGGTCTGGCTGTATAATGATATTCATTACTCTCAGAAAATATAACTGTGATTAGTGTCTTTTACACCACTACCTCTTCTGTTCTTAAATAAATCAGTCGTTTAATCGGCTGACTATGTGGTAAGAAACAGAACTATTTTTTGTAGCCCTGGAACCAACAGATCGAGTGTAAGTAATTTAACACTCCATTTGCCCGTTATAGGCAATAAATTAAATTAAATATAACGTATCTTTAATTGTAAGTAAACGATTTAAAATTAAAAACATAACCCAATTTTAATCATAAGTGAATGAGCTGGTCATAACAGGTAGGTAGAGTGTTAAATTATTTGCACTCAATCTGCTAAATTCAGAGATACAAAAAATAGTTCTGTTTCTTATCACATGGTCAGCCAATTAAATGACTGAATCATTTAAGATCAGTAGACGTAGAAATATAAAAGGCACTAGTCAGCGTTATCAACTCTGAGAGTAATGAATTTCATTATACAGGTAGATCCTGTGGGGAATGAATTGAAGGTGCCATTTGCAGGGTGGAAAGTAGATGCTTTGCAGAAGGCCTGGCATGCTGATAAGCAAATTTTCCACTCAGTAAGGAAGGAAAATTGTAAACCACCTCACTTCTCTTTTTTACTTAGCAAAGCCTCTAGAGGTTCAAACTAGTATTTCGGCTGATGACATAAACAAGAGAGAATAACGCTAAATCGACCTCTGTTGGACTTAAAAATACGGAAAATCACTAATTAACGCTAAACTATGTTCTAAAATATAAAATTATTTAAATAAAATTTGTAGGGATTAAATTTCTATAACTTTAATTCTGCCCATAACGGGCAGGTGGAGTGTTAAATTATTTTCACTCGATCTGCTTGTTTCAGGGCTACAAAAAAAGTTGTGTTTCTTATCACATAGTCAGCCAATTGTATGACTAAACTATTTAAGAACAGAAGAGGTAGAGGTGCAAAAGACACTACTCACAGTTATCTCCTCTGAGAGTAATGAATTTCACTATACAGCCAGACCCTGTGCTGAATGAAGTGAAGGTGTCATTTGCAGGATGGAAAGTAAGTACTTTTCAGAGGGCCTGGCATGCTGATTAGCATACTCTTTCAACTCAGTGAGGAAGGCAATGGTAAACCACCTCACTCCTCGTTTTTACTAAGTAAACCTCTAGAGGTTCAAACCAGCCTTCCGGCTGTTGACCTAAACAACAACAACTTTAATTACAAACACTTTTGTCATAAAACGCATGATAAGTTCGCTACCTTAAAACAATCCCAATTTTTACAGTTTTTAATGAGAAAAATACATAAATCACTGGTTGATGCAAAATTAAACGTTGTATAAAAATGTTTAAAATAAAAGTTGTAGGATTTTTAATTTCCTACAACTTTGATTGTTTACAATGTTTGCACACCCAATTTTATTTTAAACGAATATTTATACGAGAAACGTTATCTCGTTAGGCCTAAATAATGTAATAATCTATGAAGTTATTTACAAACTTACTAACTATCCTAACAATAAAAAAAAGTTCACATCATGTAGTAGATCTTTTATAAAACACTTTCTCGATTCCCGGTCACACGTTACGTTGTTGTATTTTTCTTTTTCTCTTTATTACAGTGTAGGAAAGAAAGTGTTGTGGGGTGGGGGAGAGTTCGGGAATACTATTACGTGAATGCGTTTGCATTATAATGTCTTCTAGCACGCCCGTGTATATACAGGTATCTAGTACTATGCGATCAAACGGTGTGTTTACTTACCATCTATTGGTTGAGTCCCAGCACCGTGTATTTGGAAGGAATGCAGTGCGTTGTTATAGTTTTTTTTATCGCTAATGGTGTACGTTGCAATCTGTTCAATTCAGAACAATAAGCAAAAAATAATATAACAATAAGCAAAAACACAGGTAGAGTGTCAAATTATTTACACTCAATCTGTTCGTTGCAGGGCTAAAATAAATAGTTCTGTTTCTTATCATATGGTCAGCCAATTAAATGACTGAATCATTTAAGAACAGAAGAAGTAGAGGTGTAAAACACACTAATCAGAGTTATCTCCCCTGAAAATTATGAATTTTATTATACAGCCTGACCCTGTGGTGAATGAAGTGAAGGTGTCATTTGCAGAGTGCAAAATATGTGCTTTTCAGAGGGCCCGGCATGCTAATAAGAATACTTTTCTACTCATTGAGGAAGTCAATAGTAAACCGCGTGACTCTTCGTTTTACTTAGTAAAACCTCTACAGGTTCAAACCAGCCTTTTGGCTGATGACCTAAACAACAACAAGCAACCCCATGACCCAATGAGATGAGGATAATGTGTATGACGTGTAAATGAGGTGTAGTCTTGTACACACTCAGGTCGACAATTCCTAAGTAAGTATGATTTATTGAACCCCAACCATCAAAGTACACCGGTAACCACTGTCTAGCATTCAAATCCGTATAAAAGTAACTACATTTAGTAGGATTTGAACCAGGAACATTCGTCTCCGAAAATCAGCTGTTAAACAGCTGATTTTGGCGACGATTTTGCCTCTAGACCAACCTGGTGGGTTAGTTGTTATAGTAGTGGGAGAATGAATGAGTGTTAGTAGTCTTTCACAGCTGATGCATTTGTACTGGTAACGTGTACTAACTAGAATAAAAACATATTCTTATAATCCGGCGCATTAATTTAACAAATACCTACCGGGTTATTAACTTGGTCGGAGTCATAATATTTAACTTACCAATTTATATCAAAACATGTAAATAAATAAATGTGATAAATACAAGAAATAAGTTAAATACGGAAAGTTTGAAAACAAATGTTTTGTATAAGAGTAATACAACAATTGTTCTCCCAGCATGCGTCACTCATTCAATATACTTCACCCGTACTATTCATCCCGCAACTACACGGAGCTTGGAACCGCACAATACAGTATTTGTGTTTACATTTTAACTTTAATTTTATCACTACAATACATAATACAAAAAATCTACACAAGTATTACTGACTCTTTGTAAAGTTCAACTAACTTATACAATACCGACACACTGAGGGTGGAAATTTTTGATCGTCAGGAGTGGGCGGAGGGACAGCCAGTGATACCGGAAGGGGCTACCGTTTGGTATACTGACGGCTCAGTGATGAGCGGAAGAGCGGGATTGGGGGCCTGGGGGGGCCGGGGGAAAGATTTCCCTGGCCCTTGGGTGTAACATAACCATCTTCCAAGCTGAAATATTGGCCATTAAGGTCTGTGCGGAGAGGTGTATTGAGAGGCGCCTCAGTGGGTCGCACATTTATATTTTGTCCGATAGTCAGGCGGCCATCAAGGCTTTGAGTTCTTGTATTTTTGAGTCGCGATTGGCCTATGATTGTCGGGAAGTTTTGAATGCCGTGGCCAAGCGTAACGTGGTGACGCTGCGTTGGGTGCCGGGGCACCAGGGAGTGCCTGGAAATGAGAGAGCGGATGCCTTAGCAAAGAAAGGTGCAGCCTCTCACTTCATAGGCCCAGAGCCATTCTGTGGAATTGGTGAAGGCTATTATAGAGGTATAGTTAGGGCCTGGGAAGAGGAGGCTAAAACCTCCTATTGGGAGAAGGTGCCAGGCTGTGAACAGGCAAAGAAATTCATTGCCTATTCCAGCAGAAAGGCTGGGATATATAATAGACTAGGAAGACAGGACTTGAGGAGGGTAGTGGGCCTGATGACTGGTCATTGTAATCTTGGGGATCATTTATCCAAGATAGGAGTTGCTGAAGAGAGCCTGTGTAGATTCTGTCATGAGGCAGAAGAGAAGGCTGAGCATATTTTATGCAGTTGCAAAGTGGTTGGCTGCAAAAGAAGAGCGCTGATGGGTAAGGACGTGTTAACACCTTCTCAGGTAAGTGCACTAGATCCTAGGCAGATCCTGCGCTTTATTGAAAGTGTGGGTCTTGCATAAATTAGGAATAGGGGCAATCACAAAAGATCTTTTAGGTCGCGGTGAGGAGGGGCTGCAGAAGCCTGAACGCCCTGGTGGTAAAGTAAAAGTAAAAGTAAGTAACTTATACAATATTCAATAATATCTATTCAGTAACTATAATGCTTTCTACCGTCGATGAGCTCTGCTCTTCCACGCGTTCATACCAATCAGAGTTTACCAGCGTTTCCAGATTGTACGAATGTATCAGCCTGACAAACATTACGCGCGCATGCGTTTAAGAGCTGCAGTAGTTCACTCGTGGCTTGTATCTCGTACTGAACAAGTCGATTATAGAGCGCGTTGATATGCAATATTTTATAATATAATCAGCTGTTTGTATGTTCATATGTTATAATAGTTATTGAACGACCAAAAAACTGGCTTACAAAATATATACCAGAGCTTTGAGAGCAAGTATTGGCAACGTTGCTGCCAAGTCATTGGCTAGCTATGAAGTGGGCAGGGGGGGGGGCAATGCATACTCTAAGAGCTCATCACCCTTGAACAAATAGTATAATACTATTGAGATTAGATACGGTGTCGTATTGAAAAGGCAAGAGGGGTTTCCAATGCAATTGGTTCAGTGTTTTGGAGCCATAACTTGAAATTTGGCACCAAATTACGGCTCTTCTGATGCTATGTGTTCTCTGTTCTTCTGTATGATGTTGACAGTTGAACCTTGAACAGGGCGACTGCATGCATACCGACTTGAGGCTTTTGGCAGAATGTTAAGAATTCCGTTGACGCAGAAAGTCACTAACGTTGAAGTTTTGTTGAGAATGACCAACAATGGATCACATGCGATCATTTAGTATATTTTATTCTTTTTCAGTTTCTTTATTTTGATGGTATTTTAACAATCTCTCGGATCTCCATTTGCTCAACTTTTCTGTTAATATTTGTTGGATGTGTTTACTCGCGGTAGAATTAATCTGCAGTCTCTTAGTTTATTATTTGTTGTGACCCTTTATTCATGATTTGTTGTTCCGTGATGCCTAGTTTTTGGAGATCTTGTTTATAATTTCCTTCGGCCAGTATTTATGGTTCTTGAATATTGTTCTTCCAATTTTAATATTCGTTAGGATAGTCTGTTGTCGTCCGTCCTTTTTAAGTCCGCGTAAAATGCTATCATTTTTTTCCTTGTTGTTTAGGTCATCAGCCGGAAGGCTGGTTTGAACTGTAGAGGTTTTTACTAAGTAAAACGAGAAGTAAAGTGGTTTACCGTTGCCTTCCTCAGTGAATGTAAAAGTACGCTTATCAGCATGCCGGGCGCTCTGAAAAGCACATATTTTACACTCCACAATGATACATAAACCACAGGGTCTGGCTGTATAATGAAATTCATTACTGTCAGACGAGATAACTCTGATTAGTGTCTTTTACGCCTCTACCTCTTCTGTTCTTAAATGATTCAGTCATTTCATTGGCTGACTATGTGATAAAAAACAGTATTATTTATTTTAGCCCTGCAACGAACAGATCGAGTGTAAATAATTTGTAACATTTTTTCCTAGTATGTTGTTTAATGGTTCCGTTATTTTGTATAGCTCCTTGTTAGGAAGTAATCTGTACGTGTCTACTATGTTTTTAATTGTCCTTAAGATGCTCCGTTCTATCTTCTCCAGTTTTTTGATTGTGCTTAATTTTATTGTGCTTTATTTTATAATTGTTTTTGCTTCTTAGTTGGAATAGTATTTCACTGACGTATGTAGTTTTAGAGAGTATAATATTTTTGTCCATAACAGAGAGGTGGAGTGTCAAATTATTTTCACTCAATCTGTTCGTTGAAGGGCTAAAATAAATAGTTTTGTTTCTTATCACATGGTCAGCCAATTAAATTACTAAATCATTTAAGAACAGAAGAGGTAGAGGTGTAAAAGACACTAATCAGATTTCTTGCCTCTGAAAGTAATAAATTTCATTATACAGCCAGACTCTGTGGTGAATGAAGTGAAGGTGTCATTTGCAGAGTGGAAAATATGTGCTTTTCAGAAGGCCCGTCATGCTGATAAGCGTACTTTTCCTCGCAATTGTTACAACCTCAGTCTTTATTTTACTTAGTGAAACGTCTACAGGTTCAAACCAGCCTTTCGGCTGATGAAACAACGACTTTATTTTTGTAGTGCCTCAATTTCAGGTTTATAGACAATAATTTTTTGTTGTAGCTACATATTTTTTGTGAAGCCCTGTACTCTCTTTAGTTTGTTCATCCTATTTTCTATTGCGCCCTTTTCCCATCTTGTTTTGGACGATATACGTAGTTTCCCCTAGGAACTTGAATATTTTCACGATTTTTCTTTTGTTATTTACGTATTGTATGTAAAAACTTGTTGCTTCATTCTTTCCCTTTGTTATCTTTTATTAGTATTTCTGTCTTTTCGTAGGAGATTTGTAGACCTACCCTTTGCACTATCTCGTGAAGTATTTCTATTTGTTTCACTGCTTCCCCTTCCATCTCTGCCAGTAGTGCTGTTGTTGAAGATTGTACTATACTTAAAACCATTATATTTCCTGCAAAAAAGTCGGTAGTAGAAATGGCCGAGTTTAACGTTTGCCTGGTCGTATAATAATCAGTACTATTTTGAAAGGTCAACAAACTGTTCGCCTCAGATGAATCACGCAGGGCTTCTAACCAAGTAGGTGGTAAAATGATGTATAAATATACCTTAATAGATACTACGTAGTAAAACCTTGATTTTTTGAAACTTAAACCTGATTCCAGTATCTACCTGTATAATTTAACTTAATTTTATGTATCATCCGAAAGATCAAAATTTTAAAAATGAAACGGATATGTGAGTAGATATTGGTTGTTGTTTTTTTTTGTTTGGTTTGTAATTTTTCTTTTTGCTGTGTTAATAAACACTATATAACACAATATCAGTTAAAATTGAATTTTATATTCATTGATTCAAACTTGTATGTCTATATACATAAATAAATATTTATGTTTAAATAAACAAACAGATGGAGTGTTAAATTATTTGCACTCGATCTGCTAGTTCCAGGGCTCCAAAAAGTAGTTTTATTTCTTATTGATTTTCATTTTGCGTCATTCACCATGATTACAATTAGATTATGTTTTTCATTTTAACCCTGAGAACGTGTTGGCCTACATTCGGTTCAAACTTAATTTCGAACAATCGACATGAAAACAATACTTTCCTTCTTTACAAATTCATATAGGAGAAGAAAAAGTAAAATTAAGTGTAAAGAAATTCCGTTTTAATTACAGCTTTTTCTCTCTGACTAGAATTATCGTGGGGAGACTCCCTCATGTATGATTCATACTATGACTTGGCTCTTTTAGTAAATGGAGCTCTTCAAGAGCTTCGAGAACATCAAGAATTTTGAAAACTTCAAAACTTGAAAAAATTATGATGGCGTCCTCTCTGGTAGAACATTCCGGAGGTAAACTAGTCCTTTGTTCGGATCTCCGGGCGAGGACTATCAGAGGGGACTTCATCAAAAAGTACAAAATATAAAGAGTGTTACAGGTATGTAAATATGAAACGACTTGAGCAAGATACAACAGCTTGCAGAACTGCATCAAACTAGTCGAGTGGCTGATGACGAAAATTATATCCCGCTATACCATAATCAGTCAAATTTTACAGAAATGACAAACATATTATACAACGGTAGACTTTGTTTTACACGTAATGTTATATGTGTAGATTAAGTAACATTATACGTTACTATAAGGTTACCAACTAAAATTAGCATCAACAATAAAACGTTAACATCAACAATACAACGAATTTAAATAAGATAACACACACACACACACACACACACACAGGATTATATAACAACACAATTCAACCTACACAATATTTTTGTAATGAAATTATGCCAACTAGTTTTATAATTTATAATATTTATTAAATGACAACTGTGACACGGTTCCAAATATTTTAATAAAATATATTACTATTATTATTATTATTATTATTATTATTACCTTTTAAAAATTTCTCCTATTTCACAAGTTTTGTTTATGTTTTTTTTACATTATTACTAGAATTCTTATTCCCATACTTATATTTCACTAGTATGTGTATTTGTTGTAAATAATTTTAATATAATTTTAGAGAATAAAAAAAGAAAAAAAGAATATTTTTCTAGTTAAATGAGGTTTATTGCTGTAATAAATCAGTCGATTATATTGTGTAAAATAAAATGTTAAATTTTAATTTTATTTTATTTTATGTAAATTATTTCCTTATTGTTTCTTTTCTTATTTTTACTTCAATTTTATATTTCGTACTATAATGTAGGTTGTAGATTATTTCATTTCTGAGGGAGCAATATTGTCTCTTGTCTTGACGATCTGATAGCACCTTCTTCTTCTCCTTCTTCTCTTTCGTCGTCGTCTTTTTCTTCTTCTTCTTCTTCTTCTTCTTCTTCTGCTCCTTCGTCGTCTTCTTCTTCTTCTTCTTCTTCTCCTTCTCCTTATTCTCCTCCTCCTCCTCCTCCTCCTTATTCTTCTTCTTCTTCTTCTTCATCTTCTCCTTCTTCGAAACGTGCCTATCCGCTTCGAGTGTTGGCGATCATCATGGCTAATCTAACCCTTTGCCCATAATGGGCAGGTTGAGTGTTAATTTAATTGCACTCGATCTGTTTGTTCCAGGGCTACAAAAATTTCTTCTGTTTCTTATCACATAATAAGCCAATTATATGACTGAACTATTTAAGAACAGACGGGGTAGAGGTGTAAAAGATTCAGAGTTATCTCCTCTGAGAGTAATGAATTTCACTATACAGCCAGACCATGTGGTGAATGAAGTAATGCTGTCATTTGAAGGATGGAAGTAGGTGTTTTTCGGAGGGTCTGGCATGCTGATAAGCATACTCTTTCAAATCGCTGTATTTTAAAATAATTGATATTCCTCCTAATATTTTCATTTGCTGAAGTTCTTAACAATCTCATCGCAGCATGCTCTATTCATGATATCTTCTGAGCAGTCGGGATCCAACACTCTGAATTATAGTGAACAATCGCAGAAAAAAATGTGTAATGAAACAGTGTTCTTCTGCACTTTACCGACCAACGTTTTACTAGAAGTGTATTTAAACCTTTGAAGCTTCTACATTTTTTTAGTTTATTTTCAATCGCATCAACATCTTTGTTATTAAAGACAACTTTCAGTTAAGAAACGGTGGGTTTGAACTTTTAATAATTTTTCAGACCCTGGCCAGGAATCAAATCCGGGACCTCCACTTTGCAGTGTAGCATGCTAACAACTTGACCATGGAGACAGCATCTTCTACAATTTGGTTTCTCTTTCTTGTCATTTAATTTACAACTTAAAATTTAAAATTTGATCTGGGAAAGATCATGAAAATGTACTTTTGTCCAGATTATTTGAAATTTTGGGACAATCTGGAGCAATGGTGCATGTACGGGGTGTGTAAAATAGTAATTACTTTGCGCTGTAAAACAATGTAATTGAATTAACAGAGTGCTTCAAGTCACCAAGAGTTTAAATCAGTACGTCCACTTTGTTTAAAATCATATTCCAAGAGCACTTGGAAAATTGGAGTATAAGGTCTCGATTTATGGACTTGAAATTAGGGAATGAAATCTTAACCCATTCAATCCCAAAATTTTTAACTATATACAAAAAAGAGATTCGCCGATGATATAGTAGTATTAGCCGAGGCAAAGAATGAACTAGAGGATGCCTTAAATGGAATGGATGAGATCTTGAGGAAGGATTACTTCATGAAAATTAATAAGAACAAAACGAAAGTGTTGTGCAGCAGCAAGAGTGGTTTAGAAGAGATGGGAAATTTAAAAGTAGGCAACGAAAACATACAGGAAGTTGGGGAATTCTGCTATCTAGGGAGTAAAATAACAAAGGATGGTAGAAGCACGAGTGATATCAAGAGTAGAATTGCTCAAGCTAGAAAAGCCTTTGAAATGAAAAACAGCTTACTGACTACACACATTGATTTACATATTAGGAAAAATGTCTTAAAACATTATGTTTGGAGTGTAGCATTATACGGAAGTGAAACGTGGGTGATAGGGGCTGTAGAACGGAAGAGGATAGAAGCTTTTGAAATGTGGTGTTATAGGAAAATGTTAAAGATTAGGTGGGTGGACAAAATAAGTAATTTAGAGGTTCTTAGGCGAGTGGATGAAAAAAGAAGTATATGGAAGCATCTTACCAAAAGAAGGGATAGGCTAGTGGGGCATATTCTAAGACATCCAGGTATTGGGCTATCAATAATGGAGGGTAACATTGAGGGAGTAAATTGTAGAGGGAGGCAAAGATTAGAATATATTATAAAGCAAATTACAAAAGATGTAGGGTGTTACAGGTATGTAGATATGAAACGACTTGCGCAAGATAGAACAGGTTGGAGAACTGCATCAAACCAGTCGAGAGACTGATGACAAAAAAAAATACAAAAAATTATGTGTACATTGTTTCATAAATTTAAGTGTAATAAAATCACTTTTAGTGCTTTAGCCCTTTTGATGGCCTGACAAAAAAGTGTGACACTTCCGTCACATTGGGACTTGATGGTATCAAAGTTCCTAAAAATATGAATAATTAAAATCATGTTCAGGCTTCCTAAACAAAACATATTCTCTTACTTATATTTGTAGCAAAAAACTAAATATGATTTTAATATTAAAGACATTATTTAAGACTTAACAAATTTTACAACGAAAATATATTGGTAAAATGGATAAAATTACTATTTACTAAAAGTCTAAAAAATATACTTGTACATACATACATACAACAAATTCGAGAAATGCTACTTTATTTTAGTTAATGAACACGAATACTTGAAACTAAAATTAACTTTAAAAAAAACTGATGATCGCTTCCGTGGCGCAATGGTCAGCATGCTATACTCCAAAGCGGAGGTCTTAGGTTCGATTCCTGGCTAAGGTACAGAAAATTATTACACTTCACACCCAGCGTTCTTTCATCCAAAGAAGTCACTAACACCTAACATTTTGATGGCTGTTATTTCACTCTTATGTGACTTCTATGGCGCACTGGGTTAGAAGGGGTTAAATACCCTTCTGTTTGTGAGTGAACAAGTATACTCAGGTACTCATTGTGAAGGAGGTCTACCCAAAGAGAGACCCCACTCATTTTGAGCAAGACGCTTTGGTCAAAAAACATCTCAAAAAGGGTAGCTTTAAATACAGTATACGATAGCCACAAAATACATAACTGGTAAAAAGTCGAAAACTGCGAAATTTAACGAAAATGTTGGATTTTAGTTACATATAACGTATATAATAAATGACGTCACTCTGTTACATTTGCTTAAAAATTTAATCTACAAGATTTATGTTGGGTAATTTAAATAACTGAAACAAAGAATTACAGATTGCGCATACGTTTTCCTTGAGTCATTTAGGCTACATTACGACATTTATTTACATCATTTTCTCACGAGTATTTCTTTCCTCAATATGAGTTTTAAATTTGTTTAAAAATTTCATGAAATAAATTTTGTTTATTATTTTTAAAAATATTTAAATAATTTATCAAGTTATCTAAACATTTTTAATTAGGTACCAAATACTTCAGCTTATTAGATTCTTCACCGGTTTTTGTTATAATCACTTGAAAAATTTTATGTAAGTTACTAAAAATTTAAGGTGCAATTAAATTGGAGAACTTATGTGGCAGAAACGAAAAAAGTCAGACTTAAAATTAATTTTACTTCAGATTACGGCCTTATTATGCATTTTAGGGCAAAAGTATATATAAACAAAGTAGGTAACTAAGTTGTAGAACATTTAAAAATCTATAACTTTTATTTTAAACATTATTTTGTACAACGATTAGTTTAGCAAAAATTAGTGATTTTTTGTTTTTTATTCATTAAAATCGGTGAAGAATGATATTTTTTTGAGATTGCTGCCATAGTTCGCATTTTACGACAAAAGTGTCTATAATTAAAGTTATAGGCTACAAAATTATAAAACCTAAAACATTTATTTTAAGAATTTTTCTCTATAGAGTCTATAGGCCTATAGTTTAGTAGCAATTGCTGATTTCCCGTATTTTTAAGCCCTACAGAGTTTGCCTTTCATTTTGCGTCATTGACTCATGATTAACCAACCGGATTGGTCTAGAGGTAAATTCGTCGCCAAAGTCAGCTGTTTAACAGCTGATTTTCAGAGACGTAGGTTCCTGGTTCAAATCCTAGTGAGTGTAGTTACTTTTATACGGATTTGAATACTAGACAGTGGCTGCCGGTGTACTTTGATGGTTGGGGTTCAATTAACCATACTCGCTCAGGAATGGTCGGCCTGGTTTTGTACAAGACTACACTTCATTTACACGTCATACACATCATCCTTATCTCATCGGGTCATGGGGTTGCTTATTGTTCTGAATTGAACAGATTGCAACGTACACACATTAGGGATTGGAAAGAAAACATGATTAAAATTAAGTTTTTCATTTTATATTGTTTACTTTTTGCCCATAACAGGCAGGTGGAGTGTTAAATTGTTTTCACTCGATCTGCTAGCTCCAGAGCTACAAAAATAGTTGTGTGTCTTATCACATTGTCAGCCAATTGTATGACTGAATCATTTACAAACTGAAGAGGTACAGGTGTAAAAGCCACTAGTCACAGTTATCTCCTCTGAAAGTAATGAATTTCATTATACAGCAGAAGACTCTGTGGTGAAATAAGTAAAGGTGTCATTTGGAGGGTGGAAATTAGAAGATTTTTATAGAGCCTGGTATGCTGATAAGCATACTATTCTACTCAGTGAGGGAAGCAATGGTGAACCACATCACGCCTCGTTTTACTTAGTAAAGCCTCTAGATAAAGGTTTAAATCAGCATTTCGGCTGATGACCTGAAACACAAAATTGTTTATACTCATGATTAATAAACATAGGTTATATTGTTCATTACCTACATAGGCAAGAGAAAATTGTATGAGTGTTTCACACCAGATTTTTATATTTCATTTCGAAAATTATATAATAAAAAATACTGTTACTTTTTTCATAATTTACATAAATAAATTTCATTCTATTGTTGCCTTATTCACAACTGATCGCAATAAAAATAAATAAATAAATAAAATGAAATAAAATAACAAAGTAGGCTCTTATATTTATGCGGGTCATAAAATTGTCATAGAAAATAACATCTACCTATTAAAACTCTGTGGTCTTAAAAACATAGCTACAATTGAAGTGGTAACACAAACACAATAGTGAAAACAAATCAGTTATTTTGCATTTCATCTTTGTTTGAAGCTGTAACGACAGAAAGAATTGTGCTGAAAATGATGAACAATGTACACAATAACAATAGAAACAGGGAAACAATTTATTTTCTTACAGCATCATTTGATTTGTGATGTTTTGTAGTCGTAACTCCCTCTTTGATTCCTCTACGTATTCTATAGAATTTTATATTCCATAGTCGGCCTGTCTGTTGATTTATACAATGTATGAAAAATTTTCCTTTGTCCCTTTCAATAAGTTTCATTATAATATAAAAACGTTATGTAAAAACTCACGTTACTCAGCGTTACTAAACTCTGTAGAAAAACATATACAACAAATTTGTACGTTTTTTTTAAATTTTTTAAAAGAAAATTGTTTAAAGGAAATAAATGAGTGTTTATTTTATGAGATTGGGACAGGATTCATGTACGGTGGATAGGACGATCCCGATGTCTCCTCCCCTCTGCAGTCTCTTGATCACCCTCTCTGTAAACTGAGCGACTAATTTCCAGCTCGCTTCATATTACAGTTGTGACTCTTTTTAGGCTCCACACTGCAACTCCTCTATTTACGTAGATATCTCTTTATTCTTTCGAGAAGACGTCTGAAAATCCATCTGACACACGTGACCATTCTTAAGAACATAAACATTGCAGTTTTATAGTGACGACTGTATTTTACCGATGTATCAGAAGCTGTTGCCAATTTCATCTTATACACCGTTATTTATTTCATGAAACTGTAAATAAATTATACGTTTAGCAACTTTAATATCTATCTTCTACTACAATACTTTCTAAACTGACGGTTTGCAACATGTATTCATATATATTAAGATTCAAACTTTTGTAAAAAATACATCTTGTATTATTTTTAAACATGCATTTTATTAAAATGTGAAATACAACATTTATAAATGATCGAACGTTTAATATGAATACGTATTTATAATATAGTGACGTAGTGATGTAGAGTTTGCATAATATTATAACACGGATTATGTAAGTGGTCCGTAATAATACATGTGTGTATAATGCACTACATATATTTATGCTGGCGTTGTTTGTATGTAGTAAAAGAAACAAAATATATGCCATAACGTATAACGGTGTATTGCAGGCCAACTACTTCAGAGTATCTAACGGGTGTCCAAAAAATAAAATAACTTTATACCTACACTTATTTAAAATTAAAATCTGGTGTTAAACACTCACACGACGTTCTCTTACAAATGGAAATAATGGAATATATATTTTTTGTCTATAACTTGATGATCTCCCGCAGAGGAGGCAATATGCGGTTCGTAAACTATTTCAGAAAACATACAGCTAACTTTTTTTTTAAGTAACTGAAAGGTTTTGGAAATACGTGGTTTATAAAAAAAATGTTCCAAATTTTGAATTGTTTAAATAACACAAAGTATATATTTATTTGTGACGAAGTTTATTATATATTTTCTATATTATTTTCTGTTCTCTCCTTCTTAAAGTTTAAATTAAACAGTAGACCTTAGTGAATTTCTCAGTTAAGTCGAAAACAGTACATTACATCCGTACATCATAAATACTGCTGGTTATATAAATACACAAATGTATTTTTGTTAACATATAAAGCGAATAAAAATCAAAAGCGCAGGGAATTTTAAAGAAATACTTAAGACTGAGAGTAGACGAAAGACTAACATGGAACCCACATACCCGATTTAAAAGGCAATCTGTTATCGCGCGATTAAAACTACAGTCTTATTCACCATAAATCTCCCTCTCCAATCACTCAGAAACTCAACTGTTACAAGTTACTTCTTCGTCCTAATTGGACCTACGGTTTAGTGATCTACAATCAATCTTGTACGCATCAGCTAAAAAATCTTATTTTAAACGTATTCAGACATTCCAGAACAAAACTTTACGGATCATCACAGGCTGTCCAACATTACGTTAAAAACAGAACGTTACCCAGAGACCTTAATATCATTACAGGCTGTCCAATATTACGTTAGAAACAGAACGTTACCCAGAGACCTTAATATCATCAGAGGCTGTCCAATATTACGTTAGAAACAGAACGTTACCCAGAGACCTTAGTATCATCACAGGCTGTCCAACATTACGTTAGAAACAGAACGTTACCCAGAGACCTTAATATCATCACAGGCTGTCCAACATTACGTTAGAAACAAAACGTTACCCAGAGACCTTAATATCATCACAGGCTGTCCAATATTACGTTAGAAACAGAACGTTACCCAGAGACCTTAATATCATCACAGGCTGTCCAATATTACGTTAGAAACAGAACGTTACCCAGAGACCTTAATATCATCACAAGCTGTCCAATATTACGTTAGAAACAGAACGTTACCCAGAGACCTTAATATCATCACAGGCTGTCCAATATTACGTTAGAAACAGAACGTTACCCAGAGACCTTAATATCACCACAGGCTGTCCAATATTACGTTAGAAACAGAACGTTACCCAGAGACCTTAGTATCATCACAGGCTGTCCAACATTACGTTAGAAACAGAACGTTACCTAGAGACCTTAATATCATCACATTTCATTGGGTGATGGGGTTGTTTATTGTTCTGAATTGAACAGATTGCAACGTACACTCATTATGGATAAAATAAAATATTATATTTTGTAATAAAAATATGTAACTGTAAACAACAGTTTTTCTTAAATGGTATCTCTAATGGGAGATAGCCAATCTTTTCGTGATAATTAAATTTTTTATCGTTCTGTAGAAAACATACTATAGATAAATCTGTAAATAAAAAACATTTGAATTTTGTAAAGGCATTGTTCATAGTTTTGAGACAGCTTGTATTATTCTACTCTGTGTTAGGTTAGATTATGAGTTTATATTGTAGCAGGTTATAGCATGTTATGCAGGTTTTTTTAACTGTTATAGAAATACTGTAATTTTGCACTGAATGTAAATCAGTGGGAGGACGGACTGGTCACGTTTGTTTTTTTTATAACTCTGTATTGTTTTTTGTTTCATATTTTTATATTTTCGTTGTGCTATATGTATTAGTTATTAAAACATCTCTCAGTGTTAAATTTTTTTCTACATTGTACAGTTACGAAATTCTAAAAAAAATAATAATTTAAATCAAATTGCAAGTGGCTTACCGTTAACCTTATTTGTGTTCAATTAATTATACTTATAACCTGCTAATCCAATACCTATAAAAAATAGTTATATTTCTTATCGTTTAATTAGCCAAGTAAATGAAGTATTTCAAAATAGACGAGTTAGAAATATCAGTGACACTGAAAAACAGTCATTTTGTCTATAACAAATAATGAATTTCATCGTAGCCTGTATGAGTGAAAAATCTGGTGTGAAATAATTAAATGACTTACTATTGCCAATATAAATAATTAAAAATAGTATAGCTATGTTATGAGTAAATAAAATAAAATAAAAAATATAACCTAATTTTAATCATGAATAAAAGACTAAATGTAAATCAACCGCTCTTGGACTTATTTTTTATAGTACTTTTAAGTTCACATTGGACCACTTTAGTTCATAGCCTGGTAAGCTCATTTTCTGCTTTAAATCTTCTTTTTGCACTTTTGCTGTTCTTTCCCTTCTCTCTTGTTCCGCTAATATTTTTTAATGCTTCTGATTATCTGAGCCTTTCTGGTTCGAAAAAACTGCTTTTCTTACCACCTTTGCTTTCTGTTGGAATCTGGTTATTGGGTTTTTGATTTTGTGACAACTTTATGATTTATTTTTTAAGTCATTTAATGTAATATTTAGTTCTGCCATGTCCTTCTCGACCTCCTTGATTATTTTCGTGTATGTATTGTGCGGTTGCAAGCTCCGTGTAGTTGGGTGGGGGGGGGGTGAAGGGTACGGGTGAGGTATAATGAATGAGTGACGCATGCTGGGAGAACGATTGTTCTATTACTCTTATACAAAACATTCGTTTTCGAAATTTTCGTATATAATACGTAGTAATACATAGGCTATTTATTTTGTATTTATTACATTTATTTATTTACATATTTTGATATAAATTGGTAAGTTAAAGAACAAAGTCCTCCGGTGCATCACACGGTTCCACTATCTTATATCCAATCGCATCATACACGAACACCTTCTCTTCCCTTCTATGGAGGACTTTATTTACAATACCTCGAAACGGCTACACGACGCTGGGAAAACTGACGGACCCCAGATCATTCAGGACATGTACCGACGTCCACACCCACCTGAAGTCTCTATGCCATTACCATTCCACGACTTTATCTAAATTCCAGTATGACCCACTTAACAAAATTTAGAGTTGCCACATTTTTATTCTACCCTGTATTCCTCTTATTTGCCCATGCCCCTTCTACTTGTATGACTCACTCCCCTCCAGTTGGTAGTTGTCCCCATGTTCCTATGCATAATCACTCCACTACGGTGAAAAGAGCCGCCATTTTAAATTGATAAACACTCAGAACATAAAAAGGCCGGTGATTATGCCAAACTCTACCCTTTCCGTCTCCCCTGAAATCATAAACTAACCCCTACCTTAAATTATACCTTTAGTCCACGTTCAGTAAAATGCATGCCTTCCCCTCCCCAAGATAATAGGACTCCCACAAAACTGAAAAAAAAGGCCACTGAAATATAAAATAAAATAAAAGAGCCGCTCTTAAACCCACTTGTCCCTTAATTTAAATTTTCCACAAATAACTTCTAATAATAAATTACCTCCTTTCAAGTCCCAGTTCCAATGTCCCACGAACCAGAATCCTATTTCCTATTTAAACTATAAAATTCCCCCTAAATTTCTTGAGGTTGCAATTATTCTGTTATATTGTTCCCCGAGCGACCAGGTGTTCCTTAACACGATGTCGCCATCATAGGGCTTCTTAGCCCTCTCAGCCAGGATTCAGGATTCAGGATGGTAAGTTAAATATTATGAATCCGACCAAGTTTTACCCGGTCGGTATTTTCTAAATTAATGCGCCAGATGATATTATATCTATTATATAGCGCACAAAATCAAAGCACACAGTAAATGAAAGGATTTGAAAGAAAATCGTATAAGTAATTTTTAAGAAAATAGTGAAAAAATAAAAATTTGAACAGATAAACTACTATTTTCGGTTGCTTGATTTTGATGAAAATGTTCATATTGGGTTTCCTTATGGCTTCTAACGTAAGTTCCACGTTTTAACTTCTTACGCTTATCCGTTCTTGAGATATTTTCTTCACACACATAGGCTAAATCTGAAAAATATATTTGGTTTTAGGGGGTCAAGAAACGGTGTATTTCCTTGATTTTGAAAATTCGAAATGAAGATAATACTTTGCTTCCCTATATATTTTATAGGGCAAGAAAAAGTAAATATTAAAAATTATACGTTATAAAGAACTAAAATCACAGATAATTCTCCTTTTTACTTTTAAATTCAAAGATGGAGACATAAGTAAACTCTCTCACTCATCGTTTTATTAAGTAGAATCGGTTCGGGTTCAAATGTGCCTTTTGACTACCGACATATTAAGAGGTTATATTATTTTAACATATAATTATTTCACATATGTTTGTTTACTTTCTCCTGTTCTGTACGTATATGTAGGGAACGAAAATATTGTTTTCATGTCAATTTTTCGAAAGCGAGTTTTCACAGAAAATTCACCTTTCCAAGCCCCCTAAACCCAGAAAACATGTTATTATTTTATTATTACATTTATTTTTTTATTGCAATATAATTATTAAAGTCAAAGTTACTATTTACAGTACTACAAATTTGTTGAAAATGTATTTCCTTTTAAATAAGTATTGTATTCAACTACTTAGTAGACCAGTGTATCAATACCGTATACGGTTCAGTGATTACCCACCCGCATTTCCTATTTGTACAAATAATAATTTATAGAAGGGATATTTTTTATGTAATTTCCCTCATTTTAAATTGACTTCCGGTACATCTATATAATATGAATGTATGTAACATAAATTATCACTTTATTTATTTATTTGATCATGTATTAATGACGTAACTATTAATACATTTGATAAAACAATTTTAGACAAAAAATTTCATTCTTAAAAAATTTCGTGACTATAAAATACAGTGAGAAAGTATTGTAAACTAAAAAAATTGTAACTGAATTTTTATCAGTCAAAATTTTAAAAATTTTAGTTCTGTCTTATTTTTAGATAATATATTTACGATTAATGAATGACGATGAAGAATATAAATAGTACTTTAACACGTAATCCAAGGGTCGTTCGAGATCTGAGTATAATATATAATAATCAAAAACTTATTAATCCTTGTTATAATTATTTGACAAAACTAATAATTAATTATCAAATTTAGACTACTAATAAATACACTTACAATACTTCACTTAAATTAATTACAAAGCTTAAGCTTAAACTGAAATTGACTTAATATAGAATACTATCCTTAAGAATCAAAACGATTGATTTACGTATCCGCTACCACTTGCTATTACCGGTACGTACAACCACTATTAACATAATTCAGAACTATTCCCGTAACAGCACTATGTTTAAACGGCTCGATAATACTTTCAATTCAAAATTTTCAAGTATTCAAGTATGGACTGACTGACTACAAGGGCGCTAACTGTTTTTACACCTGCGGTCTGCTAGTTTCCAAACAAACAAACAAGCTCTTTCTAACAGATTCTCCGCTATTCTCGAACGTAGTACAAAGAAACGTGCACATTTCATCAGATAGATGGAGTGTTAAATTATTTGCACTCAATCTGTTAGTTCTAGGGCTATAAAAATGTAATTTTGTTCCTTATTACATGGTAAGTCAATTAAATGACTAAATCATTTAAGAACAGAAGAGGTAGATGTGTACTGTGACACTAGACAGAGTTGTTGTTCACTTCCCCCAGTTGGTAGTTGTCCCCATGTTCCTATGCATAATCACTCCACTACGGTGAAAAGAGCCGCCATTTTAAATTGATAAACACTCAGAACATAAAAAGGCCGGTGATTATGCCAAACTCTACCCTTTCCGTCTCCCCTGAAATCATAAACTAACCCCTACCTTAAATTATACCTTTAGTCCACGTTCAGTAAAATGCATGCCTTCCCCTCCCCAAGATAATAGGACTCCCACAAAACTGAAAAAAAGGCCACTGAAATATAAAATAAAATAAAAGAGCCGCTCTTAAACCCACTTGTCCCTTAATTTAAATTTTCCACAAATAACTTCTAAAAATAAATTACCTCCTTTCAAGTCCCAGTTCCAATGTCCCACGAACCAGAATCCTATTTCCTATTTAAACTATAAAATTCCCCCTAAATTTCTTGAGGTTGCAATTATTCTGTTATATTGTTCCCCGAGCGACCAGGTGTTCCTTAACACGATGTCGCCATCATAGGGCTTCTTAGCCCTCTCAACCAGGATTCAGGATTCAGTTGTTGTTGTTGTACAGAATGCATAAATGAATATACGGTTGAAAAACACAATTTGTAAGAAAGTAAACAACGTACCTAAGGTGCCGGATAAATGTTTAAAAAGGTCAAAAATAATATTGAGAAAACTGAGAAACCGTAATGAACCGAACCAAATTCCGATGAATAATTGCGAACTTTAAGTATTTCTATGAAGAGTAAAAATAGAACACCGAGTGGACATAAGAAAAGATAAAAGCCGTCATTGAGTGAATGCTGAGAATGTGGGCTGCAAAAAGAGCTTTCAAAAAAGTTGAAAGTCACCTCACATGGTCTGAAATTGGCCCTATGTGAGGAAAGACAATCCGAATATTTAAAAGTGAAAGTTCTTGTTTTAATCTTTTTACTTTGCCTATATGAATATATAGGAAGGAAAGTATTGTTTTCATGTCGATTTTTCGAATCGAGTTTTCACCGGATCTACACGTATCCAGACCCCCTGAACCCAAAAAAAACATGTTTTTAGCTATTGGTCTGTGTGTGTGTGTGTGTGTGTGTGTGTGTGTGTGTGTGTGTGTGTGTGTAAACAGAATATCTCAAGAACGGAACATCGTACGAACTCAAAACTTGAAACTTAGGTTACATACCACTACTGGACCCGACACGAACATTTTCATCAAAATCTGTCAACCGGAAAAAGTAGTAGTTTATTCGTGTAATTTTTCACTTTTTTGCGATTTTCTCAAAAACTGGTCCTACGATTTGTTTTAAAATCGCCTGGTTTACTAAATTTTTTATGCTCTACAAGATAGAGTAGGCGCCATGTTCGCTGAAATTCTTGGTGAGGCTGTTTTAACGTAAAAAAAATGTTTTTTTAAGATTACGCCTTCAATATGCATTTTAGCGCAAAAATTTATATAAAAGTTATTTCGAATTTAAAATCTTACAACTTTTATTTCAAACACTTTTTTATATAACGCTTAGTTTAGCGGTAATTAGCGATTTTCTGTTTTTCCTCACAAAAACGTGTGAAAAATTGATTTGTTTTAAGATTTCGGCCTTAGTATGCATTTAACGACAAAGGTATATAATCAAATTTATAGGAAATTAAACGATCTACAACTTTTATTTGAAGAATTTTTTTCTACAGAGTCTAGTTTTGCGTGAAAGAGTGATTTTCCATATTTTTAAGCCAAACTGAGGTCGATTTTCCTTTTGCGTCTTTTACTCATGATTAAACTAGTTATGTTTTTTAAGGTTAGTTTTTTGTTCATTTCTAATGTTTTATTACTAATGTTAGGTTATATTGGTCATTATTTGCGTTGGCAGGAGAAAGTTGTGTGAGTGTTTCACATCAGATTTTTAGATTTGATTTCCAAAACTGAAATCGTTGCTTATGTATCAGGATATGTTCAAAGTATTAACATTTAGCGTCAAAATTAAAAGCTGTGATTTTTGTGACGCACTGTAAGCAATAAAATATCTATAGTTCAGCCGCTCTAAGTTTGCTCCTCCTCCTCCTTCTGTCAACAAACCAAAACCAGCTACTACAGGGTGCACGCTAGAGTCTATGACTTTATGGATGTCGTATTCCTATTAAGTCAACTATTTTTTAAATTATAAGTACTTAAAGTACTAAAAACATCAGTCGTGATATGATGTAGGCCTAACAATTTAATTTAGAAAAATACTTTTAAAAGTATTTTGTATTTAAATACTTTTGAAAGTATTTAGTTGTTACTTTTTAATCAGCGTGTACACATTTAGATATAATGCGCATGCTCAGTGACGTTATTTTTTGTTTACATTAGGAGCAAACTTAGAACGGCTGAACTATATGTAATTTATTTGGTGTTAGTATGCCAAACCATTGGTTATTTATGAGTTATTGTTATAAGAGGCATACGCATTTAAGCACTTAAATGACTAAGTGTGATATTTAATATTTATTAGACTAAGGTTTCTTTTATAGTAGGCCTAATATGTTGTAAACGTTTTTAAGTGTTGTTAGGTCAAAAGGGAATTTGTTATTCATTATTGCAGTAGTGTATAAGCCAGTAAGCCTATGTCATAATGCCAAATATGTTAACTTTTCTATTTTGCAATATTTAAGTTTTAACAATATTTAAACAATGTTACACCATTAGATATTTGAAAAAAAATATTGCTATTATTTGTTACATAACTTTTATAAAATTTTAGCAAAATTTTTTAAAATTTTTAATAAATATATTTTCTTTCCGTTCTGGTACGTGTCGGCCTAGTTTTTTCTTAAATATAATTCTAATTGACTGTAAATAATTAAAAACAGTATAATATTTTTTAATGTTATAATTTTTTATTTAAACCACTAGGTTGTAATTTTTTCATGTGTTATATCAAATTAATAAGTTATATTTATTGTTATACAACAGAAATAATGCATTAAAAAAAATCTGGTGTAACATACTCACACAACTTTCTCTTTCCAATGCAAATAATTAACAATAAACCTAACATTAGTAATAAAACATTAGAAATAAACAAAAACTTTATCATCAATAAACGTAACCTAATCATGAGTGAAAGACGCAAAATAAAAATCAACCTCAGTTTGGCTAAAAAATACGGAAAATCACTCTTTCACGCTAAACTAGGCTCTGTAGAGAAACCTGAAATAAAAGTTGTAGATCTCTTAATTTCCTATAAATCTGATTATATACTTTTGTCGTTAAATGCATACTAAGGCCGAAATCTTAAAAAAATCGATTAATCACACGTTTTCGTGAGGAAAACAGAAAGTCGCTAATTACCGCTAAACTAAGCGTTGTATAAAAAGTGTTTAAAATAAAAGTTGTAGGATTTTAAATTCGAAATAAGCTTTGTATAAATTTTTGCGCTAAAGTGCATATTAAAGCCGCAATCTTGAAAAAAACAATTTTTTTACGTGTAAACAGCCTCACCAAGAATTTCAGCAGATATGGCACCTACCCTTTATTGTAGAGCATAAAAAATTTAGTAAACCAGGTGATTTTAAAACAAATCGTAGGACCAGTTTTTGAGAAAATCGCAAAAAAGTGAAAAATTACACGAATAAACTACTACTTTTTCCGGTTGACCGCTTTTGATGAAAATGTTCGTGTCGGGTCCGGTAGTGGTATGTAACCTAAGTTTCAAGTTTAGAGTTCGTACGATGTTCCGTTCTTGAGATATTCTGTTTACACACACACACACACACACAGACCGATCGCTAAAAACATGTTTTTTTTGGGTTCAGGGGGTCTGGAAACGTGTAGATCCGGTGAAAACTCGATTTGGAAAAATCGACTTGAAAACAATACTTCCTTCCTATTTATTTATATAGGCAAGAGAAAGTAAAAAGTTAAATGAAGAAAAATTTTATTTGTACAAAATAAAATTTTAGTAGTTGAATTTTTTCAGAGTCATCGTAATTTGTTAATTATTTTACTATAATTTTATTTTTACTTTTTTAAATACATAAACTATGCTTCTGTTCTTCGACTGTTTTATTGCTAATTTTTATACAATAAAATGATTACCGCATTACGAGATTAAAATTCAGTATTCTGGAGTCATCCTAATGATTGGGACCACTGCATATATAGTTCAGCCGTTCTTAGTTTGCTCCTACTGTCAACAAACAAAAGCCACCTATTACAGGGTGCACGCTAGAGTCTACGACTTTACGGATGTCTTATTCCTATTAAGTTAACTATTTTTTAAATTATAAGTACTTAAAGTACTAAAAATATCAGTCATGATATGATGTAGGCCTAACAATTTCATTTATAAAAATACTTTTAAAAGTATTTTATATTTAAATACTTTTAAAAGTATTTTATATTTAAATACTTTTAAAAGTATTTTGTTGTTACTTTTTAATCAGCGTGTACACATTTTGATATAATGCGCATGCTCAGTGACGTCATTATTTGTTTACATTAGGAGTAAACTAAGAGAGGCTGGACTATAAAATCATAAAATAGTTGCTTTCAATACAACCAATTATTAGTTCAGTTTAGTTTTAAGTCAATTAAGATGAAAAACGATCTATCATCCTGTCTGATTCTTACTATAAAAATGTTAAATGACCATTCTTTATACTTACAAAGACAAATGTACGTAGCTTATGAGAATTATCCTAAGTGTTTCTTGTTGGAACAAAGACCGCTTTTGTCTTAAAGTTTTATTAATGTTCATAAAATCCATCATTGTTCTGTGGTCGCTTCGGTACAGAATGTTAAGAGAATATTTCAATTTCTTTACTCTACATACTAGATTTACAACTGTCATTTTTCTTTCTAAATTTATTAGAATCATCTTTTGGTTGATAAATCTTTCATACGTGTTTTATTTAATATATTTTTTGTTTTACTATTAAATCGTTATTAAATTTATTTTTAAATGATTGGACCATATTGGTAATGTATTATTATTACTTTCTCTTGTCCTTTATGAATATATAAAGTATTTTTTCATGTCGATTTTGTAAAATCCATCAATGAACAGATACATGCGAAACAACATCACAAATAGTTCTTAAGATTCCAATGAATCCAGTTTGGCTGCATAGCTAAATCCAAAAATTTCTGTTTGTTTAAAAAAATCTTAATTTTTAAAATTTCAGCCCAATCGGTTTGGTAGTATTTACTCCAGAATTCGTAATAATAATTACACAGAAATAAACTAATGAATTTTTTTTATTAAAACCTTTTTTTTTTTTTGCTTAAAAGGGTTTAATCATAGTGTACCCGGTTACCGAGCTTCGGTCGGTTGCAGATTAATACGATAGATTTCCTAAAAAATGGCAACACATGTGGTTGATAATAGATAACCCATTGAAAGAGTTGTGACGTAGTTTTTGCATTTAATATACCGTGTATTTGTTTACTGTATCATCTGTTATGCCCATAACAGACAGGTGGAGTGTCAAATTATTTACACTCAATCTGTTAGTTGCAGGGCTAAAATAAATAGTTCTGTTTCTTATCACATGGTCAGCTAATTAAATGACTGAATCATTTAAAAAGAGAAGAGGTACAGGTGTAAAAGACACTAATCAGAGTTATCTCCTCTAAAAGTAATGAATTTCATTGTACAGCCAGACCCTGTGGTGAATGAAGTGAAGGTGTCATTTACAGAGTGGAAAATATGTGCTTTTCAGAGGGCCCGGCATGCTGATAAGCGTACTTTTCCACTCAGTGAGGAAGGCAATGTTAAACCACCTCACTCCTCATTTTACTTAGTAAAACATTTACAGGTTCAAACCAGCCTTTCGGCTGTTGACCTAAACAACAACATCATGTGTTATTGTTTATTACATCTGTAGCCAGCCTATTTTTCCAATTTTTTTTTTTTAATTCGTTTATTTAACGTCGCATCAACTACAACGGTCATTACTACAACGGTTGGGGTGTACCTATTGTACAATGGAGGATGAAATAATTTATTTTGTAACGTATGAAAATATGCCGTGCCTGAGTGGAATTCGAATCCAGGACCGCATGATGAGAGGCGAGCACGTTACCAACTGCGCCAATGCGGCTGGCAATTATACGAGTTAACGATCTTCTTGTTCTGCCTTTCAACGATTAGGCATCTCTGCTTGTTCTGAAACTCTCAAATCTGCTCATCTATTTCTCGGGCGTCCTCGTTCTCTTTTTCCCTCCGATTTATAGTCTAGTGTTTGCTTAGGTTTCCTATCCTCCTTAATTCGGCTCACATGCTGTAACCACTGCATTCTGTTATGAGATACCTTGTCGTTTATAGAGAAGATGTTGAGTTCTTTCCTCTTCTCGTTATTTCTGTAACGATCTTCTCAACTACACCCATACGTATGTCGAAGAAATTTCATTTCAGATGGTTGCAATCTACTCTCCTCTCACTTTGATAGCACCCAAGTTTCACTGCCATAGAGTAGGGTTCGCATTGCTATTATTTTATAAAATCTCAACTCGTGTTTTTGCTGGTGCTATTTTTTAAGGTTTGGTGGATAGTTCTGCACCGAGTTAACGATTTTTTTTGCAGGAATGAGACCTAGAACAATCAATTTGTAGACCCTAAAAACCCGTATTTTTTGTTTTACGTCTGACTGTTTTACAATTTCTGCTAATGCAGACGGTGGAAAATGATGATATATGAAAACGAGTGATGAAAATATGATCGGGAATCAAACTCGGGACTCCAGTGTAGTAGCCAGTTGCAGTAACCACTACTCCAATGGGCCGGCAGTAAACCCGTATACACCAATTTACAGAAAAATCGTGAGATCCGTTTTCGAGAACAGTTGGACATAAAAACATACATAGTCCAAGTTGTTTTATAATATTGTAGGATAAAGTGCAATAAAGAGTCGAATTTCATATATATGGGTTGTCCATTAAGTGCTAAGAAACTTTACAGTACATACGTTCATTTATTTATAAAATGAACATGAATTAACTTGAATATGTGGTCATGGCTTACCAAATTAGCCAAAACATAATGCTATAGCCTACGACAAATTACAAGTTACAAAAAATGTATATCACGGTTTTTTATTACGTAAATAACGTGAAATGAACTCATGAATAATAAATTTAAATCACATTAGATCGTGATTGCGACCTGAATTTTTTTTTTACTTTTAATTTTAATTTACTTTCTCCCTGCATAACATATATTTAAATCAGAACGAATTTTGATATCTTACAAAAGTTTTGGTACAGAAATTTTTACTTTATTTTCATGTTAGAATATTAGGATTATATAGTCAATCTTGATAAGCAATAAGAAAATACATAATCAAAGTTATAGAAAATTAAAAAACCTATAACTTTTATTTCAACTATTATTTTTTAAAACGCTTAGTTTAGCGTCTTTTTAGTTATTTTCGTTGTTTACGTCGTCGAAGAGAGGTTGATTTTCATTTTGGTGCAATTCACTCATAATTAAAATTAGATTATTGTTTTTAATTTCACATTGCTTACTAATGATTAAATAGGTAGTACGTTATAAGTTTAATGATTTACTTTAGCAAGAGAAAGTCGTGTGAGGGTTCCACACTAAATTTTTTAGTACTTTATTTCTTTTGTATCTAGCATATTGTTCTCAATATTCGGAAGAAATATAAGTAGAAAATAGATTTTATGAAAGATTCTACGGGGATTTTTTGCGGTTTGCCACGTATCTTTTGGCTTGTAGAGACCAAGAAATGTGGAAATCTGGTAAAATTAGAAGAATTTTTTTATATTGTACTCTAGGAATACTTTCCCCCTTCATATTATAACGCCATGAGAACATAACACTAACCGTACTTTGATGTAAAATTACCTCTCTTTAGTTTGGTACTTTCGGGACTCGGGTGATGCCGGATTACAGATTTTTCCGGATTACCGAATGTGGGGTATTTTACTGAAGATAATCAGGAAAAATCACGTAGTTGAAGAATGAGAGCGGTCAACCGAGTACAGTGTACCGTATTTATAATTCAATGCAGTCCGCTCGCGTTCGTGAATTGCCTGATTTATCCCGATTTTCTTCAGTAAAATTATCTCGAAAATTCTATAATTCAGCATCAACCGAGTCCCGAAAGTGGCAGATTAAAGAGAGGTTACTTTATTCCGAAACTGTTTATTATTCATACACACATAATTTGAACATTGGTAACGACTGGTGCAGGAGAGATGTAAAGAAGAAAGCCACAGATGTGGAATAAGGCTAAATGGTATAGTGTGGTGAAGAAAGTTAAAAAATTCACATAGCATAATTATGTGGAAACTATTTTCTAATCAGACGAAGAACAATCATCTTTAAAACTAATTGAAGCTTGTGTTTTTCAAGGAAGCGTGCTGTCTTCGGTTTTGTACACCATTTACACTTCTGATCTTTCGCAAAATGACAACACTACAGTGGCAACATTTGCCGACCACACAGCCATTCAGGTAATACACAAAGATGCACAAATTGCATCTCATCACCTGCAGCAACACTTAGACAGCGTACAAAATTGGCAAAAAAGTGGCGTATAAAAACAAATGACAAAAGAGTCTGCACGTCACATTTACACTAAAACGGGAACCAGTGTTTTTTAACAACGTACAAATTCCACAATCCGATACAGCAAAATATCTTGGCCTCCACCTGGACAGGCGTCTAACATGGAGAAATCACATATGGAACAAACGAAAACAGTTAAATATTAAATACCAACAGCTGTATTGGATGCTTAATGGAAAATCCAAATTATCGGGACAAAACAAATTGTTACTTTATAAAAGTGTAGTTAAACCTATGTGGACATATGGGATACAGCAAGTCACAGTATCATTGAAATAATTCAACGGTTTCAGTCAAAAATACTTGGAAATATCATGGACTCACCTTGGTACATATCCAACACTATATTGCACAGAGACACGGTACAGGAAGCTATACAGAAATTTTTCACCAGTTACCAAACAAGAGTTGAAAATCATCAGAATCCAGAAGCCATCAATCTCCTAGACAACAGTGGAACCACACAAGACTATACAGACTACACCCTACAGATTTATTTTAATATGTGATTGTGTAATTTATTTTACATTCCTGACAAGATCACTTCAACAAAATGGGAAATTTTATAGAGTAATACCAAAGGTTATTACTTACTCAAGATTTATACTTACAATAAATCTACACATTGTTCTATGAGAGCAGATCGTAGATTTACAGTTATTAAAAAAAAAAAATCAAATGAAAAAGAAGTTAAGCAAAAGCGTGCAGAAGGTAAACGATTTTTTTCCAATAAAGAGAAACCTAGTTTTGGATCAATAAGTTAGTTAGGCCTAATAGAAGAAAAACAAGTATAATTCAACTCATATTTTGGGGCATTCTTATTAGACACGGAGAATTATAAATACTCGGTCAGATCACGAAAGGTTTGATCATTTACAACCCCATTTACGAAAAACACTGAATTTATTGTTCAATTAATAATTTTATTATTGTATTTAGAACACAGTAAGTTAAAGTAGATTTGAACGAAAAATTATTAAAACCATTGAAAAAGTAAACATTGTATCGTATAATTAGACGTACAGAAACATGGAAGTTAGAAAACAATAAAAGAATTGAAATTAAAAACTATAGCTACCTTACATTACTGTGCGTTTTGTTAGTTATTGAAATAGGTTTGGTCTATTCAACCTTACCTAAAATAGTTTGTGATATCTCTTTTTTCTTTACCTTCGTGATTCCAATAATTTTTTTTTTCAAAAAATCATTACGAATTATACATAACTTAAAAAGTTCTGCAGAATTGTAGGCTTTGTTTGATTCAGAAAAGTTTTATTACAAAGTTTTCATCACTACAAAATATGTATTAATAGTTTTTGTTAGATTTGAACCCGAGGCATGTCGGACTAAAAAGAAGTTATTATATTGTATTATTTACTGGTATTCTGTTTTAAATATTTTCCGCGTATTGTTTTTAAAAGCTAATCGTTCACACAGTTAGAGTGTCTATGACCGTATAACGTAATATACTGAATAACGGTAGAAAACAATTGTAACAATATTGTCAGTTTCTTTGACAAAAAACAATTGTTACTGTAATATTTTTTTACATGATCTGGTGTCACGTTATGTTTTTGTTTCGTTCCATTTTGAAGTACGTAAGTAATAGGTGAAAAACTAAGACAATACAGTTTTTGGTGGGGTTATTTTGTCACTTATACAACCAACTGTATTTTAGTCATTTTTTGTTGGATTGTAAAAATTAAAATACGTTGTCATTGTGTTTTATTATGTAAAGAAATACAATACTATTTATTTGCGCCTTCCAGCCAAAGCGAGAAACGTGCTTTATGAGTGACATTTCTTTAATTTTCTTCAAAAATGTACAACTTCCTCAAATTGTGAGAGAAATTTGTTTTTGTATTTATTCGAAATCGATTTTCTAGGATGCTTAGTTTAGAGTCAGTTAGTGATTTTTTGTATTTGGTTATCAAAATCGGTAAAAAAAATTTTTTTTTATGACTGCGGTCTCGTTGTACGACAAAAGTTTAGGTACATTTTTAAAGTTACAAGAATTTAAAATATCTACAACTTTTATTTTTAACATTTTTTCTACATTACTTAACCTAGTTTAGCGTGAATTAGTGATTTTCTGTATTTTTAAGTCCTACGGAGATTGATTTTCATTTCGCGTAATTCATTCATGATTAAAATTAAGTTATGTATTTCATTTTGCATTTTTCACTTATGATTAAACATTTGTTATATTTTTAATTACTGTATTAACCTTGTTAATAGAAATTCTTGGAAGTGTTTCAAACCAGATGTTTTCTGTTAAGAATAGTGGTTTGTTAAAAAAAAAATTGCCTTCCAATCAAAAAGGTTGAAAAAATAAGGGTTTTATTGGAGTAAAATTAGAACTATGTAAAGTACGGAAGACAGTAGCGAAGCCTGCTAAGAATATGGGCTGTAAAAAAACTTTCTATAACCGAATAAAATGTCTATAACAGAGACATGGAGTGTTAAATTATTTGCACTCGATCTGCTAATTCCAGAGCTAAAAAAATAGTTCTGTTTCTTATCACATGGTCAGCAAATTATATGATTAAAGAATTTACGAACAGAAGAGGTAGAGTTTTAAAAGGCATTGTAGTCCGATTCACAAAAGAAAAAACCTCTATTTAAGAGCAATATCTTTTGAACCGTTGTATGTAAAAACAATTATTACGATACATCAAATTAAAGCTTGTTTTATTGTTGTTTACGGGAATACATTAACATTATTATAATCTTTGTAGGCTTATACATTTTAAAGTATGCGTGAACAAAGTAATAGTACTTTAAAGTTGGGTTGAGGCTACTGGAAAAGTGGTTAAAAGTAGGATACTTTTTATGCGTAATTCGTTATATTTAATACACAATTAATTTTCGAAAATGTTCATGTATATCCTGTAACCAGAAATAAAACAAGCTTTAATTTTATTTATTGTAATTGGTTTTATACACAACGGTTTAAAGATATTGCTTTTAAAGGCAGGTAACCCACCGGGTTGGTCTGGAGGTAAAAGTCGTCGCCAAAATCAGCTGTTTAACAGCTGATTTTCGGAGACGAAGGTTCCTGGTTCAAATCCTAGTAAAGGTAGTTACTTTTATACGGATTTGAATACTAGACAGTGGTTGTGGGTGTACTTTGATGGTTGGGGTTCAATTAACCGTACTCTCTCGGTCTGTAGAAGACTACACAGTCTCATTTACACGTCATACACATCATCCTCATCTCATTGGGTCATCGGGTTGCTTATTGTTCTAAATTGAACAGATTGCAACGTACATTAATTAGGAATAAAAAGGCAGATGTTTTTTTTCGTGAATCAGACTATAGTCAGAGTTATCTCCTTTCAGAGTAATGAATTTCATCATTATATAACCAGATCCGGTGGTGAATAAAGTGAAGGTGTCATTTGCAGGTTGGAAATTAGATGCTTTTCAAAGGGCCAGGCATGCTGATAAGCATACTTTTCCACTCAGTGAGGAAGGCAATGGTAAATCACATCACTCCTCATTTTGCTTAGAAAAGTCTCTAGAAATTCAAACCAGCCTTTTGGCTGATGATCTAAACAGCTAGAATCTAATACAGTGTTAAAACGTTGTTGGCTACTTCATTTTATTAAAAGATAAAACTACAGAAAAGTAAATGTAGTATTACTGAAAGTGTAATTAAGTTCATATAATATTTTATTAATAAATTATTGTATAAAGTGATAAGAAGAAGTGTGGGTGTTTTAAGAGAGACAGTATTTGTAGGTTAGAGAAAGGATTCTTCCAGTTCGTTTCACCTGTCTTGATACAGCTATAGGCTTTAGTTACCTCTACAAACCTTTCACTACTAACATAATAAAATTCTATCGTTTAAGTCATCTTCTAGAAGATCTACTGTGTAATTCACTTCTCCATTATTTTATGCTTCTTTTTAATTTAATAATCTTAAAAAATAACTATTATTTTTTATGCAGTTAAAGAAAGTATTTTTAATTATTACCGTAGATTTTATATGTTTGTGTGATGTCGTACGTTATATTGTTTAGTATATGTAACTGCTCTCACATTACTGAATGTTTTTTTTTAACAGTATAGTATTTCTTTTGCAATCAGTTAATAAATACAATAACTTTAAGCAAATATGAGAAAATCTGAGTAATGTCCTTAGAATTAAAACACAAACGACACTCAATAGTGTGTTTAAAAAAGACCAAACTGTGAAGAAACAAAAAATATATTTATACAAAATCAAACTTGATGAACCGTGAATCAACATCCCGAAACACAAAGTGTTGAAGTTGAAGATGACAATGACGATGGTAGAGATGAAAACGATGCCAATTATGAGATGCCGATGATCAGGAGTTGAAGTAGAAAAGATAAAAAAACTTTAAATGATTAACAAAATCGTAGAGGTAAGTCCAATGGTTTAAAGCGTTTCAGTCTGTGAGTATCTTCGCTGTTGTCAAGGAGGCTAATCGCTAAAGGATTCTGATGGTCTTCTAGTTTTTGTAAATGTTTTTCGCTATGTTGTTTAATTTCTTCTTTAATGAAGGGCAGGTTTAGGTCATTGTGTAGTATTTCATTTGTTACGTACCATGGGGCTGCAGTGATCAGTCTCAGGCATTTTGATTGAAAGCGCTGCAGTATTTCTATATTTGATGAACTAGCTGTACCCCATAGCTCTAACCCATACGTCCAAATTGGTTTGAGTATTACTTTGTATAATGAATGTTAATGTTCATTTTTGTATTGTGTTAATTGTTTGTAACGTTTTAGAACAACGTATTAGAACAAGAGTACTGAGATGCTATGTATTTTCTGTCCGATTGTATGGAGTTGAAGCCTGGACAATCACAGAGACGATGGAGAAAAGACTCAGTAGCTTTGAAATGTGGTGTTACCGAAGAATGTGGAGAATATCCTGGACAGAGCACATAACAAATATGGAAGTGCTAAGAAGAATGAAGAAGGATAAGGAACTGCTCAACACCATAAAGAAAAGGAAAATGGGATATTTCGGTCACATTCTAAGGAACGAAAAGTATGAATTGATGCGGCTGGTCATACAAGGGAAGGTGGAGGGCAAAAGAGGATCGGGAAGACGACGCACATCCTGGTTGAAAAATTTACGACAATGGTGTGGGAAAACATCAATAGAGCTTTTCAGGACAGCAGTAGATAGAGTAAAGTGGGGCATGATGATCGCCAATGTCCTTAGGGATAGGGCACCTTAAGAAGAAACGTTTTAGAACATTCTATGAGGTGTGGCTATTAAATAACGAGACTGACGTTGTAAAAAATTTTATTTTAGCTTTATACATAATCAGTTGCATTACTTCCCGAGGTACTTGAAACTATCAATTTTTCCCATGTTTACGTATTCTTGCAGACTGTTATGATGATCATTATTTATTTAGTTTTTTTTACGAAGGAGATATTTTATGTGAAACAGCTGGAAGTACAATGTGGAAACTGGTTAAGAAATCAGGAAAAAGTAAATGCTTTTAGATTATATTAAACATTAAGGGCAGAGTTTCATAAAATTGATCTTAAAATTCTTTAAAAAAATTCAGTAACATTTGAATTATCAGGAATTAATAAATTATTAATAATAAATTAAGAACATGCAATTTCACTTTTGTTTGTTTAATTTCACAATTAGTACATTTAAATTTGGCAACTTGAATATAATTAGAAATTCGTTCTTGTTGTCATTTAAACTTCTTTTTTTATTTTTATTCAACATGAATGACAACAAGAAAAATATGTCAACATCGGTAAAAAAATTATTTACATTTATAAAACGCCTACTATGTATGTGTAAAAAAATTGCATTATTTAGAAAGTATGTTTTCTTAAAACGTAAAAAATTGATAAAGTAAATTGATGTAGCTGATGTTATTTCTTAATCTTTTCTAATTAATCCTTTCATACTTGTTTTGTCGTATGCCTCTTATTATTTACTTGAATCATTATTATGTACTTTTCAAGTAAATGTAGATATATGGTGTGCAAAAAGTTATACGTCGTCTAACATTTATAAATTTCCTCTTTTGTCAGAAAAATTTGTGCTCTCCTCTTCCTCCTCCTCCATCATCTCCTCCTCCTCCTCCTCCTCCACCTTATCCTCCTCCTCCACCTCCTTTTCCTCCTCCTACTCCTCCTCCACCACCTCCTCCTCCTCCTCCTCCTCCTCCTCCACCTCCTCTTTCTTCATAATTATCTTTATAAGTTCGTGTCACTACTCAGAGTTGGATATATTCCCCCTCTGTTTGCCTCCAAAATTACCTTTACTGCACCCTTCCTGCCCAATTATTAAATCTTGTCACTAGTTTTATGCCATCGCTTGAATCCTAAAAACATCTGATGTGAAACACTCACACGACTTTCCCTTGCCAGTGTATATCATATAAATTATATAACTTATGTTTAATTATTAGTAAACAATGTAAAATGGAAAACATAACCTAATTTTTATCGTAAGTGAATGACGCAAAATAAAATAAACCTCTGAAGACTTACATTTTAAAAATTTGGAAAATCACTAATTGACGCTAAATTAAGCTCTACAGGAAAAATATTTTAAATTAAAGTTGAAGGTTTTTAATTTTCTATAAATGTTATTATGCATTCTCTTATTGTAAAATGTTTATTAAGATCGTAATCTTAAAAGATCCTTATTTATAATTAAAGTTGTAAATATTTTAAATTTTATAACTTTGATTATACTTTGTTGTATCGTAATAAGTATTGGTTAGAATAGGTAGGCCTAATTATGTCCAATTCTGGATGACAGGTTGATTATGAAGAAAATGGAGAAGAAGACTAAAGTAGGCCTATATAAATGATACACTCCACCGAGTTTTAACCATCTACTTCATCTGAAACATAATAAACAAAAAATATTGGTTTAAGAATTGAACACCGTTTTCAAACCATTATATTTTTGTAATTGTTAAGGGAATTTAAGGTGAATTAGGCCTATTGGTAAAAATCTCCACCACATTTCGGCCATCGTCTGTAACTGAGTTAACTGAAATTATTGGTTTAAGGGTTGAACATCTTTTTCAACCCCTTACGAGTAAATTTTTGAAAAAGTTAACGTGTCGTTTTTTTAACGTCACTATTCGTAATATCTTCACTGAGTTTCAGCCATTAACTTGTCCGGAACTTAGTAAACGGAAAATATAGTTTTAAAAGTTGAACCCCTTATCAATATGTTTACGATAGAATGTTTAAATCGTTTATGTTTAACTTTCTTATTTATTATTCTCTATTATTTATTTATTCTCTGAAGGGAATATTCTCCCCAAATTTCGGCTTTCTAGCTATTCTATGCCCATAACAGGCAAGTGGAGTGTTTAATTATTTTCGCTCAATCTGCTTTTTTCAGGACTACATAAAATAGTTCTAATTCTTATCACATTATCAGCCAATTGATTTGACTAAAGCATTTAAGAACAGAAGAGGTAAAGGTGTGAAAAAACTAGTCATGGAGTAATAAATTTCATTATACAGGCAGACCCTGTGGTGAATGAAGTGAAGGTGTTATTTGCAGGGTGGAGATGCTTTTCACAAGGCCTGGGATGCTGATTAGCATAATTTTCCACTCAGTAAAGAAGGGAATAAATAGTAAATCACCTCATTCCTTGTTTTACTTAATAAAGCCTCTAGAGGTTCAAACCACCCTTTCGGTTGATGACCTAAACAACAATACCAACACTTTTCAACATCTTAATGGTGGAATGCTGAAATCGTTTGTGTTTAATTTTTTTATTTACCCTAAAAGGAATGTTCTCTTTAAAATTTCTGAGTCAGTGAGTGAGGGCTTTTCCATTTATATATAGGTACTACAGATTTATTGTACCGTTAGTTTAACCCGCGTGGCTTCGCACGCGAAACATAAATCTAATAAATTATTTTAAATAAATATGTAACAGAAATTGTGTAGCTGTTGACCACTGTATACTCAAACGTACGCGCGCGCGCACAAACACGCACAATGTTTTGATAAATTTCTCCGTGTACGTCTCTTCTTAGTCTTTATACGTATTTACTGTACTTCAGTGCACACACATACACAAAACTCCGTTTTGATAATTTCCCCCGCCTACGTCTTTTATCATCATCAACCCCCTTCATCTACTTCAACAGCAATACGTACTCACATGTACACACACACACACACACACACACATACATATTTATGAAAATCTTCGTTTGTACCCTTTGGATTATTATTTTTAAACATTTTAAAATAAAATGTTGCTGTGAATATAAATACGAATATTGTGTAAAAATTTCATAAAATCTATTCAGTAGTTTTGGAAATTAGCCTGTACAAAAAAAATAATACGCTTCGCTTTTATAATATTAGTATAGATATTTTTGCCCATAACAGACAGGTGGAGAGTCAAATTATTTACTCTCAATCTGTTCATTGCTGGGCTAAAATAAATAGTTCTGTTTCTTATCACATGGTCAGCCAATTAAATTATTGAATCATTTAACAACAGAAGAGGTAGAGGTGTAAAAGACACTAATCAGAATTATCTCCTCTGAAAGTAATGGATTTCATTATACAGCCAGACCTTGAGGTGAATGAAGTGAAGGTGTCATTTGCAGAGTGGAAAATATGTGCTTTTTAGAGGGCCCGGCATGCTGATAAGCGTACTTTTCTATTCAGTGAAGAAGGCAATGGTAAACCACCTGACTCCTCGTTTTACTTAGTAAAACCTCTACAGGTTCAAACCAGCCTACAGGCTGATCACCTAAACAACAACATAGATATTTATGTGTATATAAAAATACCAACAAAAGATAATGTCTGTCTGAATTGCTTAAGCACAAAATATTAATGATGGAATTAAGAATAAACTTGATAAAGATGGTACAATAGAAATCCATGGATTAAAGAAGAAAGAAGTAAATAATAAGATAGAGTAGAATGCCAAGGATACATTTATACAGATCTTATAAATTCCATGTAGGCCCTATAGCGCATATCGTATTAAAACACCATTATAAAGGTGTGGTGCATTCCGAATATGGTCCTTCATACAACATTTAAAAAAAAAAACTCAAATGCCGCTACGTTTTTTTATTCTGATTCCCTTATTTATTTATTCCAGTACCTACTATTTTTTGTCAACATTACACTTTCATTTATACTAATTAAAATTATTACTCATTTTACAAAAAAATAATAAATAAATAAATCCGAATACAAAATGCCAGTTTCCATTTATGTATGTTTAAAACTAGTTACAAAAAGAAAATACCGGGTGCTCGAAAAATATTTGAACTCATCACTAAATAAAACGAGGAGTGAGGTGCTTTACTCATGGTTTTAAGTGTAGAGGTTTTTTTTTGTTTAACGTCCGACTGTTCTGCAATTACTGCTAATGCAGACGGTGAATGATGAAATGAATTTTGTAACGTATGAAAAAATGCCGTGCCTGAATGGGATTCGAACCCAAGACCGCATGATGAGAGGCGAGCACGAAGTGTAGAGATGGTTTGCTTTCCTCTGTGATTGGAAAAGTACGCTTATCACTATACCAGGCCCCCTGAAATTATCAATTTCCCACTTAGCAAATAACACCTTCATTTCAATCTCCTTAGGGTCTGGTTGTGAAATAAAATTCATTACTTTCAGAGAAGATTACTTTGACTAGTATCTGAAACACCTCTACCTGGAAAATCCTCACTGGAAAATATCAAAAGTTAGCCTTGAATCAGTATATTTGAATATATTGTTTTAAATACAATAAGCCAGTAAAAATTTATCCGATGATAGTCATTCTAGGTTAGTTTTTTTTGTAATGTCATTGCACAAAGGCTCGTGTTGACTAGTTTTTAATTCGAAATTGCAATTAGTTATTTAGGTCATCAGCTGGTTTGAACCTCTAGAGCTAGGGCTTTGCTAAATAAAACGAGTAGCGAGGGGGTTTTACAATCCCTTTCTCAATGAGTGAAAAAGTTTACTCATCAGCATGCCAGGCTTTCTGCAAAGCATCTACTTTCTACTCTGCAAATGACACTTTCATTTCATTCACCACAGAGTCTGGTGTATAATGAAATTGATTACTGTAAGAGGAGATAACTGTGACTAGTGTCTTTTACACCTCTACCTCTTCTGTTATTTTTTTTGCGCCCTGGAGACTCCAGGAGGAGTATAGGACATGTCGTCAGATATAACACATGAAATACATATAAGAATCACACAATTTATCACTACTATCAAGAAAGAAATTCTTGTACGCTATAAAAAAATTCACCGATCAAGTAATTTTTCAGATTCCTTTTAAAAGACTTCAAATCCTCACAACACTTTAAAGATTTGGGTAATTTATTCATGAATTTTCTCCCTGCATAAGTAGGTTTTTGTTCAAACAATTTTGTGGAGTGATTAGCCACATAATAATCATTCCTTTTTCTTGTGTTATGATTGCGAACTTGAAATTCTGCATAAAATTATTTTGCCTAACATACATAATCATCTCAAAAATGTAGAGGGAGGGAACTGTAAGCAATTTAAGCTCCTTAAATAGTGGCCTGCATGAGGTTAGCTGGTTAGCTCCCACCATACACCTAATAGCTTTCTTTTGAATTTTAAAAACCCAATTCATATTACCCATGCTAGAATTACTCCATACTAAAATACCATAACGGATATGAGACAGAATGAGGCCATGATAAGCTGCCATTAGTAATTTTTTATCATTTAATCTGGCAATTTGTTTTAGTGCAAATACCCCAGATGATATTTTACTACAAACTTGATTGGTATAGAAGTCCCAAGACAAAGATCTATCTAGAGATACGCCCAGGAAATTCACTGTTTCTACATGCTCTAAACTATTATTATGAATAAATACATCCACTTCTCTACTTTCTTTAACGTTATGTTTATTTTTAAACTGCAAGTACTGACACTTTTTCCCATTAACTGTTAATAACATTTGATTCAAGAACTGTACTACGGACTCTATGTTAACATGTGTATTTACTTCAAGAGCATCCACCAGTAAACTGTTACTGATTACTGAAGTATCATCAGCAAACAACAAAGCTCTACCATTAGGTATGACTTCTGGTAGCCTATTAATGTACAATAGAAACAGAATTGGACCTAAAACTGACCCTTGTGGAACGCCTGCTTTGACTTTAAGCTTTCCAGATACAACCTTTGTAAGTTTCCCTCTAACAACCCTAGTTAACTCCACACACTGTAATCTATTAATAAGGTAAGATTGAAACCATTTCAATTCTACATCCCTAACGCCTAATGACTCTAATGTTTTCAATAAAATCTTGAATGCTTCAGTTATATAATTGGCTGATCATGTGATAAGAAACAGTACTTTCAGGCCATATATCCTTCCTTCTCTATATACATAAAGTATATTATATACATAAAGTATGTATATTCATAAAGGGCAAGAGAATATAAAAAAAAAATCTGGTGTGAAACACTCACACAACTTTCTCTTGCCAATGCAAATAATTTACAATATAATTTGACATTAGTAATAAAATATTAGAAATAAACATAAACTAACCTCAAAAACATAACCTTATTTTAATCATGAGTGAATGACGCAAAATGACAATCGAACTCAGTTTGGCTTAAAAATACGGAAAATCACGCTTTCACGCTAAACTAGGCTCTGTAGAGAAAAATGCTCTAAACAAAAGTTGTAGATCTTTTAATTTTCTATAACTTTTATTATATACACTTTTGTCGTAAAATGCATACTAAGACCGAAATGTTAAAAAAATCGATTTTTCTCACGTTTTCGTGAGAAAAAAAAACAGAAAATCGCAAATTACCGCTAAACTAAGCGTTATACAAAAAAATGTTTGAAACAGAAGTTGTAGGTTTTTAAATTCTCTACAACTTTTATTATATAAGTTTTTGCGCTAAAATTTATATTAAAGCCGTAATCTTAAAAAAACAACGTTTTTACGTGAAAACAGCCTCACCGAGAATTTCAGCAAACATGGCGCCTACCCTATCTTGTAGAGAATAAAAAATTGAGTAAAATAGGCGATTTTAAAAAAAATCGTAGGACCAGTTTTTGAGAAAATCGCAAAAAGTGAAAAATTATACGAATAAACTACTACTTCCGGTTGACCGATTTTGATGAAAATGTTCATGTCGCGTCCGGTAGTGGTATGTAACTTAAGTTTCAAGTTTCAAGTTCGTACGATGTTCCGTTCTTGAGATATTCTGTTCACACACAGACACACAGACACACACACACACACACACAGACCAATCGCTAAAAACATGTTTTTTGGGTTCAGGGGGTCTGAAAACGTATAGATCCGGTGAAAACTCGATTTCGAAAAATCGACATGAAAACAATACTTTCCTTCCTATATATTCATATAGGCAAGAGAAAGTAAAAACAGAATTAGGCTACTCTCTAGTAAAGGAGTCGGTTAATGGAAAAATCGGGATCTTAGAATTTAATGTTTTAAATACAGATTTAGTATGCTAGTATAAACCTACCTGATTGTTATTCCATATATTAGTTATTTGCGATTTCATTGTGCAAAGATATTTTTTTTAAATCGAATTCTTAATTTGAAATTTGACGATTCATTTACTTTAATGATTATTTTAATTCAAAACTGCAGTTTGGTGAACTTTAAAATGTTCTTCTTGAATTAGAAATCTTAATCTAAATCAGAAATTATAAGTTGCAGGTAAATATTTCAAGATATTTTACATAAAATTTCACTTTTATTGCTTTCTTCGTTCCATCAAAAAAAAGTTTCATATTTCCTATTTAACATAACCTTATAGATTACTACATACAATATTCAACATTTGGATGGATACCAGATTACTTTAATTTGGTTATTTAGTTTCTAAACATGATGATGTAATGATAAACATGCTTAAATTAACAGGAAACTTTTTTTAGTCTTGTGTGTATTATGGAAGTTATTTCCATAAATGATGAAATGTTTATTTCCGGTACATTTATATTTCGCATAATGTATCACTTGATGTATTTGTCATTTATGGTCATTTTATACTAATTATGACTAAAAATATTTTTTAAAGTATTATTCCTTATTCCGATCATTCATTTACTGTATAGTTGAGCCGTTGTTAGTTTGCTCCTCCTTCTGTCAACAAATAAAAGCCACCTACTACAGGGTGCACGATAGAGTCCTCCACTTTACGGATGTCGTATTCCTATTAAGTTAACCATTTTTACTTTCTCTTGCCTATATGAATATATAGGAAGGAAAGTATTGTTTTCATGTCGATTTTTCGAAATCGAGTTTTCACCGGATCTATACGTTTTCAGACCCCCTGAACCCAAAAAACATGTTTTTAGCGATTGGTCTGTGTGTGTGTGTCTGTGTGTGTGTGTGTGTGTGTGTGTGTGTGTGTCTGTGTCTGTGTGTGTCTGTGTGTGAACAGAATATCTCAAGAACGGAACATCGTACGAACTTGAAACTTGAAACTTAAGTTACATACCACTACCGGATGCGACACGAACATTTTCATCAAAATCGGTCAACCGGAAGTAGTAGTTTATTCGTATAATTTTTCAGTTTTTTGCGATTTTCTCAAAAACTGGTCCTACGATTTTTTTTAAAATCGCCTATTTTATTCAATTTTTTATTCTCTACAAGATAGGGTAGGCGCCATGTTTGCTGAAATTCTCGGTGAGGCTGTTTTCACGTAAAAACGTTGTTTTTTTAAGATTACGGCTTTAATATAAATTTTAGCGCAAAAACTTATATAATAAAAGTTGTAGAAAATTTAAAAACCTACAACTTTTATTTCAAACATTTTTTTGTATAACGCTTAGTTTAGCGGTAATTTGCGATTTTCTGCTTTTTTTCTCTCACGAAAACGTGAGAAAAATCGATTTTTTTAACATTTCGGTCTTAGTATGCATTTTACGACAAAAGTGTATATAATTAAATTAATAGAAAATTAAAAGATCTACAACTTTTGTTTAGAGCATTTTTCTCTACAGAGCCTAGTTTAGCGTTAAAGCGTGATTTTCCGTATTTTTAAGCCAAACTGAGTTCGATTGTCATTTTGCGTCATTCACTCATGATTAAAATAAGGTTATGTTTTTCAGATTAGTTTTTGTTCATTTCTAATGTTTTAATACTAATGTTAGGTTTATTGTTAATTATTTGCATTGGCAAGAGAAAGTTGTGTGAGTGTTTCACACCAGATTTTTTTAATTATAAGTACTTAAAGTACTAAAAACATCAGTCATGATATTATGTAGGCCTAACAATTTCATTTATAAAAATACTTTTAAAATTATTGTGTATTTAAATTCTTTTAAAAGTATTTTGTTGTTACTTTGTCATCAGTGTGTACACAGTTTGATATAATGCGCATGCTCAGTGACGTCATTATTTGTTTACATTAAAAGCAAACTAAGAGAGGCTGGACTGTAGAATTTTTTAGCTTTTTCCTCCCATCTTCTCTTCTTCATTGAATCACCTGAACTATTTATCCTGAAATTTAATACACATACAGCTGTTATTTCAAATTATTAAGATAGTAATTTTTCACTAAAATTTTTTCACGTGCAAATTTTCACTTTTACTACCTCAGTTACGATATTTTTTTGTTTTCTACAAAATCGGGTAAACGCCATTTCTGCTGAAATTTTTGGGATCTATGCTATGGTGATAAAAATTATGTTGTTTTAACATTGTACCCGTAATAAGTAATTTTTTTTTTGTAATTCCTAATGTGTGTACGTTGAAATCTGTTTAATTCAGAACAATAAGCAACCCCATGACCCAATGAGATGAGGATGTGATATGTATGACGTGTAAACGAGGTGTACTCTTGTACAGACTCAGGCCGACCATTCCTGAGAGAGTATGGTTAATTGAACCCTAACCATAAAAGTACACCGGTAACCACTGTCTAGTACTCAAATCCGTATAAAAGTAACTACATTTACTAGGATTTGAACCAGGAACCTTCGTCTCCGAAAATCAGCTGTTAAACAGCTGATTTTGGTGACGACTTTTCCTCTAGACCAACCCGGTGGGTTCTGAAGTATTTATCCGGAAATTTATTACACATACAGTTGTTTCAAATTATGAAGATAGTAACTTTTCACTACAATTTTTTCACGTGCAAATTTTCACTTTTACTACCTCATTTACGACATTTTTTTTGTTTTCTACAAAATCGGGTAAACGTCATTTCTGCTGATATTGTTGGGCTTTATGCTCTGGTGATAAAAATTATTTTAACATTGTACCCGTAATAAGTATTTTACAACAAAACTTTGTATAATTAAAGAGTTGTAGAAAATTAAAACACCTACAAATTTTATATCAATTTTTTTTCTACAATGCTTACCTACTTCAGCGTGAATTAGTGATTTTTATATTTTTCTCATAAAAATCAGTAAAAATGGGCTTCTTTGAGATTGTGGCCGTAGTATGCATTTCATGACAAAAGTGTATTTAGTCAAAGTTATAGGAAATAAAAAGTTCTACAACTTTTTTATTTTTTTTTTCATTTATTTATTTAACGTCGCATCAACTGCAACGGTTATTAGCGACGACGTTGGGGTGTAACTTTATGAAATGGCGATGAAATGATTTTTTGTAACGTATGAAAATATGCCGCGTCTGAGTGGGATTCGAACCCAGGACCCCAAGATGAAAGGCGAGCACGTGACCAACTACACCAATGCGGCCGGCATTTATTTATTTATTTATTTAACTTCGCATCAGCTGGTGTGGTGATTAGCGACGACGTTGTGGTGTAACTGTGCGTAATGAGGATCAAATATTTTTTGTAACGTATGAAAATATGCCGTGCTTGAGTGGGATTCAAACCCAGGACCACATGATAAGAGGCGAGCACGTTACCAACTACGCTAATGCGGCCGGCGTACACCTTTTATTCCAAGTATGTTTTTATACAGAGCCCCTACTTTAGTGTCAATTTGTGATTGCCCTATGTTTAAGTCGAACTCAGGTTGATTTTCCTTTAGCGTAGTTTAATCATGATTAAAATTAGGTTATATTTTCCATTATTTACATTCAGTCATGTGAGTGATTCACACCAGATTTTATAATAAAAATTCAGGAAATAAAACACGTACTAATTTTAATAGAAAACATTAAAAAACGATGTAAAAAATAAGACTATTAGAAAGTAAAGATCGTTGAAAACATGACAAATATAATAAGGCACCAAATATTTTATTATTAATACTGAACTCATGTTTATAGTTTACGTGAGGGTCAAACATGAGAGACGCCTACCCAAATATTTAATGCGTGGGTGGTTAAACGTACAAGAAAGTTCCTTATTTTGACATTTTGCTGTTGTTTTATTAGAGATAAGAATTTAGAAATTGTTACTATTATTGAAAAGTGTACAACAATGATAATTACGAGTAATAAGAAACAATAAAGTCATGATATTACTTTTGTTACATTACACTACAAGTATCGTAATTAATAGAAAACAATCTAATGTGAAACATTCACACGATTACTTCCTGCCGTTGTAAATAATTGAAAATATAACCTGTGTTTAATTATAAGTAACCCACCGGGTTTTTTTTATCCTAGGCGGCGAGAAAAACTCATGTTCACTCCCTCACGATGGGGGAAGTAGTGTTGGACTCAATTGAGGCGTCCTCGTCCAGCCCCAAGGAGGCCGCAACCGACTTACTAACCAAAACCCCGCCGCCTGGCCACTTGATCCGACATCAACAAACAACCCTCCACCTCCCTCGGAACTGTTTATATAATACTAAAAGGAAAATGTCGGGTTAAAAAAAAATACATACTGTCAGCGGGGCGTGGAAGGGAACCGTAGCCTAATTCCCCTCTCGCTGTCACTGATCAACACTCACTCTCTCACTTTCATTCATCTCTTTCATCACCAGCTCAGGAAATTAGTGTGCCTACCTTACCTACTGAGATCGGGACAGGATTGATTCACTGTGGGAGAGGGCGATCCCGCTGATCTCCATATATTATCTCCTCCCTCCGCAGTCTCCTGACCACCCTCTCCGCAAACTGAGCGACCTACTTCCAGCTCTCCTCATCCTGCAGCATCGCTACCCCTACTCTCTCTCTAGGATCTACTGTGCAACGCCTATCTTCTCAGATGTCTCTATTCTGTCGAGGTCAAAATAGGGACATCTTTCAAAAATATGCGAAATGGACTCCTTCTCTTCACTATCGCACAGTCTACATTTCGGTACTTCATGAAGTTTTAACCTCGTTAAATATGTCCCAAAGCAACCATTCCCTGTTAGCATCTGCAACAGCTCGTGGTTTGTATCACCAAATGTCCTCTTTGTTCACAACTCGACATTTGGAATGAACCTCCTTCTCCACTCCCCGACCCTAGCTCCAACCCACTGGGTTGGTCAAGGTAAAGTGGTCGCCACAAGCTGATTTTTGGAAACCACGGTTCCTGGTTCAAATCCTAGTACAGTTAGTTACTTTTATACAGATTTTAATACTGGACAGTGATCACCGGTATAGTTTGATGGTTGGGGTTCGATTAACCATAATCTCTGAGTTTATCTACATTTCATTTCCATGTTATGCGTACCAACCTCATCTCATTGGGTTATGGGTTATGGGGTTGCTTATTATTCTGAATTGAACAGATTGAAATCTACCCACATTAGGGATAAAAAAAATTAAGTTAATCTTAAGGATCCTCAGTTTCTACGTTTAGTTAATGAGATGCCCATTGTTCACAAATTGAACAGATTGCAACTTACACGAATTAGACTAAAAAAATTATGGGTAAACATTTTGAAATAAAAAACAATCAAATTTTAATCATGACTGAATGAAGCTAAATGAGAAATAACCTTTGTATGATGTTTTTTTTTTTTGGTTTAACGTCCGACTGTTCTGCAATTACTGCTAATGCCGACGGTGAAGGATGAAATGATTTTTTTTGTAACGTATGAAAATATGCCGTGCCTGAATGGGATTCGAACCCAAGACCGCATAACGAGAAGCGATCACGTTACCAACTGCGCCAATGCGGCCGGCTTTGTATGATGTAAAAATACTGAAAATCACTGCTAAACTTAACTTGATTGAAAATAAATGCTTCAAATAAAAGTTTTAGAATTTTTAATCTGTATATATAAAATTCGATATATGTGTGTATGTATGTATGTGTGTGTGTGAGTTTCATAAATTACTGAACCAATTTTCATGCAGTTTTTTTTAAGTTGTAACTATGATGCCGGTGCAGGTTTTAGGCTATTGAAACCCTTAAAAAGTTCGCCCTAAAGGGTTGAAAATAATTTTTATGTCCTACATTAAGGCTTATATGAGGTTAGATAATCTGCTGCTTTTAAACCAGCTGATGTGATTCAAATAAAGATTTGTCATAAATAAAGTCATATGATTTAGCAAATAGCGAAGTGGTGCTAAGGATCAGCTAGTGACAACATCACATGATAATTTTATCATGTAGATACGATTTTGTATTAGTGGGTATTTTATAAAATTAAAGTTCCGTGTTTCCTTAATTTGTTTTAATTTTCTTTTAATTGGTGAGTGATTAATAATTGCTTTGATATTTCATTTTGATCTAGCAGCTACACAATTTCTGCTACATATTTTTAAAAAAGTAATTACACCATTTTTTGCGTGCAAAGCCGCGACGGGGCATGCTAAACTTTTATAACTTTGATTGTATACAGTTTTATCATTTTAATTATTTATAAATTAATAATTTATTTGTTTTAAAGGGTAACTCTCTCTTTGTTTGTAGGTTATGATTTCTTTCTGATTTTTGCAGGTTATGTAACGGTGGCTTTTAACTTGAGAAAAGTTTTTATACTTACTTATTGATGTGTCCTTTTTTTGAGACCCCGGTACCTTAATTAATAATTAAATATATGATTAAGTGAAATTTTTAAAAAGGATATCAGAGTTTATTTATGAAAAAATCGTGTCATATTTAAAGTGAAATTTATTATTTTTTAGCCGTGTTTATATATTTACACCTACATTAAAAATAATGAACAAGACAGAGTAAAATGTCAGTTATAGAAAAGTAAACTAACAGTTTGGTCACGTTGCATCGTGTTAGTTGTTAGTTATACACTAGTAAAGAAACTAGTGGGATTGCATAGGAAACTCAATAAGGATAAGTCGTTCAGTGTAGGTTATTTCAGATAAACTTTTTTTTTTAATTCCTAATTTGTGTGCGTTGCAATCAGTTCAATTGAGAACAATAAGCAACCCCATGACCCAATCAGATGAGGATGATATGTATGACGTGTAAATGAGACTGTGTAGTCTTGTACAGACCCAGGCTGACCATTCCTGAGAGAGTATGGTTAATTAAACCCCAACCATCAAAGTACACCGGTAACCACTGTCTAGTACTCAAATCCGTATAAAAGTAACTACATTTACTAGGATTTGAACCAGGAACCTTCGCGAACATTCCTTTACGATTTTGTCACAATACTTTGTGCCCTTAAGAGGCAGTGGAGTGTTAAATTATTTGCACTCGATCCTAGTGCCACTCGATTCGATCCCACTCGATTAGCAAGTTCTAGGGCTACTAATATAGTTTTGTCTTATCATATGGTCGGTCAATTATATGCTGTATGTTTACCTAAAAACCTATTGTCTCATAATATGATACAGGGCTTAACTTTATCTGTGTAACTCCGAAAAAAATTGTCAGGTTCCCTAAAATTATTGTTATATTTTTCTAAATTTTTCATTCTCAGAACTTAGGAAGTTAAACTATCACTTCCGGTTAACCGATTTCGATAAAAATATTTGTGTTGTATCTTCCATTGGTATCTAACTTAAGTTTTAAGTTTCAACGTTTTGTAATATTCCGTTTTTGTGATATTTTGATCTCACACACATATTGTACAAAAAATGGCAAGAGAAAATCAAGTGTGTGTTACATACCAGATTTTTTGAACTGATACTTCAATAAAAATAATAAGCATGATTTAAATTAATTTATAGTGTCAATTTAAATTATAAGTAAATGTAAAATTAATTATTTGTTAAGAATCAGGTTGTAGAAAGTAAAGTAGTAGGCCTACCTATTAAAATATCGTGATATTTGTTGAGTAGATGAACAGTATTACAATTAAAAATGTCAATTAACAGATCTGTACTACCTGATTAATAATTCAAAGTAATTAATTTAATGCATTATCTACTTCTTTTTAAATGGTAAAGTGAAATTGCTGATATTTTTTGTTGTTCCAGATTGTCGTGACTTGAGTGAAAGTGAAAAAAAATTATTCTAATTATTACAGTTTAAATTACGAGTATTTAAAGTTCATAATGCCCCCCCCCCTTTGTAGTGTAGTGGTTAGCGCGCTAGCCTACAACGCGGAGGTCTCGGGTTCGATTTCTAGGTAGGGTCTGGAAATTTTAACACCTTAAAACCCACCTTAACAGTATCGAAAACGACTGTAGGGCGCTAGTGACCAAGCTGTCGATACGACTTAAAATAAAACTAAAACAAATGTTCAAAATATCTAACTTATAAATTGATGCAGGTAGTAAAAATCTGTTGTTGTTGTTGTTTAGGTCAACATCCGAAAGGCTGGTTTGAACCTCTAGAGGTTTTACTAAGTAAAACGAGAAGTGAGGTGGTTTACCATTACCTTCCTCACTGAATGGAAAAGTATGCTTATCAGCATGCCGGGCCCTCTGAAAAGCACATATTTTCCACTCTGTAAATGACACCTTCACTTCATTCACCACAGGGTCTGGCTGCACAATGAAATTCATTACTTTCAGAGGAGATAACTCTGAATAGTGTCACATTACACCTCTACCTCTTCTGTTCTTAAATGATTCAGTCATTTAATTGGCTGACAATGTGATAAGAAACAGAACTATTTATTTTAGCCCCGCAACGAACAGTTTGAGTGTAAATAATTTGACACTCCACCTGTCTGTTATGGGCAGAGTAAAAATCTATTTATATTTTTCAACCCCGACGGCAAAAGAGGGTTGTTATTAGTTTAACGTGTGTGTCTCTGTATCTGTAGCATCGTAGCTCCCAAACGAATGAACCATTTTGATTTAGTTTTGTTTTTTTGTTTGAAAGATGACATGATCGAAAAATATAATCTTAGCTATATTAAGACATGATGGGGGTAAAAAATGTCTACTATTAATATGTAGTTTAAAAATCATGAAATAAAAATTTAAAACACCTTTAAAAAGCACAAAAATAATACCGGCCCTTTAAGTTTAATGTAAGTATAATATGTAATGTAATATGTATATGTATGTAAATGTAATCTTGTATTACATTTTTAATTTAAAGGAATGGGCAAGGAAGTTTTCGTGCTTAAAGTTGTAAATAACTTTTATAGTTTTTGAGACCTCAATGGTGGTTACTTAATAGAAACACACTGTGCCAAAAATCACAGTACCAAAAATAACCATTAGCAAACAAGGGTTGTAATTTTTGTTTAATTCTTTCATAAGAACTTTATAGATGTTTGAAATTTTCCCAGGCAAAGCTCAATTCAAATAATAATTCCCTGTTTCTTTAACAACGTTAATAAAAATAAAGAAAGAAATTATGGGAGATACATTCACCGAGCGACACACGTGCATTCTGTGACCTCGGCTTAAACACTAGTTGGGATGATATTGCATTTCCAACCAAACCGACCTGAACACAACAAATTGCATTTAATCTTTTACTTTCACACGAAGCGACATACGATTTATTTGACTGTCATTTTTTATTTCATTCAAAAGACAAACTAGTACTAGTGATTATGTTTTTAAATTAACTGAAACAGCTTCGTTTAAAATTAAAAATAATTAAAAATATAAATAGCTTAGTATTTTCATGATTAATCATTAATAATTATATTTTAAATCGTTATTTTTATTTGTATTCCTTTTTTCGTGCAAACTATATTACTCAAGAGAAATCTATTTTATTGTTCTTTTTAATAATGTAAATACATTATAAATCTATTTACTTTTTTACATTGTATCGAAAGTCGGGACAAGAAAAGTTTTACAATTTTAAAAGGCAATCACATAAACTTATGGATTTTGTGATATTATTACGGACAAAACAACAATCAGAGTAATATTGATAATGGTTCTAAAATATTGAGTCATCGAGAAAGGTTTTATCTATTTAAAAAAAATACAGTTTAAAAACTTTTGGAGATAATCATATTTTTTTAAAAATTGTAAACAGAAAATCTACAAACTAATCCCCTCACTAAAAAATAACTTTAGAAAGAAAAGAATATTATTCCTAGGACACATACTCAAGGGCCGAAAAGTCCAGACTTGTGAACCGGCTGACCAACCATTTTTGGAATAAGGTTTTGAGACCTAGGTGGCTGAAGTATGTACAGCGGAATGTGGAAGAACTTGGAATCACTCAACAAGACCTGCTAACAAAATCAGCTAAGTACAACCAACTAGTCAAGACTAATATGGTAACATTCGAACCAAAAACCAGAAGAGTGTACAACAGGATGTTTACCTACGAAAACCGGAAACAGATATCGGAACGTTTTAAGAAAATGTGGGCCAAACGAAAGGAAGCTACGCTTCGGAGAGCGCGCTTCTCAAAGAAACCCAACACTGGAACATACCTAAACTTGAACTAGAGTGATCCTATGAGGTCTCAAAAGTAAAAAAAAACAGAAAAATTTTAAAGTTTTTTGTTGGTACGACTAAACCGCAAGTTGAAAAATCTATTTAAAATAGAATGTTCTGTATCTGTGAATAATAGATTAAAATTTTATTATTATTATAATTTTTTTTGTTTCAGGTGAGAAGAATTTCGTTCAACCAATAGTGATAAATATTTAACAATCGGTTGGTAATGTGAGGTTATTATTATTTATATATTTTAGTGATTATAAATTATAACTTTGTGGTAAAAATGTCCGATCTAAGTTAATAAAATAAACTTCATTACATTTTATTATAGTCTACAAGAGATTTAAAATTTCACGGCAATCTCTTAGGAGCTGATTCTATGGGTATAAAAAGAATTATGTCTTTGTAAACATAGGTCCGGAGAAGTTTCGTTTGCAAATTAGTGCTGGCGAAAGATTTCGTTAATCTGAATTCGGTTACCCCGATGAAATTGAAAAATTTTTAAAGATTTATTTAGAAGACAAATTTAATGGTTTTGAATCTAGAACCTTTTTTTTAATTTATTTTATTTTTTAAATCTACTGCAAATAGTTACTTAAAACTAACAAACAGTTTTTCTTCAGCGATATTATTTTCCTTTCCCTTGTATAACCATGCCACTGGTGCCCACTGGTGGTGCTAGCACTTATTTTCTAATGTTACTTACACAGTGTTCTATACAAATATTAATTTCTTAAATCTCTATCTTAATCCTATTGTTAATTTAAAAACTTACGTAAATATCTAAAAACTAAAAAAATAATTCGAAAATAATATTTTTTTGGTTTAATGTAAAATAATCTTGTTAAGTGCTTAATTAAATCATTAATTTGTTACCTGTATTCTGTACTGGCATATAAATTTAACACATGGAAAATTAAATTTCGAGAATATTAATGTAAATGGGGGAAATAAAACAATAAATGATACTGAAATTCGAATTTTGTTTATAACAAAATCAGACTAAGTTGTTACAAACAAATCTCTTACAATTTTTTATTAGAATGGTAATGTAGAGTTTTTATTTTTTGGATTCAACTTTATTTTTTTTTAAACTGTACTGTTTTTGAATTCAACTTTATTATTTTTTTTAAACTGTACAACCCACCGGGTTGGTCTAGAGGTAAAGTCGTCGCCAAAATCAGTTGTTTAACAGCTGATTTTCGGAGACGAAGGTTCCTGGTTCAAATCCTAGTAAAGGTAGTTACTTTTATACGGATTTGAATACTAGACAGTGGTTACCGGTGTACTTTGATGGTTGGGGTTTAATTAACCATACTCTTTCAGGAATGATTGGCCTGGGTCAAGACCTGTACAAGACTACACCTCATTTACACGTCATACACATCATCCTCATCTGATTGGGTCATGGGGTTGCTTATTGTTCTAAATTGAACAGATTGCAACGTACACAAATTAGGAATATAAAAAAAAATTCAATTTCTTTAAGGTACACTAGTAAATGAGATGATAAATGTTTAGGAATGGTGTGAATGTGAATCGATTTCGGCGTGATATTGTACAAGAAAAGTGGTGTCAATATAATGATAATGATTTATCAACTATGATGATGAATGATATTTTTTTGAAATGATTTTAAACAGGCTTGACAAGTTAATTTGAAATATCTTTGATGGTGGTCTGAGAAGATCCCTATTCCACTTTCGTTTCAGTCTTCTGTTAACATGGAGTTGAAAGAGATTGAACGTTTGTATTTATGTGGTCAATTAATTGTCTTTGTGTGTAATGAGTTGTATATTGTATTTGCAGTGTCTCGAACTATTCATATTTTCCCGATCTTCGTGAATTGTATGATTGGTTACGTAAAAACGTGCGTTAGTTATCGCTTTAAGTGATTCTGGCTGGTGTCTGAAAAATAATTATAATTCACTTAAAACATCGATGTTTTATTTCCAAAAAACTCAAGGTATGTTGTTGTTTAGGAGATCAGCCGAAAGGTTGGTTTGAACCTGTAGAGGTTTTACTAAGTAAAACGAGGGGTGAGGTGGTTTACCATTGCCTTCCTCACTGAGTGGAAAAGTATGCTTATCAGCATGCCGGGCCCTCTGAAAAGCACATATTTTCCACTTTGCAAATGACACCTTCACTTCATTCACCACAGGGTCTGGCTGTATAATGAAATTCATTACTTTCAGAGGAGATAGTTCTGATTAGTGTCTTTTACACCTCTACCTCTTCTGTTCTTAAATGATTCAGTCATTTAATTGGCTGACCATGTGATAAGAAACAGAACTATTTATTTTAGCCCTGCAACGAACAGATTGAGTGTAAATAATTGACACTCCACCTATCTGTTATGGGCAGACCTCAAGGTATTATCTTACCCAAATTTTGCATATCTAATTTATTAGGAAAATTATTAAATGAGTGAGCGAAAGAAAGACGGAGAAATTTCTGTTTCATTCAATTAAAAGTTTAAAATAAAATATTATTCATTTTCTAGTTAATAGAAAAACTTTTTTATCTTATTTTTACAAAACGATATTCTGTATTTTATTTATAGATTATTTTAGATGCGCATAAAATGCAGGTAGTAATTTCTATGTTGATTCTTAAAGCCTATAAAATGCATCATTTTATAAAATAAATCTTGCGTCATAAATTTTAAATTATAGGGCGGTTCCTTTTCGTTTCTATATTAAATTGCGACGTTTGTTTTTTTATAATTATTATTTACATTAACCCAATAATCTGTACGGTAAATCGATTTAATTTTCTTATAGATTTTTTACAAATATTATTCTATGTTTTATAATGATACGTGGCGTGTACGCTACAGAATTCTATTTTTTTTATTTGAATTGTAGTTAAAAAACAAATGGAAAACTAAGTACAGTGGATCTTTTTTTAACCTTAACCTCTGATATCAAACTCCGAACGAGAACAAAACTTTAATTATTACTTAACAGCGCAAAACTTAGAAAAAAAAACGTCATTAACATTCCACTAGTGCACTCCTATTTTTAAAGATGGCTAAGCTTGTTTTCTAGAAGGTTTCTTTTCACTTTATTTGTTGGAGGCAATTTCAAAAATTGTCAGCTATTGTTTTACTTTGTCTGTCCGTCTGGCTGTCATACCCAGATGCCTGAAACTACAAGAGATCGCAACAAACGCTTTTTGGATTCACTACCCATAACTATTAGGCTACAAAAGATGTAGGGTGTTACAGGTATGTAGATATGAAACGACTTGCGCAACATAGAACAGGTTGGAGAACTGCATCAAACCAGTCGAGAGACTGATTACAAAAAAAAAAAATCTGGTGTGAAACACTCACACAACTTTCTCTTGCCAATGCAAATAATTTACAATATAATTTATCATTAGTAATAAAATATTAGAAATAAACAAAAAACTAACCTCAATAAACATAACCTTATTTTAATCATGAGTGAAACACTCAAAATGAAAATCAACCTCAGTCTGGCTTAAAAATACGGAAAATCACTATTTCACGCTAAACTAGGCTCTGTAGAAAAAATACGTTAAATAAAAGTTGTAGATCTTTAAATTTCCTATAAATTTGGTTATATACACTTTTGTCGTAAAATGCATACTAAGGCCAAAATCTTAAAAAAATCGATTTTTCACACGTTTTCGTGAGAAAAAATCAGAAAATCGCTAATTACTGCTAAACTAAGCGTCATACAAAAAAATGTTTGAAACAGAAGTTGTAGGTTTTTACATTCTCTACAACTTTTATTATATAAGTTTTTGCGCTAAAATTTATATTAAAGCCGTAATCTTAAAAAAACAACGTTTTTACGTGAAAACAGCCTCACCGAGAATTTCAGCAAACATGGCGCCTACCCTATCTTGTAGAAAATAAAAAATTGAGTAAAATAGGCGATTTTAAAAAAAATCGTAGGACCAGTTTTTGAGAAAATCGCAAAAAACTGAAAAATTATACGAATAAACTACTACTTCCGGTTGACCGATTTTGATGAAAATGTTTGTGTCGCGTCCGGTAGTGGTATTTAACTTAAGTTTCAAGTTTCAAGTTCGTACGATGTTCCGTTCTTGAGATATTCTGTTCACACACACACACAGACCAATCGCTAAAAATATGTTTTTTTGGGTTCAGGGGGTCTGAAAACGTATAGATCCGGTGAAAACTCGATTTCGAAAAATCGACATGAAAACAATACTTTCCTTCCTATATATTCATATAGGCAAGAGAAAGTAAAAAAATACCCATAACTACACTACACGAACTTTTTTTACTACACTATTCATAATTTTACAGTGTGCACAAATTCCTTTCTAAATAGTTTTGGTTAACTTTAATTAAATAAATATTGTGTACAATTTGATACAAAGGGGTTCATGACAAGCCTGCTGAGTTAAGCAGTGGCAGGAGGAAATTATTGGTAAGTGATGAATTTATCATTGTGTTTGATTTTTTTTATTATTTATTGTGTGTGATATTTAATTCAATAGGGTTCATGACAAGCAAGCGTACTGAAGTAAGCAGTAGCAAAAACAATTTTTAGTGGTAAGTGATAAATTTATCATTGGTGATGAACTTTCAGTTTATCAGTTTTATCTTGACATGTCCTATACTCCTTTTGGAGTCTCCAGGATAAAAAAAATAAATAACAGACCATGGAGTGTCAAATTTTTTACACTCAATCTGTTCGTTGGAGGGCTAAAATAATTAGTTCTGTTTCTTATCACATGGTCAGCCAATTAAATTTTTTTTAATTCTTAATATGTGTACGTTGCAATCTGTTCAATTGAGAACAATAAGCAACCCCGTGACCCAATGAGATGAGGATGACATGTATGACGTGTAAATGAGGTGTAGTCTTGTATAGACTCAGGTCGACCATTCCTGAGAGAGTATGATTAATTGAACCCCAACCATCAAAGTACTTGAAAACGTTGCTAGTGGTACGTTTAGAAAACGTTGCTAGTGGAACAGACATGTGAACTGTCTGTTGAACCCGCTAGTAAGCCTGGCTGCGAAAGAAGTTGGTGCAGCAAAAATTTGTGAACTATCAAAAATACATAGACAAAACATTCTTCCGTAGCTTACAACGTTGCTACTGCGTCGCTTCTATAAGTAGCGAGGAATTTATTACTACGTTCTAGACACGTTCTAAAACTGGGAAATTTCGTTTTCTTATAAATGCATTTAAATCTTGATACATTTTTTAATTTAAAATGTGCATGTACTTTAGGAGATACTTAAATTAATTGAACACAAAATTTTTAACTTTTTACTAAATTTTGTAATAGAATCCTCCTGTAGTCTTAAGGGGCGCCTCAGGCATTTCGCCCATTCTGCCACCCTCTTGTTACGCCACTGCCTGAAAGCTACAAAGTGTTTTCTTACAACGATCAATTTATTATTGGGGACAATATTTTGTAAACATTGTGTAGTAGGTGGTGACTCATAATGACAATTTAAAATCTTACATTTGAATAAAAACCGGCTCAGCTTGAAGGCAGTCATTCTGACATCACCTTACCTGTAGCTTGTATTCGATTGTTAAAATATACAACGTACACTTAAATTCACTTAACACTTGATCAGTGATCAGTGTTATTTATTTTAACATTTACCTTATTTGTGAAACAAATACAATTTTATTATTCATATTATGTCATCCACTGTTACGTAATTGTTACGAATAGATTTTGATTTTAAAAAAAGTTAAAGATTTGATAAGCTCCATTTGGTTTCTTGTAAATTTTCTACTTGTTAAATTTTTAAAAATAAATAACTCGTACCAATGTTTTAAGTTAAATCAATACATAGAGTTTCATGTAAAATAATAATGCTACACAACAACATGTACCTTGAATACCTTAAATTTAATTCCCAGCTAAAAACTGAAAAATTCAAAAATTTTAAAATCGATCGAGCTCAATTATAACCCAATTAATCATTAATGATCAATATGTTAATAAAATTTTAAATAAAAAAATGAAATTAATTAATGTACTCTAATTTACTGATTAAAGTGCAAGGCTGTAATTAAAAAAAAAATTATTTATTAAAGGATCGGAGCCCAAAAGTTAAAAGTGTTAAAAGAACAAACAGAAAAAGCAGAGTATCGATTTTCTTCGGGAAAACTAAATACACAACGAAAATTAAAACAGCCCCGCGTCATTTGAAGACATCATACGGAAAAATTGGAAAATTTGATAACTTTAAGTATCTCGGGTATATAATACAATGAAATACCAGCGAAAAGGAAGCAAACAACAATAAACATGGAACTCACCACTTGTATAAGAAAAAAGCACTTTCTAGATCAGACGTTGTAATCAGACGTTGTGTCCGTACGCGAATGAGTGTCTTAGAATGACCGAGAAGATTTGGTCTAAGAGTAGCAGAAAAAAATTGAGAGAAAGATCCTCCGTAAGATAATAGGTTCAAAGATAGTATACAGACAATAATTATAGGTTATGAAGTCATGAAGTGGACTGTACAAGGAAAATTATTGATATGGAAACGATTAAAAAAAGAAGAATAAAATTCTACGGACACTTTTATAGAATGGATGAGAACGTTTGACAAAACAAATTTTAAACACACTAGACAATAGAACTAAGGTGACGTATTAATGGATTAAAGAAGTCAGAAAAGATATTGAGAAAACTGAAATAAACCGACAAAACTTAATGAACCGAACGTAGTACAAAAAACGAATTACGGATTTAAAGGGCTTTAAGAAAAGGGTACAGTGAGCGAATGCTGAGAGTGTGGGCTTTAAAAAGAGCTTCTAGAAAGATCTAAAAACACCTCGCATGGTCTAAAATGTACCTTTTATGAGGGGGCAAAGAAGCGGAGCTTCATTACTAATGTTGTAGATTTATCAAAAATCTCGTTAAGGTTTTTGTCTTGTTATCTGCCACATCAAAACAGGGTTTTTTATGGATGATACATAAACTAAAGGATACAGAAATGATCCTATGCAAACCAAACTGACTGTAAATCGAAAACGGGACGTAGAAGCCAGTTTCTGTAAAAACCTTGGTAGTATTATTTTATTGTTTCGAATAAGTAATGGAACGTGCAAGTCATTGTGAATAGTTTCGTTTTGTATGTACCTCGGGGAGTTTGTCATAACTCTAATAGGTACTTTGGATTGGCAGGACTATAATCGAGATATATTACTTGGTTTTCGGACCAATAAATATGGGAACCATATGGCCAGATAGGTTTTAGAAAGTATTTTTAATCTCTTTGATAAAGGAAGAGAGTAATATCAACCAATTAGACGGTACAGGCATTTTGTCCTGTGTCTTATTGTTTGTCGTTTTAGTGATAAGTGAGGTTTCCATGTTAGTATTTTGTCAAGTGTAATTTCTACATAAATCTAACTGTGTCAGTCTGTGAGATGGCGTTACGATTTTACAAAAATTAGCTAGACATAAAAACAATGAAATTAAAATGGATAGCTTAGTAACGTTTACCGGATAACTCTCCCAGAAGGCTAAAGAGAGCTTGAAACAGAGATTTTTTGTAACTCTAATAAAATTATAATTTAAAAAATTCAGCACATAGCAAGGATGTTGAATCACAGAATACCTGAGCAGGCATACTGGTATACTCCAAAAGGGAAAAGGGATGTCGGTTTACCTAGGAGAAGATGCAGATAGATGACATAGTTTATGAGTTCGGAACAGGCTGCGGCCTAATCCTTGGTTGGAAGAAGAAGAAGAAGAAGAGAAAATTTCAGATGACTGTAATATTACTATACACACTGATTCAAAATTCCATTTAGGCTAATGAAATTACTAATTTAGTCAAATAAAATCCACGAAGCTCCATGGATAGGTGGTCTGCTTCCCCATAACGTCCATGTTATAATTTGTACTGTATCATCGTCACTTTCAGTACATTTGTAAACTGTAATTCACTGTACAGACTCAAATAAAATAATATGTATACTGCCACGAGAGAGATAAAAAATATTCATCTCTCAACAAATCCAAGACTAAAAAATCTGGTATGAAACACTCACACAACTTTCTCTTACCAATAAAAATGATGAACAATAACCTAACATTAGTAATAAAACATTAAAAATAAACAGAATTGCCTATTTAATTAGCAACCTCGCCTTCACGAGTTTCTGTAAAGGCTGCACGGTTGCTACCTGTTTTATATTTTTATAAAATATAAGTTTTGGTATATACCATCGGAGTAAAATAACATAAGTTTAGGGCTATGAGGTGTATATAAAAACGTGAGCATGCGCAAAATATTAAATAACTAGGAGAGAATTTGTTTTGTTAGGTAATGAGAACAAATAGCCGAGTGTTTGGTTCAGTAACGGTAAATGCAGAGAACTTAAGTCGGTTCTTTTCTATGTTTGCCATAGCATTGCAGCAAGTCACCTAGTAGTGATCTTATACCGGGTGATTCAAATATTTTAAACACATTTATAGAGATAAGTATTTTAGAACTTTCCTTTCTCCTTTTTTAGAAATGTTGTTAAATTTCTGAGTTTTACATAAAGTGACTTGTTAAATTTTTTTGTTGAATGAACATCCTTTACCATTTTTCACTTTTATTTTAAGGTTTTCTTATCAAAACTATTTAGTTTAATTCTCCAAAATATTTTAATATATTTACTTTCTTAATTTTTGTAAAGGGTATTTGGTTTTAAATTTTAAGTCATTAATATTTTTGTTATGGCCATAACGGGCAGGTGGATTGTTAAATTAATTGCACTTGATCTGTTGGTTCAAGAGCTACAAAAAATAGTTCTGTTTCTTATCACCAATTATATGACTAAACTATTTAAGAACAGAAGCTCCTCTTGGAAGCCCTTAAAATCAATATTCAGTTGTCTGAATTTCGTTCGGTTCATTTCGTTTTTTGTTTTTTTTTTTTTTTTTGTATATTCCGGTTATTTGATTATCTTTAATATATTTATCCGACACCTTAGGTTAATTATTGAGTGTTTTTGAAAACTTTGAAAAACTTGTTTTGTCAACCAGTTGTTATACCTTCTATACAGGTGTTCGTAAAATTTTAGTCTTCTTTCTGTGATCGTTTCCATTAAGGGGAGAAGACTGATTTTAATAAAAAGGATTGATTTTTCAATTTTATCATGTATTGATCGATCGTTTTTCCCTATTTAAATTGATATAAACACGACATTTGTTGCTTTTTCTGTTGAGAAAAATTATGTTTTTACGTTGATGGGGTACGTAGTGTTTATTTCGATATTTTTTCACGTTTTTCATTCTTGTAAATTGAGATTAATATAATCATGTTACTGCTCTAACATTACGGAGATCGCGTTTACATAAAAACGATAATTTCTAGAACGCGTAGGAATCAGCCGTAGAGCAAATATTGGTGTGTTTTTGTTTGGAAGTTAATTCCAATTGGCAATAGGTGTTTCTCTTACGGTATTGTGCTTTTACTATATCCGCATTTTCCGCATATTGTATTTTTTGACTTTAGGTAGGGCCTACACTTATTTTAGGAACCATTCCACCTATGAGTGTAAAATTTCACACACTACATTTTAGTACTAAGGTGTGTATTTACTCCAGAGGTATTTCAAAAATTTTGGAGTTTTTATTTTTTGGGTGTGTTTTTCATAAAAAAATTTGGGCACAATTGAACATTTTTTGAGAATAAAAATCATTTTTAGATTGGATGAAGATAAATGAAAAAGCTCTGGTACAAATTTGTAAAACGGTACTGTAGAAAGGTGTGCCAAAGCTCAGCTTTGTAGCTTAAACGGTTTCTACAAAAAATCTACCTAAGTTAGTATTGCAGGTATAGGGATTATGAAAATGGTCTGCTCCCCTTAATCATTCATTTTCTTTGTACAGTTCTTCTCGTTCTCGTAACTACAGTTTGTATCGTACAGTTCTCGTCCTCGTAACTATCTTGCGGAGGATCTATCTCTGAAATTTCTCTGCTTCTCTTAGATCAGCCTTACCGGTTATTCTAGGACACTGACTTACATAGAGTTATAAAGGTTTTATCACTGTATTATAATGTGTAATCATGGGTTGTCTTGACAGTATAAAAAAACAATCATCATTGCTTTAAATTTTGACTCGCTCATTCGAGCTTTTTTGGCTCTCGGTGAAGTTCAGCTCTTCCAGTGCACGGATTGGCGCTTCGTTTCCAGATAATAGGCTAAATAAAAAACCACGTTTCATCACAGTTTATTATTTTCTACTTGTTACCTAAGGTGAAATCTGCATTAAAAGGGACAAGATTTGAGTTTGTGGAAGCTGTAAAAGAGAAAGCGGCACGTGTCCTGAAGGAGCTGACAGAAGATGACTTCCAGCACTGTTTCCAACAATGAAAAATTCGCATGGAGCGTTGTAGGGATAGAGATGGAGTGTATATTGAAGGTGACAATAAGTGATTATGTATAAAATTAAAATTAAATTTTTTTACAACGTCAGTCTCGTTATTTAATAGCAACACACCTCGTATATTTTACCACCTAATAAGAATAAGTAATTTTAATTAGGTGTATACTTTTTTAAACACCCGGTGATTTGGTCAAAAGATCGTGCAGTCACAGTAGATGTCCTTATAGATGTAATTCTATTGTACCGAGTTATAGTTCATTGGAACGTGCCATCCAATATAGATCTGTCGGTGTAACGGTCTGGCACATACACCAACCACTTCACCACTTCACCACTGACACACCCCACTCTCTTATTTGTATTTGAATTTGTAACCTATGTGTGTATGTGTGTGTGTGTGTGTTGTGTGAGTTACTTAAAACATACCTTCAGGCATTTAACTTTTGTCTCGTGTCTGATTGTAACATGCTTTCAGGTAATCTTTACAATTCGGTCACATCTTTTCAATTCATCAACCGTCTCTTCCCCACATCGAAATATTTCTTATGCAAATAAATAGCTACGTTATACTAATTCAAATTCCTTTTGAATACAAATGTATATAGTATGTGTTTTAAATATATAGGCTAAATTGAATTTTTAAATTCATTGTTATAACTATAAAGCAAAATTTAATTGTACAAGAAAAATATGATGTAAAACAGTCACACGAGTTTCTCTTAACAATGTAGATAATGAATAATATAACCTATGTAATTAGGAGTGAATGACACAAAATAAAAATCAATTTGTAGAACTTAAAATATGGGAGAAATCAGTAATTGCCTCTAAACTAAGCTCTGTAGAGAAAAATTCTTAAAATAAATATTGTAAGTTTTTTAGTTTCCTATAATTCTGATTACTTACACTTTTGTCGTAAAATACTTATGGCCAAAATCTTAAAAATAACATTTTTTTATCGATTTTGGTGAAAAATAAAAACAGAAAATCACTAATTATTGTCGTTAAATTAAGCGTTCTACAAAATATGTTTGAATTAAAAGTTGTAGGTTTTTAAATGTTCTATAACTTTAATTCTGTACACTTTTGCTCTAGATTGCATATTCAAGCCTCAATCTTAAAACCCCTTTTTTCTACGAGAGCACAGGTCTCCGAAAGAATTCAACAGACATGGCCCTTACCCTATCTAGTAGGGAGTAAAAAATTTAGGAAACGAGACGATTTTTTTAAACAAATCCTAGGAGCCCTTTTAAAGAAAATCGCAAAAACATGAAAATTGCATGAATATATTACTACTTCTGGTTAACTGATTTTGATGGAAATTTTTGTGTCGGGCCCCATCCTGGTACCCAACTTAAGCTGCAAATGTCAATTTTGTACGATATTCCGTTCTTGAGATATATATTTTGTTCTCACAAACAGAAAAATAACAAAAACATGTTTTTGAGTTCAGGGGGCTTGAAAACCAGTGGTGGCTTGTGCCTTCAAAAATAGGTGAAAAGTTACATTAAAACCGAGAAAAATTAGTTATTATAACCGCGAATCTACCGATTTAAAAAAATTAAAACACTTATATGAAAATAAATTAAAACACTATAAATGAACTCACAATTTTTTGTCACACCACAAATACAAACCAACTAACGTACGCGTACATAGAACATGCAGGTACAGTAGGCTTGTCGACTCGCCGTAATCTCTTCACTATTTGGTGATGGGTTGGTAGAGCTAGGCGTGCTTACCTGTATTTGCCGCTGACATCTCCTAGTAATGACAAGCCGCTCGTGCAGGAAGGGAATCGCCGGCCACCCATCTAACTCTTCACTTTCGTATTTATTACGTATATTAAACCCATTACAAGGGCTATTTAAAGCATTAGAAAGTACGCTAAGTAGATACAATAATTTTATGTTTTTTTTTTATTCCTAATTTGTCTGCGTTGCAATCTGTTCAATTTAGAACAATAAGCAACTCCATGACCCAATGAGATGAGGATGATGTGTATGGCGTGTAAATGAGGTGTAGTCTTGTACAGACCCAGGCCGACCATTCCTGAGAGAGTATGGTTAATTAAACCCCAACCATCAAAGTACACCGGTAACCACTCTCTAGTATTCAAATCCGTATAAAAGTAACTACCTTTCCTGGGATTTGAACCAGAGACCTTCGTCTCCGAAAATCAGCTGTTAAACAGCTGATTTCGGCGACGACTTTACCTCTAGACCAACCCGGTGGGTTTAATGGTTTTTTGGCACGACACTTGTTTGTTTACACTAAAACAAAAAAGAAATTATAACAGAAGTTATACTGATTTTCTAAGAGAAATAAATCTCGATACTTTTCAGGAAATTGAAATTGGTGAAGAGGCTCTTCACCTACTTCACCTGAATAGCCGCTGCTCCAAAATCGTGTATTTCCGGTGAAAACTTGATTTCGAAAAATCGACATGAAAACAATATTTCCTCTTCTACATTTTCACATAGGGAAAGAGACAGTTAAACATCAGTGATTGATGAACCGAGTCAATCAATACTTTTGAGTGTATTAATTTATAATAATGCCCATAACAGACAGGTGGAGTGTCAGTTTATTTACACTCAATCAGTTCTTTGCAGGGCTAAAATAAATAGTTCTGTTTCTTATCACATGGTCAGCCAATTTAATGACTGAATCAATTAAGAACAGAAGAGGTAAAGGTGTAAAAGACACTAGTCACAGTTATCTCCTCTGAAAGTAATGAATTTCATTGTACAGCCAGACCCTGTGGTGAATGAAGTGAAGGTGTCATTTGCAGAATGGAAAATATGTGTGTTTTCAGAGGGCACGGCATGCTGATAAGTGTACTTTTTTCACTCAATGAGGAAGGCACGGTAAACCACCTCACCGCTCGTTTTACTTAGTAAAACCTCTAGAGGTTCAAACCAGCCTTTCGGCTGATGACATAAGCAACAATTTATAATAAATTAAAATTTTAAATAATACTTGATTTTAATAAATCACTTTAAGTTGAAAGTGATTTGGAAAATATATAATTTAAAAAAGAAATACATACGGCCATGGATTGTCTACCAAATCCTTGGATAAATGGGTCAAACTTAAAGAAATGTATTGTTACGCAGTAAGAAAAAGATCCTTGAGGTGTTTGTTTTGTTTTTATTTTATTTTAGTGCTCTTAATTTGAATGATTGTCTAATTTAAACAAGATATATGTACGATACCTACAAATTAGACTAGATTTCTATCTGTAAAAGTGATTTCTTTATTTCTCGTTTTTTGTTATTTTTCTGTACGGTTTTAGCGGATTACATACATGTTTGTTAAAGAGTATTGCATAACTGATTAGTTTGCGGTGAATAGATTTTCAATTACATTTCAGTCTGTCTGTCTATTTGTCTAGATTATTTTAAAATTTATTCTCATGTACCGTTCATGAGTTGTTTGTATTAGTTAACCTTGGTATCGTTAAATGTTCCTTGATATCTAATGTTTGCTATGAAAAGTGTCATGAATATGCATAGTATTTGTTTTTTTTTGTAATTTATACTTTCTTTCAGTCTGATGGTGATAAAAAACAGTGTAAAATTAGAACCAACAAAATAGTGAAAGCCCGGCAACTTACCAAGAACACATACAATAAGTAAGACCTATCTATTCAGTCTAAACTGCAACACTATAAAACGGAAGTACAACCCGAAGCCACTTACTTCTGCGAAACTATTTCTAATTTAAAAACTAAAACGAAAATTTGGGAAATTTTCTTAAGATAGAAAAAAAATCCTTAATACTTGCATAAACAAAATACGGAAACTCAACGATATCTGGATCTTAATATCTAATTCTGAACTCTACCATGAAATCGAACCAATTACTGACATTATGCAGAAAAAACAAATTTCTTTCTTCTGGGATTTACTCAAAATACCGGACAATAGAGTAACTAAACAACTCATTTCTATAGTTACTTCGTGGAAAAATCCTCCAAGGTGGTTGGCTGAAATAAAGCAAGATAGGAACTTATGATTGCAACAAGATTTTTTAGAAAATCTGAACAGCTTAAGTTGCTTAAAAATAAAGACACAAGATTCGTCAAAAAATTTGTCCGTCAATGATTTGTCCAGATAAAATCAGACAGATCAGATTCCAAAATATGAAGAATTATTGGCAAAATCGTAAGAATCCTAAAACCAAACCAAAAAGGATTTCTAAATTTGATTCAAGTGGTCCAATGAGGCCGTTAAAGCAAAAAAAAAAAAACAGTGGTTTAATTGTCTAGTTCTGAACTTCATGACCAAGATGGTCATGTATTTCTGAGTTTCTTATAAACCACCCAGCGTTACTCATCGGTCTTAGGACTTTATTTTAGAAGCATTGTTTTATTTCTAAATTGGATTTGCTGGATGTACCCCAAAACTGAGCAACATACTTCTAAACAGGCTTGAAAATTATGTTATAGATCAACACTTTATTTTCAACAGAAAATTTTGATTTTCTTCCTAATAACCAGTAAAACTTTATGTATTTTAAATTAAACTGATAAATAATGGAATAATTTTTGTGAAATATATTAATTTTAAGGATTTCGGGAAAAAATAAACTTATCCTAACAAGAGTGTAAATTAAGACATTTTCTTTATAGTTGGTACCAGCCCACTTCCATGGTATCACGGAGTAGTTAACATATTTAGCTCACAATTTATACCTAAGGAACAGTTCCTTATGGATGTGACACGTAACTTTTACGAATCTAGTTCACAAAATGTAACCTTCAAATAGTTTAAACAGTTCCAAATACAATAGGCATTGATGTTGTTGTACCACCCACTTGCGTAGAATATGTTGTGTACATTTTTTAAAAACCAATGAGTTTAGTGGTCAGTGGAGAGTAAAGAGTAGACCGGAAGTACCTGTTAGTCACGTGGGCTTCAACTTCCTTCCTTTTATTAAATTAACACTTCATTGAGTTTGTGCGTGGAATGATTATTTATATCACAGTTGGCATGTATTACATTTTGCTTTTCTTTTTGATTACGACCTCCATCTGTATATTTGGGGACACAACTATTTGAATCTATTCTGTTAATCTGAAAAGCGGATAGACAGACTAATAATGAAAAGTCTATTAAAAATAAATTCTGAAAATTTGGTGTGGAACACTCACGCGAATTTCTCTTGCCAATGTAGATAATGAAAAATATGAACTATGTTTAATCTTATGTATACAATGTTGTTTAGGTCAACAGCCGAAAGGCTGGTTTGAACATCTAGAGGTTTTACTAAGTAAAATCGAGGAGTGAAGTCGTTTACAACTGCCTTCCTCACTGAGTTGAAAGAGTATGCTTATCAGCATGCCAGGCCTTCTGAAAAGCACCCACTTTCCACCCTGCAAATGACTCCTTCACTTCATTCACCACCGGGTCTGGCTTTATAGTGAAATTCATTACTCTCATTACTAACATTACCGTTAAAAACTACGTAATTCGCTCACTCAAACACAGACAAATCGATACTTAACTCGACCGTAAACAAGCTGGCGCTTATATAGGTGGGCTAATGGAGAGTTCGAGAAAAGACAGAGATTTCCGATATAATAATAAACAACAAAATCCTTCTGACGGCTTCTGATAAATCTTAAGAACTGTAAACAAATAAGAATAGAAGGTGTTACAAAAAGGCCAGTTAACTAAATAAGTACCCGGCTCTCACAATACCTGTACAACAATAAACGTAAACTACCTCTACTGTAAAAGACCATTTATTTCACGCAATACTTCGAACTATTTCTCGGAAACCCCTCTTTATCTTCTTCTTCATCCTCTTCTTCTTTTTCTTCTTCTTCTTCTTCTTACTTTCAAGGATTAGGCATAAGCCTATTCCGAACTCACAAACCATCCTGTACGTCTACACATACACGAGACACTCCAGCCCGTACATCTCAACTACTGCCATCTTCTTCGAGGTCTTCCCACCTCCCTTCTTCCAAATGAAACATATTCCATCACTTTTAGAGGTATTCTCTGCTCTAGCATCCGTTCCAAATGTTGCCTCCATTGATTCCGGTACTCCTCCACTTTTTATTTATTTATTACTCTTACATCCCTATTTATTACTCTTATTATTTATGTTAACATTTTTAAACTCTCAGTCATTCTCGAACACTCTTTCCTTTTCGATATTGTCACAATATAATTATATTACCCATTAAAGTTTGAAAGAAAAGTATAGCGATTTACCGATATATTTTTGAAAGGTTGATTGATATTTCAATTATATCCGAATAACAGCGTTATGATTGTTTACCTACTGACCTTCATACAGTTTGGGTGCTAACGAATTAAATCACCTGTCAAAACAGAAAGTACAACGCACAGGATTATGGGTAATACTAGTAGTAATAATAGTAGGACCTATCTGTCAAAATTGTGAATGACATGACGTCTAATAACTAACATTCACTATTATTAAAAACCACCTGATTTTTTTTAGATCTAAATTTTAGATAGAACTAAATAAAATACAATGGGTGTCTTGTTTACAAGATTAGATAATGTGTTTGTTGATTTATCGTTTTAGGTTTATTAATGAGAGATACTTTTACATCTATAGGTTTTATGTTTGATTGACATTTTTGCTTTCTCTTGCTCTATATAAAATATATACGGTAGGAAAGTACTATTGTTTTCATGTTGATTTTTGCTAATTGAGTTTTCACCAGAAATACACATTTTCAGGCCCTCTGAACCCATAAAAACGGGTTCTTAAGAAAAATTGGTTTGTGTGTAAACAACATATCTCAGTACCGGAGTATCGTACAAAGTTGAAACTTTTTTTTTTGGTTAACGTCCGACTGTTTTGCAATTACTGCTATAATTATAATACTATTACTGCTATTATAATACAGACGGTGAAGGATGAAATGATTTTTTTCAACGTATGAAAATATGCCGTGCCTGAATGGGATTCGAACCCAAGACCGCATATGATGAGAGGCGAGCACGTTACAATCTACGCCAATGGAAATTAAATTCGGTACCTCTATGGGATTCGACGCGAACATTGAAAACAAAATTAGTCAACTGGAAGTAGTAGAAGTAGTTTATTCGCACTATTTTTCACTTTTTATAGACGTTTTCACTTTTTCTCAAAAACAACTGCTAAGATTTATTTTTTAGATTTGCAGGAGTTCGCAGGACTGATGACTGAAAGCGCTTAATAATTTTGATATTTGAGTTACTAGATTTACCTTATAACTGAGTTTATTTGTTGGTCCAGTATTTTTAAACTGCTAAACCTTCATTTAGCGTCATTCACTAAATTGGTTAATAATAAGTTTAATATTAGTTTGTATAATTTAAATATTTACATTGGCAAGAGAAAGTCATATGACAGTTTCAAACGAAATTTTTTGAAAATTTCCATTTTCATAGGCGTAGTGACATACGCGTCACCAAGTAAGTTAGTAATTTGAATTTTCTGTAATAACATCTAATAATTCAAAATTTCATTCATTTAAATTTGTTTAAATGAAAGGCTCCATAGCGTAGTGGTAGCGGGCTAGTCTACCACGCGGAGGTCCCGGGTTCGATTTCCGGCCAGGGTCTGAAATTTTTCACAAGTTAAAACCCATCGTTTCATATCCCACCGTAGTCGCCAATGACGAAAATGTTGATGCAACTTTAAATCAACTAAAAAAAATTGTATTCAGTTAATACATATTACTTTTACAAAATGGTTAATTTTCTATTATAATCAGCATTGTAAGGTGTTCTCCTCTTATTCATATTAATGAATCAGTGCATTATTATCTGTGGATTTGATATCGTAATGTACAGGTTCAAAGATTTAACACATGTTCTAAATATACACACAAAATTATATAATGCTTGTAGCCATAATTGATGACTGCTGATGTATTGCTTGTAGCTGATGACTAACACTATCATCACTTGATCAATGCAATGTGTAAAAAAATAAATTTATTAATTGTTTCATTCGTTGGCATTTAAAATCATTCACTGACTACAATAAACCGAAATTTACACTGCCTGTGTATTTGGCTGCTCATTTATTAATTTGTGGTTTGAGCTATGCTAGAGCAATGTTCTGCCCATAAAAGACACGTGGAGTGTCAAATTATTTACACTCAATCTGTTCGTTGAAGGGCTAAAATAAATAGTTCTGTTTCTTATCACATTGTCAGCGAATTAAATGACTGAATTATTTAAGAACAGAAGAGGTAGAGCTGTAAAAGACACTAATCAGAGTTATCTCCTCTGAAAGTAATGAATTTCACTATGCAGCCAGACCCTGTGGTAAATGAAGTGAAGGTGTCATTTGCAGAGTGGAAAAAATATATGCTTTTCAGAGGGCCCGGCATGCTGATAAGCGTACTTTTCAATTCAGTGAGGAAGGCAATGGTAAACCACCTCACTCCTCGTTTTACGTAGTAAAACCTCTACAGGTTCAAACCAGCCTTTCAGCTGATGACCTAAACAACGACAAAAAAATGGTGTAACAGCTAATTTTCAGAGACAAAGGTGTTCTGTTTCAAATCCTAGTAAAGGTAGTTACTTTTAGACGGATTTGAATACTAAACCGTGGTTACCGGTGTAATTTGATGATTGGAGTCCAATTAACCATACTTTGTTAAGAATAGCCGGGCTGGGTCTGTACAAGACTACACCTCATTTACATGTCATACATATCATCATCACATCGAGTCATGGAGTTGCTTATTGTTCTTAAATTGAACAGATTGCAACAAACTCGCATTAGGGTTAAAAAAACAAAATGTTATTTTGTCTACTTAATTGTTGACCATGTAAACTGAAGGGGAGTCGGAAAGATCTATCCTTTGCCATCTTCATGTTCCTTTTTCTCAAAAACCATTAAAGATACAGCTTTAAAATTTTTACCACAGATTCTTTAGTTAATTAAGTGTTTATTTATAAAAGCAATAATTATATTCCGTTGTTTGTAACCAAAAAAATCTGGTGTGAAACACTCACACAACTTTCTCTTGCCAATGCAAATAATTAACAATAAACCTAACATTAGTATTAAAACATTAGAAATGAACAAAAACTAACCTCAAAAACATAACCTTATTTTAATCATGAGTGAATGATGCAAAATGACAATCGAACTCGGTTTGGCTTAAAAATACGGAAAATCACGCTTTCACGCTAAACTAGGCTCTGTAGAGAAAAATGCTCTAAACAAAAGTTGTAGATCTTTTAATTTTCTATAAATTTAATTATATACACTTTTGTCGTAAAATGCATACTAAGACCGAAATGTTAAAAAAATCGATTTTTTTCACGTTTTCGTGAGAAAAAAAAAACAGAAAATCGCAAATTACCGCTAAACTAAGCGTTATACAAAAAAATGTTTGAAACAGAAGTTGTAGGTTTTTAAATTCTCTACAACTCTTATTATATAAGTTTTTGCGCTAAAATTTAAATTAAAGCCGTAATCTTAAAAAAACAACGTTTTTACGTGAAAACAGCCTCACCGAGAATTTCAGCAAACATGGCGCCTACCCTATCTTGTAGAGAATAAAAAATTGAGTAAAATAGGCGATTTTAAAAAAAATCGTAGGACCAGTTTTTGAGAAAATCGCAAAAAACTGAAAAATTATACGAATAAACTACTACTTCCGGTTGACCGATTTTGATGAAAATGTTCGTGTCGCGTCCGGTAGTGGTATGTAACTTAAGTTTCAAGTTTCAAGTTCGTACGATGTTCCGTTCTTGAGATATTCTGTTCACACACAGACACACACACACACACGCACACATACACACACACACACACAGACCAATCGCTAAAAACATGTTTTTTGGGTTCAGGGGGTCTGAAAACGTATAGATCCGGTGAAAACTCTATTTCGAAAAATCGACATGAAAACAATACTTTCCTTCCTATATATTCATATAGGCAAGAGAAAGTAAAAAAAAAAAAAATTCAAAAGTACCTCATTATTTAACTTTTTTTTTGATAAAAGTTATATCTGAGTAATTTGGTACAGTGATGCAGAAGACTATTTATTCATTACTTAATCTAACCACAAAGAACATGTGGTAAAAATTTCAAAGCTCTATCTCAAATAATGGTTTCTGAGAAAAAGGAACTTGAATCTTGAAACCATGATTTTACAGAAAATCACGATAATAACAAACAACAAACAAACTAGGTTATGATAAACAAATACCATGTGGTTTTATACAAACTATAATATAAAGAAAAATCCCTATTTTAACAGAAATTTTTCACAATTTTCAGAATTTCAATAAGTCTATAATTTCAAAGTTGGGTGACACAGTTCGTATCTTTCGGTTGTGCAGTCTTATAGAAAAAAATCTCTAAAATAATTTCTGTAATTAAATTTTTTAAATGTTTATATCATTGTAAATATAAAAATCTGTAGAATTACATATATATTTTCCGCGTAAAGCGATTTTATTTTAATTTTTAACTTTCCGACTTCTCTTAAGACTCACGAATACAACATCAAAGTCGGTCTTAACTTGAGTAAAATGTAGTACTGCTTGAAGATTGTTTATTTAAGATTGTTTTTTTTATTGCAGCTAAATCTACTCACTATTCTTAAGCAGAATAATGAGTAGATAAGTTATCTTTGTTATGTCATGACCGAAGAAAACCCCCCAACGGAGGAACTTCGTGGATTTACTTTACGTGTTGTCTTGACGTTTCAGAATAAGTCCGTAGAATGTCTACGTTTTAGTCGGCGAATGATGTTTGAATTGTCTAACAGCGAGATGGCAAGGTGATTCGTGTATAATTCGAGTCTTCTTTGATATTTTTCACTGTATGCTGTTATCTCTTCTTGAACTGTGGGAATGTGAAAATCTCTGTGTAGTATGTTATTCGTTATGTACCAGGGCAAACCTGTGATTGTCCTGAGTAATTTCGATTGGAATCTTTGCAGGATTTTAATGTTGGAATGGCTTGCTGAGCCCCATAGTTGGATTCCATACATCTAAATCGGTTTTTAAGAATCGACTTGTAAATTAAAATTTTGTTGTTAAGATTGAGTGACGAACGTTTACCGAGTATCCAATATAACTGTTTTAATTTTGTGTCCAGCTGTTTCCTTTTGTTTTGAACATGTGTTTTCCAAGTCAGTCGTTTGTCAATATGTATACCAAGGTATCTAGTGGAGTCTGCTTTAGGTATCTGTATGTTGTTCATGTAAACTGGCGGCGGGTAGGAGTCTTTTCTTAACGTAAATGTTACGTGTCAGCTTTTCATTTCATTGGTTTTCATACGCCATTTATTCTGTCAGTCATGCATTTTGTTCAAGTGTTGTTGCAAATGTTCAGACGCTGAAGCTGGATCTTCGTGGACTGATTGAACAGCGGTATCGTCAGAAAAAGTGGCTGTGGTGGTATTTATGTCCGTAGGTAAATCAGCAGTGTATTTAAGTTAACGTGGTAAATCAGCAGTGTATTTAAGTTAACGCGGTTTGTCAACCATTGAGTTATGATTTACTCAACTCGTGAAAGCAATAATGATTTATTAGTTTTACACGTCATGTCATTCACAATCTGACAGATTAGTCCTACTGTTACCCATAATCCTATTCGTCTTACAGTCTGTTTTGACAGCTAATTTAATTCATTAGCACCTTATATTTTGTCCTTTAATAAAAAATGTGTATAAAAGCTAATAGGTAACCAATCATTAATGTTATGTGCTTATTATACAAATGTCAATCACATTTTTCGATAAACATTAAATAATTTATTTTCTATTTTGATATACCTACATAGATTTTAAATTATTGTACAGTAGCTCCATGTAGTTTATTTGTTTTTTTTAGTTTATTTTCATTTTTCTTTATATTTTTTGTAGGTCTACCGTTCTAAATTCGGTTGTCAGAATTTTGTCCATTGTCACTTATCTTGTCAGTTGATTGTGATCCAGTTTAACAGAATAATATTTTGTGTTATTTTAAATAAAAGTTATTTTGTATTAGAAATAATAATTTACTTTCTCTATAATTTTTTATATCAGTTAGAATGACAAAATAATATTGTGTAACTATAATAAAAGAATGGACGCCCAAATTTCAAAAAAAGTTTCTCTTTCTTATGGTGCTTCTCCGTAACGAATGTTGACGATCATCATGTAGCCCTAAATAATTTTTAATGTAAATAATTGTAATTACCAAAAATCAAAAGGTATATTTTCCAAAGGTATTTTTTTTAATATTTTCCGCCCTGCAAATGACACCTTCACTTCGTTCACCACATGATCTAGCTGTATAATGAAATTCATTAATTTATGGCTTTTACACCTCTACCTATTTTGTTTTTCAATGCTTCAGTCATATAATTGGCTGAACATATTATGATAAGAAACTGAACTATTTTTTGTAGCCCTGGAACTAGCAGATCGAATGCAAATAAAAGAAGCAAGTCTTAAGAATTTTTATTGAAAGGCCTGGATCGACTTTAAATTAATCTCTGCCGCTATTCCAAAGAGCTCGATACCATAAGTCCAGATTGGTCTCAAAAGGGGTTTTTATATTAAAATTTTGGAAGATTTATTTAAAACTAATTACAAAAATCTATCTTGTTTATTAATACAATTGTTTAAGCAATAAAGAACAAGCCTTAAAACGAGACGGGAAGCAATGCTAGCGCCATTCGAGACGCCAACCGAGAGAGCCACGCCGAAAGCACAACCGCACACGACACGACACAATTTACGAGTGGCCAACAAAGGGAAGAAGAAGGAAGAAATAGCAAAGAGGTCCACAAGACAGTGCAAACCCCGGTGCACAATGCCTTAACATAACCGCCCGCCAAATCATTGACAAATGATTTCCAAAACGACGAACAATAACGGGGCCGCCCGCCCTGAACCAACGCAGGGCGCGGAAACGAAGCAACTAAAAGCCAAAACGAACGAGAAGCCTAGCACACAAACAAAAGCCTTGAAAACCCACCCGCCGTGGAAGTCCCACGGGAGGGAATAAGCGAAGCAGCGAAGAAGAAGCCTGGAGACGAAACGAAGCCTGATGACGAAGCCTGAAGACGAAGCCAGAAGACGAAGCCTGAAGACGAAGTAGCAGAACGGAACATTTTGATGTGGCGTGATGCACGCGCGGGTGCACCCGGCCGACGTCGAACGGACATTTTCCACAGCCTGCGCGGAGGCAAACGGAAGCGGAGTATCTTGATGTGATCACCAGCGAGGGCTGGCAACCAGTAACGACGCAAAAAACAAAAAAAAAACAAAATGAAACGAAGAACGAAGAAAACAGCAGAAGAACGAAGAAAGCAAACGAAGAACGAAAACGAATGGAGATGAAACTGAATCTAATTGTCTGGTAAGACAATCAGTTTCGAGACGGGCCGAACGTAAATGCCCTGTACGGTTTTAATTTCAGCAGTGCGAATAGTGTTGTCTTTGCCGGGAAAAACGTTAGTAAGTATGCCCAGTGGCCATAAAGCAGGAGCAGTATTTAAATTTTGCACAATAACTGTGCAACCGATTTTAACGTTGGCACAAGCGCGCGACCATTTGTGGCGCTGTGTTTGGGTATGTAAATAGTTACGAGACCATTGTTTCCAAAACGAGCGAACGAGTGTTTTGAGTTGTTCCCATCTGGATGAAGGTTGCAACTGGTCTGGAGCGGTGCCTTCGGGAGGTTGAAGTAATGAAGTTCCGGTGATGAAATGTCCAGGAGTCAGCATTAATTTTTCTTCGCAGGGATCCGAAGAAAATTGAAACAACGGCCTGCTGTTTAGTACAGCTTCGATACGAGCGAAGAGAGTAATATACTCTTCGAAGAGCAAAGGTTTATCGCCGATGAGTCGATTTAAGCAATGTTTTGCAGATTTGACAGCTGCCTCCCACAAGCCTCCAAAATTAGGTGCGGATGGTGGGTTGAAATGCCAGTTAACTTTCAATAAGGCAAGGTGATCGCCTATCGCAGTAGATGAGGCGCGAATTTGTTGATAGATTTCGGCTAACTTATTTTTAGCGCCGACGAAATTTGTACCATTGTCCGAGTAAATGTGAGAGGGCAAACCTCGACGAGAAACGAAGCGGTCTAAAGCCGCGAGAAAGGCATCTGTTGATAAGTCTGACACGAATTCAAGGTGTACAGCCTTAGTAGACATGCAAACAAATATACATAAATAGCCTTTAGAAATTGATGACTTTCGCAATCGATTATTTTTCACAAAGAATGGACCTGCATAGTCAACTCCCGTTGATGAGAATGTTCGGGCAACAGCAACACGAGAAGCAGGCAAATTAGACATAATTGGCTGTGAAGGGCGTCCGCCGTATCTGATGCAGCGAACACATTGGTGAATGCGCTTACGAATTACGGTTCGAGCTGATAAAATCCAAAATTGTTGAAATATGAATGCTTGCGTAGTGCGCGGCCCAGAATGTAATGAAAGCCGATGGAAATAATCACAGACTAGTTCAGTAAGATGACTGTGCTTTGGCAACAGGATAGGATGTTGCGCCGTTTTAGCAATATCTGAGCGACTTAAGCGACCGCCTACAACAAGAATGCCTTGATTATTTACATAAGGCGACAATGAAATGATCGATTTGCACGGCAGCTTGCCATTAGAGATTGCCTGAATGTCACTAGCAAAGTACCGAGACTGAGTGAGTTTAGCGCATAGAATTGCTGAGTTATTAATCTCCTCAGCAGTTAAGAACGGTGTAAAATTAACAGAAGGAGTTTTTAAACGTTTAATGAAACGAGCAACATAAGCTAGTACTCGCAGCGTACGAGAATACGAAGAAAATCTGAATAATATTTCGTCGGAGTGCGAATGTTCGTTGGAGACGGCGAGACATATTTTTTCTTGCCGTAGGTCAAGTTTTTCAGCAGCGATTGACGGAACGACAGGTGCAGGCCAGCCAGTAGACTGCGTGCGATAAACAGGCGGACCTTGCCACCAAAGCGGGTGATTTAGCAAGTCAACAAAATTAGAACCGCGTGATGCGACATCAGCGGGGTTCTGATCGCTAGAAATGTGTGACCAGTGTTCTATGTTGGTCAACTCAAGAATTTTATGCACCCTATTGGCAACGTACATTTTTAAACGGTGTTGCGGCGTTTGTAGCCATGCTAACACAACACTGGCATCAGAAAATAGCCTAACTTCACAACAAGAAATAGAATTTTTAAAACTTGACAACGATTCAAATAAACGCGCTAACAAGAGAGCGGCACACAGTTCAAGCCTTGGAATTGTAACATTTTTTAGCGGCGACACTCGACTTTTAGATTTAAGCAAAAATACACTGACTGAGCTGTTTGTTTGTACGTGAAGGTAAATGCATGCAGCATACCCTTTTTCCGAAGCATCACAGAAGCCTAATAACCGATATTCAGCATGGTTGATAGAAATTAATCTAGGTAAACGGAAGCCTTGTAGCACAGATAACTTGGACGTGAATTTGTTCCAAGCATCGTCGAAAAGTGGAGGTAATTGATCGTCCCATTGCAGGTTACTATTCCAGAGTTGTTTTAGAAAGTGTTTTATCCAAAATGTAAGAGGCGTAAGGAAGCCAAGCGGATCGAAGATTTTAGCAAGATATGATAATACTGTTCGTTTAGTAGCCTCTGAATCGAATGGAATGACACGGTATGAAAAGGAATCGCTAGCAGGGTCCCATTGAAGACCGAGAATCTTGATCGCTGAAGTATCGTCGGAAAAGCTGATGGGATTTTCAAGATGATCGTTTGGAAATCGCCGTAGTAGTTCTGCATTGTTTGAAGACCATTTGCGCAGTTCGAAGCCTCCTAGAGCGAATAATTCGATTAGTTGCGAAATAAGCAGTTCTGCTTCTTTGTAATTAGAAGCGCCGGTTAGAATATCGTCTACATAGGTATGCGATTGTATGGCATTTGAAGCCAACGGAAAAGAAACGCCTTCGTCTTGCACTAGCTGAAGCAGAGTGCGCTGAGCTAAACACGCAGAAGATTTAACGCCATAAGTGACAGCTTCAGTAGTAACAGCCTCTGTAATTTCAGCTTCAGTAGTAAGAGCCTCAGATTTTTCAGCTATAGTAGTAACAGCCTCAGTTGTTACATGCTTAGAAGTTTCAGCCTCAGTAGTCACAATTTCATTATTAACAGAGTAGGTAGCAAGATTCAGAGAAGATTTATAAGGCTTAGTAGTAGGCCTATAAGGATTAGTACTACGCCTAGATAATAGATCAACAGTAGGCCAAGATGGATAAGTAGGATAAGTAGTAGGCCGAGATGGATGAGTAGTAGGCCTAGATGGATAAGTAGTTGGTGAAATTACATTAGGTTTGTTGTCGATTAAACTAGTATTAGTCATATGAGCGATAATTTGAAAATATTTAGTTTCGAACTCATTTTGGATAGCGGCGATTTGATTTTCAAAAACCTCAGAATACGCCTCAATTAATAAATCAATTAATCCATTTTGCAGTGGTTGGAACTCAGAGAATATTCGCTTTGCCTGTATTTTAAACACATCGTTGGGTGCAGAAATGGATTGAACTTGTTTTAACGTGTTCAATGATCGGATTATGTCAGATATCCTATAAAAATACCATGTCAGGTATCCTATAAAAATAAAAAACATGACAGGTATCCTATAAAAATATTGAAAATTGTTGTTGATTTTAAAATACATGTCATATGTAATAATTTGAAACTTGTATTGTGCCTGTAATAAAAGTAGGGAAGATTATTAAAATGTACCGTGTTTTAAAACACGTGATTTAGTGTTTCCTTTGAACAGGATTTAATTTAAAAAAAAAATTCTTTAATTTAAGGTATGATTTTGTTGTTCGTGAGGTAGTGTGAGTGATTAAAACGTATTCCAAGTAGATGTCTCCATTCTTCTTCTCCATTCAGCGGTAATAACCTGTAAATTTCACTCCACCACTTACCTGTTTTAAAATAATCTATATTAAAGGTTGCCTCCACCAGGACGTCGTAGAACGGCCCAACGTCCAAGACCCTGAAATTTCCTATGAAGGAATTTAAAAAAAGGAAAGTTTGGGGGAAGTTTTGATAGGAGAATCAAAACCATGCTTCCAGTTGTTACTGTGAAATATCAGCTCAGATCTCACTTAAGAGCCACTGTTCTCGCTTTGTGGTTTGCGAGAAGGTACGGCTGTTTTCGGATGACGGAATCCTTCTAGACAGTGAAAATAAACTTTGTAACCAAAACATATTGCAACTTAATAAAAATCACCATACAAGGCCATTGGTGAATAAATCTTGGAGAAACAAGAAATTTCAGTAAATTTCCCAAGACATATACCTTTTTGTGTTTATAAATAAGCAAACACGGTGCAGTGTTTAATATGGAGGTTCAAAAATAAATTTTGTAGGTACAGAATCTTTAAAACAGTACCCAGAAGCGTTATAACTGTACTGAATAACGTTCATTCAAGTATCACCCATTATGAATACAATTCAATGTTGGAGTACATCCATCTGAAAAACTTATTTCTAGAACTAATCTAACAAAATGGGAAGATATATTTTTAAAAATAAATACAAGAGACGAATTTCAGTTTAACATTTTAGATTTATTTTTATAAATTTATATTTTTTTAAACGTTTCTTTTTGGTATTTAATTTAAAGTTTTTAACATTTTATAATTAAAATTTTAAATAATATTTCTTCTTTTTTTTAAATTTGAACAGAATTAAATTATTTTTGTTAATTATTTTTATTTTTATATATTTTTAACGTATTTAAAGTAGGTATTTAATTTAAAGTTTTTAACATTTTATAATTAAAATTGTGTTTTTATTATTAGCCCATTATTATTATTTTTAATATTATTATTATTATTATTATTATTATTTAATCAAAAAAACTAAATGATTTCACTAATTCTACATGAAATTTTTTTTTATTTACTATTATTTAACTATATTTTTGTTTTATATTTTCCATTTAAAATGGTTCTAAAAAAAAGGTTATTTTTTTCTTTTCTTCATTTTTTTTTTAATTTAGTTGTACAAAAGAAAATTAAAAGAAAATTACCTTTTTTAGTGAGTATCCAATCACAGCACCTTAGAAGTATGAACTTTACGGTTACACAATAGAAAAAACACTCTGACGATCTTCTACACACACACGGCTGACCGGGGCGCTAATTACCGGCGTACGGAGGGGGGAAAACCAATCAAACTAGCCGTTACGAAAGACGTTGACAAACCGGCGTAAAACAAACGCGCCAATTGGCCGCAAAAAGTGCTGAAGTAACAGTAGGCCCCTCTACAAAAAGTACGTAGAGATGGAACTGAAAAATTGTTCCCAGGATCCAGAATTGCCAAGTAAGGGTTTTAAACAGTGAGAACTGAAAATAGGCCTTTAGGCTTTCTTATTTCCCACGAGAAAACGCGATGTAAAAACATGTGAAATAAAACCAACTAGAATAAACTAATGAAACGTGATTTCTTTATGAAATAATAAAAATTATTGAAAAGAAATATGCTATGTAAAATTACAAACTTTTATTCATAATAAAATAATATTTTTCCTCCTTAACGAATAAAGAAAAAAAACACCATTTTAATTATTTTAAAAAGACAAAATTTGATCAACTCCAAGGGTCTAGGGAGGTTTCCAACAAAAGTCGAAAATTTGGAATAGTAAAGTCAAAAACTTTACATTCCCCCACTCCGGTATATGGAAAACCCAAAGAGTGGCTGAAAGGGGGAAAACTAGGAAAAAAAAATTTTCAGGAATTCGGGAACACTAATTGGATTGTGTAGAAACAAAGATTTCTATGCAATCATCTCCCTTGGAGGGGGGTGTGTAAAAAACTGAAAGATAAACGAATTGTGTGGCAGTGTGTGTGCTGAGAAGTTGCCTGACATTAGTAAACTTTAAATTGCTGGAACCTGCAATGTCCATCGAGACAAACAGACCGCTATATAAAGACGAATAGGTCTAACTACTATCCTTGACTCTTAAGTTAATAAGACAAAAAAAAATGTAAGAAAAAAATAATAAAGAGCAATTCCCATTTTTAGGGTTAAAAGACTGGAAAAAAAAATTACTGTTAGCTAATTCTAAGGTCTGTTTATTGTAGATTTGCATTGCAGATTGTACATTGTAGTGTGCTGTATGCTTTTTGAATTAATTAATTAATTAATAAATTCGGAATTTAAAACAACTAGCTTTCTGAGACGTAAAAGTATGATGAATGAACGAAATTATGTTCTCCGTATTATTATTGCTTATTACTATCTTATTACTATTTACTACTTCCTTATTACTATTTAAATCTTTTATGCCCATTTCTCTGAATTTAGATGAAAAAGGTAGAATTTAGTAGTTTCTTAAACTTAATCTAACCTACGCAATTCAATATGAGTTGGTTTGTTTACCTTGGCGGTTAGTATTTTAATTTTGATATATAAGTATAATTGTATGATGAAAATGATAATTAAGGCTGTGTATACTACAAATTTTGATACATGATCGGCAAGAATAATGTCTTTCCATGACTTAGGTAGGCTGCTCTCTTGGAAAACATAATCAGGGGTTTCATCATGAATGGAAATTTGAGGGAATGATAAGTTCCACTTGTGGTTCACAAGGTCAGGGAGTGACGAGATGGAAGGATGGAAATCTGTGTGAAAGGAAAACTTATAATGGTCGAAGGTTGACCAGGAAACGGGTAGCAAATGAGTTACCCCCGGCGACTTCGGAGTCCTGGAATCACACGGCACAACCCTGTTGATGATCGGTAACTCTCCTTCCATGACTTCACATTCGCAGGGCACTTGAATGTCCAAAGCACCGGCAACATTGACTGGAAGTTCGACTGTTGTTGTAGGACAAACTAGACGAGTATTGTGTTGTGGATTGGTGATGTAGTACCTTGATATTTGCACTTCCGTTATGTAAACTTCTGTCGTTCGCTTATGGCAGACGAAATGGCATTTATGCATTAATTGTTGCAGTGAACTGTCTGTTAACATTTGCTTGATGCAATCTGTGTTAATGCTGGAATGCTGTTGGAACCTTGGAATGAAACATAAGCCATTATTATTCAAGTCGCAAGAAGATGATGGTGATAGAGTTCGCACTCGTGGTCCACTCCTGATTACGTAAATATGTGGTGTTTCCAGTGAACAGATCTGGTTTTCCCATAGTAGTGGTATTGGAGCAACTTGAAACAGTGTATGATATACCGATGTGGTGATGATGGGTACTTGTAGTTTTAATAGAATTTTCGTTTTTGAAAAAACGCAAGTTGTTATTGGCTTTTCATAATAGAGGTGAGCTTCTTGTATAGGCAATACTAATTGTTGATTGCCTTTGTGAAGTTGGAAAGACAAATTTCGTAGATCAGCCTGTAGCATATCAGGTGTTACTAGTTCCCTAGGTAGCGTCTTCTGTTTGCAAGACATTTGCACTGAAGTCATGTGCGAATAATACGTGTTTAAGAACGATTGCCAATGTACACTATGCAAAATAGTCAGTAGATGATATAATTGTATTAGTTCGGTGTTTTCAGTGTCTTGAATCATTTTAGCGTATAGATTTAATTCTTCTTCCGTTTCTTGAAGGATGGATTGAACTCGGTGTGTTACCATGTCTATGTTTTGTGTAGATTTTACTAAATTTTGGTGGTCGGAGTGTACTGTTTGGGTGAGGTGGTTATAATGTTGCATTAGATATTTTTCGTTATGGAACGTTTCTTGTAGTTGATTTTGTGTCGCAGTTCCACAGCAAAAGTTTAAAAATTCGCCCACAAAGTCTAGGGCTCTGCGTGTGCGTGAAGGATTCAAATTTGAAATTGGCAGTCCTGTCGTGAGGAGAATATTGAAGGTTTCCTTTGATAGTGTAGTTATACGTTGGAAAAGTTGACATGCTGGAGACGAGTTGTTGTTGTCCTTAATTGCAGTAGCGAAGTGTTGTTTGAAATCCAGCGGGGTTTTTGAGGTTTTACTAGGAAAGGAATTTAGTTTAGAGTAGTCGGTGTTTTGGGATTGTGAGATATTAATGAATAGTGTTAAATCTGGAAATGGGCAGGATAAATTTTGGAATAGATTTGAGGTTTTCGGTAAATCAGGCTGTGAGTTAAATGGGATAGGGTAGGTTATCGGAATAGAAGAGTCGTAAAGGTACACATCGGAAATATTTCTGATATGGAAACCAGAGAACAGTTTAATAACGTTATTTGCGCAAGCTACATTTTTCTCGAAGAGAAATAGAAACGCGGACAAGATCAACAATTGCTTTAGCACGGGGGACATTATTCTTGGATCTCACACAGTGAAAGAATTTACTTTGGTAGTTGTTAAAGATTGATATAAATTTAAAATTGCTCGTGGAAGAGAATACAATTTAAGTTACTTAAAGCGTGTTCAAGATACAATTACTATGTAATAAAACTAATTAGCTTATTTGTATATTATATTATCTTGTTTATTACTGAGACTTCGTTGGCCTTATCTTCATACGGTTAACTTAGATGTTAAGTAGATGAAGCCTTATCTTGTCTTAAACGAAGTGCTGATTTGGTTCTCTATCTCACTGGTTTATCAATCGCTTAGCCACTGGGATATGGACAATATTATATGATGCGTACATAAACAAAGTTTTATTTAAATCTATAAACAGAGGAAATGAACAATAGTGAGTTTTACTCTTAAACTAAAGTAATTTTAAATAGGGGTGTTGAAACACAGAATCGTCCTTCATGCCGTTTATGCGAAGAACGGGAGACAAACAGAATTTGCCGTATAGTATTGTACTGTAATTATAATTCTAAGTTTAAATGAGTTGTCATAGCACTATTATATACCAACATTCGGATACAACTGTGAATTGTTATTTGTCTGTCTGTTGGAATTATTAGCAAAAAAAATCATCAATTCATATTTCAATTAAACCTTTGGTTGCATTGTGGTACTGTCAAAATACGAGAAAAAAAGTTGAATAATCGAAATTAGAAATCTACCACCACTCGAAAAAGCAAGTCACCAACCATAACGGGGTAGCCTAGCCTACTTTTCATTAGCAAAAACTACCAAACTTACTGTTGTACGGTATATGACTCAAATATAAGCCTACTCTTCATACGATACTGTAAATATTAGAACGCTCAAATTCCTACTGCTACAAAACTTCAATATCCTTAGTAGATTAAGAAAAAAATATATTACAGTGTAGCAAATTATGAAATATGAAATTACGAAATACCAGATGCTCTGAGTAAGAAACACAAACAAACTTTCTACTCAGCAAATCGCTGTACATCTCTACTAAATTGTTCACAACGAAATATCAGTAGTGATTAATTAAGCCATACTTCAACGTAATATCAAAGTACAAAAACAAAATAGTCTTAAAACGTATGCTCAAGATAATTTGATAATGAAACAAAATGTAACCTTATGCCGAAACCTATTGATGCGAAACCATCTAAAATTTAACATACTGTCCAGTTCAAAACCTGCTGAAGAAAACTCAATCTAAAAACTTGCTGCAAAACTAAAACTCCTGTACTTGAAATCCAACACAAACAAATTTACAACATACAAAGACCAGCTCTTTGAAAACAAAATCCTTCACAATCCAAAATCCATTTACATTGTAGGGTTAAACACAGTAAACAAAAAAAAATCAAATGGGATGTCTTAGCAAGGAAACAGTGATAAACAAAAATATCAAAACATGACAAAGGGTTAGAGCGGAAAGAACCCTTTGTGTGATAACCAAAAAACGAATTGGGGGGGGGGGTCGTCCTAGTAGTAAGTGAAACAATGAAAGAAAAAAAAAGTGTAGTTAATGAATAAAACAAAAACACAGGGCCATAAACAAAAATATCCCACTATCCAGCCGTCGACCTAACGGGAGATTTTCTGTCGAACTTTTCCTGGAAAGCGACCATGCATACCGGCCAGGTACTATCCGACTAAAACAGTGACTGCCTGCTAGCTGTACGCAACAAACCGCAGATCAGCCCCGTACGAAAATCAAAAGGGAAAAGAATTTGAAGTTCTGAAATGAAAGAGACTCGCCGACGGTCTTCCACGATCACCAGTCCAGACTTAGATTTTGTCACAATCAACCAACATTCAAAGTCCCGTTCGCACACCTCAATCACTCGTCAGATTCGGACCATTCACTCGTAAAATCTTGTCTAAAAAGGAGAACGGGTCCCCCTAACGGATCCCAACCAAAACAAAACCGCGACTGAGTCACCGGAACTGTACGCAGGGTACCGTCATACCCTATGCAAGTTCCTGTAACCAATCAAAGTGACGGCAATAACCATGGGCCGGTTAAGCTAACAACCAGTAGCGAAATTTAGTAACTGAAAGACGGATTGGGCGGACGAAATGTAACTCTCTCTCATAAAATCCTCAATAACTCCAAAAATCAACATCAAAAACTCATCATAAACTCCAATAATCATCAATAAATCTCCATCAACTTCAATACTCAATAACATCATTAATCATCATATAACTCCATTAAACATCAATAACTCTTCATCAACTTCAATAATCATCAATAAAACCCCATTCACTTCAATATCATCGCAAAAAATCCTCATTATAATAATCATATAATCTTCAGAACCTCACAATAAAGTTTGCAAACAAAAAAAGAGAAAAAAAAATCGTATTCCATAAAGTTCAGAAAGCAGCACGTTATCTATAGCGCTACTCAAAGAAACTAACTAACCAACCTCCTTAACTCCAAAGTGTAGGGCAGCACGTTATATCTAGCGCGACCCTAAAATTAATCTATATTATAACTGCAAAAAAAAACTTTCCCACATGGGAGTAATTGGTGTGAAAGAACTTTATTGTGAGTCACACTGTATTGCACTGACCGGCTAAGACACTCCTATAATAAAACTGACAATAAAAAAAAATACCCTATATCCTAACTCTAGCAATCACGAAAACACTCCAGAACTTAAACCTCTGTAAAACAACAACTTAAAACATTCCAAAACATCGATTTTCATTTGTTATTAATTGGCAAGGCTATATATAAATATAAAAAAAAAAAATAAAAAAAAATCATACTGACGGCTAAGTTTATATAAACCACACAAAAAAATATTGACTATAAAAAGATTTAAGCAATGACTTTCGTGATTCTGACAGTCCAAACGCAAAATACAACCAAATGTTTCTAGTACATTATATTTAAACCAAAACCCATACATCAAATCACGTAATGTGATCCAGTAAACGGATATTATCCCTATTAAAGACGTTAATTCCTTTATAAAAAAAAATTGTTATAAGTCCCAAAATAAACACATTTAAAATATCGAGGACGGGAACCAAATATCACTCCATTAACCCTATGGCGTTAGTTTAAAATATTTAAAAATTAAAAATAAAACCAATACTATAGTTAAAAACAACGCTTTGTTAACAAACTCAGCAGAGGACCTGCAATTTGACATGGATATGTCCACAAAAAAAACGTGATACACAAAATGCTATTATAAATTAAAAAAAAAATTGCAGAGACAAAGCTGTAATAAAAAAAAAATCAACGAGAATGCGACTAAAATAGGCCAATAGTCAAAAGTTACAAGCAACAGAAAAGCTTCTTAAAAACAGCGCAGGTAGGAAGAAACACTGTTAGCAAAACTGGAATCTAAAAGTGGTCAAAAAAAGTCAGTAAACAGAAATATGATTAAGAGTGGTAACAAAATTTTGTTAAAAAAAACGGAATTTAACGGATATATAGCAGATAAAGAAACGAAAAACACAATGCAAACAAACACTAGTACTAAAATGAAAAAAAAAAAAAAAAAATCGCCCTGAAGTAATAGAAAAAAAAAAAAAAAATTTAAAAAGAATGGCTGCTAAAAAAAAAATGACACGCCTAAAAAAACATCTAAAGTATCACCGAAGTACAAAGAGACTGTAAACAGATGTGAAGAATTTGATTGGAAAAATAGCTTGAATAGATGAAACACAGTTAAGAAAAACTACGGGAAAATTTAAAAACACTAATTACAGAATTAAGGAAATCGCTTTTAGTTAAATAGAACAAAAAAAAACCCTGATATTGTGAAAAGTCGTGTTAATACCAAATGAAATATTAAGCAGAAAGAGACTTATTAGAATAAGAGCAGTAAGAAACTTGAGTGTGTTGTCCCTAACTTGAAAATAAATTACTGTTAGTCGATGATGAAAAAACAGAATCCAACGGCGTAAACACTATAAAAAAAATTAAAAAAAATTTGGTGGTAAAAAAACACCATCAGCACCTGTTTTGAAAGATAAACTGAATACTTACGCTATCAATACGGATTGTAAATGATAAAGTTGTAAAGCCAAAATGTAATACCACACAACACCCAAAATAAAATATTCAGAAAACGGAAAAGATATTTGTGATAGTAAACACAAAAATAAATTGAAAGTGTAAGTGTACAAAAATGAAAAACAAAGATTAAATTAAAAATACATTTCAAGGGACTGAATCGAAAAAACTATAACTAAACAGAAGCGTAAATAAAACTGCGAACAACTTGCCGCTGATATCAAAGTGGCTAAGGGTCTGGAAAATTTGACGCATTGTGACGAACGAGAATTAAAAATTAATTGCTTTGGATCTTAGGGAACCAGAACCTAAATCAAACGAAACCCCTATTATAGATTGGACGTTATTTGGCCAGAAACTCGGATGGCCTAGTTGGAAATCTCGTTGTTGTTCATTTGATTAAGCCATAACATGAAAATTTCAACGAAACTTTTATTGAAAACATTACGGGGTAAAACTGTTAATGGAAAAAAAACGAAGCACAAAATGCAACAAAACATTATAGAAATATAAGATAAAATAAATAGAAGTAGCTACAAACTGAAACAAAAACACCATGAAAAAAAATTCTACTTGTACTATTGGGTGTGTGACTATGACAACGAGCGCAATTTTACTATACAATAAAAGTTGAAAAAAGAAAAAAAAATTTGATCTCTGTCGACCTTTACTGAAGACGAATCCTTGAAGGTGCTTGAGCTCCAAAATTGAGATTGAGGACGGCAGTGCACCGTAGTCGAGGGCTACGACTTATGCTAAGGATTAAATAGATCTTTACATACCAGGAAGATCGAAAAAGCAGAATCCTTATGGCAGGAAATGCTGGATTTTCCAGAGATGTTAAAGTATGCTGATTACAGGTGTAGCTGCGTGTTAAGCTCATCTGATATGCGAACTTTAGTAAGACTTCATTAGATTCTCGGCCATTAAATTAAAATGATCATTCTCGAACTTATATAATACTAAAAAAACCACACAAAAAAAAACAACTATTAGTATAACTTCGAATTATTGCTATTTCATTATTAAGTATAAAATAACGTACAATTTTAAAACATAAAATTTCAATTTTTTTCATTTTTTAAGTTAAATGCTTGTAAAAATAGCGTATAATTTGCATTCTGTGTATAATTGATAAAAATAGTTCACTTCGAACCTCGAACTGCATAACATGACTATTAAACAAAAAATTTAGTCATTGCCATGTCTATACTCATTGTACTCACAAAAAAAGCTAAAATTATGTAAACTTTATTTTGCCCAAAAATCCATGTCCAAATAAACAAATTGTAATCAAAAATATTGCATAAATCATTCATATAAAATACGCCAGAATAACAGCTGATTTTAAATTCAACGTGATGGTTAATTATGTCACGTAGTTCGATAAAGGATATTATCTTTCATAGTAGTATACGCAATGTTGTGATATACCATGTATTAAATACTATGTATTGTTAAACACATACAATAAAAAAAAATTATGAATTCCTACATGTAACTCTGATATTGTACGCTAATTACATCAGAAATAAAACTCCACAGGCTGGCAATTCCACAATGTTGCCATGTCTACACTATAAAAAAAATTAACTTATAAAACTTATTTACATTGAATAATTATAAATGTAATGTAACTGCTGAAAGAAAACAGAATTATTTACTAAGATCTTATAACGGTAATATAAATCCACAATATTTTCATCTCATAACAACGCTAAAAGAAAACAATACAATTATACACATTCCAAAGCCGCATATCTTGTACATAACCCTGAAAAAAAAACTACATTAACATAAAATATAACTCCATAATTTCTGGAAAAGAAATTTATTTAGAAAAAAAGATCACTGTCTAGAATCAACCTTGGCGCTTCCACCATGTCAGATATCCTATAAAAATACCATGTCAGGTATCCTATAAAAATAAAAAACATGACAGGTATCCTATAAAAATATTGAAAATTGTTGTTGATTTTAAAATACATGTCATATGTAATAATTTGAAACTTGTATTGTGCCTGTAATAAAAGTAGGGAAGATTATTAAAATGTACCGTGTTTTAAAACACGTGATTTAGTGTTTCCTTTGAACAGGATTTAATTTAAAAAAAAAATTCTTTAATTTAAGGTATGATTTTGTTGTTCGTGAGGTAGTGTGAGTGATTAAAACGTATTCCAAGTAGATGTCTCCATTCTTCTTCTCCATTCAGCGGTAATAACCTGTAAATTTCACTCCACCACTTACCTGTTTTAAAATAATCTATATTAAAGGTTGCCTCCACCAGGACGTCGTAGAACGGCCCAACGTCCAAGACCCTGAAATTTCCTATGAAGGAATTTAAAAAAAGGAAAGTTTGGGGGAAGTTTTGATAGGAGAATCAAAACCATGCTTCCAGTTGTTACTGTGAAATATCAGCTCAGATCTCACTTAAGAGCCACTGTTCTCGCTTTGTGGTTTGCGAGAAGGTACGGCTGTTTTCGGATGACGGAATCCTTCTAGACAGTGAAAATAAACTTTGTAACCAAAACATATTGCAACTTAATAAAAATCACCATACAAGGCCATTGGTGAATAAATCTTGGAGAAACAAGAAATTTCAGTAAATTTCCCAAGACATATACCTTTTTGTGTTTATAAATAAGCAAACACGGTGCAGTGTTTAATATGGAGGTTCAAAAATAAATTTTGTAGGTACAGAATCTTTAAAACAGTACCCAGAAGCGTTATAACTGTACTGAATAACGTTCATTCAAGTATCACCCATTATGAATACAATTCAATGTTGGAGTACATCCATCTGAAAAACTTATTTCTAGAACTAATCTAACAAAATGGGAAGATATATTTTTAAAAATAAATACAAGAGACGAATTTCAGTTTAACATTTTAGATTTATTTTTATAAATTTATATTTTTTTAAACGTTTCTTTTTGGTATTTAATTTAAAGTTTTTAACATTTTATAATTAAAATTTTAAATAATATTTCTTCTTTTTTTTAAATTTGAACAGAATTAAATTATTTTTGTTAATTATTTTTATTTTTATATATTTTTAACGTATTTAAAGTAGGTATTTAATTTAAAGTTTTTAACATTTTATAATTAAAATTGTGTTTTTATTATTAGCCCATTATTATTATTTTTAATATTATTATTATTATTATTATTATTATTTAATCAAAAAAACTAAATGATTTCACTAATTCTACATGAAATTTTTTTTTATTTACTATTATTTAACTATATTTTTGTTTTATATTTTCCATTTAAAATGGTTCTAAAAAAAAGGTTATTTTTTTCTTTTCTTCATTTTTTTTTTAATTTAGTTGTACAAAAGAAAATTAAAAGAAAATTACCTTTTTTAGTGAGTATCCAATCACAGCACCTTAGAAGTATGAACTTTACGGTTACACAATAGAAAAAACACTCTGACGATCTTCTACACACACACGGCTGACCGGGGCGCTAATTACCGGCGTACGGAGGGGGGAAAACCAATCAAACTAGCCGTTACGAAAGACGTTGACAAACCGGCGTAAAACAAACGCGCCAATTGGCCGCAAAAAGTGCTGAAGTAACAGTAGGCCCCTCTACAAAAAGTACGTAGAGATGGAACTGAAAAATTGTTCCCAGGATCCAGAATTGCCAAGTAAGGGTTTTAAACAGTGAGAACTGAAAATAGGCCTTTAGGCTTTCTTATTTCCCACGAGAAAACGCGATGTAAAAACATGTGAAATAAAACCAACTAGAATAAACTAATGAAACGTGATTTCTTTATGAAATAATAAAAATTATTGAAAAGAAATATGCTATGTAAAATTACAAACTTTTATTCATAATAAAATAATATTTTTCCTCCTTAACGAATAAAGAAAAAAAACACCATTTTAATTATTTTAAAAAGACAAAATTTGATCAACTCCAAGGGTCTAGGGAGGTTTCCAACAAAAGTCGAAAATTTGGAATAGTAAAGTCAAAAACTTTACAGATTAGTTGACGACATTTTCTGAAAATTTGCTCAGCATTGTCCATATTGAATGCAGTAAACGAGAATAACGACAAAGGATAAGCAAAAATCGCATAAACAACGTTGGTGCGATATTATGAAAATGATTTAATGTTGTTGAAGTAATACAAAAATAACAAATGTAAATAAACAATTCGATTAAATAAACAGCTGACGTTTCAATGAATGAAAAATCCCGACCAATCAGAATGAGACAGCGGACAGCTGATGACGGCGCAGACCGCACTTACTACATGTGATAGTAACAACTGCGCAGTATGAACCAAAATTACAAAGATGGATTTGATTTGTAAGAAAAAATGGCTGCCGAAGTATGAAAACGTGCGTGAATTGGCGCGAACACAACGAAGCGTGGGTCCACCCCCTCTCGCGTACTATACGAATACAAACACGAATGTTTAGCAATTTAAGACACTGTAAAACCAATAATACACTGATTTTATCCACGACCGGAGGACCAAAATGTTTAAGCAATAAAGAACAAGCCTTAAAACGAGACGGGAAGCAATGCTAGCGCCATTCGAGACGCCAACCGAGAGAGCCACGCCGAAAGCACAACCGCACACGACACGACACAATTTACGAGTGGCCAACAAAGGGAAGAAGAAGGAAGAAATAGCAAAGAGGTCCACAAGACAGTGCAAACCCCGGTGCACAATGCCTTAACAACAATAATGTATTTTGATAAAATAATTAGCAGGAAGCCTAAGAAAATATCTTAGTTTATCGGTAAAATTAGTAAACTGTATTCTTGTTCACTTTTTTTAAACTATCGATTCATTTGATCTTAATTAAAATGGTTGATTGAAAAGATTTATATCAAATTGAACATTTTTGAGAAAGTTTTTTGTGGTTTATCGATTTTGTTTTTGTTTTAGTTAATAGACTGATTTTGTAGGTTACAATCATCTACGAAAATCAAAAGAGTTACTTAAAAAAATCGAATGTAATTTTTTTTCAATTTAATAATACACCTTTAAAAATCGACGGATGATGGCTGTTAAACAACCGTGTAATTTCTTGGTGAAAAAGTGGAAAATTATTTAAATAGATATTTCAATCACGTTCTTTTTTTCCGGTTCGATTGTAAAAGGTATTCATTATTTTCAATTATAATTCAATGTTCACTCATAGACTTATTTTAGTAGTTTATTTATTTCCTTCAAATTATTATGAATAGATGCACGCAACGATCCTTAGGCCTACATGCTTGCTTAACTTCAGGGTACGTTATTGTAAATTACACACTGATGCAAAATATAAATAACATATTTTCATTCAGAATATTTTTTAAATGTAATAATGAATTCTCCATGAACTTATTTGAACCGTAAATTTTAAACGGTAATTATTATTTATCGTTGGTTTTACTTATTTAAGTTTAGTTATTAAAATAGCTTATTTAATTGTAACTTTTAAGTACCGTTTTAAGTAAAAGTTTATAATATTATTTTGTTCTTTTTACGGTAAAATTGTTTTAAATTATTAATAAGAATAATATAGTTTCTCTTTGCCCATAACAGATAATTGGAGTGTTAAGTTATTTACACTCAATCTGTTTGTTGCAGGGCTAAAATAATTAGTTCTATTTCTTATCGCATGGTCAGTCAATTAAATGACTGAATCATTTAAAAACAGAAGAGGTAGAGGTGTTAAAGACACTAATCAGAGTTATTTTCTCTGAAAGTAATGAATTTCATTATAAAGCTAGACCCTGTGGTTAATGAAGTGAAAGTGTCATTTGCAGAGTGGAAATATTTGCTTTTCAGAGGGCCCGGCATGCTGATAAGTGTACTTTTCCGTTCAGTGAGGAAGGCAATTGTAAACCACCTCACTCCTCGTTTTACTTAGTAAAACCTCTACAGGTTCAAACCAGCCTTTTGCCTGATGACCTAAACAAAAACAGTTTCTCTTTACTACTCCAAATGAAATTTGGTCAGTATTTTTTTTATTGTTTAGGTCATCAGCCGAAAGGCTGGTTTGAACCTGAAAAGGTTTTACTAAGTAAAACGAGGAAAGAGGTGATTTAACATGCCTTCCTCACTGAACGGAAAAGTACACTTATCAGCAAGCCTGGTGCTCTGAAAAGCACATATTTTCCACTCAGCAAATGACGTCTTCACTTCATTCACCACAGGGTCTGGCTGTATAATGAAATCCATTTCTTTCAGAGGAGACAACACTGATTAGTGTCTTTTGCACATGTACCTCTTCTGTTCGTAAATGATTCAGTCATTTAATTGGCTGACCATGTGATAAGAAACAGAATTATTTATTTTAGCTATGCAAGGAACAGATTGAGTGTAAACAATTTGACACTCCACCTGTCTGTTATGGGCACAGTATTCTTTTTATGTTTATTAAAAAAATTATAAGTAAAAACTTTTCGGAAGTAATATCAAACAGTAAAACACTTATATCGAAGTTTTCTTGCATTAAAAAATAATTACATCAAAAATAATTAAATACATCCAAACGTAAAGTAATTTATGTTAAAAATATTATTTATAATAATTTTTAAGAGTTAGTTGTATATAATAACTTTGTATTCATGTTTCGTAGTTATCCACATTAGGCTAGTTGAACTCAAATCTTTTCACGTTAATTTTACGAACAGGAAATGTGAGTAATGTATTAATCTCCATCAATGGGGCGAGTAGTAGGCTATTGTATTATATACAACATATTATTATATACAATAATTGTATTATAATATACGCCTATATTATATATTAACACAATACAATCAATTATATAGGTCAATTAGTGATTTTCTGTATTTTTAAGTCCTACAGTGGTTGAATTTAATTTAGCGTCATTCACAAATAATGAAAATTAGGTTATGTTTTTTTTATTTGTATTATTATTCAATATCTCTGCCTGTATATTGTCAGACGCTTGACCTGGAATAGACGAGTTCAAATAAAACGTCAGACTCTGGATAAAAGACAAAAACAACTATTTGCGTTCATATCGCGACAATCAAAACCCCTATTTCATTTAAAACTACAAGTATATAAATCTCTTCTGAAACCGATTTGGACTTATGGTGGCCAAATTTACGGCGCAGCAAAACATTCCACTCTACAACGAATTCAACGATCAATCTAAATTAATTAGACAAATAACTGACGTACCTTTTTACATTACTAATGACACATTGCACAACGATTTACTTGTTTCACACATTAACTACACATTTTATCACATCTATTCCCGGTTCAAACGCGAACTTGAGTATCATAAAAATCATCTAATTACAACGCTGGCATCGCCAAACTTACCCGAAAATCTGTTACGCAGACTGAAACGACGATTGAGTTGAGATATTTTAGCGTAGATGTAAATTCTATCCATTTATTATTCGAAATTAATCCACCGTTTGAGTGTCACCATTGAGTGGCGAACTCCTTAGTGTCATAACGTCATTTTTGTTTTTGTAAATAACATCACATTCACTGGTTGTTTTTTGTCCAGTTGTGAATAAATTAACTGAGTTAAAAAAAGAAAATATATTATTTACTAATGATTAAACATTGAATATATTGTTAATTGATAAACGAAGAAAGAATAATAAGTAAAGCTGTAGAACATGTAAAAACTTACAACTTTTATTCCAAACATTTTTGTACAAAGTTTAGTTTAGCGAAAGTTAATGATTTTATGTTTTTTTTTCCATCAAAATCTGTAACAAAATGGTATTTTTTAAGACGCTACCTTAAAATACATTTTACTATAAAATTACGTAATCAAAGTTATATGTAATTAAAAAACATATGTAACTTTAATTTTTAAACATTTTTCTCTCTAGAGTTCTCATCATGCTCGCTTCTTATCCGACCGCATTGGCGTAGTTGGTAACGTGCTCGCCTCTCATCATGCGGTCTTGGGTTCGAATCCCATTCAGGCACGGCATATTTTCACACGTTACAAAATATCATTTCATTCTTCATCGTCTGAATTAGCAGTAATTGCAAAACAGTCGGACGTTAAACAAAAAAAAAAAAATCGCTGCTTATCATGCGGTCTTGGGTTCGAATTCCATTCAGCCACGGCATATTTTTATACGTTACAAAAAATTATTTCATTATTCACCGTCTGCATTAGCAGCAATTGCAGAACAGTCGGACGTTAAACAAAAAAAAAAAGAAAAAAAATCTCTCGAAGTTGATCTTCCATTTTGTGTCATTCACTCATGATTAAACGTAGATTATATTATTTATTATCGAAAATGGCAAGAGAAAAATGTGTGAGTGTTTCACTTCAAAATTTTAATCTTCTTTGTGTACTTTATCCGAAGGAAATTTATGGTTCCACTTTTTCTGGTTATAGCCTAGATTTTAATATTTAAATAAAATATTTCTTTCTTTCATTATACATTTCCTGTTTCCTCTTTAATTATAAAAGAAAAGAATATATATTTTATTTATGTATAGATATATTTTGTATTAAAGGTACTTTACTGATTTCATCTTTCAAGAACGCAAAATTCTTTATATATTTCAAGGCTTTTTAAAATAAAAAAAAACAATAAAATTCAAAAGATGTTTTATTAATTAGGAACTTTCAAAGGAATATAGAAACAAAACATAATGGTCATAAATGTTGTATGTATTTATTACTTGAATTATTATTATTATTATTTATTTTTTTAAATTATGATAAAATGACTACTAAGAGATTGTCGAATTGATTTGAATTTTGAAAAAAAAATTAAAAATGAAAGTGAATGTATTTATACGAGTTAACTTTTTTAAATAATTTATCATATTTAATAATATTAAATAAATTTATATTTAGAAATTTCCTTAACTATTTATTCTTTTGTTAAATTATAATTAAGGATGTATTTTAAATGTATTCCTATTATAATTAATGTCGATAATTATTTAGTCAATTAATTTTATAATTAATGGTTTTTTAAAGTTTGTTTACAATTTCGGTTTTGTTTTGTTTATGTTTAATTTATTTAATATTAATATAAATTTAAAATTAATTTATTAAAAGGTACGGTAAACTGAATTGTTATTTTTGTTGAATGTTAATCTATATTATGAATTATCTGAAAAGGTGTTAAAAGACCCCATACGTGCTACCGGGAGGCCATTTTGTAGTAACGACCCACAAATACGTGAGTAAACAAAATGGGCGGTACCAACGCATCAGACATTACTTATAACCTGTTTCGCAAATATGAAAGTGGTAATTTTTAAGGCTGTTGTTGTTTAGGTCAACAGCCGAAAGGCTGGTTTGAATCTCTAGAGGTTTTACAAGTAAAACGAGGAAATAGGTGATTTACCATTGCCTTCCTCACTGAGTGGAAAAGTACGCTTATCAGCATGCCGGGCCCTCTGAAAAGCACATATTTACCACTCTGTAAATGATACCTTCACTTCATTCACCACAGGGTCTGGCTGTATAATGAAATTCATTACTTTCAGAGGAGATAACTCTGATTAGTGTCTTTTACACCTCTTCCTCTTCTGTTCTTAAATGATTCAGTCATTTAATTGACTGACCATGCAATAAGAAATAGAACTATTTATTTTAGCCCTGCAACAAACAGATTGAGTGTAAATAATTTGACACTCCACCTGTCTGTTATGGGCAAAGAGAAACTATACGTATTGTTCTTATTAATAGGCTAATTTAAAACAATTTTTACCGTAAAAAGAAAAAAAATAAATATAAACTTTTACTTAAAACGGTACTTACAATGAAATTCATTACTTTCAGAGGAGATAACTCTGATTAGTGTCTTTTACACCTCTACCTCTTCTGTTCTTAAATGATTCAGTTTTTTAATTGGCTGACCATGTGATAAGAAACACAACTATTTATTTTAGACCTGCAACGAACAAATTGAGTGTAAATAATTTGACACTCCACCTGTCTGTTATGGGCAGTTTTAAGTCTATTATGTCAAATATATTAAGACACTTTTTTTTAAAAATGAAATTATTTTCAAGAATAATTATTGAACGATTCAGTTGTATTACAGATTGGCACCAGTTCATCTCCTTTTTGTGATCTACCAAAACTGATCGACTGCGGATTATCAGACACGTTCAAGCATTGAATCATAGATTAAATTTTATAAATCTTTGGAAAATTTTAATTTTAAGACGTACTGTTTTGTCATTTTTACATAAGCTAAATAATAACTTTCAATACTGGTCAAAGTCAGTTGTAAGATACTAAAAAGTCGATCAGGAGGCCATCTTGAAATAACGATCCACCGATTTTTGAATAAACAAAATGGGCGATACAAACGAACCAGAAATATTATTATTTACCATCTATTTCGTAAATATAAAATTTGTTAATTTAATAAAATAACAAATTAAGTAAGTAAATTTGTTAAGTAAAATTAACAAATTTATTAAAAGTCTTCTTCTTCTTCTGCCTTTCAAGGATTAGGCATCTCTGCCTGTTCCGAACCTCTCAAATCTGCTCATCTCTTTCTCGGGTGTCCTCGTTCTCTCCTGTCCTCCGGCTTATAGCCCAGTGTCTGCTTAGGTATCCTATCCTCCCGCATTCTGTTTACATGCTCTAACCACTGCATTCTGTTCTGGGATACCTTGTTGTTTATAGAAAAGATATGGAGTTCTTTCCTTATCTCGGTATTCCTGTAACGATCTTCTCTACTACACCCATATGTAGGCCTATATCGAAGAAATTTTATTTCGGATACTTGCAATACTCCCCTCTTACTCTCTTACTCTCCTCTCGCTTTCATAGCACTCAAGTTTCACTACCATAGAGTAGGGTCGGCACTGCTATCGCTTTTTAAATTTTTTAATAAATAAAATAATATATTTCATTTATTAAAAGTAATAAGCATTTATTTATATGTTTTGTTTTTACTTAATTTATTTACTTGACAATTAATTATTAACAAGTTTCTACCAGGCAACCGATTTGCTTGGCTAAAAGGCAAAATCAAAGAAAATTGATTATTTTTGCAGGTCGACATCTGATAAACTGGTTTTTAAACCATTACAACTAAAACACTTGTCCATAACAGACACGCGGAGAGTCAAATTATTTACTCTCAATCTGTTCGTTGCAGGGCTAAAATAATTAGTTCTGTTTCTTATCACATGGCCAGCCAATTAAATGACTGAATCATTTAAGAACAGAAGAGGTAGAGGTGTAAAAGACACTAATCAGAGTTATCTCCTCTGAAAGTAATAAATTTCATTATACAGCCAGACCCTGTGGTGAATGAAATGAAGGTGTCATTTGCAGAATGGAAAATATGTGCTTTTCAGAAGGCCCGGCATGCTGATAAGCATACTTTTCCACTCAGTGAGGAAGGCCATGGTGAACCACCTCACTCCTCGTTTACTTAGTAAAACCTCTACAGGTTCAAACCAGCTTTTCAGCTGATGACCTAAACAACAACACAACTAAAACACACTTACTTACGAATGAACGGAATCGGTATTTTAAAAAATCACATAACAAATACGTGTTTTGTGCGTAGGTAGTGACCAATTGACTACACCTACTAAACGCAATTACAATATTCCATATTTTATGAAAACCTACAGAAATTTTTCCTATTAAAAATTTTTCTCGCAATTTATTATAATTGAATTTAGTGAAATTACGCTACAGAAAATATTAAATAAAAACTAGAAATATATTTCTATCCAATAAAATTTACATAGTATTAAAAAATTATGTAAAAATTATTCAACGTACATGTTATATTATGATAAAGTTTGTATTTATGAATTTTAAAAAGTAGTTTTTTTATTATTGTGTTGACTGATGTAGGTTGAAAAATTACAACACAATTTAATATAGTGGATATTGTTAATAATTTTTAATTAATTTAATTTAACATATTTGACTGGAGGATATAGTCTAAGTAAATGTAACAAATTTCTTATTTGGAAGTAGTTGGTAAGTAAAAATATGTCTGGTGCGTTGGTACCGCCCATTCGGTTTAGTCGCGTACCGGTGGGTCGATTTTTTATCCGAGGCGGCGAGAAAAACTCATGTTCACTCTCTGACAATGGGGGGAAGTAGTGTGGGACTGAATTGAGGCGTCCTCGTCCAGCCCCAAGGAGGCCGCAACCGCCTTACCAACCAAAAACCCGCCGCCTGGCCACTTGATCAGACATCAGCAAACAACCCTCCACCTCCCTCGGAACTGTTTATATAATACTACTAGGGAAATGTGGGGTTAAAAAATTGACACACTGTCAGCGGTGCGTGGAAGGAAACCGTAGCCTAATTCCCGTCTCATTGTCACCGACCAACAATCACTATCTTACTTTCATTAATTTCTTTTATCACCAGCTCAGGAAATAAGTGTGGCTATTTTATGAGATTGGGACAGGATTGATTTACGGTGGGAGAGGGCGATCCCTCCGATCTCCAGATGTCTCCTCCCTCCGCAGTCTCCCGATCACCCCTCCGCAAACTGAGCGACCAACTTCCAGCTCTCCTCATCCCACACCATTGCTGGCCCTACTCTCTCTGTGCTTTACAGTGCAATCCCTATCTTCTCAAATGTCTCCATTCTTTCGAGACCGAAATAGGGACATCTTTCAAAAATATGCGCAATGGTGCCTCATTTACTAAATTGTTTTTTGTGCTCTATGAAGTAGCGGATGCAGTATGTATGCTAAAATTCGTGGGGGGCTGTGATCTCGTGGTATAAAAATGTTTATGCATTTTAAAGTAAAAGTGTATTATGATTAAAGTTGTAGAAAATTTAATATCATTTAACTTTTATTTTATTTTAAGGGTTTTTTCTACAACGTTAGTTTAGGATCAATTATTTATCTTTTGTATTTTGCTCATTAAAATCCGTAAAAATGGGTTTTTAATATTCCTGCCTCAGTTTGTATTTTATGATAAGCATAACTTAATTTTATAACGGAAGTTATAAAAATTAAAAAAACTACAACTTTTCTTTTAAGATTTGTTTCTACCGGGCCTAAGTTTAGTATAAATTAATGATTTTCCGTATTTTGAAGTCCTACAGAGGTTGATTTTTAATTTAGCATCATTCACTCATAATTCAAATTAGATTATTTTTTCATTTTACATTGTTTATCTATGATTAAACAAAGGTAATATTTTTCATTATTTACACTGGCAAGAGAGAATTATATGAATGTTTTACACCAGATTTTTCCATTGATTTAATACATTCTATATCTGTTTTCATTCATTGTTATTTTGAGATATAACTAATAATTAAACCATTACAAGTTTTTTAAGATTCCTGCTTCAGTTTGAATTTTATGACAAACATACTAATTTTATAACGAAAGTTATAAAAAATTAAAAATCCTACAACTTTTGTTTTAAGATTTGTTTCTACCGGACCTAAGTGTAGCATAAATTAATGATTTTCCGTATTGTTAAGTCCTATACAGAGGTTGATTTTAATTTAGCATCATTCACTCATAATTCAAATTAGATTATTTTTTTATTTTACATTGTTTATCTATAATTTTCATTAATAATTCATTAATAATTTTCATTATATACACTGGCAAGAGAGAATGGTATGAATGTTTTACACCACATTTTTCCATTGATTTAATACATTGTATCTCTGTTCATTCATTGTTATTTGAGATATAACTTACAATTAAACGATTACACGTTCTCTTCCTTCTTATGGTAATAAAAGTAATTATCTCAATCTACGATTTGTCCATAACTGAAATTGTAGTCTAGTAATTTTATGTTGCAAATCTAATTGACTCCATTGTAATTATTATTGTTACTACACCATGGAGGATATCTTTCCAATTGCAACCGTTTATTATTATTATTATTATTAAAGACATTACATTGTCTGCAATTATTTTTAAATTTTAATTGAATTCGTCTTACATCATACTTTCACTATTGCTGCAAAAATGTGCAATGATTTGAATTTTTAACGTCGTAAATTAAAACACAATAAAAGAGATGCAAAGGAACCGGTTTAAAACCCTCATGTATATTTTCTTCGTATAGGGCCAATTTTAAATCATGTGAAGTTACTTTAGACGTTTGTGGAAACTGTTTTTGCAGCCCACATTTTCAGAATTTGCTTACTGTAGGCTTTTCTCTTTTTTCTATCCATCGTGTGTTCTGTTTTTGCTCTTTATGGAAGCCCATAAATCCGTAATTTATTGTCTGAATTTAGTTTCATTTATTAAGTTTTTTATGGTTTATTCCTGTTTTCTGAGTATCCTCTGTGCCTTCTTTAAATCATTTATTCGCCACTTTAGGATGTTGTCTAATCTTGGCTTGTCTTAAAAGTGCTTTCTTTTTATAAAAGTGGTGAATTTCTCGAAGTGTATCGGCCATCTTTCCTCGTCTGTTGTATTTCGCTGGTCTTTGGTTGTATTTTCTCCTCGAGGTACTTGCAGCTATCCATTTTTCCAATTTTTCTGTATTGTATCTTTAAGTGACTCGGGGCTGTTTTGACGTTCGTTATGTATTTAGTTTTTCGAAGAAAATATGTAGTCTTGGTTTTTCTGCTTGTTCTTTTAACATGCTTATTAGTTCTATTGCTGTTTCTTTGTTCCGAGAAAGGATTGCTTGATGGTCTGCAAAAGCAAGATAGTGTATCATTAAACCGTTCCTTGATCCTTCAATGTGTACTTGGTTTAACAATCCTTTATTGGTAAGTTTCATTTCCCATTCCTGAATAACCTTCTCAGCACACAGTTAAAAAGAACCAGTGGCAGTCCTTCACACTACCTGACACCTGTTTTAATTTCAAACTCTTTGAGGATTTCTTCTATAAATTTTACTACAACTTTTTCTTCATTAAATATTTTATTTCTTATTTTTTTACTGCCGTTTCTATTTACTAGCTCATTTTTTTATAGATTCTTCAGGAAGTAACTATTTTTCATGTATACGTGTATGTAAGAGCATATTTTAAATCTCCAAAGGTTTCGAAAATTTCTTTTCAAACTGCATGAGGGATAAAGGGATGGTTTATAAGTGGTTTACAGGATATATCAAGGTCTGACGTGTCCTAATATTGAAGCTGTGTTATAATCCTCCTAATAATACAGCTGTGGATAATCGAAGTTTTACTGCACTAATATATTCAAAACTATATAAACAGTTCCGAGGGAGGTCGAGGATTTTTTTCTGATGTCGGATCAAGTGGCCAGGCGGTGGGTTTTTGGTTGGTAAGGCGGTTTCGGCCTCCTTGGGGCTGGACGAGGACCCCTCAATCGAGTCCAACAATACTTCCCCCATCGTGAGAGAGTGAACATGAGTTTTTCTGGCCACCTCGGATAAAAAAAAAACATTCAAAAGTGATTTACCCAACGGTTTGGTCTAGAGGTAAAGTCGATACCGCGAGCCGTTTGTTTAACAGCTGATTTTCGGAGACGAAGGCTCCTGATTCAAACCCTAGTAAAGGTAGTTACTTTTAAACAGATTTGAATACTAGACAGTGGTTAGAGGTGTATTTTGATGGTTGAGGTTCAATTAACTAAACTCGTTTAGGAATGGTCGGTCTAGTTCTTTACAAGACTACACCTCATTCACACATCATACACATCATCCTCATATCATCATGGCATTGTTTATTGTTCTAAATTGAACAGATTGTAATGTACACACATTAGGGATTAAAACAAGTCAACTGACAACTGACTGGGCAATCCAAGACTCTGTAATCCATTTTATAAATAAATATATTAAAATGGTATAATTTCCCATAACAAATAAAATATGAATATAATATCGTAGATAGGCCACATTTTCTTTAAAATGACTAGTGAATAAAATACAATATGTAGAATGACAATGTCAATGTTGAATTGTTGAATAAAAATGTTACACTTTACTAATAGAAAAAGAAATAAAAGGAAGTAATTTTAAAATGATTGTTATTTTGTCCCATATTCGTCGTAGCTTCTTAAAAAAAGGTTTGTTATTTTATTTTGTTATTATACTTAACAATATACGGTAAGATATTTTAGGTCAGGTCACAATAATTTCGTTCCTATTTCATTACATTTGTAGATGAATGTCAGTCAATTGAATTCATTGAGACATTGTTGTGGTTTACCATTGTTACGTGATCTTTTCCCAATAGTAAACTACAGTTTCATTCATTCAATTCTTTATTTAATTCATTTCTATCATTATTCTTCTCCTCCCCCTCTTAATCATTCACCACCTCTCGTCCACAACCACCCATCCTTCTCGCATTCATCCCCTTCTTCTCTTCTGATCTGTTATCTTAATCGCAACCTAATGATTTTCTTTAATTTACAAATAAAAATATTTCAAAAGTATGACCAAACAAAACTGATGTGAAACATTCTCACTACTTTCTCTCCTCAACGTAAATAATGAACAATATAACCTTCATTTAGCTATTATATTAGTAAAACAATATAAAATAAAAAAAACATAACCTGATCTGATTTATAAACTAATGAACTGAATCAGCAAAATTAAAATTAATCAGTAAGACGTAAAATAAAAAACTTATAGGTTAATTAATTTCTTACAATTATAATTATATACACTTTTTCCCTGAAATGCATATTAAATCCGCAATTTTATAAAAAAAACATTTTATACCACGAGAGAACAGCCCCTCACTAATGCAATCAGGTATGGCACTTACCCTATCTTGTAAAATAAAACTTTTATTGTAAATGATGTTATTTAAAAAAAGAAGTCGTAGGATCCGTTTTTGAGAAAGACATGAAAAATTGCCACAATAAACTTCTACTTACAGTTGAACGATTTTGATGAAAATTTTCTTATCAGATCCTAATGTGGGAGGTAGTAGGTATCTAATTTAAGTTCCAAGATTCATCTTCGTACGCTATTCCGTTTTTGGGATATTTTGTTCACACAAAGATGTATGTACATACGCCAATCGTTAGTAACACGTATTTTGGGTTCAAGGGACCTGAAAACTTCCGGTTTTTCCGGTGAAAATTCGATTTAAAAATCGACATGAAAATAATACTTTCCTTCCCTATTTTATTCGTAGGCTACAGAGCAAGAGCAAGTAAAAATCTGGTGTGAAATACTCACGCAACTTTTTCGTGGCAATGTTAATAATGAAAAACATAACTTAATTTTAATTGTAAGTTTTTTTAAATTCCTAATATGTGTACGTTACAATCTGTTTAATTAGAACAATAAACAACCCAATGACCTGATGAATGAGATGAGGATGATGTGTATGACGTGTAAATGATCTGAAGTCTTGTACAGACTCAAAGAGTATGGTTAATTGATTCCCAACCATCAAAGTACACCGGTGGTAACCACTGTCTAGTATTCAAATCCGTATAAAAGTAACTACCTTTTCTAGGATTTGAACCACAGAACCTTTGTCTCCGAAAATCACTGTTAATCAGCTGACTCACGGCGACGACTTTACCTATAGAACAACCCGGTGGGTCTATTTTAATCATAAGTTTTTTTCTAACTCCTAACATGTGTACGTTGCAATTTGTTCAATTGAGAACAATAAGCAACCCCATGACTCAATGAGATGAAGATGATGTGTATGTATGACGTGTAAATGAGGTGTAGTCTTCCGCAGACACACTCACAGAGTATGGTTAATTGAACCCCAACCATCAAAGTACACCCACAACCACTGTCTAGTATTCAAATCCGTATAAAAGTAGCTTACCTTTACTAGGATTTGAACCAGAAACCTTCGTCCCCGAAAATCAGCTGTTAAACAGCTGATTCACGGCGACGCTTTACCTCTAGACCAACCCGGTGGATTGGTCATCAATGAATGAGTTTTAATAAAACTCAAAATCTGTTGTACTTATTTTTGGTGAAGAACATATTATGGAAAATCAACAAAAATTGACGCTTAATTTTGTAGAAAAAGTACTGCAGATTTCTAATTTTCTATAACTTTTTATAATTTTATAGTTTTGTCATAAAATTCATATTAAGTTCTCAATTTAAGAAAAAAAACATTTTTACCGATTGAAATTAGCAAAATTAGTAATTGACTAATTGACTTAGTACTTCAGAAAAAGATAGTAAGTTTACTCTTAGACTGTTGGCTTAAGTTTGACGGCCAGTTTAGTTTACCATATTATTTAGTTGTTTATAAAATTATTTATTAACTTTTACAATAGGTACTAATTAATTAATATTGTTTATTAAAAATTATTTTCTATTATATAAAATAGGCTTAATTAATTATTAACTTATTAGCAATGTATTTTTTATAATGAGTGAAAACAAAAAATACCCTAAAATTTCTATGCTTATTAAAAACTTTGAAAAAAATCATACTACGATTTATTGTTATGTATTGTTGTTTCTTCATTTTCTAAATCTGATCACGTTCTCTACTAAAACACGTGCTACGAAGTAAAAATATAAAAATTAGTAAAAATAAATAAAAACCAGAAATATGTGTTTAAATTCTTTTATAATAAATAAATAAAAATCGTGAAAAATGATTTCTCTTTTACTTGTATTTATTTATTTTTCACTTTCTCGTGACTCGATAATAGAATCAGACATATATAAAGCAGTCGTGAAAATTTTAATTTTTGATCCTAATAAATTTGAATATTTCATGACTATACGCTGAATCGCATGCAAATGTAATATTAAAAAACGTATTGCAGTTAGCCTAACAAGATTTTAACGAATCGTTTTGTATATTAAGATGAATTGATCACTACGTGATTCGAAGAACTCTGAAATGTTTACTTGGTGATCGGTTTACAATTACAACAAAACGATTTGAGACAGTTTGTCTGTGTTTGAAATTTATGACCTTAGTATGTATTTTACATCAAAAGTGTATAGGCTATAATAAAAGTTTTAGGATAAAAAAATTTACAACTTTTATTTCTAATATTTTCTTTTACTGAGCCATATGTAGTGTAAATTAGTGATTTAAGTTATTAAAGGTAAATTAACAATAAGATTTGAAGTTAGTGATTTAAAAAAATTCATAAGTTTTTATAATTTGTGTGACATTAAAAAATAAGTGCTAAAAAATAAGTGGGTGACTGCACGTTTATATATCCGGGGGGTGGGAATAATATCGCAAAATAAAAACTGTTCGTTAGTTTTAAGTAACTAACCTAGTTGCAGTAAATTTTTAAAAAAATCTGGTGTGAAACACGCGAATTTCTCTTAGCAATGCAATAATTAATAATATAACCAATCATTAGTAATAAAACATTAGAAATAAAAAAACTAACCTCAAAAAACATAATCTTATTTTAATCATGAGTGAAAGACGTAAAGTAAAAATCAACCTCAGTTTAGCTTAAAAATACGGAAAATCACTCTTTCACGCGAAACTGGCTCTATAGAGAAAAATGCTCTTAACAAAAGTTGATTATAATTTTAATTTGGTTATACACTTTTGTCGTAAGATGCAAACTAAGACCGAAATCTTAAAAATCGATTTTCACACGTTTCCGTGAGAAAAATAAATTAGAAAATCGCTACCTATTACCGCTAAACTAAGCGTTACACAAAAAAAAGTTTGAAATAAAAGTTGTACGATTTTAAACTCTCTACAACTTTTATTATATATATATTTTGCGCTAAAACGCATAATAATATATTATTAAAAAACGGAATATTAAATACGGAATATTAAAAACAACCATTTTTTACGTGAAAACAGCCTCACCAAGAATTTCAGCCAACATGGGGCCTACCCTATCTTGTAAAGCATAAAAAATTTAGTAAAACAGGCGATTTTCAAAAACATTGTAGGACCCGTTTTTGAGAAAATCGCAAAAAAGTGAAAAATTACACGAGTAAACTACAACTTCCGGTTGACCGATTTTGATGAAAATGTTCGTGTCGGGTCCGGTAGTGGTGTTTAACTTTTAAGTTTCAAGTTTGTACGATGTTATGTTCTTGAGATATTCTGTTCACATACACACACACACACGCGCGCGCGCACACACACACACACACACACACACACACAGACCGATCGCTAAAAACATGTTTTTTGGATTCAGAGTTTCTGAAAACGTGTAATCCGGTGAAACCTGGATTTCTTAAAATCGACATGAAAACAATACTTTCCTTCCTATATATTCATATATGCAAGAGAAAGTAAAGATAGTGATTCCCGTATTTTTAAGTCGAACGGATTGATTTTCATTTTCCTCATTACTTCATGATGGTTAATTCCCTTTTTTTGATTTGCTTTGGTTATAGTTGCTCTTAAAATTAGGTTAGGTTTTTCATTTTACATTGTTTACTAATGGTAAATTATTATTAGTAGTAATCATTAATCTATATTAAAATGTAGGATATGTTTTATTATTTACGTTGGCAATAGAAATTTGTGTAAGATTTCACACCATTCAGCACTTTTTCTACCCCTTATTCGCTCGTGATTGAAATGTAATTTTTTAATAATTAGTTCTTTAGATAATCGGGTTAAACCTGTGTGGACATATGGGATACAACTCTGGGGCACAGCAAGTCACAGTAACATTGAAATAATTCAACGGTTTCAGTCAAAAATACTTCGAAACATCATGGACTCACCTTGGTACATATCCAACACTATATTGCACAGAGACACGAACACTCCCACGGTACACGAAGCTATACAGAAATTTTGCACCAGTTACCAAACAAGACTTGAAAATCACCAGAATCCAGAAGCCATCAATCTCCTAGACAACAGTGGAACACACAGAAGACTATGCAGACTACACCCTACAGATTTATTTTAATATGTGATTGTGTAATTTATTTTACATTCCTGGCAAGAACAATACAACAAAATGGGAAATCTTATAGAGTAATACCAAGGGGTATTACTTACTCAAGATTTATACTTACAACACATCTACTCATTGTTCTATGAGAGCAGATCGTAGATTTACAGTTATTCAAAAAAAAAAAAAAAAAAAGATAATCGGGTAGTTTTGTATTTATGTAATGAGATTACCGTTTCAATTTTCTGTTTTTTGGGAATGTAAAATAAGATAGATCTGTAAACTATTAATCTAGAATACTATTTAGATTTTAGTTTCATTACCCATTTAGTTAAATAGTAATTTAATGCCTGTCTTCAATTTAGGACAAGGTTCTTTTACATTTCTAACAATCTCTAGCGTGACTGAAACTGATAAAAAAATTAAGTGTTATTTATTAGTGTTAAACATTACTTTTCCCTTGTTATGTCCTATAACAACTTAATTTCTTACTGTATATTTTATGACTTTTTTTTACTAAAGTACCTATAAAAAATTGTAACCATTTTATAATTTTTTTTTTAAGTTTAAAGGAAATTTTATGTTTATGATTCTAAATGACTATAAAAAGAAGTAATAAAAATTAAAAAACTTTTCTTGAAAGAAATGTGTTGTACTCATCTTTTGATAGTGTCTACATTACATTAAATCTAAACAGCTGATCTCTTACGTCGGCCGCATTAGCGTAGTTGGTAACGTGCTCGGCTCTCATCATTGGGTCTTAGGTACGAATCCCATTCCGGCATGGCATATTTTCATACGTTACAAAAAATCATTTCATCCTTCACCATCTGCTTTAGCAGTAATTGCAGAAGAGTCGGACGTTAAACCAAAAAAAAAATCTCCTACTGGGTGAAGTGATTAGCTGATTAATCTGAAAATCGGAATGTCCCAGCTCGACTCTAGGTTCTAGAGATGTTGAAAAGTGAAAAATTTATTGTATCCTGGGAGATTTTGAGTTTTAAGTGGAAACAGTGGCGTCGATAAAAAATTTTGTTCGGGTTGTCGGTTCTGATATAATGAAGGCTTACCTAGTAATCCCTCTATTCTCAAAGTGCTTACAAAATTAAAACCCTTCGTTTTTCAAGAGAAATTTTCAACTTATAGTTTCCACTCAGTATTTTTGTTCTTTGTAAAGGACCAATTTTATACCACGTGAGGTGACTTTAGACGTTTCTGGAAGCTTTTTTCAGCTCATATTCTCAGTATTAGCTCACTGTAGGCTTTACCTCGTTCTTCTGTCCACATCGTGGTCCATTTTTACTCTTCATGGATGTGCTTAAAGTCGGTAATTAATTGTCGGAATTTTGTTCAATTCATTAGGTTTTTTTCGGTTTTTCTGCCGGGTTTTCAATATGCTTTATGACTTCATTAAACCATTTTCCGACACCTTAGGTCTACTGTTTAGTGTCTAAAAAAATTGTTTTGTGAACCGTTTGTCATACATTCCCTGTCGGACTTTACCGACTATCCATGGGAAAAGCATTTGTCGGTTTTGATCGCTCCAAACTCTGTTCGGTGCAGAAGAAAAAGCCCCTTCCACCCAGTATACAGTGGTGGGTAATTTTATACATGACCTGAAAAGCCGAGCGCAGCTAAACCCAAACGACCTTAAAACAAGATTTGATTTTACAATAATATGAATAAATAAAAATATTATTACAGAAGTTCGTTAAGCGACGCTAGTTTGAATTATTTTAATTAGTTCTTTAATTTGACTGGGTAGGTTTCCTGCTATTGGTAAAATTTACTAATCTTTATAATATTTTATCTTTTATTTACATTTTGGAGGTGTCTGGACACTCTGGACCCCCTTCCGTATCTACGTCACTGAAGGGAAGTAACTCACATAGTTTGCATATCATGCATAGGCCTACACTTCTAACAATTATCTGTTTTTAATAATTCTAAATATCTTAGTTTTAATACATTATAATATTTTTGAAAGGAGTGCTTAGCAGTGGTGTGGTGTTTAAAAAGAGTAAGGAATTACATGATTAGAAATAAATTACATATTTTGTAGATAATTTGGCGTTAACACATTTGAACACAGCAAATTCATTTTGAATTCTAAATTGATTCGTTTGTTTTAGCAGAGCAGCACAGTGACGGGTAGTGATACGAATCGTAGAGTAAGAATCAAACCTATCGAAAAAGTCTTTTTTTACTTTCTCTTGCCTAACTTATAGGAATATATAGGAAGGAAAGTATTGTTTTCATGTCGATTTTTCGAAATCGAGTTTTCACCGGATCTATACGTTTTCAGACCCCCTGAACCCAAAAAACATGTTTTTAGCGATTGGTCTGTGTGTGTGTGTGTGTGTGTGTATGTGTGCGCGCGTGCGTGTGTGTGTGTGCGCGCGCGCGCGCGTGAGTGTGTGTGTGTGTGCGCGCGCGTGAACAGAATATCTCAAGAACGGAACATCGTACGGACTTGAAACTTGAAACTTAAGTTACATACCACTACCGGACCCGACACGAACATTTTCATCAAAATCGGTCAACCGGAAGTAGTAGTTTATTCGTGTAATTTTTCACTTTTTTGCGATTTTCTCAAAAACTGGTTCTACGATTTTTTTAAAAATCGCCTCATTTACTAAACTTTTTATTCTCTACAAGATAGGGTAGGCGCCATGTTTGCTGAAATTCTGGGTAAGGCTGTTTTCACGTAAAAACATTTTCTTTTTAAGATTGCGGCTTTATTATGCATTTTAGCGCAAAATGTTATATAATAAAAGTTGTAGAGAATTTAAAAACCTACAACTTTTATTTTGAGCTTTTTTTTGTAAAACGCTTAGTTTAGCGGTAATTAGCGATTTTCTGTTTTTTTTCTCACGAAAACGTGTGAAAAATCGATTTTTTTAAGATTTCGGCCTTAGTATGCATTTTACGACAAAAGTGTATATAATTTAATATATAAAAAATTAAAAGATCTACAACTTTTATTAAGAGCATTTTTCTCTACAGAGCCTAGTTTAGAGAGAAAGAGTGATTTTCCGTATTTCTAAGCCAAACTGAGGTCGATTTTCATTTTGCGTGTTTCACTCATGATTGAAATATGGTTATATATTTTGAGGGTAGTTGTTTGTTTATTTCTAATGCTTTATTACTAATGTTAGGTTTATTGTTAATTATTTATATTGGCAAGAGAAAGTTGTGTGAGTGTTTCACACCAGATTTGTTATTATTCATTTATTTATTATTGCTAAAAACAAGTACAATGAATCTCATCCTACGTTATTTCCTAATACCAGCATAGGTCTAGCCTGTGCACAGGCGGGTATCAGTTGTTGGTTTATTTAATTTATTCTATTATAATAATTGCTTTTTATATTTACACTAAATTTACATAAAAGAAAAGAAACAAAAAGAGCATACAACAAAATTTCCTAACGTAAATATACACAAAAAAAAACAGGATAACATTACAAAAAGTAAATTGAAAAATAATTTTTTTTTTGTTTTTTTAACAGTATAGTTTTTTTTGCAATCAGTTAATAAATACAATAACTTTAAGCAAATATGAGGAAATCTGAGTAATGTCCTTAGAATTAAAACACAAACGACACTCAGTAGTGTGTTTGAAAAAGACCAAACTGTGAAGAAACAAAAAATAGACAACTAAAAAAATATATCAACATCCCTAAACTGAAAGTGTTGAAGTTGGAGATGACAATGACGATGGTAGAGATGAAAACGACGCCAAATTTGAGATGCTGATGATTAGGAGTTGAAGTAGAAAAGATGAAAAAAATTTAAATGACTAACAAAATGGTAGAGGTAAGTCCAATGGTTTAAAGCGTTTCAGTCTCTTCGCTGTTGTCAAGGAGGCTAATTGCTAATGGATTCTGATGGTCTTCTAGTTTTTGTAAATGTTTTTCGCTATGTTGTTTAATTTCTTCTTTTATGAAGGGCAGGTTTAGGTCATTGTGTAGTATTTCATTTGTTACGTAGCATGGGGCTGCAGTGATCAGTCTAAAAAATAAAATAAATTCCAATCGAGCGAATATAAAGCATGACCGATTTTAGTGATTCCTGGAAATACATGATCCGTTTTAAACACAAAAAAATTCTAGTGTTTGTTTACTGCCTACGATGTAGGCCTACCAAGAAATTCTTGAAAAAATTAACCTATTCACTAATGACCTTCATTTTAGATCTCTTTGTAATAGGTTAAACACAGATTTAATAATTCGGGAAGTTTTTATAGGCATAATAAAATTGATGTGTTTTACGGAAATTAATTTTACGCTATTCTTAAATAATTATAAAAGAAATAAAAAGTATCTTCCTTATTAAAATGCTCATCCAAGTAAAACGATTGCTATTTTCTTAAATTTCCATTGTTTTATTATCCATTTAATTTCTGCCCATAACAGACAAGTGGAGTGTCAGATTATTTACACTCAATCTGTTCGTTGCAAGGCTAAAATAAATAGTTTTGTTTCTTATCACATGGTCAGCCAATTAAATGACTGGATCATGTAAGTACAGAAGAGGTAGAGGTGTAAAAGACACTAATCAGAGTTATCTCCTTTGAAAAGAATGAATTTCATTATACAGCCAGACCCTGTGGTGAATGAAGTGAAGGTGTCATTTGCAGGGTGGATAAAGGGTACTTTTCGGAGGGCCTGGCATGCTGATTAGTGTACTTTTATACTCAGTTAGAAAGGCAATTGTAAACTACCTCACTCCTCGTTTTAGTTAGTAAAACCTCTAGAGGTTTAAACCAGCCTTTCGGCTGATGACCTAAACAACAACACATCCATTTAAAATTATTTTATGATTTAACCCTTTATAGGGCAGTACTACGGGGCAAAATATAGGGCTACATGTTGTAAAATGTTAAATTTTGTTTTATAGTGACTTGAATAATGTATTTTTAGTGCCACAACAGTAAGACATTTCTTTTTTGTTGATGTTAAGCCCTGGTAAGTATACTTACCAAGGAATGTTTATTGAAGTGGAAATCACATAATATTTAGTGGTAAGAATGGTTATATAAACACCTTGTAGCCCTATATAACAGAAAAATGTGATGAATCCTTACTTTCTATCACCATGAATGATTCCTTTCCCACAAAAACCTGAAATTTTCTAAGCACTGTACAAAAGTAGCAACAAAACAGTATGGTAGCGTACGCTGGTATGAATCCTTACCACATTCGTGTAACTCACAAAGCAAATGGTCAGTGCGCGCTAATATCAATATGTGGATAGCCTAATTACCAGAGAACATCACTATAAAACCATAAAATGCCAATAAGGTTCAATCGCATTACTTATTCTTAAAAAAATCGACCTTATTGCCAGTGGTAAGTATAGGTCTGCCTACCACAGGTAATAAAGGGTTAAAACGAAATGGTTTTTTTATTGTATATTTTTTTATGTTTTAGATTGATATGAATTTGATAAAGATGAGGTAGCAAGATGGCTGCGGTGGGCACTACCATGCGACGACAACAGACGCCACCCTTCGATGTCGCAACGTCGCCCACCTCCTTTTTCTCAGCGCATTCTCCCGCTCCTGTAAGTGTACAATAAATACAATATTTTTTTATTTTTATTTTTGTAGTGTAGTGTTTTTGTCATTAGTTTCTTTAGGGACGTGCTGTGAACGTTCCTTAACAACTATGGCACAGATAGTGAGCACCATAAGGAATCAGCAGCGAAATCAAAATGAAATTCAAACCATTCAATAATTCATAATTGTTACAAAACTAGAATCCAGACATTCAAAATTGGTTAATACCAAACAGCCCAAGTTTTGCGTTAATTGAATTGGAAAAAGTTGTAAAAGTAGTGTAAAATTTGTGTTCTCTCTTTTTAAAATAAATGAGGACTATAACAATAACTGTTTTTAATTTTTCCTCTCGTTTTTCGCGACCCCTCCCCTTTAAAAACGTCCTGCAACCCTCAGGAGGTCGCGACCTACCGTTGAGAAACACAATGATAAATTATACATGGCACACTTTGCATAAGCGCTTTCGATACACTTTGATTTCGGTTTCCCAGTGAATGTAAATTGTTGATGAACGAAGACCGTGCGGTAGCTCTTAAACGCTCAGACGAGAATTATCAAAAAAAGATAATTGTACGTGCTACGTGTTGATAGTTTAGCTTTGATCTTAAATTTGTAAACAATAAGGTATTTAATTTAAATTTCAGTTTGTCCCAAGAAGCGGTAGTCATTAAGATATTAATATTATCTGTGAACAGAAATTGAACGTATTAGTGAGATTCGGCACGTATTGAAAGAGTATATCTACATTTATTGAATAGATTTTATTTGCGTTGCAATGTTATCTGAGTCGAGAATTTATTACATTTAGGCCTACAACATTGTATGACTATTTATTTAATTTCTCTACATTTTGGCACACTACGTTCCTTAGGTTAATATTTTGTAACAAACTTGAAGAATAGCTAAAAATTATTGGCTTTTTTCTTAACATTTTTAACCGTTTGATTCACCAGGTTGGTCCCTGAGTCAGCTGTTTAACAGCTGATTTTCGGAGACGAAGGTTTTTGGTTCAAATTTAATAAAGACCTTCGGGCCAGCCCAGTCAGTCAGCTGGTAGGAAGTCACTAGTATTTGTTAAGTAACATCGGTTGGGCAAGCGACTTTGTATGGTGACCAGCTGATAGCCATCTGTGAACAAACTCTACTGGGGTCCCTGTTCAAACTCATGTCTAATCTACGTCAAAAAAATGCAGCAAAAAGCAGCGATCAAATTGGGTAGTTGTCAATAATGTATAGTTCCCGATAACAAAATAAAAGCTAAAAAAAAAATTAATAAATGTAGTTATAGTCCAGTCTCTCTTAGTTTGCTCCTAATGTAAACAAATAATGACGTCACTGAGCATGCGCATTATATCATAATGTGTACACGCTGATTAAAAAGTAACAACAAAACACTTTCAAAAGTATTTAAATACAAAATACTTTTAAAAAGTATTTTTCTAAATGAAATTGTTAGGCCTAAATCATATCATGACTGATGTTTTTAGTACTTTAAGTACTTATAATTTAAAAAGTAGTTAACTTAATAGGAATATGACATCCGTAAAGTCGTAGACTCTAGCGTGCACCCTGTAGTAGGTGGCTTTTGTTTGTTGACAGTAGGAGCAAACTAACAACGGCTGAACTGTAGGTACGTTTATACGGATTTGAATACGAAATAGTGATTAAAAGCCAAGCCAATTGCTGTGAGCGCTGGGCTACGCATGCGCATACTTGACTTCGACCCGCATACCCCTCCCACCTACAGTTAGATGTACAGTCAGAGTGTTATTGAAAATTGACAACACCCATTTTGTATTTAGTAGGCATGCTGTTGCATTGTTGATTACATACGCTGCACTATTGCAGTACATACAAGACTATACTAATGCAGACACACGTTTCTCGCAGTGCTTTCCTTACGTATAAAATTAACTAACTTTACTAGGATTTGAACCATCGTCTCTGTACATCAGCTGTCAAACAGGTGACTAGCGGCGACAAATTTACCAGAAGACCGACCCAGTGGAGTACAGGAAAATAAAAATAGACTTTTTTTGTTAACAATAAGGTATTTAATTTAAATTTCAGTTTGTCCCAAGAAGCGGTAGTCATTATGATATTAATATTACCTGGGAACAGAAACTGAACGTATTAATGAGATTCGGCACGTATTAAAAGAGTATATCTACATTATTGAATAGATTTTATGTGCGTTGCAATGTTAACTGAGTCGAGATGTCATAACATTTTTAGACTTTCAACGTTGTGTGGCTATTTATTTAATTTTTCTACATTTCGGCACACAACGTTCCTTAGGTTAATATTTTGTTACAAACTTGAAGAATAGCAAAAAATTATTGGCTTTTTTCTAACCATTTTTAACCGTTTGACTCGCCAGGTTGATCCGTAAGTCAGCTGTTTAACAGCTGATTTTCGGAGACGAAGGTTCTTGGTTCAAATTTTAATAAAAATATATAGTTATAGGTATCAGACGAACTAATGTCCCATAGCCGAGAGAGTGAGAGGGAGATATGTGGAATAACTATGCATGCGCTCAAAGGTCTTTACCGTTATAATCCAAATCTGAAAACATACTACAGTCGTTATTTTGCTTGTTAGTTTACTGCGTGCATAAACGCTTGCTCACAACAATGAGTAAAATTAAAGACAATTTTATTGGAACGGCGCGTATGGCTTGTTCGAGTGAAAGCGTTATCTATTCTCTCACTTCCACGGCTAGGGGACATTAGTTCATCTGAATACTATACGTTTATTTTTTTTTCCGGGGTTCCTACGGCCGGCGCCGCTTCCCGCACTTCAATCTCCATTCTCCTCTATCCTCCCAATCACCCTCATCCATCCCTCTCTCCCTCATGGCTTCCTGTATTCCCTTTTTCCACGTTTTCCTTGGTCTACCTTTCTTCCTTCTGTTGGTTGGGACATAAGACAACATTCTTTTTGGCCACCTCTCATCACCCATTCTCTGCACATGACCATACCATATCAGTTGTCGTCTCTCTATCCTATCCACAATGGTATCTTCTACATGAGCTCTTTTCCTGATGTCGTCATTCCGGATATGGTCCAACCTGGACACTCTACATGAACAGCGCAGAAAGTCCATTTCAATTGCTTTAAGCTGGCTGTCTATTTTTGATGTTATTTGCCAGCACTCTGCCCCATAAGTTGTTATTGGCTCCACAATAGTGTGGTACAACTGGACTTTTGTATTCATGTGCATTTTTGCAGACCATAAAATCGGGTTCAATTTCCGGATTGCTATTCTCCCTTGCACAATCCTATTTTTAACATCCTTCCTAGTTGAACCGTCTGATGATATGTAGGTTCCCAAGTACTTGAATTCCTTTGTGCTCTTGATAATTTTGTTGTCGACTTGAAGATCATTTGACTCTTCCCCTATAACCAAGTATTCGGTTTTGCTAATATTAATATTCAACCCCCATTCACAGTATTCATCCAAGAGTTTCCTTGTCATATAAGCAATGTCCTCTTCATCGTTAGCTATGAGCACTTGATCATCGGCAAACAGTAGTGTATACAAACAGGTATCTCCAATTTGAATCCCCATTCCATTACATTTCTTGCGCCAGGTGCTCAGTGCTCTTTGTATATATATCTTGAAAAGAGTTGGTGATAAATAACACCCCTGCTTCAAACCCTTGTTAACCCTGAAAGGCGCAGATATACGTTTACAGACTATACAGACTATACAGACTATACGTTTATACGGATTTGAATACGGAATAGTGGTTAAAGGCCAAGCCAATTGGTGTGAGTGCTGGGCTACGCATGCGCATACTTGACTTCGACTCCGCATACCCTTCCGACCAGCAGTCCCTCTCCGATGTACAGTCAGAGTGTTGTTGAAAATTGACAACACCAATTGTATTTATTAGGCATGTTGTTCCACTGTTGATTACATACGCTGCACTATTGCAGTACATACAAGACTGTACTAATGGAGACACATGTTTCTCCCGGTGCTTTCCTTACGTATAAAATTAACTAACTTTACTAGGATTTGAACCATCGTCTCTCTACATCAGCTGTCAAACAGGTGACTAGCGGCGACAAATTTACCAGTAGACCTACTCGGTGGAGTACAGGAAAATAAAAATAGACTTTTATTGTTAGGTAAAAACAAAGGCTATAATTCATAACAATATGATGAGTTAATTTTTATGGCAGTCCCCACTTTAAATATTCCTCCTGCATCTTCTGAAGTATATAAAACACTTCATATTCATCCTCAGCAAATACAATCTGATCGTAATTTTTTTTTTTATTATTCCTAATACGTGTACGTTGCAATCTGTTCAATTGAGAACAATAAGCAACCCCATGACCCAATGAGATGAGGATGATGTGTATGACGTGTAAATGAGGTGTAGTCATCTACAGACTCAGGTCGACCACTCCTGAGAGAGTGTGGTTAATTGAACCCCAACCATCAAAGTACACCGGGAACCACTGTCTAGTATTCAAATCCGTATAAAAGTAACTACCTTTACTAGGATTTAAACCAGGAACCTTCGTCTCCGAAAATCAGCTGATAAACAGCTGATTTTGGCGACGACTTTACCTCTAGACCAACCCGGTGGGCCGAGTAAAATTAAGTGTAAATAGTTTTCTAGTATTTCCGATCTTAATATCTAACAAACAATCTATCAACCGTATAACTACCAAGAAGGGTTTCTTTTGTATTTTTGTAATATTTCCGACCCTGATCGCGCAAGAAAACTGAAAAATGTAATTATTGTTCTTTATTCATTGCTCTATGAACCCCAATAAGCAGTTTTTAAAAATAATTATATTTTATACGTATTTATATACAAAATGTTACTTGTGGGTTCGATCAACCCCCCTTGCGCACATCTGGTACCTTTTTGTTTTCATACTACTTTTGCTTAAAAAAAATATAAAAATTGATTGTATTTTTGTAATGACATAATATATATTCGATTTAGAGTCAGTTTTTATTGATATAAAACTTTCAGTTTTATTTATCACCCGGTTTTATGGTATATTTCGTACTTTAGGGTTTGCAACATGTTTTTTTTTAGAAAAAACAATAGTTTTTACCCTAAAAGATGTAACTGGCAAAAAATAAAAAATGTAAACAATATTAGCTGGCACATGAAGAATTACAGAGTCACGGATTACAATGTGCTCGCGTATCATCAAGCGGTCTTGGGTTCGAATCCCATTTAGACACGGCATATTTTCATACGTTACAAAAAAAGTCATTTCATCCTTCACCGTCTGCATTAGCAGTATTTGCAGAACAGTCGGGCGTTAAACCAAAAAAAAAACAAATACAGAGTCACGGACGTTGTTTCTCGTGAACACGAGATGCATCTGTCAAAAAAATTAAGTAATGCAATGTTGTGGACAATGTTGAAAAACGTATTTACAATAAAAATTATTACAAATAATTAGTTTGCCAAGATAGCTCTACTGTAAACAGCGCAGCGTCACGGATGAAGTTGGTTCAGCTGGCCGCATTGGCGCAGTTGGTAACGTGCCCGCCTCTCATCATGCGGTCCTGGGTTCGAATCCCACTCAGGCACGGCATATTTTCATACGTTACAAAAAATCATTTCATCCTCCATTGTACAAAAGTTACACCCCAACGTAGTCGCTAATGACCGTTGTAGTTGATGCGACGTTAAATAAATACATAAAAAAAAAATTGTTTCAATTTTATTTAACCCACCGGGTTGGTCTAGAGGTAAAGTCGTCGCCAAAATCAGCTGTTTAACAGCTGATTTTCGGAGACGAAGGTTCCTGGTTCAAATCCTAGTAAAGGTAGTTGCTTTTATACGGATTTGAATACTAGACAGTGGTTACCGGTGTACTTTGATTGTTGGGGTTCAATTAACCATACTCTCTCAGGAATGGTCGGCCTGGGTCTGTACAAGACTACACCTCATTTACACGTCATACACATCATCCTCATCTCATTGGGTCATGGGGTTGCTTATTGTTAGAAATTGAACAGATTGCAACGTACACAAATTAGGAAAAAATAAAAATAAAAAAAATTTTTTATTTAAATAACATTTTTTCATGAAAATAATAATAATACATAAAAATACGTACCTATAATATATTTTTTAATATTTTTGTTTACAAATATACTTTTTTACTAAAAGAAATGATAATTTATTGAATTACCAACCTACTAAACCCAAGTAATTAAAGAAAAGATCCGTGGGTTTCAAGGAACCCCCCCTTCTTGTTCATTCAAGTTACGCACGGGATCTTGGCCGTTCTCGGGTTAAAACATAAATATTACGTTTCTACACACCCTGTATAATTTATGATTATGTAACGATGAATAAGCAAGGGCGTAGGTAGGCCTATGTGTCTGACAATGGCCGGCAACTATAGTTACCATACCGTAGTATTTCGTTAGCTTGTACTCGGCCGAGAACTTAGTCACAACTTATGTTACCTATCCGAGAACACATTCTCCTCTAGCCTTGAACTCTGTTCTTAAAAGAGCGATACCATAAATCGACCCGGAAACTTTAAAGAATTTCAAGGCCTTACTACATGATTGACCCAAAAGGAAATCGTATTACATTTTAACAACCCATTAACTTTAAATTATTTTATTCCTTACATTATCAATGTTCTCTTTTATTGCATACTCATTCATTATCATTATTCCTTTATGGTATGTACTTCTGGATTCCTTAACTAAATTCATTGCAGTCATTACTACATAATATGTATTCAAATAAATACATTTATAAAACTATAAAAAAATTAGTAGGCTGCATACATTAAATATATTATGCCCATAACAGACAGGTGGAGTTTTTTTTTATTTGGTTTTACGTCTGACTGTTTTGCAATTTATGCTAATGCAGACGGTGGAGAATGATGATTCATGAAAATGAGTGATGGAAAAATTCCAGGCCTGACTGGGAATCGAACCCGCGACCCCGGTGTAGTGTTACATTAATTGTACTCAATCTGTTCTTCTTCTTCTTCTTACTACCAAGGATTAGGCATAAGCCTGTTCCGAACTCACAAACCATCGTGTACGTCTACACAAACACGAGTTACTCCAGCCCGTACATCTCGACCACTGTCATCTTCTTCGAGGTCTTCCCACCTTCCTTCTTCCAACTGCAACATATTCCGTCACTTTTAGAGATATTCTCTCCACTGGCATCCGTTCCAAATGTTCCTCCAATGTTCAATGTGCCTCCATTGATTCCGGTATTCCTCCATTTTTTCAGTCAAGCTAAATACACCCAACTCGAATATAATTTCTCCGTTATGTATTAGATCCAGATATCTGTTAGTTCCAGGGCAAAAAAAAATAGTTATGTTTCTTATCACATAGTCAGCCAATTATATGACTGAACCTTTATTCCTTTAACCTTTATTTAAGAACAGGAGAGGTAGAGGGTAAAATGTAAAATACACTAAACAGAGTCATCTTTTCTGAGAGTAATGAATTATATTATTCAATCAGATCCTGTGGTGAAGTAAAGGTGTCATTTGCAGGGTGGAAAATATGTGCTTTTCGAAGGGTCGGGTATTCTGATGAGCATACTCTTTAACTTAGTGAGGAAGGTAGGCCCTAATAGTAAACCACCTCACACTCGTTTTTACTTTATAAAACCTCTAGAGGTTTTAACCGGCTGATGATCTGAACAACAGGCTACACTCATTAAAAATCTGTCCATAACGGACAGGTGGAGTGTTAAATTATTTGTACTCAATCTGTTTGTTCAAGGGCTACAGAAATTAGTTCTGTTTCTTATCACGAGCTCATCCAATTGAATTATTATTAAATTAAGTTGCATACCACTAGGAAACACGACAGGAACATTTTCTTCAAAATCAGTCAACCGGAAGTAGTAGTTTATTCGTGCAACTTTTCACTTTTTTGCGATTTTCTCGAAAACTTTTTAAAAAACGCGCCATTTACTACATTTTTTTATGCTTTACAAGATAGGATAAGCGCCATGTCTGCTAAAATTTTTCGGAGAATGTGATCTCGTGGTAATTTTCTTTTTTTGTAAGATTGCGGTTTTAATATGCATTTTACAGCAAAAGTGTATATAATCAAAGTTGTATAACATTATTAAAAAACTTACAACTTTTAATTTGAACATATTATTTTTGTGCAACGCTTAGTTTCGCAGCAATTTGTGATTTAGACTACTATTATTTTGCCCATCAAAATCGTTAAAAAGGGATTTTTTTTAATATTGCAGATTTAGTACTAAAGCACACTTAACGACAAAAGTGTAATATTAAAGTTATAGAAAATTTAAAAAATTCTACAGTTTTTATTTCAAGCATTTTCTTCTATATACGTCAATTGGTGATTTTCGGTTTAACATCATTCAACATGATTAAAATTAGGCTATGTTTTTCATTTTATATTGGTTAATAATGATGAATAAACGTAGGTTAAATGTTTTATTATTTACATTGACCAGAGAAAGTCGTGTGAGTGTCTCCACACCAGATTTTTACTCACGAATTATAAAGAAGCAAGAGAGTAATACATTTTTAAATTTTTACCGATTAAATGTTTTGAAAAATACCTATTCAAATATTTTGAAACTTTATATGTATAGGCTTTCTTTTTAACAGCACAAAGACTTCCTATCACATTAACAATAATATGCAATCTAACATCAGACACCTGGTTTTCTGTCGTAATTATAATTCTGTACTGAATTTTGCCTGCGTAAACAAAACAAAGCAAATATAATGAAAATAAACGGGCATTAGCACATTTCAATGTAAAAATAACATGATTCTTTGAAATTAAACTCACTTAGTTTTAGTTGATTTTTTTTTGTTTTGTTTTACCTTAACACGCAACTGTTTTTCATTATCTTTACTGATTATCTTAGATCTGGAATTCCTTTGTTTATATGTTTTTGAATATTTTTTCTTTTTGTATTCCGTACTGCTTACCCAACTTGCACTAACTAACTGTATTCTACACACCCGTTTATAAAATTCAAGTTCTGACTTTCTTTAGAATCCTTTGTAATTTCCTTCAATATTTGGTCGGTACTTTTTGCCGTATATTTATTTTTCTTCCCCCTCCTCCTCTTCTTCTTCTTCATCTCCTTTTTCCTTCTTTTCCTGCACCCTGTTAACCTATTATCTCATTCTATCCCGCCCCCTTCTAGATCCCAAAGCGTTACTTCAGCTCCGTCTTGTTCTGTTTGTGTTAAGATGATCAGCGGAAAGGCTGGTTTGAAAGTCTGAAGTCTTTTTTACTAAGTAAAATGAGGAGTGATGTGATTTTCCATTGCCTTACTCACTTACTCACTGAGTTGAAGAGTGTGTATCAAACAACACTATCTACAAAAACCTACTTTTTAAAATATTTTTCAGGAGAGCGAAAAAACTACTTCGAATCTGATTGTCTTCCTATTATCTCAGTTATTTATACATGCAGTCAACTATAAATTTAGTGTAATTTAATTTATTTCTTAATGGTAAATGTGCCCATAACGGGCAGATGGAGTGTTAAATTAATTGAACTCAATCTGTTGGCTTTAGTGCTACAAAAAATAGATCTGTTTCTTATCAATAGTAAGCCAATTATGACTGAACCATTTAAGAACAAAAGAGGTAGAGTTGTAAAACATACTACTCAGAGTTATCTCACTTGAAAGTAATGAATTTCACAATACAGCCAGACCCTGTGATGAATGAAGTGAAGAAGGTGTCATTTGCAGGGTGGAAAGTGGGTGCTTTTCGAAGAGCCTGGCATGCTGATAAGCATAATCTTTCAACTTGGTAAACCACCTAACTCCTCGGTTTTACGTAGTAAAACCTCTAGAGGTTCAAACCAGCCTTCCGGCTGTTGACCTAAACAACAACAACAATGGTAAATGGTAAGTAAATGGTGATGGCTCTCCTGAAAAATTAGGTTTTCATAGATAGTGTTGTTTGACGTTAACCCCTCGGTATGTCAGTACACTCCGACAAATATCTACTTTCCACCCTGCAAATGACACCTTCTTCACTTCATTCATTACAGAGTATGGCTGTAGTGTATAATGCAATTTATTATTATCAAGAGAAGAAAACGCTGATTAGTGTTTTTCTTCTATTCTTAAATATTTTAGTCATATAATTGGGTGACCATGTGATAAGAAACAAAACTATTTTTGTAACCCTGGAACTTGCAGATCGAGTGCAAGTAATTCAACACTTCACCTGCCTGTTATGGGCGATTTTCCCATTTATGTTTCCTTGTAATAGATTCTTCATTCACCACAGGGTCTAGCTAAATAATGAAATTCATTACTCTTAGAGTAGATAACTCTGATTAGTGTCTTTTACACGTCTACCTCTTCTGTCCTAAAATGCTTCAGTCATATATAATGCGATAAGGAAGAGAACTATTTTTGTAGTTCTGGAACTAGCAGATCGAGTGGAAATAATTTAACACTCCACCTGTCTCTTATGACCAAAGTTCAACATATATTGAATTACCGTAGAATGTCAGATTACTGAAATTTTTGATAAAAAGCACACTTACAGCAATGTCAAAGAGAAACAATACTTGATAAATATCTCTAGGACTCTTAAACATACGTCATCGCAGTACTGATGAAAGGTAATCTCGGTTAGGATGGTATTGATTTACACAAAAGATACAACTGGAACAATAGTCTGGGATGCGACGACCGTCTGTCTGTTGAGTTTAGTTAGTCATTTGCATAATGCCGTATGCTATACGTACAAGAAAAGAGTCTGCGTGTTTTCTGTTGCAGCATGAATTCAAACTTCTTTCTTTCTTCCTTTCTTACGTGTAACCACATATTCTAATCCAGTCTTTCTTTTTATTCTCCTCTTTCACATTCTATTTTTATTTCTTTTCTTCTTTCATTTCGTTTTTGTTTTCTTGTTGAATTGATTTTTATTCTTGATAGCATAACCATCACAAAGCGAATACTTGCACAGATCTATCTACTTAGTTTATAATGGACTGTTAGCATATATATAGTTTTTAATATTCAGTTTATACTATTCTATTTTGTGTCAGTTAGTTAATCTGCCTCTGTTATTAGTCCCCACAATGCCGCCTCTCAGTAATTTTTGCACACCTTTATATACATAATTAAAAAACATTTTTGTGTTTCATATCTCAATGCGATGCGATTAGACATGTTAAAATCATCCAAACCTTCTTCGGGGATTTATCTCTACACCTTCCGTTTTGCATTTCATCATACTCGTAATCTAGCTTTCGAATCACTAAGCCTCGTATTAGACGAATTATAAACTAAAAATACTCATTTATTGCCAAAAATCTAAATAGAAAGGCTGGTTTGAACCTCTAGAGGCTTTACTAAGTAAACGAGGAGTGAGGTGGTTTACTTTTGCCTTCCTCACTGAGTGGAAAAGTATGGTTATCAGCATGCCGGGTCCATGAAAAGCATGTAATTACTTTTCACCCTGCACGACACCTGCACTTCATTCACTACAGGGTCTTATACATCCAGGCCCTGTCTTTTCCTCCTCCTCCTCCTCCTCCTCCTCCTCCTCCTCCTTCTTCTTTTCCTGCATCCTTCTTAGCTCTTACTCACTCTCACTCTATTCCGTCGCCTATCTAGATCCCAAAGGCTTAATTTGGCTCTTTCTTGTCCTTTTTGTGTTTAGGTCATCAGTCGAAAGACTGGTTTGTACTCTATTTTTTTTTTTTTTTTTTTTTTTTGGTTTAACGTCCGACTGTTTTGCAAATTGCTGCTAATGCAGACGGTGAAGGATGAAATTAATTTTTTGTAACGTATGAAAAAATGCCATGCCCGAGTGGGATTCGAACCCAAGACCGCGTGAATACTCTAGAGGTTTGTACTCTAGAGGCTTTACTAAGTAAAACAAAGAGTGAGGTGGTTTACTTATATCTTCCTCATCCAGTGAAAAAGTATGATTATCAGCATGCCAGACCCTGTGAAAAGCATCTATTTTCCACCCTGCAAATGACATCCTCACTTCATTCACAACAGGGCCTAACTGTATAATGAAGTACATTACTCTCAGAGGAGATAACTCCGACTAGGGTCTTTTACACTTTACTTCTCCTGTTGTTAAATTCTTAAGTTATATAATTGGGTGACCATGTGATAAGGAACAAAACTATAATTTTTGTAGCCCTGAAACTAGCAGATCGAGTGCAAAATAATTTAATACTCTACTTGCTTGTTATTGACACACATCCTTTATAATTAATTATTGTTAAAATTCATTTTTGTGTTTTTTATCACAACACGATTCGATTAGACAAGTTAAAATCATCAAATCGTCGCGTCGTCGGGAATTTATTCCTAGATCTTCCGTTTTGCAATTCTACATAACCTAGCTTTCGAATCATTACGTTTCATAGAAAAAATTGTTAATTAAAAAATTCATTCAATATGGATATATGTGCACGTAACAGGATATGCCCAGGAAGGTGGAGGGTTTATCGTCGTTAGCAATTTTAGGTATTTTTAAGTTCTGTGGATGTTCATTTCATGTCATTCATTCATGATTGAAAAATTATGGTATGTTATACAGTGTGATTATAAATGAAATAGACACTTTCGACAGCTTTTTAAACATCAAACTGGTGTAGCCCTTTTTAATATAGTAAATGATATAGGTCGGTAGGGAATTTTTTAAGTTTATGTTGGTACAACTGTTGCTAGCATTTTGTTGTTGGCTGCTGTTACAATGACCAGTCTATCAAAATGGCCGCTACTCAAGTAAAGAAAGCTTCTTGTGTTCTCGAATTAGCCAAAACAAACTCGGTTACGATTGTGCAACATCATTTCAGAACAAGATACGGTAAACCACCACCAATTAGGCAATCAATCTATAACTGGTATAAATATTTTGAAAACAGTGGATCTCTGTGTAAAAGGAAGAGTACTGGAAGACCTTCGGTTACAGAAAAACAAATTGATAGTGTTCGTGATGTTAATGTACCAAGTCCAGGAAAATCAACTAGATCAGCAAGTTTAGAATTGAAAATTCCTCAACCGACTGTGTGGAAAATTCTGCGGAAACGTTTGAAAATGACACCTTATAAATTGCAGTTAGTACAAAGTTTAAATAGCAGTTATAAAGTCGTACGTAAAAATTTTTGTCTGGAGATGCAACATTGTATTGAAAATGACTACGCATTCTTTAATCGCCTAATTTTCAATGATGAATGTAATTTTACATTGTTTGTGTACTTATGATTAAACCTAGGTTATATTATTTGTAAATGTTATTTACTATACTTTTCGTAATACTTTGTTGTATGTTACAATGTTCAATGTATGTACAATGTTAGACAAGCTCTATTAGAGATGAAACAGAACAATTTTGTATAAATATATTTTTTTTAATTATTAAACGTAAAGTTAATCGAGAAGGCGTATGTAAAAACGAGTTAAAAGTAATGAGTTATTTTATTACCTTAATTTTCAGTAATTTATTTATTTCATGTTTCAAGGAATGCGAGTATGGTGTGTTTTCAAAACTTCATTGAAGTTACTTGTTCAAAGGTATAGGGTCTATAATTAATGTTATAAGACATAATAATAAATCAAAACTTTTATTTTATACATTATTTTTATTTTTTGTATTTTTTCATCAAAATCGGTAAAAAATATAAAAATCAATATAAATATGGTAAAAATCGGGAAAAATTTGATTTTTTTTAATATTCCGGTCTTAGTTTCGCATTTTACGGGATATATAAAAATAATTAACGTTATAAAAGTGTTGTAGCAATAAAATGTACTTGCCATCATGTAGCTGATAAAATTATCATCACCTGATAATATTAGATAGTAATATTAGATATAATAGATTTTCAAAATTCTGAGTATAAATAGATTACGATATATTTTTCTGTATTTTATTTTCAACATAATCTATATTTACCGTCAAACATTCTAATAATTCAAATTTATAACGTTATTCTAAATAACTTTTCATTTTAACCATAATTATGAATAATAACAAAATAATATAGAAGGTCATGGAAAAGATTTAAAATTTTAATCTTGAACCACTAAATAATTATTTATTAAAAAATGTAGGTAAGTTATGTGTGTAACGCCACATTTTTAAGTCCTACGGAGCTTGATTTTCACATTTCGTCATTCACTAATTATTAAAATTAAGTTATGTTTTTTATTTTAATTGTTTTACTCATGATTAAACATAATTTATATTGTTCATTATTTACATTGTGAAGAAAAAGTAGTTTAAGTATTTTACACGAGATTTTTAGTTTAGGCTATTATAAGGTTGGATGTAACAGGGATTGGTTTGGTTTAAACGTTTAATGTTTAAAGAATGCATTCCTTAAGGTCATTTTAAAAACCTATAGGTAATAAAGTGGGTAAGAAATATATAAAATGAAAAATTGATTATGGGTCATTCAAATTTATGGGTTAGGTACATCAACTCATCCTCCCCTTATATTTCGTTATGAGATTTATAAAACAAAAGAAGTAATAACTGAATTAGGTTCCCTAAAATAAGCCCATAATCTATTAAATTATTAAGTCTTTATTACCGAAAATTTTCTAAAACGGTTCTTTTTAACTGAAAGTCCGGATAAACCAGCAATAACTTTTCATTCTTTATTTACATTTTTTTTTATTCCTAATTTGTATACATTACAATCTGTTCAATTTAGAAAAATAAGCAACCCCATGACCCAATGAGATGAGGATGATGTGTATGACGTGTAAATGAGGTGTAGTCTTGTACAGACCCAGGTGGACCATTCCTGAGAGAGTATGGTTAATTAAACCCCAACCATCAAAGTACACCGGTAAAAGGTAGGATTTGAACCAGGAACCTTCGTCTCCGAAAATCAGCTGTTAAACAGCTGATTTTGGTGACGACTTTACCTCTAGACTAACCCGGTGGATTACATATTTTTAATTTTTTTTTTATTTAAAGTCGAATCAACATGTTGGTCATTAACGTTTAGTTTTGGTTTTGAACGTGTAATAATTTTTCAGACTTTATCCAGGAATCAAATCTAGAACTTCCACTTTGTAGCGTAGTACTCTGACCACGAAGCACTCTAACCACACATTGTAGTACCACGAAGACAATAATTACGTATTTTTACTTTCTCTTGCCCTATGCAAAAATATAGGTAAGGAAATTTTTTTTTTTCATGTCGATTTTTCGAAATCGAGTTTGGAGCTGGATGTATAAAGTTTTTCAGGCCCCTGGACACAAAAAAATTGTTTTTCACCGATTATTGTGTGTCCAAACGAAATATCTTAAGAGCGGAATATCATTCGAAGTTGAAACTTGAAACTTAAGAGTACTACGACGAGGCCTGACATGAAAATTTTTTTATCAAAATCGGTCTACCGAATGTAGGTAGTAATGGCCTTGTTTATTCGTGCGATTTTTTAAAAAACGGCTCCTAAAAGCAGTTAAAAAAATTACAACGGCTTTGGTTTAAGGGAAGTGTGTATGGCTATCCTAAGCAATGTTAATGTTTGTACCTTTTTCTCACCAACCACTACAGCTAGAGCTACAATTTTTACTTTGTATAAGAGGCCACTCTTTGGTACATAACTATAGTTCAGCCGTTGTTAGTTTGCTCCTACTGTCAACAAACAAAAGCCACCTACTACAGGGTGCACGCTAGAGTCCGCGACTTTACGGATGTCGTATTCCTATTAAGTAAACTATTTTTTAATTTATAAGTACTTAAATTACTAAAAACATCAGTCATGATATGATGTAGGCCTAACAATTTCACTTAGAAAAATACTTTTAAAAGTATTTTGTATTTAAATACTTTTGAAAGTATTTTGTTGTTACTTTTTAATCAACGTGTACACATTTTGATATAATGCGCATGCTCAGCGACGTCATTATTTGTTTACATTAGGAGCAAACTAAGAGAGGCTGGACTGTAGAATGTGTAGCATTTAATTCTGGTAAGAATTTCGATTTTCACAATTTTTTTTAAAAGAGACCATTTTTTTTCATGGCAAAACACCAAAAAAAGTTTTCTCCCACAATTTTCAATTTTTAAAAACGACACATTCAATAAGTAGAACTGGACAATTACATACTCTATAAAAATTTCAGCCTTGTACCTTTTATAGAAGCTGAGAAAAGGTACATAAAGTTCTAAAAATGACGTTTTGAGATATTTGCGTTTAAAGTTTGAGACTGAAACACGAGTGTTAACAAAGACAGACGACAACAGAAATAGTGCAGGTTATAAACTTTTAGGTTATAGGCCTACTGCCAACCTGTGAATAAATAAAAGAGAGACAGCAATGTGAAAAAATAGTATAATAAATCACAGTAAAATATTAATCGAAAGAGAAAATTATTTTGTAAAATTTCGTGATATAATTCGTGAAAATATTTTCGAGTTTGCATAGCAATATAATTCTAACGCTATTTTAAAGCGCACATATAAAACTATTTTTTTAACGAAAAATCGATAATTTTTTAATTTTTTTATCCCACACTCCCCTTAAGCAATAGTGGGTTTGTACGTGTAATAATTTTCCAGACCCTAGCCAGGAATCAAATCCAGGAACTCCGTTTTGCAGCGTAGCTCGCTAACCAATGGATCACGAAGGCAATACATTTTAAAAAATTTCTCGAGATCTTTTTGTAATTTAAAATGAGAAGATATTCTGAATATACGATTTTTTTATTTACAGATCGAATCTTCACGTTTTAAAACTTCTACAAGCCAAAAATTGGTGCCTGAAAGAAATAGGGTTTTAGTTGGGCATGTGCTTATAAAATATACTTCCATAATAATGTACTGATAAGTTTAAAATCTTCTTATGTTCCAAGTACTGTTATTTTCACTTTTGAATATTAATAATGCATACATTCTTGTTTAGGAGTAGCTACAAATGATGGAGTAAGCTACTTTCGTTTTGAGATCCATTCATTTACAATCGAACCAATCCTCTACTTTACATTCATCAATTTACACAGGGTGGTCAAAAAGTTATTCAATATTCATTAAAATTTGTTATTAGTGCTCGTGGTTTTTATGGTTTTTATTTTAATGCACACGTGTATGAGTGATAACCTATGAAAAATTTAAATTCTTAATCTGTATGCTAGTAAAAGTTTAATATTATTTTTTATAATTCCGTTTATTGATACAAAGATTTTTCTTACCTTTAAAATAATCAACGTTTAAAAGTTGGTAGTTAGGTAGATCTAATATAGGTAGGATATTTTACACTTTTATCTTTTTCGACATAAATATGCAGAACGAATTAAAGAAGATCTCTGGTCCATCTTCTTTTTAATCTTCTAATGAAGCCTGGTGGATTTGCCATATCACTGATAAGTGGATTATTATGGATTGGTAGTTTTGAGTAGAATTTAATATAACTTTTTTTGACGATGTCGCAAATGAATGGTGTTTTTAAATCGGTGTGTAGTGTGTAATTAAGTATGGTGAACCGGTAATTATAATACCGTTTAGTAAAAATAATTTCTTGAACATCCAGTACTTATATCTAAAATATATTTTCATATTTTTGATTCAGGGTCATCTACAATAATTTTCATTTCTAATGTAAGTTAGTATTATCATATATTCGATTGAGGTAGCACTGGATTATAGAGCACAACTTCTTCACTAACACAACCAATGGAATATCGTTTTCTAATCCTTTCTAATCTAAACTAAGCCTACAGGTTTAATTGTTTTAACAACTGTTAGGCTACTTCTAACCTATAATTTTAAATTGTCTTCAAAATAAAAAACACAGGTTGTATTTTTTACTAGTATTATTATTTTTATTTTCATTTTTTGTTTTCTTTATATCCGCCCATTCATTTTTTTAACTTTCTGTTTTAACTGTTGATCGGTATGTAATGTGATCAGTCATTATAAAATGAAAACTGAATTTTTAATTTTTATAAATGTTTATTAATACAGTAATCTAAATGAAATGCAACTGTATTTTAGGTATAATTCATTAGAGTAAAGTGGATCTTTATTTTAACAATTTTAGAATGTTGATTATCTGAACATTAAGGGAACCCGATTCTCAAAAAAAAAAAACAATTTGTTTTGTTTGTTCATTTAATTTTATTGAATTTTCTTAGTAAACTGATGTACTGAAGTAACCTCTGATAAGGTTATATTTTTTATTAATTTTTTTAGATAAACACTATTACTGTTTTTCATGGACCTAACTAAAATTTAAGTTGAATAACTTTTGATCCTTTTTGTATAGAATTTTTTTTTATTTTTTAATAGATAGGTAACATTTTATACATATGGTTTTGGCAGTCCTGTTGTTTGTCTTGCTTTCTTAATTATTTTACAGCTGATTTTTTCTAATGAGTGAAAATAGTTTGTTTCCTTCATTTCTTCGTTTTCCGAAAATTAAGTTTTTTCATACAAAAGGAACATTTTCTCAAAAACGGTTAGAGATATTGGCTTGAGATTTTCAGGGTACATTCATTTCAAAGAAATACACATTTGGACATTGTAGTTTAACAAAACACTAGCTCAAACAGATTTTATAGTTACAAATAGGTTAATTTTTGGAAATTATTGACATTGCCAAAGAAAAAGTGTTTTTCTGATGAACTAAAAGTTCAAAAGTAAAAGAATCAAAAGGTAAAAGAATTTAACAAACCCTCATGTTAAAATGTGTATCAAGGTACGATAAATCTGTGTAAAAAAATTCAGCCAATTGTCTCTACCACAGGCTGAAAAAATGTCCTTATGTTAGTATGGAGCAACATAAGAGGACTGGGTCCCCTTAAAACATTATCTCTTTCATGAGACGACGCGTCTCATGACTTGTGGATATTTTTAAAAAGGCTTACCTTTGACTTATGGCAAAAACCATTAGTGATTTCTCTATCTACTCTTTAAGAGGAATCGTATGTTTGAGCCGGCCGCATTGGCGTAGTTGGTAACGTGCTCGCCTCTCATCATGCAGTCTTGGGTTTGAATCCCATTCAGGCATGGCATATTTTCATACGTTACAAAAAATCATTTGATCCTTCACCGTCTGCATTAGCAGTAATTGCAGAAGAGTCGGACGTTAACAAAAAAAATCGATTGTTTGACTTCAGGTTTTGAGCCACTTTCGATTGAAACCAAAACTTCAATCCCACTAACTTTTTGTGTAGATTACTAATCCAAAAACCGTTAGTTGATATTATTCTTTGTGGTTTCTGACATCTAAGTGTGACGAACGGACGGACCGACAAACAAAATGATAGATGACGAGTAATTTTAAAAATTTCCACCAATAAACCGAATCACTTATTCTCCGATACCTAAAAAAAAGATCTGGTGTAAAATATTCTCACGACTTCCTCTTGCCAACGTAAAAAATTAACAAATTTCAATGGGGCAGTATTTGTAAAATTCCTCCTCTTCCCAGATTATTCTTCTTTTCAGGTGCCTAACAGTTTTGAATGTTGGCGACCATCAAAGAAATTCTAACTTTGTTAGTTGCACTATGAAATGGTTCTTCTGAGCTTTATTCACACAAAGTTCTCGGATTTTTCGGATTTACGCTAGTATAATTTTATTTCAATAATTTTTAAATCAGGGTTAAAAATAAATCAAAAACAAGATTTTCTTCTTCTTATTCTCTTCATGGTTTAGGCCTTGGCCTTTTTCGACATCACTGTCTTCAGCTCCATCTTTTCCTCGGTCTACCCAGAGCTCTTCTGCCGTGTGGTTTATATTCCCACATCTGCTTCGGTATTCTTCCATCCGTCATTCTGTTTAGATGTTCCTTCCATCTTTCCTTGTACTTTATGATTCTCTCATGTACGCTAACAACCTGTAGTTCCTCTCTTATGTCCTCACTTCTTATGTGGTCCACCCTTGAGCTAACATTTTCTAATTTAGAAAAATCTGATTTGTAGGCATATATTTGGTCACCTCCACCGAGTTTCAGCCATCTTCCTGGTCCGCTACTTAATAAACAAAAATTATTCGTTTAAGCGTTGAAAATTGTAAAGGGTAAATAATACCGAAATTTAGCCATCTCAGTAAATAATAAAAATATTTGATTAAGAGTTGATTACCTATTTCATCCTCTTTAGAGAACATTTTGGAAACGGTGAAGGGGTAATTTCTGTAGAAATAGCTGAGTAAGCTAACAACTCCATCGACTATCAACCGTCTGGCTTAAAATTAGAAAGATTGGTTTAGATTAGTTGAGAAAATGTTTCTTATATTAGTATGACCCAACGGGTTGGTCTAGAGGTAAAGCCGTCGCCGCAAGTCAGCTGTTTAACAGCTGATTTTTAGAGAAAAAGATTCCTAGTTCAAATCGTAGTAAAGGTATTTAATTACTTTTGTATGACCCACCGGGTTGGTCTAAAGGTAAAGTCATCACCACCAGTCAGCTGTTTAACAGCTGATTTTTGGAGACAATGGTTCCTGGTTCAAATCCTAGTAAAGGTAGTTACTTTTATACGGAGTTGAATACTAGACAGTGGTTGCCGGTGTACTTTGATGGTTGGGATTCAATTAATCATACTCTCTCAGGAATGTTCGGCCTGGGTCTGTACATGTTTACACCTCATTTAGACGTTTTACACATCATCCTCATCTCATTGGGTCATGGAGTTGCTTATTGTTCTGAATTGGAAGAGATTTCAACGTACACATTATGGGTATGAAAAAAACTTTTGTATGGATTTGAATACTAGACCGTGGTTACCGGTGTACTTTGATCGTTGGATTTCAATTAACTACACGTCCTACAAATCATCCTCATCTGATTGGGTCATGGGGTTGTTCATTGCTCTGAATTAAACAGATTGCAAAGTACGCACATTAGGCAGAAAATAAATGTTTACATGGTATTAGATTGGGATTTTGTTTAACCTAAAATTGTATCTCTTGTACAAAAGGTAACGTTAAAACAAACATAAATATTTAGTGTCAATAAACGATGACCTACTATTAGGAATACTCAAACAATTAGCTCTGTATTTACAAATACTTTTTACAGAGAATTAATTATATTTCTTATAACAACAATTAAACTACATTAGCAAATTATAAACCTGGTTTTTTATTATATTATTATTTATTTAATGCACTTTAATTTGCAATGCAATCTGAACTACCATAAAAAGAAAACCACTGTTTTAATTACACCACCATTGCAATAATAATAATAGCATTGTAAATAATTTCTAAAATTACTTTACGTGTTAAATCATCTAAACATTTCTTCAATCTATATAAAATTGTTTTATTATTTTCTCACAATCACTGTATATAATAAACAAGGTGTTTTTTTTAAGTGTGTCATCTTTGGGATCTTAAAAACTATAAAAGTTCAAAAAAATTTTAAATGTAAAACTTTTGTTACTTGTTTCCTAATATAAAAAATTCGGTGTGAAATATTCACATGACTTTCTCTTCCTAATGTCAATTCTGTACTGATATGTTGTGAAAATATGGACCTTAACAATAAAGTAACTTATATAAATTTAGAATGTTCATATTAAAAGTTGTAAACATTATGTCGAGAAGTTTTATAAAAAACACTTGCTACTGTTTTGATTTCTTTCAATGAGTCTAATAATTGAATCAGTAATTTCAGAAAGCCCGTAAGTCAAAATTTTACATTATTTTTTAGTGCATTTTAGGACTTACTGAATGTAAACGTACCATCCCTTCAAAATCAGATAAGTCTGGCTTTCCTACAGTAGTAATACAACATTAACAAAAGACGTACAGTCCACCCGTTCTTAGTTTGCTCCTCCTCCTCCTCCTTCTGTCAACAAACAAAAGCCACCTACTACAGGGTGCACACTAGAGTCTACGACTTTACGGATCTCTTATTCTTATTAAGTTAACTATTTTTTAAATTATAGGTACTTAACGTACTAAAAACATCAGTGATGATATGATGTAGGCCTAACAATTTCATTAAAAAAAAAAAAAATTAAAAAGTATTTTGTATTTAAATGCTTTTGAAAGTATTTTGTTGTTACTTTTTAATCAGCGTGTACACATTTTGATATAATGCGCATGCTCAGTGACGTCATTATTTGTTTACATTAGGATTAAACTAAGAGAGCCTGGACTATACCTAAGTGATATGAAATGCTTCCTTCTTATTAAAAAATGAAAATGGATGACTTTTGAAGCTTAAAGCTCTGCTTTCTGGTAGAAGATGACTTTAAAAAGTTTCTATGCTAAAATCTTTTTAAAGGAGATAACTCCTGTTTAAGTCGATGACAAAGAACGTAAATAGTCCTGAAAACCAACATTTTCCTTTCTTAAAGTTTAGAATTTCAATTTTTATTATTGCAAAAAGCTATTTTAAGTTACTAATGTAAAATAGTAAAATAAATAAATGATTACTATTGTACAACACAATTTTCTTCTCGTCTAACAACGCGTTTTATAGAAAACAATGTAAAATAACATTTTACTCCAATTTATTTCAGGAACACCTAGGTCAAAATTTGTTATTTTTTTTACGAGTGGCTTATCTTTAAAAAGACAAAAATATACATTTTATGTTAAAGGAGGCAGCCCTCTAAACAAATCATGTCATTTAATATTCTTGTTTTATTTATTTTTCCAAAACGTAGTTTTTTTTACTTATGGGCTTAGCTAAATAATCGATTCAATTTGCGCACCTCTGTTTCTGTAAAGGAGCCAGAGTTCAAAGGCTTTGAGCTTACGGGTAGGTTCCGTGTTTAAGGCCCAATATTGTAGATCATGTGCCCATAACAGACAAGTTGAGTGTCAAATTATTTACATTCAATCTGTTCGTTGCAGGGCTAAAATAAATAATTCTGTTTCTTATCACATGGTTAGCCAATTAAATAACTGAATCATTTAAGAACATAAGAGGTAGAGGTGTAAAAAACACTAATCAGTGTTATCTCCTCTGAAAGTAATGAATTTCATTATACAGCCAGATCCTGTGGTGAATGAAGTGTAGGTGTCATTTGCAGAGTGGAAAATAAATTATGTGCTTTTCAGAGGGCCCGGCATGCTGATAAGCGTACTTTTCCATTCAGTGAGGAAGGCAATTGTAAACCACCTCACTTCTCGTTTTACTTAGTAAAACCTCTACAGGTTCAAACCAGCCTACAGGCTGATGACCTTAACAACATTGTAGATCATACAGAAACACCGAGAACATAAATAGCATCTCAGGAGCCCCAGGGTCACTTGGGTTCGTTCATGGCTCTTGAACGCTGAAGTCATTGTATCGAAAATATCTTTGGCCTTCCAATTCGACTCCTTTGATGATCTCCTGCAAGTTGTCTCTCGCCTCGTTAAATGTTACAAAAAATTAAAGAAATTTTTTCAAGTAAAACACTTCTAGATTGTTAGCGCAACTGGCTTCTACCCCGGTGTCCCAGGTTCGATTCCCGATCAGGTGTGGAACTTTTCATCACCCACTTTCATGTATCATCCTTCTCACCGCCTGCATTCGCAGAAATTGAAAAATAGTCAGACGTAAAACAAAAAAATTATTTTTTAGATTACTTTATCCTAGTGACTTTTTATGTTTGTTTCTTTACATATAGCAATAGACTTAAAACATTTTTAAATAACTAAATTACTTGCACTTCAATTATGATTACTCTTTATGTATAATTTCTTCAGCATTGTCAACTTTACAAGAAAAGTTTACGCTCAATTATAACTTTCATGTACTTTTTTTAATATAAAGTTAAATCATTACAATTTTCTGCTTATATTATCCTGCACTTTTACGAGCAATAATGTACTTAGCACTTACTTGTTTATCTATAAGAAACATAAGATTGATAGTTAAATTTAAAGTGCAGTAATTTTATTATACGTTGTCTGAATATAGCATTATATAGCAGTAAATTTCCCTATTAGCTCGTTACTTCGGTAAATAATAACATTAATGACTGAAAACCATAAAATCAACTATCATCAAAAACTTATTTACAATAATTACTTCTACACTTTCTCTTACAATAGTAAGAGAAAGTATTGTAATCAAGTAATTATTAATCAATGATTTAATTTTCCGTAAATCGTCAAGTTTTTAAAATCCCTGGAAAAAAATAATTATAATTCTTTTAGTGATATAATCTACACCCACCGGATTGGTCTAGAGGTAAAGTTGTCGTCAGCTGTTTAACAGTTAATTTTCGAAGAGAAAGGTTCCTGGTGTAATAATAATTCCTAGTAAAGCCACCGGGTTGGTCTAGAAGTAAAGTCGTCGCCAAAATCAGCTGTTAAACAGCTGATTTTCGGAGACGAAAGTTCCTGGTTCAAACCTAGTAAAAGTAGTTACTTTTATACGGATTTGAATACTAGACAGTGGTTACCGGTGTACTTTGATGGTTGGGGTTCAATTAACCATACTCTCTCAGGAATGGTCGACCTGAGTCTGTACAAGACTACACAGTCTCATTTACACGTCATACACATCATCCTCATCTCATTGGGTCATGGGGTTGCTTATTGTTCTCAATTGAACAGATTGCAACGTACACATATATTAGGAATTAAAAAAAAAATAAAAAAATCCTAGTAAATATACGAGTAGTTACTTTTATACAGATTTGAATACTAGACTCTGGTTACCGTTGTACTTTGGTGGTTGGGGTTCAATTAATCATACTCTCTCAGGGAAGGGTGTCCTGGGTCTGTACAATACTGCACCTTATTTATACGTCAACGCATCATCCTCATCTTATTGGATTATGGGGTTGTTTGTTGTTCTGAATTGAACAGATTTCAAATATCAAAGCTACCTATAACACATCTCAACATTTCCCTCCTATTTTGGTCTGAATAATTGCATCCCAATATTTTTTATGATGACCCTGTACGAGGTGTGGCTATTAAATAACGAGACTGACGTTGTAAAAAATTTTATTTTTATTTTATACATAATCACTTATTCTTACCTTCAATATACACTCCTTCTCTATCCCTACAACGCTCTGTGCGAATTTTCCATTGTTGGAAACAGTGCTGGAAGTCATCTTCTGTCAGCTCTTTCAGGACACGTGCCGCTTTCTCTTTTACAGCTTCCACAGACTCAAATCTTGTCTTTTTTAATGCAGATTTTACCTTAGGGAACAGGTAGAAGTCACTTGGTGCAAGATCTGGTGAATAAGGTGGATGTTCTAACAATGAGATGCTGTACTTGGCTAGGAACCTCTTGACAGATAACGCGGAATGAGCTGGCGCATTGTCTTGGTGGAGAACCCATGATTTGTCCTTCCACATTTCAGGGCGTTTTTCCCTTACTCTTTGACGTAGTTTAGAAAGTACCTCAAGGTAATAATATTGATTAATTATTTGACCTTTAGGAACCCAGTGAAGGTACACAATTCCATGGATATCAAAAACAAACTATCATTGCTTTAAATTTTGACTTTCTCATTGAAGCTTTTTTGGCTCTCTGTGAAGTTCGGCTGTTCCAGTGCATGGATTGGCACTTCATTTCCGGATCATAGGAATAAAACCACGTTTCATCACATGTTAATATTTTTTACCTGTTTCTTAAGGTGAAATCTGCATTAAAAGGGACAAGATTTGAGTCTGTCGAAGTTGTAAAAGAGAAAGCGGCACGTGTCCTGAAGGAGCTGACAGAAGATGACTTGCAGCACTGTTTCCAACAATGGAAAATTCGCATGGAGCGTTGTAGGGATAGAGAAGGAGTGTATATTGAAGTTGACAATAAGTGGTCATGTATAGAACTAGAATTAAATTTCTTAAAACGTCAGTCTCGTTATTTAATAGCCACACCTCGTATTTTCATCACAGGGTAACATGGAAAGAGTTTTTAAAATACAGAAAAAAGCTGTTAGGTGTATGATGGGAGTCAACCACCTTACCTCATGCAGATCACTATTTAAAGAGCTGCAATTGCTCACAGTTCCTTCTTTGTACATTTTGAAGTGATATTGTACAGAAAAATAATGCAAAAATATAATGAAATAATGTACAGATAATGTAAAGAAAAATACCTTTTTACAGAATTTAGATGTTCACAACCACTACAAAAAAAACAGAATCGATTATTATGTTGCTAATCACAACACTAAATTGTTTGAATAAAAACCAATTTATGCAGGTAGAAAATACATCAATAAATTGCCACAAGATTTAAAAAGTTGTGACAATTTAAGTCATTTAAAAAAAGCTAAAACAATATTTGATTGATGAAACATTTTACAGTGTGCACGAATTCCTTTCTAAATAGTTTTGATTGAAAAATATTTAACTTCTAATTTAACAAATATAGTGTACTATTTGATACAAAGGGGTTCATGACAAGCCTACTTAGTTAAGCAGTAGCAGGAAAAAATTATTGGTAAGTGATGAATATTTATCATTGTGTTCGATTTTTTAATTATTAATTTTGTGTGATATTTGATTCAATGGGGTTCATGACAAGCCTACTGAAGTAAGCAGTAGCAAAAACAATTTTCTGGTGGTAAATGATGAATTTATCATTGGTGATAGACTTTCAGTTTATCAGTTTTATCTTGACATGTCCTATACTCCCACAAGGAGTCTCCTGGATGCAAAGAGAAAAAAAAATTTGGGTTTCCTTGTATCTCAGATTACTATTCAATCTACTAAATTCTGCTTAGTAACGCCATCATCTTCTACGGAATTCCACCGTTTGGTTAATTTTGTCCGGTACAGTAAACTCTACGTATTCGCGGGGGTTAGGTAACTACAAATTAATATGTTATTTAAATAAACATCCATAACTTAGCAGTTTTAAAACCAGCAACTTGATATTTTGTAGGTACTGTATTTTTACGTACGTAATAAAAGAACTTATTCAGGAATGATTTACGTACTAAACATTTTACGTTCATAATTATCTTTATCATGCATTTGATCATAGTTTTCCAAATTATTCTTTTTTATTAAGAACAAACCGCGAATATTGAATTTAGTTCACCACGAACACCGAAAACGGTAATAAAACATGGAATCGCGAATATAAAATCTACGTATACGGAGAGTTAACTGTATAACTATGTAGTAGTCACAAATGACTAAGATACTGATGTGATATTTTGTGATCAAGGTTTAATCCACGTTTCTCCAAGTGAATGCTGAAATAAATATTTTTGTCTTACATAATTTGATGTCTTTCTTTTTCGTTACCCGGCCAATGTCTTGTTATTTCCTTTTTTAATTTTACGTGACAATTTACATAACTTCTTCTTCTTCTTAGCGTGCCTGTCCGGTTCGAACGCTGGCTGTCATCATGGCTATCTTGGTCTTGTCATCTGCAATGCGGAACAGTTGGGCCGAGCTTTTCCCATACCAGTCTCTCAGGTTATCAAGCCAGGATATTCTTCTTCGGCCTGGCTGTCTTCTACCATCCAATCTTCCCTGCAGGATGCGCTGCAACAGTTCGTATCTACCGTGGTTCCACATAATATGACCGAGGTATTGCAACTTGCGACACTTAATGGTGTTTATTACCTCTGGTTCCTTGTCCATCCGACGCAGTACCTCAATGTTGGTCACCCTATCTGTCCATGGTATCCTCAGCATTCTTCTGTACACCCAAAGTTCGAAGGCTTCAAGTTTAGTAGTAGTCGCCCTCGTCAACGTCCAAGACTCTACTCCGTACAGAAGAACGGAAAACACGTAACACCGCAAGAGTCGCAACTTAGTGCCCATAGTGAGATCATGACTCTTAAACGCCGAACTCATTGCGTTGAAAACACTCCTTGCCTTACCAATACGGCACTTGATCTCTTGTGAGTTTTCCCAGGCTTCATTGATAATAGTGCCCAAATACGGATACCATGCTACACGCTCAATTCTTGCATGTTTTATATATAGGTCTACACCAGTTATCGGTCCCCTGCTAATTACCATTAATTTGGTTTTCACGATGTTGATGTCCAGGCCATACTTCTCGCTCACTTCTGTTATCCTGTTCATCAGTCTTTGCAGTCCCTCTATTGTATCAGCGAATACAATCGTGTCATCTGCATATCGTAGATTATTCAGTTTGACACTGTTCACTGAGATACCCTCTTCCACATCCTGCATGGCCTCCTTGAAGATGTGCTCTGAGTAGACGTTGAAAAGTATTGGCGAAAGAATACAGCCCTGTCTAACCCCACGTCGTATTTCGACCTGTTCTGTATGGTCTTCTTCCACTCTCAGCACTGCCGACTGATTCCAATACAAGTTGGCGATCAGCTTCAAATCCTTCCCATCCAGTCCAGTTTGTTTCAGGATCTCCATCATTTGATCATGTCTGACACGGTCAAACGCCTTTTGATAGTCGATAAGGCATGCAAAAACATTGCAACTTACATCTCTGCATCTTTGAAAAAGTACTTGCACACTAAAGAGTGCCTCTCTAGTACCCACTGCTCTTAAGAAACCAAACTGGTTCGGTGCTATATTACATAACTTAGTACTTATTAATTTACTCTTATTTAAATTCATTAGTTTAGCAAGAAAGTTAGCTTGATTCACCTTACTCCTTGCTTATTATATTTCTTGAATATGTAATTTTTTTAACTTAATTTATATATACATACAGCTACAATCAACTAAGTAATGGGTCGGATAGGTTAGGTTCAGTTATGCGTTTAGTTTACAAATTACCGTGTACGGCATAAACATCTTAAGCGTGCTCGTGACTTGTATTAACTTTAAACTTCTACTTTCTACGTCACTTTTTTCACTTACCTTAGTTACCTTCGATTTAAAGTTAAGGTCAAGTTAAAAAAAACTTTATCTGTTGTTGCGCCAGTCATCTTTCTTCTTAACATACATTCACTTCACCTTTTTTATGTTATCCTTGCAGACCTTTAACTGATCATGCATTTACTCATTTGTACATCTACAGGCATTTATATGCTGTATACAGCACCTTTTCAAAAGTTTGAGTCAAATTTTAGAAAGTAATTTTACACAAAACTTTGAAGAAAAAAATTCCAGTGAACATAAAGTCCAGCCTCTCTTAGTTTGCTCCTAATGTAAACAAATAATGACGTCACTGAGTATGCGCATATATCAAAATGTGTACACGTTGATTAAAAAGTAACAATAAAATACTTTTAAAAGTTTTTAAATACAAAATACTTTTAAAAGTATTTTTATAAATGAAATTGTTAGACCTACATCATATTATGACTATGGAATAATGAAATACAGTTTTCGATGAGAGAAAAATGTACAAAATCTTTTACGTGGAAAGTATTTTTGTGTAAAATGAAGTAGAAAGTGACAAATATTATTACCTATATCAGATTTATAATGAAGGCCTGCCTACAAAATAAATATTAGAAATTATATAATTTGAAATTCAATGGGTTATAGACTATTGGATGAATTCTTGTTACCTATGGATGTAACTGTATTAATTACATTAAAAATAATCACCTGTCGTAGAATAAAAGAAAATAGTTGTAGCCAATAATATGGAGACACTAAATTAAAAGAGTGTATCTGTATTATTGTCACAATATCGATTCATTTGATCAAAATAACTCTAATAAGATTAGATGTAGATTCGATGCATATGTTAATAATTTCATTTTATTAATCTATGCGTTACTGCTCGTATCTAAGTGTCTTTTAGTGTTACTAATGTACTCTATAAAAATTCAAATTCCATGGCCAGTGAAACTGTTGTAGTATATTAGTGAAAGTTACCATTATTAAACATTGACATGTGGTATTCGTTGGGTATTAATACAGTTTATTATTGTTAATAAATTTAATTTTAAACCGTCTCTATAGCACGGGTCACACTAGGCCGGTCACATTTCGCTTTTAACTCGCCTGGTTCTAGTTCTAGTCAGCATGTCGTCTGTGGGTCCACGTAAACGAGTAATTAAGCGATTATTAAGGATGTGTGTGATTGAAATAAATTCAAAAATTCAATTACCTGCTTCCCCGACCACTTCAACTCAGCCATTTTTACAGTATAAATTAACAGTTACCTACAAAACAGCAGTAGTTAAACGAACTCAATGAACAAAACAAAAGATGTAAACACAAAACCACGTGTAGTTTACTCGCCGCTGACACGCTACTGGGGTGGTCAGACTGCGCTGCAAGCTGGCGCCAGCTTGTGCGAATGAATCACGTGACCTGCTAGTTGTCGCTACCTGCGACCAAAAGTTGAACATGTCCAACTTCGCCAGCCGCTGACTAATACTCGCCGGCTGGTAGCACCAGCTGCGGGTTCTAGTCCAGTCCATGTTGAGAGGGCTAAGAAGCCCTATAATGGCGACATCGTGCTGGTTTGCACCTGGTCGCTCGTAGAACATATTAACAGAACTAATGTAACCTCAGGTTGGAATTGAGGGGAGAATTTTGTTGGAAAAGTTGTTAGACTGGAGTGGTAGGGCGGTGGAGTATGGTTGCTTACAGGGGATAATTTTGAAAGGTGAGTTGGTGAAGTTAAAGTGGAAAAAAATTTTTATATTTTGTGGATGTGTGGCAATTCTTAGGGTAGTAGGTGTGGGGAGTTGAGAGACGGCTCTTTTCATTTTGTGTAATTTTATAATTTCAGTGGCCTTTTAATTTTTTTTTTAAGGAAAGGAAGTTTGACGATTATCTACTATGGCATTTGTACGTTATGGGGGGTGAGTGTAGGTGTTTAGAGGAAGTCGTGGAACGGTAATGTCTTGTAGTCTTCTGGAGGATGGGGCGTTGAGTAAATTTCTTCGATGAGGGTGATTCTAGATGTTTTGCCGGCGTCGTGGAGCTTTCTTGAGGTGTTGTGGATATAGTCCTCTAGGGTGGGGAAGTTTAGGTATTCATGTATTGTACGATTGGGGATGAGATAGTGAAATTTTGTGATGTTACGAAGGGGCTGCGGGTTCTGTGGTCCCATCAAGCTGATAGTAGCGGCTTCCTTTAATTCGCGGCTGCAATCAGCCTAGTGTGACCCGTGCTTATGGTGCAGTGATCACCGTACTGAATTACAAAGCGGGTTTGATTCCCGGCTACAGTTTAAAAATTATCACATGTTTAAATCTATCGTTCCAACAATTTAAATATATTGTGACACTTATCGCTAAGGTCCGTTTCGGGATCTAGGTAATTAAATAATTACGTAATACACTAAAGTTTACAATTACATATATTTATTAGACTAAAAGATTTACAAAATAAATAATAAACTAATTATAATGTAATATGATTAAATATATATTCCCCACAAGGGATCGACATATTTGTAGATATGATATTAAATATATTCCCCACAAGGGATCGACATATTTGTAATATGCTTAAATATATATTCCCCACATTAGATCGACATATTTGTAGTAAAGCAAATAATATTATTCATAATCAATTTATAATTACTTTATTTTCAACTCTTTAACAACATATATTCATGCTTTATTCTTTAACATATATTTTCATAATCATAATCCTAATTGTTTATGTTTATTTCAATGTTCATAATTCATAATTCAAAATCAATATATTATTAGTATTATAATGTATAATCTCTTTCCTTCTTTTATTCTTTAAGAATCAATGTATAATTTGTTTTATTCTTTATGAATCAATGTGGGACCTCCACCTTCCTTCAACGTCCAGGTCCCACTAAATCATTTTACAATTTCTTTAACAGCCTACTAGCTCCTAGCAACCAGATTTTGTTTATCTATTTTCTTTTTTAAAATTAAATAATTTTTATTATTTTAATTTCACCAGCTGGGTCTATTTACATTTATTTTAAACTAAAAAATAAACAAAGCCAGCAGTCAATGATTTTGAATCGTCACAATAATGATGAAATAAATAACTTAATAATTTGCTTAGTACTACTTACAATCAATTACATAGAATACACATACACAACTGAATACACAATGCACATATACAAGATTATATAACAATATTTAACCACTACAATGCTCGGATACGTAACCTGTACTACGCACCGTTAACCACTCAATAAACACTCGTCAAATATCAAACGGATACTAACTCACTGACCGCCTCGGGGGTCTCTTTATATAGTGGATCAAAAAAAGATAATTCTAGCAAAACAGAGAAATTCGATACAAATAATAAAGTACAAAAAATCCTTTTTACTGGAAAAGTCTTAAATATTGTAAACAAGTAAATAGATTTATTGTAAAAGGTGTTACAGGTAATCAACTGACCCTTTCATAAATAGTTGTACAACAATAACTCTACCTTATCATACACAATAGCGCGGTCCTTTTAAATAACCTTTACAATTAGGTTAACTTTTATAGCTAACCCTATTGTTACTTTTTCACTCTATTATCTACTCTTTACCATTTTATGTTGCCCATAACAGACAGGTGGAGTGTCAAATTATTTACACTCAATCTGTTCGTAGCAGGGCTAAAATAAATAGTTCTGTTTCTGATCACATGGTCAGCCAATTAAATGACTGAATCGTTTAAGAACAGAAGAGGTAGAGGTGTAAAAGACACTAATCAGAGTTGTCTCCTCTGAAAGTAATGAATTTCATTATACAGCCAGACCCTGTGGTGAATGAAGTGAAGGTGTCATTTGCAGAGTGGAAAATATGTGCTTTTCAGAGGGCCCGGCATGCTGATAAGCGAAATTTTCCACTCAGTGAGGAAGGCAATGGTAAACCACTTCACTCCTCGTTTTACTTAGTAAAACCTCTACAGGTTCAAACCAGCCTTTCGGCTGATGACCTAAACAACAACACCATTTTATGAATGAAGAACTAGAAACTTCTTGAACCATATTCGTCTTCGATATTGCCACAATATTTTATATTGTTCATTTTTGAAATTGCCAAAACAAAGTCTTATGGAGGTTTTCCTCCAGATTTTTTTGTTATTTAGGGGATATTTATATTAAATTTACAAAATTTTTACAACTATCTAGATAATAAATTAAAAAAATTATTCTGCTAAAATATTTAGTGAAAAATCTTCAGGATTCAATAAGTTCAAAAAATTTATATTTGTAAAACAAAATCAGGCGTTTATGACTACATACAATTTTTAATTTAGAACCAGATCTTTGGCCTTCGGGCCAGCCCAGTCAGTCAGCTGGTAGAAAGGCGCTATTATATGTTAAGTAACACCGGTTGCAAGCTACTTTGTATGGTGACCAGTTGACAGCCATCCATGAACAAACTCTACTGGGGGGTCCCTGTTCAAACTCATGTCTAATCTACGTCAAAAAATACAGCAAAAAGCAGCAATCAAATTGGGTAGTTGTCAACAATGTACAGTTCCCTATAACAATAAAAGCTTAAAAAAAAGAACCAGATCTCAGTAGGAAACTACTTTTCAATGTTGACGTGATCGTAAAGATTATCTTCGTGCTTCTTAGCACATTAACGCACTTCTTCAGGTAATTGTAGCATTCCTTCCTGTTGGTTAAATATTTTTTTAAAACATACAAATTAAAAATTAATAGATTCCTGTCTCTTTCAATCTGTTACAAAATACGAGTATTTATCTGCCACTTTAAGTAATAATAATTATTTATAAATTTTTACGTACATAGTTTTGAATAAAATAAAAATCTTATCAAAATTCTTTTGATAAAAATATCTTTTCCCAATAAATTTCATTATAATAAACCAATACAATTTTAAATAGACGAACACTTAATATTAATGTAATTAAAAATTTTGTACTGAGTTAACGCACAACCTTCTTCCTTAATGGTTTATTCACCACTAAAATTTTAACAATACTTTTTAAAGAAGAACATGAAATTCAAATCGAATTTTTTTAAATTTTTAACCCCACAATAACACTATAATTTGTTCAACTTGTGAAAAATATTATTAACTTGTCACCGCCGCCACCCCTTCTAATTAATCATTTACTGTGTTGCCGGCCTTCAATACTTCTTCCGGCCTTTGTCAGCGCGGTAGGCCCTTTAGCGGCGCACCGACAAACCTTTCGGCTCCGCACCGACAGAGGCCTTTGTCATCAAGGCCAAGCCAGTAGCCGCTCTCTACCACAGCGCTCTCGGCGACTATATAAAGAGCGCTCCACTGAGCCGGGCGATTCAATTCGATCAAGACTCCGAGGGATTCACTTCGAACCAGACAGCAAACAAGACGTCCACAACGGCACACGGCTGTTGGACTCCAGCGAGGACTAATCGACGACCCCGCAAGAAAGAAGATGATGCTTCCGCTCGCCGACCCGTCACCGTAAGCCGTCGACCGGACCGTCATCGCCCGCTGACGCGAGCGATGCCCACAGCGGTCCCTCGACCGAGCCTTACGCACATCGGACCCGACGAAGCAGCCATCGACGCACTACTGTGAGGGAAGAAGATAACTTCTTCACTGAATGACGACACGCCGTGTCTCCCAGCTCCTCGACCACCACGACGACTACGACCGACGCTTCCCATCAAGACGACCACCGCTTAAACGGCCCTTTTCAGGGCCACCGAACAAATAAGGTTTGCCACTTAATGTCGCCATCCGGTGACAAACTCTATTAATGTTCAACTGTCTGATGATCAGCTTTCCATTGATGCCTGATCATAAGTCTATCATTCTATCATTCTATTTGATTTAGATAGTCCCAAACACTTGTAAAATAAATTTTGAAAATTAACTGAAAACGAGAACAATTGCAATGAAAATAATAATATAAACGTAAACAAATAAAAATAAATAAACGTGAAAATGTTGTTGTTTAGGTCATCAGCCGAAGCCTGGTTTGAATCTCTAGAGGCTTTATACCAATTAAAATGAAGAGTGGGGAGGTTTGCCATGCCTTCTTCACTGAGTAGAAAAGTATGCTTATCAGCATCCCAGGTCCTTTGAAAAGCATCTACATTCCACCTTGCAAATGACACCTTCACTTCATTCACCAAAGGATCTGGCTGTATATGAAATAGATAACTGTGACTAGTGACTTTCACACATCTACCTCTTCTGTTGTTAAATGCTTCTGTATAGTTGGCAGACCATGTGTTAAGAAACAGAATTATGTTTTGTAGCCCTGGAACTAACACATCGAGAGCAAATAATTTAACATTCCACCTGCCTATTATGGGAAGAAAGAAGTAAAGAACTGAAATAATACAATATTGAAATAATTATACTAGGTATAAAACTTAGAAGGGCTGCTCGAGGCTGGATCTAAAACTTAACGAGGAAATTAGATCCGAAGTGGGTGTATTTAGCTTGAATGAAAAAGTGGAGGAGTACCGGAATCAATGGAGGCAACATTTGGAATGGATGCCAGAGGAGAGAATACCTCTAAAAGTGACAGAATATGTTCCAGTTGGAAGAAGGGAGGTGGGAATACCTCGAAGAAGATGGCAGTAGTCGAGTTGTGCGGTGTTGTTTGGACGTACAGGATGGTTTGGAGTTCGGAACAGGCTCATGTCTCATCCTTGATAGTAAGAAGAAGAAGATAAAACTTCTTCTTCTTCTTCTTCTTCACTTCCAAGGATTAGGTTTCTTGAACCTGTTCCGGTACCCATCTGTTCCTCGGTCGTCCTATATCTCTTCTTCCTGTAGGTTTGTAGTTTCTGGCGGCTTTTGGTATTCTCTCGCCTGGCATGCGATTCAAATGGCTGCACCATCTGTTCCTGTTCTGCTTGATTCTGTCTAGCAACGGTAAAGCATTCAGTGTTTTTCTAATTTCTTCATTTCGTAGCCTATTTCTTCGGCTGCATCCATATACACTTCGTAAGAATCTCATTTCTGCAGCCTGGATTTTGCTGTCTACCTTTTTTGTATGTATCCAGGACTCACTGCCATACATCAAAGTAGGGACAGCAATTGTATCGTAAAACTTAAGTCTCGTATTTTTTCTTGTTTTCCGTTTCAGATGTTTATGTATATTACCACAAATGCTTTGAAATTTAGATAGTTTGTAAAGCACATCTTTGTCAAAGTCATACGAAACATCATTACCAAGATATTTGAAATGAGAGACTTGTTCAAGCACTCTTCCTCCTAATTCTATTTTAGTTCTTACGGTGTATTTTCCTTTAAATGCCATAGTTTTAGTTTTTGTCTGCGATATTTTCAAATTATATTTCTCAGACATTTTGTCTAACCTAAAAACCGCTTTCTGTAACTCGTCTTCGCTTTGTTGTATTAATACCAAGGGCATGAATCCTCACTTTTGCTATTTAAGATTCTAAGTTTTATCTTGGTATTAATTTTTTTTTAAGATAAAACTTAGAATCTTAAATAGCAAAAGTGAGGATTCATGCCAGATCACCTGACTGAAAAGGACTGATTCCTCACGATACTATGGAATCGTTTATGATTTATGAAAAAGAATTTTAAAGTTTGTTGCAGACCAACATCTGTAATAGTAAAATAATGAAGTAACCTAATTTAAGTACCGCTAAAAAATTTAGTATGACTTGACGTAAATTTTTTTAAACATATTTATCAATCTAGTTTTATCATAATGCACAAATATAAAAAAGATTTAAAATACTCCTTAATCCAGTTTAAAATAGATAAGATTGAATTTAGATCATCTTAAATTAAAACAAACTAAATTTTATGCTTTCTCTACCGCCTCTGGCAAAAGAAGTTAAAAAAAGATTAAGTGAACGTACAGTACTCTATCCGATAAATTAAAGATTTAAGTGTTGTAAGTGCGGGTGAAAGTGCTCCTCCGCCCTTCTCCGTTCAGGTTTTTTTTTATTTATTTATCAAAGTTAACCCGTTGCCAGAAACTTCTTATTTACCATAATCGTGATCCCTTTAATATAAACTACGATAATAAGGTTTAAATACAAATACATTCCTGAGGTTATTTTTCAAATTTTCTATAAATAAATAAATTAATGATTTCCAAAGTGCAGTATTTTTTGCGTAAATAAATAAATTAATTAAAAATTTTTATTTAAAACTGAATGATAAATGAAAATTGTACAAATTAAATTTGAAAAATTCTGATGAAAAGTACTCACATGATTTTCTCTTGACATTGTAAATAATGACCAATATAACCTATGTTTAATCATGAGTGAATGACGAAAAATGAAAAACAACCTGTGATAATTTTAAAAAATGCGGAAAATCACTTATTGACGCTTAACTAAGCTTTGTAGAAAACAATGCTTAAAATAAAAGTTGTAGGTTTTTAATTTCCTACAACGTTATTTATACATTGTTTCTGTAAAATGCATACTTACGATTGTATGGCCTATTTTGATGAGCAAAATACGGAAAAATACTATTTTTGACGCTAAATTAAGCGTTGTAGAAACAATGTTTGAAATAAATATTTTAGGTTTTTAAATTTCTACAACTTTGTTATATAATTCATTAAAAATATTCTATTTAATTTTATAAAATATTAAAAATTATATTTTATAAAATAACAACCACGTTGGTTCAACCAGACCACTTGCGAGTGGTCTGGATATTAATCTCTCAACTGTAAAAAATAACATACTGAATTATTTAACGTATAATGTGTTCCCTTTTAGTTTTTTCTTGTTTCCCATAAATAGAAATTTTTGACGCAAAGGAACATTTTCTCAGCCAACTGAGAATGGATTTTAATGAAATTTTTGCACAGCCTTTCATACCATAATTTCAATGTACTGAGTTAATATTACAGTAAAATAATGTGGTTAAATAATTATTTTCCACTTCAATAGGAAAAAAGTATGATTTTCAAAAGTGGTCATTTCAAAAAAAAAAAAAATTATCTTCCTAACAATATGAGCAAAATACGGAAAATTGAAAAATTCTGATGAAAAGTACTCACATGATTTTCTCTTGACATTGTAAATAATGACCAATATAACCTATGTTTAATCATGAGTGAATGACGAAAAATGAAAAACAACCTGTGATAATTTTTAAAAATGCGGAAAATCACTTATTGACGCTTAACTAAGCGTCATCATAAATTAAGGTGCTACTAACTCAGTGGATGTAGTATAGGCTGAAAATTAGCCAAAAGAAAATTTGAGTGGATAACTCTAATAGTTTTTGAGAAAATTTTCCTTACGCTGGTTTCACACCGCCGCCGCGATATCGTGACAGTGGTTTTGCTGTTATTTCGCAGTGAAATGACTTTCACACCGGCGCGAAATTTCAAAGCGGATCCACGTGATTCCTGGTGCATTTGTATTAATAATTGTCGATTGGCTTCGGTAGTGTTTATACAAAATGTCAAGTATTTCTTCTTCTAAAAAGAGGAAATATTACTGTTGATTTGGGCTTCGCGTCAAAAAAAGCGTAGCTTTTGGATTTATGACATTAACACAAAAATAAAATATTTGGGAGAAAGTTTGTTGTGCAAAGAACTGCAATTTCGTGAAGATCGATTTCACAATTACTTTCGGATGAACCAAAAAAGCTTTGAAGAGCTTCATAATTTACTACAACCTCGTATCACTAAACAAGATAATAATTATAGAGAAGCCGTCCCCAGCAAGCAAAGACATTGTGTTTAAGATAATTTATTTTTATTTCTGTTTAGGGGTTAATTTAAAATGAAATTGTTAAACTTGACTAATTATTTTTGTATTTCAATCCAGGTTTTTTGCTTTTTCTATGTAATTTTTATAGTCCGGGAGACTCATGAAATATATTTCAAGTCATTGCCTGACTGACTGAATCAATAATTCTGTCGATGTGTTATCCATGATAATAGTAAACTTGCAAAATACTTTCAAAAGATAACAGAATGGAATATTCTGAAATGTTTCGCTGACGAAAATCTGTCAACTGTGACAGATTCCGTGCGGTACTGAAGTGATACTGTGGTGAACTGGCAAAAATACTGCGGTAGTGTGAAAGGATTTCGCTGCTCTAGCCGTCTCAACCGATATCTCCGTAAGAGGGAAACATATTGTTTCGCCTGATTATCGCGTATTCAGATCGACAACTTGCTATGGAACGAAAGCGAAATCGCTGTTACGGTTTCGCGGCGTCGGTTTGAAAACGGTGTTACATTAAGATTACGGAGATAGACATTCCGGGTACCCTTAAGTCATCTTTCAAACAAAAAATATTAAATTTAAATCGATTTATCCGGTTGAGAGCTACAATGCCACATACAGATACTCTGATACAGAAGTTAAACTTCTATCACCCCTCTGTTTAAGTCGGGAGTAAATTAACAATATTTTTTTTTTTTTAATGTAGGGGGCTCCCAAACTCCCCTACACCCCGTCGTCTCCACCCACTACTATGGCTGGTCGTAAGGATGCGAGGTGGTAGTACAGTAAGTAGAACAGCAATAGAATATCGCCTCAGTTGTTGTTGTTTAGGTCAACAGCCAAAAGGCTGGTTTGAACCTCTAGAGGTTTTACTAAGTAAAAACGAGGAGTAAGGTGGTTTACCATTGTCTTCCTCACTGAGTTGAAAGAATATGCTTATCAGCATGCCAGGCCCTCCGAAAAGCATTCACTTTCCACCCTGCAAATGACACCTTCACTTCATTCACCACAGGATCTGGCTGCATAGTGAAATTCATTACTCTCAGAGGAGATAACTCTGACTAGTGTCTTTTACACCTCTACCTCTTCAGTTCTTAAATAATTCAGTCATCTAAGTGCCTGACTATGTGATAAGAAACAGAACTATTTTTTTTAGCCCTGTATAACGCCTCAGTATACCGCACCATTATAACTTAACGTAGTCATTCTTTCTTCACTAAAAAACATACACCACATAGACACAAATAACATAAAAATACATAAAATAACATAAAGATCACACAGTATGTACAGCCTTCCTTCACAGTATCCTGTACAGTTTTTCTTTAATTTTACCATCTCTGTGAAACGGATCTACCTTTCCATTTATTTCATTGGCTGTAGCTATACATCTATTGATTGGGGCTATTTTACTTTTTGTGGCTCCAGAAAACAGCCTGAAACTTCTTAAAGCTGTACAAGGCACTCTCAGAAAAATCTTCGATATATCCGGAACTTCAACTCGTGAATGCAGAATGTTGTAAATGTATAGAACTTCCATCACTCTACGTCGCGTGCTCAGACTCTGAAGCCCGTAGAATGAGAGGGCATCCTCATAGCCATCAAATTTTATTCCAGATCTACATTCCAACTTATAAATCAGTCTTTTCTGTACCCTCTCTAGTTCCTTTTCTGTGACATCTCTTCTATAGTTCAACACCGTCGAACAATATTCGAGGACGGGACGCACAAGGTTCTTCATACTGATCTTATTATTTCATACTGATCTTATTAGAAAGAAGATTCAGGAACTGTGTAATGCTGTTGATGGATTTTAATGATGTAGGTGTATGTCAAGGAAAACGGAAGACCGGAAACAGATGTAATCACCACATGACTCGGTAGTAATGTGTAGAAAGGAAATGTAAAGCCTACTACGATAATATTACCGTCTACCGTTGATTATGTTCCTTAAGATAATTATCAGAATCGGATGGTGAGACCATCATTTGAATACAACTGTAAGACGAAAGTCTTACTTTATACGTAATAATACATTTATAATTATATCTGCATAAATTAATTAACACACAAGTGTAAGAGTGAAACGTCAAAAATGATTTGTTTTTCTTTTTGTATTGCCAACTTAACTAATAAAAAATTCCCTTCACTACCTATACTTAATATTACCGTATGTTCAAAAACCGTAAACAAATTTATTTACTTTCTCTGATTTTAATATTGATCTTTATTACTCGTAACCCCTGTAGCCAAAAAAAGTTATTTAAGAAAGATGTCCGTCTGTATATGTCAATATTATTCGTTCTGAAGAAAAAACTACTGCATCGATTGAAATATGAAAACTAATGTTTATTTAAACAACCCCACAAGATTTGACTTTGTAATCTCAAAATAAATGTTAGAAAATTTAAAGATTCTTTTTTTTCTCAAAACCTGCTTTAACGATTTTTATTTTTTGAAGTTCCCTTATTTTTCTCCGTTATTTTAATCCCTAATGTGGGTACGTTGTAATCTGTTAAATTTAAGAACAGTAAGCAACCCCGTGACCCAATCAGATGAGGATGATGTATATGACGTGTAAATGAGGTGTAGTCTTGTACAAACATTCAGGCCAACCATTCCTGAGAGAGTATGGTTAAAATTGGAACCCCAACCATCAAAATACATCGATAATCACTGACTAATATTGAGGTAATACAAAAATGAAAAATTTGGTGTGAAGCACTCATACGGCTTTCTCTTGCCAATGTAAATAATACACAATAATAACCTATGTTTTTAATCATTATTAAATAATACAAAATTTAAAATATAATTGAATTTCAATCATGGATAAATGACGCTAAATAACATTCAGCGGCTGTAGAACTTAAAAATACGTAAAATCACTAATTGACGCTAAACTAAGCTCTATATAGAAAGTATGGTTGAAATGAAAGTTGTAGTTTGTTTAAAAATTTTCTACGTGTTTGATTATATAGTTTTTTGTCTAAAATGTATTCTAATAAATTGTAATACTGTAGTGAAGCCTATTACGTTGTATGGTTGCGAGGCTTAGACCCTGGATAGAAGAAGTCAGGACAAATTGAGGGCTTTAGAGATGGATTGCTTCAGGCGCTCCCAGATGGATAGGGTTAGAAACGAGGAAGTCAGGGGGAGGATAGGTTGTGGCAGTGCAGTAGTGAAGGACATTGTAATAAGGCAGTTGGTGTGGTATGACCATGTTCAGAGGATGGGGGCATAGACGGCCGAGAAGACTCTTGGAGTACTGTCCTTCAAGTCGGCGTAGAAGAGGAAGGCCACGATATACTTGGCTGTAGGGAACCAGGTTCGCAATGGAAAAGAGACTATTGACAGAGGACTGGTGGGATCGAGATCGTTGGCGTTTTGGTATGCGAGAAGCGGAACATCCGTAGGAACCTCGCCGTAAAGTCTAAAATCTATATACACCAAGGCCGCAATCTTTAAAATTACAATTTTTCAACCGATTTGGATGAGAAAAATACAAAAAAACACTAATTGACGCTAAACTATTCGTTTTAAGCGGGGAGACTGTACTTTGTATCCTGCCAATGTTAAATTTGCTATTTTTAGGTACATTTTTCATAGGATTGGTAAAAGATAGGGAAATTAAGCTTTACACACCGTAGGTAGGCCCTATTGGGTTTCTCCTTCAGCTACTGACATTTTTTTCAATTTAATCTTTGGACCATATCATTTTTTTTTTTAAATATTACGAATAACATAAAATTTTTACAAATTGTTTTCTATGTTTTTTGCGTATTACTAATTTTTGGAGCACATGAGGAAGTTATAAAATGTCGGTATATTTGGATATACAAGATAATAACTGGTAAAAATTTAAACCTGGTAGGTTTATTGGTTTCTGAGAAAAATGTACCTAGTGTTAAAAATTTAAATTTACGGGAAAACGCAAGAAACAAGAAGGCACAAATCAAAAACAAAATAAACAAAAACAAGTAAATTTCCCATCAACAGTTGTTTAGAAACCTGAACCAACAGCTGAGAATGCAAAAAACAGTGATGCAGATATTTTAAAAACTAAAATTTACTTTGCACTAAAACGAGGAGTATAAAATTGTGGAAAACATTCGTTCTTGGTAACATGATCATTTTTCTGTGTAAACTTGATAAAAACTTAATTTTTTCACAAAAAAGAATTTTTTTGACGTAATTTAATGTTTTTTCTGGTAGGTCTAGGCCTAAACTATTGAAAAACATAAAAAACCAAAAATTGAAATTTTGAGTTAAAACCCATCGTGGCATCTCCCCTTAAAAGAATTATTTAAAAAAAATTGTTTGTTTTTAATGTCCTACAACTTTAGTTATTACTTTTGCCCTAAAATTCATAATTAAGACTACTACCTATCTTAAAACCCCTAATTTTTACTACTTGAGCACAGCGCCCGGTTTTTTTATGAACAGTCGACGAAATTCAAGTGGCCTTAATTATATAAACAATCTTCTCCGAAGACGAACTGAAACAGGTGAAAGATGTAAACCAGTGCATATTAATACATTTATTTAAAGTTTAAAAATTGTTAAAATAATTTTTAAACACCCAGTTATTTTTGTACAATGGTCGTCATAGGTAAAGAGAAATATGTGGAAAGTAAAAGCTTCCTTCCTATTTTTTAATATCCTGTGGGAAAGTGTTTACCTTACGTGGTGAAACTATGAGATCACCGGCCATATTCTTCTTCATGGGCGACTGCCATTTCTTCCATATACGCCTAATAAATTTATTTAATTATAAAAAAATAATTACTCAGCCTATCTTTTATATTATAAAACTTATTAATGGTTCAGTTACTTAATGATTTAAGTAATTATTAAGTAATTTATGTAATCTTTACTTACAAATACTCCAAAACGCCCACTTTTTTTAATTCACATAATTTTTTTGCGTATTGATGCGAATATAGATGATGAATATAAGATAATGACTGATAACAAAATTTCACATCTCATCGGGAATTGAATACAAGACTCCTGGTATAAAAGCCAGTTACCCTAACCACTACACCAACCGCGGTTAAGTGCTATCACGGGACTCGACACTAATATTTTCATCAAAATCGATCAACCATAGGGCCCTATCAACTGTAGGGAAAGCAGAATGTCTGCTGAAATCCTTGGGGTTGAAGAGCAAAAATATAGCACGGCGTAAACAGAAGAAAAGAGAAAAGCCTATGGTGAGCGAATGCTGAGAACGTAGGCTGAGAAAATAGCTTCCAGAAACGTTTAAAGTCACCTCACGTGGTCTGAAATTCGTTTAGCTCTTATTTTTCCTTCCTGATGGGTCAAATTTTGTACATTGATGTTTTTATTACTGTTCTATTGAACTTGCTTCAACACGTAGTTCAGGTCACCCGCTTCCCTGCTTAGAGAAGGCAGGCCTCCAAGTGGTCCTACTTTTTCTACTTTTCCTACTTTTTAGTAGGAAAGTAGGAAAAGTCTACTTTTCTAAGTCTACTTTCCTACTTTTTAGTAGGAAAGTAGGAAAAGTCCTACTTTTCACAAATTTGTCCTACTTTCCTACTTTTCTATCAATATTACTAATCGCGTTAAAATTAAAATGCTTATTTTTTATGCTAAAAAATTATTATTATGATGCTGAAACACTTCTAATATCAGATACTTAATTTGTTAGTTTTTATAAGAGAATAAGTTTTGTAATCAGGTATGTGACACAGTTGAATAACATTTGAAAATGTGTGGACGTTCACTTTTTAAGGGTATGACTTGCAGCAATAAAATTATACTGTTTTAAGTCTTTTCTTTACGTATTGAGACTGGGTTCAATCTTACAAGCCAGTTCATTAAAATTACTTGATTGTAGATTTAGGCCAATTTGTGTAATAGCTCATAACTAAGCAAGTTATAAATTATAAATAATAGCTGTATACCAATTTTAAATGGACTCTATTTGTTTCATTTTATACTCTTTTGTGAAGTCTATTACTTTTCCCCAATGAAGATAACTGAAGGGGGACATTCATTCTCCTTCCTGCCGTAAACCAGGTTGTAGAAGCATTTTTTTCAGGTCTGGAAAATATTTTTATTCTAAGTTCAGTTGAACTTGAAATATATTTTCTGATGTTTATGTTTCTTTATTGTTTGTGTTGTTTAAAAAATTATGGCGGACGTATTCCAGTTAGAAAATAATTAATCTAATAATGGATAAGCTTGTTAAAAAATGAAAAATGTCTGCAATAATTTACATGGTGGCACTTTTATTGTCGAACTTACTAATTTCCAGCAAAAAATGTCCTACTTTTCATAAAAAAAGTCCTACTTTTTTTAAAAAAATCCTACTTTTCCTACTTTTTAGCTCTCAAAAACCACTTGAGCCCCTGAGAAGGTATAAACTTAAACGTCCTTCCATAACTCGTCAGTAATTCTTTTGATGGAACTGGAAATGATTTATTGTTTGAAACAGCTCAAATTCTTCAAGTAATAGTGACTCCGACCAGGACTGACGTGTATCGTAATACTGTATAAGCAAGAATATTATCTGCTTCGGTTAAGCCGTGGCTTAAAAAATAGTAGCTACTATTTATGTAATATTGATCTTTTTCTTGTTACAATCTTTAAAAATATCACATATTTTTTGTATTTAAAAAAACATTACTTTTTCTTATTCACCAATCAAGGATTAGTCTCACGATCGTTCCAGCACCCACCTAGCCACCGGTCGGCCCGTTCAATTGACCTGTAATTTCTGTTCAGTCTAGGAATCCAGCGTGGAAACATTCTTTCAAGATGATTGGTCCATTTTTGGCGGTACTCCATAATTGTCTCCTTAAAATATCACACATCTAACTCTCGCCATATATCCTCATTTCTGTACCGATCCAGTCTACTGTAGCCCTGGTGGCATCTCAACAAGTGCATCTCTGCCGAATGAATGAAATTTCCATACTTCTTGTTCCACAACAAGGCCTCACTACCTTATATCAGTATTAGAACATCCACTGACTTTTAGAACAACAATTATGTGCTAGTTCGGGCCTTTCCCTTAAAATTTCTATGTATTTTACTACGAATCCTGTTAAATATCGGAAGATTTTGTGGTACATCACTGTCCTCTTCATGTACACACCATATCGCAAATAAGCAAAGTGGCTGACCTGTTCCACAATCACTTCATGCACCATTATCTTTGTCAAAATCATTACTTATGAAAATAGAACTCATTCCTTTCATAAATATAAAATTTAACATTAAAGAATGAAATTCTTCTTAAAATCGGGAGTGCGCCGTATATACCGGTAAATACGGTGTAAGGATAAGTCCATTCTACGGACTTACGAAGCTGGTTGGTGAAGTTTATATAATAATAATGAATAGAATCTATTTGAAATAAAATTACCACGTGACCATGGTACAGTAAATTCCACAGTTGAAAATAATGATATGTAACTAGGGCAGTACCCACTCACTCTTGATGCATTTATCATAACACTAACAACAACTGAAAGTGACTGACAAATATTATCCACTCCACCAGCCCCAATTTATTTCTTGCTCTCAATATACTGTATTATGGTAACAGCCCAATTAACTATATAATAAAATTTTACTATGATACCGTCGTATTTTGTCCCTACTATTCAATTCAACGACGTACAAGATAACTCAAAAGTTGGCAAAAAAAAAAGTTTAACAGTTCATATCCTGTTATGGGAAACTAAATTATTGACAACTACCTAATTTGCTCGTTACTTTTGTGCTCATCCACAGGGTTGGTCTAAGAGGTCAAGTCGTCGCCAAAATCAGCTGTTTAACAGCTAATTTTCGGAGACGAAGGTTCCTGGTTCAAAACCTGGTAAAGGTAGTTACTTTTATACGGACTTGAATCCTAGACAGTGGTTACCGGTGTACTTTGATGATTGGGTTTCAATTAACCATACTCTCTCAGGAATGTTCGGCCTTGATCTGTACAAGACTACACCTCATTTACATGTCATACACTTCATCCTCATCTCATTGGGTCATAGGGTTGCTTATTGTTCTGAACAGATTGCAACGTATGCACATTACGGATTAATTCTTTCTGTTTCTTGCTTCTGTGCTGTATATTTGATGTGGATTAGGCATGAATTTTAACAAGGATTCCCAGTGGAGTTTGTTCATATGTGGTTGTCGGTTGGTCACCATGCAAAGTCGCTTACTCAACCGGTGTTACTTAACAATTAATAGTGACTCTCTACCAGGTGACTGACTGTGCTAACCTGATATTATAATTAAAGTTGTAGGAAATTAAGAAACCTACAACTTTTATTTTAAACATTATCTTTACTACGCTTACTTTATTTTCAATTAGTAATTTCCTGTATTTTCTCATCAAAATTAGTAAAAAATATGTTATTTTTTAAGACTGTGGCTTTATAATATCCACTTTACGAAAAAAATTTAGTTAAAGTTATAGAAAATAACAACACATATTACATTTATTTCAAGCATTTTCTTTTACAGAGCATAGTTTAGCGTCAATTAGTGATTTCTCGTATTTTTAAGTTCTACACAGGTTGATTTTCAATTTACGTTATTTTTACTCATGATTAAAATTAGGATATGTTTTTTTCGTTTTACATTGTTTACTTATGATCAAACATAGATTACCTATATGTTTCATGGTTTTATATAAAAATACTTGTCCTTTTCCGGTAAATATGGTAGATAGATTTTTTTGTTACTTTTCGTATAAGTAAATGTTTTAACAAAAACGAATTAGTACATTTTTTTTATTTTTTAAGCCCCAATTGACTGGATAGTTTGACTTCTTTCCTCCTATCCCACATCTTCTTCGTACTTGTACTCTCAGATGTGGCCCTCCTCTGCAGCTCATCACTTATGTTTTATTGTCCAACTTTTCTGGTTATTAGTGGTAATTAAATATTTGGGTCCTTGAGTAATTATATTGGTCCATCTTGTCGTCTTAGAATCTTTTTTTTTTTCCGGGGTTCCTACGGCCGGCGCCGCTTCCCGCACTTCAATCTCCATTCTCTTCTATCCCCCCAATCACCCTCATCCATCCCTCTCTCCCTCATGGCTTCCTGTATTCCCTTTCTCCACGTTTTCCTTGGTCTACCTTTCTTCCTTCTGTTGGTTGGGACATAAGACAACATTCTTTTTGGCCACCTCTCATCACCCATTCTCTGCACATGACCATACCATATCAGTTGTCGTCTCTCTATCCTATCCACAATGGTATCTTCTACATGAGCTCTTTTCCTGATGTCGTCATTCCGGATATGGTCCAACCTGGACACTCTACATGAACGGCGCAGAAAGTCCATTTCAATTGCTTTAAGCTGGCTGTCTATTTTTGATGTTATTTGCCAGCACTCTGCCCCATAAGTTGTTATTGGCTCCACAATAGTGTGGTACAACTGGACTTTTGTATTCATGTGCATTTTTGCAGACCATAAAATCGGGTTCAATTTCCGGATTGCTATTCTCCCTTGCACAATCCTATTTCTAACATCCTTCCTAGTTGAACCGTCTGATGATATGTAGGTCCCCAAGTACTTGAATTCCTTTGTGCTCTTGATAATTTTGTTGTCGACTTGAAGATCATTGGACTCTTCCCCTATAACCAAGTACTCGGTTTTGCTAATATTAATATTCAACCCCCATTCACAGTATTCATCCAAGAGTCGTCTTAGAATCATGTGATACGTTATTACCAGGGTGTTAAGATGGTTTTTATCTCCTGTTGCCAGCCATTCTGTGATTCGTATTGCATGAGCTCATTAAGAAGTTTCTTGACGAGCCTCGTTTCTGGCCTCCTAATTAAGTGGCTGAAGAATGACAAATGTTTTTTTTTTCATTGTGTCTGTTATCTGTTAGTTTTCTTGGTATAGTGTATTGTTGGGCACGAGCCACCATTTTTCTTAGGATTGATGCTTAAAGTTGAGAATGGTTCGTTAAATTTTACTAATATATTTTCTTATTTGTTTTCCTACAGGTTGGATCACTGGAGTCTGGGAAAGGCACAACGAAGAAGAGATGGGGAGAACGCCTTCGATTAGGGGTGGATAAAAAAGAAGGTTCGGGCCATGGCCGCGGTCAAAAATATGGCACCCTTACAATATCTGGGGGTAGTGCTTTAAGTAGGTCGATGAAGTATGCAGAGACTTGGCTGTACGGTGGATCAGTTGCGGCCCGTCCCACTCATGAGAGACCAAGTCTTTGGGGACAACCCGATGTTGATCCTTACGACATCGTTAGACAATCGAGAATGTGGAGGCCTCCACCGGAAGGTAGATCGAGAGCTAAAAGCAGTTCGCCACCGGCGATTAGAAAAAGTATACTAGAATGTGATGTAAACCCTTATGAATTAATAACAAGCACTACACCCCCGGACGAATTATTCCTGTCAGAAAACAATATGGAAATAGAAAAACCAAAATTGAAAACTCAAGTTTCACCACAAAGACCACCTAGAAAATCTAAAACGATGATGACTCCACAAAAAAATTCTAGAGTCAATTTCGCTCTAGATGTTCCTAGCCATTGCGGTAGACGTTCGAATTCCTTAACATCATCCACATCTTTAGAAATCAAATCGATTTTGAAAAAACCAAATTCATCACTAAATTTATTATCGATCAATGATTTAGCATTTAATAAATCTTCAACAGAATCTCAAAAGAACTCACATCATTCTAAAGAAATCACTTTAACCAATAAATTTTATACAACTCCTTCGAAACACATGTCATCTCCTAATAGAAATCTGATCAATAATCATCAGAATAGTAATAGTAGAAAAAAGAAACAGGTTCAATTCAAAGTGATTACGTCGAATGAACCATCGAGTCCACAACCGGTTGTTGAACCAAGTTCCACGGTAACGAAACTTACATTTTTTGGAGATCCTAAAGTAGATGCGGATATTAATCCTGTTCCTCAAAGGACTCAGAGTTCTATCGATATACGAGTCCAACCAGAAATTGAAGATGTTCAAACCACTGTCAACACTAATGGAATCAACAAAGACAACACCTTCATGGATTCTGTCCTTACTAATGGTGTTACAACAAATGATATTAGCATTTCTCCTGAATCGTCAACTTCAGGTGAGTATTTTTATATTTTTATTGTTTTATATTTAATTTTTACTTTCTCTAGCCCTATATTAATATACTCGTTTAAAGAAGGAAAGTATTGTCTTCACGTCGATATTTCAAATCCGAGTTTTCGCTGGATATACACGTTTTCAGGCTTTCTGAACACAAAAAACCTGTCTGTGTGAGTGTATAAGAACAGAATATCTCAAGAATGGAATATTATACGAAGTTGAAACTTGAAACTTAAATTAGGCACCTTTAGTGGACCCAACACGAACATTTTCATCAAAAATATCTCAAGAACGGAATATTATACGAAGTTGAAACTTGAAACTTAAGTTAGGCACCATTAGCAGACCCAATACGAACATTTTCATCAAAATCGGTCTACCGAAAGTAGTAGTAGTATATTCGTGGGATTTTTCACTTTTTGCAATTTTCTCAAAAACGGTTCTTACGTATTTATTTTTAAAAATCGCTTTATTTACTACATTAATTATGCTCTAAATCTAAAAGATAGGGTAAGCGCCATGTTTGATGTAATTCCTGGCGGGGAGGGCTGTGCTCGCGTAGAAAAAAAATTTTTTCTTAAGATTTCGGCCTTGGTGTGCATTTTACGATAAACGTGTGATCGAAGTTGTAAAACATTTGAAAACTTACAACTTTTAATTTCAGCGGTTTTTTGTACAAAGTTTAGTTTAGCGGCAATTAGGGATTTTCTGTTTCTTTACATCAAAATCGGTAGAAAAATGATACTTTTTAATATTGCGACCTTAGTATACATTTTACGACAGAAGTGTTTATAACAAAGAATATGGGAAATTAAAAAACCTATAACTTTTATTAAGGATTTTTTGTTTTCTTTTCATCAAAATCGGTAGAAAACTAATACTTATTTTTAATTTTGCTGCCTTGTTACGACAAAAGTGTACCCATTAAGAATATGGGAAATTATAAAACGTACAACTTTTATTTTAAGCATCTTTCTCTACAGAGCCTAGTTTAGAGACATATTACTGATTTTCCGTACTTTTAAATTCTACCGAGATTAATTTTCATTTTGCGTAATTCATTCAAAATTGATATTAGGTTATGTTTTTCATTTTACATTGTATATTTATGATTAAACCTAGGTTATATTGTTTATTAACTACATTGGGGAGAGATAGTCGTGTGAGTGTTTCACACCAGATTTTTTAAAATGTACTTCGGTACTTTTCCATTATGTGGACGCCACCTCCTATTATTTCAGATTTAGTTCTGTTTAATTGCCGGATTATTTATGTAGAAGTGAATGGAATATGGATCCTTATTTTTATAAATGGAAAACAATATTTTTGTATATTTATAATTTGAATTGCGTTGATTTATTTTAGAAAAACTATCAGTCCACATAACCGCTAAACAACCCTTACTATATTTTACCCGGTGTATATTTCATAGCTATCTATTGTTCAGGTCATCAGCCGAAATACTAATACTAATACTAATTAAATATACTCAAAATATAAACTAATACTAATACTTATTTAATATAATAATACTAATTTATACTCGTTAAAATATTAATTACATTCTAAATACTAATTTATAAATACTAATACTAATTTATATACTAATACTAATATATAGAAATACTAATTTATATTCTCTAGAGGTTTTTCTAAGTAAAACAATATGTGAGGTGGTTTACAAAATTGGTTTCCTTACTAACTGAAAAAGTAAGCTTATCACCATGCTCTCTGAAAAACCATCTACTTTCTACTTTGCAAATGACATCTTCACTTCCATTCACCATAGGCTCTGGCTATAGAATTAAATTCATTACTCTCAGAGGAGTAGTTTAGAACTAAACTGAAATGCTACCCTTTCAATTTATGCGGTGGGTATTTCATTGCTATATGTTGTTTAGGTCATCAGCCAAAAACCTAGTTTAAACTTGTAGAGGTTGTACTAAGTAAAACTAGAAGTAAAGTGGTTTACAAAATTACCTTCCTCACTGAGTTAAAAAGTATGCTTATCAGTATGCCAGGTCCTCTAAAAAGCATCTACTTTTGCAAATGAGACGTTCACTTCAATTCGCCACAGGGTCAGGTTGTATAGTGCAATTCATTACTCTCAGAGGAAATAACTGTAAATAGTGCATTTTACACACATCTATTTTTTCTCTTCTTAAATGCTACAGTCATATAATTGGCTGACCATGTGATGAGAAACAAAACTATTTTTTTTTTTTTAGCCCTGGAACTAGCAGATCGAGTATAAATAATTTAACAGTCCACCTGCCTCTTATGGGCAATTGCTATGTAATTGCGTTTATAATTTTATATAATGATTATAAGTTTTAAAAACAGACTCAAAACGTTTCTGATAGGAAAAGCTATTTTTAATGTCAATGAATTCTTACAACAGTATGTGTTGGTCTAGTACAGTATAAGTAGCACACACTGACTGCAATAATGAAATTAATGACGTGCATAAATTTTCGTCTGATTCAAGCTAATAGAAAATAAGTAGATTATAAAAATATTGTATTAATAATAAATTTTTTTTTATTAACCGTACTACCTACTAAATGTATTGGAAGCGGGAAAATTACACAATAGGATAATATAGACTACAATATTTATTTTTTACTTTCTCTTGCCTATATGAATATATAGGTAGGAAAGTAGGCCTATTGTTTTCATGTCGATTTTAACAAATCCACTCTTCACCGGATCTACACGTTTTCAGACCCCCTGAACCCAAAAAAAACATGTTTTTAGCGATTGGTCTGTGTGTGTGTGTGTGAACAGAATATCTCAAGAACGGAACATCGTACGAACTTGAAACTTAAGTTACATACCACTACCGGACCCGACACAAACATTTTCATCAATATTCGGTCAACCGGAAGTAGTTTATTCGTGTAATTTTTCACTTTTTTGCGATTTTCTCAAAAACTGGTCCTACGTTTTTTTTAAAAATCGCCTGGTTTACTCAATTTTTTATTCTTTAAAAGATAGGGTAGGCGTCATGTTTGCTGAAATTCTTGGTGAGGCTGTTTTCACGTAAAAAAATACTTTTCTTAAGATAACGGCTTTAATATGCATTTAGCGCAAAAATTTATGTAATACAAAATGTAGAGAATTTAAAATCCTACAACTTTTATTTCAAAATTTTTTTTATAACGCTTAATTTAGCGGTAATTAGCGCTTTTCTGTTTTTTTCTCACGAAAACGTGTTAAAAATCCATTTTTTAAAGATTTCGGCCTTAGGATGGATTTTACGACAAAAGTGTATATATAATCTTATTTATAGAAAATTAAAAGATCTACAACTTTTATTCAGAGCATTTTTCTCGACAGACTTTAGTTTAGCGTGAAAGAGTGATTTTCCGTATTTTTAAGCTAAACTGAGGTTGATTTTCATTTTGCGTCTTTCATATATGATTAAAATTAGGTTATGTTTATTGAGGTTAGTTTTTTGTTTATTTCTAATGTTTTATAACTAACGTTAGGTTTATTGTTAATTATTTGCATTGGCAAAAGAACGTTGTGCGAGTGTTTCACACCAGATTTTTTATATTTACTTTGTAGAACATATTATTATGAAAATGGTGGCAAAAAATATTCTGATCAAAATTTGAAAACTTAATTTGTATTTTTACAATAAATTATTTTGTTAGAATCTTGTGAGAAAATAACATCATTCCCCTCCTGGTAAGGTGACACTCATTGAACTAAAGGCACGAACTCTTATGGCCGATCCACCCCATACTCCCGACCTAAAAGGAAAATGCGCGTCACCCGACTCGAAATTTGGAATGTGAAAATGTATATTCGTAACGCGCGCGAACGAATATACCCCGCTGGAGCTGCGTTAGTGGAAACGCGGCTGTGGAAGTACCAGTCAGAGCACCTCAATCCAATCGTACACCCTTATAGCAGGGCTATAAGGGTGCAGCTGCCATCCTTGACCAGTGCAGAGAAATGATGTCATCCTCTTCCAATCCACTTATTAAACGACGAAAAATATTTAATTCCTAAAGAAAATAATGTATTATTCCAGTGAGAGATGTTGATGAGTCCAGAATCAAAATGAAAATGAAATGTTTTAGAAATGTATTACCTTAGAAACGATTCTACGGTTTCAACTCACATTGTTGTGTATTTTATTTATTGAGAAAAATATCAAAACAATTTTTATAGATCTGTATTATTTTTTAAGATTAAAACAACCACAAGGAAATATCTTGCCGACCGGGAGTCCATCTTGTTGTCATGCCCCACCGATACGGGAGTATGCCGAAGGGGCGGTACCAGCGTACCATACTTATTTTTACTTACTATTCCCAAATACGAAATTTTAAAAATTTACTTAAAATTTACACTTAGAAACATATATTAAAACACTTTTTATAGACCTGTATATTTTTTAAGATTAAAACAAACACAAGGAAATATCTTTCCGACCGGGAGTCCATCTTGTTGTCATGCCCCACCGATACGGGAGTATGCCGAAGGGGCGTTACCAGCGTACCATACTTATTTTTACTTACTAACTATTCCTAAATACGAAATTTTAAAAATTTACTTAAAATTTACACTTATAAACATATATCAAAACACTTTTTATAGACCTGTATATTTTTTAAGATTAAAAAACGACAAGGAGTTATTTTGGCGGCTGGGAGTCCATCTTGTTGTCTTGCCCCACCGATACGTGAGTACACCGAAGGGGCGGTATACTATTCGCCAATTACGATGGCATGTAGGGAGGGTAGCGAGACAGAGAGAGAATGTGTTGCGTCCGCCGTTCCCCTCAACTCATTTCAATCAGTGCACGGTGTTCCAGCGAAATTGTGACAGTACGCGATAGGTACGGCACTCTACCGGCCAGTTTCGTTCACTACACTCTAACAAGCTCATTTTTCATCAAAAAATTCTGAAAAAATTACTTTCGCTTCCTAATGAATCATATTTTATTGCACTATAAATTTATTATTATACTCTGATATTTAGTTAGATACGCTCGTTCAAAGTTAGACGTTTAAATCTCATCACATTTTTTGCGTATCACGTAATATAACTATTTTCCGGGACGACATAATATGTGTTTTATCATTTTGTTATAAAATTTTATCTGTAATTTGATATAAATGTTGAGTTATATGTTGGGCGGAAACAGTAATGATAAACGAGCTTGAAAAAAATCACTCTGAAGAGAAGTCAAAGACAGATCGTCGAGTCTGGTGTCTCCTTCCTGTTAGTATTCAAAGAAGCTGAATAATGTTTTGTAACTGTGAAATTTATACCAAACATACATCAAATTTTAGAAATCAACTACACACGCACAATATCAGCTTTATGAATTTTTAACAAAAAGAACCGCACAGTAAATATAAGAGAAAGAGGGTATTACGTCCCTCTCTTTCGGACCTGTCAAAACGTATGGTACATCATTTAGAAAAAAAACTTATTGCCTATTTCCCAAAGTTGAATCGCAGACATTTTCACTCTAATTTTGTGCGCGCGCAACTAAATGGCTTTCGACAGCGACACAAATGACAAAACGATAACCGCACGAACACAACACGACTAGTGAGTACTACTTTAGAGGCAGCTTGTATCTTTAGTTGACAGGCTACGGCGCCGTGGTGGGGGATCTACTTACTGCGCATGTGCGGCCCGCATGCCACCGTAGTTGGTCAACATTATACCAGCGTACCATACTAAGCGTGCATGCACACTACGGCGGTTAACTGCGACGCAGCCGGCCGCTGAACACGAAGGTGTTGAGAGGTTTTACGGCGATTAGTTGAAACAAGAAAAAATAGCTAGCTAAAAGTAGTACCGTGCAACTAAATTAGTATATTTGTTTCTTATATAGCCTAGTTGTCTTCTCGTATGTTATAGTTGTGTCCTAGCATAGTTGTCTTCTCTTAGTAATTCAAATTATATGTTTAGAAACCATGAGATACCACCAAATGTGCCTCGTTATTGAAACCTTCAAAATTTCAGTAGACTATGGCTTTGTTTACCGGAATATTGGATTCCGGACGAAAGTTTTCGCCAAATGAAGATAACAAAGGAAGCGTTCCCGGATCCATTTTATTAAGAACATATTTTTTCTTATTTGAAACTGTATAATCAGCTTCCAAGAAATTTCCGTTCTATTTTAATACCTCCGTAGCGTAGTGGTAGCGCGCTGGCTTATAACGCGAAGGTCCCGGCTTCGATTCCCAGCTGGGTTCTGGAAATTTTCACAAGTTAAATCCCATTGTCTTATAACTCACCGTAGTCGCTAATAACCGAGTTGTTAATGCAACTTTAAATAAACTAAAAAAGAATAAAATCCCTTTTAAGATAATTCCTTAAATCAATTAAGAAAAACTTTATTGTAAAAACGGAATTTTTCGTATTTTTTTTAAAACACTTAATTCATTTAAAATGTTTAAAATCTATAATAATTTATTTATTATTATTATTATTAGTATTAATCGGACCGTAATAAAAATACACTATTCTACGCAGAAGAGAGTACTGAATATTTTATTTAAAAAAAATAAATATTTTTAAAAACTTTCCGGTTTTGCGTTCCCTTAAAACATTATATAAAAATCTTATGCGACTTTTTATTTCTTTATTTAACTTTACATCAACTGCAACGGTCAATAGCGACGACGGTGGGGTGTAACTGTGTGAATGAAGAAATGTGTTCATTTTTTTTTTTTTTTTTTTTTTTTAATTTCTAATATGTGTACGTTGCAATCTGTTCAATTTAGAACAATAAGCAACCCCATGGCCCAATGAGATGAGGATGATGTGTATGACGTGTAAATGAGGTGTAGTCTTGTGCAGACCCAGGTCGACCATTCCTGAGAGAGTATGGTTAATTGAACCCCAACCATCAAAGTACACCGGCAACCACTATCTAGTATTCAAATCCGTAAAAAAGTAACTACCTTTACTAGGATTTGAACCAGGAACCTTCGTCTCCGAAAATCAGCTGTTAAACAGCTGATTTTGGCGACGACTTTACCTCTAGACCAACCCGGTGGGTGTTCATTTTTTAACGTATGAAAATTTGCCGTTCGGAGTGGGATCCGAACTCACGACCGCATGATGAGAGGCGAGCACGTTACCAACTACGCCATGCGGCCGGCGCGCGCGCTACGTTTTAGTTTTAAAATTTTGTATCTATAAAAATATCGTATGTAGCCTACTCGTATATTGAACAAGAGATCTCCAACAAGCCCCGTCTTACGCACCCAAACGCGAACGTCAGGTAGTGATGAACTGGTTTTTTTTTTTGTAAAATTATTTGATTCTCAATTTGTTTGCCTAAATCTTTGCTTTATTCTTAAACAAATTGGTTAGATTGCCCGTAAAATGAGAAATACTTTCCGCTATTTTGATGTATTTTGGCAGTTTTATTTTTTCCGAATAGTTCTTTAGAGGGAGCGCGCCAAACCAATACTTTCGTGTTTTATGTTTAATCTATTTTTATTTTCTATCTATTTAATATTAATAATCTGAAAATGGGAAAACCTTAGAATAAATGTTTATATAATTTTATTTTAATGGAAACATGGAATAAGTTATTAAATTGTGTATAAAAATTACCCGTATTTATTACAATATTGAATGTCCTTTACATAATTATATAAATAAATAATTTATAATAATATATTATAGTAAAAATTGAAAGATGTTAAGTTGTGTAAATACAGTTATACTATTGCGAAAAGGTCATGTATTTATTTATTTATGTAATATTTAATTGTGTATACACTATTGACCGTTAATATAATTATAACAGAAAAATAAATTATAAAAGTTGATGTCCATGAAACTCATTAAATTTATCTCTCCGTATCTGTTTTCCCCTGAAAGCATCGATCTTCGGGATTAACCAATCAGTAATATGCGCTCTTCTAAATGGAATGCTTAAACATTTATTTTATTATTAATATCAAGGAGGCCTTCGGGCCAGCCCAGTCAGTCAGCTGGTAGAATGTTGCTATTATTTGTTAAGTAACACCGGTTGGGAAAGTGACTTTGTATGGTGACCAGCTGACAGCCATCCGTTAACAAACTCTACTGGGGGTCCCTCTGAAAGTATAATGAATTTCATTATACAGCCAGACACTGTGGTGAATGAAATGAAGGTGTCATTTGCAGAGTGGAAAATTTGTGCTTTTCCGAGGGCCCGGCATGCTGATAAGCGTACTTTTCCACTCAGTGAGGAAGGCAAAGGTAAATCACCTCACTCCCCGTTTTTTACTTAGTAAAACCTCTAGAGGTTCGAACCAGCCTTTCGGCTGATGACCTAAGCAACAACAACAAAACTATGTAAAATGAAAATCATAACCTCATTTTAATCACGAGTGAATCACTAATTGCTTACTTAAGCATAGATCCTACAGCTGTTAACGCATCCCGCATTTCAATCTCCACCTCAGTCTGATCCACCATCCTTCTTCTCCAGCCCTCTCTGCCTTCCCTTTCTCTTAAGTTCCACAGGGTCTGCGTCTCTTCCTCCGATCGGCTGGCTAGTAGTTGAAGATCCTTTTTAGCCACCTTCCCTCTTCCATTCGACCTACATGACCGTACCAAATCAATTGTATTTTCTCTATACTTTCTATAATATGCTATCGCGCATGAATGAATGACGCGAAATGAAAATGTACGTACGTCTGTAAAACTTAAAAATATGGAAAATCACTAATAGACGCTAACCTAAGTGGAAGGAAACGCTTGAATAAAACTTGTAGAGTTTTTAATATCCTATAACTTAAAAAATACAGAAAATCACTAATTTTGACGCTAAACTAAACGTTGTACAAAAAATGTTTGTAATAAAAGTTGTACGTTTTTAAATTTTCTACAAATTATTTTTGCCTACTTTTAAGGGCTCATTCGACCAGTTTAATTCATAACCTGGTAAGCTCGTTTTCTGCTTTAAATCTTCTTGCTGCATTTTTTCAGTTCTTTCGCTTCTCTCTTGTTCCGCCAATATTTCTTTAAGGCTTCTAATCTTCTGAGCCTTTCTGCTTCTGAAAACACTGCTTTTCTTGCCACTTTTTCTTTCTGTTGGAATCTGTTTATTGAATATATACAACTTTATTATACATACTTTTGCCCTAAAATGCATATTAAGGTCGCATTCTTAAAAAAAAAAAAAACATTTTTTCTTCGAGAGCACACCTCTCCAAGAATTTCAGCAAACATGGTTCTTACCCTATCTGGTAGAACATAAAAATAATATTGTAAATAAGGTGATTTTTAAAAAAACCGTAGGAGCGGTTTTGGAGAAGAACATAAAAAAATGAAAAATCACACGAATAAAGTACTAGACTACTTCTGATTGACCGATTTTGATGAAAACATGGTGATTTTGGTCATTTTTACAATTTTAGATCTAGTAAATAAATCCAGCCCTGCTTGGAACCATCCCGTAAGTTAGATAACTCGTTTTGGAACATTGTAGTATGTACGTGAAAGATCAAGCAATAAAATTATATATGACTATTATTTTAGTTATTTCAATAATTTTTGTAGTTTTGACGGAAATATGTAAGTAAAATAACAAAATTGAAATACGAGTTGTGGTTTATAAGGAGAAGATTAACTAGAGATGGATAAGTAAGATTTAACTTTTCCCTTCCACCTGCAGATGACTCCCTCATTAACTTAGTGTGGAATATCTACTATCATATCATCACAACCTGTTCCGTAACAAGGCCACTAACTATGTTAGTATACGTAGAACTACACTAAGTTTGTTAACATTGTAGTGAAAGTATTGTGTACGGTGTTCAGTACCAATTTACTTTCTCGTGATCTGCTTATTCTAATAAGGTAGAACGGCGTTTCTCAAATTTTTATACTTTTTGTACCCTCTTGTTACATGAAAAAAATATGGTATGAAACACTCACACAACTTTCTCGTGCCAATACAAATAATTAACAATATAACCTAGGTAACATTAATAATAAACATAAGAAATAAACAAAAAGCCTCAAAAACATAACCTTATTTTAATCATGACTGAATGATGCAAAATGAAAACCAACCTTAGTTCGGCTTAATAATACGGATAATCACTCTTTCACGCTAAACTAGGCTCTGTTGAGAAAAATTATCTAAATAAAAGTTGTAGATCTGTTAATTTCCTATAAATTTGATTATACACTTTTGTCGTAAAATGTATACTAAGGCTGAAATCTTAAAAATCAATTTTTTTACAGATTTTCATAAACAGATAATCACTAATTACCGCTAAACTAAGCGTTATAAAAAAAGTTTTGAAATAAAAGTTGTAGGATTTTAAATTCTCTACAACTTTTATTATATACATTTTTGTGCTAATTTGCTGACACTTGCGCTAATTTGCGAAAAGCATTTACTTTCCACCCTGCAAATGACACCTTCACTTCATACACCACAGAGTCTGGCTAAACAGTGAAAGTCATTACTCTTAGAGGAGTTAACTGACTAGTGTATTTTACACCTCTACCTCTTTTGTTGTTAAATTGTTCAGTCAAATAATTGGCTGACTATGTGATAAGAAACAGAACTATTTTCTGTAGCTCTGGAACCAGCAGATTGAGTACAATCAATTTAACAATCCCTCGTTATGGGCTCCACACTCCACCTGCCCGTTATGGGCAAGTCATCCACTTACAATTAAAATTAGGTAATGTTTTTTTACCTTGTTTACTAATTTACTTGGCACCCAAAATATATATAACCTGCTTTCGTTGGAATTAAAAATCATAATTGTTACAATAGAAATCTTAGTAAATAGCAAAGTATTGGTTAAGTTAGTTAAGTTAGTGTAATAAGTAAGTTTTGTAAATTTTGAGTGCTACTGCTAATAGTTTATACTTTAGTTTTTTGATATTTATTTAAAAGTTTCCAACCCATTCTGGTAGATGGTTTTGTCCATAGTTGGATGGGATAATTTACACCACCTCTAGCCTAATAGGATAGTAGTTTACTGTAAGAAAATTTGTCTTCTTCTTCTTCTTCTACCTATTGCGGATTAGGCGTAACGCCTGTTTCAGCTTCATGCCATCTCTTTCTGGGTCTCCCCAGGCCTCGTCTTCCTTCCGGTTGATAGTTTACCGCCCTCACCGTAATCCTGTCTGGCGGCATTCTCTCGACGTGGTTCGTCCATCTGTCTCTGTACTTGGACACTTTTCCAATCAGCGATTCCTCTCTACCCAATTCTCTCCTTATTTCACTGCTACGAATCTGCTCTCTCAAGGAACATCCCTTCACTGCCCTCATGAATCTCATTTCTGCAGCCTCTACCTTTCTTAACTGAGCTGTTCGTAGCACCCAAGACTCACTGCCGTACAACACCAACGGCACCGCCATCACATCGTATAATCGCAATTGTGTTTCCCTTCGAGATTTCCTCCTGAAGGTCCTGTTGATGAAACCACAAACCGACTGAAATTTATTGACCCTCTGCAATATCTCGTTATCGTCTTTGTATGTGATACTGCAACCCAAGTAAACGAATTCGGAAACTTGCTCTAGAGTCTTGTCGTTCAAAACTATCTTTGATCGTATTGGGTCTTTCCCAAGGAATGCCATCACTTTAGTTTTGCTTGTCGACAACTCCATGGTATATTCTTTGGCTATTTTATCAAGAAGCAGAAGTGATTTTTGAAGATCCACTTCCGAGCTTTGTATTATCACCTGATTATCCGCGTATAAGAGAGTATTAAGATATGAATCTCTGGTTATTTTTATGCCTAGCAGAGCTTCTTGTTTCCATCGCCGTATTGCATCGTCTATATAAATATTAAAAAGTGTTGGTGAGAGGCCACATCCTTGTCTTAAACCTAAAGTTATTTGTGTACTTCTTGTCAATCGATCGCCTAACGCTACCACGATCTTCGTCCCTTTATAAATACTCTTTACCACTTGAATTAAGTGTAGCGGGTAGCCTCTCCTTTCAATTATCTGCCATAACAACTGACGGGAAACTTTGTCGAACGCCTTTTCTATATCAACAAAAGCTAGGTGCGTTTCCAGATTAAATTCCACTCGTTTTTCTATAAACTTTTTTTTCGTAAATAATGAAGAATTTAATCTATAATAATAATAATTTTATTTATTTATTTCCATAATATTAGACATTACATAAAAAATAAATTACGATAATACAAATTTTCTTACAGAAAATTTGTATTATCGTAATTTATTTTTTATGTAATGTCTAATATTATGGAATAAATAAATAAAATTATTATTATTATTATTATTATTATTATTATTATTATTATTATTATTATTATTATTATTATTATTATTATTATTATTATTATTATAGATTAAATTCTTCATTATTTACGTTAGCAAAAGAAAGTCGTGTGATTGTTTCACACCAAATTTTTAATTAACGATTGAAGAAACACATCATTAATTTTATGTATTATTATTATGACTAATGTAATACTACCTTCTATGGTAAGGCAAAAAGAAAATTGTTTTAATCAACTAACATCAAGATATTATTTATCTTTTTAATTTCTTATGATGAGCAGAAATGGTTAAGTTTTTAATTATGTAATTAGCAACTTTTTTTTAGGTTATGTAACTATGTGTTAGGTTAAGTTATCTCCACATAGAAACTAACTGTGCTAATTGGGAATGTATTATTGAACATACATTTGCGAATGTATGTTAAAAATTAATACTCATTAGCTTTATTTAATAAATGAAAATTTCCATTACGTATTACATTTTTTAACTGATAGTGATGTACCTACGTAAAATAATTTTCTGTTATGAAAAATAATATAATAATAATAGGCCCATTAATAGGCTAACAATAATTTGAACATTAGTGTTCTAGTCATTTTATTAAGAATTTTGTACGAAACACACGGACTTTCTCTTGCCAATGTAAATAATAAAACATATAACCTAATTTTAATCATGAGTGAATGACGATAAATTAAAAACAACCTCTGTATGAGTTAAAAATAGAGTTAATCACTAAATTTACGCTAAACTTGGGTCTCTGTAGAAAAACTAAGACTGTAATTTTTACAAAAAATCCCAAAATAAAATCCTAAAATAAAATTTTATAAATCCGATATTTTATAAATCCGATAATTTATATTTTTACCGATTTTGATGAAAAAACTACAGAACATCACTTTAGGTTGAACCTAAACTAAGCGCTGTACAAAAATATTGTAGGTTTTTTAATGTTCTACAAGTTTGATTTTAGCTAAAGCCCAGTCTCTCTTAGTTTGCTCCTAATGTAAACAAAAATAATGACGTCACTGAGCATGCGCATTATATCAAAATGTGTACACGCTGATTAAAAAGTAACAACAAAATACTTTCAAAAGTATTTAAATACAAAATACTTTTAAAAGTATTTTTATAAATGAAATTGTTAGGCCTACATCATATCATGACTGATGTTTTTAGTACTTTAAGTACCTATAATTTAAAAATTAGTTAACTTAATAGGAATACGACATCCGTAAAGTCGCAGACTCTAGCATGCACCTTGTAGTAGCTGGCTTTTGTTTGTTGACTGTAGGAGCAAACTAAGAACGACTAAACTGTAAACACTCTTGCTCTAGAATTCATATTAAGGTCGCAATCTTAAAAAGAATTCCTACGACTGCACAGCTGCCCCAAGAATTTTAGCAGACATTGGGCTTGTCCTATCTTGTAGAGCATAACAATGTACTACCAGTAAATTTTTGGGGCGGCTGTGCAGTCGGATTCTTTTCGATTGATTTTTTTAGATTGCTGCCTTAATAAGACCTATGAATTCTATAGCAAAAGTGTAGGTAAAATCAGAATTGTAGAACAAAAAAACCTACAACTTTTAGGCTATTTCAAACATTTTTTGTACAACTCTTAGTTTTGTATCAGTTAGTGAATTTCTGTATTTTTTCATCAAAATTGGTAAAAAATGTGATTTTTAATATTGCACCCTTAGTATGCATTTCGCAACAGAAGTATATTAAAAATAATAGGAAATTAAACAATCTACAATTTTTATTTCAAGCATTTCCTTCTAGAGAGCCTTCCGATTCATGAAAAAAACACTTGTTTTTAAACAGCAATTTTTTTTGAACCGTTGTGTGTAAAAACAATTATGATATAATCAAATTAAAGCTGTGGAGTAGTAGAATTATCATCCACACAAGAGATCGCCGGTTTGTAACATTATAAATAAGTTATACACAATTTATCATCATTCTTGCATTAATTTTTATTCTTTTTCATATATAATATTTTATCTTCTTTATTATTCTTATTTTTATATATTTAACAATTTGTAGTACATTTTCTTTTAACCATTTTTAGCAATGTAAACAAATTATATATGGTTTATTATTTAGAATGTATTTTGTTAATTTTTATCATTATCTCCAAAATCAAGATCTTGTGTCGTCATATTATTATTATTATTATCTGCATATTGTATATTATTACATGTTTATATATTTTAATATAACTATTAATTATACAAGATTAAATATGATGAGTTTGTGTCCGTCCTCTCATCTTGGAACCCAGAACACAACTTCAGAAAAATTATATAGTTTTCTTCTTTTCTTGTTACTTGAGTTACCTAGTAACGCAAATTTGCTTAAACTTCTTTACTACTTTTAAAATAATATTTTTATTTTTTTAACACATTGCTTGGATCAGCTGTGTTTACAGTATTATGTTTTGACAGACCAAAATATAGATATGTTTAATTGTACCAGTATTTTGGTATATTACAAAGCATATTTTACTGTTGGTTAGAGGATATACATTAACATTTTTCGAAATTAATAGTGTATTAAATATAATGAATTACACATGAAAAGTACCTATTTTTAACCACTTTTCAGTATACCCAACTTCAAGGTGCTATTACATTGTTCATGCGTACTTTAACCCTTTTAGTACCAGCGTCCTATTACTATGACGTCAGCAGTTTTATCAAAAAAATTCCGGCGTTGTCCTTTTATTAAAACGTTGACTAAAAAAATTCATAAAATTTTTATTTTCACTCAATTTTTAAAAACAACGTATGAAAATAATCGGTAAGAAATGTAGATTGAAAAAATACAAGTAGAGTTTTTTTTATGAATGCAACTGATTAATATTGATTAAAACAACTAAAAATAGGATTTTTAAACTTTTATCGCAGTATTTTTATTTTTTTACAATAAATAAATTATTTTTTGTAATTTTTTGCACAATTAACTTGTCTTTAAAGTGATATAAGTAAAATAGAGTAACATAATTTTTTAGAGTGATTTTCTTTAATAATTAAAAAGGAAATTTTCCCAAAAAATGACTACGTATCATTTTATTTTTAAATTGTAAGAAAATATGTATTCAAAGTTGAATGTCATACAAGATCAATTCATTATGAACAAAACAAAAAAGTCTTTAAAATACCTTGAAAAATAGCCTATTATGGATTAGATATTATATAAAATGCTACAAATTGCACAAAAGTAGGCTGGCATTTTCGGTAGGAACTCACAATATTCTCCTGGCACTGTAAGAGTTAAAATGTGTACGGCTACCATCTAATCCATGTGTTGTTGTTGTTGTTTAGGTCATCAGCCGAAAGGCTGGTTTGAACCTCTAGAGGTTTTACTAAGTAAAACGAGGAGTGAGGTGATTTACAATTGCCTTTCTCACTGAGTGAAAAGTTACGCTTATCAGCATGCCAGGCCCTCTGAAAAGCACATATTTTCCACTCTGCAAATGACACCTTCACTTCATTCACCACAGGGTCCAAATGTATAACGAAATTCATTACCTTCAGAGGAGACAACTCTGATTAGTGTCTTTTGCACCTCTACCTCTTCTGTTCTTAAATGATTCAGTCATTTAATTGGCTGACCATGTAATAAGAAACAGAACTATTTATTTTAGCCCTGCAACGAACAGATTGAGTGTAAATAATTTAACACTCCACCTGTCTGTTATGGGCATGTAATCCATGTAACCATCAATAAAACAAGCTTTAATTTGATGTATCGTAATTGTTTTTATATACAACAGTTCAAAAGATATATTACTGTTTAAAGATTGGTGTTTTCTTTCATGAATCGGACTATAGTTTAGCGTCAATTAGCGATTTGCCGCATTTTTAAGTCGAACAGAGGTTGATTTTCATTAACCATCATTCACTCATGATTAAAATTAAGTTATTTTTTGTTTTACATTGTTTACTCATATTTTTTTTTTTTAATCCCTAATTTGTGTACGCTGCAATCTGTTCAATTTAGAACAATAAGCAACCCCATGACCCAATGAAATGAGGATGATGTGTACGACGTGTAAATGAGGTGTAGTCTTGTGCAGACTCAGGTCGACCATTCCTGAGAGAGTATGGTTAATTGAACCCCAACTATCAAAGTACACCGGTAACCACTGTCTAGCATTAAAATTCGTATAAAAGTAACTACCTTTACTAGGATTTGAACCAGGAACTTTCGTCTCCGAAAATCAGATGTTAAACAGCTGATTTTGGCGACGACTTTACCTCTAGACCAACCCGGTGGGTTTACTCATAATTAAACATAGGTTATAGTGTTAATTTTTTACACTGGCAAGAAAAAGTCGCGTGACTGTTTCACACCAGATTTTTTTGAAGTATTGAACAATTTTAATAAATCTGCGTTAAACAATAAAATTTAGTTGAGTTTGATTCTTTGATTTGAAGAATTGGAAAATACTGGAATATTTAATGTGATTTAAGAAATACATTTTACTGAATTTGTGTTGATTCATTGTCCTTTTAAATCATGATAAATTTAATACCCTTAATTTATTATTTATATTTAGAAGCCGTATTATTAGCCTGTAAGATTACTTAATGACTTTTAAATGTTAAAGATGATATTCAAAGCAAATCGATTATCATTTAAATTACTATAAATAATAGAGGTATAAATAAATTACTGCGTTATTAAATCCAAAAAAAACAAAAACATTAATAGGGAATTTGTTTCGAAATTAAAACAATAAAAAACTGTATAAATTATAACCTAAGATAACTGAAAAAACCTTCATTGTTGTCTGAGTCCTGTACAAACGAAAATATCCCTTTTCAAAAAGTTTATTTTGTCAAATTTGTTGATTTTTTGTAATAAGTAACTTTACACTTTACTAACTTCATTAGTAAGTTACTTATTATGGCGTATTTATTCTCTTTCCCTTAAAATTGTATTAGTACTAACAGTCTGAAAATAGTATCTTAATTACAAAGTAGGCCAACTCCCTATGTTGGTTACAAACACGGCCTACTCCATATTTCAATTGCAATAATTTTCTTCTTTAATTGAATCCATAAAACCAAAATAACTGTGGTTTATGGTTTTTTAGATCAAAATTGATCTATCAAAGAAAAATCAGGTGACATACAAAAATAATTTTATGCAAACCAGTTTGTTTGCTCTCCTGAAAAATTTTGAAAAATGGAGTTGGCCATCTTTGTAACTAGGCTACTGAAGTCTCCAAAAATCTGCTATTAAACAGCAGACTCGTGGCAATAAATTTACCTCTAGATCAACCCGGTGGGTCAAGTATAAAAAGAGACTAAATTTATGAATTATATTCATAAAATTCCTATAATATTTGTTTTGTGTTTCAGGTGATGAAGATAAACGTCCTCCTGTTAGATTACAAAGAAGTTTAAGCGATCGCCAGAGCGGTTCTTGTGATGTTAGAACACAATTTAACGATACAATGAGATTACGAGTAAGACAACCACGTACAGATTCAAGAGAAATGTTTACATCTGAAGAAATATCGAATAATTCAGAAATAAAATCGAAACGATTATTAAGTCCAAGTCGACCGAGACCTAAAGAACCACCACCACCACCACCACCCCCACCTCCGCCTCCTCGACAAATATTTCCGTTTACAAAAGAAGAACTTGAACAAATAAATAATCAAGTTATTTACAAAAAGACTGATGATGATATTCAAGAAATCGAATCAGATCAAGAAAATTCAATTAACGATTCAAATTCTGAATCGTCGATTACTAAACCGTTACCAAAAAATATCACATTTAGATCTGAGGCATCAGTCCGATTAACTGTACCATCTGGTGATCCAGAACCGGAAAAAACCAATACGAATGATGAAGATGAAAATGATATAGATCCAATAGAAAATGCCGGACAAACATGTACAATAGTAACCGTTTCTCCACCGTCATCGAATACACCGAACCGAAGAACTTCAATATTAATAACAAATGAAGAACCATCTACCACATTAAATATTAATAAAACATCAGTATTAATAGGAAATTTTATAACAAACGATAATAATAATATTATATTATCAAATAATAATAATGATAATACTCCGTCAAGTGATAATAATGATAATAAAGTTACTATTAGTGTAGGTGGATCAATATCATTTTATCAACCAATTAAAAGTCCGACGACGGATCATTTAGAAAATAAAATATCATCATCTGTTGTACCAATTAAACAGAAATCACATTCTGTTCCTGAATATCGGAGTACTGTTCTTGTTTTGGATTCTTCTACTACTAAAACTATATCTTCATGTTCTACAAATGAATCTCCAATTTCTTCATTATTTACCAGTAATAGATGTAACCGTTCTACTATTGATGTCTCCGCTGAACAAGAACTTAATGAATTAATTAGACAAAAGGTAAACTTATTTTTTATTTATTTATTTAGGTACTAATAATTATTTTTTAGTGGTTATTAGTTCACCTCTTTCTCTTTCTCCTCCTCCTCCTCCTCCTTATCTTCCACCACCTTCTCTTCCTCCTCCTCCTCCTCCTCATCATCATCATCATAATCATCATCATCAGCCCGTCCCACTACCCAAAACTCTTCTTGTGTTTTGAGCTCTCTTTACAATGTCAGTTTCTCCCCCTCTCCCTTAGATGCCTCCTTTCCTCCCTTCCACCCTCCTTATCTGTGCTCTATCTATTCTGTTCTTCTTTCCTGATCCTCTATCTCCTCTATTTTTCTCCACTTCCCATTTTAATTATTTTTTGTTTGATTATTTAGGTAGTATAGTCACTTGAGTCACAAGTTTGCCCTTGTTTGCAACGAGGGGTAAAGGGGGAACAGCATCAGTGCGCATGCGCAACTGCTTTAATTTCAGTACAACAAACATAACAACTTATACTATACCCAGAGTATATTGTACAGTATATCGCGGAACCTTTTGTAAGTTAACTGTACAAATATAACTGTTTGTTAACATAAACAGAAATGTTGGTTTCTCGAAAACATGGTCGAACTATTCACAGTGCTGAACGAAATATAATAAGCAATGTAATAAAATGTTGTGAATTTGAAGCTAAACAAAAATGCCTATCCGTGCCTCTTTACAAAAGCCGTCAGCAAGCGGCTAACTACTGTGATGTTTCTCTTTTCACAATTCGAAATATAAAGAAGGAAGTTAAAGACATTGAAGAAGCTAATTCTTCATCAACAGTTTTGTTGACACCTGGTAAAAAAAGAAAATGGTTAGTTAGATTAGGGTAAATAGTGAGACTGATAGTGAAGACGCCAGTGACAGCGATAGTAAAGAAGGCAATTCATTCGTAGAAAATTTTGTTCCAATGGAATACAGTAGCTGGTAATTACAGTAAATTAAACATTTCTAGTCATGTAATAATTAAGCTACAGGCAATTTTACTGGTCACATTTATTTCTTATAAGGTTTATGAAGAAAACATTTTCTTGGAATAAACCACAACTTACAAAATGTATGTAAAAACTGCACGGTAGTGAAATGTACGAATAGTGTTTCACTGTTGAAGTTGGCAGCACTTCAAATTTTCACTTCCCTTCCTCACAGTCCATCCATATGCAAAAGGTAATCTTGTGACTTCGGTATCTATACTAATAATTTTATTATTTAGTGGTTATCCTCCTCCTCCTCCTCCTTCTCATTTACATCATCACCCTCTCCCACTCTCCAACACTCTCCATGCATTTTGAATTCTATTTTCATCACTGGATGGCGATATTAAGTGGCGAAGAAAAACCTTAAATTGTTGGTAGCCCTAAAAAGGGCCATTATGTGTGTTTCTGCCAGGTTGGACAGAGTTGGTTAATGATCCTGAAAAGAGCTGGTGAAAACCTTAAGGAGTTAGTTCTAGAAGGACCTCTGTTTTGGTTTTGAAGGACACTGGTGTAAGCAGCACAATGGCTGCTGCAAGATCCATGGCCCAGGTTGAAGGCCCTAAATTTTTTTTGTTTAATGTCCGACTTTTCTGCAATTACTGCAAATGCAGACAGTGAAGGATGAAATGATTTTTTTGTAACGTATGAAAATATGCCGTGCCTGAATGGGATTTGAACCCAAGACCGCATGGCCTAAAAGGCCCAATTAAAACCTTAGTGAATTGGTCCTGAGAAGAACCATTGTGCTGGTCTTGGAAGAGACTGATGAAGGCAGCATATGGCTAGAGTGGCTACTGTTGCGAGAGAACCAGGGTTTGAACCAGAAACCTTTGTCTCTAAAAATCAGCGTGAAATAACTGTATCACGCCGATGACTTTACCAAAGACTAACCCATTGGGTTACTAAAATATAAATTTATACATAATATAATATTAATTTGTAGTTTATACAACGAGAGATGACAGTAATACTCGTGGCATTAGAATGCGACTACGGCTTCACTGGTGACTGTGTTTATTACTTTCTCTTGCCTATATAAATATATAGGAAGGAAAGTATTGTTTTCATGTCGATTTTTCGAAATCGAGTTTTCACCGGATCTATACGTTTTCAGACCCCCTGAACCCAAAAAACATGTTTTTAGCGATTGGTCTGTGTGTGTGTCTGTGTGTGTGTCTGTGTGTGTGTGTCTGTGTGTGAACAGAATATCTCAAGAACGGAACATCGTACGGACTTGAAACTTGAAACTTAAGTTACATACCACTACCGGACGCGACACGAACATTTTCATCAAAATCGGTCAACCGGAAGTAGTAGTTTATTCGTATAATTTTTCAGTTTTTTGCGATTTTCTCAAAAACTGGTCCTACGATTTTTTTTAAAATCGCCTATTTTACTCAATTTTTTATTCTCTACAAGATAGGGTAGGCGCCATGTTTGCTGAAATTCTCGGTGAGGCTGTTTTCACGTAAAAACGTTGTTTTTTAAGATTACGGCTTTAATATAAATTTTAGCGCAAAAACTTGTATAATAAAAGTTGTAGAGAATTTAAAAACCTACAACTTCTGTTTCAAACATTTTTTTGTATGACGCTTAGTTTAGCAGTAATTAGCGATTTTCTGATTTTTTCTCACGAAAACGTGTGAAAAATCGATTTTTTTAAGATTTTGGCCTCAGTATGCATTTTACGACAAAAGTGTATATAACCAAATTTATAGGAAATTTAAAGATCTACAACTTTTATTTAACGTATTTTTCTCTACAGAGCCTAGTTTAGCGTGAAATAGTGATTTTCCGTATTTTTAAGCCAGATTGAGGTTGATTTTCATTTTGAGTGTTTCACTCATGATTAAAATAAGGTTATGTTTATTGAGGTTAGTTTTTTGTTTATTTCTAATATTTTATTACTAATGTTAAATTATATTGTAAATTATTTGCATTGGCAAGAGAAAGTTGTGTGAGTGTTTCACACCAGATTTTTAATAAACAATCTATTTGTACTCATTCACAAACAAATTCAAATATGCTAAAAGGCCCTCGGGCTAGCCCAGACAGTCAGCTGGTAGAAATTCGCTATTATTTGTTAAGTAACACGGGTTGGGCAAGCGACTTTGTATGGTGACCAGTTGACAACCGTGTCAAAAAAATGCTACAATTCTATTTGCAGCACATACTTTATGGGTTGAAAAATAACATTATAATAATCTACATGTGAATTGTTATGCTGGAAGTCAGTCAGTAGCAGTGATCAGTAATTCATGAATTTTTTTGTCATTAATCTCTTAAATGGTTTGACGCAGTTCTCCAAGCTGTTCTATTTTGCACAAGTCGTTTCATATATATATATACCTGTAACATCCTACATCTTTTGTAACTTACTTTAAATATTCTAACCTTTGCCTCCTCCTACAATTCACTCCCTCAATATTACCCTCTATTATTGATAGCCCAATACCTGGATATCTGAAGATATGCCCCACTAGCCTATTTTTTCTTCTGATAAAATGTTTCCAAAAACTTCTTCTTTCATCCACAAATCAAACTAAGAACCAATTAATCTAAGAATCAAACTAAGAACCAATCTTACTAAGAATCAATTACTAAGAAAACCCAATTAATTAGTTAATTATTACTAAGAATCAATCTAAGAACTTCTAAATTACTTATTTTGTCCACCCACCTAATCTTTAACATTTTCCTATAACACCACATTTCAAAAGCTTTTGTCCTCATCCTTTCTCCAGCCACTATCACCCACGTTTCGCTCCCGTATAATGCTACACTCCAGACATAATGTTTTAAGAAATTTTTCCTAATCTGTAAATCAATGTTTGTAGTCAGTAAGCTGATTTTCATTTCGAAGGCCCTTCTAGCTTAAGCAATCCTTCTTCTGATATCTATTGTGCTTCTACCTATCCTTTGTTATCCTTCTATCCTTTGTTATTTTACTCCCTAGATAGCAGAATTCCCCAACTTCCTGTATGTTTTCGTTGCCTACCTTTAAATTTCCCATCCCTTGTAAGCCACTCTTGCTACTGCACAACACCTTCATTTTATTCTTATTAATTTTCATGAAGTAATCCTTTCTCATAATCTCATCCATTCGATTTGAGATATCCTCCAGTTCTTTCGTTGTCTCCACTAATTCTACGATATATTCAATGAATCTCACCATTTTTATTGTTTCTCCTTGATTTTTTATTCTTTCATCAAATTTTTCCTTCACCTAGTTTATAGCCTCCTCTATACACAAGTTAAAAAATAGTGGTGACAATGAAAATCCGTATTGTACAACTTTTCTTACAGCAGCTTCGTTTTCATACCCTTCAATTCTCAAAACAGCCGTTCGATTCTTATTCAGACTGTAAATAACTTTCCTTTCTTTGTATATAATTCCTAGCCTTTTCAAGGTTTTAAACATTTTATAAGTTATTATAGTATAGTTTTATATTGAATTTAATGTTTATTAATTCATTTTATTTTTATATTTTTTTTTAAAAGGTTGACCCAGTAGAAGCTGTACGAAAAAATTTAGTTCCTCATGTATGCGGCCTTGGTAGAAGTCAAGGTTCATTGATCGATTCTCAAGAGCATTTCAATGAAGATAATGAAGATTCAAAAGATAGTTCAAATGGAAGTCAACTAGATGAAAACGGTTCGAACATGAATTCTCAAACGAGTATAGAAGACGAAGTATTTTTGAATGAAACAAAATTATATTCTTCAGAACAAGATAAACAAGACGATGAAGTGGAAGTACAAACATATTTTGAAGACAGTCATTACGATACATTACGAGATCCAATTTATGAAGAAATAAGTGAAGATATTTCGGATACACCTCCACCTTTACCGTTATCTCCACCACCTGCACGATCAATATTTGAAGGTGCTTCTAAGTATGATATTCTTAATTACCTAGTCGGTGCCAAAGAACGAGGCATCATTCCTGAAGATCAGACTGAACCTGAAGATGAAGCATCTCCTCAGCACTCGAGGATTAATTCACTTGATTTAAGTAGTCGTATTAGTCACCTGAGTAATGCTAGTGATTCAAGTGAAGATTCTTGTAACCTTGTCATTTCAACACCTGACACTGCATCTATCTCATCTGATTTGGTAAGTGGAAATCATAAATATCATTGTAATAACTATACTACTTGGCCTACGCCCTTTAATTTAATAATAATTAATAATTTATTAATTTTATAGTCAGTGGCGGCCCCAGAAATTTTTTCCTGGGTGGGCCCACTTATAATATGTTAATTTTTTAAGTTAAAAAGTTGCTGTTTGTACGTAATGTACATTATTTTTACCTATGTAAAACATATATATAGTTGTCTATGATTTTATAAATTGAATACATGTAGATAACTGATTAAGTACATTCTATCTTTATTTCAGGATTAGTATTGAATAAACAAATACAACCTTGTAATTTTTATAAGAAATTTACTAACTTGAACACTTTAAATACAGTACATGAGTTACAAAAACAGTATGAAAATATAAAAATCAAGTCCAAATCCATTACGTTGGTCAAAATTATGAAGAAATAATAATACATAAACTAGTCAACTCTCGATTATTGTTTACTTGAAAACAAACTGAACTGTAGCCGTCTTCCTTTTTGAGCTGCAAACTCATCCACAACTGGATCTGGATCCGACATTAAAGGAAAACTTAACTCTCTTTCTCTTTCTATGGATACAATCGCCAGGTTACTAAGTCTTTGCCCTGCCATAGATGCCCGTAGATAAGGTTTAATTCATCTCATTTGCGATACGTAAATATCGTAACCATAATTGTTTTCCATCATGTTGTGAATAAAAATCCTCGTTGTTTTATTGTTTCAGTCAAGTCATATTAAAAATGGGTGGGTTCCACTATAAACAGCCACTGTTTATAGTGGAACCAGACTTTTTGTATCAGGGTGAATAGAGGGCAGATAAATGATGAGATATTACGTGGAGTAAGACATGGCTGCATCCTTTCATCTTTAATATTCAACTTGTATTCTGAGAAAATCTTTAATGAAGTTGTAATATGATGTGAAACATCTTGTTTAGCGGAGTCTGGATAAATAACATTAGATATACTGATGACACCATTTTAATTTTGGCTGACATCCTGGAAGGTTTACAGCGATTGATGGAGTGGGTAACACAGTGCAGTCAGTGGTTCAGACTCAGTATTGATGTTCTGCAGTAAACAATAAATATTGCTTTAAGGGTTGAACACGATTTTCATCCCCTTAGGGATACATCATTTTCAAAATGGTTAAGGGGTAATTTTTGTAGTTGAACTATATGTAACATCTCCACCGAGTTTCAGTCATATGCTTGTCTGGAACTTAGTAAATGGAAAATATTGGTAAATATTGATCTCCATTAATTTTGATATTCTGCAATCATCCCATTTAGGTTCAGTTCCATTCTTATATCCTCATTTGAGGATATATTCTCAAATGAGATGTTTGGCAGAAAGCTAAATTGTTGATAAAGTCATCAGCTGAAAGGCTAGTTTGAATCTAGAGGCTTCACTTAGTAAAACTAGAAGTGAAGTGGTTTACAATTGCCTTCCTCGCTGAATGAAAAAGTAAGCTTATTAGCGTGCCAGGCCCTCTGAAAAGCATTTAATTACCACACTGCAAATGGCACCTTCACTTCATTCACCACATGTTCTAATTGTATAATGAAATTCATTACTCTCAGAGTAGATAACTATGAGTAGTTTTTTTACACCACTACCTTTTCTGTTCTTAAATGCTTCAGTCATGTAATTGGCTGACCATGTGATAAGAAACAACTTTTTTTGTAGCCCTGGAACTAGCAAATCGTGTGCAAATAATTTACCACTTCATCTGTCTGTTATGGGCAATTTTTAGTATATGATATTAGTGATTTGAACACAACCATAATTAAATTTTTATCAATATTTTTATTATGATTCTGCATAGGTACGTAAAAGCAGTGCTGAAATCGAAAGAAATGATTCTGGAGTCGGATCAGAAACCAGTAAATGCTCTAGAAGTAGATGGCAACATTTACCTGCAAGTTGTATCAGAGAAGATCAACAACATAGCTGTGAAGATTGCGAACAACCGGTTGAGACTCAAGTTACAGATAGGTAAATATATCTACAGTTGAGCCGTTCTTAGTTTGCTCCTACTGTCAACAAACAAAAGCCACCTACTACAGGGTGCACGCTAGAGTCTGCGACTTTACGGATGTCGTATTCCTATTAAGTTAAACTATTTTTTAAATTATAAGTACTTAAAGCACTTGAAACATCAGTCATGATATGATGTAGGCTTAAAAATTTCATTTAGAAAAATACTTTTAAAAGTATTTTGTTGTTACTTTTTAATCAGCGTGTACACATTTTGATATAATTCGCATGCTCAGTGATGTCATTATTTGTTTACATTAGGAGCAAACTAAGAGAGGCTGGACTGTAATCATTTTATTTCATAACTGTTTTTAAATATTAAACGAATGTGATTGTAGAAATTTTTTTATAACGGTGTTTCAAAAAGGACGCACTGTGATTACAGTGACTACAGATTTTTTTTGAGGAAACTAAATACATAAAGAACACAAAAACAGCCCTACATCACCTGAAGACATAATTGAATGGCTCAACAGAAAAACGTTGCAACTGACAAAATTTACAAAAGTGAGGTTTCAGTGGAATACGTTCTATAAATCCTCTATTTGGTAAAAATAGTGAATTCTAACGGTTAGAATTGTAACTAAAATTTCGGAAATTCTTGAAACAAAATCGTCATACAGTGAAAAATCATTATACAGCTAAGAATCAATGGTATATTTTATTTCTGTAAAAAGTTTTTTTATTTTATTAAGTGATGATGCCTACATAAGCCTTGGGCTTGTGCATAGGTAATGATATGTGGTGATTTACAGATGAAAAAAATGCCAGACCTGACTGGGAATCGAACCCAGGACCCTGGCATATTAGCCAGTTGCGCTGACCACTACACCACGGGCCGGCCAATTTGTTTTTGCTACTTGCAACGTTTTTCTGTTGACCGATTCAATCCAGAAAAATTGGGAAATTTGATAGCATCAAGTACCTCAGAGAGATAATACAACCACAGACCAGCGAAAAGGAAGCGATTAACAACATATGAGGAAAGATGGCTGCTGCACTTCAAGGAACTCACCACTTGTATAAGAAAAAAAACACTCTCAAGACAAGCCAAGATCAGACAAAATAATACTCTGAAAAAACCTGTGTGTCTGTACATGAGTGAGTGCCTTAGAATGACCGGGAAGGCTGGTCTAAAAGAAGCAGAGAAATTTGAGAGAAAAATCCTACGCAAGGTATGGGCCTGAAGATAGATAGATAATAAAGGTTACGATGTCGAGAAGAACTGTACAAGAGAAATTAATGATTAATGGAAATGATTAGAAAAAGAAGATTAAAATTTAACAGACACTATTATAGAATGGATGACAACCAGTTGACAAAACAAATTTTTAAAACAGTAAGCAATGTTTGCCACATTCACGTAATTGGTGACTAGCTCACCTCTCATCATGCGATCCTGGGTTCGAATCCCACTCAGGCACGGCATATTTTCATACGTTACAAAAAATAATTTCATCCTCATTACGCACAGTTACACCCCAACGTCGTCGCTAATGACCTTGCAGTTGATGCAACGCTAACAAACGAATAAAAAAAAGAAAAAAACAGCGAACAATAGACCTAAGGTGTAGGATAAATTGTTTAAAGAAGTCAGAAACGATCATAAGAAAACCAGAATAAACTGAGAAAATTAAATGAACCAAACAAAAATCAGACTACTAATTACGGATTTTAAGGGTTTCCATGAAGAGCAAAAACAAACACTGGTGTACAGAAGAAGGAGAAAAGCATACAGTGAGTGAATACTGAGAATGTGGGCTGCTAAAAGAGCTTCCAGAAATGTCTAAAGACATTTCACATAGTCTAAAATTGGCCCTACATGAAAAAAGAAATTTGAATAATGTACACTTCATTTTGAGATTACATTGTCAATCTTAAAAACCCATAGTTTGTACGAAAAAAACTTTAATTTTTAAGTAATTTTGTCTCCAAAATTGATAAATTACTCACTTTTTGGCTTTAAGGGTTACAAACATGAAGATCAGTTTGAAAATTTAAGTATCAAAAATTATTAAAATTTTTTCCCTGTTTTCATACATTTACACTGTACACTTTGTAAGGACAATAAATTTAAATAACTTTATATCAATATTTCTTATCAAATATCCTATACTGTAAAAATATAAATAATATTTTTCTTCCTGGTAGCATTTTTTGTGACAAAATATTTTGCAAAAGGTCAACATCTTTTATTGATTAATGCTAGAAACCTGTCTGCTTAACTGGTAGCTACATTTCAATGAACTAGGCTTGTTTTTGTTACAATTATAACTGGTTAACTATGTAAATTTAATGTTACTTACATTTATTATAATACCATGCGTTCGGAAAGTCGCTGTGCACCAAGTGACATGACAGGGAATAATTTCATGGCTAGGTTGGTAGCTCTGTGCTGTTCAATTGTTGCCGAACACGTCGAGGCCTGTCAGTCATTGAGTTGAAGTTGTATATGTTTCATTTATTGCAGTTCTGTTGCACGTTTTTTGTTGTTGGACGCGATGGTTCTTTCAGTAGAGGAGCGCATTTTCCTCGTTGAATACGTATTTCGCGAAGGTGACAAGTACAGTGATTTAGTGAAGCGCAAATTTTCTGAAAAGTTTCCAGATTCAATTATTCCTCACCGTAATGCAGTACGAACACTGATAGAAAAATTTCGGGCAACTGGCTCTGTTGAGGACGCTGAACGTAGTGGTAGGCCCCCTAAGCTAGACGAACAAAAGCTGCTGGATATTTCTGATTCTATGGCACAAAGTCCAAAAAAATCAATGCGTAAGTTAGCACAACAGCATAATATCGGACTTGCTACCGCACATAAAGCTGTCAGACAAGAACTTAAACTATTCCCATACAAAGTGAGCTGTGTTCAAGAGCTGAAACCTTCAGATAATGACAAGAGACTAAATTATTGTCATTGGTTTCAACGTTTCATCAACCAAAATTCCGAAGACATCCTTGACGTAACGTTTTATACAGATGAAGCGTGGTTTCACTTGGGAGGGTATATAAGTTCACAAAATACTCGAGTATGGTCGACAACTAACCCTTGCGCTTTACATGAACTTTGAACAGTCCTTACACGAAGCAAAAATTGGAGTCTGGGTTGCTGTGAGTAGAGCACGTATTGTTGGACCATTTTTTTTTGCAAACACAATCAATAGTGAACGTTATTGTTCTGATATTTTAGAGAACTTTACGCATCAAATAACACAAGTGGAAATGAATAATGGTTGGTTCCAACAAGACGGGGCAACAGCACATACATCTAACATCTCAATGGCTTTCCTGCGCAACGTGTTTGGTGAACGAATAATTTCAAAGAATTTGTGGCCTGCAAGATCTCCTGATCTGACTCCCCCCGATTTCTTTTTATGGGGTGCGGCGAAACAAACTGTGTATCGGAACAAACCACACACGATTGACGAACTTAAAGCCGCAATAATGGCATACATTCAAGGAATCACTGTTCTTCAGTTGCGAAAGGTGTTTGCAAACAAAATGAAACGAGTGCAATGCTGTATTGATGCCAATGGAGGTCATTTCGAACACCTTCTATAAACAATGTAATCACGGTTTAACAATGTAATTAAGGTATTGAATAAATTTTTTTCCAAAATGCTTAGTCATTTCTTTATACATATTTTCATAAATCCATAGTCACAATTCCAGTGCACAGCGACTTTCCGAACGCACGGTATTATGATATTTTCATTTTAATAGTATTGAATGCACATATCTAAATGAAGTGATGAAACTAAAATATCACACAAACAAAAGGTTTATTTTTGTTTTGCTTTTATTTTTCATCGGGACTGTACATTTCTGACAACCACCCAATTTGATTGTTGCTTTTTGCTGTAATATTTGACGTGGATTAGGCATGAGTTTGAACAAGTGAACAGAAACCACTGGTAGAGTTTGTTCATGGATGGCGGTTGGCTGGTCACCATACAAAGCTGTTTGCCCGACCGATGTTACTTAACAAATAATAGCAACTTTCTACCAACTGACTGATTGGGCTGGCCTGAGGGCCACAGACAAAAGTTGAAGAATTTGGTTACAAAAAAATCTGGTGTGAAACACTCACACAACTTTCTCTTGCCAATGCAAATAATTAATAATAAACCTAACATTAGTAATAAAACATAAGAAATAAACAAAAAACTAACCTCAACAAACATAACCTTATTTTAATCATGAGTGAATGATGCAAAATGAAAATCAACCTCAGTTTGGCTTAGAAATACGGAAAATCACTCTTTCTCTCTAAACTAGGCTCTGTAGAGAAAAATGCTTTAAATAAAAGTTATAGATCTTTTAATTTTCTATAAATTAAACTATATACACTTTTGTCGTAAAATGCATACTAAGGCCGAAATCTTTAAAAAATCAATTTTTCACACATTTTCGTGAGAAAAAAAACAGAAAATCGCAAATCACCGCTAAACTAAGCGTTATACAAAAAATTGTTTGAAATAAAAGTTGTAGAATTTTTAATTCTCTACAACTTTTATTATATAAAGTTTTGCGCTAAAATGCATATTAAAGCTGTAATCTTAAAAAAACAAGGTTTTTACGTGAAAACAGCCTCACCCAGAATTTCAGCAAACATGACGCCTACCCTATCTTGTAGAGAATAAAAAATTGAGTAAACCAGGCGATTTTAAAAAAAATCGTAGGACCAGTTTTTGAGAAAATCGCAAAAAACTGAAAAATTATACGAATAAACTACTACTTCCGGTAGACCGATTTTGATGAAAATGTTCATGTCGCGTCCGGTAGTGGTATGTAACTTAAGTTTCAAGTTTCAAGTTCGTACGATGTTCCGTTCTTGAGATATTCTGTTCACATACACACACACACACACACACACACACAGACCAATCGCTAAAAAACATGTTTTTTGGGTTCAGGGGGTCTGAAAACGTATAGATCCGGTGAAAACTCGATTTCGAAAAATCGACATGAAAACAATACTTTCCTTCCTATATATTTATATAGGCAAGAGAAAGTAAAAAAACAACGTATACTGTAGACCCATGTGTAACGGACACTACTGGGGTAGGATCTAATCCATTTTATCCGGCGGCAATATTTTTCTTGTCGATTTTTCACCTACATGTTTTCAGGCCCTGAAAAGAACATGTTTTTACCGAATAGATTTGTGTGAGAACAAAGTATCTCAAGAACGGAATATCGTATGAAGTTGGAACTTGGAGTTCAAGGTAAGCACTACTAGGGGGCCCCGACACTATCATTTTCATCAAAATCGGTCAACCAGAAGTATTAGTTTATTCGTGCAATTTTTTCACTTTTTTGTGATTTTCTTATAAACGGTTCCGTTTATTGCTCTACACCCCATGACTCCTAGATCCTTGACTCTAGCACATGCATGACTATAATGATTATGCATGACTCCTGAAATTTTTGAGCAGGCTCTGCTCTTGTGGTAAAAAAATTTTTTTTTTAAGATTTGTGATCTTAATGTATTATGCATTCTAGAGCAAAAGTGTATTAAATCAAAGTTTTAGAGGATTTAAAACTCTACAACTTTTATCTAATAGCAGTTTTTCTACAACACTTAGTTTAGCTTCAATTAGTGATTTTCTACATTTTCCTCAGCAAAATTGATAAAAAATTGGTTTTTTTAAGTTTATGGCCTTGGTATGCATTTTATGACAAAGGTGTACACAACAAATTAAAATTATAGATAATTTAACTCTTTATAGGGTAGTACAACGGGGAAAAAATATACATGCTGTAAAATGTTAAATTTTGTTTTATAGGGTCTTGAATAATGTGTTTTTAGTGCCTGTACAGTAAGATATTTCTTTTTTTTATGTTAAGCCATGTTAAGTACATTATTACCAAGGAACATTTATTGAACTTATTGAGTCACATAATGTTTAGTGGTAAGAATGCTTATTGAAACAACTTGTATTCCTATATAACATATACCTATATAAAAATGTATGAAATAAATAATCTCAACTTTATATTAGCATGAATACTTGCTTTCCCCAAAAAAAAACTCGAATTTTCTAAGCACTCTACAAAAGTTATAACAAAACAATACGGTTGCGTACGCTGGTATGAATCCTTGCCACATTCGTGTAACTCATAAAGCAAATGGTCGCTGTGCACTAATTTCAAAATGTGGATAACTTACTTACCAGTGAACATCTATAAAACCATAAAATGCCAAAAGGTTTCAACTGTATAGCTTATTCTTTAAAAAAATTGACCTTATTGCCAATGGTAAGTATACTTACCAAAGACCTGCAAAGGGTTAATTCCCACAACTTTTATTTCAAGAATTTTTTCCACAGAGCCTAGTATAGCTTCAATAAGTGATTTTTTGATATTGTTACTTTCTATAAAGGTTGATTTTCATTAAGGATTATTTACTCCTCATGGTTAAAATTTGGTTATGCTTTTCATTTCACTTATAGGTTATATTTTTTATTATTTAGACTAGAGAAATTCATGTGAATGTTTCACATCAGATATTTTATTAATAGAATGGTGTTAGTATACTGAAATATTTTTTAAAGAAAAAAATAATATATAAGGCAATAACAAAATTAGGTCTTCAATTTTGTATTTAACCCACCGGGTTGGTCTAGAGGTAAAGTCGTCGCCAAAGTCAGCTGTTTAACAGCTGATTTTCTGAGACGAAGGTTCCTGGTTCAAATCCTAGTAAAGGTAGTTACTTTTATACGGATTTGAATGCTAGACAGTGGTTACCGGTGTACTTTGATGGTTGGGGTTCAATTAACCATACTCTCTCAGGAATGGTCGACCTGAGTCTGTACAAGACTACACCTCATTTACACGTCATACACATCATCCTCATCTCATTGGGTCATGGGGTTGCTTATTGTTCTCAATTGAACAGATTGCAACGTACACAAATTAGGGATTACAAAAAAAAAAAAAAAAAATTTGTATTTATATAATAATGAAATAAGTAAGATAGCCTGTCTTTTCTAATGAATATTTTTATCCAGTAAAATAAGAACAAACAATGTGTTCTGGTTGGTAAGTCAACAGAAACCACAATCTGTTATGTAATTTAAACCAGCAATGTATATATCATATTTCTTCTTTCAAACTACATTCACACTATTTTTTTAACTAGTTAAAACTATTTCTAAAGATTATTATTATTTGTAATGTGTAATAATAATGTTAATAATCATTTTGAAATTATTTTTTTTAATTTTAACACAATGTAATTTCAAAACTTATTATTATGTATTTAAATAACTATTTTATTTCATAATTATTAAGTTAATTTATATAGATAAATTTACAAATAAAAATACATTTTTGCTGCCTCCATTGCATAGTTATTTGTGTTCTAATTGTTTGTGCACAAGTACGAACTTTTTTTTTAACGGCATCCAGGAGACTCCAAAACGGAGTACAAGACATGTCACGATAAAATGAAAAGTCTAAATTTTAACAAGATGTTGAAAATTAGGTACCAATAATTTATTATTACTATTAACTTATTTCAATAAGCGTGTCACCCAACCATTTGTATCAAATAATACACAATTTAGCTAAATGTTTAATTAGAAGTTTACTATATATTTTTCAATCAAAAACTATTTAGAAAAGAATCTGGTACTTTCTGTGGTTGCTTTACTTATTAGGGTTTGACTAATTATTACATGTTTAAACCACAGTACGCTGCAGTTGCTTATGACCAAGAATTTGACACAATTTTATGTATTTTCCCAAAAGTAAATGCTGTAATGATTATGTACTCAGCTGATAGGTAGAAAACACGCAGTTGACAAGTCACTTGCTAATTTTTCCTCTCGACACAATTATCAAAACATTAGATGTTAAAAAATTACATCATTTAGGTTAAACTGTCTTTTCAAAACACCATAATGTTTTGAAACCAAAAACCAATCTATTAACTGTTAAATCTTCGTTTTGTAGTTTTAAACTAAAAAGTTACTCGCTGTTAACTAAATGTTTAATTAGAAGTTTAATATATTTTTCAATCATTAACTATTTAGAAAAGAATCTGGTACCTTTTTCTGGTTGCTTCCCTTATTAGGATTTGAGTAATTATTACATGTTTAAACCAATGTGCACTGCAGTTGCTTATGACCAAGAATTTGACAGAATTTTATGTATTTTGCCAAATATAAATGCTGTAATGATTATGTACTCAGCTGATAGGTAGAAAACCCGCAGTGACAAGTCACTTGCTAACCTTTTCCTCTTGACACAATTACCTAAACATTAGATATTAAAAAATTACATCATTTAGGTAAAAATTTTTAGGTTAAACTGTCTTTTCAAAACACAATAATGTTTTGAAACCAAACACCAATCTATTAACTGTTGAATCTTCGTTTTGTAATTATAAATTAAAATTTTTCTCGCTCTGTAAATGTGTGCTAACGATGTGTCTCATCTGATTGCCATCAGATGACTTCTGTATTAGGTAATCAGCTCCTCTCTGCAATTATTGTGTATAACAGATCAAAATTGTAAGCCATGATTGGTCAATTTTAATCTCCCTAGTTTTTTTTACTCTTTGTTTATTTTTGTGCTTCTCCTTTACGTATTCAACATCAATTTTAGAACACTAAGTAATCCCATGACCCAATGAGATGAAGATTATGGGTATAAAATGTAAGTGAAGTGTACTCTTGTTCAGACCCAGAGAGTATAATTAATTGAACCCCAACCATCAAAGTACACTGATACAGTTGGCACTGGTACTGTCTAGTATTCAAATCTGTATAAAAGTAACTATCATTACTAAGATTTGAACCAAGAACCTTCATCTCCAAAAATCAGCTGTTAAACAACTGAAATGAATAACCGTACGTTATAATTTTTTTTGGTGAAAGCATTGGCAAGAAAAAGTCGTGTGGGTGTTTCACACCAGATTTTTTTTCTTTTATTTTTTTCTCTTACCCTATATAAATAATATAGGGAGGGAAAGTATATTGTTTTCATGTCGATTTTTCAAATTAAGTTTTCACCGGATATTCACGCTTCCAGACCCCCTGAACCCAAAAAGTATGTTTTTAGCAATTGGTCTTTGTGTTGTGTGTAAAGTGTGTAAGGAAATTAAAAAACCTTGAACTTTTATTTTAAGTATTTTTCTCTACAGAGAAAAATGCTTAAAATAAAAGTTTAGAGGAAAGTAGTGATTTCTGTATTTTTAAGTTCTAAAGAGGTTGATTTTTATTTTGCGTCATTCACTTATATGATTAAAATTAGGTTATGTTTTTCATTTTACTTTGTTTATTCATGATTAAACATAAGTTACATTATTCATTATTTACATTGACAAGAGAAAATCGTGCAAATGTTTCATACCAGATTTTTTCTTTTATTTTTAATAAAAGTCTTTTAATTTTATTTCCAATATGATTTTAATGTTTTTTTTTTAAATGTTTTTCAGTGGACTAATGTTTGCACCATTGGTATGTCGTAAATGTGCGAAACGAAGAGCAGAACGTCGTGAAATAATTACAGAAATAGTTGAGACTGAAGAAAAATATGGTCGTGATTTACGAATAACATTGGATGAATTTTATAAACCGATGTTAGTTGCTGGTTTACTAACACCGGAACAACTGATGGCAATATTTTTAAATACAGAAGAATTACTCGAACATAATGCAAATTTAGCTGAAAAATTAAGAGACGCTTTAGAAATAGCTCTTGACCAAGGAGACGAAGATTTATTGACTGTTAATATTGGAAGACTGTTTCTTGATGCTACTCCTATGTTACATGCTTTTGAATCTTATTGTACAAGACAGGTGAGTCAATTCACAATTTAATTTTCAGTTAAGATTATTCAAAAAAATTCTCGATTTGTGTGAAATACACAATTTATCAAAATCAGTGGAGTAAGTATTAGTATTACAGTAGAACCTCTTTAATCCGGCACGTTTGGGACTCGAAGCTTGCCGGATTAAAGGAAATTCCGGACTATGGATGTTATTTATAAAAATACAGGAGTCGTATAAAAAATAACAAAATTTGCACAAGAAACTTTTACTGTATGTATTTATTATTTAAACATGGGTTATTTAAACAATATAAATTAATATATAAGTACAGGAGAAATATTAAAATGCATTTTTTAAGTACAATACATGATGAAATAAATTTGAATACAATACAGTACTGTACTATTCGTGGTTTTTAGCAACAGCACTGGTAGATGGGGCTGGAAAAAAGATCTAATATCTACTTGCTTCTTACGACTAGTATTTTTTTTATTTAAGAAATCATTTTTTATTATATGCAAGTTCATAACTTCGGCCATACTGTATTGTTTATTTGACTCAGCAAATTTTACAAACCTGACACTTTGTGGCTCTTGAGTGTTGGCGGTAGCTGTCGGGTTGCTCACTTTACAATGTTCATTGTGAAGGCAATTCTATAATTTTTGTCTATTGCCATTGATGCCAGATTATAGACAATTCCGGACTATAGAATGCCGGATTAAGGAGGTTTTATTGCAGTATCATTTGTATGTAAGAGTTGCCATCTCGAGGTATGACCTGTGTGAGATGGTAATATCATTGTTGATTATGAATAATAGTTATGCCGAATGGTGAAAAATAACTTTGAAGGTGTTTTGATTTCCCAAATAAATTAAAATTCAGAATAACGAATCAAAAGGTGTATTTTTTCAATGGTCAGTCCGTTGGCATAGTGGTTAGTACAACTGGTTTCTATGCCGGGATCCCAGGTTTAATTTCCAGTCAGATCTGGCATTTAGTCATCACTCATTTTCATATACCATCATTCTCCAAGGAGATGAAAATTTATTGACTGTTATTATTGGAAGACTGTTTCTTGATGCTACCCCTATGTTTTGTGCTTTTGAATCTTATTGTACAAGACAGGTGAGTCATTCATAATTTAATTTTCAGTTAAGATTATTCAAAAAAAATTTCAATTTTCATGAAATAGACAATTTATGAAAATCAGTAAAGTTATGCCGAATGGTGAAAAATAACTTTGGAGGTGTTTTGATTTCCCAAAGAAATTAAAATTCAGAATAACGAATCAAAAGGTGTATTTTTTCAACGGTCGGTCAGTTGATGTAGTGGTTAGTGCAACTGGCTTCTATGCCAGGGTCCCAGGTTTGACTCCCAGTCAGGTCTAAAATTTTTCATTACTCATTTTCATGTATCATCATTCACCACCGTCTGCATTAGCAGAAATTGCAGAACAGTCAGACATAAAACCAAAAAAAAAAAATATATAAATCATTGCCTAATTTGGGTTATTCGTTCCGGATGTTGGGCACCATATTAATAATCTGAACTTTATCCACTGCTGCTCGAAATAGTTGCATTATCGTTTTCGAGTACCATGTTCTCAGATTTTTCAACCAGGAAATATGTCTTCTTGCCACATTATGTTGTCCTGCTATTTTTCCTTGTAATATAGATTGGAGCAGCCCATATCTCATTGTGCATTATAATAAATAAAATGTGATAAATTTTTAAAAAGGCCTAAGTTAAGATTGGCCTATTTTACAAATTAGACTTATGTTAAAGTACAGTATAATACCGATTATCCGTGGTAATTGGGGGAAAACTATACCGGATAACCGGAAAACACGGATAATACAACCCAATCGGTCGAGACCACCTACGTCATAAACAAAACCACCAGTTACGCGTATGTTTTAATCTACTGATTAATACTTGTTAATACTATCGGATATCGGAAATAAATAAACAAATTGTATTGAAATAAAAATATTTACTACATAAATTTATATAAATCTTACCTTAAACTACGTAACAAAAAAAATCACAAAAAATCTGTTATTTTACTTTGTTTCGATACGAAACAAGGATACTACGATACGAAATTAGTTTATGTCTACATTAATGTACCTACTCATTGTTGTCGTAATCGAACAATATTATCGTAGTAAATCACAATAATTGTGATAATTACGATGACGAAAATGTTGGGAGTTGAAAAGTTTTAATTTGTAAAAGTTATACAGTACATACATAATTAATTTTTCTAGCCGGCCGCGTTGGCGATGTTGGTAACGTGATCGCCTATCATCACGCGGTCTTGGGTTCGAATCCCACACGGGCATGGCATTTTTTCATACGTTACAAAAAATTTATCCTTCACCGTCTGCATTAGCAGCAATTTACAAAACAGTCAGACGTTAAACAAAAAAAAAAAAAAACATTTCTACTGATCGCACGGTTAATCCAAACCCCGGTTAAACGATCCACGGAAAATGGGTACTCTACTGTATATAGACATATAGCAGAATGCTATATCCTCTTCAGTCCCGACACTCTACTAAATGGATTTTTGTAATGACAACTAGTTTTATATAGTTAAATACATACTCTAAAAGGAGTTTTGTATTTATTTTTATTGTTTTAAATTTAGATTTGAAAATATAATTTGTACACATATGTGTACAATAGGTTTCAATCACATTAACGGCCGTTCAGAATATGAGTGAAAAACACAAAATAAATTTCGGTAAAAATTACTTTAATTGATTATGTACTAAACATTACAGCTACGAACAATTAAATTAGTAAAAAATACCTTATAAAATACTACAACTACTAAATAGAGACAATTAAAACAATACAAAATCTTCATTTAAAAAAAACCTTATAAAATACTACAACTACTAAGTAGAGACAATTAAAACAATACAAAATCTTCAATTAAAAAAAGTATCTTATAAAATACTACAAATTACTAAATAGAGACAATTAAAACAATACAAAATCTTCAATTAAAAAAAGTATCTTATAAAATACTACAAATTACTAAATAGAGACAATTTAAACAATAAAAAATACAAAATCTTCAATTAAAAAAATACCTTATAAAATACTACAAATTACTAAATAGAGACAATTTAAACAATACAAAATACAAATCTTCAATAAAAAAAATACCTTAATAAATACTAAAAATTACTAAATTAAGACAATTAAAACAATACAAAATCTTCAGTTAAACATCATTAAAATTTGAAAATAATCGGCAAAGAAATTACTAGTATTTTACTATTTTTTATGAAAATTAATAAAACAGTTTCTTTCTTTTATTACACACAAGTACACTTTACACTCTGTGCACCGAATCCTACTCCGCCCATTGCAACCAGGTCTGCGACACCGTTGTGCTGTTGGTAAATCCATAGCTTCCGGAAGGTGGAGAGCTGATTTAACTCTTTTTTCTGAGAGAGGCAGAGGAATTTTTCCTGGCCTACCAGCAGTTCTCTTTCGAGGAGGTTGCTCATCATCGCTGGAGTCATTTTCTGACACATTGGTGTTCATATCACCATCAATTATTAAAAGTTGGGCAATTCGCATTTTAAAGTAATGTAGGTCCATTATTTCCGATTTTCTTACAAGAAATGTTTTGCAGTCTTCTTTGTAGGTAAGCCAGCTGTTAACACATGCCATGTCCATGAAGTGTTCAAAAAATCGCACGGGCCACTTAATGGTTCGATGATAACTCCTATAATGAGCAATAAGTCGGTTATGGAGGTCAACTCCTCCCATGTTATTGTTGTATTGTTTGACGATGTTGGGCATTGGTACATAAACATATCCTTTGTCAGCCTTTGAATACCTCCTTGCCTCAGCAAAGGGTTCTGCACTGTGAATTGTTGAAGCCAAAGTAATAATTTTATTGTCTACCCATTTTAGACAAAGAATATTTTCATCATTTCTAATTTTAACGTCATGAGCTCCTCGTCCATCTTTTGCTAACTCGGAGTCAGATTTGAAATCTATGTTGGGGAATCTAAATTTCATTATTGTTCCAGTACCTGACATACCTTTTGACTTTAAAGCTTCAAGTAAAACAACACCAGTAAAATATCTATCAAAGTACAAATTTGTACCCGGTGCACAAGTTTCACTGAGTCGTAATACAGCCCGGCCACCAGAACCTAATTTCAGTTTACCATCCACTTCGGGTGGAAGTTTAGTTGTTGCACCTTGATAAACTTCAAAATCGAGAACTAATCCATTTTTGTTGGTCAGAACATAGTTCTTTAAACCTGTAGGATTAGGTTTCCTTGGTGTAAATTGACGAACAGCAACGTGGCCTGTAAAAGGGATAATCTGTTCGTCAATGCTAAGGTCCTGCTCTCTGGGAATGTTCAATACCGTAGAACGGAATTTATCAACTATTGGCCGGACCTTCCATATTTTATCCGAAGCTCTCACCTCATTAGTGACTTCATTGTTGTTCACAACATGAAGGTATGATCGAATAGTAAAATATCGATCGCGGGACATAGCTTCAGAAATAAACGGTATTTTAAAAAATGCATCCCAATACATGCGTATCCGAGGATATCCCAGAGTACTCATAATCAACGTTAAACCAACAAATTTTTTCATTTCTTTTAAGGAACTTTTAAGAACCCTTCCAGTAGTCAAATGATAATGATTATTGGTTTCTTTTTCCATCAGTTGGAAAAAATTGTCATCAAAATACTCATAAAAGTATTTGACTGCGTTCCATCCTTCTCTGTGCTGACAATTGTTAGTTGGCTCAGTAAACTGAGGAAAAACATTATTTAACTTCCTTCCTTCCCACTTATAGACTTGTCTTTCTTTTTTTCGAGGTTGTCCCGAGCCCCTGCCTCTTCGTCCCCTACCATGCCCTCTACCTCGTTCTCTCATTCTTCCGAGTCCTCGTCTATTGTTACTTAACCTACTGTTACCTTGAATGCTTTGAGGTGCATCAACAGCAGAATTACCAGTTGGGTTAAGATCTGGAATATCGATGGGTTGAATCAGGTCTTCAACGGCAACATCATTAGGTCGAATAGGACCTTCATTAACAGTGCCAGAGTCCGAATTCGTATCACTGTCTTCCTTATTGGGTGAAGAAGGAAAATAATCACTATCCTCATCTTCATCATCAATCTCTAAGTCACTGTTATTTAGTGCTTCAAACAATTCCTCTTCTGTTAGTGGTACTCGCAAAGAATTTTCTGAAAAAAAAAACAAAATCCATGAATAATTAGTAAAATGTAAAAATATAAAACTCATTAATAATAAGAGTTATACAATTACAAGTTAATTTGCAAAAAAAAATTTTAATCCATAATAATTGTGGGTTACATTTCCTTTAATTATTGGTTTCTTTAATTAAATAATAATAATTATGGATTACATTTTTACTAATAATAATACTAAGTTATAATAATACTATTTACATTGAAACATAATTATTTATCAATAAAATGTCAAACTAGTAATAATTATTCATAGTGATAATAATAATTTTTTTAAGTTGTCAATTGGTCTATGGACCCAATTTACACAAATGTGTACAAATATGTGAAAGCTACATAAATGGTTAAGACCTAATGTACACGTATGTGTACAAAATAATTTGGAAGCGTATGTAACCTCAATCTTTTAAAAATTTGAATGTTTTATGACAAATTTACATTAAATAATATTTTTTAAAATAGCCAAAATAATAGTTTACAATAAAAAATTAACAGAAAAAATATTATTACACATAACATACCTGAAGCTCGTGAAGAACACGGTGTTGACAGATTACTCCTGGACGCCATTTTGTGATGTGGTTCTCTCATTAACCAAATGACTTGAACTCATTGTAGTACAAAAAATACTCCATAGAGAGTGGTGTGAGCACATTAAACTTGGTAAAAACATGCATGAATAGGAGTTGTGCCTGCAAATGTATTTGTACACAAATGTGTATGAAAGGACCGAAGAGGATATGTATGTAGGCCTATGTATACATGTATGTATATGTAGGTATGGCATGTCTTGTTTTTCCAAAACTACATTCAGGAAACATTTGCCCTTATAGTATGTTAAAGTCTTCAACTAATGTAGCTCAGGGGGCACTTTAACTCAAATTGACAAAAATGGACATTGGCCCTTTTAGCACCAAGCCACAGATATATCCTAAAGACTCATAATCTTTCTAATCTTTATCATGTTCATGACTTTTTTTGCTTTCTGTATTTGTCTCTGTACCTCCTCATTAGAGACACAATCCACCCAGGAGAATCTCAGCATCCTTCTGTATGACCACATTTCAATTGCTTCAAGTCTTTTACTCATTAAATCAGTAAGTGTCCAGGACTCCACGCCTTAAAAAAGAACTGAGACAAAAAAGAAGATGATTTAAAAATAAAAGTGATAAATTTTTCTCGTCAAAAGTTTTCTCAGTTCTGTTTTAAATTCAAATTAGTGAGCGTAAAATATGCTAATAAAATGGAGTCCATTAAGACATATGTACACTTTGGTTACTAAATTATTTATATAAGCGTTTATATAATCAAAATCTGTAGAAATTAAAATATTGACAACTTTCATTTGAAACATTCAGAGGTTGATTATTATTAAATTAATTAAATAAAAAATTAAATTTATTAAATTAAAAATTAGGTTATATTTTACATTTTACATTGTTACTCATGATTAAACATGGGTTTTTATGTTTCACTATTTATAATGGCAAGAGAAAGTCATGTGAGTGTTTTATATCAGATTTTTTTCTTTTAATAATTCTGAAAATTATTTACTTCATTGCTTCACTTTGATATGTTATTTCTTTTAAGTTTTTCATTAGAATAACAATTTTTATATCCACCCAATGACTCCATTTTATGATTTAAACATTACTTTCAAGTATTTAGTAACCAGCCTAACCTAACATAAATGTTTTTTTGAAGAGATGAAAAATCAGGCAGTGCCGAGACCAGGTCTGTAATATGGATGTCACTTGATCTTGTGCAATACAGTCTCAATGCTAGCATAGATGTAAAGGTGATGTTCCATTAGGAATTTTAAACTTGTGAAATAAAAATTAATGTTATATTCTTCTTCTTCTGTTTGTAGGGAGCTGCATCATTATTACTCGCTAATTTAGAAAAAGAGAAAGAACTGCTTAGGATATTTTTGAAAGTATCTCAAATGGAAAATACAGTATTAAGAAGAATGAATCTTAACTCATTTTTAATGGTAAGTTTTACGCAAGTAAACCAACTGATGAATAATCTTATATTTCTAGATTAATTACAATGCAACTTCATTTATCCGGACTTGGACCAAAGGCAATCCAGAAAATCAAAAATCCGGATAAGGATATAAGCAAAACAAATCCTTAAATAAGCAGACTTACTGTTTATTAAGATAGAACATTATTTTTTGAAACAAAATTACATAGAATTGTTTAAAAGACATTAAATCAAAATATAAAAGTAACCTTTCACTTCATTTCTTAACCCATTGACTGCTATGTGACCCAAATATGTGTCCACGACCATAAAAAATCCATAAAAAAATGAGTCACAGTATATATTTTTTAAGTCATGTTTTACTAATGTGGTTTCAAAAGCTATGGTTTCAGAGAGTGACATTGTACACTCACCTTGTTCAAATAGTTGGTCTTTTTCAAATAATAGGATATTGTGTTTAGGCATACAGGTAGTTTTTCTTGTTCTCCTGTGCTAAAATGTTGCTATTATTTTCAATTTTATTATCCCTTTTGCTTATTTTAGTTGAAAGAAATAGTCTACAAAACTTTACAACTAAACCCAGTTGTCTATTACATTTTTTATTGTGACACAAAAATGGGTCGCATGGCTCTGAAATGTAAAATCATTCCAGCAGGCCATATGATCCAAAAGAGTGTCATAACTTTATTTTACAAAAATATTAGTATTGTTATTGAATTAACTAAGTCTGTGGTAATGTATGCGTGTGAGACTTTGGGCAGGTTGAGGCACTGTGGGAAGATGGAGGACCTTAGAAAGACAGAGAGAAGAATCCTCAGAACAATAATAAACAAAAAGCACAGAGTAGACAATGAGTATAGGTTGTTGCCAAATTCGGTTCTATACAGGGAAAATGAGGAAATTTCCGAGATAATGAGGAAGAGAAGAGTTGGGTTCTTTGGACATCTTAAGAGACTGCCAGAATCCAGATTTACCAGACAGGTACTGGATTTCTTTTTGAGAACCAAAGTCAAGTACGCCTGGTTTGAGGAAGTTCAACAGGATCTGCAGGACCTGGATATCTCAGAGACACAGATTTTGAACAGAGAAGAAGGATATAAGATCAAAAATCCAAACACGAAATTTCCAGAAGTACCTAAAAGGCAGACAAACAGACATTGGACTGTGGAGGATAGGGCGAGAGTGTCGCAAAGGATGAAGAACTACTGGGCGGATAGGAGAAACAACTAGGGATCTTCTATAAATCGATTAATTTTGCTCCAATGAGGGCCTAAAAAAAGAAAAAAAAAAATTAACTAAGTAAAATAACAAAAAAAAAAATGAATGAATGAAATCTGAAAAAATAAAAAAAGTATAATGGCCCCTCTATAATAGTGATGTGATGCTCATGAGCGAGTCGCACAAAAGAACTAGTTCTTTTAACTGAGCGGTGAGCTACTACCACCTCTTTTATTTTGAACGACCAGCACAGTAGCACACCGAGTGTTTCTCCCCACACAGCACGCTCTCCGCACAGAGCTGACTTGTACATCCCCTCCATGACTAAACCACTTTTCTCTAGTCACATCATAGCAAGGGCTACCTAAACGCTGCATGGAAAGTAGGATATATCGTATCAAACTCTGCATGGAAAGTATATATATCGTATCAAACTCTGCATGGAAAGTATATATATCGTATCAAACTCTGCATGGAAAGTATATATATCGTATCAAACTCTGCATGGAAAGTATATATATCGTATCAAACTCTGCCTCTGTTTGTGAGGATACAGGAGACGGTTGCAGAGAGGGGGTCATTATTCTTTCATACTATACTACAACAACCCTGAGACAAGTGGTTGTAAAATACCATTACTGTACTTACCACATGCGTATGAAACAAAGATAGACACATGACAAAAATTTGTTTGTGGAAAGGGATGCATGAACGTTCAGGTTGACGCACGCGCAAACACAACGTGCCGTGTGCTAAGGAGTGAGCGAAAGTCACCCTCGGCTCGACTCACTGTCTCTTTATTCAGATAGCTCAGCTCAGTGCTGCATGTATTAGAATCTACTAGCTCACTTCCATATCATCTCATCATTCAATTGAACGGCAAGCTCCGTGCCGTTCACTCAAGTGTGTGGAGCAGGATATGCTAGCTCACCTATTTCACTGTGCCATCCCATTACTACTGTGTAAGTGTCACAAAATTTAGTATAGCAGTCATTGTGTTAACAAAGAATTAAATCACTGTCTTCTGTTTCAAATACGTGTGGCAATTGAATGAAGCACGGTCATCCAAATGCTTTATCAATAATACAATCATCTCATCTGGAGTGACACACTACTAGTAAAGCTTTCTTAAATTAGACAAAAAGCATTTTATTATCATAATTTATTTCTATTTCATATAATGAATTAATATAATAATTTCACTAACCTTCTTTTTAAACTGCGTTACCTTTATTTTATTCCTACTTACACGTGTTTCGGTGGATCCACCATCATCAGAGTAAATGAAAAATTGAAACTAAAGATTTTTTTCATTTATTTAAAATTTACAGAAGATGATACATCTTCAGTCACTTGTATAAAACTGATTTAAAATTAATTTATTTTAATTTATCCCTTCTCATATTTACTGTAGATAGCAGCAGCAGTCAATATCACTTCATCATTCGTAAATTTTATCTGTTCATTCAAAATGTCCTGCTTTTGCTCTTTTAAATATTTATAAATATGGAACATCTCATATTTTTCAATTTTATTTTTATTCTCTATATTACATTGTTCTATTATATTGAAATGTTCATTTATTTTACCAAATTTATCATAATTAATTGTACAATCTATGCAGGAACTGTACTTTTAATCAAAATAAAAAGTAAATGTTTAGCATATATAGTTACATTCTTGTAGTTAAAAATGATCGATGTGAACATGAAACGTCTACAAATCTGAGATTGTACTGTAGTTACTTTTACGCAGTTGATTCAAAACCATCTGATATAGAGATGTATTTTATTTTTTATAGAGATGCTTTCTGTATCTTTTGTAAGTGATGTTAACCTTCGAGACAGGATTAACCTTTGGAGGTAGCTAATATTTCCATTCTATGCAAAGTGTAAAGTGTATTTCATTTTATGGATTTGTTACAAATTGTTGAATTGTTGTGTATGGTTTTGAATTGTGTAATTTCTGTTGTAATTTTATGTTTGAATGGAAATAAATTATTATTATTTTGATAAGTTTGGTTATGGAAGCGTGTATTGAAATATTCTGTTGGTTATTTTTTCAGGTACCAGTACAGCGCGTTACCAAGTACCCGCTTCTGCTGGCGCGTCTGTACAAAGTAACACCATCACATCATGTCGGACGAGAAATGCTCAAAGAAGCTCAACATAAAATAGAACTACATTTGGAGCATATGAACTCTGTCAGTATTTTTCCTACTACTTTTATTTAATTTGTTTTTTTTAATTTTGAATTTCAATTTGTTTTATTTTTTAACAGTTACATACAGGAGACTCCAAAAGAGAATATAAGACATGTCAAGATAAAACTGATACACTTAAATTTTAACACTACCTGTGTTAAATTGATTACTTACCAATATTAATTGATTAAGTTACCACTACTTACTTGCTTACTTCAATAAGTGTATCATCCAACCATTTGTATCAACTAATACACAATTTACCTAAAAATGTTTAATTAGAAGTTTGTAGGCGTATATTATTTTTCAATCAAAAACTATTAAGAAAGAATTCAATTATACTGTAAAATGTTTCTTCAATCTAGCTTCTTCATTCTTCATTCTTTTAAACAAAAATTTAGATTACCAAAACATTTTAAAGCTTAAAGTAATTTATCAATGTATTTTCTACCTGCATAAGGAGGTTTTTGTTGAAACAATTTAGTGTTGTAAGAAGCAGCGTAGTAATCAATTCTGTTCTTTGTTGTGATTGTGTTGTTGATTGCCTGTGAGGCATAGTTATAACATTATATACGAGATAACGCACCGGGTTGGTCTAGAGGTAAAGTCGTCGCCAAAATCAGCTGTTTATCAGTTGATTTTTGGAGACGAAGGTTCCTGGTTCAAATCCTAGTAAAAGTAGTTACTTTTATACGGATTTGAATGCTAGACAGTGGTTACCGGTGTACTTTGATGGTTGGGGTTTAATTAACCATACTCTCTCAGGAATGGTCGGCCTGGGTCTGTACAAGACTACACCTCATTTACATGTCATACACATCATTCTCATCTAATTGGGTCATGGGGTTGCTTATTGTTCTAAATTGAACAGATTGCAACGTACACAAATTAGGAATAAATAAAAAAAAATATATACGAGATAGCAAAGTGAAAGGTTCCAGGTTCAGTTCCTAATTAGTGTTTAGAAATTTTCATAATGCACAATTTTTGTAAATTGTCTCAATGACAACACATGCTTACCAACCTGTACTTAGTATCTTACTATTGACAGTATGGTAAAACCTCAGTTAAACTTAAAGAACGTTGACCATATTATAATAATAATAATAATAATATAATAATAATAATAATAATAATAATAATAATAATAATAATAGCCTATAATATAATATAATATATTATATCAGCAGAGATTTCTATCAGAGCATCAAATCCAAGATAATGGGATATCAAGCGCCCAGTCTCTGTTTCGAAAACGAAAAAGGAGAGCTACAATTAAATGACAAAGCAAACTGCGAACTCTTAGCAGGTTATTTCGACAAATTACTGAACTGCCCACTACCACAAGGGGGAGATTACAAACTCCTCAAGCGACCTGAAATACCCCCATAACCCTCACCTAGTGAAGAAGAGATCAGACGAGCTGTCTCGGAACTAAAAAACAATAAAGCCTCTGGTGAGGACGGAATAACAGCTGAGATACTTAAGTGGACACTCCCGAGCACTATAACCGGACTCCAAGAAATATTTCGAACAGTATGGCAAACACGAAAAATTCCAAAAGATTGGAAAACAGCGCTTATACACCCCCTACACAAGAAGGGAAACAAGAGGAACATGAACAACTACAGAGGTATCTCACTGCTACCAGTTGCCTACAAGATCCTCTCCAAAATACTCCTATACAGGATCGAACCAATACTAGACAAACAACTGGGAGAATATCAAGGAGGGTTCAGAAAGGGCAGATCATGCCCAGAACAGATTATGACACTCAAGAACGTACTAAAACAAAGAAGGGTCACAGCAAAAACAACAACGGTCACCTTTGTTGATTTCAGGAAGGCGTTTGACTCAGTCGACAGGAAGATATTGGATATCATTATAAGAAATCTAGGAACCCCAGACAGGGAAGCCGATATTATAAAGGACGCTCTAACGGGGACTTTCTCCAAGGTCAAACTAAGACAGGAAATCTCAAAACCATTCGAGATTAAAACGGGAGTGAGACAGGGGGACGGACTCTCCCCTATACTCTTCAACTGCGTGCTGGAACAAATAGTTAGGGACTGGAGAAAGCGGATGCAGGAGGCGGCAATAGAGCCAATATATCTAGGATATAAGAAACAGGGACTCACAATAGATTGCCTGGCTTTCGCGGACGACTTCGCCATAATAACCGACACTCTGGAGGAGGCAGCACAGGCGGTTAACCTACTGGAGGAAGTGGCCAACACAGTGGGTTTATATATATCGGCAGAAAAAACAAAGTTCATAACAAGCCACAAAACACAAGAGGACATCGAGACTAACATAGGAACATTGCAACAGGTCGAATCGTTTAAGTATCTGGGAGAACACATCCACACAAACGGTCTGGATAAGCCGGGGATAGAGGAAAGAATACGGAAGATGTGGAACGCATTTAGGACAACACGAAGCGTATACAGCAAGAAGTGCATCTCCAAAAATGCTAAGAAGCGACATTATCACACGGTAATCCAACCCGAAGCACTGTACGCCAGTGAAACGCTGCTTCTCAATAGGGGCCTCAGGAAGATTGAGGGATTGGACAGGAAGATAATACGGAAGATAATGGGGGGCAGGATGACCACGGAGGGATGGAGACTGCAGCACAACCAAGACATGTATAAATTCTCAGAGAGCATCGTCTCACGGATGAGGAAGCGCAGACTGGTATTCTTTGGGCATCTCAGCAGGATGAGTAACAATAGATTGGTCAAACAGGTATTCGACTTTGTGAACCGGGGAAAGAAGAACTACACATGGGCCAAGGAAACTAAACTGGATCTGGAACAGATAGGATTAACACCGCGGGACACACAGGACAGAGAGCACTATAGAGCAGTGATAAGGGAATCTGGGGCGATCGAGAGCAGGAGGATGCACCGGGGAAATGGCGGCGAATGGTCAGAGGAAAGGAGACACCAACAAAGCGCGAGAATGAAGGCGTTATGGGCCGAACGCAAGGGAAGCTGGCAAATACAGTAGGCCAGAGGAACAACTTGGTAACGTGATCCATAGCAGGTCAATTCGTGAACAAAAAAAAATATAATATAATATAATTTCAAATAAATTAAATCTGTGTATTTATTTGAAATGTTGAATCATTTTCCAACATTTTATAAATGAATTTTAGCGTTGTAAACTTTTTATGTGTTTTTTTTTTTTGTGTTAATGTCCGACTGTTTTACAATTACTGCAAATGCAGACAATGAAGGTGAAATGATATTTTTTGTAGCGTATGAAAATATGCCGTGCCTGAATGGGATTCAAACCCAAGACCGCATGATGAGAGGCGAGCACGTTACCTTTTTACGTTACATTTTTATAATATGTAAAAAGAATTGCACCAATTGTTAAATTTGGGATCTACAAAAATCCAAGGCATCCTGAGTTTGATTCCCAGTTAGGTGTGGAATTTTCTTATTATCGTATCATCCCATACCTGCATACAAGACAACACTTAAGTACGCATCATCACAAAAGAAATAGAAATATATAAATAAACAGGACAGGAAATAAATAAATATTCGGATTGTATGTATTTATGATTACTGAAATATATTCATTAATTTTTAAAATTTTATTTGTATTTTACAGTTAGCAAAAGATATTAGCACAACAAAATTATGGCGTAGGATATCTATAATTAATGGTCGCAGAGCTAGCGGTGAAACCGATATGATTAATATTAAACTGAGAAAAGTAAGTACAATATTACAATACGTATGTTAGCCTAAATGATGTTCACAATTTTAAATATGTATTATACTGGATTAATGTAATATCAACCCATCAAGTTGGTCTAGGGGTAAAGTTGTCGCAGTGAATCAGCTGTTTAACAGCTGATCTTCAGAGACGCAGGTTCCTGGTTCAAATCCTAATAAAGGTACATTTGAGCCGTTCTTAGTTTGCTCCTACTGTCAACAAACAAAAGCCACCTACTACAGGGTGCACGCTAGAGTCTGCGACTTTACGGATGTCGTATTCCTATTAAGTTAACTATTTTTTAAATTATAAGTACTTAAAGTACTAAAAACATCAGTCATAATATGATGTAGGTCTAACAATTTCATTTATCAAAATACTTTTAAAAATATTTTGTATTTAAATACTTTTGAAAGTATTTTGTTGTTACTTTTTAATCAGCGTGTACACATTTTGATATAATGCGCATGCTCAGTGATGTCATTATTTGTTTACATTAGGAGCAAACTAAGAGAGGCTGGACTATAGTTACTTTTATACTGATTTGAATAATACACAGTGGTACCGGTGTACTTTGATGGTTGGGGTTGAATTAACCATACTCTCTCAAGAATGGTCGGCCTGAGTCTGTACAAGACTACACCTCATTTAACATGTCATACACATCATCTTCATCTCATTGGGTCATGGGGTTGCTTATTGTTCTCAATTGAACGGATTGCATCGTATACACATTAAGAATAAAAAAAATTTAATATCATAAGAATATTAAGTTGGCATTTCTGGAAAGGAAAACTCAATTAAAGGAAACAAAAGGAATTTCAAAAAATCTACATTAAATTAATACTTCCTTCACTCATTCATATAGAGCAAGAGAAAGTAAAAATTAGGTGACTTCTTAAGAAATGTAAGAACAAGAGTCAAAAGGCAATTTGCTCCCTGATTTTTGTCAGACAGTAACGATTCAAAACATTGCCTTCTTATTATTTTATTTTGCTATTCACCAAAAAAGGTCATTTTTATGTCATTCATCAAAAGCTAATTTTCTCCCTGATTTATTGTCATACAGTAACAATTCAAAACATTGCCTTCAATTGGTTTACTTTGCTAATCACTAAAAATAGGTTCCTACAAGGTAAAAATATCATTTTGAGGTTTGAAAAACCCCTAATTTTTAGTATTTATCTATTCTAATACATAATTGAATGAAAATATTGTTTGTTTTTTTCAGATTGCTGTAGACGTATTAGAATGGAATCATGATGAAGTAAGATTTGCTATTGAGGGTAAACTTTTGTTTACACAACCCACAGATAGTAATTGGAGGAGAGGGAGAACTATTAAATTAACACCAATCAATGCATTACTTGTTACACTTGGAAAGGTAAATTCATTTGTTTTCTTGTTACCAATGTCCGGGAGTTTTCTTGTATAACTCTCGTGTACCTCAAGCTGACATTGTATCTCGGTCTACATAAAGAGAAGACTTAGACATGGAATGAACAAGAAACCATAAACCCTTTCAATCCCAAATTTTTAAACTGTATACAAAAGAACATGTGTACATTGTTTTATACAATTTACTGATATTTAAGTGTAATAAAATCACGTTTAGACCTTTAACCCTTTTGATGGCCTGACAAAAAAATGTTACATACACGCACATTAGGACTTGATGGTATGAAAGTTCCCAACATTAAAAATAAGTCAAATCATGTTCAGGCTTCCTAAACAAAATATGTATTCTCTTACGTAGATTTGTAGCAAAAAAAAAACTAAGTATGGTTTTAATATTATTTACGACTTCAAAAAATTTTACAATTAAGAAATATTAGTAAAATGGATAAAATCACTATTTAGTAACAGTTTAAAAAATATACTTGTACATACATACAACATATTCGAAGAAATGTTACTTTATTTTAGTAAGTGAACACAAACTTCTAAAACCAAAATTAACTTTAAAAAGAAATTAATGGTTGCCTCCGTGGCGCAATGGTCAGCATACTACACTGCAAAGTGAAAGTCTCAGGTTCGGATCCTGGCTAGGGTACAGAAAATGATTATACTTCAAACCCAGCATTCTTTAATCCAAAGTTGTCTCTAACATCTAAAATTTTTATGTCTGTTATTTCACTCCAATATGACTTCTATGTCACACTGGGTTAAAAAGGGTTAAACGTAAAGCTATAGACGGTAGGCGAAAACAGTTGTGCAGCCTTCTATCTCATCAATTAAAATTGTCAATTTGTCTAAAATTATTTCTGTGGTGATGGGTATAAAGGTCTTAAGTCAAAAATTGTTGGTTTTTAGTTAAGTGCACAACCCAGTTTAGAAAAATTTTCTCTTTCAATTGGTACAAAGGGCTTAAGTGTAGCTAACTCCTGAAGTGAATTATGTTGTCTGGTCTAAATGGCTTTATAAAAATTTTCTCTTCGCAACGATATAAAAGTCTTATTTGTAAATTATACCTTTATACCGTGCGTTCGGAAAGTCGCTGTGCACTGGAATTGTGACTATGGATTTATGAAAATATGTATAAAGAAATGACTAAGCATTTTGGAAAAAAATTTATTCAATACCTTAATTACATTGTTAAACCGTGATTATATAAGTTCACAAAATACTCGAGTATGGTCGACAACTAACCCTTGCGCTTTACATGAACAGTCCTTACACGAAGCAAAAATTGGAGTCTGGGTTGCTGTGAGTAGAGCACGTATTGTTGGACCAATTTTTTTTGCAAACACAATCAATAGTGAACGTTATTGTTCTGATATTTTAGAGAACTTTACGCATCAAATAACACAAGTGGAAATGAATAATGGTTGGTTCCAACAAGACGGGGCAACAGCACATACATCTAACATCTCAATGGCTTTCCTGCGCAACGTGTTTGGTGAACGAATAATTTCAAAGAATTTGTGGCCTGCAAGATCTCCTGATCTGACTCCCCCCGATTTCTTTTTATGGGGTGCGGCGAAACAAACTGTGTATCGGAACAGACCACACACGATTGACGAACTTAAAGCCGCAATAACGGCATACATTCAAGGAATCACTGTCCTTCAGTTGCGAAAGGTGTTTGCAAACAAAATGAAACGAGTGCAATGCTGTATTGATGCCAATGGAGGTCATTTCGAACACCTTCTATAAACAATGTAATCACGGTTTAACAATGTAATTAAGGTATTGAATAAATTTTTTTCCAAAATGCTTAGTCATTTCTTTATACATATTTTCATAAATCCATAGTCACAATTCCAGTGCACAGCGACTTTCCGAACGCACGGTATTTTAGTTTCTAAGCCTTTTTTAGTTGTACAAAAGGTTTTAAGTTGAGTTAAGACCTTTATACGAACAGTAGTTTATTTAGTTAAGATTTAGTTTCTCAGTCTTGTTTAGCTGTACAAAAGGTCTTTAGATGAGTTAACCTTTATACTAATAGTAGTTTATTATTTTACCAATATGAATTGCTGAGATCAACTTGAAAAAAAATCAGTTGAAATGGTCGAAATGACAAGAAACCAAAGGCAAACTCGTGATTTAAGTAACTATAATAAGAATTTACCAGGTCAAAATGTATTAAGTTACACTGCAAATTGTATAAAGTCGTGAATTACCTCCCCAAAAAAGGGCCACAGCGTAGACGTAAAAGGGATTTTTTTTTCGATACTAAGTAGAAAACAAAAGAAATGTATAACAAATTATAAAAACAATTGTTGGAAGAGACAATTGCAAAAACTATCCTTAAATAATAAAAAATATATAAATTATACTGTCTCACATTTTCATTCGCTTCTCCTGGAAAATGACTATTTTTTCAAAATGACTATTACAGATTTATTAGACCTTACTTGGGCCAATATGGATGTACAATTGCCAAATTTTTACGAGCTACAAGGTGGTCATCAAATAATCAATCGGGATTGCCAAAGCTGAATTGTACCTTATTCCAGAGGGGTTTTGAGTTTCTTAGTTTTAAATTTTATAACGCTCTTCCCTGTGCTGTTAGGCGTGGCAATGTTTTGCGTAAGCGGTTTACGTTGTTGTTGAGAAGTTGGTTGCTTTCGCTTGATTCCGACCTTGTGGAGAATATGTTTGCAGTCATGTCGTAAATTTAACCGCTCTTTAAATCTTGTAGTATTTTGTTGTTGTTGTTTAGGTGATCAGCCGAAAGGCTGGTTTGAACCTGTAGAGGTTTTACTAAGTAAAACGAGGAGTCAGCTGGTTTACAAGTACCTTCCTCACAGAGTGGAAAATTACGCTTATCAGCATGCCGGGCTCTCTGAAAAGCACATATTTTCCACTCTGCAAATGACACCTTCAATTCATTCACCACAGGGTCTGGCTGTATAATGAAATTCATTACTTTCAGAGGAGATAACTCTGATTAGTGTCTTTTACACCTCTGCCTCTTCTGTTCTTAAATGATTCAATCATTCAATTAGCTGACCATGTGTTAAGAAACAGAATTATTTATTTTAGCCCTGCAACGAACAGATTGAGTGTAAAAAATTTGACACTCCACCTGTCTGTTATGGGCAGTGAAGTATTTTATTATTACAAATTGTTTCTTTTTAAGAATTTTTATAGCTGCTTGCTCCCACCCACACATAAGATAGGTTTTACATTTTTTTGTGGGTGTGTATATTTCTTCAGTTTTTGATTATTTCTTGGAAATAGGGCTTATCTTATTTTATTGTTAATTTATCTTTATTCTTAACTTTTATTATTTATGTAATGCTTTTTAATGAATTTTGTTTGTATTAGATATCTAAGCCTTGTTTTTGTGTGTACTGGTTTATTGTAATGCAATGGAGAAATAAATGAATAATAATAATAATAATTATTATTGTTATAAATCTATTAGACACTACAATACTCTAAACATCTAAAGTTGAAGAATATTCTAATGTAAAGACAGACATGAGGAAAAGACGCCTTAAACTCTATGGCCATATAATGAGGCTTCCCGACCACAGACTAACAAAAAACATAGTAAAATACGTAGCATCCCTCGTTGATGGAGGAGAATGGATCCGAAATGTTAAAAAAGACTTGGAGATGGCTAAGATTGTGAAAGAAGCCTTGGGCACAAGAAACAATTTTGGGAGGAAGGTTGAGAAATGGGAAATTAAACCAGAGACAAAAGCTCCAAGAACTGGAGTAAAATGGAGTGAAGAAAGAAAGGCTAAATTCTCGCAGGGAATGAAAAACTGGTGGGCAAATAAAAAGAACAACAAGAAACGCCAAAACTGAATCATCTTTACTAAGCGTCTTCCACTTTGGGAGTTTTACTACTACTAATAATAATAATAATAATATAATAAATCTATGGTTTGTCTGAACCATCAGTTATCGCCAAACTTAAACGGTTTCAATCAAAATTATTTCATACACTAGTTGATGCTCCATATTTTGTATCACACACTTCACTTGGAACAAAAAGTCCTATTTATTCACGACACTATAGAGAGAGCAACAAAAACTTGGCAGCTCCATCACGATAATGCACCTGCCCACTCTGCACATCTAATTCAGAGTTTTCTCGCTAAAAAGAACACTCCTCTGGTTGGCCAAGCTCTGTACTCCCCCGACATGGCTCCCTGCGACTTCTGGCTATTTCCAAAGCTGAAAATGCCCCTGAAAGGAACTCGATTCTAAGAAAGAGAAGACATTAAACAGAATTCGACGGCCGAGCTTAACAGCATTCTAAAAGATGCCTTCTGCAAATGTTTTGAACTGTGGCAGAAGTGTGTGCATCACCAAGGAGACTACTTTGAAGGGGATTAGAAGTTTGTAGCTCTATTTTAATAAATACACTTTTAATTAACAATAGTTTGATACTTTTTGAACTGCCCTTGTATATTGATGCATGACTTAAATGATAACAACTGATACAAAATTAAGCTATATGATTGATTGATTGTGTTGCTTTTGATTTGTATTTCAGCCAAATGAAGATTACCAACCTGATTCAGATGAATTGTTAGCTTTTCCAAGGAAAAATGGAATTAAGGACGCATCATTATTGTTACTCAAAGAGAAAAGTGGTCGTTATGCCTTACTCAGGGTAAGTAAAATTATTTCTATACACCTTTATGGTACAGTGGTCAAGAGTGCCAGATTACAGTGAACTATAATGCAAAATGTCCAAGGTTTGATACATGATAGAATCTATAAAATTATAAGATATTAAACCTACTGATAACGTAATTTATCCAATTAAGTCACTAATAACCTGACAGTGAATATGAAATTAAATTGGTTAAAAAAATATTTGTTACTTTTTTTTATTTTATAAATGACCTACCAGTTTTTAATTAAATGAAAAGTTAGCATCAAAAAATGTTGTCTTTCATGTAGAGTCTGTACATCTTTCTAACGGGTGTTTCAAAAAGGACGCACTTCGAAGTTTAAGGGTTAATATTTTCTGCATAGGGAATATTTTTTCCCCCCCAAATAACAGTTGGCACTACCGTACTTATTGTTGACCCATTGTGTATTACTGACATGTACTAGTGCTATCCCAGTATTCATTTGTGTCTGTATAAGTTCAAACATGGTTTTTTCAAAGGATGAACGTGTTTTTATTATTGAAAGTTATTGCGCATATAAATCTTACGAACGAGTGAAAGATGAGTTCCAGTTAAATTTTCCCAATTCTGAAGTACCTAATAACACCACAATATCGCGTCTGATTAATAAATTTCGTGAGACTGGCAGTGTACAGGATTGGAAAAGCACAGGTCGACTATCAGTGTTAACAGAACAAGTTTTGGACGATGTAAAACGTTTGACTACCTCACCTGGCAAATCACTTAGAAAGTTATCTTCACAGGCTGAATTATCACTATCTTCCGCTTTAAGGGCTACAAAAAAATTAAATCTGCATCCTTACCGCATCGGTGTCGTTCATGAACTGAAAGAAGTTGACCATGGGAAACGTATACAGTATTGTCGTTGGATACGTTCTCTTGTTAATGACAACAGTGTTGAAATATTGGATCGTGTTTATTTCAGTGACGAAGCATGGTTCCACTTGGATGGTTACAACAACAGCCAAAACTGCCGAATATGGAGCGCTCAGAGTCCTCACACATTTCATGAACGTCCACTACACGCACGTAAAATTGGTGTTTGGTGTGCGATCTCCCGGCGACGTATTGTTGGGCCTTTATTTTTTGACACATCTGTAGATGGTGTGGTGTACCGCAACTTAATTGAACAATTTATAGCGTTGTTAGAATTACACGATCGAGATTGTTGGTTTCAGCAGGATAACGCAACGTGCCATACTTCTACTGAAACGCTGAATATGTTACGAGAATTTTTTGGCCATCATGTGATATCAAAAGGATTGTGGCCACCAAGATCCCCAGATCTTTCTCCTCCGGATTTTTTTCTTTGGGGGAATTTAAAGAGTAAGATTTTTAAAAACAATCCTCATACAATTGAAGAATTGAAGGCTAATATTGAAAGTGAGATTACAAACATTAATAAGCAAACACTACAAAAAGTGGCTGCAAATGTTATGAAATGTGTCCGAACTTGCATTACAAGTGGAGGAAGTCATTTTGAACATTTTATTGTGAAGTTTTAAAGGTAATCTGAATGTTATAAAGGTAATAATTTCATACCGTATAATTTGTAATTACTTAATGTAATAAATTAGCGTTCTCAAACTTCGAAGTGCGTCCTTTTTGAAACATCCGTTACATCCCAATTAAGTTAGGTACTTTTTTCTCTCTATATAAGTTTATGATTAAGGTATAGTACATTAATTTATATTCGTGCAATTGTGATTTAGTTTGTAATAAGTTACTGTTTATTTTATATATAATATTGTTTCTAACATCGGGCCACTTTGGCCTGTTTAAACAATCTAATGTAATTAAATAAATATTATATTTTCTTTCCCACATATCTCTTTATTGCTGCTTAACATTTATTTTCCATTTTAATTTTTCTCTGAATTTATAACTGATCTTATATGTTCCTCCCTCCATTTCTATTCTCTGCTTGAAACTCTCCTTCTAATTGAAGACTGGAGTTATTTTTTGTTTACTATTTTTTTGGAGTTAATGCAGCTATAATGTTTACTTTGTTTCCAGGATCCACTGTTTCTTGATAGATGCATCGTTTGCACTGATGCTGACTGGGAAGATTACTTTGAAGTGCAAGAACTTGCAACCAAAGATACTTTTATATTCAAGGTAAGATTACTACGGTATTTTTTAAGTTTTCTTTCACTACTAGAAACTGTTTTATTGAATGAAGAAAAACTCCCATTCACAGAGAAATTTTGATAGGAACGTGATCTCGTTTGTTTACTTACATTAAGATGAGACTGTCTATGATGGTTTTAACTGAAAATTTCAATTTTTTGTTTTTTATGTTTTTCAATTGTTTAGACCTACTTCAACCACAAAACTTTAAATTACACAAAAAAATAGTATTTTAATGAAAAGAAATTAAGTTTTTAGGTTTATCTATTTCCCTGGCCCTTGGGTGTAACATAACCATCTTCCAAGCTGAAATATTGGCCATTAAGGTCTGTGCGGAGAGGTGTATTGAAAGGCGCCTCAGTGGGTCGCACATTTATATTTTGTCCGATAGTCAGGCGGCCATCAAGGCTTTGAGGTCTTGTACTTTTGAGTCGCGATTGGCCTATGATTGTCGGGAAGTTTTGAATGCCGTGGCCAAGCGTAACGTGGTGACGCTGCGTTGGGTGCCGGGGCACCAGGGAGTGCCTGGAAATGAGAGAGCGGATGCCTTAGCAAAGAAAGGTGCAGCCTCTCACTTCATAGGCCCAGAGCCATTCTGTGGAATTGGTGAAGGCTATTATAGAGGTATAGTTAGGGCCTGGGAAGAGGAGGCTAAAACCTCCTATTGGGAGAAGGTGCCAGGCTGTGAACAGGCAAAGAAATTCATTGCCTATTCCAGCAGGAAGGCTGGGATATATAATAGACTAGGAAGACAGGACTTGAGGAGGGTAGTGGGACTGATGACTGGTCATTGTAATCTTGGGTATCATTTATCCAAGATAGGAGTTGCTGAAGAGAGCCTGTGTAGATTCTGTCATGAGGCAGAAGAGAAGGCTGAGCATATTTTATGCAGTTGCAAAGTGGTTGGCTGCAAAAGAAGAGCGCTGATGGGTAAGGACGTGTTAACACCTTCTCAGGTAAGTGCACTAGATCCTAGGCAGATCCTGCGCTTTATCGAAAGTGTGGGTCTTGCATAAATAAGGAATAGGGGCAATCACAAAAGATCTTTTAGGTCGCGGTGAGGAGGGGCTGCAGAAGCCTGAACGCCCTGGTTGTTGTAAAGTAAAGTAGGTTTATCTAGAAAAATTATCGTGTCACCATGAACGAATATTTTTCATAATTTTATACCGATCGTTTTAGAGCAAAGGGAATTTTAGTTTTTTAAAATATCAGCTTCACTGTTTTTAATACTCACAGCTGTTGGTTCAGCTTTCTAACCAAATGTTGATAGGAAATTTACCTGTTTGTGTACATTTTGTGTTTGATTTGTCCCTTTTTGTGTTTTTGCCCGTTCCCGTAAATTTAAATTTTTAACATTTAGGTACATTTTTCTTGGAAACCATTAAACCTGTTGTTGTTTAGGTCATCAGCCGAAAGGCTGGTTTGAACCTGTAGAGGTTTTACTAAGTAAAACGAGGAGTGAGGTGGTTTACCATTGCCTTCCTCACTGAGAGGAAAATTACCTCTGAAAAGCACATATTTTCCACTCTGTAAATGACACCTTCACTTCATTCACCACAGGGTCTGGCTGTATAATGAAATTCATTACTTTCAGAGGAGATAACTCTGATTAGTGTCTTTTACACCTCTACCTCTTCTGTTCTTAAATGATTCAGTCATTTAATTGGCTGACCATGTGATAAGATACAGAACTATTTATTTTAGCCCTGCAACTAACAGATTGAGTGTAAATAATTTGACACTCCACCTGTCTGTTATGGGCAGCCATTAAACCTACCAAGCTGAAATTTTTACCGTTATTTATCTTGTAAATGGACATATTCAGGCATTTCTATGACTTCCTCAAATTCTGCTAAAATTATTAATATGTAAAATACCGTAGAAAAGAATTTGTAAAAATTTTTTATAATTTGTTATTCTGTTTTTAACTTTATGGTTCAACAGATTAGATTAGATTAGAGATGTTATAGTCCGTTCGCTCTTAGAGCTTGCCTGAAGTAAACAAACCTCTCCCTTTGTAGTAGTTAGTAACAGTGTACATGTGTCCTTGTATTGCTGTTGGAGTCGTGTGTGTTAGTATACAGTTGATATAGGGTGACTAATACATAATAATGACATTTGATGGCTATTCATATAACTGCGCGTAGCCTAAATAAAATTGAAAACAGTTTATTTAAACAGTTTTCAGTAAAAATTATGAAACAATTCCACCATGATCGTAATTGTATTACTCATTCCATCAGTCTCAACTCTCAACTTGGTTGTTGTTACATAAACATCCTACTTCATGTGTATGTAGTTTGTATTTAGTGCTATTTGTAATCAGTTTAAAATATTTTCTTCCTTCTTTTATTAATATTGTTTAAATCCGTGTGACTTTTTCCTTAACTTCGTTGTTAGTGTGTGTGAGTATATCTTCTTGTTTTGTTACACTAGTAAGTAATGATGAATGACGGCGCTTCAACTTCAGTTATAAAACATAAACGAGGACAACTTCTAAAAATTGTGGGCAAAAAATTATAACTTACAATGTTATTTAATTTTTTATCCGTTAAGTATCCTACTATGGCTTTAAAAGACGTAGAAAAAAATGGGATCAGAATTGATGGGCGTGTGTACATTTAGTGTACACGGTATAAGAAAAGAGGTGAAAGAAAGTGGCAAGTTACAGACACCTAGCAAGAAAAGGAAACAAAGCAAACGATTTTAAAAGAACATTGCTCTATCATTTACTGAAATCAATCGGATTTGAGTATTTGAAAAGAATATGTATATGTCTAATATCTATATGTCATAATGAAATAATTAAAATAAGTAAATTGTATAACATTTTACTGGTTATTAATGATTGAATGGGAAACTTTTCGGGGCAACCTGTACGGTATCAGAGCGGTTTGTTTACTTCAGGCAAGCTCTTAGCGCGAACAAACTATAGTTGTTTTGTATTTGTGATGTCACACAGTTATTTTGTATGTGTGTATTTTACATTTTTTTACTCTCAGGAGTCTCACGAATAATTATTAGTATACTAGTTTTTCTCAGGATTTAGCAACGCTTCACTTATTTTTGGAGGCATAAGCTTCCACTGATTTACATCAATATGTTTAAAATTTTATGAAATAATTTTGTGTTTCAGGCTGAAGATGGAGAACGCACGAAAAGATGGTTTAGAACACTACAATACCATGCACAAGGACTCGGTGCATGGCGAAGACGCCGCTGCGCTCTGGCAAATATAATGATAAATGGAATGCAATTACGTGCATAATTTAAATTTTGATCTTTATTATTACTATTTATTTAGATAAACTTTGTTCTCTTCTAATTATTGTACTTAATTTAAAATAAATTATTATTATTATTATTTTAGAATAGATAAAGAAATATTTGTTTCATTGAAATACAACTTTATTTAATATTCTATTCATGTGTTTCAGTAAATTTAATAATTAATATTGTATTTTCTTATTTATTATTTGAAATAATTTAATTTTTAATAATATTTACAAAAGTAAAATTATGTGCAATACAATCTTAACTATATTCTAAAAATTATTTTAATTTTATTTATTTAAAAAATTATAAAAAATATTGTATGAGCTTTATTCAATAGAAAAATATATAAATTTTGTGTAGTAATAAAATATTGTGTTAGGATATCTATCAGGGTTGTTTTTTTCAATCTTTGATTGGCCATAAATAAAAGACAAGAGAAAACAGAAAAAATATTTTGTTACTAAAAGTTATGTATACTTTTGGCTACTTTTCAACGCAATCGTTTTGACAATTGAAGCATTTGTCGTACGTATGGACTAGCTTTCTAATACGCTCTTCATAAAATGTTGCCGCCGATGAATTTAAATAAGTCTTGAAGCAGCTTTTCATTAGCCTAGCCGTTCTCCTAGCCCCACTTCTTCAGTTCAGAGAAAAAGATGGATGGATGTCACTCGGTGCTAGGTCGAGACTGTATGGCACGTGATCGAACTCCAGAAGTCAGCATACCTCGTTTTTCTGTTTTGAATGGCTCCCCGCAAACTTTGTAAAGTTGAATCAATCATGATCCTCAGCTTTATGAACTCCACCAGAAACAGAACGAGGAGTTTCAAGACAACATCAAGATTCTTTTAAATTCACAGGCGGCAACATTTTATGAAAAGCATATTGGAAAATTTGTCCATATGTACGACAAATGCTTCAATAGTCAAGGTGATTATGTAGAAAAGTATAGCATTAAGTACATGGAACTTTTAGTATTAAAACATTTTTTCTATATACTTGTCTTTTATTAATGCCCCATAAGATGTTGAAAAAAAATGACTCTCTTATTAATATGGGGACCAATTTTAACTGATATGATCTATTTATTTATTAAGATATATACCGAGGGTCAGTCAAATATAAACAAGATTTTTTTATCCATTTTAGTATGAGAGTTGAAGGGCGCTGCTGATTTTCCACCAATTCTGTTTGGGTTTTTCCCCCTCCCCACTTCCATAATTTCCCAAGATTATTCTCATTCAGTTGATACTAGAGCAATGATTGAGCAAGAGGTTCTTATTTCTGTTGCACAACGTTTTATTATAAAATTCTTGATAAGAGGAGTAAGATCTTCAGAAATTTTAACTTATTTATTAGTAGAATTTGGGGATGAACTCTCTTAAAAACTTGAGTTTTTGAGTGACACAAAAGTTTTTCAGAAGGGTGGAAAATCAGTCACAATCGGTGTCATCAAATTTGTATTAAAAAAGAAAACATCTTTGGAATAAGAGAGCTTTTGGAAGAAGACCAGCATCTGACTGTTGATGAAATTGCTTCAATAATAGGTCTAAGTCATGAGAGTCCACATTCGATAGTGTGAAACTTGGCTTGTCAAAGACTGAAGCAAAAGACCGTGTTCCCCAATCAGAAGTATTATCCTCCTTCACAAAAATGTAAGAACTCATACAGATGCGCCTAACTCAGACCAAATTAGAAGAAATTCACTGGTAGAACATCGACTATACAGCCCAGACTTATCACCGTGAGATTGCAATCTGTTTAAACCGTTAAAGGAAGCTTTAGGAGGTCAAACTTTCAATAATGATGAAGAGGTTGTACTGTTTCTATGCTATTGGTTAAAGGACTCAGCCTTCAACTTTTATGATGATGGAATCAAAACACTTTGAAAATGCTGGGAAAATATGTTTCAGTACAAGGAAACTATGTAGAAAAATATTAAAAATTCTTTTTTTTAAATTTTTTTTTTGTATTTGACTGTTCCTCATAATATAACAAAACAAAAACATTTTTTTTTTATGACCACAAAGGATCACTTTAGTCTCTTTGGTTAGTTCTTTTTCTTCGGCAGTTTATTTCCTTTTCATTTCTTTCTTGCCAATACTTTTTCATTCTGTCGGATCTTGCTTTTCTCAATTCGTCTGAACAAACCTGTTCTTTTAGTTTAATTGTTCTTACTGATAAAATTTTGTTTTTGTCATTAATTGTTTCTTTGTAAACCGGTGTGCGATTTTTGACATCAGCAATTGTTAGATTTAATTCTGTTCTATCTTTTTTTATTTCTTCAAGCCAAGGAATTGTAGCTAAAACATTTTATTAAATAAACAAAATCTTTATCAGAATAATTAAATTTATCTATTTAGTAGGTTTTTCCTAATTACCCTTAATAACAAGGACTTAAACGAGCGATCGCTACAAGACTGAGCAATGTATAACTGTACCCATTGCACTCAAGGTCAGGAAAATATCAACAGGCTCAGACATGTTCAAAACCTGCTGGTAGCAGCACCAGTCTGGTTATTTAATTGCCACACCTACATATTTATTTAAAAAAAATCACATTATGTTTTTTTTACCTGGTGATAAGATAATAATTTTAATAAACATTTTTTATGTGCAATAATAAAAACATATAATAATAATAATAATAATAAAACTGCTCATAAAATTTGTAATAATAATAATAATAATAATAAAAATTATTTTGTATTTTATTGTATATTTTTATAAATATATTACATAACAATAACTATTTTATAAATATATTATTGTAAATAACATTTTTATTACATAATATTATGTATTTTTGGACATATTAAATGAATACATATTTTAAATACCATGTTTATACAATAATGTTATCGACTATTCTACTGAAGAAAAATTTGTATTATTTATGTATTTCTATTAACAGTTGATACACATATTTTTGTAGTTTATAGTTGTAAAAAATTAAGTAAAAATGTAATATATAATAAAAATCTATTTCATAATTTTTTTGTATATAATTTTAATTTTTTTGTTGTATTTTACCAGTTAAACAGATTTAAATTAATTATGTTGTAAGTTTGTTAATTTAAAAAATATCCCTTTAAATATGTTTATTTTTTTTTAAGGTCAGTGTTCAAAAGTTTTGTTTTTCAACCCCATGAGGTTTTGTTATGTTATCCATAATAGGCAGTTGTTGTTGTTGTTTAGGTCAACAGCCGAAAGGCTGGTTTGAAACTCTAGAGGTTTTACTAAGTAAAAACGAGGAGTAAGGTGGTTTACCATTGCCTTCCTCACTGAGTTGAAAGAGTATGCTTATCAGCATGCCAAGCCCTCTGAAAAGCACTCACTTTCCACCCTGCAAATGACACCTTCACTTCATTCACCACAGGGTCTGGCTGCATAATGAAATTCATTACTTTCAGAGAAAATAACTCTGATTAGTGTATTTTACACATATACCTCTTCTGTTCTTAAACAGTTCAGTCATATAAGTGGCTGACTATGTGATAAGAAACACAACTATTTTTTTTAGCCCTGGACCAAACAGATAGAGTGCAATTAAAATAACACTCCACCTGCCAGTTTTGGGCATATAATAGGCAGATGGAGTGTAAATTAATTTTCCAGTCGAAACCAAGTCAATACTCAAAACAAACCATCCAGCAAGTCATGATGTCACCGCCAGACGATTTGTTTTGACTATCATTTTTTGTACCAACAAATCTTCGTACAGAAAATTTACATGTTAGAGAATAATTTAGTTCATTTTTTCCCACATGTGGCGTGTACTATTACTACCTATTACTACATACATTGTATTGTAGGCTAAACAATAACAGTGCTTTTTTAATAACAATTTATAGAATCCTGTTTTCGACTCATTATAGGCATTATAGGTTTACAAGCTGTTTTTTCAGTAAAATTATCAGAAAATAGGTTTATTTCCCATCAATATTTCATCTATCCATCCTACATTCTCAATCAATAAAGGATAAAAACTACACATTGTTTTTCATTTATAAAAATATTTATATAATTATTTACATAAATATTTCCTGCAGTGACTTTACAAATGTAAAAATAGAGAATATTTTAAACTTAAAACCCCAATTTTTTCCAGAAAAATATTACAGCGCTTTTCATGAGTAAATGTTATAATACATTGTAAAACAAATGTTTTCTGTTTGACAAAAAGATGTTCATCCACCAATCCACTTGGCAGGATTTTTAATGAGGATTGTATCAATGGTATTTTCAGACAATCCTTTAATCAGCATTTTATCTTTCACATTATTCAGAATATGTGAAAATCCATGGCCACCATATTTCACCTGAAAGAAAACAATATACAGAATTTTAAAAGATTTTAGTGTAGAAGAAAAGAAAGATAAAAATCTGGTGTGAAACACTCACACAACTTTCTCTTGCCAATGCAAATAATTAACAATATACCAAACATTAGTAATAAAACATTAGAAATAAACAAAAAACTAACCTCAACAAACATAACCTAATTTTAATCATGAGTAAAAGACGCAAAATGAAAATCTACCTCAGTGTGGCTTAAAAATATGGATAATCATTCTTTTCACGTTAAACTAGGCTCTGTAGAGAAAAATGCTCTAAATAAAAGTTGTACATCTTTTAATTTTCTATAAATTTGATTATATAAACTTTTGTCGTAAAATGCATACTACGGCCGAAATCTTAAAAAAATCGATTTTTCACACGTTTTCGTGAGAAAAAACCGAAAATCGCTAATTACCGCTAAACTAAGCGTTATACAAAAAAATGTTTGAAATAAAACTTGTAGGATTTTAAATTCTCTACAACTTTTATTATATACATTTTTTCGCTAAAATGCATATTAAAGCCGCAATCTTAAAAAAACAAATTTTTTACGTGAAAACAGCCTGACCAAGAATTTCAGCAAACATGGCGCCTACCCTATCTTGTAGAACATAAAAAATTAAGTAACTAAGGCGATTTTTAAAAAAATCGTAGGACCAGTTTTGAGAAAATCGCAAAAAAAAAATTACACAAACAAACTAATACTTCCAGTTGACCGATTTTGATGAAAATGTTCGTGTCGGGTCCGGTAGTGGTATGCAACTTAAGTTTCAAGTTTGAAGTTCGTACGATGTTCTGTTCTTGAGATATTTTGTATACACACACACACACACACAGACCATCGCTAAAAACATGTTTTTTGGGTTCAAGGGATCTGAAAACATGTAGACCCGGTGAAAACTCGATTTCTTAAAATCGACATGAAACAATACTTTCCTTCCTATATATTCATATAGGCAAGAGAAAGTAAAAAATCCTTTTCATGAGATGACACATCTCATGGCTGGTGGCTATTTTTGAAAAGGGTTAACCCTTTATACGGCAGTACTACGAGGAAAAATATACACGTTGTAAAATGTTAAATTTTGTTTTATAGGGACTTGAATAATGTATTTCTAGTGCTAGAATAGCAAGATTTTTATGTTAAGCCCTGGTAAATAAGTATACTTACCAACAAAAAATAAATAAATATATATTTACGAAGGAACGTTTATTGAAATGGGAATCATATAATGTTTAGCGGTAAGAATGCTTATTAAAACAACTTGTAGTCCTCTATAACAGAAAAATGTGTAGAATAACTTATCTTAACTTTGTATTAGCATGAATGCTTGCTTTCTCGTGAAAAACTCTATTTTTTTCCAAGCACTGAACAAAATTAACAACAAAACAACACAGTTGCTAACGCTGGTATGAATCCTTACTACATTCATATAACTCATGAAGCAAATGGTCGCTGTACACTAATTTCAAAATTTGGATGTCGTACTTACCAGAGAACATCTATAAAACCATAAAATGCTAATAGGGTTCAACTGCATAGCTTATTCTTTAAATAAATCGACCTTACTGCCATTGGTAAATATACTTATCAAAGACCTTTAAAGGGTTAACACCTTTGACTTATACCTAAAACCGTTAGTGATTTCTGTATCTATTCTTTAAAAGGAATCAAATGACACTATTTTTGTTTCGAAATTCCGATTTCAATTTTTTGACTCCCGGTTTTTGGCCACTTTCAATCGAAACCAGAACTTCAAACCCAATTTAGGCACACTAACTTTTTTGGGTAGATTATGATTCTGAAACCCGTTCGTTTTATACAATGCAGAAGATGCATCATCTTCTACAGATTGTAAATAAGTAGTGAAAAAAAATTTTAGTTTCAATTATTTTATTTACTCTGATGATGGTGGATCGACCGAAACACGTGTAAGTAAAAATAAAAGTTGACGCAATTTAAAAAGGTTAGTGAAATTATTATATAAATTCATTATATAAAGTGGAGAAGCAGAACAGTACGAAAAAGCTGGAGCCTTAACAGTTAAAAGGCAACCAAAGGTAAGGTGATAAATTTCATTTATACTATAATTTATAGAAATCTCAAATAATACCATAAACTAAGGAACTGATGAAATCAAACAATTTACAATTTATTTGACATACCAATCTGTGTTTTGTGTGCACATCATGTGAGACCAAAACTCTATCTTCCTTTCCATTTGAAGCCAGTGAACAAATTTGATCGATTCTCTGTGCATCAGATCTCATATCAAAACTGGACAGTAACTGATAGTACGAACATTCTGTACCAAATAAATCAAATTGGCAGAAAGTACCAAAAGAAGAAAATTCCAGTAATTGCTCTTCTGAGCCAACAGTACCTAAAACAAAAAATTTCTTTGTTAATTTTTTATAGTCATGAGAAAGTAAGAAAGGAATTTCCCTTCCACTCCAAATCACATGTAGTACTAGCCAAACGCATAACAACAGCAGCTTGAACGCTACTACACAGCCTGATATTATTAGCTACGAGGGCGAATCAAATATAAACGGTAATTTTTAAAATTATATTTATTGAATAATATTATACAAAAACTATGCCTTCAACATTTTTCAATATAGTCTCCTGCATTATCTACACACTTCTGCCACCGATTTGGAAGCTTGAATATTGCCTGTTCATAAAAAGATTGAGGGAGAGTTGTCAACCAGTCGCGCACGTGCTTCTCGACATCTTCAATGCTTTCAAATCGTTTTCCTCCAAGTGATTCTTTCAGAGGCGCAAACAAAAAGTAGTCACAAGGGGACAAGTCTGGACTGTAAGGAGGGTGTTCGAGAGTTTCCCAGCCCATTTCTTCCAATTTATCCCTTGTCAACAATGCGGTGTGAGGCCTTGCGTTGTCATGGAGAAGGATGACATCTCTAATGGGCACACCTCGTCTTTTGTTTCGGTAACTGTTTTTGCCGACTGTAGCACCTGGCAGTAGTAAGCCGCATTCACTGTTCGTTGATCGTGAAGAAAATCAATGAGTAGAACTCCCCTTGAGTCAAAAAAAATTGTTGCAAGAACTTTTCCGGCTGAGAGACGAGTTTTAGCTTTCACTGGCCAGCCTTCATCCTTCCTTCGCCACTCCTTACTTGCCATTTTCGATTCGGGAGTGTAATGGTGGACCCACGTCTCATCACATGTGACGATGTGCCTCAAAAAATCTTCACCTTCTTCTTGAAATCAATGCAGAAGTCTCCTGGCGATCTCCGACCTGACCTGTTTTTGATTTCCGGACCTCAGAACCCATCGAGCACTAATCTTTCTGAAGCCAAGGTGGTCTGTGATTGCAGACAGAACACTCCCATAGCTGATACCAATTTCTGACGAGATTTCTTGAACAGTTAACCGGCGATCACCATCAATAAGCTCTCGAACGGCACTAATGTTGTCATCTGTGAGCTTGACCTTGGGCGTCGACGGTGACTTTCGTTTTCAACACGTTCTCGCCCACCCCTAAATTCTCTGGCCCACGTATACACTTGATTCTTAGACAGAGTAGTGTCCCCAAACTGTGCCCGCAAACGAGTAAAAATTTCCGAAGGCTTAACACGTTCATTTGCTAAAAATTTTATGACGATTCGTTGCGCAACAGATGGATGTACCTCTCGCTCGGTCATGGCTGTACTGACGGCAGAACACAACAATGCTGCGAAGTAAGCTGTTCCTCCCACTCCTATTAAACAAAACAACAACTGCTCACCGCCACATCTGGTCCGAACGTGTTTGGTACAGTCAACAGCAAAATTACCGTTTATATTTGATTCGCCCTCATACTATTATAAGAAATGAAAACCAGACTTACAGTTCTGTACCTGAGAAGTAAAAGGTGTTAACTCCAATTTAGTAATTGTTCAGAAGAGCCAATAAGTAATAGTATTATCTTTTCATTATTGTAACAAAATTTCAGTAGGTGTTAGAAACTTTAAATTTACATCCAGTTTCAACAGAAAACGTTTGTTATCTACAAATTTATTTTTCATAACTTTGTCAACTTCTATACTCCTTCCCACCCAAACAAGACTTTAAAACCTCAACGGTTTTCTTTGTTTTATCACTTTTTCACGTTCTACATTAGTGTTAACTCCAATGTACATTAAGTTGAAAAAAAACTAAAGTGAAATACCTAGTGCTAAAAGTACTTTTATAAAGAAGCAGCATTTTATACACAACTTTTGAAAATATTTCAAAATTTAACTGTAGCCTACTGTTTAGTAACAGACGAATAAAACAACAAATTCAAGCAAAATTTACTTGATTATCAGCAAAAAACATTCAATAACGATTTTACAAAAACTCTTTTATATCAACTACAAAATTGAAGGATTAGAGCATTTCTTTCTGATTTAAAAGGCAGTTTTTACTCAATTTTGCTAAAATTGGAGTTAACACTCTTTACCTTTTTGGTACAGAGTTAACTTAATTTATTGACATTTATGCAATCTGAAATAAATGAAAAAGTAAGGAAAAGTATTTTTTGAATCCCTGTTGCCTGTAAGACGCGTTCCATAACGGCACACTTTCTATCATACAATGATACATCATCAGGTCCCTCTTTCACTTCCCGCTCAAAAAACATTATCACATTATTGTAATAATTACACGACTTTAAATATACAAAATTTGTCCTTTTTTGCCGACTTTATTTTTCCCCCTATTTTCACTCATTTTATATGAACTGGACCATTGGATCAGAACTGGACAAAGTTGATGAAAAAGTAAACAACTTTGAATAACATAAGACACTACATTATAAATTAAAATCCGATAAATAGCAATACAGTAAACAAAAAAAATAAATACATGAGATAAAACAACAAAGATAGATTATAACATTTGTGTAGAATAACACTTCACTTCAATAATTAACTAATTAATTATAACTAATTAATCACTTCAATAAACTAAGGTTAGAACTCAACTACAAAACTGTCAAGTTGTGAACGTACTACTCACGAACACACTCTCCTTATTAAATGGACTTTTCCATACAGACTACTCCCACCAGCTTAGACTAGCCTAAGGTACTGTGATATCACTTTTTCCCTTTAAGCGTACTTTTCCACTCAGTGAGGAAGGCAATGGTAAACCGACTCACTCCTCGTTTTACTTAGTAAAACCTCTACACGTTCAAACCAGCCTTTCGGCTGATGACCTTAACAACAACAACAACAACAACATGAAATATTTACGTAGGTAGCTTAATAATCAATAATATTTCATTTAAAAATAATAAATTATACATACAAATAAATTCTAAATAAACTTCAAACTGAGTTGGAAATATATTGATTTTTAAAATTCCATCAAAAAAAATCTGGTGTGAAACACTCACACAACTTTCTCTTGCCAATATAAATAATTAACAATAAACCTAACATTAGTAATAAAACATTAGAAATAAACAAACAACTAATCTCAAAAATATAACCATATTTCAATCATGAGTGAAACACGCAAAATGAAATTCGAACTCAGTTTGGTTTAAAAATACGGAAAATCACTCTTTCTCTCTAAACTAGGCTCTTTAGAGAAAAATGCTCTTAATAAAAGTTGTAGATCTTTTAATTTTTTATAAATTTGGTTATATACACTTTTGTCGTAAAATGCATACTAAGGCCAAAATCTTTAAAAAAATCGATTTTTCACACGTTTTCGTGAGAAAAAATCAGAAAATCGCTAATTACTGCTAAACTAAGCGTCATACAAAAAAATGTTTGAAACAGAAGTTGTAGGTTTTTAAATTCTCTACAACTTTTATTATATAAGTTTTTGCGCTAAAATTTATATTAAAGCCGTAATCTTAAAAAAACAACGTTTTTACGTGAAAACAGCCTCACCGAGAATTTCAGCAAACATGGCGCCTACCCTATCTTGTAGAGAATCAAAAATTGAGTAAAATAGGCGATTTTTAAAAAAATCGTAGGACCAGTTTTTGAGAAAATCGCAAAAAACTGAAAAATTATACGAATAAACTAAGTTACTACTACACCGATTTTGATGAAAATGTTCGTGTCGCGTCCGGTAGTGGTATGTAACTTAAGTTTCAAGTTTCAAGTTCGTACGATGTTCCGTTCTTGAGATATTCTGTTCATACACAGACACACACACACACACACACACACAGACCAATCGCTAAAAACATGTTTTTTGGGTTCAGGGGGTCTGAAAACGTATAGATCCGGTGAAAACTCGATTTCGAAAAATCGACATGAAAACAATACTTTCCTTCCTATATATTCATATAGGCAAGAGAAAGTAAAAAAACCTGTGGTGTCAGTTCAAGACTGATTGCACACTGGCATAAAATGAACTTTTTTCTAGGAATGCATGTTAATAGAAATACCATTCACCCAGACTGAATGTAGAAAGAAGAGATAATAAAACATAAGACCGACCACATTTTTGCATCTGCCAGTCACCTGGTAATGTTTGATAAACCGTATAAATCCAGCCGCTTCACTAAACTAGTTAAAATTTATTTATTTATTTATTGGCCTTCGGACCAGCCCAGTCAGTCAGCTGGTAGAAAGGCGCTATTATTTGTTAAGTAACACCAGTTGGGCAAGCGACTTTGTGTGGTGACCAGTTGACAGCCATCCATGAACAAACTCTACTGGGGGCCCCTGTTCAAACTCATGTCTAATCAACGTCAAATATACAGTAAAAAGCAGCGATCAAATTGAGTAGTTGTCAACAATGTACAGTTCCCAATAATAAATAAAAGCTAAAAAAAAAAAAAATTATTTTATACGAATACGTACGATCAAGATGAGACATTACGGTACGACTTGCATTTCCTCCAGCTTCTAAAAATATTCTCATTATTTGAAAAGGTGCTTTTGGATCTCTCCCAGGATGAAAACTTACAGGACAATTTAATTCTGTTTGTACTTCAGCAGTTGCTTGTATAGCTCTACGCTCAAAATCTACAAACAAAATAAATTTAAACAATTTCATGTTAAATTTAACATTAGTTTTAAACTTTCACATATATTTTTATAAAACTTTATTTAGTTACAAATTAAACACAAAAACTTTGATACATAAATATTTAATTATTTGTGAATTTAACATTGAAAGTACACACACAACACTCAATAAAGTGTATGAAAAAGATAAAAATAAAAAATTAGTATTTAATTCTTAGCCCTAGAGGTAAAGGGTGTTAACTCCAATTTTGGCAAAATTTTGTACGAAAATCAGCAAGAAAGCTCTATAAAAGTTAAAGTAACCACATTAACTCCACTTTTGTATATTGATGCGGAATATTTTAAAAATTACTACTATTTTTAAAACCAATAAAATGTATACTCATTATTGACAAAAAGTTATTTTATTTTGAATTATGTTTCTATTGTCTTATTGATGTCCTTAGAATTTATTTGAATTCTGTAATTTGTTTTAACATTGTTGTGTATAAAATGCTGTTTCTTTATCAGAATAGAATTAGCACAATATATTTTGTCTAAGTTTTGTTTTCGTTTGATTAAATCGAGTTTCATTGGGGGTTAACACTAATGTATTAAAACGCAGAAAGACGTAGAGTATGAAGTCCTGTGGGTGGTCAGAGGGTAGTAGAAGTTAAGAGAGTTGTTTAGTCATGTAAATCTCTTTATCAGAAGCTACGTATTTTATTTGGTAAAAATTTTCGAACCTTCAGAATTTAAAAAAAAAATAAAAAACTTAACCCTTTCCACTTGTATTATGTTTCCACTGTGATTCCCCTCCACTTGTATTTATTTTATGATTTGTTGATACCCCCCCCCTATTACATTAATCATATGCGTAATGTGTTGTTATTAGTTTTAAGAGCATGCAATACTTTTTATGTTCATTATTACTTTAATGTTAATAATGATACATAAAAAATGTTTTTTCTCGTCTAAAAACTTCTAAAATGTAACCTGCAAAACATACACTGCTGTTGTAAAAACTAAGATAAAATAAACTGTGTAACTAGAAATTGATACGGTACCTAAAACCTAATAACAACACGCAAAATAATCTGAATATTATTTTTGTGAGAATTAGTTACCTAAAAACATTAAACTGATCTTAAAGTGACACAAATTACCGCAAACTAAACAACGCATGTTCAAAATTAGGTTAGTTTGTTTACTAGTTTGGTATGGTGACATCGATTCAATTAATTCCGTTTACATCGATAATCGGAAGTAGTCAACTATCGAAAACTACAAGAATTAATTTTTAAAACACCCCGTAGAGGCCAGCACATTACAGCAACTTTGTTAAACGCGTATTTTCATACAAAATCAGCTGTGAAAGTGGAGTCGGATGGGGTCCGACATACAAGTGGAACGGTAATACTATCGTGTCGGATCAGACCGACAGTCGAGTGCAAAGGGTTAATGTTTCTGGTTCTTCTGAAAAATTGTAAAAATGGATTTAACTTCCTTTACCTCGTAGGTACAGAATTAAATGTTGATCTAGATAAAAAGAAGAGACAATGTTGATTACAATGATTATGATGACTGTGATTATCAATCAAGTGAAGAACATAAATGTCTAAAACGCTTCAGTCTGTAAATGTCGTCGCTCTTGTTAAAAAGATTAATATTGGAGATGGATTTTTATGTCCATATAATTTTACCAGATGTTTTGTATATCTTTTAATTTTTTTCTTTTAGAAATAGGATGTTTCAGTCTTTGTGTATTATTTTGTTGGGATCATACCATGGAGCTCCAGTAATCAGTCACAGATATTTTGACTGAAATCTTTATATCATGTCTATATCAGCTGTAATAGCTGTACCCCGTAATTCCAGACCACCTTTAATGCAATTTTGTATTTAATAGAATCTTATTTTCCAAAGAAATTTGGGATCTACAGCCTAAAAGCAATAGTAATTGCTGTAATTTCAGTCAAAGTGGTTTCAAAAACAAATATCTAATTACAGCTCGATACTCAATTTTGTTCATTTTCACAGCAACACTCGTATCAACTCACTAAAATGATTGTCTAACAACTGAGTGTTCAAAATGACTGAAATTTTTGTGGGTACATTTTAATGCATTTGCAAATATATTCCCAAACTGTATTTGACGAGTGCTGCTATCTTCATGCTGAGGTTGGAAACTTTTCAAACAACCCTTGAAAGTCTATTATGCGGCTGTGTAGGTAAGGTCATGATTTAACCCTTTATAGGTCTTTGGTAAGTATACTTACAAAAATATATGTTACAAAAATTCATTTCATCCTTCACCGTCTGCATTAGCAGCAATTTTGCAAAACAGTCGGACGTTAAACCAAAAAAAAAAAAAAAAACTAGCAATAAGGTCGATTTGAATGCAGTTACGGTCGAATAAGCTATGCAGTTGAACGTTATTGACATTTTATGGTTTTATAGATGTTCTCTGGTAAGTAGGCTATCCACATTTTGAAATTAGTGCGCAGTGACCATTTGCTTTATGAGTTACACGAATGTGGTAAGGATTCATACCAGCGTACACGACCATGTTGTTTTGCTATTACTTTTGTACAGTGCTTAAAAAAATCGCATTTTTTACAGGAAAGCAAGCATTCATGCTAATATATAGTTAAGATAAGCTATTCTACAATTTTTTTGGTGACATTGTACTATTAGTTGTTTTAATAATCATTCTTACCACTAAACATTACGTGACTTCAATTTCAATAAACGTTTCTTGGTAAGCATACTTACCAGGGCTTAACATCAAAAAAAAAAAATAATCTTACTTTTCTGGCACTAGAAATATATTATTGAAGTCCCTATAAAGTGAAATTTAACATATTACAACATGCCCTATATTTTTCCCCGTTGTACTGCCCTATAAAGGGTTAAAGAAAAAGAATTCCAACTACACGTAATACTTAATATTTATAGTAACTGCTTACCATCAATAGGCCATGAGCTTCCAACTTCACCGATGAAACCACATTTCACATTTTCATTTCCAACACAACCAACTTCAAGTTCAGTTTTAATCTCACTGCACATTTCTTCAACAGATTTTTTCAACACACTCTGCGGCTGTACAGACGAAACATAATATCCTACAATAAAATTCAAAAACTTGTTACTTAACCCCTTAACAGTTCCTTTTTTTAGCCAAAAATGTTCATATCCTGCTCAATTTTTTTTTCATAATTTTGTATAATATTACTGAATAAAGACATAGATCAATTTCCATTCACAAAAACATCATTTTAAAAAAAAAAAACAAAAATTTAGTATTGCCAGAGGTACCGGCCATCACTTACGAATAAATAATAAACAATCCTACAACAATAAACGGAATTGAAATACCATACTAAATACTATGTATGAAATGAAACCTACTACTAAAAAACTATAAACAATATCAAATAGCTTACAATTTCTTTTCGTAAACACTTATAACGAACTTATAACTTTACAACGAAACGCACCGAACTAACCAAAACATAACCTTTTACGCAACATTAGAGAGTACGATATAAACAAATAACATAGAGTCATCTAACCTATAGAAAGGAACCTTTACTATCGCTAATATTAACGTTACGGATATAAGACAAACTACTTTTAATGTTACGGCAAGATATTTCAACAGAGAACAGAATAAATCGAGACAAATTCAGTTGCGAGTTATCTCGTCAGGGGCTCTTTTCTACAACATTTACGTTGCAAGATATCTCGTCATAAACCATTTAGGGGTTAATACAAATACAAAATAATCTAAACTCAACTTAACTTGACTCACTGAGTAACTACTGAATTCATAATTTGTAGGACAATTTATGAACATCCCCTAATTTTTGTCAAAAAATAAAACATTAACAGCATCATTGTTTTCAGCAGAGAGAATCTGACAAATTTGTTCTTCCAGTAAAATTTCTTCAAAAGTTGTTGCGATACGTTGATTCTTTCCAGAAATAGCACTCTTCCCATTTATTTTTAGTTTTTCTAGTCCAATATGAAATATAGGGAAGTAAAATACTGTTTTCATGTCAATTTTCCGTTGGAAATACATGTTTTCATTATCCTTGAACCCAAAAAACATGTTTTTACCAATTTGTCTGTGTGTGTGAACAAAATATTTCAAGAACAGAATATTATACAAAGTTTTGTAGAAAGTTGAAATTTTGAACTTGTTATATTATGTAGATACCATTTTTCACATAAAAGTTATCTTTTACCGAAGTTTTCACTGGAAATTTACATTTTCAGGTTCCCTAAACCCAAAAAATATGTATTTACTGATTAGTCTGTGTGTGTGGATCAAATATCTCAAAAATAGAGTATCATACTTTGAGGAGGCAGGATAAAAGAGGGTTGGAGGCCCTGGAAATGTGGATTTAGAGAAGGATGGAGAAGATCAGCTGGATGGAAAGAGTTAGTAATGAAGAGGTGCTTCGGGGAGTGGGGGAGAGGAAGGGACTGTTGGAGACAGTGAGATGGAGGAAACACAGGTGGCTGGGTCATAGGATGAGAAAGGAGTGTCAGACAGCAGACGCGCTGGAGGGGCCAGTTTATGGTAGGAAGAAGGCAAGAGGGTGCAAAAGGTACAAGATATTTGATGATATGAAATAGGGAAGAAGGTACGAAGAGGAGAAGAGGTTAGTGCGAGATAGGGAAAGATGGAGGACAGAATATAGAGACCTGCTGTGAAGCAAAACGCAAATAATGATAATGATCAAAATAAAAGATATTAGATGTAAGGATTTAGATTACAATACACCAAATTAGGAAGGTTCACCCAAATAATTATTGTATGAATTTAAGCTTTGTGCAGCTGCGGGATGAAGGGGACAGACGAAGCACCAAACTACTGCTATATCATAACACTGTACTAATCATTTCCTTGCTATTCGCTTGCCTAGTGCGGTGACATACGTGGGTGTTATTTTGACTATTCGCTGTAGACGGCGACACAGAATATAATATAGTACATAGTACAAGTAATATGTTACTACTACTAATGCAATCTCTCATAGTAGTAGTAACGTAATGCATACCTCTCAGCTGCACAAAGCTTGGGAACGGGCTGTCGCCGACGACACTTTGCAAAACCTTGTTTGTAAAATTGGTGGCCCTGAAAAGAGTCGTTGTTGGCGGTCGGAAGCGGCGAGCTGTTGTGGTAGAAGTGAAGCCCGAAGAGTGACGGCTCGGCTACCGGGTTCAGGCCTAGCCTTCCCTCAGCGGCAGTTGGGTCCCCACTGCAGCGTGGCAGTGGTGGCCCCCAGAGCCCTGCAGTGTCGGGTCGGCGTAGGCCGTCTGCCAATAGCGCGGCCGAGATGGCTCTCTCCGGGCCGGCAAAGGCTGACTGGTGCGGGAATGTAACATTCGCCACCGGTAGCGTAGACCAGGGATGGTGTGTCTGGTCTCGTCTTTTTCTGTCTGGAGCTCTTCTTACTTGGTTCTTCTCCGCTTACGAGTTGAGTGAAGAGTGGCTCTCGCTGGCCAGGGCGCTTGTTTATATCCCCCTCCGGTGAATCCACTTCAAGCTGGAAGTGAGGCATCAAGCTGGTAGTGGGGCCGTGTGCAGACGCTAATATTGGAAGGGCAGACGATGACAGGGCATTACCAAGAACAGTTAAAAGATTATGTTTTAAAAAGAATGAGGTCTTTAATAACGTCTACCATAGTGTAATAAAAATTAACTCACCAGTTCCTGCGATAATATTTACACCAGTTTCTTTCATAACTTTAACCATAAGAGGTATATTTCTGTTTAAACCGATCGATGTATTTTCTACAATAGTTCCACCACCAGATTTTTTGAACATATGCATTTCTTCAACAATTGCATTGTCTACTTCATCACCACATAACTGAAGATTGTATTTACTGGCATAACTGAAACAAATATTTTACATTGTTACAACTTTTACAGTCTTTTGTCTAAGGGCAACTGCATAGAGAATGATGGTCACAGGTCGCTTAACCCTTTGAGTACTGTTGTCTTGTATATGTGACAGCACTTACATGCAAAAGCTAGAACCAACTGTGTTGTAAACTCATGTTCAAATTTTTCAGAAGTACTATGTTCCGCATTCTACTGGCTTTAAAATGAGTTAGTACTCTATAATTATATAAAATCTGGATCAATTGAAATTGGAAATAACGAATTAGAGAACTTTTCTTTACCAAACTATATAACTAAACAAAAAAATTGTTTTTTATTTTTGTTCTGAATTTTTTCTAAAATGTACACAGATGAAAGAAATAAGTGAATATCCAATAACTGTAGAATCTGATGAAGGAGAGTGATAATGAGGATAATAACAAAGAACTTTGCAGGAATTGACTTTCACTATAGAACACAATTCTGTCACTGTCATTAGCCTTTGGCCCAAAGATGTACTAAAATAATTTTTGTTACATTATTGCAGATTATAAATTACGACTTATTTTTTAACAAACACATAAAACTAAAAGTTACAAAAAACATGAAAAAATTAAAAGCTAAAAATACCGAAAACTAAATCTAAGAACTAAAAATTCAAGACAAACCATGAAATGTAGCTTCATCATGGTATGAAGTGTAATGAAAATATCTAATCTGCGCAAGCTTTATTTCTATAAAAACTCAGTAGTTAAAGGGTTAAAAGCTGGAACCTGCTAGCAGAAATATGCCATTATATTTTAATCAGACGTCTCACAGGAAACGTAGGTGGCGGAACCTGCGCGCTGGTCACCTGCACATATCAGCTAATGAGTTTGTTTTGTATAAACCTGTGTGCTGCTCTGCTGGCAGGTTGCTAACGTAATTGGCGTTGTGTAATACGTATTCATAAAGTACAATAACATCTTGTTTATAAAAATGACAACTTATGAAGTTGTGGATACAACATTTTTAATATCTAAATATTAACAAATATTTTTATCTTAAATATCTAAATATTAAATGTTTCAATAATAATTTTCTTGTATTTAAAAAACCTGTCTCTATCTTTTTTTAATTGTGAATACTCACCGTACAATTTTCTGTTCTTATTAATGTCAGTAACGGTATCGTCTTTTAAAGATAACACTTTCTTATAAATGTTTTCTATAAGAAATAATTCATCACAGCTGCTATTGAAACTTATCTTGAAATGCTGACAATTACATTAAGGTTTAACAAGTTGACTCCCAAGTCAAGTTTTGCAATTTTGCTTAAAAACTCATATTTATTTTATGGTTCCTTTGCTTTTTTTAATTAATTTTCTTTCAAGTCTAGAGTATTGTAAGGCTTAAATTTTTGGCGCTGATTTTAGGTGAGAGACTGATCAGGTACTCAAGAGTAAAAAGTACTCTCTATCAAGAGCTGTTCGGCGAGTGGTAAACTTGAGTACCAGTTGTCTACACAGAGGTACCAACTTTTACAATTCAAAAAATATTGTAATATGAAAACTATAAAAAAATAAATGATAAAATGATTTTTCATTATATAATGTGTGATTAATAATGCAATAATAAACTTTAACAATAGTCAATATTATGTAATAGTAATTATAAGCTGTCAAGTTCACCAACTTATTTTTTGACTCGATCCGATTAAGTAAATCACAAGCTATATCTGGGGAAATGTTTTTTGAACTCATTTCTGACAGCTCAGTACATGATTCAATGCAAACAAGCATTCAATCTGTCTCATGATTCTATTAAAAACACTATTACATGAGAGACGGATCAGTCTCTCAATGTAAATTTTACAGATCTAGTGAGAAACCTATAAGTGTCTCATGGGAGTCAGTCTGTTAAGCGTGTATTACATGCTCCCAATACGCGCACTCACCAGCTTAAATCAGTTTGTGTGATTAGTATAAATATAACCAACTACGGTGGCATGCGGGCCGCACATGCGCAGTAAGTAGCTCCCCTACCACAGCACCGTAGCCTGATACAGGCTGCCTCTAAAGTAGTACTCACTACTCATTGTGTTTTGTTCATGCGGTTATCGTTTTGACATTTGTGTCGCTGTTGAAAGCCGCACGCCGTCGAAATTAGTTTCGCGCGCACAAAATACGGGGAAAATGTCTGCGATTCATTTTAGGGCAATATGCAATAAGTTTTTTTCTAAATGATGTACCTACCATAAGTTTTGACAGGCCCGAAAGAGAGGTACGTCATAACCTCATTCTGTTATATTTACTACGCGGTTCTTTTTGTTAAAATTTCGTACAACTGTTATTGTGCGTATGTAGTGATTTCTAAAAATAGACGTATGTTTGGTATAAAATAAACAACTATAAAAATTGATTCAGCTTCTTGGAATACTAACAGGAAGGAGACACCAGACACGATGATCTATCTTTGACTTCCCTTCAAAAAGTGATTTTTCAAGCTCGTTTATTATTTCTCTTTCAAATTAGGCCTACCATTACCAAATTACCATTTTCTTTTTTGTATATCATATTACAGATAAAATTTTATATTTTATAACAAAATAATAAAATGCATATTTTGTAATTTTGGAAAAGAAGTTATATTAGGCTATGTGATATGCAAAAAATGCGATGAGATTTAAACGTCTAACTTTGTACGAGCGTATCTTATATAAATATCAGAGTATAATAATAAAATTTATAGTGTAATATAATAAGATCCATTAGGATGCGAAAGTAATATTTTCAGAATTTTTTGAAAAAAGTGAGCTTCTTAGAGTGTAGTGAACGAAACTGGCCGGCAGAGTGCCCTACCGTATCGCGTGTTGTCACTATTGCGCTTGAACACCGTGCACTGATTGAAATGAGTTGAGGGGAAAGGCGGATGCAACACGTTCTCTCTCTGTCCCGCTACCCTCCCTACATGCCGCCATAATTGGCGAACAGTATACTATCTAACAACCTGAGACCAGCATTCACTGTGCGCTTACCCTAAGAGGGAACTAAATAAAGAGTAGCAGCAGAGTTTCGGAGCAATTTTTTTTATGGTTTAACGTCTGACTGTTCTGCAATTACTGCTAATGCAGACGGTGAAGGATGAAATGATTTTTTGTAACTGTCACCGCCACCCCTTCTAATTAATCATTTACTGTGTTGCCGGCCTTCAATACTTCTTCCGGCCTTTGTCGGTGCCATAGACCCTTTAGAGGCGCACTGACAAACCTTTCGGCTGCGTTCCGACAGAGGGCTTTGTTGCCAAGACCGAGCAACTTACCGACCTCTACCACAGCACTCTCAGTAGATATTATAAAAGCGCAGTGCAACAAGCCGCTTGTCATTACGCTCTACATCTCTGACGAAGATCGACCGACTACATCCACGAGATAAAGAAAGAAGATGCTCTGGCACTTGCAGCAGCTATCACCACAGCCACGCGCTGCCTACGCTGGTCTCCTTCGAGACCAGCACAACGGTCCTTCTACAGGACCAATTTATTAAGGTTTAAACTGGCCCTTTTCAAGGCTATCAACCTGAGCCACGGCTCTCGTTGCAGCCACGTGCTGCCTACACTGGTCTCCTTCGAGACCAGCACAACAGTCCTTCTTAGGACCAATTCATTAAGGTTTACACCAGCCCTTTTCAGGGCCATCAAACACCTCTGTCCGCCCCGGCGGACACACACATAAATGGCCCTTTTCAGAACCACCAAACAGATAAGGTTAGCCACTTAATGTCGCCATCCGGTGGCATAACATATGAAAATATGCCGTGCCTGAATGGGATTCTAATTTAAGATCACACAATGAGAGGCGAGCATGCTACCAACTACACCAATACGGACGGCGTAATTCAGAGCAATTAAATTCTATGCCAGAGTCCCAGGTACAATTCCCTCATTTTCACCAATCACGGTTCTAATTGTTTCCATTAACAGTAAAATTGCAAAACAGTTGTATGTAATAACCCAAACAAAAGTGTGTGTGCCTATATAACTTTTGCATTTATAAATCATTTTGCAATTTTTTTTTAATTTTTATTTCTCAACGGAGGTTAATTTCTAAATATACCTTTTAAAAACCTAATAAATAATTATAAAAAAATATTTATTTTTTAAGAATTTTTTTATCACATTAAAAAAATTCCATTAGCATTATATATTATGAGGTTGAGATAAGGTAATAATAATAATATTAAAAGTATTTTTAATAATTTTATGTAATCAAAAATTATATTTAGTATTTATACTTATCAGAAACATTAAGATATTAATGCAATTTAATAAATTCCAAGTAAATAGATATATGCCAAAGGGCAATAAAAATAATAAAAAATAAAACCTAGAATAAATCTTTAAAATGCATCTTGCAGCTAAAAATAAATTCTATTTTATAAATACGTATTATAAATTTTACTAATATCCAGCTGCAGCATCTGAGCATCTACATACAACACCTGGACAAAATACAAGAATTTTTTTTAAAATTTTTATTCCTAATATGTGTACGTTGCAATCTGTTCAATTCAGAACAATAATAAGCAACCCCATGACCCAATGAGATGAGGATGATATGTATGACGTGTAAATGAGGTGTAGTCTTGTACAGACTCAGACCAACCATTCCTGAGAGAGTACGGTTAATTGAACCCCAACCATCAAAGTACACCGGTAACCACTGTCTAGCATTCAAATCTGTATAAAAGTAGCCTAACTACCTTTACTAGGATTTGAACCAAAATACAAAAATGGCAAAATAAATTGTGTATAAATTTAATTACTTACGGATATTGTTTAATGTATCCTACATTTTCCAATTTAATTTTGTCTTCAATGAACGACTGTAATTGAGATGGTGCTGGACAGTAAAACTTTTCAAAATTAAGTCCAAAATGTTCATGAGTTAATGTTTTACCTAACTGATCAACATGAACTTCTCCAGTTACTAGAAAATTAACATAAAAACAAATAAAACAGTAAAATAAAGTAATAACAATAAGTGCAAACAAAAGTTTGACCTAAAAATCTCTTTAAAAAAACATGAGAGTACACAATAAATAATAAAAATGGACTAAGATGTAAACAAGTTTAAATATTGAAATGTATTGTTCAGGTCATCAGGCAAAAGGCTGGTTTGAACCTCTAGAGGCATTTTTAATAAAACAAAGAGTTAGGTCATTTACGATGCATTCCTCACTGAATAAAAAAGGATCTTATCAGCATGCCAGGCCCTCGAAAAACATCTACTTTCCACACTGCAAATGACACCTTCACTTCATTCACCACAGGGTCTGGCTGTAGAATAATGAAATAATTTCATTATTCTACATTCTAATAATGAATAATACATTCTAATAATGAATTATTCATTATTCTCAGAAGAGATAACTCTTGACAATTATAGTGTCTTTTACACCTGAACCTCTCCTGTTCTTAAATGCTTCAGTCAACTAATTGGCTGACCATGTGAAAAGAAAAAGATCTATTTTTCGTAGCCCATTCTTACCAAAGTCTAATAGTGTCAGATTGTTCTAGCCCATGATAAGGCTTTTTTCTTATATGGTTTCTGTTGCCCGTAACAGGCAGGTGGAGCGATAAATTGCATTTTGACTGACCAAGTGATAAGAAACAGAACTAATTTTTGTAGCTCTGGAACAGGCAGAATAAGTGCAAATAATTTAACACTCCACCGGCTTGTTACGGGCAAAAATTTTCAATAAAAATATAATAAATCTGAAAACTAAACCAGCATGGTTCACAGTAACATTGAATGACCTTAAAGATACAAAAATTGACACGGAAGATATACACAATTGGGACATTTTTATACAAAAAAACTAGAGAGCGTGTTTGAGGGAGAGAATGTTTCTCCCACAACATTAAAGCTTAAGAAGGAAAGATCTGAAAGAATGAAGAGACTGTGGGAGAAAGGAAACATGAGCAAAACATGAAGAAGTTATTAAATATTAATTTGGTCTGCTCTTTCTGAACGGTAATTTTAGAAAAAAATAAATAAATTTTATTCCACTGACTTTCTTTCATATTTAAATTCATAATGGTTCTTAAATCTTCTTCTTCTTTGTCTGCTATCCATTAATGGATGTTTGCGATCACCGCTGACCATTTTTCCCTGTCACCACACGTGTGTATTATGTCTCCTGTATTATGTCTTAAATAACAAGCCTTATTTATAAATAAATTAATTTATTAAAATACCTGTTGTAGCATACTGAGATTTCACCATTTTGTCTTTATATATCTAGCTAATTATCTGAAAACAGAAAAATTATGAACACTTTTACAACACCACATAACACGGTTTTATAACTGATGTGAAATTAGAAAAAAATACCAGAATCTTATCACCTCATTCCGTATTAATTAAAAGTGTTTTACATGATTATGTAATTCAGTTAAAAAAAAAACAATGTAATCTTCACTTTTTTTATCAAAAATGTGTTAAAACACTTCAAATTATAACTCATCAATGTTTAGGATGCTCAGTTAAAATGTATAGGGTGGGGATAGGTCACAAGCCCTGTGAAGTAACAAGATAATTATTATGTAGTAGGAAAAACTTTCCAGAATAAACAAATCTTACAAATTTTTTTTTTTTTTTTTGCTTTTGCAGCCTCATTGGACCACGTGAATCAAATTTAGAAATCCTTCTTGGTTTGGTTTTAAGATTCTTATGTTTTTCCCAATAATTCTTCATATTTTGGGATGTGATCAGACTGATTTAATCTGTACAAATCATTTACGACAGAGTTTTTCGACTCACTGAAGTCATTGTCGAGTTTTTTTGACAAATCTTGTGTCTTCATCTTTAAGCGACTTAAGCTTTTCAGATTTTTCTAAAATATCTTGTTCTGCAATGTTAAGTTGTTGCATATCATGCTTTATTTCAGCCAACCACCTTAGAGGATTTTTCCACAAGTTAATTATAGAAATGTGTTGTTTAGTTACTCGATTGTCCGGTATTCTAAGTAAATGCCGGAAGAAAGAAATTTGTTTCTTCCATATGATGTCAGTAATTAGCTCGATTTAATGGTAAAATTCAGAATTAGTTTTATGCTCTACAAGATAAGTAACCATCATGTTTACTGAAATTATTTGGGGTGGGGAGGAGGCTAGTGCTTTCTTAGAAATTATTTTTTTAAAATTTGCAGCCTTAATTTGCAATCTAGGGCAAAAATGTATATAATCAAAGTTGTAGAACATTCAAAAACTTACAACTTTTATAACAAACATTTTTTTCTACAAAGCTTAGTTTAGCATCAATTAATGTTTTTCTGTAGTTTTTTCATCAAAATCAGTAAAACATTAGGATTGTTTTAAATATTGCAGCCTTAGAATGCATTTTATGACAAAAGTGTATCATATTAGAGTTACAGAAAATCAAAAATCTACAACTTTTATTTCAAGCATTTTTCTACAGAACTTAGTGTAGCGTCAATTAGTAATTTCCGGTATTTTAAAGTGATTTTCATTTTTGCGTCATCTTCATGGACCACTAGTACGGTTTAAACCACCAACTAAGTTTAAACTTCGTTATAGAATCAGGCCGGTTAAATATCATATCTATCACGCCTACAGAACACTGTAAGCCAAAGGTCAAGTTAGTTCAACGTTTGTTTATACAATAAACTATAATTATAGATGGTAGTGAAGTGTTTAGCTTACCTTGCGTAAATAAAAATTATTTTTTTTAAGAACAAATATCAACAGTTTGAGATTAATATGCTTATTCTTTTATTACATTACTATCTTCAAAAAGATAAATTCATCAAGGCCATGAAACTAATTAAAATATCTGTATCAAATGCATTAGTAATGAATGAATAACCGTATTTCTAAATTACTGTTCAGTCTTTACAATAAATCTGTCCACTTGCATTAAAACACCATAAACTCTTAATTAAAGTACTTATTTAAAAAATCACTTCATTAAAAATAAAATACTTTGTTCACAAAGGAAAAACACTGTAGTACGCTTTTAAATCTGTAGTACTCTATGTATTAATAGATAACTAGTAATATTTTATTAATCTATTAGTTGAAGGTTGAAGACAAATTGTGTAACGGATGTTTTTGAAAACATTCTCTCTTCTTGAAGTTTATTTAAAGTATAAAAGAGAACATTGCCAACGGACTATGGTAATGACGTCATAACATTCTAAACTCCTGATGTAAATGTATGGCCTGATGATGTTGAAGTTGTTGCTGACATATTTTGGATAGGTACCTTTAAGTTGTGTGCTTTCAATTTAAATAATACAAGTACCTATAGTTAGATAGTAGTGGTGACTCTTGTGTTTAGATAAAATGAATGTATATAATTAAATCAGAATTTTTTCATAAATTGTCAAAGCTGCAAACTGAAGTATTCTCTTTTCTTAATCTCAACTGGAATGGACTTAATAAACCTATTTTTCATCAACTTTTAATCTAAATGAACATTAAAAAAATCTTAATCTATCAATTTCTTAAGAAATCATTTGATTTTTTAAATTTGTTTATTTTAAAAAAACTCCATCCAGGAGACTCCAAAAGTGAGTATAGGACATGCCAAGATAAAATTTGTAAGTCTGAATTATAACACTCAGTTAAATTCACTATGACTTTTCATTTAATTCATTTATTACCACTACTGACTTGATTACTTCAATAACCATGTCATCTAACCATTTGTATCAAATAACTCGCCATTCCAGCAGCGCTTCGCGCTGCTTCCGTGTCTCGGCCTCAGAGGGGTAGGTGGATCAGAATTCATATGTGGATCAGAACCATTTGCCACAAGGTGAATGAATGAATAAACGTTACGTACCTGTAACATTTTGCTAATAAATATTTGCCTAAAAAACCGTTTTGAAGGTGTAAAAATAGGAATACCTGAAAACGGCAAACCCCAAAAAACCGAAATTTGGTTTTAGTAGTTTACTCAGCGGACCGGTGGGTTAAGGGAAACCTTGGTTATATAATGTTGAAGTACGTTTTTGTGCGGCACAAAACAGGTTCATGCATTTTATCCCTATTATTCACCGTTAAGGAGATAAAGAAATACAACCCCTACCGCAGGCTAGAGGATTCTAATTGAAAATTCTCGGGTTTTCAAATTTTTGTGTAATTTTAAACGCTTAACAACATGCCGTCAAAAGACTTTTTGTATTCTAAAAATGAAACATTTCACATCTTTTGGATAAGGGTAGCGACCCCTGTAAGACCCCGATTTAAAATTTGGAACATTACCCGTGATCCTACAGGTACGTGTAACTGTTTATATATATAAATTTGACGAAATAACCCATTTTGAAGGTGTAAAGAAAGAACAATATGAAAACGGCAAACCCCAAAAAGCCGAAATTTTGTTTTTTCAGTTTTCTCACCAAACCAGCAAGTTAAGGACAACAATAGCTATATGGTTTTAAAGTACTTTGCAAGGGGTACAAAAAATATTCTATACAATTTTTTTCTACGATGCACCGTTTAGGAGATAAAAAAATACAACCCCTACCGCAGGCTAGAGGGTGCTGATTGAGAATTTTCGGGTTATCAAATTTTTGTGTAATTTTTAACGCCAAACAACATGCCGGTAACAGATTTTTTATGTTCTAAAAATTTACAATTTTCATTATTTTTAGATAAGGGTAGCAACCCCCTTAGGACCTTGATTTAAAATTTGAAAAATTTCCCATAATGCGGAGGGTACGTGTAATGTGGTCCTAGCAAAAGTTTGCCAAAGAAACCCGTTTTGATGGTGTTACAAAAGAAAACTTGAAAATGCAACCCCAAAAAAGCCGAAATTTTGTTTTTTTAGTTTTTTTTACCGAACCGGCAAGTTGAGGACAACGATAGCTATATGATTTTGAAGTACATTAAAAGGGGTACAAAAAATATTCTTTACAATTTATTTTTACGATGCACCGATAATGAGATAAAAAAATACAAACCCTACTGCAAAAAAGAGGGTGCAACTTTAAAATTTTCGGTGTATCACATTTTTATGTAGTTTTTAACGCCTAACGACATGCCGTTATCAAATTTTTTGTATTCTAAAAATTTTAAAATTACATAATTTTTAAATAAGGGTACCAAACCCCGTAGGACCCCGATCTAAAATTTGAAAAGTCACCCGTGATTCCGGGAGTTAGTGTAATGTGGTCCTAATAAAAATTTGTCGATGAAACCCGTCTTTGTGGTGTTACAAAGAAAAACCTAAAAACTGCAACCCCGAAAAAGCCGAATTTTTATTTTTTGAGTTTTTCAAGTGAACCGGCGGGTTAAGGGCAACTTTATATATATGGTCTTAACGTACTTCGGGAGGGGAACGAAAATGGTCGCAGTGGCCTTTGCGCTACGAAACTTCGTTAAAAAGTTCGAAATATTCGGACGCATCCCCTTAGCTTTCGGGAAGATGTACCTTAAATTTGGCATTTTTCCCGGGGGTTTCAGCCGACGCCCGACAAAAACTGTCGGGCGTCTCTAAAAACTTTTAGAGACCTCCTAATAGGCGAGAATTTCCATCAGTGAGCCATCAGTGGCTGGGGCTTTATATATTATAGATAGAATATAAAATTTGCTTTTGTGTTTACTTAAAAGTTTGTAATTTATGTTTCCACCAAAAACTATTTAGAAAGGAATTTGTAGAATACTAATTAAAAAATGTTTCATCCATCTACTGTCTGTCTATAACTTGATGGCCTCCCGCGGAAAGGAGCAGAATCGGCCCGCTACTATCCTTCTCAATAATACTTCCATTGTGTACCAATTGCAGTGCACTAGTTAGTAGTAGTAGAACATAATGAAATGTTATTGAGAAGGCTAGTATCGGCCCGATTCTGCTCCTTTCTGAAGAAGGTCATCAAGTTATAGACATTTTTTTTTTTTTTTTTTTTTTTTTTTTGGTTTAACGTCCGACTATTTTGCAAATTGCTGCTAATGCAGACGGTGAAGGATGAAATGAATTTTTTGTAACGTATGAAAAATGCCATGCCCGAGTGGGATTCGAACCCAAGACCGCGTGATGAGAGGCGAGCACGTTACCAACATCGCCAACGCGGCCGGCAAGTTATAGACGGACAGTAGTAATTTTTTTTTAGTTATTTTTATAACAAGTTTAAATTAGGGCATACAGCCTACTACAATTTTTTAAAGCATGTGGTAATTTGTATCGTTTAGGTCATCAGCTGAAAAGCTGTTTTGAACCTGTAGAAGTTTTATAGTACTAAGTAATACGAAGAGTGAGGTGGTTTACCATACCTTCCTCACTGAAAAATATGCTTATCAGCATGCCGGGTCCACTAAAAAGCATATATTTTCCACCCTGCAAATGAAACCTTTTTATCATTAATTTTGGGGTCTATCTGTATAGATAATGAAATTCATTACTTTCAAAGAAATAACTCTGACTAGTGTCATTTACGCCTCCACCTCTTCTTTTGTTAAATGCTTCAGTCATATACTAATTGGATGACCATGTGATACCAGAAACAGAACTATTTTTGTTGCCCTGGAACTAAGAAGATTGAGGGTAAATATTTTAATAGACCATTTGCCTGTTATGAGCAAACAATTAAACTATTCAGTACTAGCTAAATGCTTCATCAATCAAATATTTTTTATGGTTTTTTAACACATTTAAGATACCTACCACAACTTTTTAAAGCTTATGGTAATTTATTGATATTTTACTACAGTTCAGCCATTCTTAGTTTGCTCCTACTGTCAACAAACAAAAGCCAGCTACTACACGAAAACAACAAACAAAAGCCAGCTTAAAGTACTTAAAACATCAGTCATGATATGATGTAGGCCTAACAATTTCATTAAGAAAAATACTTTTAAAAGTATTTTGTTTTTACTTTTTAATCAGCGTGTACACATTTTTATATAATGTGCATGCCCAGTGACGTCATTATTTGTTTACATTAGGACCAAACTGGACCAACTGAAGCTGGACTTTACCTGCATAGCAGGTTTTTGTTCAAACAATATAATTTTAGTGTGGTCATTAGCAACATAGTAGTTGTTTAAGCAATAAAGAACAAGCCTTAAAACGAGACGGGAAGCAATGCTAGCGCCATTCGAGACGCCAACCGAGAGAGCCACGCCGAAAGCACAACCGCACACGACACGACACCATTTACGAGTGGCCAACAAAGGGAAGAAGAAGGAAGAAATAGCAAAGAGGTCCACAAGACAGTGCAAACCCCGGTGCACAATGCCTTAACATAACCGCCCGCCAAATCATTGACAAATGATTTCCAAAACGACGAACAATAACGGGGCCGCCCGCCCTGAACCAACGCAGGGCGCGGAAACGAAGCAACTAAAAGCCAAAACGAACGAGAAGCCTAGCACACAAACAAAAGCCTTGAAAACCCGCCCGCCGTGGAAGTCCCACGGGAGGGAATAAGCGAAGCAGCGAAGAAGAAGCCTTGAGACGAAACGAAGCCTGATGACGAAGCCTGAAGACGAAGCCAGAAGACGAAGCCTGAAGACGAAGTAGCAGAACGGAACATTTTGATGTGGCGTGATGCACGCGCGGGTGCACCCGGCCGACGTCGAACGGACATTTTCCACAGCCTGCGCGGAGGCAAACGGAAGCGGAGTATCTTGATGTGATCACCAGCGAGGGCTGGCAACCAGTAACGAAGCAAAAATAAAACGAAGAACGAGAAAAAAACAACAGAAGAACGAAGAAATAAACGAAGAAACGAAAACGAATGTAGATGAAGTAAGCGGGAAACGAAGTGAAACAGAAGAGTTAGTTGCCCAAAGGCAAAGCTAACTGGTACGCGGGTTGCGAAACAAAGTGACGAGTAGGCGAACAATTATGACGAGAATCTTGAATTGCGGTACGGCGAAATTCACAAACCTGTTGAGAGTGAATCCGTGATTGAAGCTGGAGTGCCGAGCGAGATGTACGAAGGTTACACCAAGCATTGAACGAACGATGAGAGTTGAAATTACAATCATTCACCGGTTGTGAATATTGTATACGACGAGTGGGGCCCCGCCCGCCAAGAGGGGCTAAAGGCGCGCGAAGAGCGTTAGTAGAGCATGAAGCGACTGAGGAGGGCCGATTGCCCTTTGGCGAAGCGATTTGTAGCGGTTTGTCAGCAGAGTGTGTGAGTGACGACGAGAAGCGATGATTCGAAGTGAGCTGGTTAGCCGTAGAATCGACTAAGGCGAGAGTAGCGGGTTTTGTCTGCGAAGTATCGATGATGGAGGAGGACTCGAAGCGGTTTGGCGAAGAGTGGATTGGAGGCGACTCAGTGGAAGCCTTCTGCGAGGACTTGAAGCGATTAGACGAGAAATTGATTGAAGACAACTTGGAGGGAGCCTTCAACGTAGAATTGGAGCGAGGCGTAGACTTAAAGCGACGATTTGACGAAATACCAGCAGCAAGATCGGTCGAGATACTGGCGGAGTCGGTAGACGAAGCGAGACGAGAGTCAACAGCGATGATCTCGGGTGAAGCGGCGAATTGAATAGAAGGCGAAGAGACTGAAGTGTTACGAAGACGATTAGTTGAAGCAGCAGGGCGACTCGAAATGTTGTTGGAAGCAGGTGAAACAAGTAAGCAGTTAGGCGATTGAATATCAGAAACGATAGATTTGTTGAGCTCGGGGTTTGAGGTGACATCGGGGTCAATTTTCGAATTAGCAGTGACACAAGTTTGATGATCAGCGGCGAGAATTTGAGGCGAGGTTGAATTTGGATTTTCTTGCGATTTTCTACAATAGATGATGCGGAGTCAGAAGCAGTAGCAGTTGACGAGGATGTAGCGTTGTTCGAGAAGACATATGTTAAGAGCGAATCGTTACTTGTAGCGGAATTAGGTGGTTGTATGTCGGGTAACTTGCCGAACAATACATAACCGAATACAGTGGATAAAGCGGATGGAGTGCCTTTAATTAAAGGCGTTTTACTGAAATCTAATATTTCTGAGAAGCAGTCAGCACCAAGCAGTAGGTCTACTGAATTGGGGCTGCGAAAACGAAAGTCGGCTAGCAGATGTTGAGAAAACTGTTCACCAACGGACTTATGAATGCGAGTACTAGGAAGGCGGTCTGATATTTTCTGAATGACAGCAGCCTGAATCGGTAGGCGAAAATTAGAATTTTGCGGCGACAGAATTGTAAGGTTAGTAGTACCTTCGACGGAGGTGACTTGAGATGAAATGCCTTGTAGGCGCTTGGTGGTAGGCGCGATATCGAGTTGAAGAGAACGAGCGGCGTTGTAGGTTAAAATGCTGGACTGAGTTCCGTTGTCAATCACAGCGCGAAGTGGAACAATTTTGCCGGATGAGTTGACTGCGTGAACGATAGCGGTGCCTAACAGCGCGGTTTGGCCGTCAAGGCGACAAGAAAGTGAATAATCAGTGGGTTGGTTAACAACAATTGACGAAGACGATGAATTTTTAGTAGCTACCGGCTTATCAGCAGAACAGGTAGCGCAGGAATCGATTGACGGAGTTGCGATAGTAGTATTTTGAATCGAAGATGAAGAATTCACAAGTAGGCACCCGGTAGATGGTGGGTCGTTATCCGGATGTACGGCAAGATGAGACGAACTAGCAGTTGGCGAACTATGCGGGTTGACAACAGAAGCGGTGGGCGAACTCGATTGTTGAGCGTTGCGGTCGATATGTAGCAGCGTATTATGCGATTTTGACTGGCAGATACGACAACGTTTATTTGAGTTGCAGTTACGGCGGTCATGGTGTCCAAAACAGGCGAAACAGAGTTTGAGACGAGAAATAATTTTGTAACGGTTATCGACAGTTTGCGACAGAAATTCACTGCAGTTGTGAAGCGAGTGAAGGTTAGATTCGCACGAAAGACATTTGATTGAGTTTGATTTAACGAAAAACGAAGGTACATTATCAGAATTAGGAGACGGCAAAATAGGACTACGATGACTGTGTACAGAATTGAAATTATCGGTTACCGGGTTAGCTGAGTCCGGTTGATCGAGGTTTGAAATAGTAGTGCCAATGTCTTGCGCTTTATTTAGCATTTCAAAAGATTGCATTCTGGAAGTTACGAAGTTTAATAGTTCAGAATAACTTGGAATCTTAGTGGCGTCGCGTTGGGATTCAAATAATTCCTTAGTGATATTATCCAAATTGTTGTATGCCATAGAAAACAATAGAAAGTCCGCTAAGTTTATATTTAATAGCTGTAGGGCGCCAACGGCGGAAGTATGAATGCTAACATACTGTTTATAATTTTGATAGGATGGACTAGCGAATTTATCAAAATTACTGATTTGCGAAAAATGCATATGAGCGACACGCCTGTCGTTAGCGTACCTGTTGTTAATTAATTGGTAAGCTAATTGGTAATTTGCAGAAGTCAAAGGTAGATGAGATATTATTTGCAACGCCTCACCACGCAAGCTAGATATAAAATAATGCAATTTTTGAATATCGGACAGTTGTTCGGATTTATGTACAAGTTCATTGTATAAGGATATAAAGTTTTGAAACTCAGACAGATTTCCATCGAAGCTAGGAATTTTTATTTTTGGTAGATATGTAGTTGGCGAAATTACATTAGGTTTGTTGTCGATTAAACTTGTATTAGACATGCTAGTGATAATTTGAAAATATTTTGTTTCAAATTCGGTTTGGATGATAGCGATTTGATTTTCAAATTCCTCAGAATATGCCTTATTTAATAAATCCATTAATTGATTTTGCAGTGGTTGGAAATCGGAGAATATTCGATTAGCCTGAATCTTGAATGCATCGTTTGAGCCAGTACCGGATTGGACATGTGTTAATGTGTCCAAAGATCGGATTAGTTGACGACATTTTGTGAAAATTTGCTCAGCATTGTCCATATTGAATGCAGTAAACGAGAATAACGACAAAGGATAAGCAAAAATCGGATAAACAACGTTGGTGCGATATTATGAAAATGATTTAATGTTGTTGAAGTAATACAAAAAATAACAAATGTAAATAAACAATTCGATTAAATAAACAGCTGACGTTTCAATGAATGAAAAATCCCGACCAATCAGAATGAGACAGCGGACAGCTGATGACGGCGCAGACCGCACTTACTACATGTGATAGTAACAACTGCGCAGTATGAACCAAAATTACAAAGATGGATTTGATTTGTAAGAAAAAATGGCTACCGAAGTATGAAAACGTGCGTGAATTGGCGCGAACACAACGAAGCGTGGGTCCACCCCCCTCTCGCGTACTATACGAATACAAACACGAATGTTTAGCAATTTTAAGACACTGTAAAACCAATAATGCACTGATTTTATCCGGCCCGGAGGACCAAAAATGTTTAAGCAATAAAGAACAAGCCTTAAAACGAGACGGGAAGCAATGCTAGCGCCATTCGAGACGCCAACCGAGAGAGCCACGCCGAAAGCACAACCGCACACGACACGACACCATTTACGAGTGGCCAACAAAGGGAAGAAGAAGGAAGAAATAGCAAAGAGGTCCACAAGACAGTGCAAACCCCGGTGCACAATGCCTTAACAGTAGTCAACTCTTTTTTAGTTTCTTAGTCAGCTCTTTCTTAGTTCTCTTTCTTCGTAGTTGTGGACATTTAAATTCTGTAAAGTTATTTTGGCTGACATGCATTATTACTTCAAAGATCTTCAGACTTTTTTTTTGGTTTAACGTCCGACCGTTCTGCAATTTACTGCTAATGCAGACGGTGAAAGATGAAATGATTTTTATAACGTATGAAAATATGCCGTGCCTGAATGGGATCGATCCCAAGACCGCATGATGAAAGGCAAAGATCTTTAGAGGAGCTGCTTGTTAAAAGTAAATAATAACAATTTATTGATTTTTATTAGCTGTTTCTTATAATATAGTCTTTCTCGGTTAAGATAGAAACAATAATAGGTTAACTAATTAAAAGATTAAAAATAAATATAAAATCTTATTTTATAAACTGAGAAACACACCTTACGAAAAAATGATGACGTCATTCGATCAGATTAAAGGCAATGTTTAATTAGATTACTCAGAAGGTAAATAAACTTTTGTAATTGTGGCAAAACTGTTCACATCTTGCCTGTCATATGATTTGATACTACTGCGTATTACTCACAAAGATTTTGTAGGTTATGGTGCAGATTGTAAACAAATAGATAAGGATTTTAATAATTCAGTTATATTTTTAAGTTTAAAATGTCTAAACCGCATGATCACGGTGATCCACCTCCTTATACTCCGACCCCGCAAGGTAATTTTGTTTATTTTTTAAATTTAATGCACTTTTTTTTAGTTATATAATCTTTTGACGTATATGTAGGCCTACAGGAAATCTAACTTACTGATAAATTGTGTAGCGTATACTAACAGTCAGTATAACATAACATTTGTTAATTCAATTGTTTACATATTTTTTAATTGAAAGAAGTAGGAACACGTAGCAAAACTGATATAATATACGTATTTATTTTCAATATGATTAGTTTTTTTTATTGTTATTTGCTTCTTGTTGAAGGCCTACTTAAATTAGCGTATAGTATGATTCATTAAATGCTTTGTTTTGATTTTGAAACCACGTAACTGATAAATTATTTTATTACTGACCATATTTCTTTTAATTAACTTATTATTCTTATCTTTTCAGCGTTATACTTATATTACAGTTTTGTGTTATACGTACACTACTATTGCTTAGTTTTTATGTTAGGTTATTATAATAGTTTATTTATATGAGTGTTTTTTTTTTCAATCTCCGATTGGATACAAAACTAAAACTAATGAGAATAATAAAATAAATTTTGCTATTATCAAAAGTTACATATTATATCCTTGATTAATTTTCAACATAATCATCATTTGAATTGAGGGATTTTTATTAAAACAGTGTGCTTTCCTATACCCTCTTTATAAAACGTTGCTGCTAATGACTTCAAATGGGATTTCTTGGTGTCTTGGAGCTCATCGCTTGTTTGGAAGCTCTGCCCTCCTAGCCACTTCTTCAGTTCAGGGAACAGGTGGAAGTCATTTGGCACTGTTGGAGCTATACGTTGGATGATCAAAAATGTCCCATTAAAACTTGTCAAAAAGCCGTTTTGTTAGTGCAGCATTGTGAGGACGGGCTTTATCATGGATGAACACAACTCGAGAAGTGAGCATTCCTCTTATTTTGTTTCGAATGGCTCTCTGCAACTAATACAGAAAGTTACTGTGAAACTTTGCGATGATTTTAGAGCTTCCGAACAGACGATGAGCTCCAAGACACTATGAAGACCCATTTCAAGTCACTGGCAGAAACGTTTTATGAAAAGGATATGGAAAAGCTTGTACACCAGTATGATATATGCCTCAATTTAAATGGTGTTTAAAAGTAACTTAAGGTTGTTTGTCACTTTTCATATTAGCTAAATTTATTTTATTATTCTCGTTAGTTTTATTTTTGTAATTAATTTGAGGTTGAAAAAAATAACCCTTGTACCTTTTATTGTTTACATTTAAAAGAAAAAGTGGTGTACAAATAACAAAAGATTATATTATTTTACTGTACTCGCACCAGCTCATGATCTCTGTAGCTTGGGAAAGCGGGGTGGGTGGAGTAATAGAAAGAGAGTAATACATTTGTCTTATCATCCAGTACAAAAACATTTAGTCATCATGTAAAAATTTATTATCGGCCAACGTATTATTGCTTATCACAAAGGATACACGCGTCACAAGATACAGTTGTACATTTGTGCTTGTGTGTCGCGGATTTGTCAAACTAAAGTGATTTTTATTTTGAAATTGAAAATGCATTAACGTGCCAAAAGTTATTTGTTTCGTGTGATGTGTGTTAACTAAATTTCAACTTGTATTTATCATATGTTTTGTTTTAATGTAATATGTCTTCTCAGAAAAATAAAGCGGTAATTCATTTAGAAGGGTGACACAAATTATTGCATCAGTTATTGAAAACTGTGACAAAGAATTGCGTAAAGAAGCGTGTACCTGCATCTCGTCAAAAAATGAAAGAAAAGTTAAAGAGTAACTATATTATGAATAAATTGAAATAATAAAAGAAAAGGTTACTTTATAATGATGGAACATTATGATAAATGTTTTTTTTTATGAATAGTATAATCTTTCACTGCGTGCGGTAATAGAAATTCCTCACACGGATCATGAGCTGGCGCACTTACTGTATGTAGGGTGGCTTTCCAAACTAAGTTTAAACTTCATCCACTTAGTGTTTGTTGTTGTTGTTTAGATCATCAGCTGAAAAGTTGGTTTAAACCTGTAGAGGTTTTACTAAGTAAATCGAGAAGTGAGGTGGTTTACCATTGCCACAACTCACTGAGTGGAAAAGTACATTTATCAGCACGCCGGGCCCTCTGAAAAGCACATATTTTCCACTATGCAAATGACACTTTCACTTCATTCACCACAGGGGTCTGGCTGTATAATGAAATTCATTACTTTCAGACGAGATAACTCTGATTTGTGTCTTTTACACCTCTACCTCTTCTGTTCTTAAATGATTCAGTCATTTAATTGGGTGACCATGTGATAAGAAACAGAACTATTTATTTCAACCCTGCAACAAACAGATTGAGAGTAAATAATTTGAATCTCCGCCTGTCTGTTATGGGCCTGATCTATTAGTGTTTGATCAGTTTGATTATAAAAGGGTCTAAACAAAATATATATAGTTAGACTTCTAGGTAAAATGTTGAAACTCAATGCTTATATTATATACTGTATTAGTAACAAAAGTAGACATTCATATAAAGAAAGTTATGACAAAGTACAAAAAATATGACATAAAAAAACAGTATAAAATAAAGCCAAGGGAAAAATGTGTGAGAGTACAGATACAGGCAGGGCCGTTGAATAAGAGAGGGGCTGTCTCATGGTGCTTGAAAAAGTTGTACCAACAGTAGTTGAGCTACGACGTGACTGCTCTGACACTGCGCTCTCTACACTCTGGTTACACACATACTTTCTCGGCTACTTAACTTAAAATATGCATAATGAATTAAGAATAAATGTCTATACTTTGTTATTAATAGCAATTGTCCGTAACATTATTTATAAAACAATAGATAGCAGTGGCTAAAATAAATAGTTCTGTTTCTTATCACATGGTCAGCCAATTAAATGACTGAATCATTTAAGAACAGAAGAGGTAGAGGTGTACTGTGACACTAATCAGAGTTATCTTCTCTGAAAGTAATGGATTTCATTATACAGCCAGACCCTGTGGTGAATGAAGTGAAAGTGTCATTTGCAGAGTGGAAAATATATGCTTTTCAGAGGGTCTGGTATGCTGATAAGTGTACTTTTCCACTCAGTGAGGAAGGCAATGGTAAACCACCTCACTCCTCGTTTTACTTAGTAAAACCTCTACACGTTCAAACCAGCCTTTCAGCTGATAACCTAAACAATAACAGAATGCATAAATAATATGACATTCTAAAAACGAAATGTGACAAAAACATTTTGGGTTGCGTAAAATACTTAATCTTATTCTAAAGATGAATATGATCTACAAAGAGATTGTAAACAAAATAAATAAATAGAATTAAAATAAAAACTTACATAAGAAATGGGAATTAACACTAACAACAGAATTATTTTTTGGAACGTATCCATTTCTTGATTTGAAATTTTAACACAGCATAGCGATTTATATTTTTACTGCGAATACAAAATTTTAAATATGTATGTTCATGCAGTTTCTATCGTTTGATTTGTTCTCATTAAATCGCATGATCCTAATAAATGTCCTTGATTTAGCGTAGGTGTTAATAGCTTGTATGCACAGATTTGGAAATTTTTCCGTAAGTCTTGTTCGGAGTTTTTTAATGACTCCTCTTCGGACACTGTACATATAATTTTCGCCATGGAGTGATGCAAAAACAATTTTAAACTTATCCACTGTTTCTTTTCCAAGATTTACTTGGCACAGTCAAACCTCCGTGGAAAAGAGCTTTAATCCATTTGTCATTGTTACTGGAAGGGACATTTATCCATTAGGCGCATAGTGTTGGATCCTTGTTACGTACTTTTTACATTGTGCACCCTACAACATAAGAGAGGGCTATCAGGTAGGCAGTCCGACAGGTTTAAACTTCATAACCTACATCCTTTTGTGTCTTTCACTCATGATTAAAATAAGGTTATTTTTTTTTGAGGTTAGTTTTTTGTTTATTTCTAATGTTTTATTACTAATGTTACGATTATTGTTTATTATTTGCATTGGCAATAGAAAGTTGTGTGAGTGTTTCACACCAGATTTTTTAAATACATTTCAGCTCCAGTTCATCAACCGTATCCAGATGGTTATCAGCCGTACCCTCCTCCGTCAGCGATACCTCCAGGACCTGGTTATCAGCAGCCGGCACCTGGGTATCCTCAACCGTCACCTGGATATCAATCTTTTCCAAGCCAACCGATTCCCTCAAGTTATCCACAAAACTATGGAGCCACTACTATCAGAATAGAACCTCAAGAAATAATTATTATTGGAACTTGCCCTGCATGTAGAGTAAGTTTAATTTTGTTAAAGTTTTTCACTTTCCTTGCCCTATATCGATATATAGGGAAGAAAAGTATTGTTTTCATGTAAATTTTATGAAATCGAATTTTCACCGGAAATACAACCATGTTTTCAGGCCCCCTGAATCCAAAACCATGTTTTTAGGGATTAGTCTGTGTCTGTGTATGAAAGTTTGCTTTAGTATGCGTTCTAGCGCAAAAGTGTATTAATTAAAGTTGTGCAAAAACTTTAAAAAAATTTACAACTTTTATTTGAAACATTTTTTTTGCAACACTTAGTTTAGTATCTATTAATGATTTTCTGTATTTTACTGTTCCAAATCGGAAAAAATGGGATTTTTTAAGTTTGTGACTGTGGTACCTATACATTTTGTGACGAAAGTCCATGTAATTAAAGTTATAGAAATTAAAAAATCGTACAACTTAATTTCAAGCATATTTTTCTACAGAGCTTAGTTTACCATTAATTGGTAATTTTCCCTATTTTTAACTTTTACAGAGGTTGATTTTCAATTTGTATCATTCACTTGTGATTAAAATTAGGTTGTGTTTTTCATTTTACATTGTTTACTCATGATTAAACATGGTTTTTATGTGTATCTGTGAGTGTTTCACACCAGATTTTTACATTTTGGAAGCTCATTTTTTAGCCTACTAATACATAATACAATACTTTTTTGAATCCCATTTTCATTGAAGTTTGCCGAGCGATTTGAAACACAACTTTCAATAATTTAAACGTTCACTCACAATTTCATGTAGAAAACTTTTCTTGTCACTTTAATAAGCTCATCAGGTAACAGTGAAATCATAAAGTGTCTGTTCTCTTTCCCTTTTTCGTCAACTTTCTGCACGAAATCTTCAGTAATGACTGGAAGGCTGTCCTTTGTTCCTTATCATTAACATTCGTTTGGCCATCTTTAAAGGCTCTAACCCATTTTCATACCATTCCATCACTCGTAATCTTTTCCCTAAATTTCACTGATCTCTCAGTGAATTTCAGCTACTTTCATCCTTTTAGTTTTAAGAAAACAAATAACAGTGCGTATTTGACAATTGGCAGCATTCTTAATTTTTGGAGAAGTTTTAAATACTCTCAAACAAACGTAAACGTGGTCAAATGTTTCTGTAATAGCTTCCTAATGGCTTCCTAACAGAAGTAGGCCTACAGTACGCGTGTGCTAAATGCTGACCACATTACTACTGCACCAGTTGAATTTCAAAACGGTACTCTAAAAACACATAGTGTAAATTAGCTCTTTATTGTTTCATCACAGATGGAACGAAGGAGAGTTACAAACTTATTGTAGAGGAACAATCTTTTTCTTCAGGTGCCTATCCGTTCCAAATGTTGGTGACCATCATAGCAATTCTAACTTTGTTCATCTGTGATATAACTCTTCTGACAAAACCAAGTTTTCAGATTTTGGAGCCACAACACACTTCTTCTACCAGGTCCACGTTTTCCATATATTTTTCCGTGCAGAATGGCTTGTAGTAACGAATATCATGAGTCATTTCGTGTGATATATTCAAAATATTGAGGCTTCCTACACTTGATGGTGGAAATGACTTCCACATCTTTCTTCATTCTCATGAGAACCTCTATATTTGGCATCTAAGCAGTCCATGGGATCCTCCGCATTGGCGGAGGATCCCATTGCCGGCCGCATTGGCGAAGTTGGTAACGTGCTCGCCTCTCATCATGCGGTCTTGGGTTCGAATCCCATTCAGGCACGGCATTTTTTCATACGTTACAAAAAATCATTTCATCATTCACCGTTATGTCTGCATTATCTGTTATTGCAGAACAGTCAGACGTTAAACAAAAAAAAAAAAAAACAAAAAAAAACAAAAAATGGGATCCTTAATGTTTGTCTATACAGTTACACCTCAAATGCCTCCAGTTTCCTTGTGATGACTTTATCCAAGGTCCAAGGTTCTATATCATATAGAAGCACAGAAAAGATAATGTCTTCGTTGCCTCATTTTTGTTTCAAGAGTAATGTTGTGGCTCTTGAAAATAGGGCCCATTTTATTAAATATTGCTCTTGTCTTGCTTATACGATATTTTATTTTGTCTGTATTGTCTCACTGCTCGTTTGTCATGGTTTCCAGATAACACTACTGTTGTACAGTTAATTTATTGGAACGATAGCTATGATCTTCGACAGAGAGGATGCACGCATGGGACAATTTTATCCACCGGCTGTAGTCAAAACTAGTAGTTGTCGAACAATCTCTTGTTTACTCCGACACACTCCCTGTCATGTGACTTCTTAATTTGTGATTTGAATTAGGTTCTGAGAAATAATTAGTCTTGTGTTTGAATTTGGTAAAAGAAGCATACGAATCGTAACACACTTCCTTTTTTTGCATCTTTTAAAATAGAAAACCTAATGTCATTATGTAACCCTAATAGATGAATAGATGAATAGCAGGCTGTGTTTAGCAAAGTAAATCAAGTTGAAAGTGAGTACTTCCAGAGGTAGTTGCTAGAAGACAATGTCATAGATCGTTTCAAAATTAATATTGAAGAAAATAGCAGTGAAGAATTTAGCGAAGACAGTGAAAATGATCTATTCGATAACCCTGTTGATGCCTGTGCCCTTTATCTACTTAATTTATTAACACTTTCCAGTCTACCATTTTTTTCACGACTATCCACTACAGACTAAAGTAAATTGTACGTATCTTGCAATGTAAACTGATGTTTTTTCAACTTTTTCAAAAAATCAGAGTGTGCAGTCACCTCAGTTGTTATCAACAAGGGTATTATATGAAAATAAAGTTTGAAATTTTCTCTTTTTAACCATATATATTTAATTAGTTCAAGTCAATTATTAAGTTATTTATAAAATAATACTATTTACAATTACTCTAATTTACACATTTCCGAAAAATTTTGTATGAAACTTATATCAATATCGCTTTCATTCTCCGCAGGGTCGTATGATTCATCAATGTCCGTGTCATCTAATTCCGACCCAGAATCTTCTGCAAAACAATCTAATGCATCTCTAGACATCGTTTCATGAAATGTATAATAGCACAATAACAATTAAACACATACACTGCTAACAATGTGGACTTGTAACCCGCTATGTTGGTACTCGGTAGTAGACGCTACGGTTTGATCTCGCGCATTAAGTAGCAATCGAAAGTTTCGTTGATATATCAGAAAATACTAATCGATTCGGTCAACTATCGCTGTAGGTAAATGGCGAACAAAGTATACAAAATAACAGTGAAAACGGGAAACGGATAGCGTACGGGTAGCCACATTTATAACAATGTGAAAGTAGCGAACGTATGAGATATGTTTGCCATCTAGAGATGTATATTGCCATGCCCGTATGACATACGTTTGCCGTCACTCGGTGTATATCATCACGGCCGTATCACATACGGTTGTTGTCTCGAAAGTGTTAACTTTTTAAAATGTGACATTTTACAAACATCAAAAAATTTGAAATCTACATTGCACTGGCTAAAAGAATGTAAATTTATTCTTTGTATTAAATTTAAAATTAATTGTATATAACTATTTTAAACATGAATTGTTGTTTAGGTCATCAGCCGAAAGGCTGGTTTGAACCTTTAGTGGTTTTACTAGGTAAAACAGAGGAGTGAGGTGGTTTACTATTGCGTTCCTCACCGAGTTGAATGAGTATGCTTATCAGCATACCAGGCCCTCCGAAAAACACCCACTTTCCACCCTGCAAATGACACCTTCACTTCATTCATCACAGGGTCTGGCTGTATACCGATGAAATTCATTACTCTCAGAATATCTAACTCTGACTAGTGTCTTTTACACCTCTATCTCTTCTGTTCTTAAATAGTTCACCCATATAATTGGCCGAGTATGTGATTAGAAACGGAACTATTTTTTGTAGCCCTGGAACTAATGGATCGAGTGCAATTAGTTTAACACTCCACCTGTCTGTTATGGGCATAATAAGAATTATAAAAATATTAATCATAAAGTAAGGCGAGTTATATGTAGGTAGTATAATAATATTATACTACCTAGTACTACCTAGTATATAATATTTACTCTCAATCTGTTCATTGCTGGGCTAAAATAAATAGTTCTGTTTCTTATCACACGGTCACCCAATTAAATGACTGAATCATTTGAGAACAGAAGAGGTAGAGGTGTAAAAGACACTAATCAGAGTTATCGCCTCTGAAAGTAATGGATTTCATTATACAGCCAGACCCTGTGGTGAATGAAGTGAAGGTGTCATTTGCAGAGTGGAAAATATGGGCTTTTCAGAGGGCCCGGCATGCTGATAAGCATACTTTTCTATTCAGTGAGGAAGGCAATGGTAAACCACCTCACTCCTCATTTTACTTAGTAAAACCTCTAGAGGTTCAAACCAGCTTTTCGGCTGATGACCTAAACAACAGTATAATAATATGATATGGGCAATAACAAATGTAGATACGTATTGTACATAATACTGTATTGACAAATATGAAACGAAAGTACAGTAACACTCTGTTAGTCACCCAGTAGTTTCCAGGCCAGCGTGCATGGCCATAGCTACTGTTTCGTCGAATGTACTGTATAGTATTCAGATGAACTGCAGTCCCCTAGCCGTGGGAGTGAGAGAATGAATAACGCTTTCACTCGCACAAGCCATACGCGCCGTTCCAATAACATTGTCTTTAATTTTACTCATAGTTGTGAGTAAGCGTTTATGCATGCAGTAAACTAACAAGCAAGATAACGACTGTAGTATGTTTTCAGATTTGGATTACGAGGGCAGTCCAGAAAGTCTGTCACATTTTCATATAAAAAAAAACTAAGTACAAGAAAAAAATTTAATTATATATATTTGAAAGTGCAACTAAAATGCTATTTTTCTACATAATCACCAAACAAATTAAGACACTTATCATAGCGGTGAACTAATTTTGAAATGCCGGCGTCATAAATGTCTACCACCTGTGATTTTAACCTTCCACTTTTAATCTTGCACAAAATTTGTGATAACCTCGTAATTTTTCTGTAATAATTTCGTGCAATAAACTTTTTGAAATTTGTGGGAAAAAAGCGATAGCTCTCTTATGGTGAATCGACGATCTTCTCTAATCTTCTCATTGACTTAATTCGCAATGTCATCAGTCACGAGGCTTGGCCGTCCACTTCCTCATGAACATTAGTTCGGCCATTTTTGAGTTGAATGCACAAACGCCGTACTCCATTTTCAGTGTAAACATCGTTCCCGTAAACTTACCAGATTTGGCGATAAATCTCAATTGGTTTATTGTTTTTAGCTAACAAAAACCGTATTACTGACCGTACTTCACAACTGGCGGGATTTTAAATTGCGGCACACATTTTAAATTGCTGTTGAAAAACAACGAAGAGTGACACAGACCTCTCGCTAGCACGGCTGGACAGCCACTGAACAGAGAAACGCCGCGGCACTAAAATGGCCGCTATAGCTCCGCTCCTAGCGGCTACAACGCAAAACATGACAGACTTTCTGGACTGCCCTCATATAACGTTGAAGACCTTTGGGCTCATGCGTAGTTATGCCACATATCTCCCTCTCACTCGCTCGGCTATGGGACATTAGTTCGTCTGATATTTATACTTTCTCAATCCGGGTCTGATTGGTATGAAGGCTAGCTCCATTCACCAGCTGTTTGCTAATTATCATGACCTTTGATTTTAGAACATTGATACAGAGTCCAAATCAATGTGAAGAATAATAGATAAAAAAATCTGGTGTGAAACACTCACACAACTTTCTCTTGCCAATGCAAATATTTAACAATGTAACCTAACATTAGCAATAAAACATTAGAAATAAACAAAACAACTAACCTCTAAAAATATAACCTTATTTTAATCATGACTCAAAGACGCAAAATGAAAATCGAACTCAGTTCGGCTTAAAAATACGGGAAATCATTCTTTCACACTAAACTAGGCTCTTTAGAGAAAAATGCTTTAAATAAAAGTTGTAGATCTTTTTATTTCCTATAAAATTAATTCTATACACTTTTGTCGTAAAATGCACACTAAGGGCGAAATCGTAAAAAAATAGATTTTTCACACATTTTCGTGAGAAAAAAACAGAAAATGCTAATTACTGCTAAACTAAGCATTAGACAAAAAAATGTTTGAAATAAGAGTTGTAGGTTTTTAAATTCTCTACAACTTTTATTATATAAGTTTTTGCGCTAAAATTTATAATGAAGCCGTAATCTTAAAAACCTATTTCTTTACGTGAAAACAGCCTCACCGAGAATTTCAGCTAACATGACGCCTACCCTATCTTGTAGAGCATAAAAAAATGAGTAAACCAGGCGATTTAAAAAAAAATCGTAGGACCAGTTTTTGAGAAAATCGCAAAAAAGTGAAAAATTATACGAATAAACTACTACTTCCGGTTGACCGATTTTGATGAAAATGTTCGTGTCGGGTCCGGTAGTGGTATGTAACTTAAGTTTCAAGTTTCAAGTTCGTACGATGTTTCGTTCTTGAGATATTCTGTTCACACACACACACACACACATAGACCAATCGCTAAAAACATGTTTTTTGGGTTCAGGGGGTCTGAAAAGGTATAGATCCGGTGAAAACTCAATTTCTTAAAATCGACATGAAAACAATACTTTCCGTCCTATATATTTATATAGGCAAGAGAAAGTAAAAAAAAAACTACTGAAGGGAATTTTGTAATTTTAATTGTTAAAATTATTTATCTGATTTTTCACCGATTGTGCCATAATTAATTTCTGCATTTTTCTGATTTCAGGTAGGTGTTGTTGAAGATGATTACCCTTGTCTAGCGATATTCTGTGCCATATTTTTCTTCCCGATTGGCATTCTTTTCTGTCTACTTATGAAAAATAGAAGATGTTCAAATTGCGGTGCCTACTTTGGTTAATTTCTTTTTTTAAAAAAGAAACATAACTGATGATGATGATTTCTCATAAAACTTAATTATAATATAACATTGTATTGTATTCCTATGTTTATTATATTTTATTTATCTAGTTTTATCTTTTATTTTATTATTATATTATTATTATTATTATTATTATTATTATTATTTGTGATATATGTATAAATATTGTCAATTGTAAAATATTAAAAAATTTATTTAATAAAATTTTGGTGTACAACATTATTAATTAAGTTCGTTGACTTTAGTTTGAATCTCCAAGTACAGTACAACCTCGTTCATCCAGATTAACTAAAACCAAATGAAATCTGCAAATTTGAAAATCTAGGTAATATGGGTAATAAGCTAAACAAATCCTTAAATAATCAGACTTAATGTTCATTACGATAAATTTCTATGTTTTGTAATGACATTATATTATTTTTCAAGGCTGATAAGCTATACGTATGTATGGCAATACGTATGCATTGCCCCCTACCCACTTCACAGCTAGCCAATTACTTGCAAGCAACATTGCTCATACTTACTCTCGTAGTTCTGTTATATATTTTGTCAGCCATTTTTTTTTGGTCTTTCAATAACAATTATAACCTATAAACGTACAACCAGCTGATTATATTATAAAGTATTGTATGTTAACGCGATCTATAATTTGATGTGTTCAGTACGAGATGCAAGACACGAGTGAACTACTATGATTCTGATACGCATGCGCACGTAATGTTTGTCAGATGCAATCTGACAACGCTGGCAAACGTTCTGATTGGCCTAAATGCGTAGAACAGCAGAACTCATCAACCGTGTAAAGTCTCGTTGCTGCCTGCCCTTCCAATACTAGCACTTACTTACAGTCCCTCTACCTGCCTGACGCGGAGAGCCTATAGCGCCCTCCCCTCCACTATGAAGTAGACTCGCCAGAGAGGGATTTAAGAGAGGACCCTCGCCTGCAAGACACTTTCTTCACTCAACTTGCAAGCAGAAAACAAGAAAGAAGAGCTCCAGACAGAAGAAGACAGCCGAGACTGGACACACCATCCCTGGTCTACGCTAACGGTGGTGGACGCTACATTCCTGCACCGGTCAGCCTTCGCCGACCCGGAGAGAACCGCCTCGGCCGCGCTATCGGCAGATGGCCTACGCCGACCCGACACTGCTGGGCTCTGGGGGTCACAACTGCCCTGCTGGAGTGGGGACCCAACTACCGCTGAGGGAAGGCTAGGTCTGAATCCGGTAGCCGAGCCATCACTCTTCGGGTTCCGCTTCTACCACGCCAGCTCACCGCTTTTGACCGTTGACAACGGCTCTTTTCAGGGCCACCGATTTCACAAACAAGGTTTTGCCTCGTGTTGTCGGCCCCGGTCGGCGACAGTATTATACTTGAAATTTTTTAAAAGATATTAAAAAATATAAAATAACTTTTCACATAATTTCTTAACAAAGAATTGGTCCACTATCTTCTGTTTCAAACAAGTGTGGTATGTCAATGAAGCATGGTCACGCAAATACTTTATCATGAATAGTTCAGCTGGAGTGACACTCTAATAAAGCTTTCTTAAGCTCAATAAAGAGCATCTTATTTCCGTAATTGACAGTACCATTTATGCAGGAGTTGTACTGGATTTAATGAAAATAAAAAGTGAATGTTTGGCATACTTACAGTTGTGTTCTTGCTATTGTAAAGGGTGTTTTATTCATTTTTTTTTTGCGCCCTGGAGACTCCAGGAGGAAAATAGGACATGTCGTCAGATATAAAACCTGAAATACATGTAAGAATCACACAATGTATCACTACTATCAAGAAAGACATTCTTGTACGCTATAAAAAGTTTCACCGATCAAGTAATTTTTTAGATTTTTTTTATAGGAATTCAAATCCTCACAACATTTTTTAAAAATTGGGGTAATTTATTCATGAATTTTCTTCCTGCATAAGTAGGTTTTTGTTCAAACAATTTTGTGGAGTGATTAGCCACATGATAATCATTTCTGTTTCTCGTGTTATGATTGTGAACATTGAAATTCTGCATAAAATTATTTTGCCTAACATACATAATCAGCTCAAAAATGTAGAGAGAGGGAACTGTAAGCAATTTAAGCTGCTTAAATAGTGGTGTGGATGAGGTTAGCTGGTTAGCTCCCACCATACACCTAATAGCTTTCGTTTGAATTTTAAAAACCCTATTCATATTACCCCATACTAAGATACCATAACGGATATGAGGGGACACAACCCTGATTATAAGAAGATAGAAAGTAATATATCGGTAAATTTTCTGTCCCCCAATCGGTATGTTGGCAACAGTGCACTCAAGGCCAACTACTTAGACAGTTAAAATGTTCCAGTCAAGCATTAGTGTGGTGACAGCAGTCATTTTGTTATATTGTGTCAGCAATGGTTTTTTCCAAGGAAGAACCGAGTGTTTTATTAAGAATGCAACCCTATGTTAAAAGCCACAATCTACGGCATATTTTTATTTTCCATACTTTACAAATTATGAATTAATCTAAATTAATATTTTACAAATGAATAGCAAATTGCAATGAAAACATTGTATTACTTCTATCTTCTTATAATCAGTGTTGCGTCCTTAATAAAACACCCAGTTCTTCCATGGAGAAAACCATTGCTGACACAATATAACGAAATGACTGCTGTCACCACACTAATGCTTGACTGGGACATTTTAACTGTCTAAGGTAGTTGGCCTTGAGTGCACTGTTGCCAACATACCGATTGTGGGACAGAAAATTTACCGATGTATTACTTCTATCTTCTTATAATCATGATTGCGTCCTTAGTAAAACACTTGTTAGTTAAAAATTACTTGTTAAATTACTTAAAACAGTTAAAACAATTAAAAATTACTTGTTAGTTAAAACAGCCAGACCCTGTGGTGAATGAAGTGAAGGTGTCATTTGCAGAGTGGAAAATATGTGCTTTTCAGAGGGCCCAGCATGCTGATAAGCGTACTTTTTCACTCAGTGAGGAAGGCAATTGTAAATCATCTCACTCCTCGTTTTACTTAGTAAAACCTCTACAGGTTCAAATCAGCTTTTCGGCTGATGTCCTAAACAACAACAACAACAGTTAAAAATTATTATCCATGTGAACATTAAATTTTTTAAAAACGTCACTTTATATCCTCAAGGATAAGCTTTTTCTTATTGTTATATTACTTAAGGAAAGATAAAATTACCTATGTGATGTTTGTAGGGATTGTGTGTTTATATTCAGTTATGTCCTAAAATGCACTAAAGAAAAAAATGTAATATTTTGACTAATGGGCTTTCTGAAATGACTGATTCAATTACACATTTTCAGGCCCCTTGAACTCAAAAAACATGTATTAGTGATTATTGTATCAAAGTGTGAACAAAATATTTCAGGAACAGAATAGCCTTGTGTTGTTTAGGTCAACAGCCGAAAGGCTGGTTTGAACCTCTAGAGGTTTTACTAAGGAAACCGAGGAGTGAGGTGGTTTACCATTGCCACAACTCACTGAATAGAAAAGTATGCTTATCAGCATGCCGGGCCCTCTGAAAAGCACATATTTTCCACTCTGTAAATGACACCTTCACTTCATTCACCACAGAGTCTGGCTGTACAATGAAATTCATTACTTTCAGAGGAGATAACTCTGATTAGTGTCTTTTACACCTCTACCTCTTCTGTTCTTAAATGATTCAGTCATTTAATTGGTTGACCATATTGATAAGAAGCAGAACTTTTTATTTTAGCCCTGCAACTAACAGATTGAGTATAAATAATTTGACACTCCACCTGTCTGTTATGGGCAGAGAATAGCCTACAAAGTTGAAACTTTGAACTTATGTTAGGTAACCCTATTATCCCCAACATGAACATTTTCATTGAAGTCAGTTAACCGGAAGTAATTTATTCTTATGATTTACTATAAAATGTCTTCTACGATTTTTTAAAACTCTGAACTCATTTACACTACATTTTTGAAGGGCTGTGCTCTTGTGGTAAAAAAATGTGTTTTTTTAAGATTGTGGCTTTAATATGCATTCAAGGACAAAAGTATATGTAGTTAAAATTGTAGAACATTAAAAAACATACAACTTCTATTTTAAATATTATTTTTTACACTGCTTAGTTTAGCGTCATTTAGAGATTTTCCTGTATTTTGTTCATCAAAATCTGTATGAAAATGGGTTTTTTTAAAATATTGCAATGTTATTGTGCAATATAAGACAAAATTGTAAATAATTAAAGTTCAATAAAATGAAAACAATATAAAACTTTTATTTCAAACATTTTCTACCTAACGTAGTTTTGCTTCAATTAGTGATTTTGTGCATTTTTAAGTCCAACAGTAGTTTAGTAGCATTCATTCATTAATTAAATTAAGTTGTTTTTAACTTTACATTGTTTACTAATATTATTAATCATAGGTTATATTTTTAATTATTTACAAGTGGCAAGAGAAAGTCGTGTGAGTATTTCACACCAAATTTTTATTTTACTACTTTTACTATGTAAATATTTCTGGTGTTTCAGTCTATTTAAAGTCTTGAAATAATAATGTTGTTGTCATCGGCCAAATTGCTAGTTTGACCTCTTACGTAAAATGAGGAGTGAGGTGGTTTACTATTGTCTTCCTTACTGAGTTGAATGAGTATGCTTATCAGCAGGCCAGGCCCTCAGAAAAGCATCTACTTTTCACTCTTCAAATGCCACTTTCACTTCATTCACCACTGGGTCTGTATGTATAGTGAATTCATTACTTTCAGAGGAGATAGTGTGCCTTTTACACTTCCTATTCTGTTGTTAAATGAGGAGCTTTTTTCAAAAGTGAACATATCCATTTTATGAAATTTTTCAGGAGACACAAAAAACTTGTAACTCAGTTGCCTATTTAGATATTTTACAACCATTTGGCTTAATGTATTTATTACTTTTACTGTGGAAAATGCTTTATGTTTTGAAAAAAAACAAATGAAAAGCATCTTAAGGTAGAAACAGACTACTATCACGTCATGTGAGGTCACGTGATGTTACGTTCTGTCACGTGACAAGCGAAAAGTGTGGTCCATTGGTGTGCATGGTTCTCTTATGTATCAGGTTCACACTGAAGTCACCTCACGCGTATCACGCCATGTCACTCACCTCATCCGTGATATCACGTTTTCATTTTCTGTTCGTTTGACATATTTTGACAAACGTGAGCTCACAGGCCAAAATTAAACACGCACTGAGTAATATGGTGCTATCGGCAGAAATTGATAACTCTGCAATTTCAACGCTGCAATCTGGCAGTATTGAAATCATAACTACACCAACAGCTAACGGAGAAGACGCTGTATCGTATTTTTCCGAAAATAATGCGGAAACACCTACGCTACTGCAACTGGTATCTCTGCCTTCAGCAGAATACCAATAAAATAAAATATAATTATTAATAATTTCAATAAAAATAAATTAAGTAAAATTATTAGTGTTTGCTCAATTTTTTTCTTACTTTAAACAAACACCTAATCTTTCTTCAGTTGTGATGGCTTCACGGAGTTGGGTATTTTGTTTCCTTACATCATTTTTAATAAGGTCATGAACAAAATCAAATTCTTCCATTGTCATTCTAAAATACATTCGAAAACGTTTCGGATCCTACGTAATTCTGGTACTAGTCGTTGAAATTCACCCAGTTGTTTCCTTGTTTTATTATTATCATGTACCCATATTCTCTTTGATTTCATGCTAATATTTCTGCATTTAATAAAACAGCCGCATTTTCCAGTTCTTCCCATCCAGAAGAACTACTTGAACTTTCCATTTGAAATAAATCAAAGACAGAAGTTATACTGTGTATAAAACTGATTTCACAAAATTCATGCGGAAGAGAAACGATCGAGTGCGCTTGTCACGTGACAGTAGTGTGCTTGTAAACGTGATATCACGTTTCAGATATGGTACAGTGACATGACGTGACGTGATGTGAGTTCGCGTGACGTGATAGCAGTCTGTTCCTACCTTTACTGTGTCATTAAATGCAGCAGTCTTGCTTGCATTCACAGTGGTGGTTTAATAAACAACACAAAATGCAATATTAATACTTTATTACTATCTCAACAAACTTATAATATACATTTTTACTGTTTCAGTCATAAAATTGGCCGACCTTATGAAAAGAAAAAGAACTATTTTTTTTGTATCCCTGGAACTAACAGATCAAGTGCAAATATATTAACACTCCACCTGCCTGTTATGGGCCTAAATAATACTACTGTATACTATATTTCTTAACCCTACAGCCGGCAATAACATTTTGCCAGACCGGCAGAGAATTTCTAGTCACCGAACTGATAAGCAATCAATCAAAATTAGCTATAAATCACAAACGTTGTCACGTAACATCAAAATAACAATAAAACTTAGGAAATAGAATAAATACATAACTGAAATTTTAATTTGACAGTAAGGAATGCTGAAAATGTATTTTAGACAAATATTTTTCTTAAATTTCAGATGACACTACTGTTTAAAACTTTCTTATGCTCTACTTTCAAAATTCATTATATACGAATCGTTACTTTTAATGTTTATTTCAAAATAAACCAAAAAAAAAACAAATCTACGTTCAAAATTGAAGAAAATATATGCTACAAAAACACATCATGTAAACCAAGAAATAACCAAATCCAGCTTTAGGATAGCGTGGTTTCAACAAACAAACACAAGCAGAATATCCAACCAAAACTATTATATTATACGTAAACATTTACTTTATACATTACTAAACTATTGTACAAAACAGCAACGCTGTCTGTTGATGACATTTAATCTAAAACGACAACATTGCAATGCTATGAAGCAAATCCGATTTTGCGACGTGACCGTTTCAAGAAGCAGTAACATCGTCTCAAAATCGACGGTTGCTGACTGTAGGGTTAAAAAAGAAAGTTAATTTAAATCCAAAATGCTAAAAAAGATAATTTTTCAGTATCAAAATCATATTATGATGATGATCTGTTACTACTTTTAATTTTGTTATTTGTTGAAAGAAATGTCAGTTTATACAAATGCTTTATTGAATGTTGTCTAAATGTTATCAGAATACATTATATGCACGTGATTTAGGCCTACATGTTTAATCATAATGTAAATGTAAAATCTTTTTTGAGGTGTTGCAAATATCTTTAACAGTAGATAATTTTTATTATGTATAAAGGCATGATGACTCATTTATTTGTAAAACAGCTGTTAAATAAATCTGCTGTGAAACACTCATACGACTTGCTCTTTTTATTTTTATTTTTATTTACAGTTGTATTTTTTTATCAGATTTTTTATATAATTTTTTTAAATATTAAACTGTACTTTATTGTTATTGCAGTTCACAATATAAGGAGTTAAAATTGGAGAGTTAAATCCAATATTTTTCTACTGGAATTAAAGAATCAATTAATTTTCCAAAAAAATTTCCTTGAAATTACTTTCAGTACTAATATCGGAATGAAGACTCTGTCTGGGATAATAGTGAACAACTTGATAACAGGGTGAATGTCATAATGTCCTACAAACATTCTTTCACATGTAAAAATGTTTGAGTTAATAGCTGAAAGGATGAGGTGTCGAAGCCAAAATAAGGGTGAAAACACAAAGAAACAGGTATCTGGTTAGATTTACTGCAGGCGCGTACCTGGGTTAATCAGCGCGCTGGGTCATGGCCATAAAAACCGCACGTAACCGCTGGTTAAATTTCCACTCGCCATGTCCAGCTAATCGGATGATGACTATTTCTTACCAAATTTTTGGGTTTAAAATTAAAAAAAAGTAAAGTTACAAATAGGTAGTCGTACTGCAATTCATGATCGACAACTGTTATTTTAAATATATTTATTTCATTTTTATTAGTATTATTTTTTATGTAAGAGTTGCCATCTTAAGGTAAGACCTGTATGAGATGGTGATATCACTGTTGATTTGAATTTACGCTCAGAGCGAAAGAGACCCGCGGTCGACCAACTTGCCTCTTGCCAATGCAACGAATAATGCATTATGTCTAATCATTTATAAACAATGAAAATGAGAATCAGCCTCTGTTAGCCTTAAAAATACGGGTAATTACTAGACCTAATTGAACCTAAATTTGCCTCTGTAGAAAAAAAATGCATACTAAGGCCGCAGTATTAGAAAATCCCATTTCTTGTTCCGATTTGGGTCTTTTCTGTAATTCCCCCCTCACAGCATAATTTTTCACATTTTGTGAATATTTCGTATGCAAACTTACAGAATTTTAACGATAAAAACAGGGAAATATTAAAAAAAATCCTACAGCAATATTGTTCAAGGGTAAAATATAGGTATGGTAAATTACTTTTTTCTCAATATTGTTACTGTTGTTGTTTAGGTCAACAGCCGAAAGGCTGGTTTAAACCTCTAGAGGTTTTACTAAGTAAAACAAGGAGTGAGGTGGTTTACTATTGCCTTCCTCACTGAGTTGAAACAGTATGCTTATCAGCATGCCAGACCATCTGAAAAGCACCCACTTTCCACCCTGCAAATGACACCTTCACTTCATTCATCACAGGGTCTGGCTGTATAATGATAAAATTTGTTACTCTCTGAGGATCTAACTCTGATTAGTGTCTTTTACACCTGTACCTCTTCTGTTCATAAATAGTTCAGTCATACAATTGGCTGACTACGTGATAAAAAACAGAACTGTATTTTGTAGCCCTTGAACCAACAGATTGAGTAGGCTACAATTAATTTAACACTCCACCTGCCCATAATAAGAAAATAATGTTAAGAGTAATAATGAAATATAAACTTATTAAGCACATGACATCATTAAATAAATTAATCATTAAATTAATTTAACATAAAATAACCATAAATAAATAAAATATAAATTAAATTAAATATTATTAAATAATTTAAAGATTTCAATGAATAGTTAAATAAAATTCAATAAATAGTTTCACTTGAAAAAGGAAAAACCTTAAAATATTGTAATAATATAATATAAAAGGAAAAATATTGATAAATGATTTTTTTTTAAATATTTTTCCCGTTATCGTTAAAAATACTGTAAGAATACCTACATAAAAGATTATGCTGAGGGGGATAACAAAAAAGACCCACCGATTTTGGTGAGCAAAGTACAGAAAATCACTAATTTACGCTAAATTAAGCGTTTTAGAAAAAAATATTTTAAAATATAAGTTTAAGATTTTTTAATGTTCTACAACTTTGATTATACTACACTTTGTCCCTAGAATGCATCTTAAACCCCGAATATTAAAAAAAAATCACCATGAGAGCACTGGCTCACCAAAAATTTCAGCACACACCCCATCTTGTAGAACATATTGTAAAATGTAGTAAATGACATGATTTTTAAAGAAATCGTAGGAACCATTTATGAGAAAATCGTACGAATAAACTACTACTACTTATGATTGAACGATTTTAATGAAAATATTCGTGTCGGGTTCTGTAGTGGTACTTAATTTAAATTCCAAGTATCAGCTTCGTACGACTTACCGTTCTTGATAGATTTTGTTAACACACACACATACTTATAAACAAAAATAGTTTTTTCGTTTTATATTGTACAGTTCAGCCGTCCTTAGTTTGCTCCTCCTTTTTTTTTATTTATTTTTTTTTTTTAACGTCCGACTGTTCTGCAAATTGCGGCTAATGCAGACGGTGAAGGATGAAATGAATTTTTTGTAATGTATGAAAAAATGCCATGCCCGAGTGGGACTCGAACCCAAGACCGCGTGATGAGAGGCGAGCACGTTACCAACATCGCCAACGCGGCCGGCAACAAACAAAAGCCTCCTCCTTCTGTCAACAAACAAAAGCCACCTACTACAGGGTGTACGCTAGAGTCTACGACTTTACGGATGTCGTATTCCGATTAAGTTAACTATGTTTTAAATTATAAGTACTTAACCTACTTAAAATATCAGTAACGGTTTGATTTAGGCGTAACAATTTCATTTATAAAAATCCTTTTAAAAGTATTTTGTATTTAAATACTTTTAAAAGTATTTTGTTGTTACTTTTTAATCAGCGTGTACACATTTTTATATAAAGCGCATGCTCAGTGACGTCATTATTTGTTGACAGTAGGAGCAAACTAAGAAAGGCTGGACTAGGCTATATAATATATATGATATTTTGAATTGGTAGGTGCAATAATATTATAACCGGTAAAGATAATGTCATTGATAAAATGATAAAACTGTTTCGTGTTTTGGTGCACGAGGTTAACTGTGAATTCTTTGGTATGATTTTAACATGAATTAAACCTAAAATGAATAATTTTAAGTGTGGTTTCTGTGAAAGTGTTCGTGTTTTCCCTGCAGACTGCAACTTCTGTAATTAACTGCTTCCTGTAAAACTTAACACTTACCAACCCAAACTTTAAAATTTTCTTTTATTCACCGGTGGTGTTCCACCATCCTGGCTTAAATTGGGTGACAGAAAACCTTTTAAGAAAAACCTTGACCCACGGGGTTGGTCTAGAGGTAAAGTCGTCGCCAAAATCAGCTGTTTAACAGCTGATCTTCGGAGACTAAAGTTCCTGGTTTAAATCCTAGTAAAGGTAGTTACTTTTATACGGATTTGAATGCTGACAGTGGTTACCGGTGTACTTTGATGCTTGGGGTTCAATTAACCATACTCTCTCAGGAATGGTCGGCCTGAGTATGTACAAGACTACACCTCATTTACACGTCATACATATCATCCTCATCTGATTGGGTCATGGGGTTGCTTATTGTTCTAAATTGAACAGATTGCAACGAACACATATTAAAATTTAAAAAAACCTATAAAATCTGAAGATTTATACGAAAAATAATTTTTGGGGGATGCGGTTCTATTTCAAGCTCAGAACAAAAGCTCACATTTTATTTATGTTTGGAAATCTTAGCTCAGTTGATTCTTTTTGTTTTTAAAATCATTTAACTCACTTGTTTAAACTGAGAATGATATGTAGCTTACACACGACAGACAGTCCATTCGTCATAAACATGTTTTTTGTTTCAGAGGGCCTGATAATGTGTACATCCGGTGAAAAATCGAAAAGAAAACAATGCTTTCTTTCCATATCTAGATTCAAATCGGGCAAAAGAAAATAAAAGTATAAATATTTGTACTAAGTAACTCAAAAGGAAGTAACAGTTGTTCAAAAAGGAAGCACTTCGAAGTTTAAAGGTTAATATTTTCTGCATAGGGAATATTTTTTTCCCCCAAATAACAGTTAGCACTACCGTACTCATTGTTGACCCATTGTGTATTACTGACATGTACTAGTGCTATCCCAGTATTCATTTGTGCCTGTAGTGTCTGTATAAGTTCAAACATGGTTTTTCAAAGGATGAACGTGTTTTTATTATTGAAAGTTATTGCGCGTATAAATCTTACGAACGAGTGAAAGACGAGTTCCAGTTAAAATGTCCAAATTCTGAAGTACCTAATAACACCACAATATCGCGTCTGATTAATACATTTCGTGAGACTGGCAGTGTACAGGATCGGAAAAGCTCAGGTCGAACATCAGTGTTAACACAAGTTTTGGACGATGTGAAACAACGTTTGACTACCTCACCCGGCACGAAATTTATTAATCAGACGCGATATTGTGGTGTTATTAGGCACTTCAGAATTGGGAAATTTTAACTGGAACTCGTCTTCCACTCGTTCGTAAGATTTATATGGGCAATAACTTTCAATAATAAAAACACGTTCATCCTTTGAAAAAACCATGTTTGAACTTATACAGATACTACCGACACACATGAATACTGGGATAGCACACTAGTACATGTCAGTAATACACAATGGGTCAACAATGAGTACGGTAGTGCCAACTGTTATTTGGGGGAAAAAAATATTCCCTATGCATGAAAATATTAACCCTTAAACTTCGAAGTGCGTCCTTTTTGAAACACCCGTTATATACGTGGTATTTCATTTATAAGATATGAGGCAGACGGCTACACGTGAAGGCAAGGAGAAATCTTGGCCTACTAAAACCCACGTGGTTATATACGGTTAGATTTATAAGATGATAAAGGGGGACTTTAATTTCCGGTTGCAAATGAATTTTGGGTGCTAATGAATTATTTTAGTTGCATGTTATGTATTATATGGATTTGTTTGAGTGCGTTGCACTAGTATAGTTAAATAACTGACTTAAGCAATGTTCATACTTCATAATGACCTACACAAATAATCAGGCAAACACCTGACATTTTTCTCGCGAATCTTCCACTAGTATAAGTATCAGACGAACTAATGTCCCATAGCCGAGCGAGTGAGAGGGAGAGGGAGATATGTGGCATAACTACGCATGCGCTCAAAGGTCTTTACCGTTGTAATCCAAATATGAACACATACTACAATCGTTATCTTGGTTGTTAGTTTACTGCACGCATAAACGCTTGCTCAAAACAATGAGTAAAATTAAAGACCATGTTATTGGAACGGCGCGTATGGCTTGTGCGAGTGAGAGCGTTAAGCATTCTCTCACTCCCACGGCTAGGGGACTTTAGTTCAACTGAATATTATACTATATTTACCAATTTTTTTCACGAATGTAGATGTAGTAATGTTATTTTATCGTTTCGGCTTACTAAGAAATACGTTAAAGTATTTTTCAGACTTGATTTTTTCTAATTTATACTGTTATTTTTCATCTTTCTTATCATGGATTACAAAAGTCTTTAACTATCAGACGGTGGTAAGACCGGAAGCTATGGATGGAGCAGAAACACTTGAAATTATGTTGAAAGCTGGTGTCAAAAAAATGATGAGCATAGAAAGGAGAATTCTTCAGAAGATCCTAGGACCTTAGAAGGAAAAAGACAATTACAATAGATCCCGTTTAAACAAAGAGATTTCTTATATACTACAACAAAAAACGGAAAACGTAGTCCTTGTAATGAGAAAAAGGAGACTTGTATTTTTAGGGCATTTGACACGAATGAACGATAGCAGATTTTTTTTTATTCCTAATTTGTGTACGTTGCAATCTGTTCAATTTAGAACAATAAGCAACCCCATGACCCAATGAGATAAGGGTGATGTGTATGACGTGTAAATGAGGTGTAGTCTTGTACAGACTCAGGCCGACTATTCCTGAAAGAGTATGGTTAATTGAACCCCAACCATCAAAGTACACCGGTAACCAGTGTCTAGTATTCAAATCCGTATAAAAGTAACTACCTTTACTAGGATTGGAACCAGGAACCTTCGTCTCCGAAAATCAGCTGTTAAACAGCTGATTTTGGTGACGACTTTACCTCTAGACCAACCCGGTGTGTCCAATGTTCATAATGACCTACACAAATAATCAGGCAAATACCTGATATTTTTCTCACGAATCTTCCACAAGTACTATATTTACCAATTTTTTCACGAATGTAGATGTAGTAATGTTATTTTATCGTTTCGGCTTACTAAGAAATACGTTAAAGTATTTTTCAGACTTGATTTTTTGTAATTTGTACTGTTATTTTTCATCTTTCTTATCATGGATTACAAAAGTCTCGAACTATCAGACGGTGGTAAGACCGGAAGCTATGGATGGAGCAGAAACACTTGAAATTATGTTGAAAGCTGGTGTCAAAAAAATGATGAGCATAGAAAGGAGAATTCTTCAGAAGATCCTAGGACCTTAGAAGGAAAAAGACAATTACAATAGATCCCGTTTAAACAAAGAGATTTCTTATATACTACAACAAAAAACGGAAAACGTAGTCCTTGTAATGAGAAAAAGGAGACTTGTATTTTTAGGGCATTTGACACGAATGAACAATAGCAGATTTTTTTTTATTCCTAATTTGTGTACGTTGCAATCTGTTCAATTTATAACAATAAGCAACCCCATGACCCAATGAGATGAGGGTGATGTGTATGACGTGTAAATGAGGTGTAGTCTTGTACAGACTCAGGCCGACTATTCCTGAAAGAGTATGGTTAATTGAACCCCAACCATCAAAGTACACCGGTAACCAGTGTCTAGTATTCAAATCCGTATAAAAGTAACTACCTTTACTAGGATTGGAACCAGGAACCTTCGTCTCCGAAAATCAGCTGTTAAACAGCTGATTTTGGTGACGACTTTACCTCTAGACCAACCCGGTGTGTCCAATGTTCATAATGACCTACACAAATAATCAGGCAAATACCTGATATTTTTCTCACGAATCTTCCACAAGTACTATATTTACCAATTTTTTCACGAATGTAGATGTAGTAATGTTATTTTATCGTTTCGGCTTACTAAGAAATACGTTAAAGTATTTTTCAGACTTGATTTTTTGTAATTTGTACTGTTATTTTTCATCTTTCTTATCATGGATTACAAAAGTCTTTAACTATCAGACGGTGGTAAGACCGGAAGCTATGGATGGAGCAGAAACACTTGAAATTATGTTGAAAGCTGGTGTGAAAAAAAATGATGAGCATAGAAAGGAGAATTGTTCAGAAGATCCTAGGACCTAAGAAGGAAAAAGTCAATTACAATAGATCCCGTTAAAAAAAAAATCCTTATATGCTACAACAAAAAACGGAAAATGTAGTCCTTGTAACGAGAAAAAGTAGACTTGTATTTTTAGGGCATGTTGTTTAGGTCATCAGCCGAAAGGCTGGTTTGAACCTGTAGAGGTTTTACTAAGTAAAACGAGGAGTGAGGTGGTTTACCATGCCTTCCTCACTGAATGGAAAAGTACACTTATCAGCATGCCGGGCCCTCTGAAAAGCACATATTTTCCACTCTGCAAATGACACCTTCACTTCATTCACCACAGGGTCTGGCTGTATAATGAAATTCATTACTTTCAGAGAAGATAACTCTGATTAGTGTTTTTTATACCTCTACCTCTTCTGTTCTTAAATGATTCAGTAATTAAATTGGCTGACAATGTGATAAGAAACAGAACTATTTATTTTAGCCCTGCAACGAACAGATTGAGTGTAAATAATTTGACACTCCACCTGTCTGTTATGGGTAGCTCTCAACTTTAACCAATTACAAATCATAAATGAAGAACAAGAAAATTATTTCTTTATCGAAGATTATTTATCCGGTTGACCCATTTTGATGAAAATGTTCGTGTCGGGTCCGGTAGTAGTATGTAACTTAAGTTTTAAGTTCGTACGATGTTCCGTTCTTGAGATACTTTGTACACACACACACACACACACACACACACACACACACACACACACACACACACACACACACACAGACACACACAGACCAATCGCTAAAAACATGTTATTTGGGTTCAGGGGGTCTGAAAAGTGTAGATCCGGTGAAAACTCGATTTCTTAAAATCGAGATGAAAACAATACTTTCCTTCCTATATATTCATATAGGCAAGAGAAAGTAAAAAAGTCATATTTACGGTGAAAAACTGATGTGTGTCTCACTGAAATTTCACTTGTATTACCATAAAATATTATATGTATTTTATAAATAATTTACTTTGGCTATTTTTCAGTAAAACTATATAAATATTGATGATGCGTCTCTCTATCAAGCAGTTACCAGTTGTATACATAGAGGCACCGACCAGAGTTAACTTTTACAATGCAAAAAATCTGGAGTGAAACACTCACACAACTTTCTCTTGCCAGTGCAAATAATTAACAATAAACCTAACATTAGTAATAAAACATTAGAAATAAACAAAAAACTAACCTCAATAAACATAAACTTATTTTAATCATGAGTGAAATGAAAATCGAACTCAGATTGGCTCAAAAATACGGAAAATCACTCTTTCACGCTAAACTAGGCTCTGTAGAGAAAAATGCTTTAAATAAAAGTTGTAGATCTTTTAATTTACTATAAAATTGATTACATACACTTTTGTCGTAAAATGCATTCTAAGGCCGAAATATTAAAAGAATCGACTTTTCACACGGTTTCGTGAGAAAAAAACAGAAAATCGCTAATTACTGCTAAACTAAGCGTTATACAAAAAAATGTTTGAAATAAAAGTTGTAGAATTTTAAATTCTCTACAACTTTTATTGTATAAATTTTGCGCTAAATTGCATATTAAAGCTGTAATCTTTAAAAAACTATGTTTTTACGTAAAAACAGCCTCACCCAGAATTTCAGCAAACATGACGCCTACCCTATCTTGTAGAGCATAAAAAAATGAGTAAACCAGGCGATTTAAAAAAAAATCGTAGGACCAGTTTTTGAGAAAATCGCAAAAAAGTGAAAAATTATACGAATAAACTACTACTTCCGGTTGACCGATTTTAATGAAAATGTTCGTGTCGGGTCCGGTAGTGGTATGTAACTCAAGTTACAAACTTCAAGTTTGAAGTTCTTACGACGTTCCGTTCTTGAGATATTTTGTATACACACACACACACACACATACACACACGCACTCATACACGCACACACACACACACACACACACACACACACACACACACACACACACACACACACACACAGACACACACACACACACACACACACACACACACACACACACACACACACACACATACACACACACACACACACGCACACACACAGACCAATCGCTAAAAACATGTTTTTTGGGTTCAGGGGGTCTGAAAACATATAGATCCGGTGAAAACTCGATTTCGAAAAATCGACATGAAAACAATACTTTCCTTCCTATATACTCGTATTCATATAGGCAAGAGAAAGTAAAAATATTGTAATATGAAAATCATAAAAAATTAAAGATAAAATGATTTTTATTATGTAATATTATTAAAACATGATTAATAATGCGATAATAAACTATAATAATAGTCAATATTATGTTATGTAATAGCAATAATATGCTGTCAAGTTTCATCGACTTATTTCTGACTCGATTGGATCAAGTAAATCACGAACCATGCCTGGGAAATGTTTTTTAAACTCATTTCTAACAGCTCAGTATATGATTCAATGCAAACGAGCATCCATGGCTGGTGACAATTTTTTTAGGTGTGACTGTACACCTAATGGTTTTGACTGAAAATTTCGGTTTTCGTTGTGTTTTTTCACCAGTTGTTTAGCTTGTACATACACATATACCGACATATTTATGACTTCCTCAGGTGCTCAAAAAATTAATAATAGTTGAGACCTAGATCTACCAGAAAAAACATTAAATTACGTCAAAAATTATTTTAATGAAAAAATTACGATTTTACCAGGTTTTACCAAAAAAATATCTTGTCAACAAGAATGAATATTTTTTATATTTTTATACCAGTCGTTTTAGAGCATAGGAAATTTTAGTTTTTTAAAATATCACTGCATTATTGTTTTTAATATTCTCAGCTGCTGGTCCAGCTTTCAAACCAACTGTTGAAGGAAAATTTACTCGTTTGTGTAAATTTTGTTTTTTATTTTTGTCTTTTCCCTGAAATTTAGAATTTTAACATTTAGGAACATTTTTCTTGGAAGTTATTAAACGTACCAGGCTGAAATTTTCACCAGTTGTTTATCTTGTAGGCCTACATACACATATACCGACATTTTTATGACTTCCTCAGATGCTCCAGAAATTAGCAATACGCAAAAAACGTAGAAAAAAATTGTAAAGACTCTATGTTATTCATTATTTTGTTTTTATTTTGATGGTCCAACAGATTAATTGAAAAAAATTCAGTACCTAAAGAAACCCGACAACTATAAAAATAAGTGTGTAAAGTTTCATTTCCCTATCTTTTACCAATCTTGTAAAAAATTTACCTAAAATAGCAAATTTACCATTGGCGGTATACAATGTACAGTCTCTCTCAAATGGCTTACCTTTGACTAATGGCAAAAACCATTAGTGATTTCTGAACATACTCTCTAAGAGGTATCGATTGTAACTATTTGCTGTTTCCAAATTCCTATTTTGATTTCTTTACTTCCGGTTTTGGGCCACTTCCGGTCATAATTGGAAGTGGTTAATTTTGTACAGTAAAAATTTCCTTTAATTTTCCATTTTTTTAAAACCATAAGGAAATTTAGTTCATGTGTTGTTATTAGGTCAATAAAATTAATGAATAATATTCCGTAACTGTAAAGAATTACAGTTTTACTGATCTGAGGAACTGTAAAGAATTACAGTTTTACAGTACTTACTTAGGTCTTAACAGTTAAAAAAATGACTACAAAATGGTGATTACTTTAAGAAAAGAAATTTCAAAGACTCGTCTATAATTAGATTTATTTATTATTATGAATAAGTTATTCCTTTTAAACATTTTTTAAGTTTTTCATTTAAGGAAAATTAATTGAATTGAATTTCCTAGCTAACGTTTTCTTTTATAACTAAAAAGACAGTTTAAAGTAATAATAAACATAAATAAAAAACGGGAATTTATTTTTTTAACTTTTTACATTTTTGGAACGGCCTGTTGGTTGCCAATGCTCGTATTAAAAGGTTTTTAATAGCTGAAAAATATACTAATAAAGAAAGAGCACTAAAAATCATTAAAGCAGCAAATTTTATAAGGTGCCAAAAGCAATTAACGTTAAAGAAATAAAGCAGTTAGTTATTCTTGGATAAAAGAGTTCTTATGTCCTGCAATTAAGGCATTAATTGGAAAAAGAGCTTTAGTGACTGCTCGTCAATGTATTTTAAACATTTCCTTTTCCTTCCTTCGTCTGCTTTTTTGGTGAAATCAAATTAGAAAAGTTTGTTGCAGCGTCTCTATAAAATTGATGCAATTTTATTTAATTATTTTATCAATATTATAACACTCAAACCTAGGTTCATTAGGGATATGGGTATAATAAATAAAAAATAGATTCCTTTTAACTTAAAACTAATATTTTTTTTATTTTTACTTTCTCTTGCCTATATGAATATATAGGAAGGAAAGTATTGTTTTCATGTCCATTTTAAGAAATCGAGTTTTCACCGGATCTATACGTTTTCAGACCCCCTGAACCCAAAAAACATGTTTTTAGCGATTGGTCTGTGTGTGTGTGTGTCTGTGTGTGTGTGTGTGTGTATATATAAAAAATATCTCAAGAACGGAACATCGTACGAACTTGAAACTTAAGTTACATACCACTACCGGACCCGACACGAACATTTTCATGAAAATTGGTCAACCGGAAGTAGTAGTTTATTCGTATAATTTTCACTTTTTTGCGATTTTCTCAAAAACTGGTCCTACGATTTTTTTAAAAATCGCCTCATTTACTCAATTTTTTATTCTCTAAAAGATAGGGTAGGCGCCATGTTTGCTGAAATTCTGGGTGAGGCTGTTTTCACGTAAAAACATAGTTTTTTTTAAGATTACGGCTTTAATATGCAATTTAGCGCAAAAATTTATATAATAAAAGTTGTAGAGAATTTAAAATTCTACAACTTTTATTTCAAACATTATTTTGTATAACGCTTAGTTTAGCAGTAATTAGCGATTTTCTGTTTTTTTTCTCACGAAAACGTGTGAAAAATTGATTTTTTTAAGATTTCGGCCTTAGAATGCATTTTACGATAAAAGTGTATATAATAAATTTTATAGTAAATTAAAAGATCTACAACTTTTATTTAAAGCATTTTTCTCTACAGAGCCTAGTTTAGCGTGAAAGAGTGATTTTCCGTATTTTTAAGGCAAACTGAGATCGATTTTCATTTTTCGTCTTTCATATACGATTAAAATTAGGTTATGTTTATTAAGGTTAGTTTTTTGTTTATTTCTAATGTTTTATTATTAATATTAGGTTTATTGTTAATTATTTATATTGGCAAGAGAAAGTTGTGTGAATGTTTCACACCAGATTTTTAATTTTTTTGGGGCTCCCAAACTCCTCTACACCCCGCCGTCTCCACCCACTACTATGGCTGGTCGCAAGGATGCGAGGTGGTAGTACAGTAAGTAGAACAGCAATAGAATATCGCCTCAGTATATTCAACCATGATTACTTAACGTAGTCATTCTTCGTTCTCTAGAAAACAGTCACCCGCCGAGCCCAACATACACCACATAGACACAAATAACATAAAAATACATAAAATAACATAAACATCACGCACTATTTACAGCCTTCCTTCACAGTATCCTGTATAGTTTTTCTTTAATTTTACCATCTCCGTGAAACAGATGTACCTCTCCATTTATATCATTTGCTGTAGCTATACATTTATTGATTGGAGTTATTTTACTTCTTGTGGCTGTATACATAATATTGCTTGTCATGGCTGTATACATAATATGTTGTGTCAAATAATTAATTGTACAAATAAATATTGTAATAAGTTTAACTGGTTGAGTGCTAATAGGAGACATGTCTATCGCTCAGTGGCCAAATCCACACCGGTTTTCAAGAAAGAAAAAAATTGGGTCAGTTTTGTTACAGTTCTTTTTATAACATTCTCTCTTAATTTGAAGTTGTAAGAAGTGAAAAATATCCAAAATAATTTTCTTGTTCTTCATTTATGATTTGTAATTGGTTAAAGTTGAGAGCTACCCATAACAGACAGGTGGAGTGTCAAATTATTTACACTCAATCTGTTCGTTGCAGGGCTAAAATAAATAGTTCTGTTTCTTAACACATTGTCAGCCAATTTAATTACTGAATCATTTAAGAACAGAAGAGGTAGAGGTGTAAAAGACACTAATCACAGTTATCTTCTCTGAAAGTAATGAATTTCATTATACAGCCAGACCCTGTGGTGAATAATGTGAAGGTGTTATTTGCAGATTGGAAAATATGTGTTTTTCAGAGGGTCCGGCATGCTGATAAGCGTACTTTTCCACTCAGTGAGGAAGGCCATTGTAAACCACCTCACTTCTCGTTTTACTTAGTAAAACCTCTACAGGTTCAAACCAGCCTTTCGGCTGATGACCTAAACAACAAAATTGAGAGATAATTCAAACTCACGTAGCACTGGAGGACGTAAATCTAATTCTGGGGAAAACAACAAATACAGTAAACGTCCTAAAATTTTAAAATACAGATAAGTAACTAATTTTTTAATTCTATTTAGTTCATTACATATATATATATAAGCGAGTTTGATCTACAGCTCCAGCCGCTTCTCGCATCCCATCTGCCATCTCTCTCGGTTCATCCAGTCCCCCTCCACAAGATTTCTATTCCTCATATCGGAATACACCTGCTTGTTCCACAGTTCGGCCGGTCTTCCTCTTCTTCTTCTTCCAGGTGGATCCGAATTCAGCATTCTCTTGGGCCACCTTTCATCTCTCATCCTCTGTGTATGTCCCAACCATATAAGGCCCTTCTTCTCAATTTGCTCCACTGTTGTATCCATTTTCCCCATTCTGTTCCTTATCTCCGAATTTCGTACTCGATCCATCCTTGAAACACAACTACTCCGGCGCAAGAAATCCATCTCCACAGCATTTATTCTTTGCCTGTCTCTTTTGGTCAATTCCCATGTTTCAGAGCCATAGAGCAATATACTCTGTACAATGGAATGATAGATTTTAATTTTCGTACATTCTTTTATATTTGTAGACCAAAGTATGGAGTTTAATGTTTGTGTCGCCTGCCTGGCCTGTACAATTCCACTTGTGATTTCTTAGTTCATTACAATTTTTTTATTTACTCATTTGTACGATTAATTTTTTATTATTTTTACTAAATAGGTATGTCATCCAGGACCACAAACAAACAAAAAATTATGTTTTTCCAACCTCAGAAATGAGAATGATTTTACAAATTGTTTCATTAAATAATATATTGATTGTATTATTTGCACTAAACAGAAGCAATCGAAATTGGTGAAAATTGTTTAAATCCTTATAACTTTTTACTAAAAAGTGCTACAAAAATCCTAAGATTATTTTCGGAAACTGCAGAACGTTTTAAATATTATAAATTAGAAAGTGTTACTAGTTAGAAAGAAAGTGAAAGATAGAAAGTGTTACTGTATTAGTAATTACAGTTCAGCCGTTCTTAGTTTGCTCCTACTGTCAACAAACAAAAGCCAGCTACTACAGGGTGCACGCTAGAGTCTGCGACTTTACGCATGTCGTATTCCTATTAAGTTAACTAAGTTTTAAATTATAAGTACTTAAAGTACTAAAACATCAGTCATGATTATGATGTAGGCCTAACAATTTCATTTATAAAAATACTTTTAAAAGTATTTTGTATTTAAATACTTTTGAAAGTATTTTGTTGTTACTTTTTAATCAGCGTGTACACATTTTTATATAATGCGCATGCTCAGTGACGTCATTATTTGTTTACATTAGGAGCAAACTAAGAGAGGCTGGACTATAGGTGTAAACCCACCGGGTTGGTCTAGACGTAAAGTCGTCGCCAAAATCAGCTGTTTAACAGCTTTTTTTCGGAGACGAAGGTTCCTGGTTCAAATCTTAGTAAAGGTAGTTACTTTTATTCGGATTTGAATACTAGACAGTGGTTACCGGTGCACTTTGATGGTTGGGGTTCAATTAACCATACTCTCTCAGGAATGGTCGGCATGGGTCTGTACAAGACTACACCTCATTTACACGTCATACACATCATCCTCATCTCTCATTGGGTCATGGGGTTGCTTATTGTTCTAAATTGAACAGATTGCAACGTACATAAATTAGGAATAAAAAACAATTAAGTGTTATTGACAATGAGTAATGAAATATTTTCCCCACTGTTTTTATGTTTGAAGTTGTAGAATAGCAATATATTATAAATAATATCGTAGATCAAAAATGTCAAGATTAAAAATCAATTGTTGGAGAATTTCAAATAAATATTTAAATAATAAAAGAACTAAATATCAGGATAAATAATTTCCAGTTATTATCTTAATATTTTATCTTAATATTTTATATTTTTATATCAACTCATGAAACTAAAATTTAAAAAGAAATATTAGAGTATAAATAATAATTCCAGAAGAAAAATAGTTAAACTTAATGGAAGTGAAGTTTTTTTTAAATTCCTAATTTGTGTACGTTGCAATCTGTTCAATTTAGAACAATAAGCAACCCCATGACCCAATGAGATGAGGATCATGCGTATGACGTGTAAATGAGGTGTAGTGGTGTACAGACCCAGGCCGACTATTCCTGAGAGAGTATGGTTTATTAAACCCCAACCATCAAAGTACACCGGTAACCACTGTCTAGTATTCAGATCCGTATAAAAGTAACTACCTTTAATAGGATTTGAACCAGGAACCTTCGTCTCCGAAAATCAGCTGTTAAACAGCTGATTTTGGCAACGACTTTACCTCTAGACCAACCCGGTGGGTTAAGAAGTTACTAAAAACAAATAAAAGTATAATTTTAAATAAATAATTTCAATTGATTAAAGTTTAATAAAAGGAAATTAATATAACATCAAGATCTAAATAAATTAAGAAACTGAATTCAATAACATAATGATTTTATACTATTTTATGATTTTATTTTATTACATAACACAACTTCCTTTATCCAATGCAAATAATAAACAATATAACCTAACATTAGTAATAAAACATTAGAAATAAACAAAAAACTAACCTCAAAAAACATAACCTAATTTTAATCATGAATGAATGATGCAAAATGAAAACCTACCTTAGTTTGGGTATTAAAACGGAAAATCACTCTTTGACGCTAACTAGGCTCTGTTGAGAAAAATTCTTAAAATAAAAGTTGCAGATCTTTTAATTTCTTATAAATGTTATTATATACACTTTTGTCGTAAAATGCAAATAGACAATTATTGTAATACGTTATCATTATCACGAGCATTTTACTATTAGTATTATTGAAATCTGCCCATAATGGATAGGTGGAGTGTCAAATTATTTACATTCAATCTGTTCGTTGCAGGGCTAAAATAAATAGTTCTGTTTCTTATCACATGTTCAGCCAATTAAATGACTGAATCATTTAAGAACAGAAGAGGTAGAGGTGTAAAAGACACTAATCAGAGTTATCTCCTCTGAAAGTAATGAATTTCATTGTACAGCCAGATCCTGTGGTGAATGAAGTAAAGGTGTCATTTGCAGAGTGGAAAATATGTGCTTTTCAGCACATATTTTTAATCAGCATGTACACATTTTTATATAATGCGCCCGGCATGCTGATAAGCGTACTTTTCCACTCAGTGAGGAAGGCAACGGTAAACCACCTCACTCCTCGTTTCACTTAGTAAAACCTCTACAGGTTCAAACCAGCCTACAGGCTGATCACCTAAACAACAACAACAACAATGATTTTGAAACCCACAGACAAAATTTATGAAAGAGTTAATTAAATACCATTAAACCGATTGTAACAATGGTGAAGCCCCCCATTCGATCCAGGTAAATGGTACAAGGCACAGCAGAAGAAACTCCAAGAACTTCACATCATAAATATAATAATTATTGAACATTTTTCATATTTAATTCTGAGCTCATTAGGCAGTCATAAATTTATTTAAATTAACATTGTAATTGCAATTAACTTAATTAAAGACTTAGTATTATAAGAAGGTGTCAACAATAAATAAATAAAATTAAATTTCAACAATTAATAATTTTCTTTTTGTAATTAAAATTAGTCAATTTTAATTTTAAGTAAATTCATCAATCGTTCATTAAAATATCATTTAACTTAATCCAATTGCGTCTTTATTTTTTTTATTCATTTCTATATTTCTTTATTCATTTATTATTTCTTTAAATTCGTAAACATTCAAATTTCACCTGTTACAAAGTACTGAGTGAAAATTCGTCTCTCAAAAGCAAATTTGGGAAGAACTAGTGAGAGACATTTTTATTTATCTCTCAAAAGCGTATCTGGTAAGATTACGATGATTGGGTGTAACACTCAACCTGTTAAGGAAGTCTGTTTATTATTTATTATAACCAGATCCCGAACGAACTTAGTTGTTACGAGGTGTTACAATATGTTACCTAAAATAATTGAATATGTAGTATAAATAAGAGATTAAAGTCATGTTACATTTAAAATAGATTTAACTGTAGACTATAAAATTAAAATGAAGGCAAAGTTGGAAAGTTGTAAAAAACCACTAGATTAGTGTAGTAGTAGTTGTGTTGGTATCAGTGTAGGAGAGGGTGAAAGTGGGTCGCGCCTTAACTATTCACTCTTTACTTCACTTGATATTAAATTCACTAAACTACCCTCACATAGGAAATGCAGAAAAGCGATCAAAAGTTAGAAAACACCCCTCACATACCCTTAACCTTAAATATTCTAATAACGGGTGTTTCAAAAAGGACGCACTTCGAAGTTTAAGGGTTAATATTTTCTGCATAGGGAATATTTTTCCCCCCAAATAACAGTTGGCACTACCGCACTCATTGTTGACCCATTGTTTATTACTGACATGTACTAGTGCTATCCCAGTATTCATTTGTGTCTGTAGTGTCTGTATAAGTTCAAACATGGTTTTTTCAAAGGATGAAGGTGTTTTTATTATTGAAAGTTATTACGCATATAAATCTTACGAACGAGTGAAAGACGATATCCAGTTAAAATTTTCCAATTCTGAAGTACCTAATAAAACCACAATATCGCGTCTGATTAATAAATTTCGTGAGACTGGAGTGTACAGGATTGGAAAAGCACAGGTAGACCATCAGTGTTAACAGAACAAGTTTTGGACGATGTGAAACAACGTTTGACTACCTCACCCAACAAATCACTTAGAAAGTTATCTTCACAGGCTCGATTATCACTATCTTCCGCTTTAAGGGCTACAAAAAAATTAAATCTGCATCCTTACCGCATCGGTGTCGTTCATGAACTGAAAGAAGTTGACCATGGGAAACGTATACAGTATTGTCGTTGGATACGTTCTCTTGTTAATGACAACGGTGTTGAAATATTGGATCGTGTTTATTTCACACGACGAAGCATGGTTCCACTTATAATGGTTACATCAACAGCCAAAACTGCCGAATATGGAGCGCTCATAATCCTCACACATTTCATGAACGTCCACTACACGCACGTAAAATTGCTGTTTGGTGTGAGATCTCCCGACGTCGTATTGTTGGGCCTTTATTTTTTGACACATCTGTAGATGGTGTGGTGTACCGCAACTTAATTGAACAATTTATAGCGTTGTTAGAATTACACGATCGAGATTGTTGGTTTCAGCAGGATAACGCAACGTGCCATACTTCAACTGAAACGCTGAATATGTTACGAGAATTTTTTGGCCATCGTGTGATATCAAAAGGATTGTGACTACCAAGATACCCAGATCTTACTCCTGTGGATTTTTTTCTTTGGGGAAATTTAAAGAGTAAGTTTCTTAAAAAGAATCCTCATACAATTGAAGAATTGAAGGCTAATATAGAAAGTGAGATTACAAACATTAATGAGCAAACACTACGAAAAGTGGCTGCAAATGTTATGAAACGTGTCCGAACTTGCATTACAAGCGAAGGAAGTCATTTTGAACATTTATTGTGAAGTTTTAAACGTAATCTGAATGTTATAAAGGTAATAATTTCATACCGTATAATTTGTAATTACTTAATGTAATAAATTAGCCTTCTCAAACTCTGAAGTGGGTCCTTTTTGAAACACCCATTAGTACAGCCGTGTCAAAAGTCTTTTTTTAATGTTGTTGTTTCGGTCATCAACTAAAAGGCTGGTTTGAATCTCTATACGTACTATTTGTTCAAGGGTGATGAGCTCTCTTTACGTACGCATTGCCCCCCACCCACCCACTTTATAGCTAGCCAATCACTTGCCAGCAACGTTGCCATTTTTTTGATCTTTCAATAACAATTATTATAACCTATAAACATACAATCAGCACTGCACACAACATACAATAAATAAATACAAAACATACAATAAGTACTGCACGTTAACACGCTATATAATCGATGTGTTCAGTACGAGATGCAAGACGAAAGTGAACTATTGCGGCTCTTATAAGTATGTGCGCGTAATAATTGTCAGGTACAGTATTCAGATGAACTGTAGTCCCCTAGTCGTGGGAGTGAGAGAATGCATAACGCTCTCACTCGCACAACCCATACGCGCCGTTCCAATAACATTGTCTTTAATTTTACTCATTGTTGTTAATAAGTGTTTATGCATGCAGTAAACTAACAATCAAGATAACGACTGTAGTATGTTTTCAGATTGGGATTATTACGGTGAAGACCTTTGAGCGCATTCGTAGTTATGCCACATATTTCTCTCTCTCACTCGCTCGGCTATGGGACATTAGTTTGTCTGATACCTATACAATCTGACAACGTTGGCAAACGTTCTGATTGGTCTAAACGTGTGCAACAGACAGCAGAGCTCATCAATCGTGTGAAAAACATATTAGAGGCTTTTTTAAGTATACGAGGTGTGAGGTGGTTTATTAATGATTTCCTCATCAAGTGGAAAGTATCCTTATTAATATGCCAGGCGTTCCAAAAAATCATTTTATCTTCACCCTGAAAAAGACACGTTTATTTCATTCACCACGGGGTCTGGCTGTATAATGAGATTCATTACCCTCAGAGAAGATAACTGGGACTAGTGTCTTTTACGCTTGTACCTCTTCTGTTCTTAAATATAGGGTGATTCAAAAAGAGCGCCGGTTTTGATATATCAAATTAAGAGATTTATTTTATTGAAAAACTGAAAATAAATACATCAACAAGTTCATCTTACCTTCCGATTTCATGTATGAAAAATGATGTCATGCATGTGTCCTCCTCTACTGCGCTGGCACGCATCAACTCTGTCCATGAAATTGGATATTACTGCACGACAAGTTTCGACTTCCATTTGCCCGATAACCCGTCGAATTTCCTCCTTCAAGTCATTGATGTTTCGGGGTTTATTGGCATACACCAATGACTTCAGATGACCCCAAAGATGAAAGTCACAAGGCGTCAAGTCACACGATCTTGGTGGCCATTGATGGTCGGAATTACGAGATGGACCTGGAGATTGTACTATGAAAAGACCTTCAAAGAGGAGAACCAGGAGCTGGTAAGAAGGGACGGGGAAGAACAGCTAGAGAATACAAACGAGGTCAATATTGAAGAACAGGAAATTCGGAATGCTGTCCTAAGAATGAGATTGGGTAAAGCGGCAGGCCCAGACAACATAGCTCCTGAGATGGTTAAATATGGAGGAGACCAATTAATAAAATGGTTGTATACACTATTCCAAAAGGCATGGCGAGAAGAGACTATACCTGAAGATTGGGAGAACAATGTAGTAATACCCTTGCATAAAAAGGAAAGCACAACTAGATGTGAAAACTACAGAGCCATATGTCTTTCATCTGTGATATTTAAGTTGTACACCAGGGTACTGGAAGGTAGGTTGAGGAGAGAAGTAAAGGGAAAACTCGAGGATGAACAGGCGGCATACAGGCCGGGCAAACAGACTCAAGATCATATATACGTGTTGAGAACAGCTATGACAAGGGCCAACAATAGGGGAAAAACAATGTTTTTTGCTTTCCTTGATTTGGCGGCAGCCTTTGACTCTGTTCCAAAAAAGGAGGTATGGAGGGCATTGGAGGAATTAGAGACTCCACAGAAGTTGTTGAGGGTGATAAAGAGTGTGTATCGGAATGTGTATGGAATGATCAGAATGGAAGGGAAGGAAAGTGGAAGATTTCTTATGGAGAGGGGAATGAAGCAGGGAGACAGTCTGAGCCCACTTTTATTCATCGTTTTCATGGACTCCATTGCTAAAATCTGCAAGAGACGAACAAAAAGATATAAGGTAGGGAACTGGAATCTCCGGCCAGTGTACCTGCAATCATTGATATACGCAGATGATATAGTCTTGATAAACTCTAAAGCAGAGGATTTGCAAGAAGCAATAACGGAGTGGTGCAGTACTCTGCAGGAGAGAGGAATGAGGGTGAACGTTAAAAAGAGTAAAGTGATGAAGGTTGGAGGTGAGAAGGAGGAGCTGAGAATGAGGTGGGATGGGGTGGAGTTGGAGCAGGTGAGGAGTTTTGAGTATCTGGGAACAGTGATTGATGAGAGTGGGGGAATGGAGGAAGAGATGAACAACCGAATCAGAAAGGCCAACCAAATATTCTATAGTTTAAATAACACACTTATTGGAAAAAGAGAGGTGAGCAGAGACGCCAAACTCAGAATATATAAGTCAGTATATTTACCAACATTACTGTATGGGTCAGAAACATGGACCATGAAAGATAAACTGGACAGTAGAGTTACAGCTCAGGAAATGAAGTATCTAAGGAGAGTGATAGGAAAGACAAGACGGGACAGAGTTCGTAATGTGAATGTACGGGAGGAGTTAGGCTTAAAAACAGCAGTAACAGAACTGATTGAAAGAAGGGCATTGGGTTGGTATGGTCATGTGGTGAGAAGAGATAGGGAGGACAGACTGAGGCGAATTTTTGAGGCGAGACCGGAGGGAACCAGAAGACGGGGAAGACCAAGGATGGAGTGGGAGGAGTATGTTGAGGGTGTGGGGGGCGAAGGGGAGAGAGCAAAGGACGGCTGAGAGCATTGGCTTTGGACAGAGTGGAGTATAAGAAGTTTATAGAAGGCCCGACGCTGAGAGGCAGAAGGGAGAGATAAAGAAGAAGAAGAAGAAGATGCGATCCTGGAACCGTTCACGGAGCAACAACATTGTTTCTCGTGCAGCAACTGAATTTTATACGGGTGATATTGGATATCGTACCGAAGAATTCTCCGTACAGAAGAATATCTTAAACCCAATTGTTGAGAACGGCGACGTATTGATTTTGCTGGGCTAACAGCCACACTGTCACGAACCAACGCAACGTTCTGCTCAGTTCGGCCAGAACGACGACGTCCAGAACTTTTGAGGTCGACTGTTGAACCCGTCTCAAAAAACTTTTTCATGAGCCTGCGAACTGTTGATTCATTCGTTGCTTCATTACGTCCTAGAGTACCGCGAAGTCGCCTGACAGTAGCCGCATAACTCTCTCCACTCTGGTAAAATGTTTGACGATTAACACTCGTTGTGCAATAGTAAACTTCTCCATGGTTAGACACAGACTGCGATAGTACTACACTGCGAACAAGAGAAACTACAACTGAATCGTCAATCGGAATGTTCTCCGAAATAGAAATGAGGTCTAACAATGTTGCCAACCGATAAACAAAAATTTACCAGCCGTTTAAAAACCGGCGCTCTTTTTGAATCACCCGTTACTTCAGTCATATAATTGGCTTATCGTGTGTTAAGAAATAGAACTATTTTTGTAACCCTGGAACTAGCTAATCCAGTGCAAAAAATTTTAACACTTCAACCTTCTGCCTTTTATGGGTAATTTATTTTCATATATTTCATTAACTAAAGGGTGCAATGCTAAACTAAAGGGCGTTAACTAAAGGGTGTTAAACACATTTAAAAAAAAAATAGTTTATTTTAAGTCACATTAACATTTTGGTTGTGATTGACTACTTTTGTTTAAGGAACGGTGGGTTTGAACTTGTAATAATTTTCTAGACTATGGCCGAAAATTAAACCTGAGATCTTTGCTTTGCAGCACAGCACACTAACCACTGGGCCATGGACTAATTAGCCAAAAAAAAAAAAAATTGAAAAATAAAACCAAACTAATCGTATACAAGGGGGTAATTTAGAGAGTAATGTTCATTTCCTTTCTGCATCCACAATTACTACTCTGATATTATTTGTCAAGGGATGAGAAAACCAGTTTTATTGCGCATCTAAAGAGCCGTTGTAGTCCTCAGTAGGATTATTCAGTCCAAAGAGATAGCTCTTCAAAATCACTGCTCATCTGACAAGTTACTTTCAAGAATAAGTTTGCGCAATTAATCGTTTATTTTCAGCTAAAAAAAATTAAAATCACCTGATATTCACAAAATTTTAATCGTTACAAAATTACTCCCGATAACTTTGTCGTGCACTTAACAATAAGCGCCTTGGAAAAACTTTTGCGTTGCATAATTTTCCTACATGACAATACATCCCTTATTCACTTAAAGTCCCGACTTCTTCAAATCCAACTTCTATTTTTTGGGAAAATGAAAAATATCTGGAATTATTGCGTTTTGTCGACGACGAAGAAGTGCGAAATACCGTCAAAACACATTTTCACCGATTTGGATGGATAATTTTATGTAGTGGCATTAGACAAACTTTTATAGCTTACTTCTGGAACAAATGCTTATTGTATTCTGAAAATTATGTAAAATGGTAAAACAAAGTACGTAAATTTCATTTATTTTTGCATTTAATATCAAATCAAAATAAATACCCACGTTAACATTCAAAAATTAACTTTCTAAAATCTGGTTTGAAACACTCATACTGCTATCTCTTGCCAATGTAAAAAACGAATTATATAAATATAACATATTTTAATCATTAGTAAACAATGCAAGTCAAGATCGAAATCTAATTTTAATCATGATTGAATGACCCTAATGAAAATCAACCTTTCTTAGACTTAAAAATACAAAAAAAATTACTAATTGATGTTAAAATAAGCTACCCACTGGGTTGGTCTAGAGGTCAATCAGCTGCTTAACAGCTGATTTTCGGAGACGAAGGTTCCTGATTCAAATCATAGTAAAGTTAGTTACTTTTATAAGGATTTGAATGCCAGATAATGGTTACCGGTGTACTTTGATGGTTGGGGTTAAATTAACTATACTCTCTCAGGAATGGTTTGCCTGAGTCTGTACACGACTGCTTTCTATACATATCATCCTCATCTGATTGGGTAATGGGGCTTCTTATAGTTCTGAATTGAACAGATTGCAACGTACACACATTAGAGATAAAAAAACTCTGTAGGAAAAATTACTTGAAATCGATAAGCTGTATTCTTCTTAATTTTCTACAACTTTGATTGTAAACATTTTTGTTCTAAATGCATAACAAGGTAGTTATCTTAAAAGAAAAACATTTTTGTATCATGAGAACACAGACCCCCGAAGACGTTAATGAGACATGGCACTTACACTATCATGTAGAACGGAAAAAGTGTGGTAAATAAGGTGATTTTTATTAAATTGAAGAAGCCGTTTTTGAGAAAATTGCAGTAAAGTGAACGCACGAATAAACTCCAGTTTACGGATTTTGATGAAATTATTGTATCGAGTTACATAGTTTTCACCTAACTTAAGTTTCAAGTTTGTTCACTATTTCGTTCTTGAGATATGAAAACAATACTTTCTTTTCTTAATAGGCCTACATAAATTATACTTATTTCAAAGTAATAGTTCCCTAGTAATTTGAGATAAATAACAAAACACTATAGTTCCTATAAAATGTTTTAACATTTTATACAAAGTCATTTATGAATTTATTGCCCCCAGATATACAACTCTCTTCCACATGATTTAAAAATAATAAAAACGTACAGTAAATTTACAATATCCATAATTAAATTTACTTATCATAATATATTTTAATAGTAGATATAGAAAAGTTCTGCCCATAACAGACAGGTGGAGTGTCAAATTATTTACACTCAATCTGTTCGTTGCAGGGCTAAAATAAATAGTTCTGTTTCTTATCACATGGTCAGCCAATTAAATGACTGAATCATTTAAGAACAGAAGAGATAGAGGTGTAAAAAACACTAGTCAGAGTTACCTCCTCTGAAAGTAATGAATTTCGCTATACAGCCAGACCCTGTGGTGAATGAAGTGAAGGTGTCATTTGCAGGGTGGGAATTAGAAGCTTTTCAGAGGGCCCGGCATGCTGATAAGCATACTTTTCCACTCAGTGAGTTGTGGCAATGGTAAACCACCTCTCTCCTCGTTTTACTTAGTAAAACCTCTACAGGTTCAAACCAGCCTTTCGGCTGTTGACCTAAACAACCCATAGAAAAGTTGATAAAATATTATATCAATTGAAATAAACTATTAAATACACAATTCAAATTTTCTAAAAATAGCACTGCATTTATTCATTTATTGATTTGATATTATTGGTTATTCGAAGTATTTACAGTAGAACCCAGCTATAACTACCCAATTGGTTCCGGAAAACTCGTCGTAAATCGAACGGTCGTAAATCGAATATTAACGGACTCTTAACATATAATATTTTTAATAAAATTAAACAAGTTAATAATATTTTACACTATTTACTTTTATTACTTCTCTGATAAAAAAAACCGTTGTTTAGGTCAACAGCCGAAAGGCTGGTTTGAACCTCTAGAGGTTTTACTAAGTAAAACGAGGAGTGAGGTGTTTTACCATTGCCTTCCTCACTGAATGGAAAAGTACGCTTATCAGCATGCCGAGCCCTCTGAAAAGCACATATTTTCCACTCTGCAAATGACACCTTCACTTCATTCACCACCGGGTCTGGCTGTATAATGAAATTCATTACTTTCAGAGGAGATAACTCTGATTAGTGTCACAGTACACCTCTACCTCTTCTGTCCTTAAATGATTCAGTCATTTAATTGGCTGACCATGTGATAAGAAACAGAACTATTTATTTTAGCCCTGCAACGAACAGATTGGGTGTAAATAATTTGACATTCCACCTGTCTACTCTGGGCAGAAAAAAACCATTGAGTACATTAGAATATAGATTAAAATTTTTATAGAGAACACATTTTTAATTAAATTTAGAAAAACATACAATAACTTGAAAAATGTACTGCACTGAACATGAAGCATAGGCCTACAATAAAAAAATTACGAAATCGTAAAAATAACAGTCTTTAACATTTTTTGTGTTGTGTTAGTTAAATTTAAAACTTGCCTGCTGTGTAATTTACTGTAGCGATGTTGAAGGTTGAGGATCTGCTTCTTGACAGCTCACCGCTTGTACATCTGTTTTTGCCGTTTTAAAGAAATAACTAAGTTGCTTCTGAATTTTTTGCGCCTTCATCAATCTGTAAATTTCTTGGTAGCATGAGACTCACGCAGAACGGCTGCGGTTATGACCATACTGCGATTAGAAGTTTAATTTTCCCACCACGAATTAAAATAAATAGATTTTAGATTATCAAAGTATAATTAAGGAAATTAACATTTATTTTGTATTGATATTTTTCTTGTAAGCAATAAGAAATAAATAAATAAATAATTCAAGGAAGAAAAGCTGGACAATGTAGCGTGGAGAGAAGACGTAATTCCAGGTTGAAAAATCTGAGAATGTGGTAGGGAATTGGAAAACGACAACACAGCTGTTTCGAGCAGCAGTGGATAAGGTTCGGATTGTTAATAATATGGTGGCCAATATCCGGAACAGATACGAACCTAAAGAAGAAGAAGGCGTTGCCTTAAAATTTAACCAATTTTTTTTAAACATCCTATATTAAGAAAATGTTTTAGTATACAGAATACACTTTTACTGGTTCTTTAGACACCCTCTCATTTGCTCTCGCTTCGTCTTATTTATCCACGAGAAATTCTCAGCGATTTTCAAACAACTTTCTTAATCCATCCTTCTTCGTTTACACAAGAGCATAAACTGTTTAATAAATTACTCCCGCAAAATTCCTATAAATTATTATTACATGAAACTATTTACTTTAAACCTAACCTAACTTTGTAGTATACTCATGCATATCATCTAAAAGTAACATTTTCTTATAATATCGGTAAAACAGATTGTGCCTTGAATAAAAAGAGGAATTTCTCAGTTTAGTCTAAGGGAAGAAACTTTGTTTTAACAGGATTCATTACGTCATTATTATTTTTAAAATGATTTATTATTCTACCGTGTCTTACACCGGGTGTATAAAAAGTATGAGAATGTGCCTGGGTTGTGATTAGGTAACCAGAATGTTTCAGGGGAACTGGGAAGTGCAGGGGAAGGTAATTAATTACATTCGTTTGTTTACTTGGAATGTCATGCAGTTTATGAACAATCACAAATATTGTAATTGTCACCTTCGGTGACATCAAAGTTATTTAAATATCTCTAAAAATTCTGGTGTGAAACACTCACACAACTTTCTCTTGCCAACGCAAATAATTAACAATATAACCAATTTAAACAATAAAATTTAAACAATAACCAAAGTTGAACGCCGTACAACTTATTAATAAATTTGATTTCTATTTTCCATGTGTTATTGGAAAAATCATTAAGTAGAGGCACTGATGCATGCAAAATTCCCTCTGATCTTTATTCCATTTAATAACACTATCATGTTATTTCGAATGGATTGTATATTGTTGATTATTTACATTTGCAAGAGAAAGTCGTGTGAATGTTTCATACCAGGTTCCTTAATAAAGTTATAGTGGCCTACCGTACTTTATATTTTTAGATAGGTTTAATAGGATGTGTAATGCAGTAAGAGCATAATAGGATAAGAGACCGTGTGAAAATTCACGGTGCACTTAATGAAGCTCGAGTAAATTAGTTGAAATATTCATGAAGTTTCAGTGGAAGTGTGAAAGGGCAGAGATAATAGTATTATCTGAAATTTCAACTACATTACTGTAATGCACCGATGTGCGTTATAATGCTTATTATTTTATTATATACTGCAAATGTTCTCTATCTGATACTAATAGGCGTTCGACCGTTGGCTAATTTTTACATTAATCTATAAAAGAGCAACTGCAACTTACCCCACCTTAGTTGGTTATTTTTGTTACATGTAAATATTGTGTTTAAATAATTAACACACTATATTTAAAAAAAATTACAAGAGTATTTATTACAAACTAAAAATTACAATTACAATTTAAGTGTTTTAAATCTACAAGTAAATTAATTATAATAAGTAACCAACTAAGTACAATAAATTTATAACGTAAACTTAACAATTACAAGATTATTTTTTACTTACTTAAACTAAGTCTTACTTACAAAGTTAACAACGATTATACGCGTCTACAATATACGCTGAACCCCCCAAAAACATATTTTTACCGAATGGTGTGTGTGTGTGTGTGTGTGTGTGTGTGTGTGTGTGTGTGTGTGTGTGTGTGTGTGTAACGATATCTAACGGCAAACAATCTCAACGACGGGGTACATCGTTCAAATTTGAAGAGAACAACAAGAATTTGAGAACCCATGAACAAATATTTTCATTTTTTGTGATTTTATCCTCTACAAGATAGGGTCATGTCTGCCGAAAATCTTCGGGAGCAGTGCTTTCGTGGTAAAAAATGCTTTTTAATATTGCGGCCTTAATATGCATTTAGGGCAAAAGTACCTATATTAAAACTAACGTTATAGAAAATTAAAAAATCTATAATTTTTATTTTGTTTTGTGTATTTTTCTTTTTTTAATATATAACCACCGTTTACTTGAGTTGGTGATTATTTATTCCTGGTAGATAAGATATAATTTTGTATTTGTATAAAGTGGAATAAATATATTATTATTATTATTATTATCTAGGGAGTAAAATAACAAAGGATGGTAGAAGCACAAGTGATATCAAGAGTAGAATTGCTCAAGCTAGAAAAGCCTTTGAAATGAAAAACAGGTTACTGACTACAAACATTGATTTACAGATAAGAAAAAATTTCTTAAAACATTATGTTTGGAGTGTAGCATTATACGGAAGTGAAACGTGGGTGATAGGGGCTGTAGAAAAGAAGAGGACAAAAGCTTTTGAAATGTGGTGTTACAGGAAAATGTTAAAGATTAGGTGGGTGGACAAAATAAGTAATTTAGAGGTTCTTAGGCGAGTGGATGGAAAAAGAAGTATATGGAAGCATCTTACCAAAAGAAGGGATAGGCTAGTGGGGCATATTCTAAGACATCCAGGTATTCGGCTATTAATAATGGAGGGTAATATTGAGGGAATAAATTGTAGAGGGAGGCAAAGATTAGAATATATAAAGCAAATTACAAAAGATGTAGGGTGTTACAGGTATGTAGATATGAAACGACTTGCGCAAGATAGAACAGGTTGGAGAACTGCATCAAACCAGTCGAGAGACTGTTGACAAAATTATTATTATTATTATTATTATTATTTTGATTATTATTATTATTTCATGCATTGTTTTCTGCAGAGCCTAGTTCAGCGTAAATTTGACTTTGACTTTATTTAAGAAAATAAACTACAACTGTGTAAGAAGTTAACACAACCAGCAGTTATAATGTCAATAGTTTTATATATATGTCTTGATGTCACTTGTGTGAGGTAGTCGCCCAGCGGCAACCCCTCAGGACGATTCACAAAAGGTCTCTATTCCATTGCCTTTTCAGTCTTCTAAGTGGGTTGTGTGGTAGGTGAGGAGCGGACAATGACTGAATTTGTGGATTTGTGTGATAGTGTAGTTTGCTATGAAAACGTCTGTAAAGTTTCTTTATTGTTTCGTCCACCGTTTCAATGTTAAGGTCTCTATGTAATGTTTTGTTACTAACGTATGTTGGACAGCCTGTGATGATGCGTAAAGTTTTGTTCTGGAATGTCTGAATACGTTTTATGTTAGATACTTTAGCTGATCCGTAGATCACAGAACCATAGGTCCAAATAGGACGAAGAAGTACCTTGTAACAGTTAAGTTTCTGAGTAATTGGAAGAGGAGATTTATGGTGAATAAGACTGTAGAGAAGTTTTAACCGCGCGTTAAGAGATTGCCTTTTGAGTCTAGTATGTGGATTCCATGTCAGTCTTCTGTCTAGTGTCAGTCCTAAGTATTTCACTGAGGTTTTTTGTGGGATCGGTTTATTGTGTAAATAAACTGGGGGACAAGTTTGTCGTCTGAGAGTAAATGTAATGTGTTGTGATTTTTCAGCATTAAGTTTAATTTTCCAAGTATTACACCAATGTTGTACAGTGTTTATGTGATGTTGAAGATTAAGCGTTACGTCTTCACACCTGGCTTCGCTGGCTAATATTGCTGTGTCATCGGCAAATGTTGCAGTTATAGTTTGTTGTGTGGTAGGAAAATCGGATACGTAGATGGAGTACAAAAGGGGTGACAAAACTGCTCCTTGGGGAACTCCTGCATTTATTGGACGACACGAAGATACAGCAGAACCTTGTTTTACAGAAAAGAAGCGATGTGAAAGAAACGACTTGATTACAAGATAGTACGTAGACGGTAAAATAGATTTCAATTTAAACAAAAGACCGTTATGCCAGACCTTGTCGAAAGCCTGACTGACATCAAGCAAAATTCCAGCCGAATACAATTTCCGTTCTAATGATGACGCTAAAATATCGACAATACGGTGTAATTGGTGAATAGTAGAATGGTTTGACCGAAAGCCAAATTGATGATCAGGGATGGCATGTTGTGGAAGAATAGTTAAAAGCCGTTTGTGTAAAATCTTTTCAAATATTTTGGAGCACAGTGGAAGGAGACTAATTGGGCGGTACGATGAAGGAACAGAGGGAGGTTTATTAGGCTTTAAAATCATACGAATTTGCGAATGCTTCCACTGTATAGGGAAGGTTGCTGTACGAAAGATAGAATTAAATAAACATGTTAGAAATACAATACCCTTTCGAGGCAATTCTTTGAGTACTTCGGAGCATATAAGATCATATCCAGGGGCTTTTCCAGTTTTTAAACCGGCTATTTCGCGTTTGATCTCAGAAGGTTTAATCGGATCATGGGGAAGCGAAACCGGCAAAGGTGTGTCTAGGGATTGTAGGACATAACCATCATGTGTGACGTCTGCTAAGTCCTGATGTGGTTGGAATATCTGCTCTAAATGGTCAGCAAAGAGTTCTACTTGCTCTTCGTCTGTGATTCTCCACGGCTCCCCCTCGTTACGTATTGGAACACGCAATTGCGACTGTCGGAGCATAGCTCGTGTTTTCCTCCACAAGCTACCATCCCGACTGGAAAGTTGACTGATTTGTTCATCACGTTTATCATCTCGAAAAAGTTTTAGTTGAGTCTTAAGTAAATTAGTTAATTTAGTAAATATACGTTTGTCAGCAAGCAATCGAGTGTTTTGCCACCTTTTCCTGGCTCGCCGTTTGTCAGTGATAAGATTTTTAATGTATTGTGGGTAAATTGGGTACAATTTCGGAGGTTTACAGATTGAAGAGGTCCATACAGCCTGCTGTACAGTTTCGTTAAAGAATTCTATTGCCTTTTCTATTTCCTCTCCGGTTTTCAGTAAAATAGGTATATTTAACGAAGCGTTTAAAATTTCACGAAAGTTATTCCAATTCGTCTCTCCAGCGACTAAGGTTGGGTTGGTTTGGGAACTGGGTTCTGCCCACAGCGACAGATACACAGGAGAATGGTCAGATGATAAGTCCGGTGTAGACGAAATGTCGTATGGAACGTTCGTTAGGCCTTTTTGGAAGAACAGGTCAAGAAGGTCCGGAATTTTTCTAGGGGAAGTTGGCCAATAAGTGGGAGAATTCGGAGAAATTGCACGTACATTATTCACAGTTATACTACTAAAAAGATTTCTTCCTCGAGAAGTGCTCAATCGAGAGCCCCAATGAACATGTTTGGCATTAAAGTCACCACCGACTAGGAAGCACGAACCAAGTTTAGTAAAGAAGTCAGAAAACATAGCTCGAGAGATAACAAATCGTGGAGGACAATAAACAGAACCGATTGTAATATTTTTATGAAGAGTTTTTACTACGATGCAGGAGAATTGAATGCAAGGGGTGGAAATGTTTTGACAGGGATAATGAGTTAAAGATGATTTAATAATTACTGCAACACCACCGTGAGCTGTGTTGTCTGGATGATCCGTTCTGTATGTTGTGTAATCTCGAATGAAGAACCTAGTTCGTGAAGTAAAGTGTGTTTCCGTAATTAAAGCTATGTCAATACGTTTGTCATGCAATGTAAAGTCTAGTTCGTTTCTGTGCTGGGCGAGACCATTTGCGTTCCATAGAAGAACTGACAGGGACCCACAAGTCAGTAAGTTATTTGGCATATGTGTGAGCGAGCGACTGTGTAAGATTAGTTAATTGTGAAAGAAGACTGAAAAGGGGTTGGATGAGTTTATTTAAATTTGTGATTAAACTTACTAAATCAGTTGATGTCTGTGAATGCGACTCGACAGGAGGCCACTGGGACGACTGGTTAGTGTTGATGTCTTCAGTGTTGCTGTATGTTCTTTGTCGTGCTGTAGCTGGTTGTGAAGATTTTTGCCAAGCTGTGTTGTTGATTGTTGTGTTGTTTGGTAGCGGAGGGAAGTCTGTCTGGTTGAATGATGTGGTTGCTGCTGGTTGTGCTGGAGCAGAAGACGCTGTCCTTTGCTGTCGTTGATTGCGCAATGTTTGGTACACCTGACAACCTTTATAGTTGGCAGGGTGCGTGCCCCGGCAATTAGCGCATCTTGCAGGTGTCGTGCGTGTTTTTGTGCAGATTTTTGAATCATGCGCTTCACCACAACGTACACATCGAAATGGGTGGCGACAGTAGGTTTTGGTGTGAGCGAACGACTGGCATCTTGTACACTGTGGTATACTGCGTTTCTTTCGTGGTTCTTCAATAACAATTCTGTAGCTAAGAAGAGATTTCAGATCAAAAACCTTCTCGTCGTATGTGTCGCTGCTTATTTCTACAAAAAAGAGTGGTAAAGGTGTTCGGATGATTTCTTCTTCTTGTTTGTCATTCACAATTACTTTTCGGCGAGATAGTACATTTGTCACTGTAACAGCAGTGTATCCTAACTGACGAAAAGCTTCTTGGATATCTTCTGTTCTTGCAGAAGGATGTAATCCGCGTATAACAACCTTTGGAAGTTTCTCCGAAGGCAGTTGATATGTATGAAAATTTGCGTTGTGTTGTTCAAGACACCGCACAAATATCCTGTAAGTTGCAGGCGAATTCGGGTAAACGATAACGTTAGAGACGCTGCTTTTTAAAGTAAATGAGTCCTGTCCTCCAACGTCTCTCAGGATTTTTATAAGACAGTTGGCATCTGCTACTCCCTTTAAATATATTGGAGGAACTTTGTCCTCTCGTAGTTCTGTTGCATCCATAGTGTTTGACAGAGGTGAAAATGAGTTAGAAAGACGCACTGTATTGTCAATTTCTTGTCTCTTCTTTAGGCGTGAATCTTGATCACTATTTGAGAGTGGTCTTTTTTTCCCGACCACGGTTTCCCATATTGAATCGCTGCCATTTGGTTCAACATCTAGGTTAGTGTTCTCCGTTGCCATGGCAACCAACGTTGATTGTTGTGGTAATTTAAATGAAATAAAAATGTCTTATTTAAAATAAATATCACACATAATGTCACATATCAAAGGAAACTATATTAAATAATGAATGTCACAAACAAAAATTACCACCGGTATCTATAAAGAATAAACTATAAATTAAATAACAAATCGGAACGTAAGTTCGCGCACTGTTAGTCGATTAACAAAAATCAGCTGTTCCCAGCGTAAATTAATTATTTTTTTGTATTTTTAAATTGAACAAGGTTGATTTTCTTTTTCCGTCATTCCCTTATAGTATTTTAGGTTATACATTTCATTAATTACACACGCAAGAGAAATTCGTGTAAGTGTTTCCCACCAGACTTTTTAGTATTTATCCGGTGAAAATAATTTTCAAAATTTTAAAAAAGGAAAAGAGAAAACAATGAGGTCAAACATATTGTAAGGCGGTACTGCACCATATTTGAGTCAGTCAGTGATATTTGAGTCAGTTTTTTATGTGATACGGAAAGAGTCACTGTGAGAAAGGTAGAAGATTGAAATGGATGTGCGGTGAGCTGTATTTATAAAAACGAGGGCGTCATTTTTGTTTTATTTATCCTTTTAAAAACTCATGAGACGTTTTCATTCTTTTAAAAGGAACCGCATGATGATCGTAATGAATATTTCAGTTGAAATTCAGTGCAAGCAACTGCAACCGAGTAATAAACTAGTCCACCTGACTGAAATTCAATGTGCTGATTCGTTTTTATTTCTTAGATCTAGTTCAACGTTAATAAAATAGAAGTTGCTTTTTAAACAGTAGTGCGTATTAAGAAAATGTTACAAATGTTACTTTCAATATTAATAAACTTAATAATATGTAAAATTATTTACAGATTAGGAAAAATTTCTTAAAACACTCTGTTTAGCAGGAATTCCCAATTACCTTTACCTTGCGGCACACTAACTGAAATCCATATTTTAGTCACGGCACACACGATATACTTACTTATTTTCGTAATAACTAGCCTATATCTATATGCTTTGTTTATAATAATATCGTATTTATATATCAGGACACGGCTAGTAAATAATTAAAAATTTTGTGTATTTACTAAGGAAAACCAATGAAAAACTACATTTTAATACAAACAAAAATATATATTTTAACTGCTAACCATGCATTAGTTAAACTTTTACACGTGAACAAGATTGTGTGAAATTTCGCGGCAACTGTTTGGGAATCGCTGGTTTAGAACGTAGCTTTATCCGGGAGTGAAACGTGGGTGATAGCGGCTGTGAAAAGGAAGAGGATAGAATCTTTTAAAATGTGGTGTTACAGGAAAATGTTAAAGATTAGGTGGGTGGACAGAATAAGTAATTTAGAGGTTCTTAAACGAGTGGATGAAAAATGTAAACATCTTACCTCTATCAATAATGGAGGGTAATATTCAGGAATTATATTGTTGGGGGAGGCAAAAGTTAGAATATTTAAAGAAAATTACAAAAGATATAGGGTGTTGCAGGTATGCAGACATGAAATGACTGGTGTAAGATAGAATAGCTTAGAGAAATGCATAAAATCAGCCGAGAGACTGTTCACAAAAATAAAATACCATATAGGTGGAAGATAAATCTGAAAATTTGAATAAATTTAAAAAAAAAGTTTAGTTTCAATTTTATGCACTCTGATGTTGGATCCACCGAAACATGTAGTCGATCTACTGTAAGAGTACTCGGCGCGACGCAAGCGCCTCTAGAGGTTGTAAACGAAAGTTCCTCTACACTAGTTGGAGCGTATCAACCTCTCCCCCTAACAATATTATCTTGCACTACGTTCCATCAAAAAAATATCTACAACCGGCTAAAATAAACATTATCCTTTAAGCGTTTTCAATTATACCGTTCTGATTACTTGTAATTATTGTAGTTTCATAAAGCAACAACTTAATTTATAATTTTTAAACGCTTTTATTTAACTTACTCTTGGATCCATCAAATCTTGCAACTTAAAATTTTAATACTTCTACCGTATCAATATGAATCAAACTTTGCACACTTGTTTATCTTCGATGACAATACGCTGTGGAGGTGTTTATAAAAAAAAGTTTTAAAATTAAAAAAAAAATTTAAAAAACGCTTTTATTTAACAATTACTTTAAAAAATTAACTAAAAATAAAAAAATAAAAAAAATTTACAAAAAAATCAAAGAAAAAATAATTACAAAAAAATAAAAAAAAATTAAAAAAAATTTTTTTTTAAGAAACGCTATTATTTAACAATCAAAAAGAAATGAACTAAAAAGAAAAAAATTTTTCTTTTTAGTTCATTTCTTTTTGATTAATTGTTAAATAAATAGCGTTTCTTAAAAATTTTTTTTTTGATTTTTTTGTAATAACCATTACATTTAACAAAACAATTTTTTCTACTTTTTAATGCTTACCGCTTTTATGTTTCAAAACTCAACGCATTCACTATCACGCATGTTAACAAAACACAGCTTACAAAATTTTTCAACTTCAGTCTACGAAGAAAATCGAAACGAAACAATTCCAAAAGATAAGTGGTGAAACTAAAAATGAGTTAAACACGGGCAAGTGCAAACAGTTGTATTAAACTAGTCACAGACATTAATTATTTTATTGATATGAAATAAACAATCTGAAATGATAAACAAAGAATCAATGGATTCGTTTACTCTCCTGTTTTAATTCAAGCGCATTAGTCGTGTATTACTTGTGACCAAAAATAAAATAAATCTGAGTCTATAATAAAAACCTACTAATCATAAATAATGTAACGAAAAATAACAATGTTAAAGTAACAATAGTAAAATTTCAGTTATTAATGGTAAACTAATGTTCGATTTATAAAATATTTTCTAACAAATGAATTGAACGTGTTTTTATTATATTAAGCTTAGAACGAATCAGTAGTGTATGGAATTTTGTTTTTGATCATGCTGTGCGTATTGCTAATTAATACGCATGCTCACTTGTATTGCTGGTTGCCTACGTCGGAGTACTCTTAGCGTAGAAACTGAGTACTCTTACTCAAGAAAGAGACTAGTAGAAATTAGAAAGGTTAAAAAAACAAGTGATATACCTAGTAGCTGGAACAGATCAGTGAAATATTAACTATTTTTACAATAGAATTGAATATAGGCTGAAGGATGCGAGTTAGTGTCTCCCTCAATGAGTGGAAAAGTATGCTTATCAGCATGCTAGGCCCTCTGAAAAGCATCTGCTCTGCAAATAACACATTCACTTCATTCACCACAGGGTGTGGTTGTATAATTTGAAATTAATTACTCTTAGAGGAGATAATTCTGACTCTTGTCTTTTACACCTGTACCTCTTCTGTTTTTTGGATGACAATGTGATAAGAAAGAGAACTATTTTTTGTAGTTTTGGAAATAGCAGATTGACTGCAAATCTCCCCTAAAAAGGCAAAAGGGTGTATCCCAAAAACACAACTTTTCAGAAATTGCATTCAAAGTTTAAATTGCGGCCGTTTTGTTGTAAATGACTTTCTAATTGAGTACTGTATGTATGGTTATATTTTTTAATGTTCTTTTTATGACTACATAGTCAAAAATTTGTAAAAAACTTGTTAAAACCCTAAAAACTCAGTTAAACCATTTTGCCTTAATGGAAAAAAATCCAAAAAAAATAAGTGAAACTATGGCAGAAAGATGTACCCACTGTTTACAGCTATTTCTTTAATTGCATCGAACGCAGTCTGTATTGGCAAAAAGCTGTAAAGTCCATTTACCCCTTTTTGCCTTAGCATGAATAGAAGAATAGAATAGCATGAATAGATTACCTTAGGCTGTATGAATATACAGCCTAAGGTTGGACATAGGTAATTTAAAACTAACACCAAAACAAAATCTCATCGTGTATGAGCGGCAAAACGGTGTATTAAGTTCATACACCTTTTTGCCTTATGGAATGACTGTTCATGAGCAGCAGTAAACATAATGTAAAAAAACATGTACACCTTTTTCTATGTTTGTTTTGGATAGTTAATTTTCAGCATTCCATAGGCAAAAAGTTATTATTTGAGCATACATCCTTCTGCCGTGTGCTTTTCTCTAAATGCAAATGATTATAAAACATCCCAAAAAGAAGCATAAGCCATTTAACCACTTTTACAATTGACTAAAACTATTTTAACAACACACTTTACTTAAGTAAAAAGTATTAATCGCACATACATCATATTCCCGTTTTATAGCAATGTGATTTTCAGTGTTTTCATGAAGGAAAAATGGTGAAAAGAATTCATACATCTTTGTGCCAATCATTAATTACCAATTTATTAACACATACACCATTTTGCCTCTAAAATTTCTCAAAATAGACGTACATACAGCTTTTTGCCATCATTGTATCTTGAAAACTATAACTCGTACAGACTTGTCAATAAGATTTTTGAAAAAAGCGCATAAAATTACCTAAGAATCGTAAATAAAAAAAAAACAGATTTTTTCACATACATCCTTTTGCCAAAACACGGGAGAAATAATTTAACACTTCACCTGTCCGTTATGGGCACTGCAACTTAAAAGTCATCTGATAACAATTGACGAGCTCATTTCCAAAAGGTACCATATCCAAAAAAATCTGGTGTGAAACACTCACACAACTTTCTCATGCCAGTGCAAATAGTTAACAATAAACCTAACATTAGTAATAAAACATTAGAAATAACCAAAGAAACTAACCTCAAAAACATAACCTTATTTTAATCATGAGTGAAAGACGCAAAATGAAAATCGTACTCAGTTTGGCTTAGAAATACGGAAAATCACTCTTTCTCTCTAAACTAGGCTCTGTAGAGAAAAATGCTCTAAATAAAAGTTGTAGATCTTTTAATTTTCTATAAATTTTATTATATACACTTTTGTCGTAAAATGCATACTAAGCCCGAAATCTTAAAAAAATTGATTTTTCTCACGTTTTCGTGAGAAAAAAACAGAAAATCGCAAATTACCGCTAAACTAAGCGTTATACAAAAAAATGTTGTAAATAAAAGTTGTAGGTTTTAAATTCTCTACAACTTTTATTATATAAATTTGTGCGCTAAAATGCATATTAAAGCCGTAATCTTAAAAAAACTATGTTTTTACGTGAAAACAGCCTCACCCAGAATTTCAGCAAACATGACGCCTACCCTATCTTGTAGAGAATAAAAAATTGAGTAAACCAGGCGATTTAAAAAAAAAATCGTAGGACCAGTTTTTGAGAAAATTGTAAAAAAGTGAAAAATTATACGAATAAACTCCCACTTCCGGTTGACCGATTTTGATGAAAATGTTCATGTCGGGTCCGGTAGTAGTAAGTAACTTAAGTTTCAAGTTTCAAGTTCACACACACACACACACACACACACACACACGCACGCACACACACACAGACACACACGCACAGACCAATCGCTAAAAACATGTTTTTTGGGTCAGGGGGTCTGAAAACGTATAGATCCGGTGAAAACTCGATTTCGAAAAATCGACATGAAAACAATACTTTCCTTCCTATATATTCATATAGGCAAGAGAAAGTAAAAATCAAAAACCGGATTATTAGCCAATTTAACTTCCTACACCTAGTACTTTTAATAACGTTTAATATTTCAAGTCAAAACGTACCATATCGTCGTTTAAAATATATAGGTTTTCAACAATTATTTTCAAAAAGTACCATATCCTTTGAAACTTATTTTCAAAAAGTACCGTATCCTAACAACCAATCAGAATCCGCGCTGCTGACTGCGTCAGCTGTTATTTATGTAGTTTGGTAAAGAATGAGGTTATGTTGAATCTTTGACACGGTTGTGTTTTGATTTTGACTTGGTTAGTGAGTGTTTTTTAGCGTGTTAAATAATGTGAGATTCAGATATATCTGATGAGTTTTGTGACGAACCTAGTGTGTCTAAGTTTCTAAGAAAACGTAAGGTAATGAAAGAGAACTGGAAAAAGGTACAAACTGGCAAAAAGATACAAACATAATGCAAATGCAAGTAAAGTGCCAGTAATTTCGTGCAAAAACGAGGCAAAATTTTCATTTGTGAAATTTAGTCGATCTAGAATAAAATTGTTACGCATGAATTTTATTTGTTTCATTTGCAGTATTCGCTACTGTGTAAATCTTTAAAAAAAAATTTGGCACAAGAATTGAAGAAAACTGATAAGAATGTTTAGCAATTTGACAGATAAGATCGTGTCGAATGGAATTGAACGTAGGTATAGAGGCATAAGACAACACGTAAAGTAAGTTACGCTATATAGGATATTTGGGGGATAAAATAAGGGAATGTAGAGGGGATTCGTAGAATAGAGTAATCCCCCATTTTCTCTTATTGATGAATGAACCAGATGTTCTTGTCGCTTCCGTTCTGTCTACGGGGCTATAATCTTTTTTCTTTAATCTTTTCTTTTCGTGTACATCGTTTATCCAGTCCATATCTTCTCTCTTCCATTTGCCATTATCCGCAGCTCCTTTATCCAATCTTCATTTATTTAACGATTGGCTTTATTCCAGACGAACAAAGAAGGCCCCCATGACCAACGGTCCTCGTGGTAGCAGCCTATTATTAGTTAATTCATACCTACTACAAAGTAGGCTGTCCTATTCATAAATCTTCCATTATTATCTGAACCGCAATAGGTTTATTTTATTGCTGTTATTGTTTACAACTGCCCATAACAGACAGGTGGAGTGTCAAATTATTTACACTCAATCTGTTAGTTGCAGGGCTAAAATAAATAGTTCTGTTTCTTATCATATGGTCAGCCAATTTAATGACTGAACCATTTAAGAAGAGAAGAGGTAGAGGTGTACTGTGACACTAATCAGAGTTATCTCCTCTAAAACTAATGAATTTCATTATACAGCTAGACCCTGTGGTGAATGAAGTGAAGGTGTCATTTTCAGAGTGGAAAATGTGTGCTTTTTAGAGGGCCCGGCATGCTGATAAGCATACTTTTCCACTCAGTGAGGAAGGCACGGTAAACCACCTTACTTCTCGTTTTACTTAGTAAAACCTCTACAGGTTCAAACCAGCTTTTGGCTGATGACCTAAACAACAACATTGTTTACAAATTATTGCGCCTGCGCTGCGCACGGATTTAATGCTAGCCTTAGAGGTGGCATTAAATAAAGTGTTTAATTTTTGTCCGGTTTCACTTTTCCTAATTGTTGTTTAAGTCATCAGCTGAAAAGCTGGTTTGAACCTGTTGAGGTTTTACTAAGTAAAACGAGGAATGAGGCGGTTTACCCATGCCTTTCTCACTGAGTAGAAAAGTACGCTTATCAGCATGCCGGGCCCTCTGAAAAGCACATATTTTCAACTCTGCAAATGACACCTTCACTTCATTCACTACAGGATCTGGTTGTACTCGTATAATAAAATTCATTACTTTCAGAGGAGATAACTCTGATTAGTGTATTTTACACCTCTACCTCTTCTGTTATTTAATGATTCAGTCATTTAATTGGCTGACCATGTGATAAGAAACAGAACTATTTATTTTAGCCTTGCAACGATCAGATTACGTGTAAACAATTTGATACTTCACCTGTCTGTTATGGGCAGTTTTCCTAATTATAACTTTAAAAATATTGTGATATTTATTTCGAGTCTTTTTAGGGATCTAGTTATTAATAAACTAAAAATGATAAAACTTCTTTTGAAACGTATGCCAATATGTTCATTATGCCAATATATGTTCATTATCATCATCATCATCTTCTTTATCCCTCTTCCTACACAACTTTTCTCCATCACTCTTCTATCGCTCTTTTGACACTGCATCGAATTTATATCCCAATTAATCCATAACTGAACATTTAATGTGCTCTTTTTAAGTACAACATCCTTTTCAGCAGTCGTCCCTCCTCCATCCTACTGACATGATCAAATCATCTCAACTATTTCTGTCCAACCCTTCTGAACAGGATGTTCATTTCCGGTTGTCCCCTAATTACATCACGGCAGAAAGTATAAAATGTCTGTTTGCATGGTGACCTCAACATTATTTTGTCCTATAATGAAGATAATCACAATAAATTATAACGATTTCTTTTAAATCGCCTCATTATGCTCTACATGAAAGATTAAACGTCATGTCTGCTGAAATCTTGGGAGGTTTGTGCTCTAGTCGTAAAAATCGACTTACTCTTTATTATTGGATTTCATTTATCAACATCAAAAATCCTAAAAACAAAGTTCTAAAAACACCTCGTTTTGTCATAGTGCGTAAGTTTGTACTTCTAAGAGAAAAGATTTTATGGTATTGAGAAAAATTTTGAAATTTTTTTGAAAATTGTGCCCTTAGAAGTTTATAACACTAGGGTAAATGAATGGGTCAACGGATAAACGTTGCAAGTAACAAAAAAAAATTTACCGAAAGTGAAAGATACCATCTGATTCTTAGCTGTATAATGATTTTTCACTGTATGACAATTTTGTTTCAAGAATTTCCAGGATTTTTGTTACAATTCTACCAATTAGAATTCACTTTATTGATCAAAAAGAGAATTTATAGAACGTATTTCACTGAAACCTCACTTTTGTAAATTTTGTCAGTTGCAACGGTTTTTTATCGAGACATTCAAATATAAAATCATGGTCACTTAATGGTGAAAAATTTTAAAATTGGGCCAAATTATACAATAGGACCTTAATTATTTTTATTAGTTAAAGGTCGCATCAACAGCTTCATTAAATTAGTGACTACCGGTTTTTTTTTAAATTATTTATTTATTGTAATGTAATGTTAGATTAAACAACAATTTTATTCAAACTTAAACTACCTCAAGATTACATTAACATAAGAAAAATAAAACCCAATGGCTACTCTTATTTTTTAACAAAAATAATAATTTTAAGATATATAACTGAACCTTACTTTTAAAATGCCAGACCTGACCGGAAATCCTACGCCGGTGTCCCGGGTTTGATTCCCGGTCAGATTGGAATTTTTTCATCACACATTTTTATTATCATCTTTATCCACCGTCTGCATTAGCAGAAATTGTAAGTCAGACGTAAAACCAAAAAAAAAATTACTTTTAAAGATTTGTAATTCCTAATCCTATTAATATTTTCTGTCTTAAATTTACCAGTTTTGGAGACAAATGTTCCTAGTTCAAATCCTAGTAAAGGTAGTTACTTTTGTACGGGTTTGAATGCTAGACAATGGTTACCGGTGTACTTTGATGGTTGGGGTTCAATTAACCATACTCTCTCAGGAGTGGTCGGCCTGAGTCTGTACAAGACTACACTTCATTTACACGTCATACATATCATCCTCATCTCATTGGGTCATAGGGTTGCTTATTGTTCTAAATTGAATAGATTGCAACGTACACATATTAGGAAATAAAAAAAAATTACCAAAGTGCGGCTTTATAGCTACTCTATCTAACTGTTAAGGGTTTTGACTTGACTTGTAATAATTTTCAGACCCTAGCAGGGAACCGAACCCGGGACCTCCGCGTTGTAGGCAAATGCGCTACTACTACGTTACGGAGGTAACTTATCTTAAAATTTAATTCTATTAGATCACGTTCTGAGAGTAGACGACTAAAACATATCTAAGAACCATTTTTCTAGAGGATGGGAGAAGTTTCACGAAGTCATTAAGAACAATATTGTATATTTATGTAAAAATAATGGAGTGGCGAATGATACTAATACACGGCCAACTCGATATTGAAAGGGATGTCTCGTGTTGAATATAACTAATACAGAAGGCACAGTTCAGTTTCTCTCAGCAACTACAATCACAACAACTGACGAACTGCTGTGTCGGGCATTCTAATTAGATTTCCCAGCATTGTAATGATATGTGCAGACACATATGGACACAATAAACTTAATGTAAATAACGATCCACATGTTGTTTATACAGAATAATACAAATAACATAAAATAACTCTTTTTGCACCAGTTTCACCATATTTGTATTTTTAATTTTGTTTTAATTTAAATAGTAAATTAGGTTGAAAATAACGATTTCTATTACAATCACGAATTCTAAATACAGCACATACAGTGTTATTAATTTCTAGTATGATTTTCGTAAACTATATTTTTAAAACTGTATTTAAAATATGTGAACCGAATAAATTCAGTATTCAATTTCAAGATATTTTTGTAGAATTTTACTCTCACCAGTCGAAAAATTGTACACCCGCTTTATTCGAAGTGACAGAAAATTTAACGGCCATCTCTCGGGAGCTGATTCTGGAGTTAAGAATATAAAAATATCTGGTGTGAAGCACTAACAAGACTTTCTCTTTCCAATATACAAAATTAAATTTATAAATTATTTTAATAATTAGTAAATAATGTAAAATGAAAAACATAACCTAATTTTAATCATGAGTAAAATATGACGCACAATGAAAATCAATCTCTGTAGGCCTTTTTTTTAATCCGAGGTGGCGAGAAAAACTCATGTTCACTCCCTCACGTCAACAAGTCACAATAGAATAAAAGGTGTTACAGGTAACCAACCGACTCTTTCACAAATAGTTGTACAACAAAGACCCTACCTTATTACATCCTTTTACAACTAACCCTATTGTTACTTTATCACTCTATTATTTACTATTTAACATTCTATGAATTACTAGAAATCTCTCGCACCACTCCCTCTTCGATATCGTCACAATATACGAGGCGTGTTCAGAAAGTAAGTACCGTTTCATTTTACTGCCGCCGTAGCGCTGCAATCGGTGTTCCGCGCATGCGCACTAGTTGTCCTTGCTCACTGGCTATCGACTAACACCGTTGTAGTTATTCTACGTTGTGTTTTCAGTTTTCTCTGAACGTTTAAAATGTTTAAGACAATTAGTGATCCCGCCGACTGTGAGATTCATTCTGTAATAAGATTTTTGAACGCAAGGAATGTGAAACCGGCTGAAATTTATCATCAATTTTGAGATGTTTACGGGGAAGACGTGATGAGTGAGAGTTCCTCTCCGTTTGTTCAAAACAAACGGAGAGGAATGCTCAGTAACGGAATTGTGTTGCTCCATGACAATGCTCGGCCCCATACCGTTGGTGATACTCAAACATTGGTTCGACAATTTCGTTGGGCGCAGTTCGATCACCCACCCTACAGCCCGGACTTGGCACCGTCTGACTACTACTTGTTCCTGCACATGAAGCACGAGCTAGGCGGCCAACGCTTTGAAACCGACGATGAAGTGAAAACTGCCGTGGAGTCGTCGCTACATTCGTTGGCGGGAACCTTCTACGAAGAGGGTATAGACAAAATGATCACTCGCTACAAGTGTTTGAACATCAGTGGAAACTATATCGAAAAATATTTTAAGGTTTGGGTTTTCATGTAGAAATAAAATTGTATTGAAAAAAAATTGTTTTACAAGTTTTTTTTAAAAACGGTACTTACTTTCTGAACACGCATCGTATATATAAAAAAAAATAGAAATTTTCCAAATTCACCGTAGTTTTATCAAAATTACTACATAGTAGTTCTATTTCATGTGAACAGATTGTAATGTGGCAGACTTGTAAAAAATAAAAATATTTATTCACCGGCAAATGCCCACAAATTCTGTAATTATTATATGAAGGTCCATTGAAATACCCTTTACCTTTATAGGCTACATTTTCTAAATGTAGCAATACAAAATAGGAGTTAGAATATAAGCGGCTTATCAATGTATAACAGCCTAGAGTAGAATGACGGTGTTTATAATGCTTAGGGACTTTCCCTAAGTCCTGGTAACTTTATTAACTAAAGATAGTTATTATTATTATTATTATGTACAGAGAAACACCGACCGACCGACCGAGGTTTAATTGAAACTTTATTACATTTTACTTAGATAGACTAGCCTATGTGTAATAAAAACGTAATACACTAACTAATAAAGCAACGTTGCAATATAAACAAGGTTTTCATTTATTATTTTCATAATCATATTGTTTGTTTAAATAATGTAAAGATTTTAATATACATATTATTATAAATGGGGCAGTAAACGGCTATAACTTTCTCAGAACCCACCGGGTTGGTCTAGAGGTAAAGTCGTCGCCAAAATCAGCTGTTTAACAGCTGATTTTCGGAGACGAAGGTTCCTGGTTCAAATCCTAGTAAAGGTAGTTAATTTTATACGGATTTGAATACTAGACAGTGGTTACCGGTGTACTTTGATGGTTGGGGTTTAATTAACCATACTCTCTCAGGAATGGTCGGCCTGGCTCTGTATAAGACTCATTTACACGTCATACACATCATTGTCATCTCTTGGGTCATGGGGTTGCTTATTGTTCTAAATTGAACAAATTGCAACGTACACAAATTAAGAATAAAAAAAAACTTTCTCAGAGAACTACAAGTTACTCTTCTCTTCACTACACTTTACAATACCAAACTTTACTGTTGTCTGTCTATAAATTGATGTCCTTTGGCAGAAAGGAGCAATATGTCGATTGTAAAACCATTTCAGATAACATTTCTAATTTATTTAAGTAACTGAAACTTGTCGGAAATGACGTGTTTTTATAAAACAAAGTATTTCGCATGTTTTTGTTCTACAAAATCATTTCAAAAAAATCGCTTAATAAGATAATGTATAATGTAGTAAAAGTTTTGTTTCTGAAGAGAAAACTGTCCTTGTAACTTAAAAAGTAATGATTTTCTATTAAATTTTATTACATCATCGTTTTTCATAATCATTACAGAACGAATTTACCACATATTAAGTTGATCCGAGAAGTAGTGTTTGAACGACGATGTATTTGAAAAAACCGTATGTTTTCTTCAAAATTTTTTACTAAATTATACAGTATCTCATTAAGTGTGAGTTTTTTGAAATAATTTTATAAAACAAAAAACATGCGAAATATTTTGTTTTATAAAAATAGGTACATCATTTCCGACAAGTTTCAGTTACTTAACAAAAATTAGATGTATGTTTTCTGAAATGGTTTTACAATCCGCATATTGGTCCCCTCTAAGAAGGCCATCACGTTATAGACAGACAGTATCAAACTATCTTACACTTTACTACCTCCTATTGTTAAGCCATAACATTTATTCCCTTTCTAAACTTGATACTCGTACCTTTGTTCAACCAGGCAAAATACTTTAGAACTAGTTGAACAAAAGTACAATAAACACAAATCTCAGCACAAAATAAATTGTCTAAGCACAAATATAGGGTGATTCAAAAAGAGCGCCGGTTTTGATATATCAAATTAAGAGATTTATTTTATTGAAAAACTGAAAATAAATACATCAACAAGTTCATCTTACCTTCCGATTTCATGTATGAAAAATGATGTCATGCATATGTCCTCCTCTACTGCGCTGGCACGCATCAACTCTGTCCATGAAATTGGATATCACTGCACGACAAGTTTCGACTTCCATTTGCCCGATAACCCGTCGAATTAAACCCCACATACGGCAGTTCTGTTTATTAAGAAAACCGTTTAAGTGGAAGTGCGCCTCATCACTGAAAATGATTATGTTTGCGAAGGTGTCATCTTTCTGCCGTTTTCTCAATACCCAGTCAACAAACTGTCGTCTCTTCTGGTGGTCTGCCACTTTCAAATGTTGCGTCAACTGAATTTTATACGGGTGATATTGGAGATCGTACCGAAGAATTCTCCGTACAGAAGAACATCGTAAATCCAATTGTTGAGAACGGCGGCGTATTGATTTTGCTGGGCTAACAGCCACACTGTCACGAACCAACGCAACGTTCTGCTCAGTTCGGCCATAACGACGACGTCCAGAACTTTTAAGGTCGACTGTGGAACCCGTCTCAAAAAACTTTTTCATGAGCCTGCGAACTGTTGATTCATTCGGTGCTTCATTACGTCCTAGAGTACAGCGAAGTCGCCTGACAGTAGACGCATAACTCACTCCACTCTGGTAAAATGTTTTGACGATAAACACTCGTTGCGCAATAGTAAACTTCTCCATGGTTAGACAGAGACTGCGAGGGTATTACACTGCGAACAAGGGAAACTACAACTGAATCGTCAATCGGAATGTTCTCCAAAATAGAAATGAGGTCAAACAATGTTGCCAACCGATAAACAAAAATTTACCAGCCGTTTAAAAACCGGCGCTCATTTTGAATCACCCTATAGTTGAAAAAAAGTACAATAAACACAAGTCTCAGCACAAAATAAATTGTCTAAGCACAAATATTTAATAGTAAATATTTTGTTACTCTCAGTAACAAAAACTAAAATCTAAGTATAACTTGGAAAATTTTCAAAAACGTTATAGAATTAGCCCAAAACTTAATTAATTTTAACCCAGGCATTCGCATACCTGTAAATCTATATATATATATATATATATATATATAATTATATATATAAAATTCGATGTATGTGTGTGTGTATGTATGTGTTGATGTTCTCCTTTATCTCCTAAATTACTGAACCGATTTTCATGCAGTTTTTTTAAGTTGTAACTTTGATGCCGGTGCAGGTTTTAGGCTATTGAAACCCTTAAAAAATTAGCCCTAAAATGTTGAAAATAATGTTTATATCCTACATTAACTCTTTCAGGCTTAGTGATTCATATTTTGCATCACGCATTTTGTTACAAGTGCAGCACAGTGATGCATTTTGTGAATCACTTTAAGCAAAGTCTTAGTTCTATTCGCACAGCGATGCAAGTTTTGGTACACATACTTAATAGTTACCAAAAGGTCCGACAGACAGCGTCCGTGTCATGAAATACTTATGTGACGTTTAACCTTATAGTTTACTGTTGAATAATCGTGTTTTGCACGTGTTAAATACTTGTGAGCACAAATGTTTTTGTGCAGCACAGGGTTCAAAAACGTTGAAAGTCCTGTGCCTGAAAGAGTTAAGGCTTTTATGAGGTTAGATAATCTGCTGCCGTATATTGTGTGAACTATGTAGAAAAACGTTGAGCCGTGTTTGAGGTTATGTTTTTGTTGATGTAGGTACGTGTACTTTGTCGTGATTTTTCATTAATTACATTAGTTGGCATTAATTACATGGTTTTTTTAAATATTGCCGGTTTAATATTTGCCAGCGGCGTAGCAACCCTAGCCGGGTACCGCTAGTATAATATAAACTTCAAAATAAAAAATCTCTTTAATACATTTAGGAGAGATGGCCGGTGCGCTTCGCGGAACTCACTGCTTGTACAACAAGAAGTACACTCTTAAGACAAGCCAATTTCAATTTTAGTTTATTTATTTATTGTTCTACGTCCGACTGTTTTGCAATTACTGCTAATGCAGACTGTAAGAAGAATGATAGGTGGAGATGAGTAATAAAACAAATGCCAGACCTGACCGGGAATCGAACCTGTGACCTCGGTGTAGAAGCTAGTTGCTCCAATCACTACACCAAGATTAGACATTATAATACTGTGATAAAACGTGTGTGTCTGTACTCGAGTGAGTGCCTTAGAATGACCGGGAAGGCAGGTCTAAGAGAAGCAGAGATATTTGAGAGAAAGATTCTCCGTGAGATAATAGGCTCGAAGATACTAGACGGATAATACATGTTATGAAATTGAGAAGAACTGTACAAGGGAAATGAACGTTAATGGAAAATATTAGAAAAATAAGACTAAAATTTTATGGAAACCTGTATAAATGGATGACAACTGGTTCACGAAACACATTTTTAAGACCCAAAAAATAAATCTAAGGTGTCGGGTAAATGGTTGAAAGAAGTCAGAAAGGAATTGAGAAAATTTAATGAACCAAACCAAATTCAGACGAATTATTACGGACTTTAAGGGTTTTCATGAAGAGTAAAAACAGAACACCGGTTGACAGAAGAAAGGAAAAAGCCTACAGAGAATAAATGGTGAGAATGTACGACGGAACACCGGGTTGACAGAAAAAAGGAGAAAAGTCTACATTAATTGAATGCTAAGAATGTAGGTTGCAAAAGCTTCCAGAAACGTCTAAAGTCACCTCATGTGGACTGACGTTGGCCCTTTATGAGGGACAAAAATAAACCATAATAAGTTATTTATCAATATTTGATCAGTTATGGAGGTTGTCAAGCGTTTTATTTCGAAACAAATGAGACCTCATCGTTAAAATCCAAGTACAAACAATAGTGTTCTATAACTCCATTCCATATGGATTCGTTCTACATTGCAAGTAAACTTTTAACTATACAAGACAATAAATCAAAATAAGGTGTTTTATTAAGTAATCTGGAGTACTGTTTGGAGATTAGCTACAATGTTACTTCAGTTTGCCATTCATTTATAAAAGTAATACTAAAATTTCAGTGTGATAATTGAAGTGAAAATTGATATGAATAATAGTGGAAAATTAATTAGTTTAAATACTATCAATATTAATAAGTGGAACGAATATCCAATATTATAATTTAATCGGATTGAAGTTGGCTTTTGTCGCATGAAATCAGAGAACAACTTCCCGTTAAATGTTCAAAGCGATGAAAATGTTCGTTCATTTAAATTTGAATGAAACTGCATGTTGGGCGTGTTCTTCGTCATCATCATCATGTCGATAATAATTATCAACGACAGACATTCACTTCGACTTCTTTTTCATCATTAATAGAGTTGAACCTTGTGATAATTTCTGCAAAGTCAGTGCTCAATTCTGAATTGCCCGTCTTTTGTAGATGATGTTACAAGTTAAATTATTCTACCGGGTGCTTAAAAACTATGTTAACGATTCATTGCGCCCATTACAGACAGGTGGAGTGTCAAATTATTTACACTCAATCTGTTCATTGCAGGGCTAAGATAAATAGTTCTGTTTCTTATCACATGGTCAGCCAATTAAATGACTGAATCATTTAAGAACAGAAGAAGTAGAGGTGTAAAAGATACTAATCAGAGATATATCCTCTAAAAGTAATGAATTTCATTATACAGCCAGACCCTGTGGTGAATGAAATGAAGGTGTCATTTGTAGAGTGGAAAATTTGCTTTTTAGAAGTCCGGCATGCTGATAAGCATACTTTTTCACTCAGTGAGGAAGGCATGGTAAACCACCTCACTCCTCGTTTTACTTAGTAAAACCTCGACAGGTTCAAACCAGCCTTTCGGCTGATGACCTAAACAACAATGATTCATTATATTGTAACGATTATTCAAGGTTATTTCGGGATCTGGTTTAAAATATAATTATGATAAATGTTTTATTAACTTTTAACAATTAGCAAACAAATTACATTTAATTTATTTAATTAAACTGCTCATAACAGAGCGAAGAGCGGAGAGGGTGGAGTGTTAAATTATTTGCACTCAATCTGTTAGTTCTTGGGTTACAAAAAATAGTTCTGTTTCTTATCACATGGTCAATCAATTAAATGACTGAATCATTTAAGAACAGAAGAGGTAGAGGTGTAAAAGACACTGATCAGAGTTATCTCCTCTGAAAGTAATGAATTTCATTATACAGCGAGACCCTTTGGTGAATGAAGTGAATGTGTCATTTACAGGGTGGAAAATATGTGCTTTTCAGAACGTCTTGCATGCTGATAAGCACACTTTTCCATTCTGTGAGAAAGGCAATAGTAAATCACCTGATTACTCGTTTTACTTAGTAAAAGCTCTAGAAGTTTCAAACCAGCCTTTCGGCTGATGACCTAAACAACAAAAATTATCACATGGTCAGTCAATTAAATGACTGAATCATTTAAGAACAGAAGAGATAGAGGTGTAAAAGACACTTATCAGAGTTATCTCCTCTGAAAGTAATGAATTTCATTATACAGCCAGACCCTGTGGTGAATAAAGTGAATGTGTCATTTACAGGGTGGAAAATATGTGCTTTTCAGAACGTCTTGCATGCTGATAAGCACACTTTTCCATTCTGTGAGAAAGGCAATAGTAAATCACCTGATTACTCGTTTTACTTAGTAAAAGCTCTAGAAGTTTCAAACCAGCCTTTCGGCTGATGACCTAAACAACAAAAATTAAACTTTGTTTAATCAACATGAAAATAATTCATGGTAAACAAAATAAATGTACCTGGCGAAGAGTGAATTTTTCTGAACTGGCATTTACCCAAAGAATCCAAATCTTTTCCTGATATAGAATTTGCTTATTAAAGAAGAGAAATATAACTGCGAGTCCTTACAAAAGTAAGTCAGAAGAGAAATCTAAAATAAAAAAAATGGAGAAGGAAACACAAGAATTACAGAAACTGAAGAAAAGAAACAACCAGAAAAAGGAAATCGATCAAGAAACCTTGAAAAACGTGTTGAAAATCAAATATCAAAAGAGCAGTTCTAATAAAATTAAAATAGTGGTAATGGTTAACAAGAAACATTCCGCATTTATAGTACAAAAAACATTTTATAGAGGACTGAAAATTTTTGTGAGGAATGGACTCATGAAAACTTTGCTAATATTGAGTCATTTATGTTAAAGGTAGCGTTTGTGTCACACGAGAGTAATTTTATTCTTAACTTTTATTCCTGGTACTAACTTTTATTTTTATTCTTATTTTAATTCTGACCTTAAATTGACCGTTAAGACCCTTCTAATACTTCTTACGGGGGCCTTGAACCCCAAAAGGCAACCTTTAACAAGAGGGCGAGTAGCGCAAACTCCCCAGTACGGCCGACCTGTCTCCAACTCGCCCTTGAAAATATTTTAAGGAAGGCAAATTGTAAACCAACTCACTCCTTGTTTTACTTAGTAACGCCTCTAGAGGTTCAACTAGCCTTTCGAATGATGACCTTAACATCACAATAATTTAATATGTATAAAATTAAAATTAAATTTTTTACAACGTCAATCTCGTCATTTCATAGCCACACCTCGTATACAAGGTGTGGCTATTAAATAACGAGACTGACGTTGTAATAAATTTAATTTTAATTTTATACAGTCACTTATTGTCACCTTTAATATACACTCCTTCTCTATCCCTACAACACTCCATGGGAATTTTCCATTATTGGAAACAGTGCTGGAAGTCATCATCTGTCAGCTCCTTTAGGACACGTGCCGCTTTCTCTTTGACAGCTTCCACAGACTCAAATCTTGTCCCTTTTAATGCAGATTTCACTTTAGGGAATAGGTAGAAGTCACATGGTGCACGATCTGGTGAACAAGGTGGATGTTCTGACACTGAGATGCTGTACTTGGCTAGAAACCTCTTGACAGATAACGCGGAATGAGCTGGCGCATTGTCTTGGTGGATGGTGGAGAACCCATGATTTGTCCTTCCACATTTCGGGGCGTTTTTTACTTACTCTTTGACGTAGTTTAGAAAGTACCTCAAGGTAGTAGTATGGATTAATTGTTTGACCTTCAGGAACCCAGTAAAGGTACCTAATCCCATGGATATGAAAAAAACAATCATCATTGCTTTAAATTTTGACTTGCTCATTCGAGCTTTTATGGCTCTCGGTGAAGTCGGCTCTTCCAGTGAAACCTAAGGTGAAATCTGCATTAAAAGGGACAAGATTTGAGTCTGTGGAAGCTTTAAAAGAGAAAGCGGTACGTGTCCTGAAGGAGCTGACAGAAGATGACTTCCAGCACTGTTTCCAACAATGGAAAATTCGCATGGAGCGTTGTAGGGGTAGAGAAGGAGTGTATATTCAAGGTGACAATAAGTGATTATGTATAAAATAAAAATAAATTTTTTTACAACTTCAGTCTCGTTATTTAATAGCCACATCTCGTATATTTCTAATTTCCAATTCACTGGTTTGAATTTGGTGTTGTTGAGAAAATTACTCAAAAAATTTTATAAATATTTTTTATCAAATTCAAAAGCAGGAAATCATGTACGAAAAATGATGTAAAATATGAAAATACGAGGGAAAATAATCAAGGAAAATAGAGGAAAAGTTACAAACATAAATCCTATGATCTTTTACATTATAAATCACATTGAAATGAATCTGACGGATTTAAAAACGAATGGAAAAACTTTTCACTTTTAATGTAGGATATTTTTACCTTTTAGAATATTCTGAAAGTTTTCGGAATTTTACAGATAATATTGAAAAATATAATTCTCCAAACAGCAGATTTTAATGTTACACTTGACGATAAAATACGAACAACATTTATTATGAGTTAACATCCAACCGCACTAATTGTCCTCCTAATTTTGCTACATTATGTTAGTCTAGTGGTCAACGCAATATTGATTTCTTTCCCAGAGCTTCCGTGTTCGATTCCCGATCAGGTCTTACATTTTTTTCGCGAATTATGGATATAATTATGAGGATTGTATTTCTTAAGTCCCACCTCCGTGTAGTTGTTGTGGAATGCAGAACGTTGTCATAGTAGTGGGAGAATGGATAAGTTAGTAGTGTTTCACAGCTGATGCATTTGTAGTGGTAGCGTGTACTAACTAGACTAAAAAAATATGCTTATAATCCGGCGTATTAATTTAACAAATACCTACCGGGTTATTAACTTGGTCGGATTCATAATATTTAACTTACAATTTTATATGAAAACATGTAAATAAATAAATGTAATAAATACAAACAAATATGTTGAATAGGGAAAGTTTGAAAACGAATGTTTTGTATCAGAGTAATACAACAATAGTTCTCCCAGCATGCGTCACTCATTCATTATACCTCACCCGTACCCTTCACCCCGCAACTACACCCAGCTTGCAACCGCACAAATGAATGAGATATTTTAAATAGGAATTCTAAGAAATGGAAAGTAATAGAAATGTTTGTTTTTATATGATTTCTTCTACGGTGTTCAAGAATTTTTTTATCTTTTATTTTGAATCTTTAACTGTACTATTGAGAACTACTAAAAGATGAGAGAAAATTGAAATTACATTCAAATTAACAAGAACGGGCACGATATAAAATACATCATTCAGTAATGTTAAATTTGGAATCTAATGAATGAAAAATATACTAAAGTATTGTGACAATATCGAAGAAGACATGATTCGCGTAATTTCTAGAATTTCATTCATACAATGGTGAAGAGTAGATAATAGAGTGAAGGAGTAACAATGGGACAATAGTAACAATAAAAGTTTGCCTATTCATGAAAGTTGTTTGGAAGGACTGCGCTATTGTGTCTATTGTTGTAGCCTACAGCTATTTATGAAGGGGCCGGTTGACTACGTTTTCTATTTACAATAGTTGGTTGACTTGTTTACAATAGATTTTTCTAGCACTCATTTATAAAAAGGTTTTTTGTACTTTATTATTTGTATCGAAGTTCGATGAATCCTGAATCCTGAATCCTGGTTGAGAGGGCTGAGAAGCCCTATGATGGCGACATCGTGTTAAGGAACACCTGATCGCTCGGGGAACAATTTTACCGAATAATTGCAACCTCATGAAATTTAGGGGGAATTTTATAGTTTAAAATTAGGAAATAGGATTCTGGCTCTTGCGGGATTGGGACTGGGACTTCAAAGGAGGTAATGTATTTTAAGAAGTTACTCGTGGATGAAAATTTATATTAAGGGACAAGTGGGTTTAAGAGCGGCTCTTTTCTTTTATTTTGTTTTTCAGTGGCCTTTTTCAGTTATGTGGGAGTTTTATTGTCTTGGGGAGGGAAAGGCACGCACCGTACTTAACGTGGACAAATGGTACAATTTTAGGTAGGAGTTAGTTTATGATTTTAGGGGAGACGGAAAGGGTAGAGTTTGGCATCGAAGTTCGATGTTTTTCGGGAAGATTCTTTTTGATTCACTATATAAAGAGACCCCCGAGCGCGGTCAGGGAGTTAGTATTCGTTTGATCTTTGACGAGTGGCTATCGGGCGTAGTGCAGGCGCGTTCCGGGCATTGTGTTGGTCAACGATTGTTATACTGTCTTCGTTTGTGTGTGTATTGTGTAAAGTTATTGTGTATCTGTATTAAATTCAGTTTTTGTGTATTCAGTTTCATTTTGTATGTGTATTCTATAAAATTTATTGTAAATCGTGCTAAGTAAATTATTAAGTTATTTATTGATTATTATTTATTTTAAGTAAATTATTAAGTCATTTATTGTATTACTTCATGATACTTAGTTTAATTATTTATTTTGTAAATATTTTAGTGTAATAAATATTTGTAATTGTAAACTTTAGTGTATTAATTATTTAATTACCTAGATCCCGAAACGGACCTTAGCGATTAGTGTCACAGTATGAAAAGAAAAACAATAAAAATTGCATATTTTCAAAGAACAGTTATTACCAGTAGTAATAAAGCGTACTTAAGAAAAAAAAATATCTAATGGCACAGTTATCCTTTTTGACATAAACATGCAGAAAAATTTAAAGAAGATTACTCCATTTTCTTTTTAATCTTTTTCTAATGAAGCCTGGTGGATTTCCCACATCACTGATAAGTGAATTTTTGTGAGTTTGTAGTTTTGAATAGATTTTTTTTGCTTCAATTATTTAATTTTTATTTACAACTCTAAAATTTTTAAAGAACAACTAGTAAATGAGATGGAATGAATGAGGAATGGCTGGAATGTGAATCGATCCAGTGATCGATTTCAGCGTGATATGTTTCAAGGAATGTGATGCCAATTTTTAATGATAATGATTTATAAACTATGATTGATGATTTATTTTATGAGATGATTTTATTTTTTATGAAATGAAACAGCCATGCCAAGTTAATTTTTTTCTTTTTATGGTGGTCGGAGAAGATCCCTATTCCACCTTTGTTTCAGTCGTCTGTTAACAGGGAGATCGTTAATTGAAAGAGATTGGACATTTGAATTTATGTGGTCAACTGTGTTTGTGTGTAATGAGTTGTATGTTGCGTTGACAATGTCTCGAATTGTTGGTATTTTCATGACTTTGTGAAAGGTATGATTGGTTACGTAAAAAGGTGCGTTTGTTATTGCTCTAAGTGCTTTGACTGGTGTCTTTAAAGAATATTCAGTGTTGTATTGTGAGAATAGAATTTAGAAAAACTATTTTTGATTATGTCGCAAATGAATGGTGATTTTAAATGGGGTTCAAGAATAGCAAGGATTTTGTTATAAAGTCTCGTAATTGTTCGAAGAGAGTAAATTAAGCATCAGACTGCAGGTATAAAAACCGTTAACGCCTTTATAGTAGACCAGTCAATATTTGAATTTGTAAATAGAAAGCGTGTCCGGTCGTTTAAAATAGTGAATCAGTAGGCCTAATTACAAAATAAATAATTAATTCTTATATAATTTATAACAATAAATATAATATTTATATTTAAATAAATATGTGTTGTTTAGGTCATCAGCCGAGAGGCTGGTTTGAACCTGTAGAGGTTTTACTAAGTAAAACGAGGAGTGAAGTGGTTTACTATTGCCTTCCTCACTGAGTGGAAAAGTACACTTATCAGCATGCCGGGCCCACTGAAAAGCATATATATTTTCAACTCTGCAAATGACACCTTCACTTCATTCACCACAGGGTCTGGCTGTTCAATGAAATTCATTACTTTCAGAAGAGATAACTCTGACTAGTGTCTTTTAAACCTCTACCTCTTCTGTTCTTAATGATTCAGTAATTTAATTGGCTGACCATGTGATAAGAAACAGAACTATTTATTTTAGCCCTGCAACGAACAGATTGAGTGTAAATAATTTGACACTCCATCTTTCTATTATGGGCAGATAAATAAATATAACATTATAATTTAATGTTAAAGTTAATTGTATAAAGTTCTGCCCTTAACATGTGGACGGAATATTTAATTATTTACATCCGATCTACTGGTTCCAGGGCTACAAAAAAAATTCTCTTTCTTATCACATGGTCACCCAATAATATTACTGAAGTTATTAAGAACAGAAGAGGTAGAGGTGTAAAAGACACTAGTCAGAGTTATCTCCTCTGGGAGTATTACTCTTAGATCTAAATAAAAAACAACTAAAACAAAAAACCTATTGCACAAAATTGTTTCTGATTTAATCAAGAAAAGAAAACAACAAGTTTAAAATTAGTCCGAGTATTTCTTATCACACCCAGATCCTGAACGGACCTAGGATTAGGTGTTACTATGTCTGCCTATTTATTATTCCACTCCGAAAGGATTGTACATTTCTCTGATTTAAAAAAATCACAGACAGCGTTCGAGAAAGTGGAAAAAATACTAATAGAAATGAACCAAATAGTAGTATTTCATGAATGGTGTGCATTAAAATGAGGTTAATTGGAAAAGTGAAAAATGTCAAGTGAGTGCAATGTATACGATATAATTGTTTTTCTGTAAATTGGGACCCGTAATTGCGGAAATGGGAAGTGAATAGATGGAAACGAATGGGTTCTGCAACCATTATTATTTTTTGTTTCTTTGCATACACATTATTTCTCGTGGGAATTATTAATACTGATAGTAATAATAATAATAATTCCAATTGGAAAAACTTTTCTTTTTAGTCTCGTCCTTGTTATTTTTTTTTGTAATTTATTAAACGATCAATACCTTACCAGCTAATATTATAATTGTTTGATATTTTTACTTTCTTCCGATTAGATTTATAATGTTGTTTAAGTCATCAGCTGAACGGCTGGTTTAAACTTCTAGCCTCTAGAAGCTTTACTTAGTAAAACGAGGAGTGGGTTTACCTAGCCTTTCTCACTGAGTGAAAAATTATACACATGAGCATGCCAGGCCCTCTTAAAAATATCTATACTTGATGAGATAGTTAGTTGAGGCTATTGAGTAGTATTGGCCATGTATTTCTACTATTCATTATGAAAACATCTACCTATCCTACTATCTACTCCCTTTGCAAACACAAGTTAATTGTGTATTCTATATTTTTACTACATATATTTTGTGATTATTATTGTTATACCATAATCTAAACAATCCAGCAATGTTATTACCAATATTATTAAACAGATAAGTTAGAGTATAATAATAATAATAATAATAATTCTTTTTTTGTCAGGGCTTCCACACTCCCCTACACCCTGCCGTCTCCTCCCACAGAGTGGTGTGCAGCCAGGTACGGAAGTCCGTCACCAAGTAGAACGGCAAACAGCCTCCTTAATATACTCCTTGCTATAATGATTCATTCTATCATATTTATATCACCACTCCTATTTATTATTATCATTTCCAAATTTTCCAAATCATATATCAACATAAGTACTCACGTCTGCAGACACGAAGACATGAACATAGACACACATAACACGCAGGTACAAAGGGCTTCAAAAACATAAATTATATCAACAATATAAATTATATCAATATAATATAAATATAAATTATATCAATTAAATATAAATTATATCAATAATAATAATATTGATAATAATAATAATAATAATAATAATAATAATAATAATAATAATAATAATAATAATAATAATAATAATAGAGTATGTATAAATTTAGAACAACATTATGTCATACTGTTTTTATAACATCAATAAAAATAGTATAAAAGCAAAGATAAGGAAAGGGAGGGTGATAGGAGAGAATGTGTGTTGAGAACACTAATACATAGTTCTACTGATATCCATTTGAACAGTAGTCTCAACTAAACATGTCATTCATTGAGTAGTTATAAATAATTCCCATCCTGCAAATGACACTTTCACTTCAGGGTCTGGCTGTACAAAGAAATACATTACTTCCAGAGAACATAACGCTGATTAATGTATTTTACAGCTCTACCTCTTCTGTTCTTAAATGATTTAATAATTTAATTGGGTGACCGTATGATAAGAAACAGACGTTTTTGTAGACCTGAACTGAAACTAACAGACTGAGTGCAAAAAATTAACACTCTACCGGTCTGTTATAGACAAAATACAGCGTGAAATGTAAATTAAAAGAAAACATGATTTTTAAAAACACACTTTTCTTTCTCCGGTTCGTTGATTGTTTATCCGTGTATTACATTTTGAAAAAGTTTTGATTACGTAACAAGGAAGTAGTAAAATTTTCATTTGAGTAGTTTTTTGTTTTATTTTAGAAACGAATCGATCACTGAATGTATTTCACTATTTGTAAATGGGAGAATCGTTCAGCGGAATACATGAATGTGTATTATTGTGGACACGACTAGAAACGGTTGTTGGAATTGCAAAACAGGTGATTTGAAAAAAGAGGTATTGAGCGGAAAACGACAAACCAGAATGTACAAAGCTTCTTTGTTACCTTTACTTCTTTCATATGGGATAAAATTTATTTCAGTACGTCATTCAGACGTTACAGGTAATTACAATTTATTGCAATAGGTAATATTGAATCGTATGAAACCTGTGATATTTGATATTAGGACAAATCTTTTACTCATAATCGGCAGGTGGAGTGTTAAATTGTTTGCACTCGATCTGCTAGTTCCAGGACTACAAAAGATATTTTATTTTTTTTTTTTTTTTTTTTTGGTTTAACGTCCGACTGTTTTGCAATTACTGCTAATGCAGACGGTGAAGGATGAAATGATTTTTTTGTAACTTATGAAAAGATGCCGTGCCTGAATGGGATTCGAACCCAAGACCGCATGATGAGAGGCGAGCACGTTACCAACTGCGCCTAGTATAGTTCTGTTTCTTATCATATATTGTCACCCAACTGAATCAATTAATATCAGAAGAGCAAGTGTAAAATACAATAGTCACAGTTATCTCCGCTGAGAGTAATGAATTTCATTATACAGCCAGACCCTGCGCTGAATGAATAACAGCTGATTTTCGGAGACGAAGGTTCCTGGTTCAAATCCTAGTAAAGGTAGTTACTTTTTTACGGATTTGAATGCTAGACAGTGGTTACCGGTGTACTTTGATGGTTGGGGTTCAATTACCCATACTCTCTCAGGAATGGTCGACCTGAATCTGTACAAGACTACACCTCATTTACACGTCACACACTTCATCCTCATCTCATTGGGTCATGGGGTTGCTAATTGTTCTAAATTGAACAAATTACAACGTGTACAAATTAGGGATTACAAAAAACTATGACAGAATTTATATTAATTTTACCTTATTTTTATTAAGTCAATATCTTGTAGCAGCCAGTTATGAGGGCTCATTATTGTAAAGCATGATATATTCTAAAATAAAAATAATTAAAAATTTTCAAAATAAATGTAATTTAAGTTATTAAAATATTATTAAATTATTAAAAATAAATGTTATTTGTTATTCCAAATTTAAAATCTAATATTTATGTAAAATAAATTAAATAAATTAAATAATTTTTATAACAATGAAAAGTTTAAGAAGAATAAAAGAAAGATAGAGTCGGTAGTTGGTAACCGATATAGGCAGTTGTGTGTTTTTATTTGCTCTAAATAATAAATAATTTGTTCAAAATACTGCACGCTACAATCTATTCGACTTAAAAAAAATACGGAGTTTTCGGAAAAAATTAATTTTTGGCAGTTCCGGTCTTAGGGGCGGGTGACCATTGTGGTCCTCTGAACCCCGCCATTGATGACCTAGAACCGTGGTAAAGGAAGGGGTATTTCATCTCTCCCAGAAAGGTCCCAAACAAAAATAAATTTCGCCCCGGGCCCCGCTTCGGCTAAGGTCGTCTCTGCCCGGCGGGTTCATTAATCTTTAATGATTGATCTTTGTTTGAACTTATATTTTTCAGTTTCTTATCAACCTTTGTTAGTTCATCGTATTAGTTTCTTATTCTGTCCTTTTGTAGTGTAAAAATAAAGTCAGAGAGTAGAGGAAGAAAGAGATCTGTGACTTAGTTCACGAGCTTACTTAGTTAAGCTTTTCCTCCGCTTATGTCTCACGCTTTCAATCTTTGTTCTGTCTTTGATCACTTATACGGATACCTGTCTTCTTTTATTTAATATTTTGCTGTACTTAAGCTTCCTAAATAAATCATACACTAAATCATATTAAATATCTAACGGAATCTTTTATCAATACAGTAGTTTTTTAGTATACCGGGTGATTACAAATAAAATATACACTTTCGATAGCCTCTAAAAAATTAAACTGGTGTATTTGAATACAGTAAATGATATTTATAGCTGCCCATAACAGACAGGTGGAGTTTCAAATTTATTTACACGCAATCTGTTCGTTGCAGGACTAAAATAAATAGTTCTGTTTCTTATCACACGGTCACCCAATTAAATGACTGAATCATTTAAGAACATAAGAGGTAGAGGTGTAAAAGACACTAATCAGAGTTATCTCCTCTGAAAGTAATGAATTTCATTATACAGCCGGACCCTGTGGTGAATGAAGTGAAGGTGTCATATGCAGAGTGGAAAATATGTGCTTTTCAGAGGGCCCGGCATACTGATAAGCGTACTTTTCCATTCAGTGAGGAAGGCAACCGTAAACCACCTCACTCCTCGTTTTACTTAGTAAAACCTCTACAGGTTCAAACCAGCTTTTTGGCTGATGATCTAAACAACAACAAATGATATAGGTTTAGAGGGTATTTTTTGAAGTTTATGTTGGTACAACGTTTGAAAATGACACCTTATAAATTACAGTTAGTGCAAAGTTTAAATATCGGTAATAAAGTCTTACGTAAAAAGTTTTGTATGGAGTTGCAGAATTATATTGAAAATGATGATGCTTTCTTTCATTGGTTAATTTTCAGTGATGAATGTACGTTTCACATTTTAGGAAAAGTTAATAGACATAATGTTAGAATATGGGGCACAGAAAACCTAAAAATAACTTTATAGCATACAAGCGATTCCCCTAAAGTAAACGTCTTTTGCGCATTATCTCGTGAAAAGTTTTACAGGCTGTTCTTCTTTCACGAAGTGTCTGTAACCGAAGTAATTTATCTGGGCATTTTATATGAATGGCTAATTTCTCAACTCCAGAAAGATAGTGACAATATAATTTTTGTACAAGATGGAGTTCCGCTTCAATGGCAATCACAGATTAACCCTTTATAGCAGTGTTTCCCAAACTTTTTTTCTCGCGGCACACTAACCAAAAAAAAAAAACTGCCAATAGCCGCGGCACACCTATTTCTTTATGCCATTGATTAAGCTTAAGTACTTGAAATGTTTAAATTTAATTTAATTTATTTTCCTTGAGTTCCACGGCACACTTGGCCAACCTCGCGGCACACCAGTGTGCCGCGGCACACAATTTGGGAACCTCTGCTTTATAGGGCAGTATTACGGGGAAAAATACTATATATGTTGTAAAATGTTAAATTTTGTGTTGTAATACTTTTGTGTTTTGTGTTACTTGAATAATGTATTTCTAGTGCCAGAACAGTAAGATATTTATTTTTTAATGATAATCCTTGGTAAGTGTACTTACCAAGGAACGTTTATTGAAATGGGAATCACATAATATTTAGTGGTGAAAATGCTTATTAAAACGACTTGTAATCCTATATAACAAAAAAATGTGTAGATTAACTTATCTCAACTTTATATCAGCACAAATGCTTGCTTTCCCATAAAAATTTTTAATTTTTTAAGCACTGTACAAAAGGAACAACAAAACAATACGGTTGCGTACGCTGGTATGAATCCTTACCACATTCATACAACTCATGAAGCAAATGGTCACTGCGCACTAATTTCAAAATGTGGATAGCCTACTTACCAGAGAACATCTATAAAACCATAAAATGCCAATAAGGTTCAAGTGCATAGCTTATTCTTAAAAACAATCGACCTTATTGCCAGTGGTAAGTATACTTACCAAAGACCTATAAAGGGTTAAATATTATCTGGATGAACGTCTTTCTGAACGATGGATTGGCCATACAAGAGAGGAAAACATGGTGTACAAACGTTGGCCACCTCGCAGTCCAGATTTAACGCCCTGCCACTACTTTTTATGGGGTCATGTATAAGACAAAATTCTTTTACCACCCCTTCTTGTCGATATGGATAATTTAAAACAACGCATCACAAATGCTCTCGCTATAGTTGACCACCATATGCTTGCATGTGTATGGGGAGAATTCGACAATCGTGTTGATATCTGTCGTGTTACAAACGGTGCACACATTGAATATCTATGAATAAAAACCTACCTAATGAAATCTTGTACATAATCATGTAAGTAATCATCTTAGCTTTTAAAAAATACATTTTTTATGCTATCGAAAGTGTCTATTTCTTTTGTAATCACCCGGTAGTTTTAGTCAAAATACGAGTAGAAATAATATAGTAGTAGACATTTTACTCATTTTTTAGTTATTTCGCTTCATTATTTTTGTACAGTGGTTACCGGTATACTTTGATGGTTGGGGTTCAATTAACCATACTCTCTCAGGAATGGTCGACCTGAGTCTGTACAAGACTACACCTCATTTACACGTCATACACATCATTGGGTCATGGGGTTGCTTATTGTTCTCAATTGAACAGATTGCAATGTACACAAATTAGGGATAACAAAAAAAAAAATATTTTTGTGACATACAGAAACAAACCTAATACAATTCCACAAAATTTAAGTGGTTGTCCCCAATTTGTAAAAAAATCACATAAAAAATAGGTAAATTAAATAATATACAACATTTTACCTTTTACTTGTTATTAGTATAACTTTTAGTAAAAGTAATAAAAATCTCGTTCATGGAACGACACCTCTCATGGCTGGTGGCCATTTTTTAAAACTTCCTACCTTTGAGTTATGGCAAAAACCATTAGTGATGTCTATATCTACTCATTAAAAGGAATCGAATAACACTATTTTTTTCCAAATTCCAACTTTAATTTCTTGACTTTTGGTTTTGGGCCACTTCCGGTCAAAACCGGAACTTCAAAATAATATTTAGGCTCACTAACATTTTGTGTAGATTATAAATCCAAAAAACATTTTGTTGCTATCTCTTGTAGTTTTTGATATCTCACTATGACGGACGAACAAAGGAAAATGATAGTTGAGCAAATAATGACGTCACTGAGCATGCGCATTATATAAAAATGTGTACACGCTAATTAAAAAGTAACAACAAAATACTTTCAAAAGTATTTAAATACAAAATACTTTCAAAAGTATTTTTATAAATTAAATTGTTAGGCCTACATCATAGAATGACTGAAGTTTTTAGTACTTTAAGTACTTATAATTTAAAATATAGTTAACTTAATAGGAATACGATATCCGTAAAGTCGGAGACTCTAGTGTGCACCCTGTAGTAGGTGGCTTTTGTTTGTTAACAGTAGGAGCCAACTAACAACGGCTGAACTGTAGGTGGAGTGTTAAATTATTTGCATTTAATCAGTTATTTACAGGGCTACAAAAAAATAGTTCTCTCTCTTATCGAATAGTCTACCAATTATATGGCTGAAGCATTTAACAACAGAAGAGACAGAGGTGTAAAATATTTCTTGAGTCCCAGCTCCGTGTAGTTGTTGTGGAATGCAGTGCGTTGTTATAGTAGTGGGAGAATGAATGAGTGTTAGTAGTGTTTCACAGCTGATGCATTTGTAGTGGTAGCGTGTACTAACTAGACTAAAAACATATTCCTATCATCCGGCGGAATAATTTAAGAAATACCTACCGGGTTAACAACTTGGTCGGATTCATAATATTTAATTACCAAATTCTTATAAAAATATGTATATAAATAATTGTAATAAATACAAAAAAAATATATTAAATACGGAAAGTTTGAAAAGGGATGTTTTATATCAGAGTAATACAACAATCGTTCTCCCAGCATGCGTCACTCATTCATTATAGCCTACCTCACCTTATACCTCATTATACAGGTAGACCCTGTGGTGAATGAAGTGAAGTTGTCATTTGCAGGGTGGAAAGTAGATGCTGTTCAGATGGTCTGGCATGCTAATAAGCATAGATTTTTCCACTCAGTGAAGAAGGCAATGGTAAACCACCTTACTCCTCGTTATATTTAGTAAAGCCTCAAACCAGTTTCAAACCAGCCTTTCGGCTGATAATCTAAACAACAAATTTAAAAGAAGTTTTTTTAAATTTATTTATTTAACGCTAAAGCCGGCCATCGTCGATTTTGAGAAGGGGTGTTACCGCTTCTTGAACCGGCCGCGTCGCAAAATTGGATTTGCTTCATATCATATCAATGTTGTCATTTTAGTTTTAATTTCATCAGCAGACAGCGTTGGTGTTTTGTAATATAGTTTAGTAATGTATAAAGTAAATTTTTACGTATAATACAATAGTTTTATTTGCATATTTTGCCCGTGTTTCTCTGCTGAATTTTGTTATTTATTGGTTTACATGATGTGTTTTTGTATATTATATTTTCTTCAGTTTTTAACGTACAATCGGTTTTTTGTTTTATTTAAAAATAAACGTTATAAGTAACTGATTCGTTTATAATGAATTTTGAAAGTAACGGGTGATTCAAAAAGAGCGCCGGTTTTTAAACGGCTGGTAAATTTTTGTTTATCGGTTGGCAACATTGTTAGACCTCATTTCTATTTCGGAGAGCATTCCGATTGACGATTCAGTTGTAGTTTCTCTTGTTCGCAGTGTAGTACTCTCGCAGTCTGTGTCTAACCATGGAGAAGTTTACTATTGCACAACGAGTGTTAATCGTCAAAACATTTTACCAGAGTGGAGAGAGTTATGCGGCTACTGTCAGGCGACTTCGCGGTACTCTAGGACGTAATGAAGCACCGAATGAATCAACAGTTCGCAGGCTCATGAAAAAGTTTTTTGAGACGGGTTCAACAGTCGACCTTAAAAGTTCTGGACGTCGTCGTTCTGGCCGAACTGAGCAGAACGTTGCGTTGGTTCGTGACAGTGTGGCTGTTAGCCCAGCAAAATCAATACGTCGCCGTTCTCAACAATTGGGTTTACGATGTTCTTCTGTACGGAGAATACTTCGGTACGATCTCCAATATCATCCGTATAAAATTCAGTTGACGCAACATTTGAAAGTGGCAGACCACCAGAAGAAACAACAGTTTGTTGACTGGGTATTGAGAAAACGGCAGGATGATGACACCTTCGCAAACAAAATTGACGCCTTGTGACTTTCATCTTTGGGGTCATCTGAAGTCATTGGTGTATGCCAATAAACCCCGAAACATCAATGACTTGAAGGAGGAAATTCGACGGGTTATCGGGCAAATGGAAGTCGAAACTTTTCGTGCAGTAATATCCAATTTCATGGACAGAGTTGATGCGTGCCAGCGCAGTAGAGGACACATGCATGACATCATTTTTCATACATGAAATCGGAAGGTAAGATGAACTTGTTGATGTATTTATTTTTAGTTTTTCAATAAAATAAATCTCTTAATTTGATATATCAAAACCGGCGTTCTTTTTGAATCACCCTATAGAACGTAAGAAATTTTTAAACAGTAGCGTCATCTGAAATTTAAAAAAAAAATATTTGTCTAAAATTTATTTTCAATATATATATATAGGATCCCGGCTACTATGCCGGGGTCCCGGGTTCGATTCCCGGTCAGGTCTGGCATTTTTTTCATCTGTAAATCACCACATATCATTACCTACGCACAAGCCCAAGGCTTATGTAGACATCATCACTCAATAAAAAAAAAAAAAAAAAAATAGTTTCAGCATCCCTAACTATCAGATTAAAATTGCAATAATGTATTTATTCTATTTTCGTAAGTTTTCTTGTTATTTTGATAGGTCACGTGATAAGTTTTGTGAGTTATACCAAATTGTTAATGATTTATTTATAGTTGGCTGACCTATAGGTCTAGGCCTATGCTAGAAATAGTGCCGGTCTAGAAAAATGTTATTGCCGGCTAAAGGGTTAAAGTCGCATCAACTGCGTGGTCATTAGTGACTACAAAAGATTATGTAACATTAATGTGGGATTTTATACGTGAAAATTTTCAGACCCTAGCCGGGAATCGAACCCAAGACCTCCGCGTGGAAGGCATTCGCTAACCACTACGCTACTGAGGTGGCCTAAGAAGTTTATGTATCATTTATTATAACCAAACCCCGAGCGAACCTGGAATAAATATTACAATACTTTTAATCCAATGTTTTTTAGCATCTCTACGGTTTTCTGTAGAAAAACCTTATTAAAATTGCATCATTTATATTTCTGAGTTATTTTACATTTCTGCCCATAAAAAATATGACTGTTGCGATACAGTTTGTGCACTGTTATTAAAAAGAGTAAAATATAGTTGTATGAAAATTATATATTAAGATTTTGTGGTTTGCTGTTCAATTCTTTTATTTGATACAAACGGAAGGAAATATAATATAAAATGAAACAAAATTGTATGAGAAGAAGAAAAACAACTTCGCAGAAAATATGAATAAATCAATAATAAAATAACGGAATTCTTGACAAAATTAAACAGAAACCTTGTACTCAAGCCAACAACTTTTTCTAAAGTAATATTTCTTTGTTTAAGTAAATATTCGTTCGGTATACTGATGGAAAATAAGCCGGGAACTTTTATTTATAAAATCAATAAAACTGATTTTGCTTTGTTGCCATTTTGGTTGAGTTTCTAAGTGTTTACTGTAAAGCGTAAATTTCTAGGTTCGATTCCAAGTTAGGGTATGAAAATAGTTTTATATTTCAGCTAATAATGATGATAAGTAGTGCGTCAAGCTGCAATACCTTTCTCAATAATTTTAAACTACACTAAATTTTACTAACTTTTTAACTTAATTGTTAAGTTTTTATTAACTTTTAGACTACACAAAAATAATAATAATAATATTAAAGATGGCCTCCACTCACCCCTTACAGCCATACCAACCTCCATGAAAGGGACTAACATGGAAGTGGGGGGGGGGACCACCTACATGAGTAGAACAAGTGCAGCAACAGATAGAAATCCTTGAACGCTGCACTTACCTATCGGAACGTAAAAACATGGGACGTCAAAAGAAAAAACTAACTCATATGTCTAAACTCACAAGTAAAAATAAAAATAATAATAATAATAATAAAACTTCATTTATTTGCATATTTTTACTTTCTCTTGCCTATATGAATATATAGGAAGGAAAGTATTGTTTTCATGTCGATTTTTTGAAATCGAGTTTTCACCGGATCTATACGTTTTCAGACCCCCTGAACCCAAAAAACATGTTTTTAGCGATTGGTCTGTGTGTGTGTGTGTGTGTGTGTGTGTGTGTGTGTGTGTGTGTGTGTGTGTGTGTGTGTGTGTATACAAAATATCTCAAGAACGGAACATCGTACGAACTTGAAACTTGAAACTTAAGTTACATACCACTACCGGACCCGACACGAACATTTTCATCAAAATCGGTCAACCGGAAGTAGTAGTTTATTCGTATAATTTTTCACTTTTTTGCGATTTTCTCAAAAACTGGTACTACGATTTTTTTAAAAATCGCCTCATTTACTCAATTTTTTATTCTCTACAAGATAGGATAGGCGTCATGTTTGCTGAAATTCTTGATGAGGCTGTTTTCACGTAAAGAAATAGGTTTTTAAGATTACGGCTTTAATATGCAATTTAGCGAACAAAATTATATAATAAAAGTTGTAGAGAATTTAAAACCCTACAACTTTTATTTCAAACATTTTTTTTGTATAACGCTTAGTTTAGCAGTAATTAGCAATTTTCTGTTTTTTTCTCACGAAAACGTGTCAAAAATCAATTTTTTTAAGATTTCGGCCTTAGTATGCATTTGACGACAAAAGTGTATATAATAAATTTTATAGGAAATAAAAAGATCTACAACTTTTATGAAAAGAATTTTTCTCTACAGAGCCTAGTTTAGTGTGAAAGAATGATTTTCCGTATTTTTAACCCAAACTGAGGTTGATTTTCATTCTGCGTCTTTCACTCATGATTAAAATAAGGTTATGTTTATTGAGGTTAGTTTTTGTTTATTTCTAATGTTACATTATATTGTTAATTATTTGCATTGGCAAGAGAAAGTTGTGTGAGTGTTTCACACCAGATGTTTTACAATACTAACCCATACACATTCTTTCCAAAAGCTATAATGCATTTACAACAATTGAAATTGTACGAGGTGGAGGAAAATCACCTACCCAACTATGGCTAAAATGATGTCCTTTGAGTAGGTGTTCACGCTTTTTTAATAGACTGTACAATAGAGATTTTAAAAATTGCTAAAGCTTAAAACTTGAGAAAATAACTTGAGAAACTTTTCCAAGTTTTAAAATAACTGTTCTTTAATTATTTTTTGCTTTCCTCATTGCATTAGTTTGTTTTTGTTTCTGTGCTCATTAATTGAATTAATTATCATTAAGTAAAAATATCTAAATTGTATTCCCTAAAATATATTGTAAAGTAGTTTTAGCTGTTGAAAAAAAGAAGTTTTTTCTCTACTAATACAATTGTACATAATCTAAGGTTTTTTTTTGTAATCCCTAATGTGTGTACGTTGCAATCTGTTCAATTGAGAACAATAAGCAACCCCATGACCCAATCAGATGAGGATGATGTGTATGACGTGTAAATGAGGTGTAGTCTTGTACAGACTCAGGTCGACCATTCCTAAAAGAGTATGGTTAATTGAACCGCAACCATCAAAATACACCCGTAACTACTGTCTAGTATTCAAATTTGAGGTAATTTTACTTAATAATTTTACCTAGTTTTACTTATTACTAATTACTTACTAATTTTACTTAGTAATTTTTAAACATTTTATTGTTATTAAAATTATTATTATTAATATTTTTTAAATAAATTTAATGGTATTTATCATTTATTTTTAATACTTTTAACAAAAACTGTTTAATGTATTTCTTGTACCCTTTTTAGATTTTATAATAGTATTTTTTATAGTAGTTATTAGTATTTTTGTTTTAATATTTTTGTTTTAATATTGTTAATAGCTTAGTATAGTAATAATTATATTATAATTAACTAAATAAAACAAATAAATAAAATAAAAAAACAATAAAAATAAATAAAACTATGGCAAGTTAATAAAATATACGTGTCAACACCGTGAAAGAAGAAATCACGCTGTTAAGTTCTAAATATCAAGAAAAATTAGCAGTTCGCCCAAATTATTTGGCGCAAATTTATTCAATATTAGCGAAGATGTAACACGACTAAAAAGAATATAATTGCTTTACCTTTCGTTTAGATTTACCAACTTACCAATAGTCCAGCCTCTCTTAGTTTGCTCCTAATGTAAACAAATAATGACGTCACTGAGCATCCGCATTATATCAAAATGTGTACACGCTGATTAAAAAGTAACAACAAAATACTTTCAAAAGTATTTAAATACAAAATACTTTTAAAGTATTTTTCTAAATGAAATTATGAAATTGTTAGGCCTACATCATATAATGACTGATGTTTTTAGTACTTTAAGTAGTTATAATTTAAAAAATAGTTAACTTAATAGGAATACGACATCCATAAAGTCGTAGACTCTAGCGTGCACCCTGTAGCTTTTGTGGCTTTTGGTGGCTTTTGTTTGTTGACAGTAGGAGCTAACTAACAACGGCTCAACTTTACATAAAATAACTGAAATCCATTTGTAAATCTCTATCAACATCATCTTCTTCCTCTACGCATTCTACAAACATCGCTATCAATTTGGTTACCTTTTCTATTAATGATACTCATCTTTTATCTAGATTTAATGTTTTCAAAAATTATAAATAATTTTGTTTTTTCTTTTGGAAGCAATACCATCGGGTATTGTCTTCGTCACGTGAGCATTTTCATATTATTTACTTACGTTGTTTTTAAACTGATTGTAAATAAACTCAGATGTTAAAAAAACAGAAATAAAAAATAAATAAATAAAATATACGATTTCTAAACAACTTTAAAAATGCAAACTAAAAGTTTAATAAATTTAATTAAGTAGGCCTACAGACAATTTTTTTTTTTTTTTTTTTTGGTTTAACGTCCGACTGTTCTGCAGTTACTGCTAATGCAGACGGTGAAGGATGAAATGATTTTTTGTAACGTATGTATAACGTATTTTTTGTAAGTATGAAAATATGTAAAAAATATAAATATTTTTTGTAACGTATGAAAATATGTTCCCATACACAAAAAAGGAGAGAAAGAGGAATGTGGCAACTTTAGAGGAATCTCTCTCCTCAGCATTCCCTATAAAGTTGTATCTAAAATAGTCTTGAATCGTATTGAGAAATACACAAATGAAATAATCCTAGACCATCAAGCAGGTTTCATGAAAGGCAGGTCCACAACAAATCAAATATTTATCCTCAAAGAAATCGTATCAAAGTACTGGGAATTCAATAAGGAATTTTTTGCTCTATTTATTGACTTTCAAAAAGCTTACGATAGCATAAGCAGGGAGAAATTGTGGATGAAGATGGAGAAGTTTGGAATTCCAAAAAAACTCGTAAACCTGGCCAGCTCAAGCATAGCAGAAGCCTCGTGCTCGGTAAGAGTAAATGGGCAAGTCTCTGAGTCCTTTAGGATAAATTCAGGAGTAAGACAGGGCGATGGGCTTTCCCCAATTCTTTTTAATTTAGCCATAGAAGAAGCACTCCAAAAAGTGGCAAATAGGAATGAAGGCATAAAAATTGGATCGGGAATCAACACACTAGCATTTGCTGACGATGTGGTAATTGTCGCAGAAAAGATAGATGACTTACGTCAGTTGGCAGAAGTGTTTATGGAGGAAGCAGGAAGAATGGGATTGAAGGTAAACAACACGAAAACGAAGTATATGCATTTCACTAGAAATCGAGTTAACAGAGACCAAGGTCCTCTCCAAGTGAACGGTCAATATTTTGAAAAAGTAGACTCTTTTAAGTACCTAGGCGTCGTCATTTCTGAACAAAATACAGAAGTGACAGAAATACAAAATAGGCTAAATCTTGCAAACAGATGTTTCCACGCATGCAACAAACTTATGTCTTCAAAATTGTTATCACGTGCAACAAAAATTAAAATTTATAGAACAATTATCAGTCCAATATTGCTCTACGGAGCGGAGACATGGAAATTAGATAAAAGAGAGGAAAGGAAATTGATTGTATTTGAAAACAAGATCCTTAGAAAAATTTACGGACCTGTAAACGAGGGAGGAGAGTGGAGGAAAAGACACAACAGAGAACTTAGAGACCTTTATAGGGAGCCAGATGTGGTGTGTGAGTTCAAGTGTAGAAGAATTGGATGGGCTGGGCATGTTTTAAGAAGGAATGAGGACAGTAATCTTAACCAAGTGTTAAGAAGAAATCCTGAAGGACGACGACCGAGAGGAAGACCACGACGTAAATGGTGGAGTCAAGTGAGGGCCGATATGGAGAGAATTGGAGCGACCGAGGAAGACGCGGGGCATCGAGAGAGGTGGAGGGGCTGTGTTGGTGCGGCTAAATATCTACTTAGATATGTGTGGCCATGGCAGTAAGTAAGTAAGTAAGTATGAAAATATGCCGTGCCTTAATGGGATTCGAACCCAAGACCGCATGATGAGAGGCAAATATGGTTTTAAGTTATACTATTATTTTTAGAAACTGCAATTTAAAATATAATAAATTTAAAAAACAAGTAAGTACTTTTTTCTTTTTTTTTTGTTTAACGTCCGACTGTTCTGCAATTACTGCTAATGCAGACGGTAATGATTTTTGTAACGTATGAAAAAATGCCGTGCCTGAATGGGATTCGAACCCAAGACCGCATGATGAGAGCCGAGCACGTTACCAACTTTGCCAATGCGGCCGGCAAAAAAAGGTAGTGAAATATACGAGTAGTGTCTCATTGTTGAGGTTGGCAGCGCTGTCAAATTTTCACTTTCCGTCCTCGCAGCCCATCCATACGCAAAAGGCAATCTTGTGACTTCAGTATCTATAGTAATAACTCAAACGTTTTATGATCAGCGGGATAAATATTGTGGTTTGCCAAAAAAATTATTTAAATTTGAGTAAACAAAACAACAGGAGTAAAAGGAAACGAAGTAACTTATATCACAAAAAAAGTTTGAATAAAAAGAAATCTTTAATTTAAGTTGGCAAAGAAAAAAGTAAAGTATATTGTAGAGGAAAAAGGTCGTTAGGGAAGCCACAATAATGGGGAGCGAGCAGCTCATTTCTTTTCCTGATGGGTTTACGTCTTGAAATGTTGCGGTTCAACCTTGTAATATGCTCTCGCTATGAATATTATTCTTACAAAATATTAACTTTGTTTTTTATTTTATAAAATTCTGCGGTTTTCTGCAGTACATATTTTACCGATACTATATTCGACTGATTTATTTAATACAATATTTAGCCTAATATACAATTTGTTTATATTTATAAATTATTACATACCCCGCAGTTGACAAATCAAACTTTAATATTGTTTAAATTCTCATACAATTTAAAAATCTCCTCTCTATAGACAATTAAATAATTAAAGTTAAATATATATGACAATGAAATATCAAATATAGACAATTTAATATTTTATTTTAAACATTTTCTTCTACAGAGCAATGGAATAAGGTAATTACAGTAAATCATACATTTCTAGTCATGTAATTAAGCTATAGGCAAAATTAATGGTAACATTTATTTCTTATAAGGTTTATGAAGAAAGCATGTTCTTGGAATAAACCACAGCTTACAAAATTTAGTCTGTGTAGAAACCTACACAGAATGTAGCCTGTTTAGCGTCAATTAATGATTTTCGTATTTTTAAATTCTACACAGGTTAATATTCATTTTCGTTTTTCACTCATGATTAAAATAAGGTTGTTGTTTAGGTAATCAGCGGAAAGGCTGGTTTGAACCTGTTGAGGTTTTACTATGTAAAACGAGGAGTCAGGTGGATTACAATTGCCTTCCTCACTGAGTGGAAAACTACGCTAATCAGCATGCCGGGCCCTCTGAAAAGCACATATTTTCCACTCTACAAATGACACTTTCACTTCATTCACCACAGGGTCTGGCTGTATAATGAAATTCATTACTTTCAGAGGAGATAACTCTGATTAGTGTATTTTACACCTTTGCCTCTTTTGTTCTTAAATGATTCAGTCATTTAATTGGCTGACCATGTGATAAGAAACCGAAATATTTATTTTAGCCCTATTTGTATTTTAAGTATTTTTTTAAATTTAAAATTAGGTTACGTTTTGAATTTTACATTGTTTACTCACAATAAAATATAAATTATATTATTATTAGCATGTGGACCTGTGCGAATAAATTCGCACAATATTCTTGGGCTTCAAGCCCCTATCACTAAATAAATATTATTATTTTAATAATATTATTAATAAATTATTATTATTTTAAATTATATCATATATTATTATATTATATATTATTATTAAATTATTATGATTATTTAATAAATTATTAATAAATAATTTATTATTAAAGTTAACAATAAACTTAGCTGTTGTTAAATGAACGGTGACTAACGACTTAAGTGCAGTAGTTCGATAGTTTCGTTCTAAAAATAACGGTTTTAAACTATAAAATTTAAATAAAACAACATTAACACAATGTCAAATACCGACTGAGTGTGTTGTGAGATGACACAAATATCCTGTACGCTTATGGAAAATGACTATAGAGGGGGTAAATATAGGAGAACCGCATTACATTACGCTGTATTATCGCTACGTTGTAAACGAATTTTACTCTTTTACATTTCTTAAAATGAAGCTCATATTAGCATGAAATTTAATTTTAAAACTTTTGGGAAAATCAGGAAAAATACTCTTAAAATCATGTAAAAATTATAAAAATCCGTTCTATAGAACTCTGTAGTATTTAAGAGTTAATGGAGTTCCCATTTAAAATACATTGGAACCAATATTGCCTTTTAAATATATAGATAATTTACATAGGCCAGAAAAAGTCATGAGAATGTTTCATACCAAATTTTTTCTTCAATTTTTAATGTAGATTCATCTTCCGATATTTTACTGTTTCTTCGTGAATCATATTTTTGTATAGCAGTAACAGTCGGTAAATTAAAATTTTTTAATTTGTTGACGTAACTATTACTTTATTTGCTCTTCAAAGATTTTTTTAAGACTGATGTGAAAAATTAATTGGTTATAATGTTTTTGCAGTTTATTAATTAACACTTTTTAAAAAATTTTTTGAACTGGTTTTAATGTTTTTGTAGTTTATTAATTACACTTTTTTAATTTTTTTTGAACTGGTTTTAATGTTTTTGTAGTTTATTAATTAGCACTTTTTTAATTTTTCTTTATTAATTAACACTTAAGATATTATGGTACTGATGACTACCATTAACTTAAACGTTTCAAAATTTTATAATTAAATTTTGTCACTCTATGCTGCAAATATAAAGGGAAAAAGTGACAATTTTATAAGAAAATTTTCCTTATGTTTTACCTTTAATATTTTCTATTGCTATTAAATTTAAATTTTGAAGGGAAGTGCTTCAGTTGATAGAACTGTTGACAGTCATCAATCTTCTTGCATTACGCACCCACTTGAAAGCTCCTCCACGAGTTGCGTTGCCGCCTTTTTCATCATCATCATTATCATCATTCTCAACGAAGCCTCTTTTTTGAAGAGCATGTTTTACCTCTACACTGTTTTACATACTTTATACATGTAGGCGTTACAATTTTTTTACCTCTAAGTGTTGTAACTAAATTCTTCCCGATGACTCTGAAGTCGTCGGGAAAAATTATTATTAAAATAATCTATTTTAGTATTCTACTTTTTTGTGGGTTCCTTTAAAATATAAACGAAGGGGTTGGGGAGAAGACAGTGCTAACCCACATCAACATAATTTTACGCAATGTCATTTTAAAAGTTAACTGAAATCTACAAATCATGTTTATATATTTTTACTTTCTCTTGCCTATATGAATAATATATAGGAAGGATAGTATTGTTTTCATGTCGATTTTTCGAAATTGAGTTTTCACCGGATCTATACGTTTTCAGATCCCCTGAATCCAAAAAACATGGTTTTAGTGATTGGTCTGTGTGTTTGTGTGTCTGTGTGCGTACGTGTGTGTGTGTGTGTGTGTGTGTGTGTGTGTGTGTGTGTGTCTGTGTGTATGTGTGTGTGAACAGAATATCTCAAGAACGGAACATCGTACGAACTTGAAACTTGAAACTTAAGTTAGACACCACAACCGGACTCTACACGAACATTTTCATCAAAATCGGTCAACCGGAAGTAGTAGTTTATTCGTTTAATTTTTTTTTCGATTTTCTCAAAAACGAGTCCTACGACTTTTTTAAAAATCCCCTGGTTTACTAATTTTTTTATGCTCAACAAGATAGGACAGGCGCCATGTTTGGTGAAATTCTTGGTGAGGCTCTTTTCACATAAAAACTTGTTGTTTTAAGATTGATTTATATAATAAAAGATGTAGAGAATTTAAAATCCTATAACTTTTATTTCAAACATTCTTTATATAACGCTTAGTTCAGCGGTAATTAGCTATTTTCTGTTTTTTTTCTAACGAAATAGTCTAAAAAAATTGATTTTTTAAGTTTTCAGCATTAGCATTCATTTTACGACAAAAGTGTATAATCAAATTTATAGAAAATTAAAAGATTTACAACTTTTATTTAAAGCATTTTCCTCTACAGAGCCTAGTTCAGCGTGAGAGTGATTTTCCGTATTTTTAAGCCTAACTGAGGTTGATTTTCATTCTGCGTTTTTTTACTCATGATTAAAATTAGATTATGTTTATTGAGGTTAGTTTTTTGTTTATTTCTAATGTTTTATTACTAATGTTAGATTATATTGTTAATTATTTCCATTGGCAAAAGAAAGTTGTGTGAGTGTTTCACACGAGATTTTTATTCTTTACGAGGTAGGGTTAGCTTCATGTTCTACAACTCTGATTATGTATGCATTTATCCTAAAACGCATAGTTAAGGCCATAATCTTAAAAAAAATCTGGTGTGAAACACTCACACAACTTTCTCTTGCCAATATAAATAATTTACAATAAACCTAACATCATTAATAAAACATTAGAAATAAACAAAAAACTAACTTTAATAACATAACCTAATTTTAATCATGAGTGAAAGACGCAAAATGAAAATCGAACTCAGTTTGGCTTTAAAATACGGAAAATCACTCTTTCACGCTAAACTAGGTTCTGTAGAGAAAAATGCTATAAATAAAAGTTGTAGATCGTTTAATTTCCTATAAAATTAATTAAATACACTTATGTCGTAAAATGCATTCTAAGGCCGAAATCTTAAAAAAATCGGTTTTTCACACGTTTTCGTGAGAAAAAAATGAAAATCGCTAATTACTGCTAAACTAAGCGTTATACAAAAAAATGTTTGAAATAAAAGTTGTAGGTTTTTAAATTCTCTACAACTTTTATTATATAAATGTTTTCGCTAAATTGCATATTAAAGCCGTAATCTTAAAAAAATTTTGTTTTTACGTAAAAACAGCCTCACTTAGAATTTCAGCAAACATGACGCCTGCCCTATCTTGTAGAGAATAAAACATTTAGTAAACCAGGTGATTTTTAAAAAAATTGTAGGACCAGTTTTTGAGAAAATCGCAATAAAGTGAAAAATTACACGAATAAACTACCACTTCCGGTTGACCGATTTTGATGAAAATGTTCGTGTCAGATTCTGTAGTGGTATGTAACTTAAGTTTCAAGTTTGAAGTTCGTACGATGTTCCGTTCTTGAGATATTTTGTACACACACACACACACACACACACACACACACACACATACCAATCGCTACAAACATGTTTTTTGGGTTCAGGGGATCTGCAAACGTATAGATCAGGTGAAAACTCGATTTCTTAAAATCGACATGAGAACAATACTTTCCTTCCTATATATTCATATAGGCAAGAGAAAGTAAAAATTACCACGAGAGCACATACTTCTACTATACTACTACTAAAATGTTCCAGTCAAGTATTAGTGTGGTGACAGCAGTCGTTTCGTTATATTGTGTCACCAATGGTTTTTTCCAAGGAAGAACCGGGTGTTTTATTAAGGACATAACCCTGATTATAAGAAGATAGAAGTAATACAATGTTTTCATTGCAATTTGCTATTCATTTGTAAAATAATAATTTAGATTAATTAATAATTTGGAAAGTACGGTAAATAAAAATATGCCGAATATTGTGGCTTTTAACATAGGGTTGCGATCTTAATAAAACACCCGGTTCTTCTTTGGAAAAAACCATTGCTGAGACAATATAACAAAACGACTGCTGTCACCACACTAATGCTTGACTGGAACATTTTAACTGTCTTAGGTAGTTGGCCTTGAGTACACTGTTGCCAACATACTGATTGGGGGACAGAAAATTTACCGATATAGTACTTTATCTTCTTATAATCGGGGTTACGTCCTTAGGGGGGTAGTCAACTCAAGAAGATGATTTTTAAAAATTTCGATTTTTGCATTTATTTGAAGTTTATAATTTTTTGAATCACATCATTTGTTTACTTTGTACGTTGACAAAAAGTTAAAAAACATCTGTTTAAAATAAACCTCACTAGCAAGGCGAGTGAAATTATTCCTTCAACTTTAAGTTTTCCGGGAATGTGGTTTTTACATGATTGTACATTTTTGGGAATTAAATATTTTGGTTAGTATTGGAGATGTTTGGATGATGTTTCTTTTTTAATTTTCATAATTTCTTGCTCTATTATCTATGGAATGATTATTACAAAAAACCTTAATAGGGATTTAGTTAAAAAATAATTTGTGAAAACATAAAATAAATGTTTTTCAAAATATGGTTTTTCTTCAATAAATTTCTTGTAAGTATAAAATACATACAACAGATAATAGAGAGCAATTTTCTGTATTTTGTAGCATAAGAATCATGATGATATCTTTTTTGGTTCCTGAGATTTTTGATATCCGGTAAAAGCCCGCTTTTCCAACCTCACCCTTATATTAGGGGCTGTAATTAATTTTTTGGCTTGGTTCAAATGGTTTATCATTACTAGTAAATTACTCTTTCATTTAAAATAAATAATGATAAATTATAGCCAGAAGTTTTGATTTACATTTTTTAGGGATGACTACCCCTTAATAAAACACCCGTTATCATTCATATAGAGCAAGAGAAAGTAAAAGTTTAAACTTTCAGAGCCATGATGAAGAATTGGCTGATGTATGCCACTTACGTATGTTGTCTTAGTGAAGAGGACTTAACAAACGGAGTAAATGAGGGTAAATTTGTGTGGATATAGTAAATTTATCTGGCCTACAAAACATACAACCAAAATTGTTAATGCATGTAATTTTAGGCTAATAATACAGAAACAAAAGGCGGTGTTGAGAAATCCATCTGTTTGTTATAAGGCGTATCACAAACTTGGTTTCCTGTGATTATCTTAAATTCCTGTTTACAACGACCTCCTCGATGCGTCTTTCAATGTTTTACTAAGGGAGGTTACATGCTACCACTTCACCCCTTCTCAAAGTAAATGATAATTACCCGCTTGTAAATTGTGCACGCCATTTCACGCGTAATTAATTCAACAAACAAGGTCTGTTATAATTTTCTTCAACATCTAATGGTAAAGTTTAGAGGGTTACATTACAAAGAAGAGAAATGTATCGCGTCTAAGGACCAATTACCTAAAATATGGAAAACAATATCAAGAAGAATTTCTTTAATCTTTACATATTTTCCTTGTTTTTCATTTTCTTAAGGCATGCAAATTATTAGGGTTTCATCTGGAAATACTTTCTTTGATCTTGATACCAAATAGAATTAATTTATATTTTAGTAAACCTCGCTAATTTTCTCATGATGCAACCTTTTTTTTTGTAACAGTGTATTTCTTTTATAACCAGTTTATAAATACAAAAACTTTAAGAATAACGAGAAAATCTGAGTAATGTCCTTAAAATAAAAATAAAAACCACACTCAGTTGTGTGTTTCAACAACACTAAATGTGAAGAAAAAAAAAATATATGTATATAAATATGTACAAAACTAAACTTGATGAACTGTGAATCAACATTTTGAAACACAGAGTTGTTGAAGCTGGAGATAATGACGATGATTAGAAGTTGAAGAAGAAAAGAAAAAAATTGTTTAAATGATTGACGAAATCGTAGAGGTGTGTCTTATGTTTTAAAACGTTTCAGTCTGTGAGTATCTTCGCTGTTGTCGAGGAAGTTATTCGCTAATGGATTCTGATGGTCTTCTAGTTTTTGTAAATGTTTTTCGCTATGTTGTTTAATTTCTTTTTTTATGAAAGGCAGGTTTAGGTGATTGTGCAGTATTTCACTGGTTACGTACTATGGGGCTGCTGTGATTAGTCTCAAGCATTTTGATTGAAAGCGCTGCAGTATTTCTATATTTGATGAACTAGCTGTACCTTATAGCTATAACCCATTAAGTCCTAACTGGTTTTAGTATTACTTTGTGTGCAAGTACTTTAATTTCAAGGGAGAGTTGAGATTTACTGCCTAAGAAATTATTTTTTAAAAAATCTAGGGAAAACACTGAAACGACTTTCTCTTTTCAATGTTAAAATTTTGTACGTAAACATTGCTCTCCTTGCATAAATTTTCACAACTAAAAACATAACCTATGTTTGATTATGATGTGTAGACAATGCAATAAAAAATTACCTAATTTTAATCCCTTGTTTTATTTACGTTTATGTGACAGAAGGGTGACAAATGAACATGACTGATATGTAAAATTTTGGAATTTAGGGGCTAGGACAGTTATACTACTGCACAAGTTGAAAAATATAGGATGACCCTTTTAGTGATCAAGGAAATAAAGAAAAAACTGTGACCAGAACAGCCATTTCTATTTCTATTTATTAAAACAAAATGTATGGTTTTCTTCACGATATGTTCATTTTTAGAAATCATCAATTAAACTTTAAACAATTTATCAACTTAAACTTTTATTTTAAACTACTTTTATTTATTTTTTAAATTTATTTATTTAACGTCGCATCAACTGCAACGGTCATTAGCGACAACGTTGGGGTGTAACTGAAGGATGAAATGATTTTTTGTAACGTATGAAAATACACCGTGCCTGAGTGGAATTCGAACCCAGGACCGCATGATGAGTGGCGAGCACGTTACCAACAGCTTTTATTTTTTTAAACTTTTATCAATTAAACTAGATTAATTGTTGTTTGTTGTTTACGTCATCAGCCGAAAAGCTAGTTTGAACCTCTAGAGACTATGAGGTTGAATAGGCCTACCATTCCTTTCTCACTGAGTGAAAAGTTTGCTTATCAGCATGCTTTGCTTTGTGAAAACATCTATTTTCCACCCTGCAAATGACATTCTCAGAGTCTCTATCTTTCACAGCTCTACCTCTTCTGTTCCAAAACGGTTCAGTCATAATGGCTGACCATGTGATAAGAAACAGAAACAATGAAATAATAGCTAATTTAAAAAAAAATTTGTACATATAAAAAATTGTCACTAAATACAAAGCAAATAGTAAGCTTTACACAAAATTAAAAAAGATCATCGAGATCATACAACGTTCACAAAATTACGTTCACACTAAATTACATAAGATATTTGAATGTACATAAATGCATAATTTTCATAAATTATTGTAGATACATATACAATTTTTAACGTGTTAAAAGAACAAGCACAAAATGAAGAAATACAGATTTCCTTCGGAAAAACAAAACACATTAAGAACATTAGAATGCGGATTTGAATGCTAGACAGTGGTTACCGGTGTACTTTGATGGTTGGGGTTCAATTAACCATACTCTCTCAGGAATGGTCGACCTGAGTCTGTACAAGACAACACCTCATTTACACGTCATACACATCATCCTCATCTCATTGGGTCATGGGGTTGCTTATTGTTCTCAATTGAACAGATTGCAACGTACACAAATTAGGGATTACAAAAAAAAAGAACATTAGAACAACACCGCTTCACCTGAAAACCCATATCGGAAAAATTAGAAAGTTTATAGTTTCAAGTTATCTATACTACATATATTTACACTCAATCTGTTAGTTGCAGGGCTAAAATAAATATTTCTGTTTCTTATCACATGGTCATCCAGTTGAATGACTGAATCATTTTAAGAACAGAAGAGGCAGAGGTGTAAAAGACACTAATCAGAGTTGTCTCCTCTGTAAGTAATGAATTTCACTATACAGCCAGACCCAGTGGTGAATGAAGTGAAGGTGTCGTTTGCAGAGGATAAAATATGTACTTTTCAGAGGCCCCGGCATGCTGATAAGCGTACTTTTCCACTCAGTAAGTGTTGGCAATGGTAAACCACCTCACTCCTCGTTGTACTTAGTATACCTCTACAGGTTCAAACCAGCCTAAAGGGGCTGATCACCTAAACAACAAGAGTTTTAAGTACCTCAGGGAGATAATACAACCGAAGACCAGCGAAAAACAACAGACGAGGATGGCCGGTGCACTTCAAAGAACTTACTTTAACTTGTATAAGAAGAAAAAACTCTCAAGGCATGCCAAGATTGGACGTTATAATACTGTGACAAAACCTGTGTGTTTGTACGCGAGGGAGTGCCTTTGAATGACCGGAAGGCTGATCTAAGAGAAGGAAAGAAATTTAAGAGAAAGATCCTGTACAAGATAATGCAGTAGAAGGGCAATGCAGGTTACGAAGTCGAGAAAAAATTGTACAAGGAAAATGAACGATTAATTGATACGATTAAAAAGAGACTGAAATTTTATGGACACCTGTATAGAATGGATGACAACCGGTTGATAAAACAAATTTTTAAGACATTATACAATAAATCCAAGGTCTTGGGTAAATGATTTAAAGAAGTCAGAAGGTATATTAAAAAAATCAAAATAAATGGAACCAAATTCAAACAACTAATTACGGACTTTAAGGCTTTCCAATAAGAGCAAAAACAGAACACCGGATGGACAAAAGAAAGGATAAAAGCGTACAGTGAGGGAATGCTGAGAATGTGGGCTGAAAAAGAGCTTCCAGAAACGTCTTAAGTCACCTTACGTGATATAAAACTGGCCCTACATACGAGAAAAGAAACGTATGGAATTTTTATATTTTTGCTGACTTTGAAGACTTCCACAAAGAAAAAAATCTGAACATTGGATGAATGGAAGAAAGAACAAAATCTTTCAGTGAAAGAATTCTGGGGTGTGGACTTCAAAAAGAGCTTTTACATAAATTATAAAACGTCTAAAATTACTTTTTAGTTTAACCCCATTACAACCCACCGGGTTGGTCTAGAGGTAAAGCCGTCGCCAAAATCAGCTGTTTAACAGCTGATTTTCGGAGACGAAGGTTTCTGGTTCAAATCCTAGTAAAGGTAGTTACTTTTATACGGATTTGAATGCTAGACAGTGGTACCGGTGTACTTTGATGGTTGGGGTTCAATTAACCAAACTCTCTCAGGAATGGTCGGCCTGAGTCTGTACAAGACTTCACCTCACTTACACGTCATACACATCATCCTCATCTCATTGGGTCATGGGGTTGCTTATTGCTCAGAATTGAACAGATTGCAAGGTACACATATTAGGAATTAAAAAAAAACCCTATTTAAAAAAAAACAATATGAGTTAGTTTTATGTAGTAGGCTTATCTTAACCATTTGATTGAATTAAGTTTCCTGTAAAATCATTTAAAATTCAATTAACATTTAACATCCTAGTAGGAATAAAAAAAATCTGTTAATAACACAACGAAACAGTTAAAATACTAGCAACATTTAATAGTTAAAGGGCGGAACTAAAAGAACATCAACTGTTCTGTTCCCCGTTTTTTTATTCAATTTAAATGGGAAGTAAAACATTAATTAACCACTTTGTCTATTGTGCTTCAATTTGCCCAATCTGTACTAATTGCAAAACAACTGCCGCCAATGTAGGAACTACAACACAAAGTACATTCACCGGTTGCTCTATTTTTATACGTAAAGTTTACAACTAACACATGGATCGCTCGCTATACGCCGTAAAATCGAATAATATTTTTTTATATAACTTTTTTTTCTGCCCATAACAGACAGGTGGAGTGTCAAATTATTTACACTCAATCTGTTCGTTGCAGGGCTAAAATAAATAGTTTTGTTTCTTATCATATGGTCAGCCAATTAAATGACTGAATCATCTAAGAACAGAAGAGGTAGAGGTGTAAAAGACACTAATCAGAGTTATCTCCTCTGAAAGTAATGAATTTCATTGTACAGCCAGACCCTGTGGTGAATGAAGTGAAGGTGTTATTTACAGAGTGGAAAATGTGCTTTTCAGAGGGCCCGGCATGCTGATAAGCGTATTTTTACACTCAGTGAGGAAGGCAATGGTAAACCACCTCACTCCTCGTTTTACTTAGTAAAACCTCTAGAGGTTCAAACCAGCCTTTTGGCTGTTGACCTAATCAACAACATATAACTTTTATCAATGCATAATCTGTTGTATAACAAAATGTAAAACATATCACTCAGAACTAACACATAGAAAAATTAAAACCCAGTGGCGTAAAACAAATTATTACATAACTAACATTTTTTTAATAATTTTAAGGCCACATTGGCCCACCGGGTTGGTCTACAGGTAAAGTCTTCACCGTGAGTTAGCTGTTTAACAGCTGATTTTGGAGACGAAGGTTCCTGGTTCAAACCCTAGAAAAGGTTATTTTTATTCGGATTTGAATACTAGACAGTGGTTACCGGTGTACTTTGATGGTTGGGGTTTCAATTAACCATACTCTCTCACTCTGTACAAGACTAGACCTCATTTACACGTCATACACATCATCCTCATCTCATTAGGTCATGGGGTTGCTTCTTGTTCTCAATTAAACAGATTGCAACTTACACATTTAGGAATTTAAAATAAAAACATTTGACCAATTTAGTTTATTGCCTTGTAAGCTCATTTTCTGCTTTTAATCTTCTTGCTGCACTTTTGAAGTTCTTTCGCTTCTCTCTTTTTCCGCCAATATTTCTTTAAGGCTTCTGATCTTCTGAGCCTTTCTGCTTCTGAAAACACTGTTTTTCTTGCCACCTATGCAATTTCTGTTTGAATTATTGGCTTTTTGATTTTTTTTAATAGTTTCCTGATTTAGTTTTTAAATTATTTATTGTGATATTGAGTTCTGCCATGTCCTGTTTGACCTCCTGGATCCATTTTGATTTATGTACATTTTTTCTGGAAAATCTCTATCTGTCTTCTTACTAATCTTATATCGTCAACTCTGTTCAAGTGGCCCTGAAACAATATTTTCTTTTTCCTGATCGTACTACTTGTTAGTGGTTCGATAATCTTGTACGGTTCACTGTTTGGGATGGTTTTCCACCTGCCATCCTTGATATTGTTTTTGTTGGTACACTTTTTCACTATTCTTCTCTCGACTTTCTCTATCTTGTCTTTACCGCCAGTTCTAATTTTTTTTATTATGCCTAATTTGTGTACATTGCAATCCGTTCAATTGAGAACAATAAGCAACCCCATGACCCAATGAGATGAGGATGATGTGTATGACGTGTAAATGAGATGTAGTCTTGTACAGACACAGGCCGACCATTCCTGAGAGAGTATGGTTAATTGAACCCCAACCATCAAAGTACACCGGTAACCACTGTCTAGTATTTAAATCCGTATAAAAGTAACTACCTTTACTAGGATTTGAACCAGGAACCTTGGTCTCCGAAAATCAGCTGTTAAACAGCTGATTTTGGCAACAAATTTATCTCTAGACCAACCCGGTGGGTTAGTTCTAATTGGCCCGAATAATGTCTTCCGTAAATAATTTTCAATACCACTGTCTGATAGTGTGTCAATTTGGTTTTTATTGCCATGCATTTTTATTGTAAATTTTTATGTTATTTAGCTATCTGTTAAGTTTGTCTGTTATACTATTCTTCATTATTTACAATGAATTAAATTAATATTTACCCATAACAGACAGATGGAGTGTTAAATTATTTGCAATCGATCTGCTAGTTTCAGGGCTACAATAAATAGTTCTCTCTCTTATCACATAGTCACTTATATATATGACTGAAACATTTAAGAACAGAAGAGGTACAGGTGTAAAAGACACTAATCAGATTTATCTCCTCTCAAAAGTAATGAATTTCATTATTCTACAGCCAGACCCTGTTGTGAATGAAGTGAAGGTGTCATTTGCAGGGCGGAAAGTAAATGCTTTTTAGAGGGCCTGGCATGCTGATAAGCATACTCTTCCACTCATTGAGAAAGACAATGGTAAAGCACCTCACTCCTCTTTTTACTTATTAAAGCCTTTAGAGTTAAAAGCCAGCCTTTCAGCCTTTCAGCTGATGACTTAAACAACAGGATCTCTGTACATACGAATACACAAATTTTCTAGCCACTTTTTTGAAGGTTCGGATTTAACGTTGGTGTCCGACAAGACTTTAGCACGGTAAATCGAGGACGTACTGTATAACCTAAATAAATTATTAATAAGTGCGGAAAATATCAATAAAAATAAATTAACAAACAATGAAAAATTATAAATTCTATGACGTAAATAAAAATGTATTTATTATGGATTAATATTTTAACGGCTAACCGTTTAACCGATAAAAAATTCATTTTAATGGTTTAACCATCATTAATGACTAACCTAATCGAATAGTGAAATACATTATTAAACTTTATTATTCAATAGATAAATAATAAAAGTAAAATTTTAATAGAATATAAGAACAAATTTATGTTGGAAAATTTAATAACTTTTCTATAAAATAGTATAAATTACATTAGCTATATATTATTAACCTACTGGGTGTTCCAAAAGTTTGAGAACGGCTTAATTATTTTAAATGTAAGGAAAATTTCAAGATATATGCTAATGTGAACCTCAATCAAAAATATAAATTACTATTAGATCTTTTCCGTTGTGATGAGAAGTTGCGGGTGTGCCTAACTTCTCGATTGAAGGTGTTTCATAAAAAATGTTCTTTTGGAAATTGATAACGTACTGTCTTTTTTTGTCTCTAATTTTTATTACGGTACTGTACATTGAGCTGCAAAATTTCCATATATGATATTTAAATGGTGGTGGGGAGAAGAGGGACCCAGTGGTACACTCTCCATTTATAACTACGGGTATTATCCGTTATTTAGACCAAGAGGTCTCTACTCTATTTTTGCTTTAGACGACAAAGCACATGTGGGAAGTTCCTTGTAGCTAGATCACGGGCTAGTTGGTTTGGATGGTCATCTAGTCGTTCATGAAATGTACTATACAAGGATGCGGTTGGGTTAGTTCTTTTAATGTCGGAATTTTGAAATCGTCGTGGAGGGTTTTATTGTTTACCTAAAAAGGAGCGCCAGATGCAATCTTAAGAATTTTGATTGAAAGGTCTTTGGATTAAAGGTCCGGAAGTAGTAGTTCATTCGTGTAATTTTTTACTTTTTTACGATTTTCTCAAAAACTGATCTACGATTTTTTTAAAAATCAGCTGGTTTACTAAATTTTTATGTTTTACATGATAGGGTAGACGCCATGTTTACTGAAATTCTGGGTGAGGCTGTTTTCACGTAAAAAGTTGTTATTTTAAGATTGCGGCTTTAATATGCATTTTACCCCAAAAATTTAATAAAAAATGTAAAGAATTTAAAATCCTACAACTTTTATTTTAAACATTTTTTTGTATAACCTTTAGTTTAGCGGTAATTAGCGATTTTCTGTTTTTCTCACGAAAACTAGTGAAAAATCGATTTTTTTAAGATTTCGGCCTTAGTATGCATTTTATGACAAAAGTATATATAATTAAATTTATAGGAAATTAAAAGATCTACAACTTTTATTTAAAGCATTTTTCTCTACGAGCCTAGTTTACCGTGAAAGAGTGATTTTCCGTATTTTTAAGCCAAACTGATTTTGATTTTGATTTAGCGTCTTTCACTCATGATTAAAAACAGGTTATGTTTTTTGTTTATTTCTAATGTTTTATTACTAATGTTACGTTATATTGGTCATTATTTGTATTGGGAAGAGAAAGTTGTGTGAGTGTTTCACACCAGATCATTTTTGTTTCTTTTTATTCGAGTGTTTCATCTTTGCACATATCATGTAATTTTCCTTACATTCGAAATGTTAAGCCGATCGGACGTTTGGAACACCCAGTAAATTACTCTATGGTTATTGAATTAGTGTTAGGTATTACCGTTAATAATGCAAGAAAGTAGAAATTTATTATCTGGAAATTAATAATAGCTAGTAGTAATAATAATGCTCTAATATGCAGTAAAATCTCTTTATAGCGGAATTGAAGGGACCATGAGATACCACCGCTATAAAGAGAGTTCCGTTATAGAGAGAGCGAGTAATTAACGGTGGGAGGGAAGTTGGAGTAATAATTTTTCTGTACAAAATAACTTATATACGTATGTAAATGGTGCATGGAATAAGTTTTTGAAAAACTACTGAATAGCTTTATGACGAATGTTTAATACAGTAGATTACTTCAATACAGTGAGATATTTAAATTAATTACCTACATAAAGTGTAGGTTATTAACTTAACAAGAAATTTGGATACAAACTGGTTTTATTAGATGTTGTGTTACTAATGTTTAAAAATAGAATTTCACTTTTCGTATTGAACTTTTTTCAATAATCATTCATACAGTACATAGCAAAATAGATAGCCTAAAATTAATTAGCACTGAAACTCGGTTTTTACTGAACAGTAATAAACATAAGGTATATAAAATTAAAATCTCCTAAAACATAGGCTACACAAACACAAAAAAATACACAGTACAGTATATATTTTTTTGTTATTAAGGAAACAATGACTGTGAAGTACATTTCATTTCGTAAAATAAGTTGTAAATTTTGTTTCGTTTTCAATTCATAAAACATGTCTTCAATCTCATTTTCAATGTTTAAAACTTGTAAATTTTCATTTACATATTGGCAATGACAGTACGTTGAAACAACAAAAATAGCGTTTAGTGCTTGTTTACTTGAAGGGACAACATTTCTGTTTCCATTTCATCGTCATTCACTTTCTTGCTCGTTGTTTTGGGCTAAGACATTTTCGATTATTGCATCATTGCCAACATCTGCTGAAGTGGCTAAGTCATTGTCTGCCTCTACATAGGCTTCTAAATCCATATCCTGAAGATATTGTTTTGCCGCTATAGAGAGATTTTTGTGCCGCTATAACGAGAGTACATTATCGTAGTACACGAAAGGGTCGGGGTCGGCAAATAATGCCGCTAAAGAGAGATTTCCGCAGTAGAGAGATTTTACTGTAGTTCCAGTTACTGTCTACGGAATGCAATTTTAATGGACTATTATATTTAATTAACTTCGTTATTCTAAGCGAATTTTATATGCATAGTTTTAACAGACTTCCTGTGGTGAATTCTGTTTGTAAAGGTGACGCAATTTTCTCGAAATTCCTTTAAATTTCCACCTATACTACAACAGGAATGTGAAAAACAAGATCTGCTAAAATTCAAATATACAGTAGACGACTAATCCCTCGTTATCCGCGAGGGTTACGATCCAGAGGGTTACCACAGTTCGTAAAACCGCGGATAATGATACCTTATATGAACGAAAATATGGGGATTAGGTTCTAAAGGTAAAGTCCTGTAATCGTTTTAAGTGTTTTATAGTTTTAGGAACATTTTACCATTATTATAATCTATGAATATTTAATAAATACAGTAATGTACAGTAATGTACGCAGTAAGTTACTTTAAAATGTTAGTTATGGCTCTATGCTTCTTCTTCTTTTCAAACTCCTTGTGGACTTCTTCGTATGGTATCATGAGCTTTTGAGTCTTTTTACTTTCTCTTGCCTATATGAATATATAGGAAGGAAAGTATTGTTTTCATGTCGATTTTTTGAAATGGAGTTTTCACCGGATCTATACGTTTTCAGACCCCCTGAACCCAAAAAAAATGTTTTTAGCGATTGGTCTGTGTGTGTGTGTGTGTGTGTGTGTACAAAATATCTCAAGAACGGAACATCGTACGAACTTGAAACTTGAAACTTAAGTTACATACTACTACCGGACCCGACACGAACATTTTCATCAAAATCGGTCAACCGGAAGTAGTAGTTTATTCGTATATTTTTTCACTTTTTTGCGATTTTCTCAAAAACTGGTCCTACGGTTTTTTTAAAAATCGCCTCATTTACTCAATTTTATATTTTCTAAAAGATAGGGTAGGCGCCATGTTTGCTGAAATTCTTGATGAGGGTGTTTTTCCGTACAAAAAGTGTTTTTTTAAGATTACGGCTTTAATATTAATTTTAGAGCAAAAATGTATATAATAAAAGTTGTAGAAAATGTAAAATTCTACAACTTTTATTTCAAATATTTTTTTGTATAACGCTTAGTTTAGCAGTAATTGTCGATTATCAGATTTTTTTCTCACGAAAACGTGTGAAAATTTGATTTTTTGAAGATTTCGGCCTTAGAATGCATTTTAAGACAAAAGTGTATATAATAAATTTTATAGGAAAAAAAATGATCTACAACTTTTATGTAAAGCATATTTCTCTACAGAGCCTAGTTTAGCGTGAAAGAGTGATTTTCCGTATTTTTCACTCATGATAAAAATAAGGTTATGTTTAGGTTAAATTAGGTTATGTTTGTTGAGGTTAGTGTTTTGTTTATTTCTAATGTTAGGTTTATTGGTCATTATTTGCATTGGCAAGAGAAAGTTGTGTGAGTGTTTCACACCAGATTTTTTTAAATTGAAGGGCCCTTTCCATGACGGGATCAGTCTCCAACACGTGGAGAGTCCATGCATTGCCATGTTGAGGATCTGTTTGATGGTTTGTGAAGAAATGCTTGACTTCGTTTCAGGATCGTCGAACAAACAAAGAATTGTACGTACGTACGAAGAAGTTAAACTGACACATGGAGGAAAACGTACGAAGAAATTACAGTATGGTTCCTAGCAAGGTGAGAAAACATTTACGTATTTTAAGGTTTTAGGCCTACGGACAAAGTCCGCGGATATGAAGGGATTACTGTATACAGAGTGTATTTAAAAGGCAAGAACAACCGGAAGAGATAGGTAAAAATCTGGTACAAAACGATCGCACGACTTTCCCTTGCCAATGTAAATAAATAGGTAACTAAAAAAAAACAGTAATTGACGTTAAACTAAACGTTGGATAATGAAGTCACGAGATTACCTTTTGCGTAACTTATATATGGGCTGTGAGGGAGGGAAGTGAAATATTTGCAGTGCTACCAACTTCAACAGTGAGACACTACTAATAAAATTCACTACCGTGCAGTTTCTACATACATTTTGTAAGCTGTAATTATTTATTCCGAGAAAATGTTTTCTTCATAAACCTTAAAAGAAATAAATGTGACCTGTATTGCCTATAATTTAATTACATGACTAGAAATGTTTGATTTCTGTAGTTACGAATAAATCGCCTTCTTCCCTATTGCTTTCACCGGCGTTTTCATTATCAGTCTCTCTAGTATCTACCTAACCATTTTCTTTTTTTTACCAGGTTTAAACAAAACTGTTAAAGAGTAGCCTCTTCACGTCCTTGATTTCCATCTTTATTTTTCCAATTGTGGGAAGAGAAACATGAGAGTAGTTAGCCACTCGCTCACGGCTTTTGTTAAGAGGCACGGATAGGCATTTTTGTTTAGCTTCAACTTCACAACATTTTATTACATTGTATATTAGATTTTGTTCAGGACAGTGAATAGTTTGACCACGTTTCGAGAAACCGACATTTCTGTTTAGGGTAACAAACAGTTATATTCGTACAGTTAACGTACAAAAGTTTTCGCGATATATTGTATATTATGCTCTGGGTATAGTATAAGTTGTTATGTTTGTCGTACTGAAATTAAAGCAGTCACGCATGCGCACTGATGCTTTTCCCCCTTTACCCCTCGTTGGAAACAAGGGCGAACTCGTGACTCAAGTGACTGTAGAAATAAAAAGAAATATGAATCGCCAGTATGAATCTTCACCACATTTTTTTGTGAAACCACAAAGCAAATGGTCGCTACGCGCTGATCTCAATATGTGGATAGTCTACGTACCAGAGAACATCTATAAAACATAAAATGCCAATAGGGTTCAACTGCATGGCTTATTCTTTAAAAAAATCGACCTTATTGCCAGTAGTAAGTATACCCTACCAAAGACCTATAAAGGGTTAAAGGTCAATAGATTTTTACTGGATTTAATTTTGTAGGATGTGGACAGAGCATGCGTCAGTCAGCAAAATAATAGAATGTAAAACTGTTTGAAAACCAGAGACAATCTGGTGCAGTTTATTGTACCGTTTATTTCGTCAGATTGTAAGTAGAAAAGCTAGGGTGGAGTGAGTTACAAGCGGAAGTAGGTAAATGTACTGTGACACTGGAATCAGAGTGGAAAAGGTTGGATTTGCTTTAGAAAGACGAAGACAAGGAAAGGACAGAGATGGAGATAAACAAAACAGAAACAAGTCGAAGTAAAATACGGATTTACTTGACTGCGGATTGCCATGAGCTACCCAACTTTAGATGTCTAAGGTTAAAAGGCCAGGTCAACTTACACTCCTCATGTAGTAAATGGGGGTCAAATAACATTTCTGTGGTATGAGAACATCCAGAAAAGGGATGAAAGAAAAAGTTACAAAAAGTAGGATGTTTTACCCTAAAATACTCTTCAAAATCCCTTCAACTTTATTCTTACTTCATAACCATTAACTTTAATACGGAAAAAATCAGTAGTTAATTTAATACTACCGTACATATTATATTTTTTGAAAAATTTTCTTTAAATTTTGACTTCTTCGTGATCTATATTTTATAAAATGTACAATGAGATTTTTGAACAACAATTTGAATAATTTTAATCCTAAATTAATGGAATTTTGATATTAGAATATTTAAATACAGTACCTAACCACATATATCCAGACCTAGTTTTTCAGATTCTCCCGGTTTTCTAGACCGATGATTATAAGAAAAAAATCCCGTATAACTCACACAGTTTTCTCTTGCCAATGTAAATAATTAACAATATAACGTATTGTGACACTTATCTCTAAGGTCCGTTCGGGATCTGGGTAAATTAAATAATTGACACTCCATAGTTTAAAATTTAAGTATTTATCACAACTAAAATTACTATATTAGTAAAGTAAATCAACAAGTAAATTACAATTAAATTACTTCTAATAAAAAACAAACTAATTTTAATCGACTAACAATGATAAATAACTTAACCAATTTACTAAAAATAATAATAACAAAAATGTGTTGTTGTTTAGGTCAACAGCTGAAAGGCTGGTTTGAACCTCTAGAGGTTTTACTAAGTAAAAACGAGGAGTAAGGTGGTTTACCATTGCCTTCCTCACTGAGTTGAAAGAGTATGCTTATCAGCATGCCAGGCCCACACTGCAAATGACACTTTCACTTCATTCACCACAGGGTCTGGCTGCATAGTGAAATTCATTACTCTCAGAGGAGATAACTCTGACAAGTATCTTTTACACCTCTACCTCTTCTTTTCTTAAATAGTTCAGTCATATAAGTGGCTGACTGTGTGACAAGAAACAGAACTATTATTTTTTTAGCCCTGGACCAAACAGATAGAGTGCAATTAAAATAATACTCCACCTGCCCGTTTTGGGCATACTACATAATTACAAAAATGATGCAGAATAAAATAAACGTTAAAGCATACAAAGTAATTCACAGTAATGTTGACCTTTACTAACGCACTCCCATGCACTATGCAATTCGCTCACTGAATCACAGACAAAACGAAAACTAACTGACTGTAAACAAACTGACTGCTTATATAGGTGGGCTCTTGGAGATTTTCATATAGACGTAGATTTTCAATACAATACTAAAATACAAAAATTCTTCTGACAGCTTCTGGATAAATCTTAACAACTGTAAACAAATTAGGATTGAATAAAAGGTGTTACAAAAAGGCCAATTGTCTAAATAGGTACCCGGCTCTCTCACAATACCCATACAACAATAGACAGGCCTACCTGTACCTACTATAAAAACTGTTAATATTGTTCATGAAATTTCTAATTATTTATTGGAAACCCTATTTATCACTCTTATTATTTACGTTAACATTTTCACGTTACGTAACATTTTTACGTTAAAATCTCGGTCCTTTTCGAAAATTCTCGAACACACATTCTCTTTAGATATTGTCACAGAATGTTTAATTATGAGAAAATAATGGAATATGAAAAACATAACGTAGTATTATTTATTAGTGAATTACACAAAATGGAAAATCGGCCTCTGTAAAACTTAAAAATACGGAAACTCACCAACTGACGCTAAACTAAGCTCTGTAAAAATAAAATGTTGGAAAAAGCGTAAGAGGTTTTTTCTAGAAGAGAGCCACCACTGTTAAAAGGTATGTAAATGACAAAAAATTAATGTAAATGAATACAAAATAAACACAAGTAACACGTTTCACGCATATTTAATAATGAAACGATTTATTTATATTTAATAACCAATCAGTAAATTAACACACACAATGTTATACTTTTGCACACTGTGGAATATTTGTTTGTTCTGCAAAAAAATGAATTAATATTTCTATAGAATTTATTTCGCGAACTAATAAAAACAACGAGATGAAGTAGTGTTAACATAATTCAATAGCAACTGGACTGAATAGTTGTCCTCCGATAAAGAGCAACGGCGTGCGATAAGAAACAGCTGTTGATAAGGTAAACCAATTTAAAGCGCTTTTATATTAAAAACTCCAAAAAATTAAACTGAAATTAATTCTTATTACCTGACACCGAACTATTAAGCCTACTGCAGGGGAAATTCTGAAATATTTGGCACTTCCGAACTATAGAACAAGTTCGAGATCTTAAATATTTAAAATGCGAGATTTCCGATGACAAAGATGATGAAATGAATGAAAAACTGACAAAATTCAGCGCTGGGTTTGATTTTATTCGCAGGACAATAGGAAAGAAAACGAGGAAGGATACCAAAATAAAATTTTATAGAGCAATGGTTGTACCACTTATAACATATGGGAGTGAAACATGGGTGCCATTAGAGAGGAATGAATCTCGTATACAGGCTGCTGAAATTAGATTATTGCGAGGAGTCAAAGGTTGTACCCGGTTAGATAGAGTACGTAACGAAGCTATACGCGCCGAGTTAAATGTTCAGTCACTGTGTGAAACGTTAACAATATACGAGGGGGTATCCAAAAGAAACCGGAATTATTTTTTAAAACTATTTATTTTTAATTTTTTTACAAAAGAACCTTATCCCCTTCAAAATACTCTCCATTACAACTAATACATTTGTCCCACCGGTGCTTCCACTGTTCAAAACATTTTTTGTACTCCTCTTCAGTGATGGCTGCCAGCTCATCCGTCGTTTTTTTCTTGACATCATCAACGTTGTTAAATCGGAGACCTTTCATGCCCCTTTTCATGCGTGGGAACAAGAAAAAATCACACGGAGCCAGATCGGGTGAGTACGGTGCGTGTGGTAGCAAAACCATGCCGTTTTTCGCCAAAAACTGGGTAACCGAGATTGCCGTGTGTGCAGGCGCGTTGTCGTGGTGGAAAAACCAGTCCCCTGTCTGCCACAAATTAGGTCTTTTACGACGAATGCTGTTTCGTAGTCTTCTTAACACTTCAAGATAAAAAGCTTGATTTACCGTCTGGCCTGGTGGAACGAACTCTGAATGGACAATTCCCCTCACATCAAAAAAACAAATCAGCATTGTTTTGATGTTCGATCTGACTTGAAGACTTTTTTTTGGTCGGGGTGATAATGAAGTCTTCCATTGACTGGATTGTTGCTTGGTTTCTGGGTCGTACCCATAGCACCAAGACTCGTCACCCGTAATGATCTTTGACATGAAATCTGGATCAGTTTCAAGCTGTTGTTTCAAATCACTACACGTTTCAATTCGACGTTCCTTTTGAGTGTCTGTCAGAACCCGAAGCACAAACTTGGCAGCGACTCTTTTCATTGTCAAGTCTTCTGTTAAAATGCGTTGAACTGAGCTCCAAGATAACCCACTAACCTGTGATATTTGGTCAATGGTCTGTCGTCGGTCTGTTCGTACAATTTCTTTCACTTTCACAACATTTTCGTCTGTTCGGGAAGTCGACGGTCGTCCAGAACGAGGTTTGTTCTCAATCGACATGTCGCCATTTTTAAAGCGCAAAAACCACTCGTACACTTGGGTTTTTCCAATAGCGTCGTCTTTGTAAGCTGTGTTCAACATTACAACTGTTTCCGCGGCGTTTTTACCGAGCAAGAAGGAAAATTTCACAGCCGCACGTTGTTCATTAAAACTTGCCATCATGAAAAACGACACGAGCACAAAACAGCACTAGCGAGAACAATCACTGCACGAGAACAGAACAAGCTAGATCAACGAACAAAATGGCATTGAACTGGCAATGAGTAGCGCTACAAGCAGCCTAGTGGCGGGAATTTGTACTGCACAAGCTCCGCCCACAGCAGAGCTATTCCGGATACTTTTGGGTACCCCCTCGTATAAGAGAAACTGGCCCAACCATTTACTTCGTATGCCAGCACACAGGCTTCCTCTGCAAGCATGGAAATGTTAATCTAGAGGGAAGCGAGGCTTGGGAAGAACTAAAAAGAGATGATGCTGGAACAGGCCATTGAGCCTAATTCTTGACAGATGATGATAAAAATGCCGAAAGTGGTGGCTCGCTTTTAAAAAATACCCATTTTAGGGTCTTTCATTTCCTATAATAGCTTTGATCAGATACTATTCTGTCGGAAAATGTAGTAATATACTAAGGCCGCAGTCTTAAAAAATTCCGTTTTTTCCGATTTTGATAAGAAAAATACAGGAAATCACTAATTTACACTAAACTAACCGATTAGTATAAAAACATGTTAACACATTTAATGCTGAGTAATTATGAGCATCTCTCCCTTTGGGCTGATTACTCTTGCAGATAGTTTTCCGCTTGCTTTATCTACCCCCTACTACTTATGTTACTAACGTTTTTATAGATTTAGTTTATTTGCGACCTATTCATGTATTTATATTTGCTAATAACATAAAAGTAAACAATTCAATATATTTTAGGTTTATTTTCGCCTGTTATAATAAATGTACGTATTTCTTGTTTGAATGTTTCCATTTACTGTTACGATTTCGCGTAATTTCTTATATACCTTATTTTAAACTACAAATAATATATTTTTAAAGTAAGTCCAAAAATGTAAGCTATTTTGAATTTATACCTGCAAAGAGTAGTAAATTCACGGTCTCAACTGTAACCTGAAACCCCGTTAAAAATACTGAACAAGTATACTACTATACGAGGGTAGAAGATCGTATGACGAAAATTAAAAAACGAACTGCGCGGTTACAAAGAAAAACCTTTCTGAGGGCTACATATAGCAACAAAATGACATCCAACAGGCGGTGTCCCTCCGGAATTACTTAAAATGATAAGAAAAGAGAGGTGGCTAGGTGAGAGGGCAGGCAGCCTGGCGGTAACACCTACCCATGACCCCCCGCTAGGCGAGTCTCTACCACTGAATTTTGTTAAAATAGAAGTAGGTTTTTGATTTTCTACTAGTTTTAAATTTTTTTTTTTATTTTGGTTTTAGTAAATTGAAACCTCTCTTGCGTCCCTTCAGATTAAAATTAGAGAGATTGTATTACTGTTTTATTGTGTATTTCCTATGGCTCCGGTTTGTCCGGTTATTGGATTACCCAGATTGCTTTCCAAGTTCCAGTTGGTATGGATAAACGAGGTCGCATTGTAAAAAAAAACAACAGTATTAAGAAAATATAAAAAATAACAATATACAGTAAAATCTCTCCATTGCGGAACTCTATATAGCGGAAATCTCTCTTTAGTGGCATTATTTGCCGACCCCGACCCTTTCGTGTACTACGATAATGTATTTAACTCTCGTTATAGCGGCACAAAAATCTTTCTATAGCGGCAAAACAATATCTTCAGGATATGGATTTAGACGCCTATGTAGGGGCAGACAATGTCTTAGCCACTTCAGCAGATGTTGGCGATGATGCAATAATCGAAAATGTCTTAGCCCAAAACAACGAGGAAGAAAGTGAAGATGACGATGAAATGGAAACAGAAATATTGTCCCTTTAAGTAAACAGGCACTAGACGTTATTCTTGTTGTTTCCACGTACTGTCATTGCCAATATGTAAATGAAAATTTACAAGTTTTAAACATTGAAAATGAGATTGAAGACATGTTTTATGAATTGAAAACGAAACAAAATTTACAACTTATTTAATAAAATGAAATGTACTTCACAGTCATTGTTTCCTTAATAACGAAAAAAATATATACTGTAGGCCTCTGTGTATTTTTCTGTGTTTGTGTAACCTATGTTTTAGGAGATTTTAATTGTATGTATCCTATGTTTATTACTGTTCAGTGAAAAATGAGTTTCAGTGCTAATTAATTTTAGGCTATCTATTACGGTATGTACTGTATGAATGATTATTATTGAAAAAAGTTCAATACGAAAAGTGAAATTCTATTGTTAAACATTAGTAACACAACATCTAATAAAACCAGTTTGTATCCAAATTTCTTGTTAAGTTAATAACCTACACTTTATGTAATTAATTTAAATATCTCACTGTATTGAAGTAATCTACTGTATTAAACATTCGTCATAAAGTTATCTATTCAGTAGTTTCTCAAAAACTTATTCCATGCACCATTTACATACTTATATAAGTTATTTTGTACAGAAAAATTAGTACTCCAACTTCCCTCCCACCGTTAATTACTCGCTCTCTCTATAACGGAACTCTCTTTATAGCGGCGGTACCTCATGGTCCCTTCAATTCCGCTAGAGAGAGAGAGAGATTTTACTGTACAATGTAAAAGATAATTTAAGGAATGAAATAAAAGATTTGAAGGGAAACATAAAAATAAATACAAAATAAAAATTGATGTAAAGAAATCTGATAATGAATTCAATGCCTTAATTTTCAATCATAAGCTTTCCTTTTTGTGATTTTTCTTCATTTTATTTTTGTGATTGGGTTTTCCGGTAGAAATACTTCATTAAAGATGTGTATAGCTAATTTATTCAGACTACTTTATTTCTTCTTTACAACAAAGGCTGATCCATACACTGTGATATACAATATACAAGAGACAGTATCTCAGGTGTACAGGATGCGCAAGTTAAAACTGAGACTCTTTATAATACACTAGCATGCCACATCGCGGCTTTGCATGCGAAAAATGGTGTAATCACTTTTTTTTAAATATGTTTTGCTTTTTGAAGGTTTTCTTCCTAGTGAATCCTGAATCCTGAATCCTGGTTGAGAGGGCCAAGAAGCCCTATGATGGCGACATCGTGTTAAGGAACACCTGGTCGCTCGGGGAACAATATAACAGAATAATTGCAACCTCAAGAAATTTAGGGGGAATTTTATAGTTTAAATAGGAAATAGGATTCTGGTTCGTGGGACATTGGAACTGGGACTTGAAAGGAGGTAATTCATTTTTAGAAGTTATCTGTGGAAAATTTAAAGTAAGGGACAAGCGGGTTTAAGAGCGGCTCTTTTATTTTTTTTTATATTTCAGTGGCCTTTTTCAGTTTTGTGGGGGTCCTATTATATTGGGGAGGGGAAGGCATGCATTGTACTGAACGTGGACTAAAGGTATAATTTAAGGTAGGGGTTAGTTTATGATTTCAGGGGAGACGGAAAGGGTAGAGTTTGGCATAATCACAGGCCTTTTTATTTTTTGAGTGTTTACTAATTTAAAATGGCGGCTCTTTTCACCGTAGTGGAGTGTTTATGCATAGGAACATGGGGACAACTACCAACTGGGGGGAGTGTATTACAAGTAGAAGGGGCATGGGCAAATAAGAGGGATACAGGGCGAAATAAAAATGTGGCAACTCTAAATTTTGTTAAGTGGGTCATACTGGAATTTAGATAAAGTCGTGGAACGGTAATGGCATAGAGACTTCAGGTGGATGTGGGCGTCGGTACAAGTCCTGAATGATCTGGGGTCCGCCTGTTTTCCCAGCGTCGTGTAGCCGTTTCGAGGTATTGTAAATAAAGTCCTCCATAGAAGGGAAGAGAAGGTGTTCGTGTATGATGCGATTGGATATAAGATAGTGGAACTGTGTGATGCACCGGAGGACTTTGTTCTGGTACGCTGAAGTACGTCTTTTGTTGGACTTGGAGAGAAAGGGCCACCATACCGGTGACCCGTACAAAAGGAAAGGACGTAGGATAGAGGAGTACATCAGAAGTTTCAGTTTTGAGGAGTATGCAGGAGAGAGGAACAAAGGGATGAGTAAAGCGAACAAGGCCCTACCCTTGCTAAGCTTGCTGTCAATGTGGTGTCGAAGTGTCAGTCGTTTATCTAGGTCAACCCCTAGATATCTCACGCTGTTCTGCCATGGGAGGAGTTCCCCTTCCAATCGTAGAGGCGGAGGAACATTACGTTTTAGTGTAAAGTGGATTGCTTCGCATTTTGTGGGGTTAAGTGATAGTCTCCAGACACGACACCAGCTAGTGATGTCTAGAAGCTGAGTTTGAAGCGCGCGGCAATTGAGGCGGAGGCATCTGCCGTGACGGTACAGAATAGCATCATCGGCAAACAGTCCGAATTGGATTGAATCACGGACAGGAAAATCGAAGGTGTACATAAGATAGAGGATGGGCCCAAGGACCGAGCCCTGAGGTACACCCGCGGACGAAGGGGTGAGTGGGGACATGGCCATGTGGAACTGAGGAATAGTGACAGAGACTTGGAATTGTCTTCCAGTAAGATAGGAATGGAGTAATCGGACAGTTGAGGGGGGAAAAAATTGTGCCAGTTTGTAAAGGAGGCCCATATGCCAGACGCGGTCAAATGCAGCCCGAAAATCAAGCAGCACAGCCGTCGTGTCACAGTAAGAATTTCTGGCATCCACAAGTGCCGTGACGATGCGGAGGAGTTGGGTAGTTGTGGAGTGTCCTTGACGAAAACCAAATTGCTCGGGGGGAAGAACAGATTCAACAACAGGACGCAGGCGCGGGAGAAGAAGCCTTTCGAATAATTTGGACAGGATCGGCAAAAGGGAAATTGGTCTATAACTTTCGGGATCAGTCGGACGTTTGTGGGGTTTCAAAATAGTAATGACTTTGGAAACCTTCCACGAAGAGGGGAAATGTTGCAGCGCCAACACTGCATTGAAAATTGCCAAAAGATGAAGCTTTAGATCTGGCGGGAATTCAGGATGGCGTATCCAGAGACATTATCAGGACCAGGGGCCTTACGCGGATTAATCGAGGAAATTACAGAGGTGACATCAGCCTCCGTGAAGGGCTGTAAGTTACAGGGCGTAGGGTCAGAGAGCGTTGAATTGACTTCATCATGAATGAGTTCATCCTGGTCATGATGAACGGGCGGAGGGGCAACAAAATGTCGTTCAAAATGCGAAGCGAAAGTGTCAGCAATCGCCTGCGGAGAGTATGTCAAACCATTAGGTGTCATCAGAGGATGCGACTTCCTCTGGGTCGACAACAAACGACGTGTAGCCTCCCATGGTCTTCCGTCGTCCGCTACTCGATGAAGGTAGTCCTCCCATTTACTACACCGGTGATCATCGAGTAGCAGTTTACACCTAGCAGCGGCACCGTTGAATAGATCCCGATGATGTGGATCTCTGGTGCGCTGCCAGAGCCGTCGAAAGCGACGTCTATCGGCGATTGCTGTTTTGATAGGAGCTGGAAGTGACGACCTAGTGCGAGGCGGGCGTGGGTGTGAGTTCTGGGCAATTGAATCGGAAAGTATCGAAGTGAGGGAATTAAGATGGGACTCAAGCTCAGTTACAGTGGTAATAGTGGGGGGTTCAGGTGGGATTTGGGAGGCAACTGAGTCATAGAAGGAACGCCAGCAGACCTTCAGAGAAGGAGGCGGGACAGGGATACGAGCAGTCGAGGACGTGAAAGTAAACAGAACTGGATAGTGATCAGAATTCAATTCAGGTAACACATCGATGGCAGGGACGGAGGCAAGATCGAGAGAAATAGCGTAATCAAGGATATCAGGAAGTTGATAAGTGAACGGGGGCACCCTAGTCGGGGTGTCAGGAACATGGAGCGCTAACGACAAAGGAGACTGCTCGAGGAAGGACAGGAGTTCAGTACCAGCAATGTTCGTTGTTCGGCAGCCGAGATCCGTGTGTTTGCTGTTCCAATCACCAGCTGCAAACACAGGTTGACGTTGGTCGAAGAGCATAGCAAGGGCTGCGGGGTGGAAATGGGCAGCAGATGGGGGGCGGTAAACTGAAATGAAAGTAACCAGACGTGAGAAGAGAGGCACCGTAACAGCGACATGTTCAATCGAAGGAATATGGCCGCATTGGCGCAGTTGGTAACGTGCTCGCCTCTCATCATGCGGTTCTGGGTTCGAATCCCACTCAGGCATGGCATATTTTCATACGTTACAAAAAAATCATTTCACCCTTCACCGTCTGCATTAGCAGTAATTGCATAACAGTCGGACGTTAAACCAAAAAAAAAAAAAAAAGAAGGAATATGGGTCACGTCAAGGAAGTTATGAACATGTCTCTTATGTATTAGAACAGCTACCCCCCCTGCCGGGACCACAGCGCCAGGTCGATCGGCACGATACACAACGTAGGGGGATAGGCGAAAGCGAGTAGTAGGTAAAAATTTAGTTTCCTGTAGAAGAGCAACGTCAATATCGTAATCTGTTAGTACTCGTAGTAGATCGTTTCGTTGGCGAAGGATGCCATTGCCATAATGCGAAAACGCATTACAAAAGGAGGGAGGTCAGAGATGAGATAAGGATAGTGATAGCTTCAGAGGCGGAGCTAATAGATGTTAGTTGAGGAAGAACATTAGCCACCCAAGCTAGGAACTTAGGGGAGGTTAAGAACTGGACGATCGTAGAAAAATCGAATGCAGTGCTGTCCTTAGGAGGGACTTTTTTAGCCGGGAGTGGCGGAAACTCCCTTTCTGAGAAGACCGGCTTGGATGGCTGTGAGTGGTAGGACCACTCAGAAGTCGGAAATTGGGTCTTGGTGGTGGCCCTGTGCACAGGAGCCTTCTTTACGATTGTTTTGTTATAGCTCCTCTGAGTAGGAGGGGAAGAAGAGGAAGAAGGTTGTGACTGTGTCGCCTGGGACTTGGCGATAGACGGAGCTGATGAGGAGGCGGCCGTCGACTGAGCGGCAGCCTTGCGCCTCTCGGCAAGAAGCCGGACATGTAAAGGGCACCCCCGGTAGCTAGCAGGGTGCTGGCCATTACAGTTGCAGCAGCGAGGCTGTTCAATTAACTTGCCTTCACACTGAGCTGCGTCGTGCTTACCGCCGCACTTGACGCACCTTAACTCATGGTTACAATTAACCGATGAGTGGCCATAACGCTGGCACTTAAAACATTGTGGCAGACCCGGCCGTGGGCGGAAGGCCTCCACGGTCACTTCAATGTTGAAGATCGAATCGACCTTGTAAATGTCCTCGAAGCGAGGTAACTTGCGCAACTTGACAAGGAACACATTGATTGGCCTGCCAGCTCGGCCAGTTATATTCTGGCAGTGGCTCACCTCGAAGCCACGCTCAGCGAGGAAAAGCTTGACCTCTTCGGGTTGAAACGAAGAGTGCAACCCTTTGATTGCCACTTTGATCTCATCAGGCTCGGTAGTATAGTAAGTGTGGAAGTTAATGCCCTCCGAAAGGAGGACAGCCTTGCACTTTTGGAAGTCATCGATATTCTTTGTAAACAAGGAGTAAGAATTGCCACGTGTTGTGACCTTGTATGACTCCGTGAGCTGACTGCTCAGTGTCCTTGTTAACGCGGCCCAGTTGGCAGGGGCGCGAAACACAAACGGAGGAACTTTACTTCGACGTGGAGTCGAATCGGGGGGTGAGGTTGCAAACGGGGTGGTAAGTGGTTGTATATCACCTGAGTTGGTGCGCACTCGTTTCCGGTGGACGGTGGTGAAGCCTTCGTTGTCAGGTACCTCCATTGATGATGTTGTCGGAGCCGGTGCGCTGGTTGATGGAGAGGAATGGCTTAGTTGTTGCGTCGCTGCCGTCGCCATCTCCCAAATAGCACGCTCCGTTGAAGTCTCGGAAGCGGTGGGTGCGTCTAGGTTCATGGAGCCCAATCTCCCTAGACGCAAAGAACCGTAACGACGGTGTTTGTCTGTGCCAAGCCCAGGTATTAAACCTTATCGCCCGGGCCGGCACACAACAAAACACGCGTATAACCTCGTAGGTTACACAAATAACAATCACACAAATGAAATAAATAATAAATACACGAAGAATCAATGAACACGTAATTAACACAATAATAATAGAGCACAGTAAATAAATAAAATAATAATGTAAGACACAATTTAATTAAACAAAACGTAAGACGTTAAAAATATCAAACGTAAAAAATAGTCAATAAACAATGGCGGCTATAAGAAGAGTATATTCCTAGTGATGTTTTTTTGATAGCATTATTGAAAATCGAAAAAAACAAAAAAAACAACCACAAAAAAATAATTGTCAAAACCAAAAACTTAAATCTACGTTGAATAAAATAAAAGTCAAAATAAAATATAAAAGCAATTGATCACTCACCAATTAAAAGAAAATTAAAACAAATTAAAGAAACACGGAACTTTACTTTTATAAAATACTCAACAATACAAAATCATATCTACATAATAAAATACAATAAAATTATCATGTGATGTTGTCACCAACTGATCCTTAGCACCACGTCGCTATTTGCTAAATAATATGACTTTATTTATGACAAATCTTTATTTGAATCACATCAGCTGGTTTAAAAGTAGCAGATTATCTAACCTCATAAAATCCTTAATGTAGGACATAAACATTATTTCAACCCTTTAAGGCTAACTTTTTAAGAGTTTCAATAGCCTAAAACCTGAACGGGTATCATAGTTACAACACAAAAATAACTGTATAAAAATTGGTTCAGTAATTTAGAAGATAAAGGGGAACATACACACATAGGCACGCACACACACACACACACACACACACATCGAATTTTATATATATAGATTATCATAACCCATGTTATGAGAAAAAGGAGACTTGTATGTTTCGGGCATGTGGAAAGAACGAACGATAGCAGATTGACAAAACAAATCTTTGATAAAATAATAAATCTTAAAACCAAATCAGCATAGTCACATTAATATTGAATGACCTTTAAGATGCAAAAATCAACACAGAATGCATACAGAATTGGAAATTTTTTCGAAAAGAAGCCAGATTTTAATCTTCGTGGGAGAGAATGAAATGAAAAGACGTGAACCCCACAACATTGAACAACTTTTTTTTTATTATTCACACACATAATTTTCAAGTTACAAATTTTACATTAGTTTTTTTTTGACACTTTTAATTGAAATTTAGTATCTCTTATTAAATTAATATAACAATTTCTAAATGTGAAGCTAATGTTTCAAAACTTGATTTACTTGAAGGAGCGTGCAGTCATCACCACAGTCCTACAGTTGGCCAAGAAGATCTCTTGGCCAGAGGCGCTTCAAACGTCTGCGCTGAGTACCCGGTATCACCCCAGTGTACATGTTTTGTATGAGAGGGTTGTCATGTAGTTCAAATTTGTCATGCATCGTCTTGTATAGTTGTTTCGCGACATCAATTACGTATGGCATTTGTAAGTCTTTGTGCAACATTGAGTTTGTGATGTAAAAGGGGCATTGCGTTATCGTTCGTAGAATCTTGTTCTGAATCGCTTGTATACGTTTCGTGTGTGAGGGTTTAGCAGATCCCCAAAGTTGAACTCCATATGTCCAGATTGGTCTTAAGACTGTCTTGTAGATTGTTAATTTGTGTGACATATTTAATTTAGAACGTCTATCGAGTAAGCGTTTTAGTTGATAGAAGCGTGTTTTGAGTTTGTGGCGTGTGTGTGTAACATGTGCGTTCCATATAAGTTTTCTGTCCAAGTGTAAGCCTAAGTAGCGTGTTTGAGTAGTGTGAGGTAGCGGAATACTATTAATGTAAACAGTTGGGCAGTTTTGTCGTCTAAGAGTAAACGTCATTTGTTGCGATTTGTTTTCATTAATTTTAATTTTCCAAAGTTTAAGCCATGACTCTATCTGGTGTAAATGGTTTTGTGTCTTTCGAGTTGCAATTACAGGATCGGCATCAACCGCAAGAACTGCCATATCATCAGCAAACATAGCCATAGTTGTATAGATACAATTTGGTATGTCACTGGTGCTTACAGAAAACAGCCTTGGTGCAAGTACGCTTCCTTGTGGTACACCAGCATTGACTTCGTACATTCCAGAAAGTTCGTCACCTTGTTTTACTCTAAAGTAACGTTCCACTAGAAACGATTTTATTACTAGATACAGGCTATCTGGAAGTATTAGTTTCAATTTGTATAGGAGTCCATCATGCCAGACCCGATCAAAGGCTTGAGATACATCAAGAAACACGGCCGAACAATACTGTCTGTTTTCAAGAGCTGAAGAGATTATATCAATTAGTCGGTGACATTGCTGAAGCGTGGAATGAGATGAACGAAATCCGAACTGATGATCAGGAATTGTGTTTGAAGCATCGATAAACGGTACTAGGCGTGGTAGAAGGAGTTTCTCAAATAGTTTGGACAGAATAGAGAGTAAGCTAATTGGCCTGTAAGAAGTTAGTTGGTGAGGTGGTTTGTCTGGTTTTAAGAAGAGAATTATGATAGAGTACTCCACTGAATAGGGAAGTGAGTGACTCGGAGAATGGAATTGAAGATGTGAGTTAAGAGTATGATGGATTTCCTAGGAAGATGGCGCAAAAGTATTGAAGTAATAAGATCATATCCCGGGGCTTTGCCTAATGGCAGGTCGTGAATTGCTCGGAAGAGTTCCCCGGGGGAAACTGGCTTTGGGGGAAGGCTAAGTTGCAGAGGAGCATTAAGGAAATTTTCTATGTTCGGATGATCTTTGTGTTGTAGGTTGTGTGGTTGGAATGTGTTATGCAAGTGCTGAGCAAGCATTTCTGCTTGCAATGAAATTTTCTCCTAGATAATTGAAGAAATGTGTAAATTGTTCGCGCGATATATTAGGATTAGGCGGGCAGTACACAGAAGAAAGGGTAAGGGAATGAGTGATTAAAGATACTTCTACCGTGGTAGCCTGAATGTACGATTTTCTGTACGGAGGGAACGAATTATGACTAATACTATTACGAACAAAAATAGCCGACCCTGCATGGCTAGTTCCAACTGGATGTGTACTTCGATATAGTGTGTAACCAGTGATATGGCAGTGTGTTGTGTCCTTAAAGTGTGTCTCTGTAATAAGTGCAATGTCTACCCGATTGTCATGTAAAAATTGTTTGAGTTCGTGAATATGACGTACAAGACCTGCTGAGTTCCAGAGAGCAACGACGAGGGACCTGCTGGTTTCAGCCATTGATATGACTTAGCAACTTGTTAACGACCATATTAAGCGTAGTAATGAGAGGTGTCAAAAGGTCCTGAAAGCGTGTAAAAAAAGTGTTAAGAGTGGCTGTAAAATGATCATAAGGATTCTGAGTCGTTAAGGGATCTGTTGATGAAAGAGTTGAGAATGTCATGGAAGGCTGAGATGGCTGCTGAGAGGGCTGGAATAACTGAGATGACCGAGTATGAGATGGCTGCTGCCGAAGGGAAGGAGCAGCCATCTGAGCGTATGACCGTGAATTCAATCTCGGGTCACGAGAAAGGGGGACGGTGTTAGTATGAGTGGACTGTGTATGATTTGACTTTACCGAGGTACTCACGGGGACTGCAACAGTGACTGGAGGCTCCAACATTACATGAGATTTTTTAACAGAATATTTACCAAAATTAAAATTTCTTTTATCTCTCAGTTCTTTATATGTTTGACATCCTTTGTACGTGGACGAATGATTGCCTTTGCAAATAATGCAGACTCGGGGTTCATTGGCACCTCTTGGACAATCAGCAGTTGGATGAGAGTTGCTGCAGCGTGCACATCTGAACGGATGATTACAGTACGAGCGGGTGTGTCCAAATCGTAGACATCTTTTGCACTGAACTACGTCACTTTTCTTTTTTGGCTCTTCAACCTTAATGCGTGTGCTTAACAAGGATTTAACATTAAAGATTTTTTCGTTATCTTTGTCAGGCTCAAGATCAACGAAAAATAATGGTAAGGGCACTCTTGTGCCAGCCTGTAAAACATTTACAACGTTTCTTACCTTAAAAGACAGTTGTTCCAGAGAATCCTTGATCTCACACGGATCGATACTAGAATGTAAATGATGTATCACGACTCTGTATGCTTTTTCGTGGGGTAGCTGATATGAATGAAAATTGCGTCCCAATTATCTTAATCGGTGTACAAGAGTACGGTACGTTTCGGATGTTTTTGGGTAAATGGTTACCCCGTCGTTGTTGGTCGCTTGAAATTCAAAGTCACCAGTTACTGTACTCTTCAACTGAGACATTAAGTTTTTGTAGTCGCGCAGTTCTACGTTTTTTAAATAAATTGGTGGAGGCTTGCAAGAGTCTTCTTGTAACGATTCTAAAGGTCCGTATTTATTTGTTGTTGGGACTCGAAACTTAGAAGGAGGCAATTCCGAGTCAGCGGAACTCTTTTCCGTATCCAACGGACGTTTTTTACTAGACATGACCTTAGTCCATGCCATTTTCTGTGTACCAGTTGTCTCAGGTGCGACATCTAGGTGAGCGTTGATCACCTTCAAGTTCTCTTCGTGATTGAAGAGATTGTCCATAACTCCCTGCTCCATAGTCAATGGAAACAGGGAGGATTATTATACATATAACAACAGTTTATGAAAAATACTTACAAAAAATCAATGTAAACAGAAACACAAACATAACCTCACACATATGCACAATTTCCGTGTCTGATATTCTATCTTCACCGTATTTTAAAATAAACTTCTCTTTCCCAATAAGAATAAAGTCTTTGTTTTTTCTTGTGAAATTAATTAATTAATTAATTAATTTTCGATGGTTTCTCACAGAAAATCAGAAAATAAATTTATGAATGTTATTCACTATGTCGACACCAGCTGATCCTACATTGGTTTTTGAAACAATAAATGTCACGGCCACCCCTTCTAATAAATCATTTACTGTGTTGCCGGCTTCAATACTTCTTCCAACCATTGTCGGCGCAGTAGGCCCTTTAGCGGCGTTCCGACAAACCTTTAGGCTCCGCACCGACAGAGGCCTTTGTCATCAAGGCCAAGCCAGTAGCCGCTCTCTACCACAGCGCTCTCGGTGACTATATAAAGAGCGCTGCACTGAGCCGAGGGATTGAATTCCGATCAAGGCACCGAGGGATTTACTTCGAACCAGACAGCAGACAAGACGTCCACCACGGCAAACGGCTGCCGGACTCCAGCGAGAACTAATCGACGACCCGGCAAGAAAGAAGATGATGCTTCCGCTTGCCGACCCGTCACAGTAAGCCGTCGACCGGACCGTCATCGCCGATGCCCATCGAGCGATGCCCACAGCGGTCCGTCGACCTAGCCTTACGCCCACCGGACCCGATGAAGCAGCCATCGACGCACTACTGCGAGGGCAGAAGATGATATCTTCGCTGGACGACGACACGCCGTATCGCCCAGCTCCTCGACCGCCACGACGACTACGACTAACGCCTCTCCAAGACGACCACCGTTTAGAAACTAATTTTGTATCACAATAATTAACCTAACTTACTGCAACATTATTGTAACACTAACTGAGAAAAAATTTGGTTAGGTACCTTCATTGAAAATCGTGTTGAGGCACCATCAAGCTCGAGAAAAGAAAGAAAAGCCTAGAGCTAAGCTAAAAAACAACAATATAAAATTTTAATATTTGTCTTAAATAAATAGAATAAAACGAAAAACAAAAAGAGTACTTTTTTAAAATATATATGGATAAGAACTACATTATAAAACTCAGTTACAATATTTACATATAAAATAATGATATCATCCGATTATATACACTAATGAAACAAAAATTCCAAAAATGCTCAAGAGGGAATTATTCGAAAAAGATTGTAGGAGAAAAAGAATCGTATGGAACACGAGAAATAATGATTAAAATATAATTTGGCATGGTTTCTCTAAAAAAGAATTCGGATGAAAAACATTAGTGGTTATCAACCCTTAGGCACAAACCTACACCATATTTGTCTATAACATGTTCTAGTTACCAATTCAAATGATTAGAAATAGATTAATTAGTAAAATTTTACGAACATAATCTGTACAGTAGAATGACAACCGGTTGGCAAAACAAATATTTTAGACAATAAACAATACTGCCCATAACAGACAGGTGGTGTGTCAAATTATTTACACTCAATCTGTTAGTTGCAGGGCTAAAATAAATAGTTCTGTTTCTTATCACACGGTCAGCCAATTATTTGACTGAATCATTTAAGAAGAGAAGAGGTAGAGGTGTACTGTGACACTAATCAGAGTTATCTCCTCTGAAAGTAATGTATTTCATTATACAGCCAGACTCCAGAGTGGTGAATGAAGTGAAGGTGCCATTTGCAGAGTGGAAAATATGTGCTTTTCAGAAGGCCTGGCATGCTGATAAGTGTACTTTTCCATTCAGTGAGTTGTGGCAATGGTAAACCACCTCACTCCTCGTTTTACTTAGTAAAACCTCTACAGGTTCAAACCAGCCTTTCAGCTGATGACCTAAACAACAACAATAAACAATAGACCTAATGGTTTAAAGAAGTCAGAAAGGGTATTGAGAAAACCAAAATAAAACGAAAACTAATGAACCAAACGAAAATTTAGGGGCTTCCAGGAATAACACAAACAGAACACTGGAAGGATAGAAAAATAAGAAAAGCCTATATTATTTTTCAGGGCTGATGACCTCTGAATGTAAGCATACACTCTACCCACTTTATAGCTAGCCAATTACTAGCAAAGTTGCCAATACTTGCTCTCGTAGCTCTTATATTTATTTCGTCAGCCATTTTTTTTTTGGTCTTTCAAAAACAATTATAACCTATGAATATACAACCAGCTGATTGTATTATAAAGTACTGCATGTTAATGCGCTCTATAATCGAAGTGTTCAGTACGAGATGCAAGACACGAGTGAACTACTACGGCTCTTATACGCATGCGCGCGTAATGTTTGTCCGGCTGAAACATTTGTACAATCTGACAACGCTGGAAAACGGTCTGATTGGTCTATTGTTTTTTTTGGTTTAACGTCCGACTGTTCTGCAATTACTGCTAATACAGATGAAAATATTCCCTGTCTGAATGGAATTCGAACCCAAGACCGCATGATGAGAGGCGAGCACGTTACCAACTACGCCAATGCGGCCGGCTGATTGTCTAAACGCGTGGGACACCAAAGCTCATCATCTGTGAAAAGCATTACAAGTGAACGAATGCTGCGAATATGGGCTGATAATAAGCCTCCAGGTACGTATAGTCACCTCATTTGGTATAAATTACCCCTATACATAGAAAAAAATCTGGTGTGAAACACTCACACAACTTTCTCATGCCAATGTAAATAATTAACAATAAACCTAACATTAGTAATAAGACATTAGAAATAAACAAAAAACATAACCTGATTTAAATCATGAGTGAAAAACGCTAAATGAAAATCGAACTCAGTTTGGCTTAAAAATGCGGAAAATCACTCTTTCACGCTAAACTAGGCTCTGTAGAGAAAAATTCTCTAAATAAAAGTTGTAGATCGTTTAATTTCCTATTAATTTGATTATACACTTTTGTCGTAAATGCATACTAAGGCCGAAATCTTAAAACAAGTCGACTTTTCGCACGTTTTCGTGAGAAAAAAAACAGAAAATTGCTAATTACCGCTAAACTAAGCGTTATACAAAAAATGTTTGAAATAAAAGGTGTAGAATTTTGAATTCTCTACATTTTTTATTATATACATTTTTGTGCTAAAATGGCATATTAAAGCCGTAATCTTAAGAAAATAATTTATTTACGTGAAAACAGCCTCACCCAGAATTTCAGCAAACATGGCGCCTAACCTATATTGTAGAGCATAAAAAATTTAGTAAACCAAGCGATTAAAAAAAAATCGTAGGACCAGTTTTGAGAAAATTGCAAAAAAGTGAAAAGTAACACGAATAAACTACTACTTCTGGTTGACCGATTTTAATGAAAATGTTCGTGTCGGGTTTGGTAGTGGTATGTAACTTAAGTTTCAAGTTTCAAGTTCGTACGATGTTCCGTTCTTGATATATTCTGTTCACACACACACACACACACACAGACCAATCGCTAAAAACATGTTTTTTGGATTCAGGGGGTCTGAAAAGTGTAGATCCGTTGAAAACTCGATTTTGAAAAATTGACATGAAAACAATACTATCTTCCTATGTATTCATAAAGGCAAGAGAAAGTAAAAAACTGTAGGCAAGAGAAAGTAAAATTTATATTCTGAAAATTCTGGTGATTAGATAGATACCAACAAAACTGTATCATCCGCATATTTTACACTGACTCCTGAAAGCAGTTCACAAAAATATACCACTGTGAATAACACTAAATTGTTTCGGTTTTAATATGTACACTCTATACACTGGTGAGATATTTGATGTGGTTTCCTTAACGATGTCGATGGTTCATTTCTTTTTATCACATTACAAGCATGTTTATTCTTCTTTTTCATACACCGTACCTTTTGTACAAACAACTATGTACAATACAACTACTTTAAATAATTTAACTAATTCTTGAATTTTAAATATAATCATAAAATCTTCTTCCTTTCTTTTTCTTCATTAGAGATGTAATTTTCTATTCAAATTTTATTTGAACTCTAAGAACGTATGAGCATAGATTGTCAAGTAGGGAGAGTAAGTAATCAACAATCAAAATAAGTCACCCCTAATAAACTACGTAACAATTTCATTTTAATACAACAATTTCAGGTAGTAAGCTATGAAAATACAAGAAATTTGTTTATTTTTCATTTCGGCTTACTTCTTCCCTATATGAATATATAATTATAGGGAAGGAAAGTATGGTTTTATGTCAATTTTTTCGAATAGAGTTTTTACCGGAAATACATATTACAGGCCGCCTGAAACAAAAAAGAATGTTTTGTTAGCGATTGGTTTGTATGAGTGTGTGTGTGTGTGTGTGTGTGTGTGTGTGTGTGTTTGTGTGAGATCAAAATATTTCGAGCAAGGATTATCTTACAATGTTGATACCAAGCGAATCTTTGTTAATTTGTTCTAGTATGTGTATACATCTGGGCCCACATATGAACAAGGAGAATGGAGGAGAAAACACAACAAGGAAATTAGGGACCTCTACAGTAACCCAGACATTGTAAGTGAAATAAAATGTAGGAGAATGCGATGGGCTGGGCACGTGCTAAGAAGAGGAGAAGAGTCCAACCTGAAGAAAATATTAGACCCCAACCTCACAGGAAGGCGCCCCCGGGGAAGACCTAGACAAAGATGGTGGAAGCAGGTTAAGTCCGACATGGAGAGACTGGGAGCTACAGAGAGAGATGCTGAAGATCGAGCGACATGGAGGCTTTTTGTTGGTGCGGCTAAATATCAACTCCGATATAGATGGCCATGGGAGTAGTATGTGTATACATCTAGAATAATTACACATATAGTTGGGAGCTGACTTGTTTGCTAGTGCAAGGGGGATGAAGTGGAAGGGGGCAAGGGGGCAAGGGGGCCTGGTACTAGAGTAGTTATTCGAAATGGTTAGTGAGTAATATTTTTAGAAGAGCGCGTACTAATAATGGTATTATTACCACTACTACAAGGTTATAGTCCTCTTGTATGGAGTAGAGGCGTGGAAACTCACCAAAGAGTGTGAGACCCGTCTACAAGCGTTTGAAATGTGGACCTACCGGAGGATGCTTCGAATACCGTGGACAGACAGGGTCACAAATATGGAGGTCCTCAGAAGAATGGGGAAAGAGATAGAAATCCTGCAGAGCGTAAAGATAAGAAAACTGACATACCTTGGACACATCATGAGGGGGCCTAAATATGAGATTCTGCATCTCATAATTCAAGGGAAACTCGTTGGTAAACGCTCGGTGGGACGCAGACGTATATCCTGGTTAAGAAACCTGAGAGAAGCGTTTAACTGGTGGTCGTCGCATGACCTTTTCAGAGCAGCAGTGGACAAGGTGCGACTGACCATGATGATAGACAACCTTCCTAATGGAGAACGCACCTGAAAAAGAAGAGGTTATAGGAGGAGGGGAATCATACAAACATTCATGGCTTTATATTATGTTCGGGGTTTTTTGCGGGGGAGGGCGGTCGCGACGTGTAGATGTGTGCGTGTGGGTGGGTGTGAGACATCGCGTTTGAATGTGTATATGTTTGTGTGTGTGTGTGTGTGTACCACAAACACACAATCCATTCCACACTTACACTCCGGTGAAGTAGTACACAAATCAGCAGGGGATTTGTGTACTACTTCACCGAAAGTGTACGTGTGGAGGAGGATTTTGTGCTGGTGGGGGTGGTGGTGGTGGTGGTGGTGGTGGTGCTGCCGCTCGTGTAATCGAGTATAAGTGTTGTGCAATGACCGCGGCCGCCGCGATATAGAGAACGAAATTGCCGCTTCCTAATTTCGTTCTCTATATCGCGGCGGCTGCGGTCATTGCACACCATTTATATCAGTGCCCAAATAGACATTAAGTTTCGTTTATTATCACTAAGCAACGGACTTTTACAATATTGCTATGGCAACTACTAGGTCTAGTATTATAATAAAAAAATTCAGTTGTCTTTGCTAGTATGCTACTGTGCGTACTGCTTTTCGTGGATCACGTCCATCACGTCGTTGCTGTCTGTTTATCTAGTCTGTCACCAGATGCCTCTCCACCCGAATTCCTTACGCTAGCAATCAAGTGAGCTCCCATCTGTACTAGAACAGTTCTAGTACCGTATGTGCATACGTATAATAGAATAAATTGTTTTTGATAGTTTTATTTGTTGTGCAAAATTGTCTATCTTAATTGAATAGTTTTAATGTTCTTCTTCTTCTTCTTCTTCTTGTAGTTGCATTCTTCTAACGAAGATTAGCAATCATCATGGCTATCTGCACCTTGGAGACGGCTGCTCTAAACAGTTCACTTGTACTACTCCCATACCACTCTCTGAGGTTCTTGATCCAAGACGTCTTCCTACAGCCGGGTTGTCTCCTTCCCTCGATTTTTCCTTGCATCACCAGTTGGAGGATTCTATACTTCTCATTCCTCATCACATGAGCAAAGTATTGTAATTTGCGGACCTTAATCTTGTGCAAGATCTCCGTCTGTTTACCAATTCTTTCCAACACTTCCGTATTTCTTACTCTTTCTCTCCATGAGATCCTCAATATCCGTCTATATACCCATAATTCGAAGGCTTCCAGCTTGTTACTCAGGACCTTTGTCAACGTCCATCCCTCCAAACCATAAAGGAGAACAGAGAACACATAACACTGCGCCATTCGAATTCTAATTTTAAGGTTGATTTTAATGTTACTATAATTTGTTTTAATGTTACTTAGTTTTAATACTCTATTATTTCTTCCCTTGAAAATGCCTTGAAATGACCATATAGAAACGCATTCGGTTTACTAATTTTATAAATTGTTTTTGAAAATAAACTGACTACATTAGTTTTGAATGAATAGAAAGTAAAACTATGTTATACTTTCTATTCCCCCCCAAATAGTGTTAAGAGAATAGAAATAGTTAAATCAAATAATATTACTAATTACAAAATCTGGTATAAAATAGCTACTCACGCGACTATCTTTTGCCTATGTAAAAACGAACCGAATAAATTTTTTTTTTTTTTTGGTTTAACGTCCGACTGTTGTGCAATTGCTGCTAATGCAGACGGTGAATGATGAAATGATATTTTGTAACGTATGAAAAAATGCCATGCCTGAATGGGGAACCGAATAAATGAGCAGTGTATAAAAAATAATTTTTAATTTAAAAAAAATTTTTATTATTTTGTACATTTACCAAATGCCCATAACAGGGAGGTGGAGTATTAAATTATTTGCACTCAATCTGCTGGTTTCAAGGCTACAAAAATAGTTCTTTAATTTATTACATGCTCAGCCAATTATATAAGTGAAGCATTTAACAACAGAAGAGATAGAAGTGTTAAAGACTCTAGTCACAGTTATCTCGTCTGAGAAAAATGAATTTCACCATTATACAGCCCCTGTCTAACTTGAGTAAAACCTACAACTTTTGTTTCAAACATTTTTTTGTATTAGTCATTTTCTCAATTTTTTCATCAAAATTTGTAAGAAAATAGGATTTCATAAATTTCGGCTTTAGTAGGGCCTATGCATTTAACGATAAAAGTGTATACTAAAAGTTACAGGAACCACTTGCGGATCAAATAAGAAAAGAGAAGAAAAAAATTCGGACATATCATGCGGATAAATCCTTCTAGAATTTCCAGACAGATCATTGAATACTTTTTAAGTAAAAAATTCCAACCGCACTGGCGAAATTAAACAAGACCTAGAACAACTTCAGATTTTACTTGAAGAGTTAAAAAGCAAGACAAAAAAATTATTATAAACTGAAAAGCACGAGACTCCAGCGAAAGAAACCAACCAAACATCAAAAAGGGTTGTATTCTGAGAAAGAACAGAAAAGAAGATCTAACACAATAAAGAAATTATTGGGAGAGAATCAAGAATAAGAACATCAAGAAAATGGATAAGATTCATAAGACAAAATTAAAGATTTTCCAAACTTGAAGAACTTATGTAGTCGTATGAGGCTTTTAAATAAAAAAAGTTATAGGAAATTAAAAAATCTACAACTTTTATTTCAAGCATTTTCTTCTATATAGCCTAGTTACTGCCCATAACAGAAAGGTGGTGTCAAATTATTTACACTCAATCTGTCTGTAGCAGGGCTAAAATAAATATTTCTGTTTCTTATCACATGGTCAGCCAATAAAATGACTGAATCATTTAAGAATAGAAGAGGTAGAGAGGTAAAAGACACTAATCAAAGTTATCTCTTCTGAAAGTAATACAGCCAGACCCTGTGGTGAATGAAGTGAAGGTGTCATTTGCAGAGTGGAAATTATGTGCTTTTCAGAGAGCCCGGCATGCTGATAAGCATACTTTTCCACTCAATGAGGAAGGCAAAGGTAAACGACCTCACTCCTCGTTTTACTCAGTAAAACCTCTACAGGTTCAAACCAGCTTTTTGGCTGCTGACCTAAACAACAAAAAGTCTAGTTAAGCGTCAATTTGTGATTTTCCGTTGTTTAGGTGATCAGCCGAAAGGGTGGTTTGATTCTCTAGGAGGTTTACTAAGTAAAACGAGAAGTGAGGTGGTTTACTAATGCCTTCTTCACTGAGTAGAAAAGTATGCTTATCAGCATGCCAGGCTATCTGAAAAGCACATATTTTTCACCGTGCAAATGACACCTTCACTTCCTTTACCACAGGGTTTGGCTGTATAAAGAAATTCATGGCATTCAGAGGAGATAACTGTGACTAGTAAGTTTAATATTACTTCTATTCTTTTCTTCTATTCTTAGATGCTTCAGTCATGTGACTGGGTGACCATGTGATAAGAAACAGAACTATCTTTTGAAATCCTAGAGCAAATAGATTTTTTTTATTATTTTTTAATTCCTAATATGTGTACGTTGCAATCTGTTCAATTTAGAACAATACGCACCCCAATGACCCAATGAGATGAGGATGATGTGTATGACGAGTAAATGAGGTATAGTCTTGTACAGACTCAGGCCAACCATTCGTGAGAGAGTATGGTTAATTGAACCACAACCATCAAAGTACACCGGTAACCACTGTCTAACATTCAAACCGGTATAACAGTAACTACCTTTACTAGGATTTGAACCAGGAAGTTTCGTCTCCGAAATCAGCTGATAAACAGCTGATTTTGGCGACGACTTTACCTCTAGACCAACTTATAGATTGAATGAAAATAATTTAACACTCCACCTGCCCGTTATGAGCAGAAAATTAAGTTATGTATTTCATTTTACATTTCTAATGATTAAAACTGCCCATAACAGACAGGTGGAGTGTCAAATTATTTACATTCAATCTCTTCGTTGCAGGGCTAAAATAAATAGTTCTGTTTCTTTTCACATAGTCAGCCAAGTAAATGACTGAATCGTTTAAGAACAGAAGAGATAGAGGTGTAAAAGACACTAGTCAGAGTTATCTTCTCTGAAAGTAATGAATTTCACTATACAGCCAGACTCTGTGGTGAATGAAGATAAGTTGTCATTTACAGAGTGGAAAATATGTGCTTTTCAGAGGGCCCGGCATGCTGATAAGCGTACTTTTCCATTCAGTGAGTTGTGGTAATGGTATACCACCTCACTCCTCGTTTTCCTTAGTAAAACCTCTAGAGCAGAGGTTCCCAAACTGTGTGCCGCGGCACACTGGTGTGCCGCGAGGCCGGCCAAGTGAGCCGCGGAACTCAAGGAAAATAAATTAAATTAAATTTAAATGGTCCAACAAAATAATGCCTAGCCGATGACTATAAGTAAGTATGTATAAGTATGATATAAGTATTTAGCTTAATCAATGGCGTATAAAGTAATAGGTGTGCCGCGGCTATTGGCTGTTTTTTACTTTCTCTTGCCTATATGAATATATAGGAAGGAAAGTATTGTTTTCATGTCGATTTTTCGAAATCGAGTTTTCACCGGATCTATACGTTTTCAGACCCCCTGAACCCAAAAAACATGTTTTTAGCGATTGGTCTGTGTGTGTGTCTGTGTGTGTGTGTGTGTGTGCGTGTGTGTCTGTGTGTGTGTGTGTGTGTGTGTGTGTGTGTGTGTGAACAGAATATCTCAAGAACGGAACATCGTACGAACTTGAAACTTGAAACTTAAGTTACATACCACTACCGGACGCGACACGAACATTTTCATCAAAATCGGTCAACCGGAAGTAGTAGTTTATTCGTATAATTTTTCACTTTTTTGCGATTTTCTCAAAAACTAGTCCTACGATTTTTTTAAAAATCGCCTGGTTTACTACATTTTTTATGCTCTACAAGATAGGGTAGGCGCCATGTTTGCTGAAATTCTGCGTAAGGCTGTTTTTACGTAAAAACATTTTCTTTTTAAGATTGCGGCTTTAATATGCATTTTAGCGCAAAACGTTATATAATAAAAGTTGTAGAGAATGTAAAATTCTATAACTTTTATTTCAAACATTTTTTTGTATAACGCTTAGTTTAGCGGTAATTTGCGATTTTCTGTTTTTTTTCTCACGAAAACGTGAGAAAAATCGATTTTTTTTAACATTTCGGTCTTAGTATGCATTTTACGACAAAAGTGTATATAATTAAATTTATAGAAAATTAAAAGATTTACAACTTTTGTTTAGAGCATTTTTCTCTACAGAGCCTAGTTTAGCGTGAAAGCGTGATTTTCCGTGTTTTTAAGCCAAACTGAGTTAGATTGTCATTTTGCGTCATTCACTCATGATTAAAAGAAGGTTATGTTTTTGAGGTTAGTTTTTGTTTATTTCTAATATTTTATTAATAAAGTTAGGTTTATTATTAATTATTTGCATTGGCAAGAGAAAGTTGTGTGAGTGTTTCACACCAGATTTTTTTTTGTAGTGTGCTGCGAGAAAAAAAAGTTTGGGAAACACTGCTCTAGAGGTTCAAACCAGCCTTTCGGCTGTTGACCTAAACAACAACAACAACAATGATTAAAAAGAAACCAATTATGTTTTTGAAAGAGACATTGGAAAGAGAAAATCGTGAGTGTTTCACACCCGATTTTTAATATTAATTGTAATAATAATGAATTTTGAATTAGTTGAGTCTTAAGCCTGTTTATGTTTACAGTTATCAAACATGATTACATAAGAATGCATGTTGTTTACTTGAGTTTCATAAAAGTATTTATTTCAAAGTTAACTTGTATTGTTTTCTCTATTATTATGAAAATCATAAAACCACAGGCTTTTAAAAGAAATAAAAATATTATATATATATGTTATAACCTGGATCTTATTATACATTAAGAAATTGAGCGATACAGACAAGCGGGTGATACAAACACAATTTATTCAAAGTTTTCATTCTTTTTTATATTTTAAAAGTAAGCTTTAAGTTGACCCCAAATTTTTACTTTCTATTGCCGTAAGGGAAGGAAAGTAAAGGGTGATTCAAAAAGAGCGCCGGTTTTTAAACGGCTGGAAAATTTTTGTTTATCGGTTGGCAACATTGTTTGACCTCATTTCTATTTTGGAGAACATTCCGATTGACGATTCAGTTGTAGTTTCTCTTGTATGCACAGCGAGTGACAGTTTGGTGCGGCTTTTGGTCGGGCGGTGTCATCGGCCCTTACTTTTTTGAAAATCAAGAAGGGCAAGCCGTGACAGTAAATGGAGACCGATACCGTACGATGATTAGGGAGTTTTTGTGCCGTCATTTGGATGGAATGGAAATTGACGAGTTGTGGTTTCAGCAGGATGGTGCCACCTGTCACGCTGCACGAGAAACAATGTTGTTGCTCCGTGAACGGTTCCAGGATCGCATCATTTCTCGTAATTCCGACCATCAATGGCTACCAAGGTCGTGTGACTTGACGCCTTGTGACTTTCCTCTTTGGGGTCATCTGAAGTCATTGGTGTATTCCAATAAACCCCGAAACATCAATGACTTGAAGGAGGAAATTCGACGGGTTATCGGGCAAATGGAAGTCGAAACTTGTCGTGCAGTAATATCCAATTTCATGGACAGAGTTGATGCGTGCCAGCGCAGTAGAAGAGGACACATGCATGACATCATTTTTCATACATAAAATCGGAAGGAAAGATGAACTTGTTGATGTATTTATTTTCAGTTTTTCAATAAAATAAATCTCTTAATTTGATATATCAAAACCGGCGCTCTTTTTGAATCACCCTATATTATTTGTATGTCAATTTTTCAAAATAAAGTTTTCATCGGTTCATAACACACGAAACACACTTTTTTAGGCTCATTGAACTCAAAAACATGTTTTCAGCGGTTGGTCTGTAAGTGTCGGTGTATGAATAAAATATCTCAACATCGAAATATCGCAGTATTGAAACTCAAAGCTTAAGTTAGGTATTATTAAGAAATAGGACACCAACTTTTTTCTTTTTCCACCTCCCGCAGCATCTACCATTATTTAAATATATTTTTTTTAGCTCTTATTTGTTATCGAGAACTGTACGTACGTTATTGACAACTACCCAATTTGATCGCTGCTTTTCGCGGTATTTTTTTTTGAAGTGGATTAGACATAGTTTGAACAGGGACCCCCAGTAGAGTTTGTTCATGGATGGCTGTCATCTGGTCACCATACAAAGTCGCTTGCCCAACCGGTGTTACTTAACAAATAATAGCGACTTTCTACCAGCTGACTGACTAGGCTGGCCCGAAGGTCATTTAAATATTTTTAAAAAATTTACCGAATAACTGGTCAATCGCTGTTCCATAATATTAATGAATTTGTATTTTTTTTTTTTTACTGAATAAAATGATTTTTTGAAATTGCCGAATTAATGAGCGGTTACGGAGTTAAGAGGGGTTCAGAATTTTACTAATAACTCAAAATTTAAATTCGCTATAAATCTGAAACTTTGTACGTACAATATCAACATACAATTTTATATTCCAGGGAAATCTCAAATAAATTATTTGAGCGGTGTTTGAGTTATAAGCTTCTAAATGTATCCGATCTGTTGCAGCAACAAAAAAACTGGCTCTTTTTTTTTCTTCTCATCCTGATATCGCAATATTAAAAAAGGCTAAAAATATGAAACTGACATGTAACAACGCAGATTGAAATTAGCTAAATTTTGGTGTATCATATAGTATGTAAAAATTGAACAAGCGGTTTTGAAGAAACAAGACTCCAAACTCGGGTATCTAGAATAAAGAAATCGACAGTAGGTTAGGCTATGTTTTTCATTTTTCATTGTTTATTAATGATTACAGGTTATATTGTTTAAAGGCTACATTTGTATTCATTAGAGAAATTGGTGTATTTCACACTAGTTTTTTTTGTTATGCACATTATTTTTCAAATAATCCAAACATTACGTAATTCGAACAGATCCCCGTCAAAATTAGTTCTGATTAGCGAGGTTGTTGTGAAAGTGAATCATTAAATAAGGTTTTTTAAATTTTTTTTTAGATCTACCAAATAAATCTGCTACTGAAACCTTGTTGACATGATAATTTATTTGTATAAATCAACAAGTAGTAATATTATTAAAGTTTTTATTAATAAAAGATATTTCAGGTTAGAATTTTCTCCAAAAAGCAACTTATTTATGTAAGGAAATAATTCATACTGTGTTTAAAGTTGGCCAACTTTTCTGCCAATGTGTGTGTGTGTGTGTGTGTGTGTGTGTGTGTGTTGGCTCCCTATGTTTCCTTGTAAAGGGTAGGGATACAGGAATATGCGCTTTACAAAGTACGGGCGCGCGCTATTAGATCAGTATTCGGTTGAATTCAGTCGCATTGGTGCGCGTCGTGACGCGAACATGGATTTAGACGCTGTGCTTCCTGAAGTCGGGGAATTCGGTGTTTACCAGCAGTTGTTACTTTATCTCGTATTGTTACCATGCGTATTGCCATGCGGGTTTCATGCGTACAATCAGTTATTCATGGCCGCAAGGCCTGACCATTGGTGTCGAGTGCCACATTTAGAAATCTTAGATCCAGCTCTTGCAAGAAATTTAAGGTAACTTTTTCAACTTAAAATAACTTTTCTGGATGTTATATATAAATCATTAAAACTTATATTTAATTAAGTTATGATATAAGTCACCCTTACAAATATTTTTTTTCTCTTTATTTCTTTATTTACAACTATAAAATTTTACAACAAGCAAATGTGATGATTATGATAATAATGTAAATGACATGATAGGCATGAGAGGGGTAGGGCCCCCATTGGTGCCTCCCCAAGAGTAAAATTTTTGTATCAAATTAGCAGGTCTCTACTCCAGCGTCTTTTAAGGTGTCTAGGAGGATTATCAGGTAAATGGAAGGTGGAAAGTAACCCACCAGTGGGTTCTCGTGTTTGTGTGACTTGTCGTGAAAGCGTTTGTATAGGTATTCGATGGAATTTTGTACAATTGGTGTTTTCAAATGTTACAAATATAGACTATTTTTTTCTAATGAATTATTTTCTTTCATTAATGTGATTTTTTACGGTTATTTATACAGTAATTTTTTTTTAAATTTTTTTAAAGCCACTGAAACGAATCAAAATTGGAAATTTAAATAAATTTATTTATTCTAGTAAGATCATTATGGGTTTTATATTTAAGTATAAAAAATTTGTTTAATTTTGATAATGTTTATATAAATTAAGAATGTACTTTTCTAAGTTAAAAGGAAGTCATGAATAGAGAATTTTGAAAAAACCGTTGAACAGTAATAGTAAAATATTGTAATAATAGAAGTAAAATCATTATTTTAATAAATACAAAAAAAGTCATCAAGATGTTAGAATTAAGTAGATTTGTACGTGTCATGAGTAGACAGCCGTTGAGTCGGTTAACGTACAAAGTTGATTTCAATTCTTCGAAAACACCTTACTAAATTTGAAATGGGAGGTTAAGATTGGACAGTACACATACGACGTGATTAAAAACAGTCGAGGGCAAATTAGACGCTTAAGTTTTGAACAGTTGGAAACTAGGGAGAAATATTCGTACTACATCTTGAGAAGTTCGGATGTATTTTCAGGTAACGGGAAAATATTATAAGTTGAAAGTTCGAAGGTGTCTCTCTATAAATAATAGTCTAATTATGTGAAAAATAATAGTAAAGTATTAACTTTTCAGAAAAAAAATTTCAGATAATAATAATTTTTATAAGATAAAATATGTGAATATATTTAATACTTTAACATATCATTAATTAAAATAATTTGCGAGCATAAATTATAAATCGTCTCGATGTCGATTTCTTCAAGTACCAGACTCCGCAATATCATCAACTACCCCAAAGCATATAAATATTGCTTAGGGTTGATTACCATCCTTCGTCTTCTAACGGGTTTAAAATTTCATAAGGAACTAAAAAAATAAATAGCAAAAACAGGTAGAGAGAAAATAGCAAAAATGGTTACCAATATTCATATGTAGATGTAGACTAACTTAAGAGACAAGAGGAAAATAAAATAGTATATTTTTTTAATATTTATTAGTTTATTTTTAATGTAATAATAAAATTTTAGGTTGTATTAAATTATCTTTATTTTATTAAAAATAGTGAAAGTTTAATAATTATTAAAATGTAATGTATCATAATTGATATAATCGTAATCTTAGTAAATAGCAAAGTATTGGTTAATTTAGTTAGTTAAGTTAGTGTAGTTAGTAAATATAGGACCTACCGGGTTGGTCTAGAGGTAAAGTCGTCGCCGTGAGTCAGCTGTTTAACAGCTGATTTTGGTGACGAAGGTTCCTGGTTCAAATCCTAGTAAAGGTAGTTACTTTTATACGGATTTGAATACTAGACAGTGGTTACCGGTGTACATTAATGGTTGGGGTTCAATTAACCATAATCTCTCAGGAATGGTCGACCTGGGTCTGTAGAAGACTACACCTCAGTTACACGTCATACACATCATTCTCATCTCATTGGGTCATGGGGTTGCTTATTGTTCTGAATTGAACAGATTTCAATGTACACATATTAGGAATTAAAAAAAAGTAAATATAGTAGGTTTTTAATGCTATTGCTAATATAGTTAATACTTTAGTTTTTTTATGTTTATTTAAAAGTTTCCAACCCATTCATAGTAGCTGGTTGGATGGGATATTTTCCACCACCTCTAGCGTAATAGGATAGGAGTTTAGTGTCAGAAATTCTGTATTGTCGTAATTCATTTTTTATGTAATGTGTAATATTATTGAAATAAATAAATTATTATTATTATACTTCGCTTCAATGAAAGGTTTGCCCCTCAGACTACAAAAATAAAAATGAACAGGTATCTACTGTCTATATAACATGGTATCCTCCGGCAGTGAACAGCAATAAATACGGATTGTTAAACCATTCCAGAAAACATATCTTACTTTTTTTTAAGTAACTGAAATTTACCTGAAATTATGTATTAGCCTATTATAAAACAAAGTATTTCACATGTTTTTTGTTCTATAAAATATTTAGAAAAACACCGTATTAATTAGATAATTGTATAATTTTAGTAAAAGTTTTGTGTTTGAAGAAAAAAGTGTATTTTTTCAAATACATTCTCATTGTTCAACAACCATTTCACGAATTTACATATAATATTTGGCAGGTTTATTCTATAAAAATAAAATTTTAGTAGGCCGTAATACATTACTTTATTTATTATACTATGCATTTTACGACAAAAGTATATATATATATGTAATTAAAGTTAGACCTATCCTATAAAATTTAAAAAAAACTTCAACTTTTATTTCAAGCTTTTTTTCTACAGCGCTCCTGTTACCGTTATTAGTGATTTTTTCGTATTTTGTACATTAATAATAATAATTATAAAACTTTATTTATTTCCATATTTTTTACAATATTAACCCATACAAATTCTTTCCAAAAGCTAGAACAATTAACTTATTGTACTGGCTATGGTAATAATTGTTGGATGGTATACATCTGTAACTATTTCAGAGATAACTCTTGACTAATGCATTTTATACGACTCCCTCTTCTCCTCTTAAATGCTTCAGTCATATAGGGTGATTCAAAAAGAGCGCCGGTTTTGATATATCAAATTAAGAGATTTATTTGAATGAAAAACTGAAAATAAATACATCAACAAGTTCATCTTACCTTCCGATTTCATGTATGAAAAATGATGTCATGCATGTGTCCTCCTCTACTGCGCTGGCACGCATCAACTCTGTCCATGAAATTGGATATTACTGCACGACAAGTTTCGACTTCCATTTGCCCGATAACCCGTCGAATTTCCTCCTTCAAGTCATTGATGTTTCGGGGTTTATTGGCATACACCAATGACTTCAGATGATCCCAAAGATGAAAGTCACAAGGCGTCAAGTCACACGACCTTGGTGGCCATTGATGGTCGGAATTACGAGAAATGATGCGATCCTGGAACCGTTCACGGAGCAACAACATTGTTTCTCGTGCAGCAACTGAATTTTATACGGGTGATATTGGAGATCGTACCGAAGAATTCTCCGTACAGAAGAACATCGTAAACCCAATTGTTGAGAACGGCGACGTATTGATTTTGCTGGGCTAACAGCCACACTGTCACGAACCAACGCAACGTTCTGCTCAGTTCGGCCAGAACGACGACGTCCAGAACTTTTAAGGTCGACTGTTGAACCCGTCTCAAAAAACTTTTTCATGAGCCTGCGAACTGTTGATTCATTCGGTGCTTCATTACGTCCTAGAGTACCGCGAAGTCGCCTGACAGTAGCCGCATAACTCTCTCCACTCTGGTAAAATGTTTTGACGATTAACACTCGTTGTGCAATAGTAACCTTCTCCATGGTTAGACACAGACTGCGATAGTACTACACTGCGAACAAGAGAAACTACAACTGAATCGTCAATCGGAATGTTCTCCGAAACAGAAATGAGGTCTAACAATGTTGCCAACCGATAAACAAAAATTTACCAGCCGTTTAAAAACCGGCGCTCTTTTTGAATCACCCGTTATAAATGGGTAGCCATGTGATATGAGCGAGAGAGAGAGAACTATTTTTGTAGCCCTGGAACTAGCGAATCGAGTGCAAATAATTTAACACTCCACCTGCCAGTTATGGGTAATAATATTATAATAATATTTCTTTTCTTTTTTAAAGCCATATAGGACTACATAAGTTCATCAAACTAAAAAAAAACTCATTTCAATTTTTGCGGTTCAATTTTTCAATTTTTGGAGTCCTTTCCTGATGTTTCCTTCCTTGAACTTTCTCCAGTATTCCTTCAATTTATCCGATCTTCTCTGCCGTTCCTTGTCAGAATACACAACTTTCTGTCGTTTCGTCGGTTTCTGCTGGTCAAGTCTTGTGGTCTTCAGCCTGTGGTAATTTCCGGATTTTGTTTTGAGGTCCTCAAGTGAGATTTGGAGTCCGTTCATGTCCTCCTTAATTTCCCTGTTCCAGTGGGGCTGAGTTTTTCTGTTTAGGAAAAAGTTGATGATTTGTTTTGACATTCTGGAAGAGTGGATCTTTAAGAGATATCCAAAGAAGGAAATTCTTTTTTTCCTCATCTGGTCTGCTAGAGGTTCTGTATTTCTGTATACTTCTTCTTTCGAGACGGGATGTCTCGAATGCTATGTGGGAGTTATCATACACATCAACTTAATTGATAAAGTATTAAACAAGTAAAATAACTCTCTACCGCGTTAAAATAGTTAAATGAAATACTAAACTACATTTTAAATACTATAAAAATCGATCGTTACAGATATAATATTTAAAAGTAAAATCTTTGAAAAAAAAACAATATCGATTTTCCACCCTTAATATTTCTACCCTTAAAATAAAAAGTCGTGTTAGTGTTTCACACCATATTTTTGTGAAGTAAACTAAGTAGGTATTCCCGAGGAATGCTATGTGGGAGTTTCATACCCATCAACTTAATTGATAAAGTATTAAACAAATAAAATACCAGTTAAATGAAATACTAAACCACATTTTAAATACTTTAAAAATCGGATCGTTACAGAATATAATATTTAAAAGTAAAATCTGTGAAAAAAAAACAATATCAATTTTCCATTTCAATTTAATTCAGAAAAACGGAGTTTAGTTTTCCCTAATGAATTCATTGTGGTACACCTGGTGCAATACGTAACCAGCACAGCGGTCCAGAAAAATTCTATCGTCCTTTCAGATATTAATTCATATTTTATGGTTTCTCAGGTGTTTCTAGCAATAAATTTACTTGATCTAAAATCTTCTATTTTATGAATCTTAAATTTTTCCTGGAAAGATTTGTGACGGGATTCTTTGTAATCGAAAAAAATAGAATGAGTCTTTTTAAATTACAATTTCAATGGCTTATTAAAAAATAGAGGTTATTAGTCGTTATTATTGATTAATTATGATTAATTTTTATGTACCCCCCGTCTAATTCAAAAAGTAAATTGTTATTTTATGAAACACAAGTACAGTTCGATTATAAGTACAATGATGCGCCTAGGTAACAAGTTTTAAACTTCTGATCAGCATGATATAAATGGCAATTTCTAATTACCATCTATCTATCTGATAGATGGCAATTTCTAATTACCATCTATCTATCTGATAGATGGTAATTAGAAATTAATTAAAAATTTTAAGTATTTAGAAATTTTTCGGATATCCATCCATCACATCCAGATGTTAGAAACTACAATAGATAGCAATAATGGTTTTCGAATTCGTAATGAACACAAAAAGTTAGTGAATCGTATTTTTGAAGTTTTTGTTTTTACCGGAAGTGGCCCAAAACGGAAAGTCAAGAAATCAATTTTGGAATTTAGAAACAAAAAAATAGTGTCATTCAATCCCTCTTAAAGAGTGGATACAAAATTCATTGGGTTTAAAGTTCCGGTTTTTACCGGAAGTGGCTCAATACCGGAAGTCAAGAAATCAAAGTCGGAATTTGGAAACAAAAAATGTGTCATTCAATTCCTCTTAAAGAGTGGATACAAAAATCATTGGGTTTAAAGTTCCGGTTTTTACCGGAATTGGTCCAATACCGGAAGTCAAGAAATCAATTTTGGAATTTGGAAACAAAAAATGGTGTCATACAATTCCTCTTAAAGAGTGGATACAAAAATCATTGAGTTTAAAATTCCGGTTTTTACCGGAAGTGACCCAATACTGGAAGTCAAATAATCAAAGTCGGAATTTGGAAATAAAATTAGTGTCACGATTTCTAGGAAGGGTAACCCTGAGTTAAGTGAACACGTAAAATGATTTCTCGAGCCAGCAGCTTTTCATTAGTAAAAATTCCACCAGCTACAGTATTAAGCGCTTCGACTCATGAAAGCAATTTTCTCCTAAAATTTCAATATGGTGTTAAAAATATGATAAACTAGTGTTTGAATACTATATTTTGCAGTATTATTGGTTTCGCAGGCATTTCATTATACAGGTGGACCACGTACAAAATTATGGAAGAACGGTTATTAACTAAAAAAAATTAAAGTAAATTATTTGCTAACATAAACGCAAGGAATCCATGAAAAATAAAACCGTTCCCGTTCAAATACAGGTTGTGCCGTAAATTGAGGGTCATGTATATTTTCAAATGTAAACAGTTCTTGTGCATTATACCGGATAACACTTTCAACAATTCAACCATTGACTGTACGACTACAAAGGCGCTAACTTTTTTATAACTGCGGTCTTATAGTATCACAAACATTCAAGATCTTTCGCCACTATTCTGGCACTTTAATCGCAGAAAAAATCAAATAAAAATACATTTTTCTACTACATTCTATTTTTACTTTCTCTTGCCTATATGAATATATAGGAAGGAAAGTTATTGTTTTCATGTCGATTTTAAGAAATCGAGTTTTCACCGGATCTATTCGTTTTCTGACCCCCTGAACCCAAAAAACATGTTTTTAGCGATTGGTGTGTGTGTGTGTGTGCACAAAATATCTCAAGAACGGAGCATCGTACGAACTTAAAACTTAAGTTACATACCACTACCGAACCCGACACAAACATTTTCATCAAAATCGGTCAACCGGAAGTAGTAATTTATTCGTATAATTTTTCAATTTTTTGCGATTTTCTCAAAAACTGGTACTATGATTTTTTTTAAAAATCGCCTAATTTACTCAGTTTTTTATTCTCTACAAGATAGGGTAGGCACCATGTTTGCTGAAATTCTTGGTGAGAGTGTTTTTACGTAAAAAATTGTTTTTTTAAGATTACGGCTTTAATATGTATTATAGCGCAAAAATTTATATAATAAAAAATGTAGAGAATTTAAAATTCTAAAACTTTGATTTCAAACAATTTTTGTATAACGCTTAGTTTAGCGGTAATTAGCGATTTTCTGTTTTTTCTCACGGAAACGTGTGAAAAATCGATTTTTTTAAGATTTCGGCCGTAGTATTCATTTTATGACAAACGTTTTTATAATCAAATTTATAGAAAAAAAAATCTACAACTTTTATTTATAGGATTTTTCTCTACAGAGCCTAGTTGAGCGTGAACGAGTGATTTCCGTATTTTTAAGCCAAACTGAGGTTGATTTTCATTTTGTGTCTTTCATATATGATTAAAATTAAATTATGTTTATTGAGGTTAGGTTTTTATTTATTTCTAATGTTTTATTACTAATGTTAGGTTTATTGTTAATTATTTGCATTGGGAAGAGAAAGTCGTGTTAGTGTTTTACACCAGTTTTTTTAGAATTCCTTTTCAAAACACATCATTCTTTACAATTCAGTACCCTTGTTCAACAAATTCCACTTCATATAATACACAAATCTTACAATAAATAAACTATTTTGAAATAAACAAAATATTTTGAAATGAATAACCTATTCTGAAATAAAAACTATTTTCAAAAAAGTTTATTATTTTTAATAAGTTACTATTTTAAAGATTCCTAGGTAAAATAAACGTTAAAATCCTATTTCAAAACTATTCCTATTTAAATTAATATTGAATCTTGTTTTATTTACCTATCTTATTTTACCTGTTCTATTTGTAAACTTACCTACTAAAATCCTATTCCTATTATAAAATAGGTTCCTAGGTAAAGTTTAGTTATAGGTAGGCTAGGTATAGATTTCAAAATATTTTGCTTAGTTCAGAATATTTTGAATTAGTTAACCTATTTTAATAAAGGAACATATTTTAACACCTATTTTACCTAGGAACCTATTTTGCAATAGGAATCTATTTCGTTTCAACTATTTTTAAAAAGGAAACCTAGTCTGGAATTGGACATTATTTTAAAATAGGAAACTATTTTAAACCTATTTTAAAACTTTTTGGCATATGAAACCTGTTTTGAAATAGACAACCTATTTTAGAATTGGATATTATTTTAAAATAGGGAACTATTTTAAACATTTTTAAACTATTTTGCATATGAAACCTATTTTGAAATAGACAGCCTATTTAAGAATTGGAACTTATTTATAAATAAAAAACTATTTTCATTGAAATAGGAAACCTTGTTTTGGTAAATCAGTTACTCTGCAACAGGATTCCTATTCTTAAAAAATAAACTATTTTAAATAAATAACTATTCTGAAATAAACAATTTATTCATAAATTAATATTGTTATACTAATCTCGAACTCGAACTAAGTTACGATATTTTCATACTCATCACAGCTGTATAGGCTTACCTTTCTCGGTCAAGCTGAGCTTTGCAATGCCACAAAAAAGATCTCATATCAATTAATGTTAATTAACAAATAACGTACGTGTTGTATTGAATTATTTGCTTTCTCATGACTATATGAATATATAAGAAGGAAAGTATTGTTTTCATATCGTCTTTTCTAAATCGACTTTTCACCGGATCTACACGTTTTCAGACCTCCTGGATCCAAAAAACATGTTTTTAGCGATTGGTGTATGTGTGTGAATAGTAATATCTCACGAATGGAACATCTCTAAAAGATTTTTGTCAGTATTTTCAGCTTAAAAAGTCCACTTATCTTCGTTTAAGAATATTTTTACGTCTCACTCTATTCTATTTTTTACCTTAATGTCTTATATACAATACAATAATATCATAACAGATGATATACGTATTGTTACTACTTAATCTGTTATTGTTTATTACATCTGTAGCCAGCCTTTTTAATTTACCGAGTAAACGATTATATGCAGACCTAGCGCAATCAATTTGCAGGCCCTGAAAACCCTTATATAGACGAATTTTAATTGGAGGAGGAAGAGGAGAAGGAGGAGGTGGAGGAGGAGGAGGAGGATGAAGAAGGAGGAAGGAGGAGGAGGAGGAGGAGGAGGAGAAGGAGGTGAAGGATGAGGAGGAGGAAGAAGAAGAAGAAAAAGAAGAAGGAGGAGGAGGAAGAGAAGGAAGAGAAGATGAGGAAGAAAAAGAAGCAGCAGAAGAAGAAGAAGAAGGTGGAGGAGGAGGAGGTGGAGGAGAAAATTATTTACATTGTGAAGAAAGTCGTGTAAGTGTTTCACACTGGATTTTTAATTTATAGAGAAAAACCTGTGGTGAATGAAGTGAAGGTGTCATTTGCAGAGTGGAAAATACGTGCTTTTCAGAGGGCCCGGCATGCTGATAAGCATACTTTTCCATTCAGTGAGGAAGGCAATGGTAAACCACCATACTCCTCGTTTTACTTAGTAAAACCTCTACACAGGTTCAAACCAGCTTTTCGGCTGATGACCTAAACAACAGAGAAAAACATTGAAAATTATATAAATTGAAAAAATATATAAATACAAAGTATTTAGATAAGTTAATTAGGCTTTAAAATCTGTATTTAGCGTAATATAAGGAAGGCTAAAATGTATCTTTAATAAATTTCTTGGAAATTGCACTCTTGTAGAGAATTATAAATGTGTGTAGAGCTCAGTTAATCAGATGGTTTAAGTAAGATAAAAAAACACCGAGCAAATGTTGTAATACTTGTTTAGCTACTTTTATTTTTTTTAACTGAGATGAAAGTAAACGTGAAAAAGTGAAATAAAAGGAAAGAACGTAAAACAACCCCCAACATTACAACTTTGTATGTCATCTATCTGTTACTAGACTACCACGTAGAGGGTTCACTTCAGAATAAATTTTCCACACCTATAAAACACATTTTTTACTTTTTCTTCCCTTATATGAATATACTAGCATGCCCCAAACAGCTTCGCACGCGAAACATGTGTAATCAATGTTTTTAAAATAAATATGTAACAGAAAATATGCAGCTGTTTTATAGATCGCTGTATACTCCAACGTACATACACATACAAAACGTTTTGATAAATTCTCCCGTGTACGTCTCTCCCTAATCTTGATATGTATGTACAATTACGCTGTCTTCAACAATAGCACACACACACACACACACACACACACACACACACACACACACACACACACACACACACAAGGTTTTGATAATTTCCCCCCGCGTCTCTCACCATTATCAAACCCCTTTTTCTATTTCAACAGCAATACTATTCACATTTACACACACACATACATATTTATGAAAATCTTCATTAGGGCCCTATGGGGTTATTTTTTTGAACATTTAGAAATAAAATGTTGCTGTGAATATAAATACGAAAATGCTGACAAAATTTCATGAAAATCCGTTCAGTACAAAAAAACGCTTTGTCTTTATTATACTTGTACAGATAGAGAATGGAAGTATTGTTTTTATGTCGATGTTTTGAATTCGAGTTTTCATGGGATATACACTTTTTAGCCCATATGAACCCAAACAGACTCCACCTCATTTATACGTCATACTTTTCATACTTTTCATACTTGTACAGATAGAGAATGGAAGTATTGCTTTTATATCGATGTTTTGAATTCGAGTTTTCATGGGATATACACTTTTTAGCCCATATGAACCCAAACAGACTCCACCTCATTTATACGTCATACTTTTCATCCTCATCTCATTGGATGATGGGGTTGTTTATTATTATTATTAAATTGAACAGATTCCAACGTGCACACATTGCGGATTAAAATAAAAAATTATAAAATATTAATTTATTACCTTTTATCGTAGTATTTAATATCTATTTAGATTCCAGTGGCAGAAAAGATTTTCGTTTTAATTAAAAATATAAAAGGTCGTTTAATTCACTTTAAAACAATTGATTAGCCCGACCAAAAACAATTGCCGGTCGCATTGGCGCAGTTGGTAACGTGCTCGCCTCTCATCATGCGGCCCTGGGTTCAAATCCCACTTAGGCAGGGCATATTTTCATACGTTACAAAAAAAATCATTTCATCCTCATTACACACAGTTACACCTCAACGTCGTCGCTAATGATCTTGATGTTGATGCGACGTTAAATAAATAAATAATAAAAAAAAAACAATTGAAAGTTGGGGTTACAATTGAAACCAATTTTGGGTTTCAATTAGTGCATAAGTGTTATGTACCTGGACTTTTAAAATTTTAAAAATTAAAATTAATTTAACATATAAATCTATACTTAATTATATTGTTATGCTTTTAATTACTTACAATGGAAACAGAAAGTCTTGTGAGTGTTTCACGCCAGATTTGTTTGCAACGGTCTACAAACTTATTTAAAGGTACTTCAGTTGTTTTAGCGTTGTGACCACTTGGGATCACGTTTACAAAGTTTATACTTATTTCTTTTCTAAAACTCGCTCTGTTGTTTCTCCCTTTAATTTGTTCTTTTTTTCATTCATTGTTTCTTTTTTCACAAGAAATCATCATTTGTTTCCGTGAAGTTTCGACTGTCTATGATTAGCTCTTTTATAATACTCAATATTTTTTAAATGCCTTTCAAATTTATTCAACCGGTTTATTTCAGTATGCTACTTCTAAAAAATTAATAATTTTCTTCAATAAGATTTGAAACTGTCTATAACTATTCTGCACCTTAAAAAGCTTCTGGTAGAACTAAAATTTTATTATTTTTTAATTTTGAATTTGTAGTTAGGCCTGTAAATTTTTACTTTCTCTTCCCTTGTATGGAATGTTATTTAGATCATCAGCTGAAAGGCTGGTTTGAACCACTAGAGGCTTTACTAAAAAAACAAGGAGTAGGTGGTTTATTTATTGTTTTTATGACGATTTTTTCAATTGAGTTCTCACCGGAAATACACATCTTCAGACCCTTAGAACCCTAAAAACATGTATGTGTACAAAATATTTAAACAGACAATCGTAGGATGTTGAAAGTTATAACTAATGTAGGTACAATAAGGACACCTAACACGAAAATTTGTCAAAAATCAGTCAACCGGAAGTACTAGTTTATTCGAGCAAATTTTAATAACTATATTTAAAGTTTTCTCAGAAACGGCTACTATTCATTTTTTTATAAATCAGCTCAGCTGTAACATTTTTTGTGCTCTACATGAAAGAGTAAACCCACCGGGTTGGTCTAGAGGTAAAGTCGTCGCCAAAATCAGCTGTTTAACAGCTGATTTTCTCAGACGATGGTTTCTGGTTCAAATCCTAGTAAAGGTAGTTACTTTTATACGGATTTGAATACTAGACAGTGGCTGCCGGTGTACTTTGATGGTTGGGGTTCAATTAACCATACTCTCTCGGGAGTGGTCGACCTGGGTCAGTACAAGACACTACACCTCATTTACACGTCATACACATCATCCTCATCTCATTGGGTCATGGGGTTGCTTATTGTTCTCAATTGAACAGATTGTAACGTACACATATTAAGAGTAAAAAAAAAAAAAAAAAAAAAAACATGAAAGAGTAAGCAGGATATCTACTGAAATTAGTGAGGGTTGTACTCTCGTGGTAATTTAAAAAAAAATTACGGCCTTAATATGCATTTTACAACAAAAGCGTATATATCCTAATCAAAGTTATAGAAAATTAAGAAACCTATAATTTGTTTTTTTCAAGAATGTTTTTCTACAGCACCTAGTTTGGTGTCAATGTTTTATTTCTTGTACTATGCTGATTAAAATTAGGCTAGTAAACAAACTGTTGTTTTTAAGTTTGTGCCGTTAGTATGGACTTTAAGGCAAAAGTACAGTAGGGTATTTTTATCATTAAAGTTATAGAAAATTAAAAGCCTACAACCTACATTTAAAGCATTTTTTTACTTTAGAGATCTCAGTTCAGCGTCAATTAGTGATTTCCCGTATTTTAAAAACCTTCAGAGGTTGATTTTCAGTTAACGTCATTCACTCATGATTAAAATTAGACTGTTTTTAATTTTACATTGTTACTCATGACTAACCATAATTTTTATTTTTATTATTTACATTAGCGAATGACACTCGTGTAAGTGTATCACGCCAGACTTCTTTTAGTTTTATTTAATCATTATCAAATGTAATCGTCCTCGATAATTACTATCATAATTATTTTCAGCCAATAATACAGCCAACAAACAGCCTTTAGCCAATAAACAGGGGAACATAGTTAACGATGTTGTTGTTGTTTAGGTCATCAGCCGAAAGGCTGGTTTGAACCTGTAGAAGTTTTACTAAGTAAAACGAGGAGTGAGGTGGTTTACCATTACCACAACTCACTGAATGGAAAAGCGCGCTTATCAGCATGCCGGGCCCTCTGAAAAACACATATTTTTCACTCTGAAAATGACACCTTTACTTCATTGACCACAGGGTCTGGCTGTATAATGAAATTCATTACTTTCAGAGGAGATAACTCTGATTAGTGTCGTTTACACCTCTACCTCTTCTGTTCTTAAATGATTCAGTCATTTAATTGGCTGACCACGTGATAAGAAACAGAACTATTTATTTTAGCCCTACAACGGACAGATTGAGTGTAAATAATTTGACACTCCACCTGTCTATTATGGGCATAGTTAACGATATCAACGAAAATAAGAAAAGTCAGGGCCCTAAACTGATTCACTGTGTGACTACCCTTTAATTTGTAAAAAACCAGATTAACATTAAATTTTCTTTACATTTAGTGTGAGTTTTGGTTGATTAATAAAGTGTGTTATTAAAACCCGTAATTATTTTTTTGTACGACCATCATATCTTCTCGCTCTTTGGTATAATTGGTTATAAAATCGGGAAAATGGAGAAAATGTAATAATAGAGAACATCGGATCTTTTATATTTTATTGAAAATGTATTTTACAACATTCTATGGAGCGAAACCATCGTTTGATATTGCAGTAATGAATTAAATTGAATGGTATTGGAGAGCGTCAATATTATTTAGTAACAAATTCGTGAAAATGAACTACACCAGTCGACTGATTACAGTGCATCAGTTCTGGAATGAACTACCTCAGTTATTAAACTCATTCATTAACATTCGTATGTAGTGTATGTTGTATCTGTTACAGTTGTACCAACTTATACAAAATTAAACTAACTATCGGATATTTTATTATAGTCATACACAACAGCAATATTTTATAATTTTATTAAATTTAGCAAAATAAAATATCGAAAGGGGTCATAAAAACCGACTTGTTCGTCATACAAATAATGAGGCACTCGACAAATTCTCGACAATTCAAACAAAGTAAGAACGAATCGTCAGAAAACTTTCGCCTTGGTTTGATTTTAGAATAAAATCTGGTGTGAAACATTCACAAATGACTTTCTCATGTCATTATAAATAATAAAACATTATAAACTATGTTTAATTATTTTATTTTGTGCCTAAGAAGTAAAGAGGGTTAACTACATTTTTATGATTTTCAGGAGAGCCCGAAACGAAAAGTCTTGCCTTTTCATTATTGTAACAAAATTACCGTAGATATTAGAACTTGAAATTTACACCCAATATAGTTTCTGGCCTATAGATCTTTATTATTCCTCAATTTTATGAATTTTTAAACTCCCCTCACACCTTCTATAAGACTTAATACTCTATACCTCCTGTTTTTTTTTGTTGTTTTGATATTTTATATTTTAGTAATTCTAATGCAAGGTGAGTTTTTCAAACAAAAACAAAACTCTATTGAAATATTAATTTAATTAGTGGTAACACTATTTAAATTCAAAAGCAGAATGCTGTACTCAGCAAGGTTTAAAAAATTTCAGCTTGAGATCTGTTTAAAGGTAAACAGTAGACTATCATGTACAGTTAAGATTTAAAATTTTAAAATAATATGGTTATTACAACCTGTAAAAATTCAGGTAAGGCAGATGAGAATTAACACTGTATAATATTAAATAGAGGATTTTTTGATGATTTTAAAGGTAAATGTTAACACTATTAAAAAATTTTCTAATTGTAGTTAATAACCTTTGCGCCTCTATAGCACAGAATTATTATTAGCTATTTTAATCATGTGTGAATGACACAAAATGAAAATCAACCTCTGTTTCACTTAAAATACAGAAAATCACTAATTTAAGTTAAACCAGCAGAAAATACTTGTAAAAATATTTTAGTTTATTTCATTTCCTATTACTTTAATTATATACACTTTTGTCGTAAAATTAATACGAAGACCGCAATATTAAAATTCCCATATTTAGACCTGTTAATTTTTATGAACACAATACGAAAAATCACAAATCACAAATACAGAAAATTTTATGGCGCTGAAATAAAAGTTGTAGAAAATATATTAAAAATTAAAGCTGTAGTTTTTAAAATTTTTACAAATTTAATTTTAAAAATTTTGCCTTACACTGTGTTCGATTTCCGCGAAGGATACCTTGGAGTTTTAGACAATGAAAAATTACCCACGACGAATAATTATTGAATTTAATTAAATAGCAAATAAAGCGATTGTTTCCGAAGGACCAGATTGCGTTGATAAGATAGCTGGCAATCACAGCTAAACGATTGACTGATTGTAACTGGCAATTTAAGGCAATTAAGAACGACTGGCAAAATAAACAATAGAATGAATTAAAGGACATGAAAATTACAGGAAACGCACTTGTAAGTAACATAAAACACAACAAAATTCAGCACTTACCTTTGATTAAGCCTTGAAGAGTTTCACAATTGTCGATAACACGTGATTGATAGACTGAAAAGTCACTAAACATAATTTGCAAATTATAACAGTTAGAAATGCACAATACACAACTTAAAAAACGCACAATAAGAGTTCTCTTGTAGAGATCGAACGAAAGCATGTCCACGACAGACATACATCACCAAGAAAAGGCCATAGCACGCCACTAATGACCATAACGAAAAGTGCCTCGACTTATTGCCTTGCCTGTTGACTTAGAAGTGCGGAGATTGGGAAAGAAAGGAAGTAAAGAACGGTAGTAGGGAGAATGACGTATGCAATAAGGTCACAGGAACTATTTTATTTGGGAGATTTGAAATACTAAAGGAGCGGGAACCTGAGTACGCTATTGCCAGTATAAGTTGCCTTAACACACTGCATATTCAGGCCTCAATCTTAAAAACAAAATGTTTACAATAAGAGCTATGTAGTATAGTTACTCGAGTCACGAGTTTGCATTTGGTTTAAACGAGTGGTAAAGGGGGTAAAACGCCAGTGCGCATGCGCGATTCCTTTGCGGAAACTTTCGTAGGTTAATCAAAAAAAATGCGAGTTTTTGGTCCTACGATTTTTGGTCAAAATTTTTGATAAAAATGTTCGTGTCGCGTCCGGTAGTGGTGTGTAACTTAACTTTCAAGTTTCAAATTCATAAGATGTTCCGTTCTTGTGATATTCTGTATACACACACAAACCAATCGCTAAAAACCTGTTTTTTGGGTTTAGGGGTTCTGAAAACGTGTAGATCCAGTGAAAACTCGATTTCGAAAATTGACATGAAAACAATACTTTCCTTCCTATATATTCATATAGGCAAGAGAAAGTTAAAAAAGCTTAAAGGCTGATTTGAACCTCTAGATGCTTTACTAAGTAAAACTAGGAGTGAGTTTGTTTTCAATTGCCTTCCTCACTGAGTAAAGAATTATGCTTATCAGCATCCCAGGCCCTCTGAAATGCACATATTTTCCACTCTGCAAATGTCACCTTCACTTCAATCACTACAGCTGTATCTGTCTTTAGGTCATCAGCCGAAAGGCTTGTTTGAATCTAAAGAGGTTTTACTAAGTAAATCAAGGAGTGAGGTGGTTTACCATTGCCTTCCTCACTGAATGGAAAAGTAAGCTTGTCAGAATTCCGGGCCTTCTGAAAAGCACATATTTTCCACCCTGCAAATGGCACCTTCACTTCATTCGCCACAGGGACTGGCTGTATAATGAACAGCTGTATAATAAAAATAAAATCCATTGCTCTGAAAGGAGATAACTCTGACTAGTGTCTTTTGCTCCTCTACCTCTTTTGTTGTTAAATGCTTCAGCCATATAATTGGCTGACCATATGATAAGAAACAGAACTATTTCTTGTAGCCCTGTAACTAACAGGTTGATAGCAAATAATTTAACACTCCATATGCCTGTTATGGGCATAAAAAAGACATATATTAAAATGTTCTTACATTTATATTACACCCGGTAGTTGTTTTTTAAATACATTATGAACTTATAAATTATAATAATAAAGGGTGATTCAAAAAGAGCGCCGGTTTTTAAACGGCTGGTAAATTTTTGTTTATCAGTTGGCAACATTGTTTGACCTCATTTCTATTTCGGAGAACATTCCGATTGACGATTCAGTTGTAGTTTTTCTTGTTCGCAGTGTAGTACTCTCGCAGTCTGTGTCTAACCATGGAGAAGTTTACTATTGCACAACGAGTGTTAATCGTCAAAACATTTTACCAGAGTGGAGAGAGTTATGCGGCTACTGTCAGGCGACTTCGCGGTACTCTAGGACGTATGAAACACCGAATGAATCAACAGTTCGCAGGCTCATGAAAAAGTTTTTTGAGACGGGTTCAACAGTCGACCTTAAAAGTTCTGGACGTCGTCGTTCTGGCCAAACTGAGCAGAACGTTGCGTTGGTTCGTGACAGTGTGGCTGTTAGCCCAGCAAAATCAATACGTCACCGTTCTCAACAATTGGGTTTAAGATGTTCTTCTGTACGGAGAATTCTTCGGTACGATCTCCAATATCACCCGTATAAAATTCAGTTGACGCAACATTTAAAAGTGGCAGACCACCAGAAGAGACGACAGTTTGTTGACTGGGTATTGAGAAAACGGCAGGATGATGACACCTTCGCAAACAAAATCATTTTCAGTGATGAGGCGCACTTCCACTTAAACGGTTTTGTTAATAAACAGAACATCAATGACTTGAAGGAGGAAATTCGATGGGTTATCGGGCAAATGGAAGTCGAAAATTGTCGTGCAGTAATATCCAATTTCATGGACAGAGTTGATGCGTGCCAGCGCAGTAGAGGAGGACACATGCATGACATCATTTTTCATACATAAAATCGGAAGGAAAGATGAACTTGTTGATGTATTTATTTTCAGTTTTTCAATAAAATAAATCTCTTAATTTGATGTATCAAAACCGGCGCTCTTTTTGAATCACCTTATATTATTTATATTATTACAGCTGAATTTCACTTATTGAACCTGGTTAAACGGTAAAAGTAATAATGTACCGGGTGTCCCACAAAGAGGTTGCTTTTTTTGAATTAATATGCCGTTAATGTTATTCTTCTTCTTACTATCACGGATTAGGTGTAAGCCTGTTCCGAACTCACAAACTATACTGCACGTCTACAGAAACACGAGACATTCCAACCCGTACATTTCGACTACTGCCATCTTCTTCGAGGTCTTCCCACCTCCCTTCTTCCAACTGGAACACATTCCGTCACTTTTAGAGGTATTCTCTCCTCTGGCATCCGTTCAAAATGTTGCCTCCATTGATTCCAGTACTCCTCCACTTTTTCATTCAAACTAAATACACCCAACTCGGATCCAATTTCCTCGTTATGTATTAGATCCAGCCTCGAGCAGCCCTTCACCCTTCTTAAAAACCTCATTTCAGCTGCTTGGATCCTACTTAATTGGTGTTTTGTAACCACAAAACGCCAAGAAAGTAGGATCTAAGACTCACTTCCATAAAGAAGGACTGGGGCTGCCATTACCTTGTAGAACTTCATAATATGCCGTTAATAATAATATTAATTAATTATTAACTATTATTAATTATTAGTTATTAACGTTAATTAATATTTTTTAATATTAATATTTTCTACACAATTGAAACTTTACTATTATAATAAAAGATATGTAAAAAAGTACCCTCGAGTTTTATTTGCTTATGATTAATCAAAACAAAAAATGGCGGAATAAGAAAGTAATATCAAAAATGAACAATATTGTGGATAAAATCAAAGGGTATAACAATGTGGGTGGCTGTCAAGAAGGATGATGTTTTATCTTATGATATATCCCATCAGACAATCACTGCAGACAAATATCCATCAATTTTAACAGCTAATAACATATTTTCCCATCTTTCTTAGGCGGAGATGCCAGACGTTTTTTCCCAGCATGATCGAACTCCTCCACATTATGCTAATGTGGTCAAAGCGGTTTTAAACTAAAATCTTCCTAACCGTTGGATAGGTCGTGGCAGCTAATACTAAATCTATTGGAAGTAGGAAAATTACTCAATATAAAATTTCTTTTATAAATATTTTCTTCTTCGGGCTATAACAAGAGCACCATAGTTTGCAAGAAATGCAGAAATATAACACCATTGCAACCTTCCTGATGTTGCCATGTTTTGGACTTGTCTGAAAGAGTTTAAATGTATATAAAATTTTAGTGAAAAGTATTCCATATTGTAAAATGTAAATATCTTTATACATACTATTTTTCTCTTTTAACACATGAGTAATTGATATAATGAGGTACTCAGGGTTATAAGGCCTCGACTTGTGATTTGTACATTCAAAAGATTTGTTTATAGTTTATTTTTAAACTGATTGCAAATAATATTATTAAAAAAAAATAAAATAAATATTTACTATGTAGAACATATGTATTATAAACATGGTGGCAAAAAATATTCTGATCAAAATTTTAAAACTGAATTTGTATTTTTACAATAATATTATTTTGTTAGAATCTTGTGAGAAAATGACATCATTCCCCTCCTGGTAAGGTGACACTCATTGAACTAAAGGCACGAACTCTTATGGCCGATCCACCCCATACTCCCGGCCAAAAAGGAAAATGCGCGTCACCCGACTCGAAATTTGGAATGTGAAAATGTATATTCGTAACGCGCGCGAACGAATATACCCCGCTGGAGCTGCGTTAGTGGAAACGCGGCTGTGGAAGTACCAGTCAGAGCACCTCAATCCAATCGTACACCCTTATAGCAGGGCTATAAGGGTGCAGCTGCCATCCTTAACCAGTGCAGAGAAATGATGTCATCTTCTTCCTGCCAACATTCTAACCCACTTATTAAACGACGAAAAATATTCAATCTTGAAGAAAATAATTAATTTATCATTCCAGTAAGAGATGTTGATGAGTCCAGAATCAAAATGAAAATGTAGACTAATATTTAAGATATATTACCTTAGAAACGATTTTACGGTTTCAACTCACATTGTTGTTATTTTATTTATTGAGAAAAAATTATTTGTCGTGGTACTGTATGTTTTAAGCGTGTAGTAGTACCGCACAACTAAAGGGTATTGGTTTCTTTTAGTTGTCGTCTCTTAGTAATTCAATTTTTATGTTTAGAAATCATAAGATACCACCAAATGTGCCTCGTAATTAAAATTTTCAAAATTTCAGAATGGTTTTATTTACCGGAATATTGAATTCCGGGAAAAAAATTCCGGACAATCCGCCGGCCGCATTGCCGCAGTTGGTAACGTGCTCGCCTCTCATCAAGAGGTCCTGGGTTCGAATCTTACTCAGGCACGACATATTTTCATACGTTACAAAAAATCATTTCATCCTCCATTGTACAATAGTTACACCCCAACGTCGTCGCTAATGACCGTTGTAGTTGATGCGACGTTAAATAAATGAATTAAAAAAAAAGTTTTCGCCAGTTTTAAATCATAAACGAAGCGTTCCTGAATATATTTTTATAAGTACATTTTGTTCTTATTCGAAACTGTAGAATCAGATTCCGAGAGATTACGGTTCTATTTTAATACCTACGTAGCGTAGTGGTAACGAACTGGCTTACAACGTGGAGGTCCCTGGTTCGATTCCCAGCTACGGTCTTTAAATTTTCTCAAGTTAAACCCCATTGTCTCATAACCACCGTAGTCTGTAATAACCGAGCTGTTGATGCGACTTTATATAAACTAAAAAAAAAGAAAAAAATCCCTTTTTAAGATAATTTCTTAAAATAATTACAAAAACGTTTTTGTATGTGTTTAGAAACATTACGTAATTCTCTCAAAAATTTTAAAATTATAAATTTATTTATTATTATTAATCAGACATTAATAATCATATAATAATTTATCATAAGCAAATGAAACTCGAGATACGTTTTTGGTACTTTTAAGGTCTTGAGAGTGTGCGATACGTCCGGCATAATAAAATTCAAAAATAGCAACCTCTTCGTGAGACACCCGGTACAAATTTCCCTTAAAAGATTAACTGTAAATGTATTAATGAATACTTACTTAGTGTTATGAAGTATTACACAAATGTTGTATAATAACATGGAATAATTGGATTTGTTTGTAAAAGTTATGTTGTAAAATACAAGCAAAACACAGTTTCCACGTTTTCGCATCATTTTATTTTATCAAACTGTATTGCATGTTTTAGGTATTTGCATATTTAGTATTTGTGAAACCATGTTAATTTCATTACGGTTAAACTTAAAATCTGTTCGTTATTGTTGTAAAGTGTAGTCTACAAATTCAGATATTCTAAGTAACAGTAAATTGTTCACTGGATATTATTTAGAAAATTGAACTAAATTATATTTCTTGTTACTGAAATATTATATTGTTAAGGTCATCAGCAGAAGGGCTTGCTTGAACCTCTAGAAGTTTTACTAAGTAAAACGAGGAGTGAGATGGTTTACCGATGTCTTCCTCACCGAGTGGAAAAGTATACTCATCAACATGTCCATGGCCCTCTGAAAAGCGTCTACTGATGTGTAATGACGAGATGAACCCGGGACTCAGTATGGGCAATGCGCTGCTGCTAGCATAGTACAGTCACTTGAGTCACTTATTGAGTTTGCCCTTGTTTGCAACGAGGGGTAAAGGGGGGAAAGCCTCAGTGCGCATGCCCGACTGCTTTAATTTCAGTACGACAAATATAACAACTTATACTATATACCCAAAGCGTATACAGTATATTGCGGAACCTTTTGTAGGTTAATTGTTTGTTACAGAAATGTCGGTTTCTTGAAAACGTGGTCGAATTATTCAGTGTTGAACAAAATTTAATATGCAATGTAATAAAATGTTATGAAGTTGAAACTAAACAAAAATTCTTATCCGTCCCTCTTAACAAAAGCTGTGAGCGAGCGGCTAACTATTGTGATGTTTCTCTTTCCACAATTCGAAAAATAAAGAAGAAAATTAAGGACGTGAAGAAACTATTCTTTAACAGTTTTGTTGACACCGTTATCGGTAGATACTAGAGAGACTGACAATGAAAACACCGATGACAGCAATAGTAAAGAAGGCGATTCATTCGTTATTACAGTAAATCAAACATTTCAAATCATGTAATTAAGCTATAAGCAATATTACAAGTCATATTTATTTGTTATAAAGTTTATGAAGAAAACATTTTCTCGGAATAAACCACAGCTTACAAAATGTATCTAGAAACTGCACGGTAGTGAAATGTACGAGTAGTGTCCAGTGTTGAGATTGGCAGCACTGCAAATATTTCACTGCCCTTCTCACTGCCAAAACATACGCAAATGGCAATCTCATGACTTCAGTATATATACGTACATTTCTAAAAACATGCAACTGTGTAGTAAATATAATTTATTTTTTGCTTCTTCTTTACAACACTTATTAACATTTTAAAATAACATTCCGTTCCGCACTTGGAATTGTTTTCCGCTGCTTTCGAACGGTCGACATGATAAACTTATAATACAACGATAGATAACTAATTTATAACAACACTACACAATAATGAATAAAATGTGAAGAATTAAAATGAAAAGAAACGGAATGAGTTTTAACGAATTAAAATACTTTTATTTGTATAAATGTAGCCTAAAACGTAAAAACAGAATAGCAAAATCAAAACAATATTTCCTGTACCACTCGTCACGTAATAAAATAAGGACTGTGGATTCCAATGAACTAAGAGTGTAGTATGTTTTTAGGATTGTAATAGGGAAACTGGGCATGCGCAGTAGATTGTTCCCCTCTTACACTTCGTCTCAAACTAAGTTCATTTCCTGTCTAACCATCAGTACTTTCCACCTTGCAAATGACCCTTTCACATTCACCACAGAGTCTGGCTGTATAATAATGACATTCATTACTCTCAGAGGAGATAACTGTGACCAGTGTCTTTTACACTTGTACAGTATTGTGCGAATTAATGTGAACAAACAGAAATAATTTGTAAATATGATTTATTTAGGACAAAGATACATTTAGGTACACTTACATGAGATAATTTCCATTAACTAGTATTTAATTAATGTGTCCCCCTTTTACTTTTATGACTTCCTGGAGTCTTCTTAGCATGGAATCCACAAGTTTTTTGCAATTGTTTGTGATGGCTTCATCTCTAAACAAAACCTGAATCACTGCTTCCACCAGTTTTGTTTTTGTCGTACAGTCCAATTTTTGTAGCCTAGCCTTACATATTGCCCACAAATTTTCTATAGGATTAAGATCAGGTGAATTCCCAGGCCAATCAAGAAGGGTAATATTATTATCTGGCAAGGAGCCGAGTCTTGTTGAAAAATTGCGGTCCCTTCGGCCTGTACTTTATTAAGTTCTATAGCTAAGCGTTGCCCTAGCAATGCTTTGTATTTTTCACTATTCATCATACCTTCAATTGGAATAAGTGTGCCAGTACCTGAGTATGAAAAACAGCCCCAGAACATTTTTTTGGGGGGATGTTTGACTGTTTGGTTAAACAACTTATGAAAACTGAAATTTTGTCTCTGTTCACATTAATTCGCGCAATACTGTAGCTCTTGTATTGTATGCTTCAGCCATATGATTGGCTGAACATGTGCTAAGAGAGAGACCTCCATTTTGTAGCCCTGGAACTAGTACATCGAATGCAACCCACCTGCCTGTTATGCGCACACAGAGATAATATTAGACTATATCCAGGCAGAAAGGAACCAGAAGGGCAGTACACTGGTCTTTAATACAACAAGCAAAAATTTGGTGTGATAAACTCACACGACTTTCTCTTTCCTATTGGAAAGATCCTTTTTTATGTTTAAAGGATGACTAACAAAACGTATTTTCAATCATTAGTAAACAATGTAATATGAAAATTAACCTAATTTTAATCACGATTAAATGACACAAAACGAAAATAAGTCCTGTAGAACTTAAAAATGCGTAAAAGCACTAACTTACGCTAAATTAAGCTCCGTAGAAAATTTTTTTCTAAATTAGCATTGTAGATTTTTTATTGTCTATTACAATTAGATACACTGTGGTGGTTAAATGAATACTTAGCCCACAATCTTAAAAAATCCCGTATTATACCGATCTTGATAATAAAAATACAGGAAAGTAGCCTACTTATTAACGATAAATTATGCATTGCAGAAAAAAATGCTTGAAATAAAAGAAATTAATTGCTTGAATTTGGTTCGGTATATAACGTTTTCTCGGTTTATTCTGGGTTTCCTAACATCCTTTCTGACTTTTTAAAACACTTATCCGACACATTAGGTCTATTGTTTAATGTTTTAAAAATTAATTTCGTCAACCGGATTATTTTTTCTGAAACATTCATTTTTTGCTTGATAGGAGAGACAGAATAACGGTTCGAGTCAAAATTGGTACCTATCCGCATTTAATCGTTAATAATTTCCTTTTTGTTTTCTCCCGGCGATCTCCATGTTTTATGTTACCTAGGAAGTTTCTTGAAATTAGTGGACATCAGTTTAAAATAGAAATTTCCATGAAATTCTATTAAAATTAAATAAATATTACATTTCAGTAATTTATGAAAGATAATAAAAATGCGAATGATTTATTACAAAATATTGCAAACGGCCTACGAACGTAAATATATGTAATAAAATATAAATTAATGAATTATTTTCACATGAGATGAACGGATGAGTTAAATGAATAGTAGGATTGAAATAATTAATTAATTTCTCACAATGTATTACTATAAATATATATATATATATCATACATTATGGATACATAAATATGAAACTGGGAATGGGGATCTAGTAGGGTAGAGGGAATCTGAACGCGTTTTAATCAAGTGAATTAAATGACTTTCATATTAATTTATCAAAACCACCCACTGTTTTATTTCACGCGGATTATAAAATTCAATTTTTTGGCAAACTACAAAGATTTTCTCGTATATTTTCATACAGTATTAAATTAGTTTCTTTTACCCAATGTTATTTTTACGTGATCAACCAAAAGGCTGACTTGAACCTGTAGAGGCTTTACTAGGTAAAAAATCTGGTGTGAAACACTCACACAACTTTCTCTTGCCAATGCAAATAATTAACAATAAACCTAACATTAGTATTAAAACATTAGAAATGAACAAAAACTAACCTCAAAAACATAACCTTATTTTAATCATGAGTGAATGACGCAAAATGACAATCGAACTCAGTTTGGCTTAAAAATACGGAAAATCACGCTTTCACGCTCAACTAGGCTCTGTAGAGAAAAATGCTCTAAACAAAAGTTGTAGATCTTTTAATTTTCTATAAATTTAATTATATACACTTTTGTCGTAAAATGCATACTAAGACCGAAATGTTAAAAAAATCGATTTTTCTCACGTTTTCGTGAGAAAAAAAACAGAAAATCGCAAATTACCGCTAAACTAAGCGTTATACAAAAAAATGTTTGAAACAGAAGTTGTAGGTCTTTAAATTCTCTACAACTTTTATTATATAAGTTTTTGCGCTAAAATTTATATTTAAGCCGTAATCTTAAAAAAACAACGTTTTTACGTGAAAACAGCCTCACCGAGAATTTCAGCAAACATGGCGCCTACCCTATCTTGTAGAGAATAAAATATTGAGTAAAATAGGCGATTTTAAAAAAAATCGTAGGACCAGTTTTTGAGAAAATCGCAAAAAACTGAAAAATTATACGAATAAACTACTACTTCCGGTTGACCGATTTTGATGAAAATGTTCGTGTCGCGTCCGGTAGTGGTATGTAACTTAAGTTTCAAGTTTCAAGTTCGTACGATGTTCCGTTCTTGAGATATTCTGTTCACACACACACACAGACACACACAGACACACACACACACAGACACACACACAGACCAATCGCTAAAAACATGTTTTTTGGGTTCAGGGGGTCTGAAAACGTATAGATCCGGTGAAAACTCGATTTCGAAAAATCGACATGAAAACAATACTTTCCTTCCTATATATTCATATAGGCAAGAGAAAGTAAAAAAGGAGTGAGATGGTTTACCATTGCCTTCCTTACTGAGAGGAAAGTAACGGGTGTTTTATTAAGGACGCAACCTTGATTATAAGAAGATAGAAGTAATACATCGGTAAATTTTCTCCCCCAATCGGTATGTTGGCAACAGTGTACTCAAGGCCAACTACTAAAACAGTTAAAATGTGCCAGTCAAGCATTAGTGTGGTGACAGCAGTCGTTTCGTTATATTGTTTCAGCAATGGTTTTTTCCAAGGAAGAACCGGGTGTTTTATTAAGGACGTAACTCTAATTATAAGAAGATAGAAGTAATACAATGTTTTCATTACAATTTGCTATTCATTTGTAAAATAATAATTTAGATTAATTAATAATTTGGAAAGTACGGAAAATAAATTGTTTTTTTTTTTTAATAAAATACCAGCCTTTTTGTCTGACATCCTGAACAACAAAAAGAAATTTCTGTAATAAATAAAAAGTAATTGCATTTATTAAAGAGGTAGATAGCCTTACCGTAAAAATTTATCTACATTGACACATTTAAGACTAGATGTAAATTTTAACTAGTTGCAAAGTGCACGGATTGTTTGTATTCCGTGCCCTGAATACATAATATTTTAAAAAGTTGTCTGTACCAATTTCAGGGATACTTTATTCAACGCGACATGGGAAGAAGGTGAAATGTAAATATTGTTAAAGTTAACATATAAAACTTCGGCAAAGTTCAAGTTGAAGTATTCTTTTCTTTATTATTGTTTAAAGACTACAGCTTAAAACGTTTTAAAACACTTTGAAACTTTGTCAGTTTATTGGTTTGTTGTACGACTATTTTATTAAGAACTGTGAAATCTCTCTGTAATGAATACAGAGAGGACCGTGATAATTGTTCGTGTTAGAGAGAAAATTCGTCATAGAGAGAGTCTAAGCCCAAATATCTTAATTGTAATGTTTTTTTCTTCTTCTTCTTCTTCTCTTCTTCTTACTATCAAGGATTAGGCATAAGCCTGTTCCGAACTCACAAACCATCCTGCACGTCTACAGAAACACGAGACATTCCAACCCGTACATCTCGACTACTGCCATCTTCTTCGAGGTCTTCCTACCTCCCTTCTTCCAACTGGAACATATTCCGTCACTTTTAGAAGTATTCTCTCCTCCTGGCATCCGTTCCAAATGTCGCCTCCATTGATTCAGGTTTTCTTAATTCCTTCCGTGAGTCACAGCTCATCCGAGGCACTCTCGTGACTCACTATCTATAAAAATGTTTTAATTACATTGCCAAGAGAAAGTCCTGTGAGTATTTCACACCATATTTTTTAATTTTTACTTTCTCTTGCCTATATGAATATATAGGAAGGAAAGTATTGTTTTCATGTCGATTTTTCGAAATCGAGTTTTCACCGGATCTATACGTTTTCAGACCCCCTGAACCCAAAATACATGTTTTTAGTGATTGGTCTGTGTGTGTGTCTGTGTGTGTGTGTGTGTCTGTGTGTGTGTCTGTGTGTGAACAGAATATCTCAAGAACGGAACATCGTACGAACTTGAAACTTGAAACTTAAGTTACATACCACTACAGGACGCGACACGAACATTTTCATCAAAATCGGTCAACCGGAAGTAGTAGTTTATTCGTATAATTTTTCAGTTTTTTGCGATTTTCTCAAAAACTGGTCCTACGATTTTTTTTAAAATCGCCTATTTTACTCAATTTTTTATTCTCTACAAGATAGGGTAGGCGCCATGTTTGCTGAAATTCTCGGTGAGGCAGTTTTCACGTAGAAACGTTGTTTTTTTTAAGATTACGGCTTTAATATAAATTTTAGCGCAAAAACTTATATAATAAAAGTTGTAGAGAATTTAAAAACCTACAACTTTTGTTTCAAACATTTTTTTTGTATAACGCTTAGTTTACCGGTAATTTGCGATTTTCTGTTTTTTTTTCTCACGAAAACGTGAGAAAAATCGATTTTTTAACATTTCGGTCTTAGTATGCATTTTACGACAAAAGTGTATATAATTAAATTTATAGAAAATTAAAAGATCTACAACTTTTGTTTATAGCATTTTTCTCTACAGAGCCTAGTTTAGCGTGAAAGCGTGATTTTCCGTATTTTTAAGCCAAACTGAGTTCGATTGTCATTTTGCGTCATTCACTCATGATTAAAATAAGGTTATGTTTTTGAGGTTAGTTTTTGTTCATTTCTAATGTTTTAATACTAATGTTAGGTTTATTATTAATTATTTGCATTGGCAAGAGAAAGTTGTGTGAGTGTTTCACACCAGATTTTTTAATTTAGTGGCCTTGTACGACTGTCTTATCTGGATAGAGCACGTGTAACAACAAAACGATAATAAAATAATAATACTGCTTGTACGTTAGTAAGAAAGTTACAGCGACTTACCGAAATTTATTGTTCAAAGTTCCAATGGGAATCCATTGATTTCAATTGACCGAATCTATTCCACGGGATTAAACGTTTTTCTATACAATTGCCTCATTCATTTCACTTTGATAGTCACGTTTCTGCAATACGTTTATGTCTTTGATGGTATCCTATCTATTTGAAACAAAACTATTCGTGGGAATCGATCCTCGTACATCCTATTTACGAGAAAAGATCCTTTTTTTATAAGTCTATTTAAGCTTCATTCACTGATCGTGACTTTCCGATTACATCATTCAAATAAGAATGATGTAATCGGAAAGTCAACAATGTAAAAGAAATAACTTTTACATTGTTGTTTAGGTCATCAGCGAAAAGGCTGGTTTGAACCTGTAGAGGTTTTTACTAAGTAATACGAGGAGTGAGGTGGTTTATCAATGCCTTCCTCACTGAGTGGAAAATTACGCATATCAGCATGCCGGGCCCTCTGAAAAGCACATATTTTCCACTCTGAAAAACACATATTTTCCACTCTGCAAATGACACCTTCACTTCATTCACCACAGGGTCTGGCTGTATAATGAAATTAATTACTTTCAGAGGCGATAACTCTGATTAGTGCCTTTTACACCTCTACCTCTTCTGTTCTTAAACGATTCAGTCATTTAATTGGCTGATCATGTGATAAGAAACAGAACTATTTATTTTAGCTATGCAACTAACAGATTGAGTGTAAATAATTTGACATTTCACCTGTCTGTTATGGACAGATGGGAATTCTATTAACTCCTAAATACAGAGTTTTACCGAACGGATTTCTATAATTTCTACATGGTTTTAAAGAGTAATTTTTCTACTGATTTGCTCAAAAGTTCTAAACTTTAAACTCATGCTTATATGAGCTTCATTTTACGAAATGAAAAAGAATAAATTTTTTTTACAACGTATAACGGTAATAGGTACTAAAATAGGCTAAGGACTAAAAGAATGATGAACGATGCCATCCTTAGAAGTGTTCTGATGTATGGCGCAGAAGCATGGGAGTTAACAAAAAGAAATAAAGATAGACTGAATGCAGTGGAAATGGACTTCCTGAGACGCAGCTGCAGGGTATCTAGGGTAGGGCACATAAGAAATGAAGAAATAAGAAAAAGAATGAATCAACAGGAGTCAGTTGTTGAAGCAATAGAAAGTCGCCAACTGTTATGGTATGGACATGTAAAAAGAATGTCAGAAGCTAGATGGCCCAAGTTCATAATGGAATGGACGCCTCAAGAAAGGAGAAAAAGGGGGCGCCCTCCTAGAAAATGGGAGCAAGACATTCAAAACGCCATGAATTTGAGGCAACTGGCTCCTGAAGATGCACTGGATAGGGGCAAATGGAGGTTGAGATGCGAGAAACGGCCTGATGATGCTGTAAGAGACCTCGCTTAAGTAAGTAAGTATAACGGTAATACAGCGTAATGTATGTAGTTCTTCCTCATTTACAACCTCTTTGCCATATTCAATAAGCATACAGATATGTGTCATCTCTCTTTTCATCCCACAACAAAGTCAGTCGGTAATAGACATTGTGTTAACATTGTTTTCTTTCTTTTCAGGACGCCATAGTGTGTTTCAGTCGTTACTCACCGTTCTTCTAAGAACGGTTAAGTTTTTGTTAAATTAAGGGGAGACTGTACTTTGTACCCTGCCAATGTTAAATTTGCTATTTTTAGGTACATTTTTCACAGGATTGGTAAACGATAGTAAAATGAAAGTTTACTTACTTATAAATGTCACATTTTTCCAGCTATTGACTTTTTTCAATTTAATCTGTTGAACCGTAAAGTTAAAAGCAGAATAACGAATAATATAAAATTTTTACAAATTTTTTTCTACTGTATTTTACATATTAATATTTTTTTCAGAATTTGAGGAAGTCATAAAAATTCCAGAATATGTGCATATGCAAGATAAATAACTAGTAAAAATTTCTGCCTGGTAGCTTTAATGGTTTCCGAGAAAAATGAACCTAAATGTTAAAAATTTAAATTTACGGGGACAGGCGAAAAAATAAAAAGGCACAAACTAAAAATAATATCTACAACACAAACAAATGAATTTCCAATCAACAGTTGGTTAGAAAGATGAAACAATGGCTGAGAGTATTAAAAAAGGTAATGCAGATATTTTTAAAGTACTACTAAATTTCCATTTGCTCTAAAACGATCCGTATAAAATTATGAAAAGTATTCGTTCTTGGTGACACGATAATAAATTAAACGATAAATTTTTCTGGGTAAACCACCTAAAAACTTAATTTTTTTCATTAAAATTCTATTTTTTCACGTAATTTAAAGTTTTTGGTTGAACTAGATCTAAACAATTGAAAAACATAAAAAAACTGAAAATCGAATTGTTCGGTTAAAACCATCTTACAGTCTCAGCTTAAATCATTTATTTAATGACAGTGATTTGAAGACCTAGGCCTAGAACATTGTGCGAATTTATTCGCATGGGTCCACTATGGTTGTATTATATAATTATATAATATTATGTGGGCCTACATTATTATATAATTAAAGCATTATAATTATGTTAATAGAATTTGCATTATCATAAATACATAATTAATTAATTGTCGTAAAACTGTATTTGAGACCTTGTTCAATGATATTAATTACTGACCATCTAGAATCAGTTGGTGGCACAAGAGTGTTAAATGTACTATCCTGACGCATGGTTTTTTAACCATAGTTGGATATTCTGCCCATAACAGACAGGTGGAGTGTCAAATAATTTACACTCAATCTGTTAGTTGCAGGGCTAAAATAAATAGTTCTGTTTGTTATCACATGGTCAGCCAATTAAATGACTGAATCATTTAACAACAGAAGAGGTAGAGGTGTAAAAGACACTAATCAGAGTTATCTCCTCTGAAAGTAATGAATTTCATTATACAGCCAGACCCTGTGGTGAATGAAGTGAAGGTGTCATTTGTAGAGTGGAAAATATGAGCTTTTCAGAGGGCCCGGCATGCTGATAAGCGTAATTTTCCACTCAGTGAGGAAGGCAATGGTAAAACACCTCACTCCTCGTTTTACTTCGTAAAACCTCTACAGGTTCAAGCCAGCCTTTCGGCTGATGACCTAAACAACAACAGTTGGACATGTCGATTTCCATCGCCTTGATTATTGGAATGAATTTGGTAATAAGAATGGATGTGTGTACAAAATTTATATAAAATATTACGATTAAAACGGTATCTTTTTTAGAAATAAAGTAGTGACACTTATCGCTAAGGTCCATTTCGGGATCTAGGTAATTAAATAATTAATACACTAAAGTTTACAATTACAAGTATTTATTATAACTAAAAGATTGAGAAAATAAAATAATAAACTAAATAAATTATAATGAAGTAATACAATAATTAACTCAAATAATTTACTTAGTACTACTTACAAATAATTATACACAATGCACATACACAATAAGATAGTATAACAATATTATTTTATTAAACATTATTTTCCTTTGTTTGCACCACTACATAATTATATGTTAATGAACAGCCAAAACAAAACAAGATTAAATATAAACTCACCTCAGAGTATTATATTGTTTCGAGATCTTTCGTCTCTCACGGAGACATCATCAGGAATTAAAAGACACTAAACACATATACAACAAAAAACATTAAAACACTTATGGTCAACGACCACGTCAATTATTCCCTGTATCGTAAACCATTCCGCGCGCGGTTATTCGGCCGAATGACGGTATAATCAGTTGTACCTAGTTTCATTTCTTATCGCGACTAATAATTTGAAATAATTTGTTGTTATCGAATTCTGTCTGGCTGTTCATTAAATTTATCTTCTTATTTTTAAATTTATAAATATAATATTTTTCCAACTGCCCTAATTTGTTACTATCGAAACATATTTCCAAGATTTCTAAATTATTTTCGTGACTGCTTATTGTATGCCCTTTCGTTAGCAGATGTTCTGCCACATTAGAATTTTTACATTCCTTTTTTAAATAAGCAGCATAATGCTCAGAAAATCGTTTTTTAAATGATCTATTAGTTTTTCCGATGTAACAAAAATTGCAGTCGCTACAATTGATTTTATATATTATGCCCTGACTATTATACTTGTCATATGATTTTTTATTGTATAATGTTGGTAGATACCTGTTGGATATTTTATTAAAAGGCTTATAGACAATTTGGACATCTGTATTACAGAAAGCGTTGGACATTATATCGGTCATGTTATTCATATATTTTTGTGAACCAAAAGTCCTTTTCCTGGTGGAATTTATGTTAATTAACTGGGTTAGCTCTTTACGGGTGTTTTTAATTTTGTATTTTTTAAGAACTCTACTGAATATTTCTACGTCATAATCTAAGAAAGATCTCGAAACAATATAATACTCTGAGGTGAGTTTATATTTAATCTTGTTTTGTTTTGGCTGTTCATTATCATATTATATGTAGTAGACTATAGCAATAGTTGACCACTGCAATGCCCGGATACGTTGACCTGTTCTACGCACCGATAGCACACTCCCTCAATAAACACTCCCTTGTCAAAGATGAAACGGATACTAACTCACTGACCGTATTTGGGCTCCCTTTGTATAGCCTAGGTAGATCAAAGAGATAATTCTAGAAAAGCAGAGATATTCGATACAAAAATCAATTTTATTTGTTCTCAAAAAGTCATAATTAATGTAAACAACTCACAGTAGAATAAAAAGTGTTACAGGTAACCAACAGACTCTTTCACAAAAAGTTGTACAACAAACACCCTACCTTATTATACACGGCCCTTTTTATTTTCTCTTGCCTCTATGAATATATAGGAAGGAAAGTATTGTTTTCATGTCGATTTTAAGAAATCGAGTTTTCACCGGATCTACACGTTTTCAGACCCCCTGAACCCAAAAAACATGTTTTTAGCGATTAGTCTGTGTGTGTATGTGTGTGTGTGTGTGTGTGTGTGTACGCGCGCGCGTGTGTGTGTGTGTGTGTGTATACAAAATATCTCAAGAACGGAACATCGTACAAACTTGAAACTTAAGTTACATACCACTACCGGACCTGACACGAACATTTTCATCAAAATCGGTCAACCGGAAGTAGTAGTTTATTCGGGTAATTTTTCACTTTTTTGCGATTTTCTCAAAAACTGGTCCTACGATTTTTTTAAAAATCACCTGGTTTACTTAATTTTTTATACTCTACAAGATAGGGTAGGCACCATGTTTGCTGAAATTCTTGGTGAGGCTGTTTTTACGTAAAAAACGTGTTTTTAAAAAATTACGGCTTTAATATGTATTATAGTGCAATAATTATATAATAAAAGTTAAAGGGAATTTAAAATTCTACAACTATTATTTCAAAAAATTTTTTGTATAACGCTTAGTTTAGCGGTATTTAGCGATTTTCTGTTTTTTCTCACGAAAACGTGTGAAAAATCGATTTTTTTAAGATTTCGGCCTTAGAATGCATTTTATGAAAAATGTGTATATATTTCCAATTTGTAGAAAATTAAACGATCTACAACTTTTATTTATAACATTTTTCTCTACAGAGCCTAGTTTAGCGTGAAAGAGTGATTTTCCGTATTTTTAAGGCAAACTGAGATCGATTTTCATTTTGCGTCTTTCATATATGATTAAAATTAGGTTATGTTTATTGAGGTTAGTTTTTTGTTTATTTCTAACGTTTTATTACTAATGTTAGGTTTATTGTTAATTATTTGTATTGGCAAGAGAAAGTTGTGTGAGTGTTTCACACCAGATTTTTAAATATCCTTTTACAACTAACCCTATTGTTATCTACGAGGCGTGTTTTTTAAGTAAGTACCGTTTTGGAATTAAAAAAAGACGTGCAAAGATATCGCAATAATTTTATTTTTACATGAAAGCCTGTACCTTAATCTACTTTTCTACATAATTTCCGTGAATATTGAGGCACTTGTCATAATGTGGTACCAGTTTTTGAATACCCTCCTGATAAAATTCTGCCGCCTGATTTGTTAACCACTGCATCACAAATGTTTTGACTTCGTTATCGTCTTGAAGACGCCGACCGCCCAGGTGTTTCTTCAAGTGCAGAAACAAATGGTAGTCGCTGGGTGCCAAATCAGGGCTGTATGGAGGATGATCTAGAGTTTCCCATTTAAATGATTTGATGAGATCTTTGGTCTGATTAGCCACATGTGGACGGGCATTGTCATGCAGCAAAACGATACCCTTACTCAACTTGCCACGTCTTTTGTTCTGGATTGCACGACGCAGATTTTTCAATGTCTCACAATAAGACGCTGCATTGATTGTCTCATTACGAGGCAGAAACTCCACTAGCAATACTCCTTTTCTGTCCCAAAAAACTGTGCACATGTTTTCCGGGCAGAAATTGTTGCACATTTGTGCGGCCATCTTTAAATGCTCTCACCCATTTCCTTACCATTCCATCACTCATAATGTTTTGTCCGTAAACTTCAACGATCTCACGATGAATATCGATCGGTTTTACGCCTTTAGCACTAAGAAATCGTATAACAGCCCGTACTTCACAATCAGCGGGACTCACGATTGTCGGAGGCATCTTAAACACTCAGTAAACAACGTATACAATGAAGAATCAGACTGTAATGGCGTCAGTGCGTAGACAAGAGATGTAGGTAACCAGCGCGCATGCGCGGAACGCCGACCGTAGCGCTGCGGCGGCGGAATCGCAAAACGGTACTTACTTAAAAAACACGCCTCGTATTATTTCTTTATCACTCTATTATTTGCTATTTAACATTCTATGAATTACTAGAAATTTCTCGCTCTATTCTCCTCCTCCTCCATGTCGTCACAGTAGTATTATTATTACTATTGTAATGTTCAGGTTAGACGGAACCAGAGGTGGAGGTGAGGTGAAAAGGGAGGATAACTATTAACCTATTAATTTATAATAACGGGAAAATGTCAGAGCTGAAGTTTGTGTAATGGCTTAATAATTGTTTTAGTGAATATGTCATCTCAGCATGAATAGAAGGAAACTAGTAAGAAACCTCTTCACCGAAGTGTTTCTTGAAAAATTGAAATATTAGAAACGAGGTTCTTAAAAGAAGTTTATTATTAATTTTTCTTTTTCCTTTAAAAAGAAATAAAAAAAAGATACTTAATATAGAGAAATGAGATACTACGAGAGTAATTTTTAAACTGTAAAGTGTATTAAACGAGACACACTGGTTTATGTTTCAATTTTCTTCTTCAACAGTCATTACTGGAAGACAATAAGCTACTTAAAGGTGTATTGTTTCTTTTTATCATTTTTGTTTCACATTCATGCACTGATTTTCAACTCTTTTTAAAAACTAGTAAGAAGAAAGGAGTGACTTAGAAATCTCTTGTAAAAGATACCATCAACTTTTCATGTTAACTATTCATGTATGGAACCGTAGTTTCTTTACAATACCTTTTGTTGTTGGTTTAAAAAGAACATTCTTGATAGTACGTCTTTCAATAAAAAGAAATTTCTAGTTATTTTCATGAAAAATTAACAAATTTTTAAAACTGTCAATACTTTTTACGTACTCCATAATCTGTAGTGTACAGTAAAAATTATGGTAATGCCAAGTGAAGGCTGTGCTTTCAAAAATAGGTGACGAGTTGTAAAAACATATTTATACACATTCACAAAACACGGTTTGTTGACTTTATTTAAGAAAACTGTGTGGTACCATTAACAGGACACTGGATAACAGAGCTAGAATAGAGAGAGTAGTGAAGTTCTACAAGGTAATGTCAGCCCCAGTCCTTTTTTATGGAAGTGAGTCGTGGGTTACCACAAAACACCAAAAAAGTAGGATCCAAGCAGCTGAAATAAGGTTTTGTAAGAAGGGTGAAGGGCTGCTCGAGGCTGGATCTAATACATAACGAAGAAATTAGATCCGAGTTGGGTCACCCTAAAAATTTCAGTGTAAGTTAATTTCACTGATGAAGCTGAATTTCAGATGATATCTTTGAACCTGTATAACTCGACAACGAAGCATTTCCGGACCCATGTTTAAACGAAATTTTTTCATTATTTTGATGAGAGGAATAAGCTTATGCAGTATGGTAGATTCCTCCTGAAACACCCTGTATATAATGTATTAAAGGATAAACATTTAAAGTCCAGCCTTTCTTAGTTTGCTCCTAATGTAAACAAATAATGACGTCACTGAGCATGCGCATTATATCAAAATATGTACACGCTGATTAAAAATTAACGACAAAATATTTTGAAAACTATTTAAATACAAAATACTTTTAGAAGTATTTTTATAAATGAAATTTTTAGGCCTACATCATCATATCATGACTGATGTTTTAAGTACTTATAATTTAAAAAATAGTTAATATAATAGGAATACGAAATCCATAAAGTGGTGGACCCTAGCGTGCACCCTGTAGTAGGTGGCTTTGGTTTGTTGACACTAGGAGCAAACTAAGGACGGGGTGAACTGTATGTTCATAGGAAAGATTCTATTTGCCATACTATGCATATGTATGAGTTATAATATTATCAGACCAGATGCACATACGAGTGTTTTTGACAATTAATTGTCTATAACGATTCGGTTTCCGTTGGAAGCTGAAGGGGAAAATTCAGGTGAACGTAAACTTGATAAAGTAAAATGAATTAGAAAAGTTTCTTCGTACACATTAATAAAACGTGGCAGTTAATTAAACAAACTTAACAGAATATAAATTAATTTATTTCGTTATCTTTGGTTGCCAATAATGTTTCTTAACTTTCTCGTTCATTTCTACTTCCTCCCATTATAGTGGAAATACATAAGTCGGCAATTCATTTTCCGGTAAATACATTTTCATTTCACCTGCAATTATTATTATTTATATAAATTTTGGTTTTTGTTTTTACTTTCTCTTGCCTATATGAATATATAGGAAGGAAAGTATTGTTTTCATGTCGATTTTTCGAAATCGAGTTTTCACCGGATCTATACGTTTTCAGACCCCCTGAACCCAAAAAACATGTTTTTAGCGATTGGTCTGTGTGTGTGTGTGTGTGTGTCTGTGTGTGAACAGAATATCTCAAGAACGGAACATCGTACGAACTTGAAACTTGAAACTTAAGTTACATACCACTACCGAACGCGACACGAACATTTTCATCAAAATCGGTCAACCGGAAGTAGTAGTTTATTCGTATAATTTTTCAGTTTTTTGCGATTTTCTCAAAAACTGGTCCTACGATTTTTTTTAAAATCGCCTATTTTACTCAATTTTTTATTCTCTACAAGATAGGGTAGGCGCCATGTTTGCTGAAATTCTCGGTGAGGCTGTTTTCACGTAAAAACGTTGTTTTTTTATGATTACGGCTTTAATATAAATTTTAGCGCAAAAACTTATATAATAAAAGTTGTAGAGAATTTAAAAACCTACAACTTCTGTTTCAAATATTTTTTTGTATGACGCTTACTTTAGCAGTAATTAGCGATTTTCTGATTTTTTCTCACGAAAACGTGTGAAAAATCGATTTTTTTAAGATTTTGGCGTTAGTATGCATTTTACGACAAAAGTGTATATAATAAAAGTTATAGAAAATTAAAAGATCTACAACTTTTGTTTAGAGCATTTTTCTCTACAGAGCCTAGTTTAGCGTGAAAGCGTGATTTTCCGTATTTTTAAGCCAAACTGAGTTCGATTTTCATTTTGCGTCTTCCACTCATGATTAAAATAAGGTTATGTTTTTGAGGTTAGTTGTTGTTTATTTTTAATATTTTATTAATAATGTTAGGTTTATTATTAATTATTTGCATTGGCAAGAGAAAGTTGTGTGAGTGTTTCACACCAGATTTTTAAGTTTACACTCAACAAAGAGATATACTAAGTTGCAAATTTTATAACTATTTAACAAACCTTCATTTTCATTAACCCTTTCAATTCCAAATTTTTAAATTAAACACAAAACAATTAATTAGTGTACATTGTTTCATACAATTTACTGATATTTACGTGTAATAAAATCACTTTTACACGTTTAACCCTTTTGATGGCCTGACAAAAAAGTGTGACATGTGTGACGTCACATTATGACTTGATGGTATGAAAGTTCCCAACAACAAAAATAAGTCAAATCATGTTCAGGCTTCCTAAACAAAATATAGGCTACTTATTCTCTTTCTTAGATTTGTAGCAAAAGAAACTATGTATGATTTTAATATTATTTAAGACTTTAAAAATTTTACAATTAAAAAATAATTATTGGTAAAATGGATAAAATCACTATTTACTAACAGTTTGAAAAATGTTCTTGTACATACATACAACATATTCGAAGAAATGTTACTTTATTTTAGTAAATGAACATGAATATCTAAAATTAAAATGAACTTTAAAAAGAAACTAATGGTTGCCTCCATGGTGCAATGGTCAGCATACCACACTGCAAAAGCAGAGGTCTCAGGTTCGAATCCTGGCTAGGGTACAGAAAATGATTACACTTCACACCCAGTGTTCTTTAATCCAAAGTTGTTTTTAACATTTGAAATTTTGATGTATGTTATTTTACTCGAATATGACTCCTATGTCACACTGGGTTAGAAAGGGTTAAAAATATAAAATAATTCATTAATTTTATAAAGGCTATACTTTAGATATTAAATGAATTCTGTGCCCTAGAGGTAAAGGGTGTTAACTCCAATTTTGGCAAAATTAAGTTTGAAAATCAGCAAGAAATTCTCTATCTAATGGTTTACAGTATTAACCAATGAAAATTGCCGTAACCACATCAACTCCACTTTTGTATATGATGCACATTAACTCTTAACTGATTGTATAGGCTACTCGTTATTGACAATAAGTAATTTTATTTTGAATTATTTTGTTTTTATTGTCTTACTGATAGGCCTCAGAATTTGCTTGAATTCTGCAATTTTTTTCAAACACTGTTGTCAATAAAATGCTGTTTCTTTATCAGAATAGAGTTAGCACAATATGTTTTGTCTAAGTTTTGTTTTCGTTTGATTAACTCAAGTACTGTGGGTGGTCAGAGAGGTGTAGAAGTTAAGAAAGTTGTTTAGTCATTTAAATCTCTGTATTAGAGGCTATATTTAGTAAAAATTTTAGGAAAATTTAACACCTTCAAAAGTTGTTTAAAAAAGAAAAAGCTTCATGAGTTTAGTTCTTCTAAAAATTTACAAAAATGGAGTTAACTTCCTTTACTTCTTAGGTACAGTATTTATTTAAAAAATATTTTTTCCATTTGTAAATCCCAATGGAGGGTAAAATCGTTCTAGAATGTTAAAAAAAATATAAATGAAATAATAGAATGTTGTGTGGTAATTTATTTAATGAAAGAACAGTTCATCTTACATTGTTAACATTTTTATATTATTTAATTTAAAATCTTCTTACAGCTTAACAAATTCTTATACATGTACTTGTATGTACTTATGTACTTATATTCTTATATTCTTATACATGTACTTGTATGTACTTATATTCTTATATTCTTATACATGTGCTTGTATGTACTTATGTACTTATATTCTTATATTCTTATACATGTACTTGTATGTACTTATGTACTTATATTCTTATATTCTTATATTCTTATACATGTACTTGTATGTACTTATGTACTTATATTCTTATATTCTTATACATGTACTTGTATGTACTTATGTACTTATATTCTTATATTCTTATACATGTACTTGTATGTACTTATGTACTTATATTCTTATACATGTACTTATGTACTTATATTCTTATATTCTTATACATGTACTTATGTACTTATATTCTTATATTCTTATACATGTACTTGTATGTACTTATGTACTTATATTCTTATATTCTTATACATGTACTTATATATGTACTTGTAGCGAAATTTTTTTTTATTATTATTCCTAATTTGTTTACGTTGCAATGTGTTCAATTTAGAACAATAAGCAACCCCATGACCCAATGAGATGAGGATGATGTGTATGACGTGTAAATGAGGTGTAGTTTTGTACAGACCCAGGCCGACCATTCCTGAGAGGTATGGTTAATTAAACCTCACCATCAAAGTACACCGGTAACCACTGTCGAGTATTCAAATCCGTATAAAAGTAACTACCTATACTAGGATTTGAACCAGGAACCTATGTCTCCGAAAATCAGCTGTTAAACAGCTGGTTTTGGCGACGACTTTACCTCTAGACCAACCCGGTAGGTTGGAGCGAAAATGCCCTCAGAATCTTAGAATCCCGAAAGTGTTGTAATTACAACCATTTGAAAAATTTCTTTAAAACTATAACGTGCAAATTTTAGTTTAAGCGTGGTTTGCTGGGCTCTTAATTTAATATCAATCAGTGACTTTTCCATATTCTGCTCATTGAAATTAGTGGAAATCTAAAACTATTGCTCAAACAATAATTTTGTTTTTACTTCATTTTCTTGGTAACGTGCTCGCCTCTCATCATGCGGTTCTTGGGTTCGAATCCCATTCACACACAGCATATTTTCATACGTTACAAAAATCATTTCATCCTTCACCGTCTGCATTAGCAGAAATTGCAGAACAGTCAAACATTTAACAAAAAAAAAAAAATAAAAAAAAAATTATTGCAGTTAGTAATTCTACATATATACGTACTGTTTATCAAAATTGGTCCTTTCTTATAACGGCAAGAGAAAGTCGTTTGAATTATTCGCAGCAGAAATTTTTCTCACAATGATAGGATTATTTTCGGAATCAAAAGATCGGTGACAGATTCACAGGAGTTAAAAATTACTTATTTTGGATTCTTATCATGTTTAAAATGATTTCAAAATTATTTTCGTATACATTTTTACAAAATTATCATATAAATTAGAAAAAGGAACTAGGCTTAAAGAGTAACGAAGAATATAAAAACCTTTTAGATGATGTCAGAAACGATACAGATCAAATATTTATTCTCTTAAAATTCACACGCTTCACTGGAATTCAAATTAAAATATTTTCTCAAATATTTTTTAATACAACTGTTGAGAAAACCGTAAATAAAAAATAATCTGGTGTAAAACACTGACACGACTTTCTCTTCCCAGTTTAAACAAAGAACAATTAGAACATGTGGTTAACCATGAGTAAACAATGTAACCTCATAGCGATGAGCGAATGACGCTAAATGAAAATCAAACTCTGTAGAACTTAAAAATACGGAAACTTAATGATTGCTGCTAACCTAGGCTCTGTGAAAAAAGTTATAGATTTTTTTAATTTCAACATTTACACCTCACGGTGGTTTCTCAATAACAAGCAGATGAAGTGTTAAATTATTTTCACTCAATCTCATAGACTGAAGCATTTTAAGAACAGAAGAGGTAAAGGTGTAAAATACACTAGTCAGAAAGTAATTATCGCCTCTGAGAGTAATGAATTACATTATACAGCCAGACCCTGTGGTAAATGAGGTGAAGTATTCTGAAGAAACTCGGTGCGAGACGTTGAACGGCATTCCTCACGCAGCTTGTCAACAGTGCTCTCTCTCTCTGCCCTCCTCGAACGCTTTATACCACTATTTAAAGGTCTGGTTCATAAATCTAAAAAATTTCGAAAGGTTGAAAAATTACTTTTAAACGACATGTTTTCCCATAGCAGGTAGGAGGAGTGTTAAATTATTGAACTCGATCTTCTAGTGCCAGGAATACGAGAAACAGTTCTCTCTCTTATCACATGGTCACCGAATTAAATTACTGAAGAATTTAAGAACAACAGAGGTAGAGGTATAAAAGAAAATAGTCACAGTTACGAGTGAAAATGGTTGGCTTTAGTAGTAAGCGTCTCTGGGATGAAGAAATATTACAGTACCTCTACGAAACATATTTAGTTCCAGGTATGGAGAGTTGAGAAAAAATAGGTGAATAATAAATACGGGAAGAAGAAGTAAATGAAACATTTTAAAAGAACTCAAATTGTGGGCTAAGTTCTAGATTGAAAAACATACTCCTCAAAAGGTTAAATGATTCAGTCATTCATTAATTGGGTGACCATGTGATAAGAAACAGAACTATTTATTTTAGCCATGCAACGAACAGATTGAATGTAAATAATTTGATACTCTACTTGTCTGTTATGGGCGTGAATATTCAGTTATAGAACCCTTTATACAATGCTTTTTAGAACTACATTTCTTTGGAAGAGCAGAAAAGTAATTCTAAAATAATAGAAACGATAAAATATAAAATCGTTGTATTTTGTTTAAGTTTATAAAAATATTTGCTTTTTAGTTAAACTGAATACCTTGCCATGAAATTAAAAATAACAATACATTTAACTTTTTTCCGAAGTTTTGATGAATATAAATTATTCCAGTTTTGTAATGAAGGATAAATAAATATTAAATATTTACGTAGATAAAATAGAGGAAACATTTAAGGAGTAGGGAGAATGTATTCGGATATAATATCCGCAAAGAATATCTCATTTAATAAAATTTTAGTTGTAACAATAATGAACACTTGTTTACTCTACGAGTTAAACGGCAAAATAAATTTACTATGCTAAAGGGTTGCTTTATGGCAACCAAGCAATTATTTATTAAATACCACTACAAGGTGATTGAAAAAACACACAACATCTTTTCAAGTATTTTAAAACAATCAATTAGAACTTCTTCTGTAGTAGAAAATTATTATTAAATAGAAACAACAGAGGTACTGAAAACTTATATCACAGAACTAGAGGTTTAAGCCAACAACTTTTTTTAAAACCGTAAGTTAATAAATCCTTTTTTGCTAAAACTTTTGTTTATTTAGCTCCGAAGTGTTTTAATCCGTTGCTTATTGAAATTAAAAATAGCTTAAACATGTTAATATTTTCAAGAAAGGTTAGATATTGGCTCATTGACATAACTGATGTTGATATTCACTTGCAAGAATTTGTCGTTTAGTGTTGGTGTTTTACCGTTGCTGACTTGCAGTGCTTGCTATTCAGTCCTTGTAGGAATTTACTGATCTTGGTAAATAATATAACAAAAATAACTGATTTTAGTGTTAGTCATGTACAGGCAAATATCTGCTTAGAAGACTGACTGCTTGGTTAATATTGCTGTTAAAAAATATACCTAGTTAACATGCGCTGTAGCTGCCGCTACAGTTTGAATTGTCATTTGTAGTGGATGACGACATTGATTTGTTATTCATTTTGTAAACTTGTTTTTATGTAGGCTATTTTTTTTTTATACAACCACTGTTTACTTGATTTGGTGGTTATTTATTTCTAGTAGATAAGATAATTTTGTATTTGTATAAATTGGGATAAATAAATATTGTTATTAATTATTATTATTATTATTCACCGAGTTGGTCTAGAGGTAAGGTCGTCGCCTAATTCAGCTGTTTAACAGCTGATTTTCAGAGACGAAGGTTCCTGGTTCAAATCCTAGTAAAGGTAGTTACATTTATACGGATTTGAATGATAGACAATGGTTACCGGTGTACTTTGATGGTTGGGGTTCAATTAACCATACTCTCTCAGGAATGGTCGACCTGAGTCTGTACAAGACTACACCTCATTTACACGTCATACAAATCATTCTCATATCATTGGGTGATGGGGTTGCTTATTGTTCTCAATTGAACAGATTGCAACCGACACAAATTAGGGATTGCAAAAAAGAATTATTATTATTATTATTAGTCGTAAAGCTCCCGAAGTGGAAGACGCTAAGTAAATCTGGTTTGTTTTTGGGATTTCTTGTCCTTTTTATCCGCCCACCAGTTTTTCATTCTTTGTGAGAATTCAGCTTTTTTTTTGTTCACTCCTTTTTTTCCGGTTCTTGGAGCTTTTGTCTCTGGTTTAACCTCCCATTTTTTAACTTTTGTTCTAAAATTGTCTATGTCTATATATTATCGGAGCTTGGAACCGCATAATATTTGTTACCACTACATTAAAACAATTTGTTAACATAAAGTCTACGTTTAGGCTGGCTTTACTTTAGTGGTACCTAACCTAAGTTCCACAAAGTTTAACTTTGTACGATATTCTGTTCTTGAAATATTTTTTTAATAAGCAGACCGCTCGCTAAAAACATGTCTTTTCTTGGGTTTAGCGGGCCTCAAAACGTGTATTTTCGTTGAAAATTAATTTCAAAAAATCGGCATGAAAACAATACTTTGTACCCTATATATTCATACACGGACGAGAAAGTTAAAAGAATTTGAATTTCGGAGTTCAAAAAAAAAATATTTTTAATACGCAAACCACTCGCTAAAAACATGTATTTTTTGGGTTTAGCGGGCCTCAAAACGTGTAGTTTCGTTGAAAATTAATTTCAAAAAATCGGCATGAAAACAGTACTTTGTACCTTATATATTCATACACGGAAGAAAAAGTAAAAAGAATTTGAATTTTGGAGTTCAAAAGAATTTGAAGTGAATCTTTAGCTAATTCTACATATTTTAGCTTATACGTTGAATTGAATTTCTTTTCAACCATCCAGTACAACGTACTGTATTTATTCATATATAAAAACACTTACGTCATTACTCTTAATTCTAAAACTTAGTAAGTAAAATATTTTTGCTAAAACATTGAAATAAATTTAGTGAACAATTTAAGTTAAACGAAATATTTCTACAACTAGAAACAACGAAACAATATAAAGGAGAATTACAAACAGAGTAGAGTTTACCTAGGCCTAATCTCAGTTTAAGGTTATAAAGTAATTAACAGAGTAAATGTTATCATAAACAAAGTTAAACGGGTTATTATGAAAGATTATATATTTTAGAAAACAAAATTAGATTTTCGTCAAAAAATAACATTGGTGTTTGGTAAATAAACAAAGTATGTACTCAAGCACATTTGTAAATCTCACGTTTATGAAATTTGTATGAGATAAAAGTGTTTATAAAGTATTCCGTGGCGTAGTGGTTAGCGCGGCTGGCTCCTATGGTGTGGTCCCGAGTTCGATTCCCGGTCAGGTCTGACATTTATTCATCACTTATCTTCATTTTTATCATCTTCTCACTGTCTGCATTAGCAGTAATTGGAAAACAGTTTGACTGTAAAATTAATGAATAATGAAATAAAAAAAAATAAATTGAAATTAAAAAACAATTTTTTTTTATTCCTAATGTGTGTACGTAGCAATCTGTTCAATTCAGAAAAATAAGCAACCCTATGACCCAATGAGATGAGGATGATTTGTATGACGTGTAAATGAGGTGTAGTCTTGTACAGACCCAGGCCGACCATTCCTGGAGAGTATGGTTAATTGAACCCCAACCATCAAAGTACACATCTAACCACTGTCTAGCATTCAAATCCGTATACAAGTTACTACCTTTACTAGGATTTGAACCAGGAACCTTCGTCTCCAAAAATCAGCTGTTAAACAGCTGATTTTAGCGACGACTTTGCCTCTAGACCAACCCGGTGGGTGAATTAAATTAACAAATTTTTTTTTTAGCTTTTATTTGTTATAGGGAACTGTACTTTATTGACAACTACCCAAAATTTGATCGCTGCTTTGCTGTATTATTTGACGTGAATGAGGCATGCGTTTGAATAGGGACCCCCAGTAAAGTTTGTTCACGGATGGCTGTCAGTTGGTCACCATACAAAATCGCTTGTCCAACCGGTGTTACTTAACAAATAATAGTGACTTACTACCAGCTGACTGACTGGGCTGGCTCGAAGGCCATAAAAAAATAATTTATAACAGAAATTATTATTTATTATTATTATTAGTCGTAAAGCTCCCGAAGTGGAGGACACTAAGTAAATCTGGTTTGTTTTTGGGATTTCTTGTCCTTTTTATCCACCCACCAGTTTTTCATTCTTTGTGAGAATTCAGCTTTTCTCTGTTCACTCCACTTAGTTCCCGTTCTTGAAGCTTTTGTCTCATTTGGTGTTTTGTTGTCACACTTGTTCATTTGGTGTTTTGTTTAAAGTAACATTTAAATCATTTACTATTACTTGCGTTTTAGACCTTACTGATAAGGTTAATTATTTTTTTATTTTATTTTTATTTCTTTGGGTAATTCTAAGAATTATAATGATGAAATAAGTTTATTAAAAAGCTGCTAGCATGCTAAATTAAATTAATTAATATAAAATTATTTGGCCATTAATTTACTATGTTCAGTATGTTCATTGCATGAACACATATATTTTTTGTATTTAATATTTTTTATTGTCTGCTAAAATTTATAAAATTTAACACAGAAAATATCTAGTCCGGACCTATTTTGTATTTAAAACTTTCAGTCATTCAAGGTTGAATTACATTGTTTAATTTTGCTGTTAACTATATTAATATTTCTGGTTTTTAAAATTAAATGATTTTACCATTTTACTTTATATTTATTTCGTTTGTGCAACGAATCACCCGAGTATTTGTTTTTAGCTTCCTTAATTGTTTTTTTTTATGTTTTGTTAACACCCTTTACCAACCTGTCGCTTTTGTTTGCCGTATGTGTTACCGGCGGCGATAAGGGGGTGTTACACCTGAACAACCGTCGCTGCCTTTTGGAGTCTCCGACTGCAGCTATAAAAAAATGCCTACAGCTTCCCTCTCATTTTTAAGTGAGTTAATAAAAAATTATTATAAAAAAATATAAATATTATACATTTTATTTGTTTGTTTATTTCATAATAATAATAATAATAATAATAATAATAATAATAATAATAATAATAATAATAATAATAATAATAATAATAATAATAATAATAATAATAATAATAATAGTACACAAAAATAAATTTCGTTGATAAAAATGATTAATTTAAATTTGAAAACATTGTTAAAATTATTTTTTTAAAATTATTTTACCAGTGTAAATAAAATTGGTCATTCGATTGACATGAATTAATAGACTACACAAATGTTTTATTTATTTTTTGTTGTTTATATAACTTTTTAAAGGAAAAAGCGTGTTTAAAAACCGTACATTTTTTGTAAATTAATTTCTTTTTAATAAGTCGACCGAATGATGTTTAAGTACGGCTAGCATTTTAAAAGGAGGTTCGTAAACCGAATATTTTAATTTATTTAAAATAAACATAACTAAAAACAGTGTAGTATTTTAAAATAATAAAACTAATGAATTTACTTCCCCCATTCACTACTATCCTAAAATCACCCAACCCCCTGTTAATTCCATCTGTCTCATACTTTGTAATATTTTGTATGTTTCTGCTTTGCCCTCTCTTACATCCTTCTTTTCCATTCTGCCAATCGCACACCTTCTGTTTTTACTTCTCTTTCCTGTCCTTCTCTCACATTCCCCTTCAACCACCGCCAAAAACTCTCTCACTCTATCTCCATCTACCTACATTGAAAAAACCTGTGTAGGCCTACTTGGTTTTAACTTTCTCTTGCCCTATATAAATATGTAAGGGAAAAAGTACTAATGTTTTCATGTCGACTTTTTAAAATAATTGAGTTTTACTAGAAATAGCCTTTACGTTTTCAGGTCTCTTGAACCCAAAAAACATGTTTTTAGCGATTGGTCTGTGTGTGTGTGTGTATTTTCGTTTTGATTTTTCCAAATCGAGTTTTCATAGGATATACACGTTTTCAGACCCCCTGAACCCAAAAACAGGTTTTTACGATTGGTCTGTGTGCGTGTGTGTAAAAAAGATTTCTCAAGAACGGAATATCGTACGAAATTGAAACATAATACTTAAGTTAAGTACTACCATTAAAGAAACCGACATGTATATTTTCATCAAAATCGGTCCACTGGAAGTAGTAGTTTATTCATGTGATTTTTAAATTTTTGCGATATTCTAATAAAAGGCTTCTAATTTTTTTTAAAATCGATTTGAAGGGTAGCCTAAAGGGGAAAAAGCAACTTAATCCAAAAAAATTCGAATTTTAGATTAATATGCCATTTGATACTCTTTGGTAAATATTTTCACGTGCTGAAAGCTACAGGGGAAAAACTAATTTAATCACAAGATATAGCCATTTGGAATATTGCAGGACAGGGGAACAACCAACTCAGTCCATTCCGATCAAGGGAATAACCAACTGAGTCCAAGGCGCTGGCCTTCTAATTTCTAAATTTCTTTTTCTCTCAGATCGTTTTAAACTTTGTTTTTGCCCTCCCGCAAAATTCCTGTTTTGTGACTTAGTTGGTTTTTCCCTTGCACCCTTCATTTGTAAATTTTTTATGCTCTACAAGATAGGATAGGCGCCATGACTGCTGAAATTTTTGGAAAGGTTGTGTTCTCGTGGGAAAAAATTGTTTTCTTAATTAAGATTGCGGCCTTAATTTACACATTTTAGGTCAAGAGCATACCACATATAAGTACAATTAATACGTCGTAAAACATTTAAAAACCTACAAATTTTATTTCAAGAAATTTTTGTACAACGCTTAGTTTAGCGTCAATTAGTGTTTTCTGTATTTTTTCGGCAAAATCGGTAAAAATCGGGATTTTTTAATATTGCGGCCTTCGTATGCATTTTACGACAGAATTGTATACATGTAATTTAAATTTGTACAATCTTTATTCTACAAATTTTAATTCAAGCATTTTCTTCTACAGAGCATAGTTTAACGTACTCGTAAATACTCGTAAGTGTTTTTCGTATTTTTGAGTTAAAGAGAGGTTGATTTTTATTTTGCGCCTTCGTTTATGATTAAAATGAGGTTATACTATATATATATATATTTCTCATTTTACGTTGTTTACTCATGATTATACATAGGTTATATTGTTCATTATCTACACTGGCAAGATAAAATCATGTGAGTATTTCACACCAGATTTTGTTTCGGGTTTACGTCCGACTATTTTGCAAGCTAATGCAGACAATGAGAAGAGTGATAATCACTAATAAAATAAGCCAGATCTGTCCGGTAATTGAACCCGGGATCCCGGCGTATAAATCAGTTGCACTAGGGCTCCGGGTTCAATTCCCGGTAAGTTAAGAAATTTTTTCATCATTAATAATTACATTTATCATCCTTTATTGTTTACATTAGCATTAATGTGGATGGTAGAAGCACAAGTGATATCAAGAGTGGAATTGCTCAAGCCAGAAAAGCCTCTGAAATGAAATACAGCTTACTGACACAAACATTGATTTACAGATTAGGAAAAATTTCTTAAAACATTATGTTTGGAGTGTAGCATTATACGGAAGTGAAATGTGGGTGATAGGGGCTGTAGAAAAGAAGAGGATAGAAGCTTTTGAAATGTGGTGTTATAGGAAAATGTTAAAGATTAGGTGGGTGGACAAAATAAGTAATTTAGAGGTTCTTAGGCGAGTGGGTGAAAAAAGAAGTATATGGAAGCATCTTACCAAAAGAAGGGATAGGCTAGTGGGGCATATCCTAAGACATCCAGGTATTGGGCTATTAATAATGGAAGGTAATATTGAGGGATAAATTGTAGAGGAAGGCAAAGATTAGAATATATAAAGCAAATTACAAAAGATGTAGGGTGTTACAGATATGTAGATATGAAACACTTGCGCAAGTTAGAACAGGTTGGAGAACTGCATCAAACCAGTCGAGAGACTGACGACAAAAAAAATCATTAATGTGCAAAACAGTTGGAAGTAAAAAGAAAAATATAATCTCTCCTTCTTAGTCTTCTTCCTCCATTTCGGCTGTCTGTCTCCCTCTTCCCCCCAATCACTCTTTTTCTCTCTTCCTCCCCCCACGCACCCTTTATCACTTTATCGTTTATCCTCCAGCTCTATTCATCTCTACTGTATATCACGCTTCCCTCCTTCACCTCTTAACTCTTTTATTATGTTTTCTATCTGCCTCTCTAACCACTCTCGTTTTCGACCTCTCTATTTTTCCCTCTCTCCTACTCCCTCTCTCACATAATATCATCTCTCTTCCTCTCCCCTCTCTCTTTCTCTTACTAATACATAATATCCACTCTCTGTTGGTCTATTTATTTGATTATTTCTCTCACCCTCATAATACCCTCTCTCACATAATATCATCTCTCTTCCTCTCCCCCTCACTCTTTCTCTTACTGACACATAATATCCACTCTCTCCCTATCACTCTCTGTTGGTCTATTTATTTTATTCTTTCTCTCACCCTCCCTCTCTTACTCTCTCTCTCCCGCTCTCTCACTTATTTATCTTCACTGTACATTTGGTTCTCGCTCTCTCGCTCTCTATGCATCATGTTTTTATACGGGCCGTGGTGTAGTGGTCAGCGTAACGGATTTCTACACCGGGGTTCCGAGTATCATTCCCAGTCAGGTCTGGTATGTTTGCATCATCATTTTTATCTTTCACCCTTATCAATTTCTGCATTATCAGTAATTTGGAAAACAGTAAGACGTAAAACAAAAACATCTCTATAGGTTATTATCATGTTCTATTTTTCTTTCGCTTTATCACTCTCTATCTCTTTTTATCTCTCCCCTAACCCCTATTCGTCTTCTCCCTCTTCCCTATTCACTTTGTTTCTCTCTCATGTATAGAGTGAAAAATATTATAATGGCGCAAAATTTTAGATGGTAGATTTTCAACAGATGACCATTCATCAATTTTGTCCAGTCAATTTTTCAATACGAAACCATAGCCTAGGGTGGTAACCTGGTCACACACTAATCAAATTTTCATAATTCAAAAGAATACAATAAAAGCAGCGATCGGTTATCCCACACAAAGGCTTTTTGATGAATTAATATACTGGCCGTTTGACAGATTTATATAAAAAATTAATATTTTATACTTCACATAAGTCCGTCAATAATCTATGGCTATCAGTCAATTGTATATTTCAAAACACAAACTTGTCGGTTGGTAAAAATACAGTTACCTTGTATTTTTACCTTCTCTTGCCCTTATTGTTGTTGCTTAGGTCATCAGCCAAAAAGCTGGTTTGAACCTTTAGAGGTTTTACTAAGTAAAACGAGGAGTGAGGTGGTTTACCATTGCCACAACTCACTGAGTGGAAAAATACGCTTATCAGCATGCCGGGCCCTCTGAAAAGCACATATTTTCCACTGTACAAATGACACCTTCACTTCATTCACCACAGGGTCTGGCTGTATAATGAAATTCATTACTTTCAGAGGAGATAACTCTGATTAGTGTCTTTTACACCTCTACCTCTTCTGTTCTTAAATGGTCCAGTCATTTAATTGGCTGACCATTAGTCACAAGAAACAGAACTACTTATTTTAGCCCTGCAACGAACAGATTGAGTGTAAATAATTTGACACTCCACCTTTCTTTTTTGGGCAGATATGTAATTCTCTTGCCCTATATGAATATATAGGGAAGAAAAGTATTGCTTTCCAATCGATTTTTCACCAAGAATACATGTTATAGACCCCTTAAACGAAAAAAAAACATGTTTTTAGCGATTGGTCCGTGTGCGTGTTTATGAGTGAACAAAATATCTCAAGAAGGGAATAGCGTACTACTTAGTTGAAACTTAGAACTTAAGTAAAATACCACTAAACAGTGAAAATATATAAACATAACCTAATTTTAGCTAATTATGAATAATTGCTGCAAAACAAAAATCAACTTCTGTAGATCTTAAAAATACGAAAATTCACTAATTTTCTCTAAATTAGGTTTTGTAAAGAAAAATGCATTAACCCTTTATAGGGCGAATTAATTTTCATAAAAATTTTGTGCTGCCCATAACAGACAGGCGGGGAGTCAAATTATTTACTCTCAATCTGTTTGTTGCAGGGCTAAAATAAATAATTGTGTTTCTTATTAAATGGCCACCCAATTAAATGACTGAATCATTTAAGAACAGAAAAGGTAGAGGTGTAAAAGACACTAATCAGAGTTATCTTCTCTGAAAGTAATGAATTTCATTGTACAGCCAGACCCTGTGGTGAATGAAATGAAGGTGTCATTTGCAAAGTGGAAAATATGTGCTTTTTAGAGGACCCGGCATACTGATAAGCGTAATTTTCCACTCAGTGAGGAAGGCTTGGTAATCCACCTCACTCCTCGTTTTACTTAGTAAAACCTCTACAGGTTTAAACCAGCCTACAGGCTGATGACCAAAACAACACAACCTAATTTTAGCTAATTATAAATAATTGCTGCAAAACAAACATCAACTTTTGTAGATCTTAAAAATAAAAAAAAATCACTAATTTCCTCTAAATTCGGTTCTGTAAAGAAAAATGCATTTTTGTGTAAAGAAAAATGGATGGTGGTTGAAAATAAGGACACTTAAGTTTTTTGGTTTGTACATGAACAAATTTGAAGGTTATACAACGAGGAATGCCCCCGGAGTATATTGGTAAACGCTTGGAGTTCCTTTTTATGCAGACTTATCAAAATTAAAATGTTTGTGTGGCTGGTGCTGCACTCTACTTGAAAAGTGTTCTTATTGAACACACTATCCGTTTCACTGATTGTAAATGATTTTTTTTTGCAAATTTTAGTATTAAAGATTAGCCAATTACAAAAACTAAGTGTATTTTATTTATTTTATTTTGTTTAACCCACCGGGTTGGTCTAGAGGTAAAGTCGTCGCCAAATCCAGCTGTTTAACAGCTGATTTTTGGATACGAAGGTTCCGGGTTCAAATCCTAGTAAAGGTAGTTACTTTTATACGGATTTGAATACTAGACAACGGTTACCGGTGTATTTTGATGGTTGGGGTTCAATTAACCATACCCTCTCAGGAATGGTCGGCCATGGTCTGTACAAGACTACACCTCATTTACACGTCATACACATCCTCATCTGATTGGGACATGGGGTTGCTTATTGTTCTAAATTGAACAGATTGCAACGTACACAAATTAGGAATTAAAAAAAAAAATTATTTTATTGTTATTATTTGATTTATATGATGTTAATGGCACTAGCATCAGTGAATGAATTGTAATAGACAAATCACTTTGCAACTGTCAACTGGAGAGAAGCTTGGTGGGGTGGCTAAATAAAAGGACACCCTCTCCCAACACAACAACATACTCAAAATTGTTTTTAAATGTATCAAAATGCATAATTAAGTAACATGAATATCATAAAAGTTAAAAACAAAAATAAAAAAAATTGCCTATTCAGGTACTTTGTTCGGTGGTCTGATATTAGAACACCAACCTATAAAGGGTTAAGTGACATTTATAGATTTTTAAATTTTTTATTTCTTTGATTCTAGCTAGGCTATACACTTTTGTTGTAAAATGCACACTAAGGCCGCAATCTTAAGGGGAGCAGACCATTTTCATTATTCCTTTACCTGTAATACTAACTTAGGTAGATTTTTTGTAAGAACCGTTAAAGCTACAAAGCTGAGCTTTGGCACACCTATCTACAGTACCTTTTTACAAATTTGTACCAGAGCTTTTTCATTTATCTTCATCCAATCTAAAAATGATTTTTATTCTCAAAAAATCTTCAAATGTAGCCCAAATTTTTGTATGAAAAAGACACCTAAAATATAAAAACTCCAAAATTATTTAAATATCTCTGGAGTAAATACACACCTCAGTACTAAAATGTAATGTGTGAAATTTCACACTCCTAGGTGGGATGGTTCCTAAAATAAGTGTACCTAAAGTCAAAAAATACAATATGCGGAAAATGCGAATATAGTAAAAGCATAATACCGTAACAGAAACACCTACTGCCAATTGGAATTAACTTCCAAACAAAAACACACCAATATTTGCTCTACGGTTGATTCCTATGCGTTCTAGAAATTATCGTTTTTATGTAAACACGATCTCCGTAATGTTAGAGTAGTAACATGATTATATTAATCTCAATTTACAAGAATGAAAAACGTGAAAAAATATCGAAATAAACACCATGTACCCCATCAACGTAAAAACATAATTTTTCTCAACGGAAAAAGCAACAAATGTTGTGTTATATATAATTTAAATAGGGGGAAACAATCGTTCAATATATGGTAAAATTGAAAAATCAATATTTTTTTGTTAAAATATGTCTGCTCCCCTTAAGAAATCCAATTTTTTAACCGATTTTTATTAACACAATACAGAAAATCACTAATTAATTGACTTTATACTAAATTCTATAAAAGAAAATGGATATAATAAAAGTTGTCAATTTATTTTTCTATAACTTTAATATAATCATTATTTGTCGTAAAATGCACACCAACGCCGCAATCTATAAAAGTCAGTGTTTTATGGGTTTTAATAAAAAAAAAACCAAAAAATATTAATTACCACTAAGCTAAGTGGTGTACAGAAAAACTGACATGAAAACAATACTTTCCTTCCCTATACATTTATATAAAGTAACAGAGAGTAAAACCTTTCCGTTTTTTGCTCCTCTAAAAAAATCTCAGGATGGAGTTAACACCCTTTACTTGTTTAGCACAGATTTATTATTTGTCAAAATTTAATAAGATTTAAAACATTGAGGTCAGAATATCAGCTAAAAAATATGCAAAATACCGAACTATATTAGAATTAATTTTTTTTTTTTTGGTTTTACGTCTGACTGAGTGGTGCGATGTCTTGGCTTATGGCTTGACAGGCGACTAACTTGGAAGCATCATCTGCATACAAAACGTTTAGAACTTAAACACCGCCAGAAGCTACTCTTCTGCTTAATTAACCCTCGATCAAAATTAAACCTCCGTTCCAAAATTTTAATATACAAACCCCTTTTGAGACCAATCTGGACTTATGGTGTCCAGCTCTTTGGAGTAACGGCAGAGAGTAATTTAAAGTCGATCCAGGCCTTTCAATCAAAATTCTTTAGACTTGCTTCTGGCGCTCCTTTTTATGTAAGCAATAAAACTCTCCACGGCGATTTCAAAATTCCTACAGTAAATGAGCTAACCGCGTCCTTGTATAGTACATTTCACGAAAGGCTAGATGTCCATCCAAACCAACTAGCCCGTGATCTAGCTACAAGGAACTTCCCATCTGTGCGACGTCTAAAGCGAAAATGGAGTAGAGACCACGTGGTCTAAATAACGGACAATGACCGTAGTTATGAACGGAAAATGTATAGTATTCAGATGAAGTGAAGTCCCCTAGCCGTGGGAGTGAGAGAATGCATAACGCTCTCACTCGCACAAGCCATACGTGCCATTCCAATAACATTACTCATTATTGTGAGCAAGCGTTTATGCATACAGTAAAACTAACAAGCAAGATAACGACTGTCGTGTGTTTCCAGATTTGGATTACAACGGTGAAGACCTTTGAGCGCATGCGTAGTTATGCCACATATCTCTCTCTCACTCGCTCGGGTGTTGTTTGTTGTTTAGGTCAACAGCCGAAAGGCTGGTTTGAACCTCTAGAGGTTTTACTAAGTAAAAACTAGGAGTAAGGTGGTTTACAATTGCCTTCCTCACTGAGTTGAAAGAGTATGCTTATCAGCATGCCAGGCCCTCCGAAAAGCACTCACTTTCCACACTACAAATGACACCTTCACGTTATTCACAACAGGGTCTGGCTGCATAGTGCAATTCATTACTCTCAGAGGAGATAACTCTGACTAGTGCCTTTTACACCTCTACCTCTTCTGTTCTTAAATAGTTCAGTCACATAAGTGGCTGACCATGTGATAAGAAACAGAACTATTTTTTTTAGCTCTGGATCAAACATATAGAGTGCAATTAAAATAACACTCCACCTGCCCATAACAGACATGTAGAGTGTTAAATTATTTACACTCAATCTGTTAGTTGCAGGACTAAAATAAATAGTTCTGTTTCTTATCACATGGTCACCCAATTAAATGACTGAATTATTTAACAAAAGAAGAGGTAGAGGTGTACTGTGACACTAATCAGAGTTATCTCCTCTGAAAGTAATGAATTTCATTATACAGTTGGACCCTGTGGTGAATGAAGTGAAGGTGTCATTTGCAGAGTGGAAAAAAATATGTGCTTTTCAGAGGGCCCGGCATGCTGATAAGCGTAGTTTTTCACTCAGTGAGTTGTGGCAATGGTAAACCACCTCACTCCTCGTTTTACTAAGTAAAACCTCTAAAGGTTCAAAACAGCCTTTCGGCTGTTGACCGAAACAACACAACTCGCTCCGGTATGGGACATTAATTCATCTGCTACGTATACCGCTGGGTGCCTCTTCTCCTTAAAGTGAAACTACCCACTGCCATTTAAATATCATATACGAAAATTGTGCACCTCAATCTGTAGTACCGTAATAAAATTAAAGACCAAAAAACGTCTGACTGTTCTGCAATTACTGCTAATGCAGACGGTAAAGGATGAAATGATTTTTTGTAAAGTATTGAAAATATACCGTGCCTGAATGAGATTCGAACCCAAGACCGCATTATGAGAAGCGAGCACGTTACCAACTACGCCAATGTGGCCGACATATTAGGATTAAGAATAGCAAATTATTTTTTTTTATATTATTGCTAATGTGTGTACGTTGCAATCTGTTCAATTCAGAAAAATAAGCAACCCTATGACCCAATGAGATGAGGATGATAATATGTATGACGTGTAAATGAGGTGTAGTATTGTAAAGACTCAGGTCGACCATTCCTGAGAGAGAATGTTTAATTGAACCCCAACCATCAAAGTACACCGGTAACCACTGTCTAGTATTCAAATCCATATAAAAGTAACTACCTTTACTAGGATTTGAACCAGGAACCTTCGTCTCCGAAAATCAGCTGTTAAACAGCTGATTTTGGCGACGACTTTACCTCTAGACCAACCCGGTTGGTTAGCAAATTAATATGTTATATATTCTTAGGTAATGAGTTAGACACAACATGTGCATATGTTTATAAAGTAACAATACACTCGAGAAAGTTTGTAATGAAGTTGGTTAAATGACACATGGTGAGAGGAAATTTCCCTCGAGATTTTACTTACAATTTCGAATCAAATGAGCGATGGAGAAAAGTTCCATTCTGTTTATTAATTATGCAGATATCGTTAACTTACTCTAATAGGCCTTTCGCTTACGTTTACACAATTCACAATGCGTTACTCTTTTGTCTTTAACTTTCATCAAACGGGTGTTTCAAAAATAACACGACCGTAAAATTGAAGAGGTTAACATTAATAAAAGGTAATAAAATTACCATTAACATTATTAAATGCCATTAATAAAAGGGGATTATTAATTAAAAGGTTAACATTAATTAACGTAAAATTAAAAAGGATTGACCATGTAACAGAAGGGTAAATTTTATCTGCAATGTGAATATTTAAAAAGTTAAATGACATTTTCTGTTTTGATACGGCGGTCATTTAGAAAAAGTGATACTTTGGCTTCACGTGAAGATTGGGAAATGACTTTTCTACTGAACTACGCATTTTAAGAACAGTATTATGTAAAGAATGGTAAACTCTTGCATTCATAAATTACAAATAAAATAGAAGTGAAATTGCGATATAAATAGAAAATGTTGTTAAAATGGTTGATTGGCAATTGGTGTTCACAGCGGACATCTTTCGTGGCGACCACAATAGACAGTAGTTACCGGTGTACCTAGAGTCTGTCTACGCTAAGAGTACTCCGATGTAGGCAACCACCAATACAAGTGAGCATGCGCATTAATTAAAAATACGCACACCATGATCAACAAACAAAAATCCCATACAACACTAATTATTCGCTCTAACCTCAATATAATAAAAACACGTGCAATTCATTTGTTAGAAAATGTTGTATAAATCGAACATTAGTTTACCATAATAACTAAAACTTTTACTATTTTTATTCTTACATTGTCAATTTTCTTTACATTATTTACTATCATTACATTATTATTTATGATTAGTAGGCTTTTATTGTAGACTCAGTTTTGTTTTTCAACACAAGTAATAATATAAGACTAATGCGCTTGAATTATAACAGGAGAGTAAACAATTCCAGTGATTCGTTGTTTATCATTTCAGGTTGTTTATTTCATATCATTAAAATAATTAACACCTGTGACTAATTTAATACAATAGTTTGGACTTGCCCGTGTTTAACTCACTTTCAGTTTCATCAGCTATCTTTTTGAATTGTATCGGTTAGTTTCGATTTTTTCCTAGACTGAAGTTGAAAAGTTTTGTAAGCCGTGTTTTTTTAACATGCATGATAGTGAATGTGTTGAGTTTTTGAAACATAAAAGCGGTTAGCATTAAAAATGTAGAAAAAATTGTTTTGTAAATGTAACGGTTAAAATACATAATAAAGGAGTCCTTATAAAACTATATCTTATCAAAATTACAAGTAATCAGAACGGTACAATTGAAAACGCTTAAAGGATAATGTTTATTTTAACTGGATGTAGATATTTTTCTAGTGGAACGTAGTGCATAAACTGTCCGATAACTTTTCGGCGGAGAGGTACTATAAGCGCGTCAGCTCGTGATCCGTGTGAGGAATTTCTGTTACGGCATGCAGTGAAAGATTATACTATTCATAAAAAAAACATTTATCATAATGTTCTTGTCATTATAAAGTAACATTTTGTTTTATTATTTCAATTTATTCTATAATATAGTAACTCTTTTACTTTTCTTTCATTGTATTTATTAATATTTAGTAATTATTTAGTTTGAGTCAGGCAGTTCTCAGGAATTAAAATATGCACGTAGCACAGAAAATAAGGAAATTAAAAAATATATATTTCATAACATAAATTTATAGGCGTATTTTTAACGGGATGCAGGTACGCTCCTTTACGCGATTCCTCATCACAGATTTTTATTATTGATGTAATAATTTGTCGCCCTTCCGAATGAATTATCGCTTTATTTTTCCGAAAAGATATATTAAAATTAAACAAAAGATATGAAAAATACACGTTGAAATTATTTACCTAACTCAAAACATACAAAACAAATAACTTTTGGCACTTTAAATTTCAAAATAAAAATCACTTTAGTGATAAAAAATCATGAACAATGATTAACACATCCGAGACGCATAAGCACAAATATACAACTTTATATTGTGACACGTGTATCCGTTGTGAAAAGCAATAATAAAAAGGCCTATATAATAAATGAATACATAGAAATAATAATAATATTTACACGATGACTAAATGTTTTTGTACTGCACGATAAGACAAATATAACGGGTGATTCAAAAAGAGCTCCGGTTTTTAAACGGCTGGGAAATTTTTGTTTATCGGTTGGCAACATTGTTAGACCTCATTTCTATTTCGGAGAACATCCCGATTGACGATTCAGTTGCAGTTTCTCTTGTTCGCAGTGTAGTACTCTCGCAGTCTGTGTCTAACCATGGAGAAGTTTACTATTGCACAATGAGTGTTAATCGTCAAAACATTTTACCAGAGTGGAGAGAGTTATGCGGCTACTGTCAGGCGACTTCGCGGTACTCTAGGACGTAATGAAGCACCGAATGAATCAACAGTTCGCAGGCTCATGAAAAAGTTTTTTGAGACGGGTTCAACAGTCGACCTTAAAAGTTCTGGACGTCGTCGTTCTGGCCGAACTGAGCAGAACGTTGCGTTGGTTCGTGACAGTGTGGCTGTTAGCCCAGCAAAATCAATACGTCGCCGTTCTCAACAATTGGGTTTACGATGTTCTTCTGTACGGAGAATTCTTCGGTACGATCTCCAATATCACCCGTACAAAATTCAGTTTCTGCACGAGAAACAATGTTGTTGCTCCGTGAACGGTTCCAGGATCGCATCATTTCTCGTAATTCCGACCATCAATGGCCACCAAGGTCGTGTGACTTGACGCCTTGTGACTTTCATCTTTAGGGTCATCTGAAGTCATTGGTGTATGCCGATAAACCCCGAAACATCAATGACTTGAAGGAGGAAATTCGACGGGTTATCGGGCAAATGGAAGTCGAACTTGTCGTGCAGTAATATCCAATTTCATGGACAGAGTTGATGCGTGCCAGCGCAGTAGAGGAGGACACATGCATGACATCATTTTTCATACATGAAATCGGAAGGTAAGATGAACTTGTTGATGTATTTATTTTCAGTTTTTCAATAAAATAAATCTCTTAATATGATATATCAAAACCGGCGCTCTTTTTGAATCACCCTATATTACTCACATTCTATTACGCCACCCGCCCCACTTCCCCAGGCGACAGAGATCATGAGCTGGCGCGAGTACAGTAGATATCCGCCAACTAGTGTAGAGGAACTTTCGTTTACAACAAAGCGAGGCGATTGCCTTGTGCGGAGTACTCTTACAGTAGATCGACTACATTATGCGATTGCAAGCTCCGTGTATTTGCAGGGTGAAGGGGGTACGGGTGAGGTATAATGAATGAGTGACGCATGCTGGGAGAACAATTGTTGTATTACTCTGATACAAAACATTTGTTTTCAAACTCTCCGTATTTGACACATTTGTTTGTATTTATTACATTTATTTATTTATTTGTTAAATTAATGCGCCGATGATAAGAATAAATGTTTTTAGTCAAGTTAGTACAGGCTACCACTACAATGATCAGCTGTGAAACACTACTAACTCATTCATTCTCCCTCTACTATAACAACGCACTCACTGCATTCCACAAGAACTACACGGAGGCGGGACTCAAGCAATAGATGGTCGGGGTTCAATAAACCATATTCTCTCAGGAATGGTCGGCTTGAATCTGTACAAGACCGCACCAGATTTGCACGTCATATCATCACATCATCCTCATCTCATTGTTTTTATGTTTTATTTTTTTATGTTGTTCTGGGTTAGGTAACTATTTAATATAATGTCTGGTTGATCATTTTATTCTGTTTATTTTATATTAGATTATTTACATTCTGTATCTAAAAGTTGTAAGCTATTTACACTGAATCTGCTAGTTGCAGGGCTAAAATAAATAGTTCTGTTTCTTATCACATGGTCAGCCAATTAAATGACTGAATCATTTAAAAACAGAAGAGGTAGAGGTGTACTGTGACACTAATCAGAGTTATCTCCTCTGAAAGTAATGATATTTATTATACAGCCAGACCCTGTGATGAATGAAGTGAAGGTGTCATTGCAGAGTGAAAAATATGTGTTTTTCAGAGGGCCCGGCATGCTGATTAGCGTACTTTTCCACTCATGGAGGAAGGCAATTGTGAACCACCTCACTCCTAGTTTTACTTAGTAAAACCTCTGTAGGTTTTACAACAACAGCTAAAAGAAGGCTATTTCTTATGAAATTTGTTTTATTTGAAGTTGTGATTTAATTACAGCGGAAAAGAAGCATAATCATGGATCATGGGTTGCTAGATTTCATAATAATTATGAAGGTTCGACTAAATGAAATTTTTAATTAGAGAAAAATATTGTTATTTTATTTTTTTCTGCTAATGTTTTTTTTCTAGCTAATAATACACCAAATTTATCTCTTAATTAACAATCAAAATCCCCGTTATTGATGATATGAAATAAAAAATATTGTGATAAATTACTTTACACAAATGAATTGTTTACATTCGATTTACAATCAATCATCGTCTTTACATCTGCGCGGACAAATCTCAGTAATTATTGAAAAAAATAATTATATCTCATATAATCATAATTATATAAGTTATATTATGTTATTGTTTAGGTCATCAGCTTGTAGGTTGGTTTGAACCTGTAGAGGTTTTACTTAGTAAAACGAGGAGTGAGGCGGTTTACAATTGCCTTCCTCACTAAGTGGAAAAGTACGCTTATCAGCATGCCGAGCCCTCTGAATAGCAAATATTTTCCACTCTGCAAATGACACCTTCACTTCATTCACCACAGGATCTGGCTGTATAATGAAATTCATTACTTTCTGAGAAGATAACTTTGATTAGTGTCACAGTACACCTCTACCTCTTATGTTCTTAAATGATTCAGTCATTTAATTGGCTGACCATGTGATAAGAAACAGAACGGTTTATTTTAATCCTGCAATGAACAGATCGAGTGTAAATAATTTGACACTCCACCTGTCTGTTATAGGCAGAAAGTTATATATACGTCCAAATAAAAAACCTACAACTTTTGTTCAAAGCATGTTATTTTTACATAGTCTAGTCTAAGTGTTACAAAGATTGATTTTCATTTTGTGCCATTCACTCATGACTAAAATTAGGTTGTTTTTTCATTTATATTGTTTAATCTCGCCCATAAGAAGCAGATGGAGGATTTAATTATTTGCACTCGATCTGGTTGTTCAAAAGGTACAAACATACAGTCGGTTTTTTGTTAGTTGAGTCCTGCTGTAAACAAACTACTTATGTGTTAGTCCCTGTAAACACACAACACACAAACACGCGTGGCCTTGGGTGAACTCTCTGCAAGCTAACCGGTGATCTAAAAAAAAAAAAAATCTGGTGTGAAACACTCACACAGCTTTCTCTTGCCAGTGCAAATAATTAACAATAAACCTAACATTAATAATAAAACATTTAAAATAAACAAAAAAACTAACCTCAATAAACATAACCTAATTTTAATCATATATAGTTAACTTAATAGGAATACGACATCCGTAAAGTCGTAGACTCTAGCGTGCACCCTGTAGTAGCTGGTTTTGGTTTGTTGACAGTAGGAGCAAACTTAGAGCGGCTGAACTATACAGTTCAGCCGTTGTTAGTTTGCTCCTACTGTCAACAAACAAAAGCCACCTACTACAGGGTGCACGCTAGAGTCTACGACTTTACGGATGTCGTATTCCTATTAAGTTAACTATTTTTTAAATTATAAGCACTTAAAGTACTAAAAACATCAGTCATGATATGATGTAGGCCTAACAATATCATTTATAAAAATACTTTTAAAAGTATTTTGTATTTAAATACTTTTGAAAGTATTTTGTTGTTACTTTTAATCAGCGTGTACACATTTTGATATAATGCGCATGCTCAGTGACGTCATTATTTTTGTTTACATTAGGAGCAAACTAAGAGAGGCTGGACTGTACAAATGTAGAAGATATACGTGAACATTTAAGTAAGTTTTGTGTGCCGTACAACGTGATTGTGTACAAAGAAATATTTGTTTAGTGCGAAAACAGAGTAGTGAGTAGGCTATCACGGTATTCAAGTGGAACATGTAAGGGGTAACCCTTAACGTAGTCGGCTTGTACATAATACGTTTGGTACAATATTTGCTAAGTAGTAATATTGAAACGCTTGTTTAATAGCTCTTGGTAGATTGGGGCTGTACACCCCGTACACTACACTTATGCTCAAGCTAGAACTGCTTTTAAAATTAAAAACAACTTAATCTTTTAAGGACTATGCACGTATGTTTTATGGTTTTGGTCCAAAAAACTACAAACGTACCGATACATTTACTTCATTTTTTATACTAATACATGTAAATACAAGTTCTAAATAAATGTATTATTATATAGGATTTGTTTTACTCGATGGAAAAAGCATGTGCATTAACCTTGCTAATGTGTTCAGAAAATTTGTATTATTATGTTAGCTTCTTGCCACAATTTGTTTACTAATATAGAATCAAGCATTTCGCTTGAAATGCGCCCGGTAAGAGTTTTCGCAGCCGGCGCAAGCGAACTGCTTATTTAGCGCTAACAACTTTGATCGAATTTCACATTTATCTTTTTTCTTTTAATTATTGATCAAAACATGTTTCCAATGCTTTAGTATAACATTGTTTCACTTTGAACGACATTTAGTCTTCATTTCAGTATTAAAAACAAACTGCAAACATTTATTTTCAATAATTTTAATGCCGCGGGACCCGATTTAGTACATTTTCATCTATCTCGGATCTCGGAAAATGTCCTCCTCCTCCTCCTCCGATTGACGTTAGGCGGCAGCACCGTATACATGTTACATGTGTGTATGTGTAGTGGATTATTACTTAATATTTCGAATTTGTGTTTGGGTAGGTTCGATTTTAAAATTATAATAAAAAAAATATGTAAAATTATAAAAATAAATAAAAAATTACCAAAATTATATAAAATTGTACAAATTATTATAATAGAAAACGGTAGCTGTACTCAGGTAGTTTCAGTAAAATCCAATAGATAGCGTTTTTGTTTACTAAGATAGTTTTGAAAAAATCCGAAAGAGTGCGGTAGTTGAATTAAGGTAGTTTCAATAAAATTTGATCCTCACAAAATTACAATAAAATTGTAAACTGACCGGTAAGAGTTTTGCAGAAACGGTCGCATCAATAGTCAATTTATTTTTAGAAATTATATAATATATTCAACAAAACGTTATGATATCCTCTCAAAATTACAATGAAATTGTAAAATGACCGGTAAGAGTTTTGCAGAAACTGCGTTGTACTAACAATTCAAAGGTGTAACAAAAGGTTAAGGATATCTGGAGTAGGTAAGAGTTTGAAAATATGGCACAAACGTCACAAAAACGTATAAATTAAAAATCTATATATAAACTTAATTAAAAAAATTTAATGAAGTTTTATATAGATTTTTAATTTATACGTTTTTGTGATGTTTGTGCCATATTTTCAAACTCTTACCTACTCCAGATATCCTTAACCTTTTGTTACACCTTTGAATTGTTAGTACAACGCAGTTTCTGCAAAACTCTTACCGGTCATTTTACAATTTCATTGTAATTTTGAGAGGATATTTCTTTCCCTCGGAAAATTAATGTTTTACAATAATATAAATCTTGTATTATGTATTATATTTGATTTATTTTAAACCTTCCGTTTAATTGTTTATTTTGTGAAAATACGAGTGGAAATGGTTGGCTTTAGTGGTAAGCATCTCTGAGATGAAGAAATATTAGAGTAGCTCTACGAAACATATTTAGTTCCAAGGATGAAGAGTTGAGAAAAAAATAGGTGAATAATAAATACGGGAAGAAGAAATAAATGAAAAATCTAAAAAGAACTCAAACTGTGGGCTAAGTTCTACGTTGAAAAACTTAGTCCTCAAAAGGTTAATGATTACAAATAATGATTTATAAATTTAAAAAAAAATCTTAAAACAACTATGTTTGGAGTGTATTATTACACGGGAACGAAACATGTGTGTTAGAAGCTATAGAAAGGAACAGGATAGAAGCTTTTGAAATGTGATGTTATAGAAAAATGTTAAAGATTAGGTGGGTGGATAAAATAAGTAGGTCTAATTTAGAAATGCTTAGACGAGTGGATAAAATAAGTTTTTGTAAAAATCTCATCAGGGAAAAGCTAGTGGGTCTTATCGTAAGACTCAAGTTATTGGTCTATCAATAATGGAGAGTAATAAAGAGGGAGTGAATTTAAGGGGGTGGCAAATGTTAGAATAAGTAAAGCAAATTACAAAATATTTAAGGTGTTGCAGAAATGTATATAATTATTAAACGGCTTGCGGAAGGTTGAATAGTTTAGAGAACTGAATCAAACCAGCCGAGAGACTGATGACATTTAAACTTACGAAAAGTATTTTCTGTTTTTTGAGGTCTGACCACTAGGAATCATGACTACATAGGTTAGATTTTATTTTTCCAAAGCTCTTTCAATCTTTCAATCATTTGCTTCTTTCTTTATAACCTCTTATATTTTTCAACAAAAATCTCATCTTATTAGTGTTTTTACCTTCTCTTGTTCTAAACAAAAGTATTGGAAGAAAAACATTGTTTCCATGTCAGTTTTTCGATTTCACTTAAAATACACATTATTTGTATGTTTGTGCGTGAGTGCGCTTACACGCGTGCTTGTGTGAGTATATATATGTAAGAGAGAGAGAGAGAGAGAGAGAGAGAGAGAGAGAGAGAGAGAGAGAGAGAGAGCGTAAGAGAGGTGAAGAGGGGGAATGGGAGACAGAGAAAGAAAGTTAAGAAAGCTCTGCTTTACAAAAGCTGTAACTCAAATGAGAAGCTGTAAAAGATATTAAACTTTTTGAGTGCTGTAAACTAATTATAAAACATTAAAAAAACTTGAAGTTGGATTATTGGAATCACTTTTTACCAAAATTAAATAAAACAGTTTAGCGCATAATTTAGCGGCAAAAAAGAAAACTATTGGATCTGTGTTTTTTACTTTCTCTTGCCTATATGAATATATAGGAAGGAAAGTATTGTTTTCATGTCGATTTTTCGAAATCGAGTTTTCACCGGATCTATACGTTTTCAGACCCCCTGAACCCAAAATACATGTTTTTAGCGATTGGTCTGTGTGTGTGTCTGTGTGTGTGTGAACAGAATATCTCAAGAACGGAATATCGTACGAACTTGAAACTTAAGTTACATACCACTACCGGACCCGACACGAACATTTTCATCAAAATCGGTCAACCGGAAGTAGTAGTAACTTAGTTTATTCCTATAATTTTTCACTTTTTTGCGATTTTCTCAAAAACTGGTCCTACGATTTTTTTAAAAATCGCCTGGTTTACTCAATTTTTTATTCTCTACAAGATAGGGTAGGCGCCATGTTTGCTGAAATTCTGCGTGAGGCTGTTTTTACGTAAAAACCATTTATTTTTAATATTGCGGCTTTAATATGCATTTTAGCGCAAAACGTTATATATTATAAGTTGTAGAGAATTTAAAAACCTACAACTTTTATTTCAAACATTTTTTTGTATAACGCTTAGTTTAGCGGTAATTTGCGATTTTCTGTTTATTTCTCACGAAAACGTGAGAAAAATTGATTTTTTTAACATTTCGGCCTTAGTATGCATTTTACGACAAAAGTGTATATAATTAAATTTATAGAAAATTAAATGATCTACAACTTTTATTTAGAGAATTTTTCTCTACAGAGAGAAAGTTTAGAGAGAAAGAGTGATTTTCCGTATTTCTAAGCCAAACTGAGGTTGATTTTCATTTTGCCTCTTTCACTCACGATTAAAATTAGGTTATGTTTTTAAGGTTAGTTTGTGTGTTTATTTCTTATGTTTTATTACTAATGTTAGGTTTATTGTTAATTATTTGCATTGGCAAGAGAAAGTTGTGTGAGTGTTTCACACCAGATTTTTTTTTTTTTTTTACTTTCAGCCTACATAAATGAAAAACGCATATAATAGGATATGAAATGCATTTACGAAAAATTTACTAGTGTTTACCGAACCAAAAAAATTATTCTGGTAATAAAATCAAGAGAAAGTACTGTAATAAATTTAATTAAATTTATTATGACCTATTTTTACTTCAATGAAAAGCTATTCTTATGAATAAACCGAAATGAGAAAGGCAACATTTATAAACGAAATTTTTTTTATTAGAAAAAAAAGAAAATATTCCCTTTCCTCTAAATTTTACAAAAAGTGGGCATCTTTTACCACTTTTCATTATTTCACGACTGAATTCACTTAATTGTTCAGAAAACAATTAACTGAAGTAGATCTTTGGCCTTCATCTATATTTACAATTTACGAATAAACGTTACAAGTCAGTACATTGTTTTTTTATGCTGTTTTAATTAGTTTTTTTTATATTCGTTCAATTCTATTATTGTAGTGAAAAGTAATATTTGTATTAATCAAGCAAAATATCCCGTATGAGTAATTTTCTTAAGCAAGAACACTTACGCAAAATTTTCTTAGATAGATAATAAAAATCTTCTCTATTATAGAAAGGTGGATTATTAGATTATTTGCACTCGATCTGTTAGTTCCAGCGCTACAAAAAACAGTTAATTTTTTATCACATGGTCAACCAATTAAAGTTCAGCCGTTCTTATTTTGCTCCTACTGTCAACAAACAAAAGCCAGCTACTACAGGGTGCACGCTAGAGTCCGCGACTTTATGGATATCGTATTCCTATTAAGTTAACTATGTTTTAAATTATAAGTACTTAAAGTACTTAAGGTCTACAGCATCTAGTGAGCAAAATAGCCACAGTAAGTTGCAAATATGGCCTTGATATCAACAGTAAGAAAACGAAGTTCATGTTGATCTCCAAGCACAGAAACGACAATGCCAAAATTTTCGTCAATAACCAGCAATTAGAACGTGTGAAACACACAATGTACCTGGGAACAATGATAAATGAAAATTGGGATATGGCACTGCAGATTAAATATTGCATAGCAAGGGCAACAGCTGCTTTCAATAAAATGAACAGAGTTTTCAGGAGCCATGATCTTACCATTGAAACGAAAATCAGACTTTTGAGGTGCTACATCTTCTCTATTTTGCTGTATGGAGCAGAGTCATGGACATTGAACAAGAGTATGATTAAACGTATAGAAGCCTTTGAATTGTGGTTGTACCGGAGAATGCTTAAAATATCATGGACAGAGCATGTAACAAATGAAGAAGCTCTCAGACGGATGAAGAAATCCAGAGAAATATTGAACACCATCAAGATCCGTAAACTTCAGTATTTGGGACACGTCATGCGGAATGAGTCCAGATACTCTTTGATACAGCTCATTGTGCAAGGGAGGATAGATGGAAGGAAAAGACCAGGAAGAAGAAGAATATCCTGGCTACACAACCTCAGGGAATGGACCGGAAAGGCATCTGCTGAACTTTTCCGTATTGCTGTCAGCAAAGTGAGAATTGCCATGCTGGTCGCCAACATCCGAAACAGATAGCGCACTAAAAGAAGAAGAAGAAAGTACTTAAAACATCAGTCATGATATATGATGTAGGCCAAACAATTTCATTTATAAAAATACTTTTAAAAGTATTTTGTATTCAAATACTTTTGGAAGTATTTTGTTGTTACTTTTTAATCAGCGTGTACTCATTTTTATACAATGCGCATGCTCAGTGACGTCATTATTTGTTGACAGTAGGAGAAAACTAAGAAAGGCTGGACTTTATATGTCTGGTGCGCTGGTACCGGCCATTTTGTTTTTTCACGTATCTGTGGGTCGTTACAAGATGGCCTCTCGGTCGCCTTTCTGGGATCTTACAACTGACTATGACCAACATGAAAATTATTGTGTAAAATACACTCAAAAATACGTATTGAAATTAAATTTTTGAGAAGATTTAATAAAATTTATACTGTTTGTTTCAATTCTTGGACGTTAGTGACAATCCGAAGTAGATTAGTTCCGGTAGGAAGAAGAGAAGGGAGGGTCTGGTCCCGACCGGGGTTCTCACAACTTAATCGTTCAATAATTTTTGAAAAATATTCAGTTTTTTTTAAAAGTGTCTGAAAATGTTACTTATGGGTGATTTAAAGTGAACAAACCTGTATAGTTGTTTCAAAAGCAAGTTTCGTTGAAGCCGTTTTGTCTTATTCTTGAAAATAATTCAGTTTTTTTAAAGGTGTCTTAAAATGTTACAGTATTTTATGGTCTAAGTAAAATTATCGTAATTTATATTTACGAAATAGATGGTAAGTAAATAACGTACGTGTGGTGCGTTTGTACCGCCCATTTTGTTTATTCACGTATCGGTGAGTGGTTACAAGATGGCCTCTCGGTCACCTAACTAAGATCTTACAGCTGACTTTGACCAGTATTGGAAATATTTTTTTATGTGAAAATCACTCAAAAATACGTATTAAAATTAAATTTTGATAAGATTTATAAAATAATTTTGATAAGATTTATTTTTATAAAATAAATAGTTCTGTTTCTTATCACATGGTCAGCCAATTAAATGACTGAATCATTTAAGAACAGAAGAGGTAGAGGTGTAAAAGACACTAATCAGAGTTGTCTCCTCTGAAAGTAATGGATTTCATTATACAGCCAGACCCTGTGGTGAATGAAGTAAAAGTGTCTTTTGCAGAGTGGAAAATATATGCTTTTCAGAAGGCCTGGCATGCTGATAAGTGTACTTTTCCACTCAGTGAGTTGTGGCAATGGTAAACCACCTCACTCCTCGATTTACTTAGTAAAACCTCTATAGGTTCAAACCAGCCTTTTGGCTGATGACCTAAACAACAACAACAACAAAATTGCAAGGGTCCGTTTCAATTTTTGGACATGACTGATAATCCGTGGTAGATTTGTTCCGGTAGGTCAAGAGGAAGAGAAGGTCCGGTCCCAGTCTGGGTTCTTAAAACTTAATCGTTCAATTACTTTTGAAAGACATATTTTAGTTTTTTTTTAAAGTGTCTTAAAATGTTACTGTATTTTATGATCTAAGTAAACTTATCAAACTTTATATTTACAAAATAGATGGTAGGTCTATTTACGAAATATTTAACGCCCCCTATTATGTAACCAATAAAACGCTACTCTCAGACCTAAACGTACCCTACATAAATGACGTTTTCTTAAAACTATATACAAAATTTAGGAAGAAACTCGTGAACCACCATAACCGATTGATCTCAAATCTGGCTACGCAGATTCTCCCAAACAATCCAATTAGACGTCTAAAACGTCAATGGAGCCGGGACCTCATCTACTAACGTAGTACTGTAATTGATATAGTCAACACTGTAATGTATACATTACAGTGTTCTAAATGCTACACTTATCTATTCATGTCGGAGTTCCCTCACTGGACTGTGTCTCGACTTACGTTTATTTACCATGTTAATTTTTCCAAATTTTGTGCTATCACATTCACTGATTGTTTCCAACAGATTGTGAATTTCCTAAACAGAGAAATAAAAGATGGTCCTGAGTTCGAATCCCACTCAGGCATGGCATATTTTCATACGTTACAAAAAATCATTTCATCCTACATTGTACAAAAGTTACACCCCAACATAATCGCTAATGACCTCAGTAGTTGATGCGACGTTAAATAAATGAATGAAAAAAAATATGGTACAGATGAGCCTTTCTTAGTTTGCTCTTAATATAAACAAATAATGACGTCACTGAGCATGAGCATTATGTAAAAATGAGTACACGGTGATTAAAAATTAACAACAAAATATTTCCAAAAGTATTTGAATACAAAATACTTTTAAAAGTATTTTTATAAATGAAATTTTTAGGCCTACATCATGTTATGACTAATGTTTTAAGTAATTTAAGTACTTATAATTTAAAACATAGTTAACTTAATAGGAATACGTCATCCATAAAGTCGCGGACTCTAGCGTGCACCCTGTAGTAGCTGGCTTTGGTTTGTTAACAGTAGGAGCTAACTAAGGACGGCTGAACTGTAGGTAAATATAATATGTGTGGTGGGTTGGTAAGACCCATTTAGTGTTACACAGATAGTGAGTCACAAGAATGTCTATTGCGAATGGATAGGCTGTGAAGAAGGGAAGAGAAATCTGACAGTGATGCCAATCTCAAAAGTGAGACACTATATTTTACTACCGTGCAAATGCACCATAAGTTAACCACATGTTGCTTTTCAATTAATGTACTTCGTTGTGAATTTAAACCCCATTTACTTTCAAATTTTTCTTATCATACAAACTTTGCAACTTACATTTAGCCTTTCTTTTAAAACTGTTAATAACTTTTCACATGTTGGTATCGCTTTCTGATTGATATAACCTTTCTATTTTGTTTACCAGGTGTCAAAAAGCTGTTGATGAAGAATTATCAAGAATTATCTGAATTATCTTCTTCACTGTCTTTAACTTCCTTCATTATATTTCAAATTGTGGAAAGAGAAACATCACAGTAATTAGGCGCTCGCTCACAACTTTTGTTAAGAGAAACGAAAAGATATTATTGTTTAGCTTCAACTTCACAGCTTTTTATTATATTGCATATTAGATTTTGTTCAGCTCTGTGAGTTCACAGAGCTTCAATCCTGTTTAACAGTTCAATCCCGTTTTCGAGAAACCGACATTCCGTTTACGGTAACAAAGAGTTATATTCGTACAGTTTTTTACAAAAGGTTCACGATTAGTACTGTATGTACTCTTAGTATAGTTTACGTTGTTGTGTTGGCGAACTGATACTAAAGCAGTCGCGCATGTGCACTGAAGCTTTCCACATTTACACCTCGTTACAAATATAGGCAAACTCGTTACTCAAGTGACTATAAATTGAGTGAGCGTGTGATGAGAAAGAGAACTAACTTATTTTTCGTAGTCCTAGTACTAGCAGATCGATTGCAAATTATTTAACACTCCAACGGCTTATTATGGGCAAACCTACAGATTATTACAACTTAAGTTTCAAAAAATTTGTTAATTTATTTTATTTTTTTATTTGCATCCAGTATACTCCCTAGAGAAGTATAAGACTTTCATGAATTTACAAGCTAACTTAGTAATATATATATTACCAGAATAAACATACTTTGTACTTAAATTACGTATAAACCAACTTACTTTGTTTATTTTCTTCATGAAGTGCATTTCAATTTAGTCAAGAGTAAACAGTTTTCTTTAGAATTCGCTTAGATGTTTATTTACTTTTAAATAAGATAAACTGGTGTGAAACATTCACACGACTTTCTATTGCCAATGCAAATAATGTAAAGTTTAAACCGGTTTCAAACGTGACTGAATGACGCAAAATGGAAATCAACGTCTGTTCGGATTATCAGAAAATCACTATTTAAACTAGGTCACGAAAAAAAGTTGAAGTAAAAGATGTAATTTTTGTTATTCTCCATAACTTTCATTCAATATACTTTTGTGTTAAAATAGCCTACTACATTTTAAGGCCACAATTTTGAAAACCCCTATCTTTTACCGTATTTTGATGAAAAAATACAGAACATCACTTCACTAATTGACGCTAAACAGCTAAGCGTGTTAAAAAAATTGTTTGAAATAAAAGTTTAGGCTTTTAAAATTTCCTACATCTTTGATTGTATTACACACTTTTGCATTAAAACGCATATAAGGGGCACAATCTTAAAAATACACATTTTACAAAAAGAAAACGGCCCACAAATATTTCAGCCGACATGGCGTTTATTAGAGCACAAAATTTACTTACTAAGCCTATTCTAAACATAATTATTATAAAAGCCATTTTTTAAAAGAAATCACAGAAAAGTGAAAAATCGTATGAGTAAAAAACACGACTTCCGATTGACCGATTTTAATGAAAATGTTTATGTCAAATCCCCTTTTGGTGCCTAACTTAAGTTTTAAACCTTAAAAATACATCCATACTTAAATAAACTTAAGTTTAAACGATATTTACCATACCATAAGTTTTAAAACTTAAAAATACACCTATACTTATAAAGGTATGTAGTTTTTGTACGGAAAAACGTACAACATTGAAATGGAAATTTCAATTTTGTAAGTTATTCCGTTTTTGAGATATTTTGTTCACACACACACGCTCTCTCTCTCTCTCTCTCTCTCTCTCTCTCTCTCTCTCTCTCTCTCATACACACACATATACTCACACGCACACGCACGCGCGCGCACACACACACGCACACATACACACACACACACACACACACACACACACACACACACACACACACACACACACATACACACACACACACACACACACACACACACAACAAATCGCTAAAAACATTCTTATTTTTTTTCAAGTAGCCTGAAACTTGATAGCCTGAACTTGGTAGCCTGAAAATCAACTTGAAATAATTTTCTTGCCATCTTTATCTTAGCTACCCTATCCTTTTCGGACTTACTACAAACCTTCTTACAATAGTACAATCAACTCTTATGATAATTTCAACCCCAATATTATTGCAACTCTTATATTTTTTTAAAATAATTATTGTAAAGTTACAGAGATATCTTAGATAGAATAATATGATTTAATACGGTGTTGAAGTATTATGTTTATTTGTACAATGTATACACAAATTAGTTGCATATTTGATTTACGTGGTTCGTTAATTCCTTGGAGTGAATTTGTATTTGAATTTGGAATTTAAATTTAAGTTAAATTCATATGGTAATAAATTTATGAACTGCATTTATATCAACATAACCCAGTTATTATTTAAGTTTATCAACATTAATAATTCTAGCTACATTTCACTTCTATTAATCAAATATTGTACAAATATATTACACGCTCATTTAACTGTATTGTGTTTAACAATTGACTCTAATAGGTGAATTTATTCTTTTTAAATTAATTATCGTTTCTTATTAAATTAATTAAATTAAGCTCTTTGGTAGGCGTTCCCACTTTCGATTGACAACAAACTACTTTTGTACAAATCCATGCTGAAGTCGATTTGGACCTACGGAATTCAGTTATGGGAACAGCATCAACTTCAAACATTGAGATTCTGCAACGGTTTCAACCAAAAGTTCTGCGGACCATACTGAATGCACTGTGGTATATTACCAATGCCGATATACATCGTGATATGGATGTGCAGATGGTACGAGAAGAAATACGAAGTTTCAGTTGTAAATACTAAATAAACAACCACGTAAATCACTTAGCACTAAATCTCTTAGACAACAGCAATGATGTCAATAGGCTAAAACGTGCTACAGTACTGGATCTCCCAGAGCGATTCTAATAGTGTGATTTTAAAGTTGTAAATATTATAATGTTAGTATTCTGTAGATGACTGTCGTGTTTGAGTGTGTATGTTGTAAACAGCTTAATGAACGTTTTAAATTATCTCCAGAAAAGTTAGGTGTACATATATTTCGGAATCATGTGCTTATTATTATTATTATTATTATTATTACTAGTCGTAAAACTCCCAAAGTGGAAGACGCTAAGACGCTAAGATGGTTCAGTTTTGGGGTTTCTTGTTGTTCTTTTTATTTGCCCACCAGTTTTTCATTTCTTGCGAGAATTTAGCTTTTCTTTCTTCACTCCATTTTACTCCAGTTCTCGGAGCTTTTGTCTCTGGTTTAACTTCCCATTTCTTAACCTTCCTCCTAAAATTGTTTCTTGTGTCCAAGTCTTCTTTCACAATATTAGCCATTTCCAAGTCTTTTTTAACATTTCGGATCCATTCTCCTCCATTAACGAGGGATGCTACGTATTTTACTATTTTTTTTGTTAGTCTGTGATCGGGAAGCCTCATTATATGGCCATAGAATTTAAGGCGTCTTTTCCTCATGTCTGTCTCTACATTAGAATATTTTTCAACTTTAGACGTTTTCTGTAATCTATATCCATTTTCGGTCCATCTCGGTACCAGAATCTTCCTGATTATCCTTCTTTCTTTAGATTTTCCATATCTGTTTTCCTGTTTAGTGATAAAGTTTCGCTGGCATATAGTATTCCTGGTTTAATTACTGTATTGTAGTGTCTAATTTTGGTATTTAGCGATAAACATTTTTTATTATAAAGGTTTTGCACCAATCCCAGGCCTCTACGAGGCCTTTTTGCACGAGCTTTTTGTATTCTTTCTTGTTGTGAATATTTTTCAGAGATAGTTTCCCCTAGATATTTAAAATAAGCTACTCTTTTAATTTCTCCATACTTGGTTTGCAAATTGGCGATTTCTAGATTCGTTGTCGTAAATACGGTCTTTTCGAAGGATATATTTTTCAAGCCCACTTTTTCAGCACATTCTTTTAAAGTTTCTATTTGTTTTACCGCCATTTCACTAGAATCTGTTATTATTGCGAGATCGTCTGCAAAGGCTAAGTAGGGGATCCGGAGGTTATCTTTCTTGGTTCCCAGTGAGATTGGTTTCCAGCAGTTTTCCTCTTCAAGTTTCATCTCCCATTCTTCCATGACTCTATCCAGCACTATGTTAAATAACAAAGGTGATAAGCCATCACCTTGTCTAACCCCGGTTCTTATTTTAAAAGCTCTCGAAAGTTTTTCCATGAACTTCATCTTGGATTTTGTATTTGTTAGCGTTTGTTTTTGCCGGCCGCATCGGCGAAGTTGGTAACGTGCTCGCCTCTCATCATGCGGTCTTGGGTTCGAATCCCATTCAGGCACGGCATTTTTTCATACGTTACAAAAATCATTTCATCATTCACCGTCTGCATTAGCAGTAACTGCAGAACAGTCGGACGTTAAACCAAAAAAAAAAAAAAAAAAAAAAAAATAGCGTTTGTTCTATGATTTTCTGTGTTTTCCGATCTAGTCCTCTTTCATCAAGAATTCTAAAAAGTGCAGGTCTGTGGATTGAATCATAGGCCTTTTTGAAGTCGACAAAGACATATACTGTAGGCTTCACTCGCATTTTCCTCATCCTCGTGGATGAGGTTTTGGTTATTTTTTATTTTATTTCTTTTTATTTATTTATTTAAAAAAACACTATCTAATTTTGAGTGTAAATGTTTATAATATTTTAATGTTATAATTTGTTAAGTACAGAAGTGGGTTGTAATTTTTTTATGAGTTGTATCTATTTTATAAGTTTCATTTATTGTTATTTATAACAGATTATGCATTAAAAAAAAGTTATATGAAAAAAAAATTAATTATTTGAACGGCTTAGGGGAAAACAAGCTCAATTTTACGTAAACAAATTTTTCTGAAAACGATTTTCTAAGTTTCCACGTAACTTATAATTATCTCTTCTTCATTTTTTATTACTTTTAGGCTACTGTCTTTTACCCTGTGCAAAATGTAGGAAGGGGCGTCTATTAAAAAAATTATGTTATTTTTAACTAAATTATTTGTTTGTTTTTTAAGTGAATAATCATAAAATTTTCAATTATTTTATATAAAAAATAAATCAATTTACTACTACAACACCAATTATAAGGGCGGAGGGGTAAAAATTATTTCGTTGCTTATAACTTAATTATTTGTATAGCTGCAGACCTGTTTTTTATGTCAAATTAATCAAATAATGCTTTTTAACCTCTAGAGGCTAAGTAAAACGAGGAATCTTGTGGTTTACTATTGCCTTCATCACTTAGTGTAAAGTATACTTATTAGCATGCCAGGCTCTCTGAAAAGCATCTACTTTTCACCCTGTAAATGATATTTTCACTTCATTCACCATAGAGTCTGGCTGTATAATGAAATTCATTACTCTAAGAGGAGATAACTCTGACTAGTGTCTTTTACACCTTTACCTCTTTTGTTGTTAAATGCTTCAGCCATATATTTGGGTGGCTATGTGATAAAAAAGAGAACTATTTTTTTAGTCCTGAAACTAGCAGATCGAGTGCAAATAACGGGTGTTTTATTAAGGACGGAACCCTGATTATAAGAAAATAGAAGTAATACATCGGTAAATTTTCTATCCCCCAATCGGTATGTTGACAACAGTGTACTCAAGGCCAACTACCTAACACAGTTAAAATGTTCCAGTCAAGCATTAGTGTGGTGACAGCAGTCTTTTCGTTATGTTATGTCAGCAATGGTTTTTTCCAAGGAAGAACGCGTGTTTATTGTAGAGACTTAGGCTACATAGCGAGTAAATCTTACAAATGTTTGCAAGATAAGTTTCAGTTGAACTTTCCCCGTTCTGCCGTTCCGAATAAATCGCCAATATTGCGTTTGATAAATAAATTTCTTAGAACTGGGAGTGTACTCGATGAGAAACCACCTCGCGAGCCAACAAAGTTAACCGCGGAAGTTCTCGAAGATTTGAAAAATCGTTTGACTCAATCACCTAAAAAGTCACTTAGAAGATCATCGCAAGCTGGCATTAACTACTGTTTACAGAGTTACGAAAAAGTTACATTTGGATCCTTATCGCGTTGGCGTAACTCATGAACTGAAAGCTACAGACCATTAGAAACGATTACAATATTGTCGGTGGTTTCGATCTTCCATTGAAGAAAATGTTATTCAATTGTTGGATCATTTTTATTTTAGTGATAAAGCTTGGTTTCATTTAGATGGCTATGTGAATAGTCAGAACTGCAGAATATGGAGTGCAACAAATTCTCATGCTTTCCGTGAAAAAGCATTGCACTCATGTAAAATTGGTGTTTGGTGTCCAATTTCCCGCCACCGTATAATAGGGCCGTTATTTTTTGACATTACTGTAGACAGTGTAATTTATAGTGATTTAATCCAAAAGTTCACTTCATTGTTGAATTCGGACGACCGAAATTGTTGGTTTCAACAGGACAACGCTGCATGTCATATTGCAAATTAAACGCTAGCAGTGCTACGGGAATCTCTCTACAATAAACACGCGTTCTTCCTTGGAAAAAACTATTGCTGACACAATATAACGAAACGACTGCTGTCACCACACTAATGCTTGACTGGAACATATTACCTGTTTTTTGTAGTTGTACTTGAGTACACTGTTGCCAACATACCGATTGGGGGACAGAATATTTACCGATGTATTACTTCTATCTTCTTATAATCAGGGTTGCGTCTTTAATAAAACACCCGGTTCTTTCTTGTAAAAAACCGTTGCTGACACAATATAACGAAACGACTGCTGTCACCACACTAATGCTTGACTGGAACATTTTAACTGTATTAGGTAGTTGGCCTTGAGTACACTGTTACCAACATACCGATTGGGGGACAGAAAATTTGCCGATGTATTACTTCTATCTTCTTATAATCAAGGTTGCGTCATTAATAAAACACCCATTATTTTAACAACTGTCTGTTGTGGGCAAAAAATTAAGTTATGTATTTAATTTTACGTTGTTTACTAATGATTAAATAAATGTTATGTTTTACATTATTTAAACTGGCAAGAAAAATTCGTGAGGACTTCACCCAAAATTTTGTTTTTAGTATTATTTATATAACATACACGGTCTACAGAAATTGAGAGAATGTTTTAGTTGGGTTTTACTTTAATTATCGGACGCAAATGTGATAATATAATTATAAAACTATACATAGCCTACTATAGTCACTTGAGTAACGAATTTGCCCTTGTTTGAAACGAGGGGTAAAGGGGGGGAAAGCATCAGTGCGCATGCCCGACTGCTTTAATTTCAGTACGACAAACTTAACAACTTATAATATACCCAGAGCATATAACTTATAATATACCCAGAGCATATATACTATATCGCGGAACCTTTGTATATAGTCCAGCCTCTCTTAGTTTGCTCCTAATGTAAACAAATAATGACGTCACTGAGCATGCGCATTATATCAAAGTGTGTACACGCTGATTAAAAAGTAACAACAAATACTTTTAAAAGTATTTAAATACAAAATACTTTTAAAAGTATTTTTTTTAATGAAATTGTTAGACCTACATCATATCATGACTGATGTTTTTAGTACTTTAAGTTCTTATAATTTAAAAAATAGTTAAGTTAATAGGAATACAAAATCCGTAAAGTCGTAGACTCTAGCGTGCACCCTGTAGTAGGTGTCTTTTGTTTGTTGACAGTAGGAGCAAACTAAGAACGGCTCAACTGTAGGTTAACTGTTAGTTACAGATATGTCGGTTTCTTGAAAACGTGGTCGAACTGTGGCTTCAGAGTGTTGAACGAAATCTAATATGCAATGTAATAATATATACTATGAAGTTAAAGCTAAACAATAATGCATATCCGTGCGTCTTAACAAAAGCCGAGAGCGAGCGGCTAACTACTGACATGTTTCTCTTTCCACAATTCGAAAAATAAAGAAGGAAATTAAGGACGTGAATAAACTATTCTTTAACAGTTTTGTTGACGTCTGGTAAAAAAAAACGGCTAGGTAGAAACTAGAAAGACTGATAATGAAAACGCCGGTGACAGCAATAGTAAAGAAGGCGATTCATTCGTAATTACAGTAAATCAAATATTTTTAGTAATTTAATTAAGCTATAGGCAATATTGTTTCTTTTTAGGTGATCAGCTGAAAGGCTGGCTTGAACCAGTAGAGGTTTTACTAAGTAAAACGAGGAGTGAGGTGGTTTACAATTGCCTTCCTCACTGAGTGGAAAAGTACGCTTATCAGCATGCCGGGCCCTCTGAAAATCACATATTTTCCAGTCTACAAATGACACCTTCAGTTCATTCACCACAGGGTTTTGCTGTATAGTGAAATTCATTACTTTCAGATAAGATAACTCAGACTAGTGTCTTTTACACCTCTACCTCTTCTGTTCTTAAATGATTCAGTCATTTAATTGGCTGACCATGTGATAAGAAACAGAACTATTTATTTTAGCCCTGCAACGAACAGATTGAGTGTAAATAATTTGACACTCCACCTGTCTGTTATGGGCAGGGGCAATATTACAGGTCATATTTTTATTTCTTATAAGGTTTATGAAGAAAATATTTTCTCGGAATAAATAAGAGCTTACAAAATGAATGTAGAAACTTCACGGTAGTGAAATGTACGAGTAGTGTCTCACTGATGAGGTTGGCAGCAGTGCAAATATATCATTTCCCTCCCTCACAGCCAATCCATAAGCAAAAGGCAATCTCGTGACTTCGGTATCTATACTAATAAAAAAATCTGGTGTGAAACACTCACACAACTTTCTCTTGCCAATGCAAACCTAACATTATTAATAAAATATTAGAAATAAACAAAAACTAACCTCAAATACATAAACTTATTTTAATCATGAGTGAATGACGCAAAATGAAAATCGAACTAAGTTTGGCTTAAAAATACGGAAAATCACACTTTCACGCTAAACTAGGCTCTGTAGAGAAAAATTCTTTAAATAAAAGTTGTAGATCTCTTAATTTTATATAAATTTTATTATATACACTTTTGTCGTAAACTGCATACTAAGGCTGAAATCTTAAAAAAATCGATTTTTCACACGTTTTCGTGAGAAAAAAACAGAAAATCGCAAATTACCGCTAAACTTAGCATTATACAAAAAATTGTTTGAAATAAAAACTGTAGAATTTAAAATTTTCTACAATTTTTATTATATAACGTTTTGCGCTAAAATGCATATTAAAGCCGTAATCTTAAAAAAACAACGTTTTTACGAGAAAACACCCTCACCAAGAATTTCAGCACAGATGACGCCTACCCTATCTTGTAGAGAATAAAAAATTAAGTAAATGAAGCGATTTTTAAAAAAATCGTAGGACCAGTTTTTGAGAAAATCGCAAAAAAGTGAAAAATTACACGAATAAACTACTACTTCCGGTTGACCGATTTTAATGAAAATGTTCGTGTCGGGTCCGGTAGTGGTATGTAACTTAAGTTTCAAGTTTCAAGTTCGTACGATGTTCCATTCTTGAGATATTCTGTTCACACACACACACACACACACTCACAGACACAGACACACACACACACACACACACACAGACCAATCGCTAAAAACATATTTTTTGGGTTCAAGGGGTCTGAAAACGTATAGATCCGGTGAAAACTCGATTTCGAAAAATCGACATGAAAACAATACTTTCCTTCCTATATATTCATATAGGCAAGAGAAAGTAAAAAAACCATGTAAAAAAGGCTCAGTCCTTTGATTAATTTTTCTCCCTGTATATCAGATGAAGAGAAGTCATGATTTTAATGAATTTTACGCAGCAATTTTTTTTGTAAATTTTACCAAAGAGACTGTATTATATAACATTTTTAATAATATTACATCAAAGATCTTTTATGTTAACGTAATAAAAATATGGGGATAAAAAAAATTGAAATATTCATTTAAAAACAAAATAATGTGGTATGATATACTCACGCGATATACTCTTGCCAATGTAAATAATGAACAACACACCGTTACGATAAATGGCTCAATTTAAATGGTAAATACGTTGAAAAGGAACCGAGGATGTATGTAACTTATAAAATAAATTTATGTTATTATTCTCATTAGTTTTATTACTTTCTCTTGCCTATATGAATATATAGGAAGGAAAGTATTGTTTTCATGTCGATTTTAACAAATACACTCTTCACCCGAATACACACCTAAATAAACCCCCTTAACCCACACAAACATGTTTTTAGCGATTGGTCTGTGTGTGTGTCTGCGTCTGTGTGTGTGTGTGTGTGAACAGAATATTTCAACAACGGAACATTGTTAGAACTTGAAACTTAAGTTAGACACTACTATCGGACCCGACACAAACATTTTCATCAAAATCGGTCAACCGGAAATAGTAGTTTATTCGTGTAAATTTTCACTTTTTTGCGATTTTCTCAAAAACGGATCCTACGATTTTCTTTAAAACCGCCTAACTTACTAAATTTTTTATGCTTTACAAGATACGGTAGGCGCCATGTCTGCTGAAATCCTTGATAAGACTGTTTTCATGTAAAAAAATTGTTTTTTTAGGATTGCAGCTTTAACATGCATTTTAGCGAAAAATTTTTATGATAAAAGTTGCAGAGAATTTAAAATCCTACAACTTTTATTACAAAACAATTTTTGTATAACGCTTAGTTTAACGGTAATTAGCGATTTTATATATTTTTTCTCACGAAAACGTGTGAAAAATCGATTTTTTTAAAAGATTTCGGCCTTAGTATGCACTTTACGACAAAAGTGTATAATAATTAAATTTATAGGAAATTAAAAGATCTACAGCTTTTATTTAAAGCATTTTTCTCTACAGAGCTTAGTTTAGCGTGAAAAAGTGTTTTTTCCGTATTTTGAAGCCTAACAGGAGTTAATTTTTATTTTGCGTCGTTCACGCATGATTAAAATTGATTAAAATTAGGTTATGTCTATTAAGGTTAGTTTTTTGTTTGTTTCTAATGTTAGGTTACCGTATATTGATCATTATTTACATTGGGAAGAGAAAGTTGTGTGAGTGTTTCACACCAGATTTTTTTTTTTATAACCAATCGGAGGTTGAAAAAATAACCCTCGTACAAAACTGTATAAATTGGCCCAGCCAACTCTTACACGAACACTTTCTGTAGTGGACAACAGATACTATAATAGTTACAATGTTCTCCAAAAGATGGCAGAGCTGTTAGCATTATAAGAAAACCTTTTGCCTTTACAGTAACATTGGAAAATAAAAACACTGAAAATATAATTTTTTTTTTTAAATTCCTAATTTGTGTACGTTACAATCTGTTCAATTCAGAAGAATAAGCAACCCCATGACCCAATGAGATGAGGATGATATGTATGATGTGTAAATGAGATGTAGTCTTGTACAGACCCATGTCGACCATTCCTGAGAGAGTATGGTTAATTAAATCCCAACCATCAAAGTACACCGGCAACCACTGTCTAGTATTCAAATCCATATAAAAGTAACTACCTTTACTAGGATTTGAACCAGGAACCTTCGTCTCCGAAAATCAGCTGTTAAACAGCTGATTTTGGCGACGACTTTACCACTAGACCAACCCGGTGGGTTAAAATACAAATTTAGAATTAGTAAATAGAACTGAATTAATGGTAACGTAACTTTCAAGACACATTGGGGAGTAAAGGGTTAAAAACAAAATAATAATTAACAAGCACAGTTAATAATAATAAACACATTTTTACTTTCTCTTGCCTATATGAATAATTATAGGAAGGAAAGTAGGCTATTGTTTTCATGTCGATTTTTCAAAATCGATTTTTCACCGGACCTACACGTTTTCAGACCCGCTGAGCCCAAAAAACATGTTTTTAGCGATTGGTCTGTGTGTGTGTGAACAGAATATCTCAAGAACGGAACATCGTACGAACTTAAAACTTGAAATTTAAGTTACATACCACTACCGGACCCGGCACGAACATTTTAATAAAAATCGGTTTACCGGAAGTAGTAGTTTATTCGTGTCATTTTTCACTTTTTTGCGATTTTCTCAAAAACCGGTCGTACGACTTTTTTTTTTAAATCGCCTGGTTTACTAATTTTTTTTGCTCTACAAGATAGGGTAGACGCCATGTTGGCTGAAACTCTTGGTGAGGTTGTTTTCACGTAAAAAAATTGTTTTTTTTAATATTACGGCTTTAATAGTCGATGCATTTTAGCGTAAAAATGTATTTAATAGAAAATGTAGAGGATTTAAAATCCTACAACTTTAAATGTATTATTTTTTTTGAATAACGCTTAGTTTAGCGGTAATTAGCAATTTTCTTTTTGTTTCTCACAAAAACGTGTGAAAAATCGATTTTTTCATGATATTGGCCTTAGTATGCATTTCACGACACAAGCATTTATAATCAATTTTATAGGAAATAAAACGATCTACAAGTTTTATTGTAAGCATTTTCTCTACATAGTCTAGTTTAGCGTGAATGAGTGATTTTCCGTATTTTTAAGCCAAACTGAGTCCGATTTTCATTTTGCATCTTTCACTTATGATTAAAATAAGGTTATGTTTATTGAAGTTTGTTTTTTGTTTATTTTTAATATTTTATTACTAATGTTAGATTATATTGGTTCAGAACTTTCCTTGAAAACCAGACGCAACAAGTCCGTGTGAAAAATTGTTTAAGTGATGAGAGGGTGGCAGGAGTTGGCGTCCCTCAGGGATCTGTCATTTCAGCAGATCTTTTCTCGTTATTTATTAACGATTTATTTGAACCCTTCCATGGTAGAATTACAGCTTTTGCTGATGATATTGCATTTATCTACGCAAGCGATGAATGGTCGCAAATTTATGACTTTATATCACATGATTTAGTATTGCTAAGAAAATGGTGTGAGAGAAATGCAATGGTAGTAAATGCATCAAAAACAAAAATAATTAGTTTTGACTTAGTCGGTGTCAATTTCGATCGTGACATTAAATATCACGTTTGTTCCGATCCTGTTGTAATGCAGTTGTAATGCAGTTGATGCAGCTGCGAAGTAATTGAACAGGTAAAAGAAATAAAATATTTAGGATTGATTCTTGATGATAAGGTCTCCTTTAGAAATCATGTAAATCAGCTACATTCTGATATCAGTAAATCAATTCGGGCATTTTATTTCTTAAGAAACCTATGTGGCTTAAATTTAATGAGATCTTTATACTTTTCTTTGGTTCAATCGCGTCTTCAGTATGCTATTGAATTTTGGGGGGGTACTCATGATAAACTAATAAATAAATTGTTTGTAACTCAAAAATATTTCATTAAAATATTATTATTTAAACGTCAGAGAGACAGTACTGTTAATGATTTTAAAAATTTACGTATCTTGCCCATTAAAAACTTATTTATTTTTAAAGTTTTAAAACTATTTTATAAAAAAAGTGGCAACAGAGGTACTGAAAACTTATATCACAGAACTAGAGGTTCAAGCCAACAACTTTTTGTAAGACCGAAAGTTAATAAATCCTTTTTTGCTAAAACTTTTGTTTTTTGGGTCCGAAGTGTTTTAATCTGTTGCCTATTGAAATTAAAAATAGCTTAAACGTGTTAATATTTTCAAGAAAGGTTAAAGATTGGCTCAATGAGATAACTGATGTTGATTCACTTGTAAGAATTGTTGGTTAGTGTTGGTGTTTTACCGTTGCTGACTTGCAGTGCTTGCTATTCAGTCTTTGTAGGAATTTACTGATCTTGGTAAACAATATAACAATAATAACTGATTTTAGTGTTAGTCATGTACAGGTGAATATCTGCTCTGAAGATTGACGGCTGGGTTAATATTGTTGTTAAAAAATATAGTTAACATGCGCTGTAGCTGCCGCTAAAATTTGAATTGTCATTTGTAGTGGATGACGACATTTGATGTGTAATTTATTTCTATAATTCATTTGATTTGTAATTCATTTGTAAACTTGTTTTTATGTATTTTGTGTTTTTATATATATATATATATATATATATATATATATATATATAACCACCGTTTACTTGAGTTGGTGGTTATTTATTCCTAGTAGATAAGATATAATTTTGTATTTGTATAAAGTGGAATAAATAAATATTGTTATTATTATATTGGTCATTATTTGCATTGGCAAGAGAAAGTTGTGTGAGAGTTTTGCACCAGATTTTTGTAACTAATAATGCACTGTTTTTTTTTAAATGTGTGTTACCATTTTAAAATGACACAAAATTCCTTTGTTTTATTCGACAGTATATTTTCACTAACACAAAGTAAATCATGCATTACTATCAGGTTTTATGTAAAAATAATGTAATTCAAAGTCATTTTTATTTATGTAAGTAAAAATTAATATTTTTCATGTGACTAGGTATTATTAAAATATTATATATTATATCATTAGTTTATGTGTATTTCATTATTCTACATCGGATGAAACTTTTTATTATTCCTCAATTTTTCTTTTCGAATTCTTACCAATGGATATTTTGTCTGTTAATAATTTTTTTCATCTCTTTGGGAATTTAAGTAAAGTTATTATCCACTTACGTTATTGGTAACGCGCTATAAGTTGACGATTGGCAGCGAATGTGAGATGAGACTATGCGGAGAGTGGAAGTGCTACTAGCGTGCTTTTCTAAATACCGGGTGAGCATAAAGTCTTGCCCTGATTATAAAAATTTATTGCAGAATAACTGTTTGACATAATAATTTAAATTTGATGCTGTTACATAGGTTAGTGTTAATAGTTTTTTTTAAGATTACTTACATTAGTAAACTTCAACGTGTGCCCCCTTGGTAGCTCGGAGAATGTCGAAGCGGTATTCCAGTTCCCGCCAGGTGTTTTGTAACATGTGTTCTGTCACAGTATTCACAGCAGCTTGTATCCTAGCCTTCAGTTCGTCAACGTCAGCAACTGGTGTGGCGAAGACTCTATCCTTGATATAGCCCCATAAAAAAAAGTCAAGGGGAGTAATGTCTGGAGAGCGGGGTGGCCAGGGTGTTGGACCATCCCTTCCAATCCACCGATCCGGAAATGTTTCATCACGGAAAATACCATTAACGCTAACATTTACTTAGATGTTTTGCAACAGTTCATTGCAACACAGTTAGAAAAATATCAACCATGGATAATTTTCCAGCAAGATAGGGCACCGCCCCACTGGGCTTTGATAGTGCGTAATTTCCTGGATGAAAAATTTCCGGATCGGTGGATTGGAAGGGATGGTCCAACACCCTGGCCACCCCGCTCTCCAGACATTACTCCCCTTGACTTTTTTTTCTGGGGCTATATCAAGGATAGAGTCTTCGCCACATCAGTTGCTGACGTTGACGAACTGAAGGCTAGGATACAAGCTGCTGTGGGTACTGTGACAGAACACATGTTACAAAACACCTGGCGGGAACTGGAATACCGCTTCGACATTCTCCGAGCTACCAAGGGGGCACACGTTGAAGTTTACTAATGTAAGTAATCTTAAAAAAAACTATTAACACGAACCTATGTAACAGCATCAAATTTAAATTATTATGTCAAACAGTTATTCTGCAATAAATTTTTATAATCAGGGCTCACCCGGTACATCATAGCAATAGCTCTAACCATAACATGTTTTAGTTATTTACTCTTTTTTTTTGATTCCTAATATGTGTACGTTGCAATCTGTTCAATTGAGAACAATAAGCAACCCCATCACCCAATGTGATTAGGATCCTTATAGCGCGTTACCAGTACCAATCGGGCAATCCGTTATGGACAATCACTCCTATAATCCCAACAACTAGTAAATGGGTAATAGTCCATTGTTAAAAGTAGTTACATTAGCATTGAAGTTAGACAATAAGTTGGATATATTCTTTTTACTTTCTCTTGCCTATATGAATATAGGAAAGAAAGTATTGTTTTCATGTCAATTTTTAGAAATTGAGTTTTCACCGGATCTATACGTTTTCAGACCCCCTGAACCCAAAAAACATGTTTTTAGCAATTGGTCTGTGTGTGTGTGTGTGTGTGTGTGTGTGTGAACAGCATATCTCAAGAACGGAACATTGTATAAACTTGAAACTTAAAATTTAAGTTACATACCACTACCGGACCCGACACGAAAATTTTCATCAAAATCGGTCAACCGGAAGTAGTAGTTTATTCGTGTAATTTTTCACTTTTTTGCGATTTTCAAAAAAACTGGACCTACGATTTTTTTAAAAATCACCTGGTTCATTCAATTTTTTATTCTCTACAAGATAGGGTAGGCCCCATGTTTGCTGAAAATCTTGGTAAGGCTGTTTTCTCGTAAAAAAATTGTTTTTTTAAGATTACGGCTTTAATATGAATTTTAGCGCAAAAATTTGTATAATAAAAGTTGCAGAGAATTTAAAAACCTACAACTTTTTTTCTAACATTTTTTTATATAACGCTTAGTTTAGCAGTAATTACCGATTTTTTGTTTTTTCTCACGAAAACGTGTGAAAAATCGATTTTTTAAAGATTTCGGCCTTAGTATGCATTTTCCGACAAAAGTGTATAGTATAATCATATTTATAGGAAATTAAAAGCTCTACATCTTTTAATTAGATCATTTTCTCTACAGAGCCTAGTTTAGTGTGAAAGAGTCGTGATTTTCTGTATATTGAAGCAAAACTGAGGTTGATTTTCCTTTTGTGTCTCACTCATGATTAAAATAAGGTTATTTTTTCGAGGTTAGTTGTTTGTTTATTTCTAATGTTTTATTACTAATGTTTGGTTATACTGGTCATTATTTGCATTGGTAAGAGAAAGTTGTGTGAGTGTTTCACACCAGATTTTTTTGAAATAGGTTTGGGTAAGTTTACGGATATTATTTTGTTTATAATTTATTCAATATAATTTTTTTTTAACAAGTTGACTCCTAAGTCAATTTTTGCAGTTTTGCTTAAAAAACACAAACCTATTTTATGGTTCCTTCGTTTTTTTTTAAATTAATTTTCTTTCAAGTCTAGAGCATTGTAAGGCTTAAATTTTTTGGCACTGATTTTAGGTACTCAAGAGTAAAAAAATCAAATTTACTTTGAAAGACTGATTGATGTGTGTCTCCCTGAAATTTTACTTGTATTTCTATAAAATATTATATATGTATTTTATAAATAATTTACTTTGGTTTTCTTTTTTTAAATAAAATTACGTAAATATCAATGATACGTCTCTCTATCAAGCAGCTGTTCAGCGAGTGGTAAATTTGAGTTGTCTACATAGAGGCACCGATCAGAGTCAACTTTTACAAAGCAAAAAATATTGTAATATGAAAACCATAAAAAATAAACAATAAAATGATTTCTCATTTTATAATATTATTAAAAGATGTTTAATAATGCAATTAATAAACTATAATAATAGTTAATATTATGTACTAAAAGTAATAATAAGCTGCCAAGTTTCACAAACTCATTTTTGACTCGATCGGATCAAGTAAATCACTAAACATGACTGGGAAAATGTTTTTTCAACTCATTTCTGACAGCTCAGTACATGATTCAATGCAAACAAGCATTCAATCCGTCTCACGATTCTATAAAAAACAGTATTACATGAGAGACGGATCAGTCTCTCAAAAGTAAATTTTACAGATCTGGTGAGAGACGTATAAGTGTTTCATGGGAGTCAACCTGTTAAGGGAAGCACTATACCTCCTATCTGTTGTTTAGGTCATCAGCCTGTAGGCTGGTTTGAACCTGTAGAGGTTTTACTAAGTAAAACGAGGAGAGAGGTGGTTTACAATTGCCTTCCTCACTGAGTGGAAAAGTACGCTTATCAGCATGCCGGGCCCTCTGAAAAGCACATATTTTCCACTCTGCAAATGACACCTTCACTTCATTCACCACAGGGTCCATCTGTGTAATGAAATTCATTACTTTCAGAAGAGATAACTCTGATTAGTGTCTTTTACACCTCTTACCTCTTCTGTTCTTAAATGATTCAGTCATTTAATTGGCTGACCATGTGATAAGAAACAGAACTATTTATTTTAGCCCTGCAACTAACAGATTGAGTGTAAATAATTTGACACTCCACCTGTCTATTATGGGCAGACCTCCTATCTAACCTATGTTTAATTAACCTCTTTTTAGGTATACGTTTCTAAGAAACCGTAAAGAGTTAGGGCTTTAATGTTTTTGTGCCTTTTCTACGACATCTTTTTAAGCTCTGGTACTAGAATTATTAATATAGACCTTGCGATACCGTTTCGAGAATTGTTTTTGAAAAAGGCAAACCAATTTAATTTTATTTGTAGAATTTATTTTTATTTTGAACTTAGTAATAATACTGTACTACTATGATTCTAGTACCAGGTGTCCCAATTATACTGGGAAACATGCTCAAAAAATTTCAACCTTCAAGAACAAATAGTTTTTGAGAAAACTGTACCTTTATAGAAAAAGGTGAATTGGCAGGAAATGAGCTGTAAAGTTTCACTTACCCTAAATCGGCCTGCACTATAATATTGATCCTTACCAGATTATTCTTTTTTCTGAAATAATTTTCTCTTTTTTTTCTTGTCTTGCTTCTTTTGACACACTTTTCATCGCCTTCTCAGCTTTCTGTGTTCTTTGAATATCGCAACTCTTAACTGTTTCCACAGATTAACTCAATTAAAAGAAATTCTGGTCAAAACATTACTTAACAAAAAATCTGCATAGGTTCCGTAATTTCTATCGTACAGTTATAATTTTTATATTTATGTAATTACACAGAAAGATCTGCCCATAACAGACAGAAGGAGTGTCAAATTATTTACACCCAATCTGTTAGTTACAGGGCTAAAATAAATATTTCTGTTTCTTATCACATGGTCTGTGTGTGTCTGTGAGTGTGTGTGTGTGAACAGAATATCTCAAGAACGGAACATTGTACGAAGTTGAAACTTAAAACTTAAGTTACATACCACTACCGGACACGACACGAACATTTTCATCAAATCGGTCAACCGGAAATAGTAGTTTATTCGTGTAATTTTTCATATTTTACAATTTTCTCAAAAACTCGTCCTACGATTTTTTTTAAAAATTGCCTGGTTTACTCAATTTTTTATTCTCTACAAGGTAGGGTAGGCGCCATGTCTGCTGAAATTCTTGGTAAGGCTGTTTCACGTAGAAAAATATTTTTTCTAAGATTACAGCTTTAATATGCATTTTACAGTAAAAATTTATATAACAAAAGTTGTAGAAAATTTAAAATTCTACAACTTTTATTTCAAACATTTTTTGTATAACGCTTAGTTTAGCAGTAATGAGCAATTTTCTGTTTTTTCGCACGAAAACGTGTGAAAAATCGATTTTTTAAAGATTTCGGCCTTAGAATGTATTTTACGAAAAAAGTGTATATAATTAAATTTAAAGGAAATAAAAGATCTACAATTTTTATTTAAAGCATTTTTCTCTACAGAAACGCTAGTTTAGCGTGAAAGAGTGATTTTCCGTATTTTTAAGCTAAACTGAGGTTCATTTTCATTTTGCGTCTTTCACTCATTATTAAAGTTAGGTCATGTTATTAAAGTTAGTTTTTTGTTTATTTCTAATGTTTTATTAATAATGTTAGGTTATATTGTTAATTATTTGCATTGGCCAGAGAAAGTTGTGTGAGTGTTTCACACCAGATTTTTTTTAAATGTCTCCACCTCGTACACTGTAAATTGTAAATGAATTTATAGCTTTTGGAAATAATAAGTTTGAGTTACTACTGTGAAAAAAAGTTTTATTAATATTATTTACTATTTTGTGTTATATATTAAAATTTATTAAAATGATACAAATAAAATTATTAAAATTACAGAAAAAAATTTACTTAACTACGTAATATAGATCAGATTATTATGAAATTTAAAATTTAAAAAATTTTATATAGTGATAATTTTATATTACAATAGAGTTTTAAAACTCAGTTGATAGTTTTTAAATAAAATTCGAATTTGTTAATTTTACCCTTTTGTTAAAATTTTTTAAGTTATTCCCCCGGTGCTCCTCCTTGGGAGGCTAAATTTCATTTTTACTAAATTTAATTTCTGTCACAAAGAACATTCATTGGTTAATTCTTGTTAAAACAAAATGTTATTTTATTTAAAAAAATGTAATATATTTTTTTAACAATTTATTAAGATTAGGTTTAAATAAAATTAAAAAAATGATTGATATAATCAGTATACAGGGTGATTCATTTAAAAGTAGCGGCCTTCGGCACTCAGTTGGATTCGAATAGTAAATGAATAAATAGAATTACTTAATACATAATTTTACATATTTATTTAAAATTTATATAAAAATTTCAACTTCACCTTTACATTAGATGCTGAAAGTGGCGTCCTTGAACGCTTACACATTTTTGCGCTCATTCAATGTTATTATGCACACACGACGCAATACGGAAACGTCTATAGCTTGAATGGCTGCCACGATGTTATTCTTTATTTCATGTATACTGCGGGGGTTTGTTTGGTAAACAGTTTCTTTTAAATAACCCCGTAGAAAAAAATTGCACATACTCAAATCGGGTGAACGAGGAGGCCACAAATCTTTACTAAAAACTCGCATGGGAAAAGCCTGATTGATATGAGATAGGGACTGGCGAGACGTGTGACATGTTGCACCATCTTGCTGGAAAAAATTGTACTCTATAATAATATAATAATTAAATAATAATATAAATTGTACTATAAAGGCCAGTCGATCACATCGTGATCAGTGCTGCCAATACAGCATATGAAAATTACTCGAGCGGCGTGCTACTTTTAAATGAATCACCCAGTATTAGGCCGTTTAAATTAAATTAATATAAATTTTAAATTATAGAGATAAATTTTAATATTCTTTTTAAAAGATTCATTTAAAAGTAGCCCGCCGCTCGAGTAATTTAATTTATAACCGCTCGAGTAATTTTCATATGCTGTATTGGCAGCACTGATCACGATGTGATCGACTGGCCTTTATAGTACAATTCATATTATTATTTAATTATTATATTATTATAGAGTACAATTTTTTCCAGCAAGATGGTGCAACATGTCACACGTCTCGCCAGTCCCTATCTCATATCAATCAGGCTTTTCCCATGCGAGTTTGTAGTAAAGATTTGTGGCCTCCTCGTTCACCCGATTTGAGTATGTGCAATTTTTATCTACGGGGTTATTTAAAAGAAACTGTTTACCAAACAAACCCCCGCAGTATACATGAAATAAAGAATAACATCGTGGCAGCCATTCAAGCTATAGACGTTTCCGTATTGCGTCGTGTGTGCATTAATAACGTTGAACGAGCGCAAAAAATGTGTAAGCGTTCAAGGACGCCACTTTCAGCATCTAATGTAAAGATGAAGTTGAAATTTGTATATAAATTTTAAATAAATATGTAAAATTATGTATTAAGTAATTCTATTTATTCATTTACTATTCGAATCCAACTGAGTGCCGAAGGCCGCTGTTAAATGCAGCGGGCTACTTTTAAATGAATCATCCTTTATATTGATTATATCAATCATTTTTTAATTTTATTTAAACCTTATCTTAATAAATTGTTATATATATAAAGTAATTAGATTTTGTCGCAAGATACATTGTTGACAAAACGGACACACTATTATACTACTAACACACTCCGTGCAGATGACGTGTCCACACGAATTAGCTACCATCTTCTTTTCTTCTGACGTCTGATGACAGAGACAACAACCTAAGTAAGAACGTGACCGACGCAAACTAAAACAAAATGAAAAATTATTTTCAATTAATTGTTCTTTTACTTTCTCTTGCCTATATGAATATATAGGAAGGAAATTATTGTTTTCATGTCGATTTTAACAAATCCACTCTTCACCGGATCTACACGTTTTCAGACCCCCTGAACCCAAAAACCATGTTTTTAGTGATTGGTCTGTGTGTGTGTGTGAACAGAATATCTCAAGAACGGAACATTGTATAAACTTGAAACTTGAAACTTAAGTTACATAACACTACCGGACCTGACACAAAAATTTTCATCAAAATCGGTCAACCAGAAGTAGTAGTTTCTTCGTGTATTTTTTCACTTTTTTGCGATTTTTTCAAAAACTGGTCCTATGATTTTTTTAAAAATCGCCTCATTTACTAAACTTATTATGCTCTAGAAGATAGGGTGGGTGCCATGTTTGCTGAAATTCTTGGCGAGACTGTTTTCACGTAAACAAATTGTTTTTTTAAAGTTGCGGCTTTAATATGCATTCTAGCGCAAAAATTTATATAATAAAAGTTGTAGACAATTTAAAATCCTACAACTTTTATTTTTAACATTTTTTTGAATGACGCTTAGTTTAGCGGTAATTAGCAATTTTCTGTTTTTTTCTCACGAAAACGTGTGAAAAATCGATTTTTTAAAGATTTCGGCCTCAGTATGCACTTTACGACAAAAGTGTATAGCCTATATTCAAAGTTATAGAAAATTAAAAGATCTACAACTGTATTTAGAGCATTTTTCTCTGCAGAGCCTAGTTTAGCGTGAAAGAGTGATTTGCCGTTTTAAAACCAAACTGAGGTCGATTTTCATTTTACGTCTTTCACTCAAGATTTATTAAATAAGGTTATGTTTTTGGTATATTTTTAAAGTTTAATTACTAATGTTAGGTTATATTGGTCATTATTTACATTGGCAAGAGAAAGTTGTGTGAGTGTTTCACACCAGATATTTTTAATAAAAATGTGTTAGTAGTTTAATTAGTGTTTAAGTAACTAACATGTAGTTGTAATTACTAACACACTAATAGATTACCCTTGTAGTCTACAGTAGTTGCAGTAAAAGCACTGAATTCATCTACCCTTGACTTGAACATGGCAAACCATAGTTTGGTGGATTATTTTTCCCACCGCCAATTAAAATAAATAGTTTTTAGATTATGAAACTGCCCATAACAGACAGGTGGAGTGTCAAATTGTTTACACTCAATCTGTTCATTGCAGGGCTAAAATAATAGTTCTGTTTCTTGTCACATGGTCAGCCAATTAAATGACTGAATCATTTAAGAACAGAAGAGGTACAGGTGTAAAAGACACTAATCAGAGTTATCTCCTCTGAAAATAATGAATTTCATTATACAGCCAGACCCTGTGGTGAATGAAGTGAAGGTATCATTTGCAAAGCGGAAAATATGTGTTTTTCAGAGGGCCCGGCATGCTGATAATCGTACTTTTCCACTCAATGAGGAAGGCATTGGTAAATCACCTCACTCCTCAATTTAATTACAGTTCTGCCGTTGTTAGTTTTCTCCTACTGTCAACGAACAAAAGCCACCTACTACATGATGCACGCAAGAGTATGCGAATTAACGGGTGTCGTATTCCTATTAAGTTAACTATTTTTTAAATTATAAGTACTTTAAGTATCTACTAAAAATATCAGTCATTGATATGATGTAGGCCTAACATTTTCATTTAGAAAAATACTTTTAAAAGTATTTTGTATTTAAATACTTTTGAAAGTATTTTTTTGTTACTTTGTAATCATTGTGTACACACTTTGATACAATGCGCATGCTCAGTGACGTCATTATTTGTTTACATCTTTAGGAGCATTTAGACACACGAGAAGAGAGGCTGGACTTTAGTAAAACCTCTACAGGTTCAAACAAGCCTTTTGGCTGATGACCAAAACAACAACAGTTTATCAAATTATAATTAAGGAAATTAACATTTATTTTGTATTGATATTTATTTTTTGTAAGCAATGGGAAATAAATAAATAAAATTTAGCCATTTGAAATTCATTGTTTTTTCATTGCAGTTTGTAAAAACTCACCTGTTCCTTCTATTAGTACGATCATTGAACATTGGAGCATCTGTCTCACCGCTCCCAGCCAGGTTTACTGAGAAATGATCTGTAAATTACAGAAACAAATTACCACATCATTAGATATCATTAGAGTTTTTATATCTACTGTACGTACGAGGGTTTGAAAAGTTCGTGCAAAGTCAGATATATGGCACTACTGGCGCATATTGAGCATATGTTTAGTTAGTAGCATCTGTTGGAAAAACACATGTGTAGTTTCAGCCAGATCAATCTATTTCTTTGTACTTGACATTCGTTTTAATCGAGGAAGTCAAGTGATTTTCAAAAAATGGATGAAAAAGAATTTCGTGTTAAGTGTTGCAAGGACGGTTCGCAGCTGTTCCAGAAGAATTTTCAGGACTTTAAGCGTCGTTTCGTCACTGTGGATGAAACATGGATACATCACTACACTTCTGAGACCAAAGAACAATCTAAACAATGGGTTATGAAGGGGGAATCTGCGCCAAAAAAGGCAAAGACAGTTCCTTCGGCCGGAAAGATTATGGCGACTGTCTTTTGGGATTCACAAGGAATAATCTTCATCGATTATCTGGAAAAGGGTAAAATTATTACAGGTGTATATTATTCATCGTTATTGGACCGTTTGAAAACCAAGCTGCAAAAAAGAAACGCCCACGATTGCCCCACAAAAAAGTTCTTTTCCATCACGACAACGCACCAGCTCACGCCTCAGCAGTTGTGGTCGCAAAATTAATGGAAATAGGGTTCCAACTCGTTTCACATCCCCCCTATTCTTCAGACTTGGCTCCCTCGGACTACTATTTGTTTCCCAATTTGAAGAAATGGCTAGCGGGAAAAAGATTTTATTCAAACGAAGAGGTGATTGCAGGAACGAATGGCTATATTTCAGACTTGGACAAATCCTATTATTCGGAAGGGATCAACAAACTATAGCAGCGTTGAACGAAGTGTATAAGCCTAAAAGGAGACTATGTCGAAAAATACAAAAGGTTTACCCCAAACAATTAAGTAGTTTTTATTTTTGCACGGACTTTTCAAACGACCTTCGTATATCAGTAATTTACTACTTACTTGTTTCAATAACAATGACATAAACAATAATTTTCACCCAATTTTTCAAGTGAAAACTTCTTAAAGGGGAGACTGTATATACTTCGTATCCCACTAATGTTAAATTGGCTATTTTTAGGTACATTTTTCATAGGATTGGTGAAAAATACGAAAATGTAACTTCACACCCTTACAGTTGTAAGGTGGTTTTAGCTAATGATTTCTTTCAATTTAATCTGTTGTACCATAACATTTTTAAAAAATCTGGTGTGAAACACTCACACAACTTTCTCTTGCCAATGCAAATAATTAATAATAAACCTAACATTAGTATTAAAACATTAGAAATGAACAAAAACTAACCTCAAAAACATAACCTTATTTTAATCATGAGTGAATGACGCAAAATGACAATCGAACTCAGTTTGGCTTAAAAATACGGAAAATCACGCTTTCACGCTAAACTAGGCTCTGTAGAGAAAAATGCTTTAAACAAAAGTTGTAGATCTTTTAATTTTCTATAAATTTAATTATATACACTTTTGTCGTAAAATGCATACTAAGACCGAAATGTTAAAAAAATCGATTTTTCTCACGTTTTCGTGAGAAAACAGACACACACACAGACACACACACAGACCAATCGCTAAAAACATGTTTTTTGGGTTCAGGGGGTCTGAAAACGTATAGATCCGGTGAAAACTCGATTTCGAAAAATCGACATGAAAACAATACTTTCCTTCCTATATATTCATATAGGCAAGAGAAAGTAAAAATAACGAATAACATAAAATTTTAAAATTTTTTCTACGTTTTTTGCATATTACTAAATTTTTTGAGCACTTGAGGAAGTAAAAACAATGTCGATGAATGTGCATGTACATGATAATTAACTGTTAAAAATTTCAGCCAGGTAGGTTAAATAGTTTTTGAGAAAAACGTACTTAAGTGGTAAAAATCTAAATTTACGGGAAAAGGCACGAATGAAAAACAAAATGTACACAAACAAGTTTATTTCCCATTAACAGTTGGCTAGAAAGCTGTACCAAGTGTGAAGAATATTAAAAATAGTGAAGCAGATATTAAAAAGAAACTAAATTTCTTTTTGAACTAAAACGAGATAAAAAATATGAAAAATATTTGTTATGGGCGACATGTTAACTTTTTAAGATAAACCTGATAAAAACTTAAATTTTTTTCATTAAAATAATTTTTTGTTGTACAGTCAACTCCCGATTATCCGCGCACGTCGGATGAATTTTTTTTCATTATTTTTTCTTAAAGTACTTTTTTTTCTTAACTTTAAGTAAATTTCTTGTAATGTGATAACATTAAAGATAAAATTTGTACAGCACACGAAGTACGCGCTTTGTAAAGTAAAGCACACGCTTAAATTTGTAAATACGCGCTTTGTAAAGTAAAGCACATGCTTAAATTTGTAAAGCACACACTTTGCTTTATGGCAAACTTTTGTTGACAAAACTTTAGTCCCAAATCAAGGAAAAGTGTTTTAACTCAAAAAAACATAAGCAGATGACTTGACTTTTTTAAAACGTTATGACTTCTATTACAACATAGCTTCTGCACATCATTTCTAAGTAAACAATATTTTTATGTTTTTTTCTAAATACATTGTATGTACTAATTTAAAAAAATTACAGTAAACAAACATTTTTAGGGACAAAAAATGTTCTATTTTGTAATTTAAGTTGGTGTTTTCATTATTGTACATATTTATGTACTACTTTTAATAACAAAAAAATTAATAAAGATTTTATACGTATACGCCTATGCGTATATGCCTACGCTTTTTTTCGTCATTTTCCGGATTATCCGCGGAATTGGATTATCCGCGGCACTCGTAGCATCCAATTCCGCGGATAATCGGGAGTTGACTGTAGATCTAAGTCCAAACTATTGAAAAACATAAAAAACCGAAAATCAAAATTTTCAGTTAAAACCGTCATTCAGTCTCCCCTTAAGCGCACCTTAACTCATTTTTACTTTCTCTTGCCTATATTATGTATATAGGCTATAGGAAAGAAGGTATTGTTTTCATGTCGATTTTAAGAAATCGATTTTTCACCGGATATACATGTTTTCAGACCCCCTGAACCCAAACATGTTTTTAGCGATTGGTGTGTGTGTGTGTGTGTGTATAAAATATCTCAAGAACGGAACATCGTACGAACTTGAAACTTAAAACGTAAGTTACATACCACTACCGGACCCGACACGAACATTTTCATCAAAATCGGTCAAACGGAAGTAGTAGTTTGTTCGTATAATTTTTCACTTTTTTCGAATTGTTCAAAAACTGGTCCTACGATTTTTTTTTAAATCGCCTGGTTTATTCAATTTTTTATTCTCTACAAGATAGGGTAGGCGCCATGTTTGCTGAAATTCTTGGTAAGGCTGTTTTCACGTAAAAAAAGTTTTTTTTAAGATTACGGCTATAATATGTATTATAGCGCAAAATTGTTAATAAAAACAGTAGAGAATTTAAAATTCTACAACTTTTCTTTATAACATTTGTTTGTATAACGCTTAGTTTAGCGGTAATTAGCAATTTTCTGTTTTTCTCACGAAAAATTGTGAAAAATCTATTTTTAAAAGATTTCGACCTTAGTATGCATTTTATGGCATAAGTGTATATAATTAAATTTATAGAAAATTAAAAGATCTACAACTTTTATTTAAAGCTTTGTGAACTCGGAGTAAACACAAAAAATTGGTTTTATCCACATTCGTCTTTTATTTGTGTAATATACTATACATTTTCATTCCTAATGTGTGTCAGTTGCAATCTGTTCAGTTCAGAATAAATAAGCAATCCCATCACCCAATCAGATGAGGATGATGTGTATGATGTATATGAAGTGTAGTCTTGTACAGACCCAGGCCGATCATTCCTGAGAGAGTATGGTTCCCCAACCATCAAAGTACACCGGTAACCACTGTCTAGTATTCAAAATCCGTATAAAAGTAACTGAAGTCCAGCCTCTCTTAGTTTGCTCCTAATGTAAACAAATAATGACGTCACTGAGCATGCGCATTATATCAAAATGTGTACACGCTGATTAAAAAGTAACAACAAAATACTTTTAAAAGCATTTAAATACAAAATACTTTTAAAAGTATTTTTCTTAAAGAAATTGTTAGGTCTACATCATATGTTATATAATGTTTTCAGTACTTTAAGTACTTATAATTTAAAAAATAGTTAACTTAATAGGAATACGACATCCGTAAAGTCGCAAACATCTAGCGTGCACCCTGTAGTAGGTGGCTTTTGTTTGTTGACAGTAGGAGCAAACAAAGAACGTCTGAACTGTACCTTTACTAGGATTTGAACCAGGAACCTTTGTCTCCAAAAATCAGCTGTTAAACGCTGATTTTGGCGATGACTTTACCTCTAGACCAACCCAGTGGGTTTATACTAAAAATGACACTTTTGTTATTATGTATAAAAATAATAAATTATGATTGGTAATGTTCAGTAAGCTATTGGTGGTTAAAAGCCGATGTCAAAATCATAATTTTATTAGTCTTTGTCAAACTTTGGTAACTTAATATTTTGTATTTACAAATAAAATGTAGTCATACACGTGGTGGAAGTGAGAGAGAGAGAGAGTGTAAACCTTTAAAAGTAAAATTAAACGTAATTGGTGGAAGCTATTTTAATAAAAGGGCGAAATTGGCTGTTTCAAATTTAACAGAAACATTGAAGCCAAAGTAAAGTCGCTAAGTTTGGTAACAAAGGGGGAAGAACACGCTAATACAACCAGCGGGGTGTCCTTTTATAACCACCGAATTGAAAAGATGTGTTTGTGCACCAGTTAAAAAATGTATAATACACGAGGTGTCGCTATTAAAAAACGAGACTGACGTTGTAAAAAAATTTATTTTAATTTTATTCGTAATCATTTATTGTCACCTTCAATATACACTGCTTCTCTATCCCTACAACGCTCCATGCGAATTTTCCATTGTTGGAAACGGTGCTGGATGTCATCTTCTGTCAGCTCCTTCAGGACACGTGCCGATTTCTCTATTACAGCTTCTACAGGCTCAAATATTGTCCCATTTAATGCAGATTTCACCTTAGGAAACAGGTAGAAGTCAGATAGTGCAAGATCTGGTGAACAAGGTGGATGTTTTAAGACTGAGATGCTGTACTTGGCTAGGAACCTCTTGACAGATAACGCGGAATGAGCTGGCACATTGTCTTGGTGGAGACCCCATGATTTAACCTTCCACATTTTGGGGCGTTTTTTCCTTACTCTTTGACGTAGTTTAGAAAGTACCTCAAGATAGTAATATTGATTAATTGTTTGACCTTCACGAACCCAGTGGAGGTACACAATCCCATGGATATCAAAAAAAAAAAAAACAATCATTATTGCTTTAAATTTTGAGTTGCTCATTCGAACTTTTTTCTCTCTCGGTGACGTTCTGCTCTTCCAGTGCATGCATTGGCGCTTAGTTTTCGGATCATAAGTAAAAAACTACTTTTCATCAAAACTAGTTACCTAGTTACTAGGTAACGAAGCATTTCCAAACCCATGTTTATATGAACTTTTTTCATTATTTTTACATGTGCAATGGGCTCCCAAAGTTTCTGTTTATCTTCGTGAACCACCCTGTATAATTAAAAGCTATAGGAAATATTACGTCATATTTATTTCTTATTAGATTTATGAAGAAAACATTTTCTCGGAATAAACCACGGCTTACAAAATTTATCTAGAAACTGTACGGTAGTGAAATGTACGTGTAGTGTCTTACTGTTGAGGTTCGAAGCACTGCAAATATTTCACTTCCCTTCCATACAGCCAATACATAAATGCTAAAGGCAATCTCGTGACTTCAATATCTATACAAGACAATACTTTTCATGCAGTGAACGATCTTTTTTAGAACGAACCTAAGATTTCATGTATTCCTGTCACAAATAATGTCAATTCCTTGAGGGAAAAATGTTTAAATTTCGCCCATAGCAATTGTGTCTTTTATAAACGGATCCTGCTGGTAACAGACAGGTGAAATGTCGAATTATTTACACTCAATCTGTTCGTTGCAGGGCTAAAATAAATAGTTCTGTTTCTTATCACATGGTCACCGAATTAAATGACTGAATCATTTAACAACAGAAGAGGTACAGGTGTAAAAGACACTTCTTAGAGTTATCTTTTCTGAAATTAATAAATTTCATTATACCAGTTAAGGTTACCGGTTAAGCAATCTTACCAGTTAAGCTTACCAGTTAAGCAATCGTACCAGTTAAGCTTACCAGTTGAGCAATCTTACCAGTTAAGGTTACCAGTTGAGCAATCTTACCAGTTAAGGTTACCAGTTAAGCAATCTTAGCAGTTAAGGTTGGACGTGTAGGGTATAACGATTCCGGTAGAGCAATTGTAGGAATATTCTCACCGTTTGGGCCAGATGGTTCTTCTGCAGTTAAACGATGAGTACGGGCTGCTAGCCTATTGCCAGTTGGGCGAGTAACTGTAGCAGTTGCTGTAGAAGTTGATAAGCTAGTTGTTCGCCACATAGAACCACCAATCGTTCTGTTGCTCGTCCCTGTAACAGACATAACCTAGACATTATTTTAAAATATTAAAAATGTGGTGTGAAACACTCACATTGACTTTCTCTTGCCAATGCAAATAATTAATAATATAACTTAAGTAATAATATATTGGAAATTAACAAAAAAACTAACCTCAATAAACGTAACCTTATTTTAATCATGAGTGAAAGACGCAAGATAAAAATCAATCTCAGTTTGGCTTAAAAATACGGAAAATTACTCTTTCACGCTGAACTAGGCTTTGTAGAGAAAAATTCTGTATAATAAATTTGTAGATCTTTTTATTTCCTATAAAATTGAATATAATACACTTTTGTCGTTAAATGCATTCTAAGGCCTAAATATTTAATAAATCGATTTTTCACACGTTTTCGTGAGAAAAATAAAGAAAATCGCTAATTACCGCTAAACTAAGCGTTATACAAAAATATGTTTGAACAAAATGTTGTAGGATTTTAAATTCTCTACAACTTTTGTTGGGTAAATTTTTGCGCTAAAATGCATATTAAAGCCGTAATCTTAAAAAAATAATTTTTAAACGTGAAAACAGCTTTACCAAGAATTTCAGCAAACATGGCGCCTACCCTACCTTGTAGAGCATAAAATATTTAGTAAATTAGGCGATTTTAATAAAAATCGTGTGACCAGTTTTTGAGAAAATTGCAAAAAAGTGAAAAATTACACGAATAAACTACTTTCGGTTGACCGATTTTAATAAAAATGTTCGTGTCGGGTTCGGTAGTGGTATGTAACTTAAGTTTCAAGTTTCAAGTTCGTACGATGTTCCGTCCTTGAGATATTTTGTATACACACTCACACACACACACACACACACAGACCAATCGCTAAAAACATGCCGTTCATACACACACGCGCGCGCGCGCACACACACACACACACACACAAAGTTTATATAAACTTAGGTCCGGAAATGCTTCGTTTCCGAGTTACGGCTAGCGATAGTTTCGCCCGGATTTCAGTTCACATGGTAAATTGAGGTCTTCCTGAAACTCTGGTAAGATGATAACGGGGCAAATTTAATAGTTTTTCATGGTTTTTGATCTGATAAATTGAATAAAACAGGTCCCAGAACTGTAGGTTAAATAGTTTTTAAGAAAACCAGTGACAAATGCAAAAAATGGAGTGAAAACACATTTTTTCATTTTTAGGCAAGAATAACTTTGTTATTCCACCAAGAAACAGTTAAAATTTGTGAATAAAACATGTAGAAAATTTTATTCTGAACAAACCGGTGTAAATAAAGTACACAGAAAGCGTATAGGTGTTTGATAAAATGAATTTATATTCATAAAAGTAAAAAGTAACATTAACCGGAAAAACAAAAATGAAAAAATGTGTTTATTTCACTCCATTTTTTTGCATTTGACACTGTTTTTCTTAAAAACTAATTAACTTACAGATCTGGGACCTGTTTTATTCAATTTATTAGGTCAAAAACCATAAGAAACGATTGAATTCGAGAATTCCAAAATTTCAGGAAGACCTCATTTCACTTGGTGAGCTGAAATCCGGGCGAAATCTTTCGCTAGCCGTAACTCGGTAACGAAGCATTTCCGAACCCATGTTTATATGAACTTTTTTCATTATTTTTACATGTGCAATGGGCTCTCAAAGTTTCTGCATATCTTCGTGAATCGCCCTGTATAATTAAAAGCTATAGGAAATATTACGTCATATTTATTTCTTATTAGGTTTATGAAGAAAACATTTTCTCGGAATAAACCACGGCTTACAAAATTTATCTAGAAACTGTACGGTAGTGAAATGTACGTGTAGTGTCTTACTGTTGAGGTTCGAAGCACTGCAAATATTTCACTTCCTTTCCTCACAGCCAATACATAAATGCTAAAGGCAATCTCGTGACTTCAATATCTATACAAAACAATACTTTTCATGCAGTGAACGATTATTTTTAGAACGAACCTAAGATTTCATATATTTCTGTAACAAATAATGTCAATTCCTTGAGGGATAAATCTTTACATTCCTCCTATAACAATTGTGTCTTTTATAAACAGATCCTGCTGGTAACAGACAGGTGAAATGTCGAATTATTTACACTCAATCTGTTCGTTGCAGGGCTAAAATAAATAGTTATGTTTCTTATCACATGGTCACCCAATTAAATGACTGAATCATTTAAGAACAGAAGAGGTACAGGTGTAAAAAACACTCTTAGAGTTATCTTTTCTGAAATTAATAAATTTCATTATACCAGTTGAGGTTACCAGTTAAGCAATCTTACCAGTTAAGGTTACGAGTTGAGCAATCTTACCAGTTAAGCTTACCAGTTAAGCAATCTTACCAGTTAAGGTTACCAGTTAAGTAATCTTACCAGTTAAGGTTACAAGTTAAGCAATCTTACCAGTTAAGGTTTCCAGTTATGCAATCTTACCAGTTAAGCAATCTTACCAGTTAAGCTTACCATTTGAGCAATCTTACCAGTTAAGATTACCAGTTGAGCAATCTTACCAGTTAAGGTTACCAGTTAAGCAATCTTACCAGTTAAGCTTACCAGTTGAGCAATTTTACCAGTTAAGGTTACCAGTTGAGCAATCTTACCAGTTAAGGTTACCAGTTAAGCAATCTTACCAGTTATGGTTGGACGTGTAGGGTATAAAGATTCCGGTAGAGCAGGAATATTCTCACCGTTGGGGCCAGATGGTTCTTCTGCAGTTAAACGATGAGTACGGGCTGCTGGGCTATTGCCAGTTGGGCGAGTAACTGTAGCAGTTGCTGTAGAAGTCGATAAGCTAGTTGTTCGCCCTGTAGACCCACCAATCGTTCTGGTGCTCGTCCCTGTAACATACATAACCAACACATTATTTTAATATATTAAAAATGTGGTGTGAAACACTCACATTGACTTTCTCTTGCAAATGCAAATAATTAATAATATAACTTAAGTAATAAAATATTGGAAATCAACAAAAAACTAACCTCAATAAACGTAACCTAATTTTAATCATGGGTGAAAGACGCAAGATAAAAATCAACCTCAGTTTGGCTTAAAAATACGGAAAATTACTCTTTCACGCTGAACTAGGCTCTGTAGAGAAAAATTCTGTATAATAAATTTGTAGATCTTTTTATTTCCTATAAAATTGATTATATTCACTTTTGTTGTTAAATGCGTTCTAAGGCCTAAATCTTAAATAAATCGATTTTCCACACGTTTTTGTGAGAAAAATAAAGAAAATCGCTAATTACCGCTAAACTGAGCGTTATACAAAAAAATGTTTGAACAAAATGTTGTAGGATTTTAAATTCTCTACAACTTTTATTGCGTAAATCTCTGCGCTAAAATGCGTATTAAAGCCGTAATCTTAAAAAATAATTTTTAAACGTTAAACAGCTTTACAAGAATTTCAGCAAACAAGGCGCCTACCCTACCTAGTAGAGCATAAGAAATTTAGTAAATTAGGCGATTTTAATAAAAATCCTCTGACCAGTTTTTGAGAAAATTGCAAAAAAGTGAAAAATTACACGAATAAATTACTACTTCCGGATGACCGATTTTAATAAAAATGTTCGTGTCGGGTTCGGTAGTGGTATGTAACTTAAGTTTCAAGTTTCAAGTTCGTACGATGTTCCGTCCTTGAGATATGCCATTCATACACACGCGCGCGCGCGCACACACACACAGATATACACACGCACACACACACACACACACACACACACTTACATACACATACACACACATAGCCACACAGAATACACACACAGACACACACATACACACAGACCAATCGCTAAAAACATGGTTTTTGGGTTCAGCGGATCTGAAAACGTGTAGATCCGGTGAAAAGTGGATTTGTTAAAATCGACATGAAATCAATACTTTCCTTTCTATATATTCATATAGGCAAGAGAAAGTGAAAAAGTAAAAAATGTATTTAACTATTGCTTGGCCTCCGGGCCAGCCTAGTCAGTCAGCTGGTAGAAAGTCGCTATTATTTGTTAAGTAACACTTGTTGGGTAAGCGACTTTGTATGGTGACCAGTTGACAGCCAACCATGAACAAACTCTCTTGGGGGTCCCTGTTCAAACTTATGTCTTCTAATCTACTTCAAAAATACAGCGAAAAGCAGCGATTCAATTGGGTAGTTGTCACCAAAGTACAGTTCCCGATAACAAATAAAAGCTAATAGAAAAAAAATCTGGTGTGAAACACTCACACAACTTTCTCCTGCCAATGCAAATAATTAACAATAAACCTAATTTTAGTAATAAAACATTAGAAATGAACAAAAAACTAACCTAAAACACATTAGTGAAATACGCAAAATTAAAATCGACCTCAGTTTGGCTTAAAAATACGAAAAATCGCTCATTCACGCTAAACTAGGCACTACAAAAAAATGCTTAAAATGAAAGTTGTAGATCTCTTAATTTCCTATAAATTTTATTTTTTATACACTTTTGTCGTAAAATGCATTCTTAGGCCGAAATCTTAAAAAAATCGATTTTTCACACGTTTTCGTGAGAAAAAAACAAAAAATTGCTAATTACCGCTAAACTAAGAGTTATACAAAAAGATTTTTGAAATAACAGTTGTAGAATTTTACATTCTCTACCACTTTTATTATATAACGTTTTGCGCTAAAATGCATATTAAAGCCGCAATGTTAAAAAGAAAATGTTTTTACGTAAAAACATCTTCACGCAGAATTTCAGCAAACATGACACCTACCCTATCTTGTAGAGCATAAAAAATTTAGTAAACCAGGCGATTTTTAAAAAATCGTAGGACCAATTTTTGAGAAAATCGCAAAAAAGTGAAAAATTATACGAACAAACTACTACTTCCGGTTGACCGATTTTGATGAAAATGTTAGTGTCGGGTCCGGTAGTGGTATGTAACTTAAGTTTCAAGTTTCAAGTTCGCACAATGTTCCGTTCTGGAGATATTCTGTTCACACAGACAATCGCTAAAAACATGTTTTTTTGGGTTCAGGGGATCTGAAAACGTATAGATCCGGTGGAAACTCAATTTCTTAAAATCGACATGAAAACAATACTTTCCTTCCTATATATTCATATAGGCAAGAGAAAGTAAAAAACTGTTGCTTACCAGTTGTTGCTAGACTGGCCAATCGGTTCCTCTGCTGTGTTGCCATTCTGGTTCGAGCTGCAACTGTTGACCCAGTAACTTGAGTCGTAGTACTTAACCTTGAACCTAAAATGAACAGATATAGATATTGAGTCACGAGAATTCCTTTTGTGGAGAGATTGATTGGCTGTGAGGAAATTAGTAATATGCAAAATTACGTAGAAATTTGTAAAAATTCTATGTTATTTGTTATTTTGTTTTTTATTTTATGGTCCTACAGATTAAATTGAAAAAAAAAATGCCAGTAACTAGAGAAACCCAACACCGATAAGTGTGTAAAGTTTTATTTTCTTATCTTTAACCAATCCTATGAAAAATATACCTAAAAATTGCAAATTTAACATTGACGGGTACAAAGTACAGTCTCACCTTGTTGTTGTTGTTGTTTAGGTCAACAGCCTGTAGAGGCTGGTTTGAACCTCTAGAGGTTTTACTAAGTAAAACGAGGAGTGAGGTGGTTTACAACTGCCTTCCTCACTGAGTGGGAAAGTACGCTTATCAGCATGCCGGGCCCTCTGAAAAGCACATATTTTCCACTGTGCAAATAACACCTTTACTTCATTCACCACAGGGTCTGGCTGTATAATGAAATTCATTACTTTGAGAGAAGATAACTCTGATAAGTGTCTTTTACACCTCTACCACTTCTGTTCTTAAATGATTCAGTCATTTCATTGGCTGACCATGTGATAAGAAACAGAACTATTTATTTTAGCCCTGCAACTAACAGATTGAGTGTAGATAATTTGACACTCCACCTGTCTGTTATGGGTAGAGTCTCACCTTAACAAAACAAATTCTTAAAGGTACTTGAAGTGTCGGATAGATAATTTAAAGAAGTCAGAAAAAATATTAAACAAACTGGAATAAACCGAGAAACCTTAATCAACCGAACAAATTTCAGACACCTAATTACGGATTTTAAAGGGCTTCCATGAAGAGCAAAAACAGAACACTGGGTGGACAAAAGAAGGAAGAAAAGCTTGCAGAGAGTGAGTGATAAGAATGTAGGCAGCAGAAAGAGCTTCCAGAAACTTCCAAAGTCATCTCACGAGACCCTACACGAGAAAACGAAATCTGTTAAATTGGAATTAAGTGTTTTTTTTTCTTTAATTTATTTAACGTCGCATCAACTACAATGGTCATTAGCGATGACGTTGGGGTGTAACTATTGTACAATGGAGGATGAAATGATTTTTGTAACGTATGAAAATATACCGTGGGTGAGTGGGATTCGAACCCAGGACCGCATGATGAGAGGCGAGCACGTTACCAACTGCGCCAATACGGCCGGCGGAATTATGTGTTTATTATTATAACAAAATAATGTAAAAAAATATAAAAAAACTCACCAGTCGTTCTGGTGGCAGTCACATTTCTAGAAGTTCTTACTACTGCGCTGGTAGAATCCCTTGACGCAACTCTTCCTGTGGGTCGAGAAGCCATGAAGTACTACAATTTTTAACCCTGAATTTTCAATTTTGAACCCTGAAATTTAAATTTAAATGACATTATATTACAGTCACATTGTTTTGATTTTACTTTCTCTTGCTCTTTATGAAGCAAAGGAAAGTTATGTAGTATTTTTATATTAGTTTTTTAATCGATTTTCACCGGAAATTCACGATTACAGGTCCCCAATTCCGAAAAACACGTTTTTACGGATTTTCGTTTCTGTAATATTTTAAATTATTTTATTAAACATTATTTTCCTTTGTTTGCACCACTACATTATTTATATGATAATGAAAAACCAAAACAAAACAAAATTAAATATAAAACTCACCTGAGAGTATTATATTCATTCAAGATCTTTCGTCTCCCTCGGAGACATCATCAGGAATTCAAGAACACACTAATCACACAAAACATAAAACATTAAAACAATTATGGTCGCAGACCACGTCAATTGTTCAAAAAACTGATCTCCTACATCAATAACCATTCCGCGCGCGGTTATTCGGCCGAATGACGGTATAATCATAGTTCGGCCGAATAACCGCGCGCGGAATGGTTATTGATGTAGGAGATCAGTTTTTTGAACAATTGACGTGGTCTGCGACCATAATTGTTTTAATGTTTTATGTTTTGTGTGATTAGTGTGTTCTTGAATTCCTGATGATGTCTCCGTGAGAGACGAAAGATCTCGATACAATATAATACTCTGAGGTGAGTTTTATATTTAATTTTGTTTTGTTTTGGCTGTTCATTAACATATATATATATATATATATATATATATATATATATATATATATATATATTACTTTATCAAACATCTTATGTAGGATTATATGTAGGATTATCAATAGCCGTATCATATAGGCGTATAATTGTCATATAGGCGTATAATATCAATAGCCGTATAATTGAAATATAGGCCCATATTTCTAACCACCAGAATATGGTAACAGAAAACACTTACCAATCAATATTTATAAAGCTCTCGTGTATCTTGTACACATTTTCAGCAAATTAAAATTTTTTTCACATCAAAATTTAAAACTTCCTACTCCTACCATGGCAGGTAAGGAATAGGAATATCATACACTCATGATTAAAATAAGGTTATGTTTTTGAGGTTAGTTTTTGTTTATTTCTAATATTTTATTAATAATGTTAGGTTTATTATTAATTATTTGCATTGGCAAGAGAAAGTTGTGTGAGTGTTTCACACCAGATTTTTAATTATACACAAACAAATATGTGTAGGGGAGAGGAACCAAATATGGAATACCATTTTAATTTTTTCACTTTTCTGGGTTTCTATGACTTTTTTGAAATTACTGGAATTTTATATCAATAGTAGAAATAGTTCATTTTACAACTAGAAAATACAAAATCTATACAAGTATAAATACAAGTATAATTTTTTTTTTTAATTTTCTTTAGCGACATGATTTTTACAATTCACAAAATAGGATCTTAATATGGAATACATTGGGTTATAATTTGGAATACTTGGAATAGATACATAATTTGCCTACATAGTTTTTAAAGCACTAAAGTATTAGTCCAATCAGTTTATTGACAGTAATCGCAGATAAAATACAACCTTTTAGCACTAGTGCATTGTTCATGATATCAATTATTACACCTCGAGCATTGAATCCACTTTTCACCTTTTTTGTCTTCATTGTAATCACCTTGACAAAAACACGCTGTATTTGGTCTGTTTGAATCCGTTAATTGTATCTGTCGGTATAACCAATGGTGCAAGAAGATCAGGATTACCAACGTCCTGTCTGGAAAAAAACTAGTATTCCATATTTTTTTTTTTTTTTTTAACGTCCGACTGTTCTGCAATTACTGCTAATGCAGACGGTGAAGGATGAAATAATTTTTTTTTTAACGTATGAAAAGATGCCGTGCCTGAATGGGATTCGAACCCAAGACCGCATGATGAGAGGCGAGCACGTTACCAACTGCGCCAATGCGGCCGTATTCCATAGTAAGACCCTATTCCATATATGGCTCCCTTCTTCTACATTGTTTCATACACTTTACTGACATGTGAAATTTCACTTTACGTGAAATAAAATCACTTTTAGACCTTCAGCATTTTTTTGATGGCGTGACAAAAAAGTGTGACACATATGTCACATTGGGCTTGATGGTATCAAAGTTCTCAACAATCTGAATAAGTAAAATCATGTGCAGGCTTCCTAAACAAAACATATTCTCTTACTTATATTTGTAGCAAAAAAACTAAATATTATTTTAATATCAAAGCATCATTTAACACTTAAATAATGTTACAATTTCAAAAATATTTGTAAAATGGACAAAGTCACTATTTACAGCCAAAAAAATATACTTCTATGTACATTCAACATACTCGAAGAAATGCTACTTTATTTTAGTAAATGAACACAAATATTTAAAACTAAAATTAACTTTAAAAAGAAATTAATGGTCGCGTCCGTGGCGTAGTGGTCAGCATCTTACACTGCAAAGCGGAGGTCTCAGGTTCAATTCCTGGCTAGGGTACAGAAAATTATTATACTTCACATCCAGCGCTCTTTAATCAAAAGTAGTCGCAAATAATTAAAGGTTTTATGTCTTTTATTTCACTCCAATGTGACTTCTATGCCACACTGGGTAAGAAAGGGTCAATCTGGATCTGGAATTAAAAGTGGCACTCCTTCGATGTTAAATCTTTTCTGTATTATTCTACGGAGTTGATTGGTGGGTGCTTACAGAAGAGACATAAGGGAAATTAGAAGCTTTCGAGATGTGGTTGTATTGAAGAATCCTGAGGAGCTTTTAGTTGGATCATGTAATAATCGGAGAGGTGCTGGAACGGATGGTGAAGGAGATGAGGTTGTGAAGAAAGTGAAAAAAGCTTAAATATTTGGGACATTAAATTAAAAACGGAAATAAGTGCCGCTTTTTTTCATGGCATTCTTCATGGAAATATCGTTATTGTTGTTTAGGTGATCAGCCAAAAGGCTGGTTTGAACCTCTAGAGGTTTTACTAAGTAAAACGAGGAGTGAGGTGGTTTACAACTGCCTTCCTCACTGAGTGGAAAAGTACGCTTATCAGCATGCCGGGCCCTCTGAAAAGCACATATTTTCCACTCTGCAAATGACACCTTCACTTCATTTACCACAGGGTCTGGCTGTATAATAAAATTCATTACTTTCAGAGAAGATAACTCTGATTAGTGTCTTTTACACCTGTACCTTATCTGTTCTTAAATGATTCAGTCATTTAATTGGCTGACCATGTGATAAGAAAAAAACTATTTATTTTAGCCCTGCAGCAAACAGATTGAGTGTAAATAATTTGACACTCTACCTGTCTGTTGTGGGCAGATGGAAATATCAGGGGGAAATTTTAGCCGGGTAAAGGAAGGATTTTCTGGCTGAGGAATCTTAAATGTGGTTCTCGAAAACAACTACAGAGCTATTCAGAATAGCTTTCAACAAGGTTGCCATAGCCAAAATGATAGCTAATGTTTGGATCAAATAGGTACCGTAAGAAGAAGAAGAATATACATTTTTTATAAAAAACGTATGAAATTAAAGTGTTATAGGAAATTAAAAAACCTACACTTATTCTTATTTCAAATATATTTTTCTACAGGGCTAAGTTTAGCGTAAATTAGAGAGAGATTCTTAATATCTTGCTTATCAAGATCTATATATAACAAAAATTGATTTTTAGTTTAGCGTCATCCACTACTGATTAAAGTTAGGTTTTTTGGCCGCCTCAGTAGCGTAGTGGTAGCGCGCTAATCCACCACGCGGAGGTACCGGGTTCGATTCCCGGCCAGGGTCTGAAAATATTCCTAAGTTAAAACCCATCGTTACATATCACACCTTAGTCGCTAATGACCAAGCTGTTGATGCGACTTTAAACAAACTAAAAAAAATTAGGTTTTTAATAATTATTTACATTGTTAAGAAAAAGTCGTGTGAGTGTTTCACACCAGATTTAGCTGGTTTACGTCCAACTCATTTGCACATTAAAATATAATGGATCAGATTATGTATTTAAATAAATGACATAATAACATAATAAATAAATATGGTTTACCTAAAGTATTAATTTAAAATAATACTATAGACCTACGTAAATAATATTACTCCAGATTTAAAAATATTAAAACTTTATTGTTCAGTTGGAATAAATGAATATTAGATTGATAAATTTAATGATCATTCAACAAAAACTAAAAATTCTTAAAAGGAAGTTTAATATTAGAAAATAAAATTGTCTGAACACGATTACAAAACTTGCAATAACTTGGTAAAATTTGTTTTCTTAAAACATTTACTTTGACTTTACATTGACGTTAATAATTTTCATTTGATACTGTTTTCAATTGTACGCCGGTCCGTAGTTCATATTTTGCCCACTGAGGCGCTGTGATGGGGTTGCTGCTGCCGATAAAATGCGCCAGCGGTCATACCTCTCACAGCGCATGTACCAAGTGGCAACATATAGTATCTGCAGACTGGCGATGCAATAGTCGAGAAGGAGAAGGTGACAGTATCGATGTTCTCTGTGTGCGAGAATCGATACGGGGAGTTGACATCTCAACATTGAGTAATCATTCCGTCATCTGTACCTCCATCCCCTACCCTCGCTTAACCGGCAACTCCTCCCCTTCGGGGGCAGCGGTAAAAGGTGCACGCTGCGTCGGCGACGCGCTCCTATTATAGTTCAGCCGTTCTAAGTTTGCTCCTAATGTAAACAAATAATGACGTCACTGAGCATGCGCATTACATCTAAATGTGTACACGCTGATTAAAAAGTAAGAACTAAACTTTCAAAAGTATTTAAATACAAAATACTTTTAAAAGTATTTTTCTAAATTAAATTGTTAGGCCTACATCATATAATGACTGATGTTTTTAGTACTTTAAGTACTTATAATTTAAAAAATAGATAACTTAATAGATATACGACATCCATAAAGTCACGGACTCTAGCGTGCACCCTGTAGTAGCTGGTTTTGGTTTGTTGACAGTAGGAGCAAACTAATAACGGCTAAACTATAGGTTAGGCAGCGGTACAGACGACCCCGATTCACTTCACCGGTGACTGCTCCTCTTTGGAGGCAGCGGTGAAAGGTGGTCGCTGCGTCGGCGGCTGCTCCTAATCTTTTAGGCAGCGGCGAAGACGACTTCCCGTCCTCCCCCTTGGAAGTTATCATTTACTTTTGAACTACGCCGCCGGAGGCCCGGCCGGTCCTATGAGTTCTACGGCTGCGCTACTAGAAGCCGCCGCCGGTGGCGACACAATTGACGTTCGGCCCAACCCAGTCAGTCAGCTGCTGGTAGAGCCACTATTCATTGTAAAGGAACACCCGTTGTGCAAATGACAGTCACTCATGAACAAACTCCACCAGGAATCTCTATTGAAAATCCATTTTTTTTAAGATTTTCACAAAAAAAAAACAGAAAATCACTGAACTAAGCGTTATACAAAGAAATGTTTGAAATAAAGGTTGTAGAGTTTTAAATTGTTTAAGATTTTTATTACATACACCTTTGCCCTAAAACGCATATTAAGGCCGCAATCTTAAAAAAAACATTTTTTCAATGAGAGAACAGCCTCGCCTCCCCAAGAATTCCAGCAGACATGGCGCTAACTTTATTTTGTACAGCATAAAAACTGTAATAAATGAGGCGATTTAAAAAAATATATATATTAGGAGCCATTTTCGAGAAATCGCAAAAAAAGTTAATAATTACACGAATAAACTACTACGTCTGGTTGACCGATTTTGATAAAAATGTTTGTGTCGGGTCCTCTAGTGATACCTGACTTAAGTTTCAAGTTTCAACTTCGTACAATGTTCCGTTCTTGTGATATTTGATGCGCGCACACACACACATACAGACCAATCGCTAAAACATGTTTTTATTGGCTTCAGGGGGTCTTAAAACACGTATATCCGGTGAAAACTTGATTTCGAAAAATTAACATAAAACAATACCTACAGTACTTTCCTTTCTTTACTTATTAAACGGCCAAGTATTGCTGGTAGTGCACCGTAAGAGCCGATTTTATTAAACTTTTATTTACATTTAGTTTACATTGCTTACATAATTACTACATTACATATTACATATTATTATTACAGAATTAAATTTTCTACAACTATCATTATGAAAATTAATTTTATTATTGGTCATTTAATAAAGTTGTTGGGCATCAAACATAGAAGACTGTGTTTTTCTACTAAGATTTTTTGCAAATTTCATCCTATTTCTCAAAACTATTAACACAAAAAGCTTGCAGACTAATAATTTTATTCAATTTTTTATGTAATTTTCCATATAAATCCACCATATTTGTCGAAAAAAGTAGTCCCCAAAAAATTCGATATCACGTTCATTAACCAGGATAACTTAAAATCAGGGCGAAATATTTCGCTAACTGTAACTCGGTAATGAAGCGTTTGGGGACATAATTATGTTTGTATGAACTTTTTTTTATATTTAGCTCTACAATTTTTTACTAAATTATTTTAATAAAATTTAGAATCAGCCTGTATACATAATAGGTAAGATATCACTGTCATTCACCAGGATAACTTTTTTTTCTTTTTTTTTTTGCGCCCTGGAGACTCCAGGAGGAGTATAGGACATGTCGTCAGATATAACACCTGAAATACGTATAAGAAACACACTATGTATCACTACTATCAAGAAAGAAATTCTTGTATGCTATAAAAAGTTTCACCGATCAAGTAATTTTTTAAATTTTTTTTAAAGGAATTCAAATCCTCACAACACTTTAAAGATTGAGGTAATTTATTTAAGAATTTTCTCCCTGCATAAGTAGGTTTTTGTTCAAACAATTTTGTGGAGTGATTAGCCACATAATAATCATTCCTGTTTCTCGTGTTATGATTGTGAACATTGAAATTCTGCATAAAATTATTTTGCCTAACATACATAATCACCTCAAAAATGTAGAGACAGGGAACTGTAAGCAATTTAAGCTACTTAAATAGTGGCCTGCATGAGGTTAGCTGGTTAGCTCCCACCATACACCTAATAGCTTTCTTTTGAATTTTAAAAACCCTATTCATATTACCCATGCTAGAATTACCCCATACTAAAATACCATAACGGATATGAGACAGAATGAGGCCATGATAAGCTGCCATTAGTAATTTTTTATCATTTAATCTGGCAACTTGTTTTAGTGCAAATACCCCAGATGATATTTTACTACAAACTTGATTGGTATAGAAGTCCCAAGACAAAGATCTATCTAGAGATACGCCCAGGAACTTCACTGTTTCTACATGCTCTAAACTATTATTATGAATAAATACATCCACTTAAAATCAGGGCGAAATATTTCGCTAACTGTAACTCGGTAATGAAGCGTTTGGGGACATAATTATGTTTGTATGAACTTTTTTTTATATTTAGCTCTACAATTTTTTACTAAATTATTTTAATAAAATTTGGAATCAGCCTGTATACATAATAGGTAAGAGAAAGTAAAAATAAATTAAAAAAACGAAAAATCATAACAATCCGAAACTTGAAACTTAAGTTAGGTAGGCTACAACGAAAAGAACCGGACGCGACAAAAATTTCAACAAAATTTGGCCAATCGAAAGTAGCAGTTTTCATGGATTATTTATGGATTTATTCATGAATTATTCACTTTTTAGCTATTTTATCAAAAACTGTTCCTACGATTTTAATTACATACACCACATCTGCTACATTTTTGTGCTCTAAAAAATGGGGTAAGCGTGGTATTCCTTGAGAAATGGTAAGGGGCTGTATTTTTGTAGCAAACATTGTTTTTTCAATATCGCAATTGATTGTTAAAATAAAAATCTAATTTTAATCATGAGTAAATGTCACAAAATTAAAATCAACCTCAGTTGGACTTAAAATACGGGAAATCACTTAATTGACACTATAGGAAAAATGCTTGAATTAAAAGTTGTAGATATTTTTACATCCTATATTTTTACTTTCTCTTGCCTATATGAATATAGCTATAGGAAGGAAAGTATTGTTTTCATTTCGATTTTTCGAAATCGAGTTTTCACCGGATCTACACGTTTTCAGACCCCCTGAACCCAAAAACATGTTTTTAGCGATTGGTCTGTGTGTGTGTCTGTGTGTGTGTATACAAAATATCTCAAGAATGGAACATTGTACGAACTTGAAACTTAAGTTACATACCCTTACCGGACCCGACACGAACATTTTCATCAAAATCGGTCAACCGGAAGTAGTAGTAACTTAGTTTATTCCTATAATTTTTCACTTTTTTGCGATTTTCTCAAAAACTGGTCCTACGATTTTTGTTAAAATCGCCTAATGTACTCAATTTTTTATTCCCTACAAGATAGGGTAGGCGCCATATTTGCCGAAATTCTTGGTGAAGCTGATTTACGTAAAACAAATGTTTTTTTTTAAATTACGGCTTTAATATGCATTTTAGGGCAAAGATTTACATAAAAAAAGTTGTAGAGAATTTAAAGTCCTACAACTTTTATTTCAACATTTTTTTGTATAACGCTTAGTTTAGCGGTAATTAGCGATTTTCTGTTTTTCTCGGCCTTAGTATGCAATTATGACAAAAGTGTATATAATCAAATTTATAGTAATTTAAAAGATCTACTACTTTTATTTAGAGCACTTTTCTTTACAGAGCCTAGTTGAGCGTGAAAGAGTGATTTTCCGTATTTTTTAGGCCAAACTGAGGTTGATTTTCATTTTGCGTCTTTCATATATGATTAAAAATAGGTTATGTTTCTTGAGGTTAGTTTTTATTTATTTCTAATGTTTTATTACTAATGTTACATTATATTGTTATTCATTTGCACTGGCAAAAGAAAGTTGCGTGAGTGTTTCACACAGATTTTTTATTATGCTTTTGTCGTACAATGCATACATAGGCCCCAATTCAAACGATCCTATTTTATGAAAGAAATAATTACTGTTGTTGTTTAGATCATCAGCCGAAAGGCTGGTTTAAACCTGTAGACGTTTTACTAAGTGAATCGAGGAGTGCGGTGGTTTACCAATGCCACAACTCACTGAATGGAAAAATACGCTTATCAGCATGCCGGGCCCTCTGAAAAGCACATATTTTCCACTCTGTAAATGACACCTTCACTTCATTCACCACAGGATCTCGCTGTATAATGAAATTTGTTACTATCAAGAGGAGACAACTCTGATTAGTGTCTTTTACACCTGTACCTTATCTGTTCTTAAATGATTCAGTCATTTAATTGGCTGACCATATAATAAGAAACAGAACTATTTATTTTAGCTCTGCAACTAACAGATTGAGTGTAAATAATAAGTTATAATTACTAATTGACGCTAAACTAAGCGTTGTAAAAACGTTTGAAATAAAAGTTGTAGGTTTTTTTATATTCTACAACTTTGATTTTAGTATTATACACTTCTGTCCTAAAATGCATATTAGGGTTCGAATTTTATAAAAAAATTGATACCACGAGAGCACAGCCTCCCCAAAAATTTCAGTAGATATGATGCTTACCCTGTCTTGTAGAGAATAAAAAATGTAGTTTATGAAAAAATTAAATTATAAATTAAAATTGCACGAACAAATTCGTGTCGGATTCTCTAGTGGTACCTAACTTAAGTTACAAGTTTCAACTTTGTTCGAAAATCTGTTCTTCAAAATATTTTTTTTACTTACAAAACAATCTCTTCAAACATAATTTTTGAGTAATGGGGCATGAAAACGTGTATTTCGGTTAAAAAAATATATGAACACAATACTTTCTAGGGCCAGAGAAAGTAAAATAAAAACCGCTTATCATTTTAAATTAATAAATAAAAAATAAATTAAAAGTTGGTCTAAAAAAAATAATTATATTACACTTACTTTTTAGTTCTTACGCAAAAGAAATTTATGTTCGGTCTATAATGCAGAAAATTTTATGTGAGACTGACTATTAATTATGATGAAAAAGACGAAAGCTTTTGTTTCGTTATCTCTAGAAAATATCCTAAACATGATTCATGATTCAACATGATCCTAAAATCTTGATATAAAATTTTAATAAATATTACGAATAAAATTATTACTATTGTAGTTAATCGTTACCCCATTATCATGGTTTAGGAAAGTTAAAAGTAGGCATTAATAATTAATAATAAATAATAATTTATTAAATGTTTTAACCCACCGGGTTGGTCTAGAGGTAAAGTCGTCACCAAAATCAGCTGTTTAACAGCTGATTTTCGGAGACGAAGGTTCCTGGTCCAAATCCTAGTAAAAGTAGTTACGTTTATACAGATTTGAATACTAGACAGTGTTTACCGGTGTACTTTGATGGTTGGGGTTTAATTAACCATACTCTTTCAGGAATGGTCGGCCTGGGTCTGTACAAGACTACACAGTCTCATTTACACGTCATACATATCATCCTCATCTCATTGGGTCATGGGGTTGCTTATTGTTCTCAATTGAACAGATTGCAACGTACACAAATTAGGAATAAATAAATAAAATGTTGACTCGCGTTGGGGACGATCAAAAGATTCTATTATATCCTACTATTCCGACTTGAACCATTTGGCTCATAATAGACAAAGGAATGATAAATTATATTTTACACTCGATCTGCTGGTTTCAGGGCTACAAAAAATAGCTCTGTTTCTTATCACATGGTCAGCCAATTATTATTTTTACTTTCTCTTGCCTATATGAATATATATAGAAAGGAAAGTATTGTTTTCATGTCGATTTTAAGAAATCGAGTTTTCACCGGATCTACACGTTTTCAGACCCCTGAACCCAAAAAAACATGTTTTTAGCGAATGGTCTGTGTGTGTGTATACAAAATATCTCTAGAACGGAACATCGTGCAAACTTGAAACTTGAAACTTATGTTACATACTACTAACTGACCCGACACGAACATTTTCATCAAAATCGGTCAACCGGAAGTAGTAGTTTATTAGTGTCTTGTACATTTTGTTGCGATTTTCTCAAAAACTGGTCGTACGATTTTTTTATAAATCGTCTGGTTTACTGAATTTTTTATTCTCTACAAGATAGGGTAGGCGTCATGTGTGCTGAAATTCTTGGTGAGGGTGTTTTCTCGTAAAAACGTTGTTTTTTTAAGATTACGGCTTTAATATGCAATTTAGCCCAAAACTTTATATGATAAAAATTGTAGAGAACTTAAAACCCTACAACTTTTATTCCTAACAATTTTTTGTATGACGCTTAGTTTAGCGGTAATTAGCGATTTTCTGTTTTTTCTCACGAAAACGCGTGAAAAATCAATTTTTTGAAGATTTCGTCCTTAGTATGCATTTTACGACAAAGGTGTATATATCAAATTTATAGAGAATTAAAAGATCTACAACTTTTATTAAAAACATTTTACTCTATAGAAAGTAATTTAGTGTGAAAGAGTGATTTTCCGTGTTTCAAAGCCAAACTGAGGTTGATTTTCATTTTGCGTCTCTCACTCATGATTAAAATTAGGTTATGTTTATTGAGGTTAGTTTTTTGTTTATTTCTAATGTTTTATTACTAATGTTAGGTTTATTGTTAATAATTATTCGCATTGGCAAGAGAAAGTTGTGTGAGTGTTTCACACCAGATTTTTTTATTTATTTATTTCTTATTGGTTACAAAAAATGAATATTAATACAAAATAAATGTTAATTTCCTTTATTATACTCTACTTTGATAATCTAAAAATTATTTATTTTAATTGGCGGTGGGGAAATTAATCCACCCAACTATGGTTTGCCATGTTGAAGGGTAGATGAATTCAGTGCTTCTACTGCAACTACTTTAGCCTACTAGGGTAATCTATTAGTGTGTTAGTAATTAACAACTACATGTTAGTACTGCCCATAACAGACAGGTGGAGTGTCAAATTATTTTCACTCAATCTGTTCATTGCAGGGCTAAAATAAATAGTTCTGTTTCTTATCACACGGTCAGCCAATTAAATGACTGAATCATTTAAGAACAGAAGAGGTAGAGGTGTACTGTGACACTAATCAGAGTTATCTCCTCTGAAAGTAATGAATTTCATTGTACAGCCAGACCCTGTGGTGAATGAAGTAAAGGTGTCATTTACAGAGTGGAAAATATGTGCTTTTCAGAGGGCCCGGCATGCTGATAAGCGTACGTTTCCACTCAGTGAGGAAGGCAATGGTAAACCACATCCCTTCTCGTTTTACTTAGTAAAACCTCTAGAGGTTCAAACCAGCCTTTCGGCTGTTGACCTAAACAACAACATGTTAGTTACTTAAACACTAATTAAACTACTAAGTTTTCTTATTAAGAAAATGAAATGCTGTTATATAATTACAATGTACAAAATAAAAAACAAAACAAAACAATATAGCCGGCCGCATTGGCGCAGTTGGTAACGTGCTAGCCTCTCATCATGCGGTCCTGGGTTTGAATCCCACTCAGGCACGGCATATTTACATAAGCTACAAAAATCATTCCATCCTTCATTGTACAATAGTTACACCCCAACGTCGTCGCTAATGACCGTTGTAGTTGATGCGACGTTAAATAAATAAATTTAAAAAATATATATATGATATGAAAGACAAAAGAATTTATTTAAAAATAGCAAACTAAAATTGAAACCGGTAGACGAGCCACAAAACTATGTTTCCTGCAGTAACCATTTTTTTCTATAGCGTCTCTCCCTATATGATGTCCGGCATATTTTTAATTTGTAGGGGGAGCAGATTGAGCAGTTTCGGCGCTAAATAGCAGAAATGCCTTTGGTATAAAGTTTTTGAGACCTTGTGTAATTATATGATAAAGCATTTGAGAACAAAAGTGGTAGAGATGTAAACGACACTATTCACAGTTATCTCCTCTCAGAGTAATGAATTTCATTATACAGCCAGACCCTGTGGTAAATGAAGTGAAGGTGTCATTTACAGGGTGGAAAGTAGATGTTTTATAGAATATCTGGCAAAACGATAAGCATACTTTTCAACTCAGTGAGGAAGTCAATGGTAAACCATCTCACTGCTCGTTTTACCTTCTTTTTGTCATCAGTCTCTCGACTGGTTTGATGCAGTTCTCCACCCTGTTCTATCTTGCGCAAGTCGTTTCATATCTACATACCTGTAACACCCTACATCTTTTGTAATTTGCTTTATATATTCTAATCTTTGCCTCCCTCTACAATTTACTCCCTCAATATTACCCTCCATTATTAATAGCCCAATACCTGGATGTCTTAAAATATGTTCCAATAGCTTATCCCTTCTTCTGGTGAGATGCTTCCATATACTTCTTTTTTCATCCACTCGCCTAAGAACCACTAAATTACTTATTTTGTCCACCCACCTAATCTTTAACATTTTCCTATAACACCACATTTCAAAAGCTTCTATTTTCTTTTTTTCTACAGCCCCTATCACCCACGTTTCACTCCCGTATAACGGTAAACTCCAAACATAATGTTTTAAGAAATTTTCCCTAATCAGTAAATGAATGTTTGTAGTCAGTAAGCTGTTTTTTATTTCAAAGGCTTTTCTAGCTTGAGCAATTCTGCTTTAGTTATCAGTTGTGTTTCTACCATCTTTTGTTATTTTACTCCCTAGATAGCAGAATTCTTTAACCTTCCTGAATGTTTTCGTTGTCAACTTTTACATTTCCCATTATATATCTTCTAAACGACTCTTGCTGCCGGAAAACACTTTCGTTTTGTTCTTATTAATTTTCATGTAACCCACCGGGTTGTTCTAGAGGTAAAGTCGTCGCCAAAATCAGCTGTTTAACAGTTGATTAACAGCTGATTTTCGGAAACGAAGGTTCCTGGTTCAAATCCTAGTAGAGGTAGCTACTTTTATACGTATTTAAATGCTATACAGTGGTTACCGGTGTTCTTTGATGGTTGGGGTTCAATTAACCATACTCTCTCAGGAATGGTCGACCTGAGTCTGTACAAGACTACTTCTCATTTACACGTCATACATATCATCCTCATCTCATTGGGTCATGGGTTTCTTATTGTTCTGAAGTGAACAGATTGCAACGTACACACATTAAGGATAAAAAAAAAATTTCATGAAGTAATCCTTTCTCATGATCTCATCCGTTTACCTAGTAAAGTCTTTAGAGATTCAAACCAGTCTTTCAGGCTGATGACGTAAACAATAACAAAAAAACTTATAATTACTCAACGATTGTTTAGTAGACGCTGGCTTAATATTAAAATCACTGAAAATATAAGAGCGTTATGAAACAGGTAGATATAAAATTAGGCAATGTAACAGGTGTTTTATTAAGGACGCAACCCTGATTATAAGAAGATGGAAGTAATACATCGGTAAATTTTCTCTCCCCCAATCGGTATGTTGGCAACAGTGTACTCAAGGCCAACTATCTAAGACAGTTAAAATGTTCCAGTCAAGCATTAGTGTGGTAACAGCAATCTTTCGTTATATTGTGTCAGCAATGGTTTTTTCCAAGGAAGAACCGGTTGTTTTATTAGGAAGGCAACCCTATGTTAAAAGCCACAATCTACGGCATATTTTTATTTACTGTACTTTAAAAATTATTAATTAATCTAAATTATTATATTAAAAATGAATAGCAAATTCGAATGAAAACATTGTATTACTTCTATCTTCTTGTAATCAGGGTTTCGTTCTTAATAAAACACCCGGTTCTTCCTTGGTAAAAACCATTGCAGACACAATATAACGAAATGACTACTGTCACCACACTAATGCTTGACTGGAACATTTAAACTGTTTTAGGTAGTTGGCCTTGAGTACACTGTTGCCAACATACCGATTGGGGGAGAGAAAATTTACCGATGTATTACTTCCATCTTCTTATAATCAGGGTTGCGTCTTTAATAAAACACCCGGTTTTTCCTTGGAAAAAACCATTGCTGACACAATATAACGAAATGACTACTGTCACCACACTAATGGTTGACTGGAACATTTAACTGTCTTAGGTAGTTGGCCTTGAGTACAATTTTGCCAACATACTGATTGAGGGACAGAAAATTTACCGATGTATTACTTCTATCTTCTTATAATCAGGGTTGCGTCCTTAATAAAACACCCGGTTCTTCCTTAAAAAAACCATTGCTGACACAATGTAACGAAACGACTACTGTCACCACACTAATGCTTGACTGGAACATTTAACTGCCTTAGGTAGTTGGCCTTGAGTACACTGTTGCCAACATACCGATTGGGGGACAGAAAATTTACCGATGTATTACTTCTACCTTCTTATAATCAGGGTTGCGTCCTTAAAAAAACACCCGTTATAATTTACTGTTTACTATGAAATTTATTTATTTATTTTTTAATTTACTTTTGTACTCGTGCATTATTTAATAAAATAGCTGAGAGGTGTTCGGTGGATTTTTATAATTTTTTTTCTTTGAATGTAGCTAAAGGGTACACGCAACATAAGTCCATTACTTTTCCTTAACCGTGAGTAAGGGTATAATAAAAACTTTTCACAAAAAATAAACAGTACCATCGCCACAGCTCTGTCTTACAAAAATAACAAAGCAAGCATCTTCTCATAAATATTCCTAAAATTTTCTAGCGTACAGTAACTTAGAAAAAACACCCAGGTATACCAACTGAAAATAAAAGTTGAAAGAACATTTGTTTACTATATTTATAAGAATACACGTTGCAGTATAAAGTTGCTTATACAAACTAACTGAGACATAGAGTAACTTGGATAACATAAAATAAACTCGATAAAACAAAACCATTAAAATTTTACTTAAATAATAATCATTACCATACCTATAAGCTATTTATTGTAACTACGTGTATATATAATTAAAACTACATATAGATAATAAAGTTTGTGTAAAAGTTGGGGAAACTTTTACCTAAAAATTAACTCCTTAAATATAACGGGTGATTCAAAAAGAGCGCCGGTTTTTAAACGGCTGGTAAATTTTGGTTTATCGGTTGGCAACATTGTTAGACCTCATTTCTATTTCGGAGAACATTCCGATTGACGATTCAGTTGTAGTTTCTCTTGTTCGCAGTGTAGTACTCTCGCAGTCTGTGTCTAACCATGGAGAAGTTTACTATTGCACAACGAGTGTTAATCGTCAAAACATTTTACCAGAGTGGAGAGAGTTATGCGGCTACTGTCAGGTGACTTCGCGGTACTCTGGGACGTAATGAAGCCGGGAATGAATCAACAGTTCGCAGGCTCATGAAAACGTTTTTTGAGACGGGTTCAACAGTCGACCTTAAAAGTTCTGGACGTCGTCGTTCTGGCCGAACTGAGCAGAACGTTGCGTTGGTTCGTGACAGTGTGGCTGTTAGCCCAGCAAAATCAATACGTCGCGGTTCTCAACAGTTGGGTTTACGATGTTCTTCTGTACGGAGAATTCTTCGGTACGATCTCCAATATCACCCGTATAAAATTCAGTTGACGCAACATTTGAAAGTGGCAGACCACCAGAAGAGATGACAGTTTGTTGACTGGGTATTGAGAAAACGGCAGGATGATGACACCTTCGCAAACAAAATCATTTTCAGTGATGAGGCGCACTTCCACTTAAACGGTTTTGTTAATAAACAGAACTGCCGTATGTGGGGTTTAATTCGATGGGTTATCGGGCAAATGGAAGTCGAAACTTGTCGTGCAGTGATATCCAATTTCATGGACAGAGTTGATGCGTGCCAGCGCAGTAGAGGAGGACACATGCATGACATCATTTTTCATACATGAAATCGGAAGGTAAGATGAACTTGTTGATGTATTTATTTTCAGTTTTTCAATAAAATAAATCTCTTAATTTGATATATCAAAACCGGCGCTCTTTTTGAATCACCCTATACAAAAAAAAGTAACTGACTAGCTGATTAATTTAGGGAGAGGGCAATCTAAGTATTTAATTAGTTCTATGTATTCAAACTAATTGTTCTTCTCCTTGTGTCAGCTAAAAATGTTTTTGTTATCATTGTCATCGAAAATCTGCTTCATCCTTTGCCATTACATGACATTTTATTTATATTTTATTTTTTAATTTATTTTTTATACTATTGTCCGGTTTTTTGTATATTTACGTTAGGAAATTTTGTTGTATTTTTTTTGTAAATTTTTGTTTCCTTTCTTTCATGTAAAATTTGTGTAGATATAAAAAGCTATTATTATAATAAAATACATCATTTCACCGGATGGCGACATTAAGGGGCAACCTTATTCATTTGGTGGCCCTGAAAAGGGCCGTTTAAGCGGTGGTCATCTGTTGTAGTCGTCGTGACGGTCGGAGGCTGGGCGACACAGCCTGTCGTCGTCCAGCGGAGACGTCATCTTCTTCCCTCGCAGTAATGCGTCGATGGCTGCTTCGTCGGGTCCGGTGGGCGTAAGGCTCGATCAAGGGACCGCTGTGGGCATCGCTCGCGTCAGCGGGCGATGACGGTCCGGTCGACGGCTTACGGTGACGGGACGGCGAGCGGAAGCATCATCTTATCTCTTGCGGGGTCGTCGATTAGTTCTCGCTGGAGTCCGGCAGCCGTGTGCGGTGGTGGACGTCTCGTCGTTGTCTGGATCGAAGTGAAGGTCTCCGTGTCTTGATTAGAATTGATTCGACTCGGCTCAATTCAGCGCTCTTTATATAGCTGCCGAGAGCGCTGTTGTAGAGAGCGGCTACTGGCTTGGCCTTGATGACAAAGGCAGCCGAAAGGTTTGTCGGGCGCCGCTACAGGGCTTTGTCGCTTCGCTGCTAAACAGTCCATCGCGCCGACAAAGGCCGGAAGAAGTATTGAAGGCCGGCAACACAGTAAATGATTAATTACAAGGGGTGGCGGTGACAATCAAATAAACCAACTGATACCCGCCTGTGCACAGGCTAGACCTATGCGAATATTAGGAAATAACATAGGAAAAGATTCATTGTACTTGTTTTTACCAATAATAAATAAATAAATAAAATTTAAAAACAACAAAAGGTCTGCTCAAGGGCTGCTCCACATCATCTATGCTATTAAAAATATTTTTGGAGTAAACGCTAAAATTTGTCCATAATAGACAGTTGTTGTTTAGGTCAACAGCCGAAAGGCTGGTTTGAACCTCTAGAGGTTTTACTAAGTAAAACAAGGAGTGAGGTGGTTTACCATTGCCATAACTCACTGAGTGGGAAAGTACACTTATTTGCATGCCGGGCTCTCTGAAAAGCACATATTTTCCACTCTGTAAACGACACCTTCACTTCATTCACCACAGGGTCTGGCTGTACAATGAAATTCATTACTTTCAGAGGAGATAACTTTGATTAGTGTCTTTTACACCTCTACCACTTCTGTTCTTAAATGATTCAGTCATTTAATTAGCTGACCATGTGATAAGAAATAGAACTATTTATTTTAGCCCTGCAAGGAACAAATTGAGTGTAAATAATTTGACACTCCACCTGCCTGTTATGGGCAAATAGACAGGTGAAGTGGTAAATTATTTTTGCACTTGATCTTGTACTTCCAGGGCTACAAAAGTAGTTGTGTTTCTTATCACATGATCAGCCAATTATATTATCTGAACTAAAAAAAACTAAAGAAAACTATAGATGTGTCAAAGCCACCAGGCATTCACCTTTTCTGAGAGTAATTCATAATACAACCAAAACCTGTGGTGAATGAAATAATAATAATAAAAATTTATTTCTATTTTTTTCCAATCATTTCCATAGACATTCTTTCAAAAAGTTGCAATGCATTTACAACAATTCCAAGTGTACGAGTAGAGGAAATTGACCTACCCAACTATGCCTACAAGCCATGTCTTAGGGTAGGTGTTTTCTTTTTTTATTTAGATATAGTAACACAGTGCAATAGCGGTTTAAAACTACAATAGGGCTTATAACAAAGACATTTAAAAAATAAATAAAATTTCCGAAAAAATACACTCTAAAAGTCTAAAAATTCTAATTAGTAAAAGAATATACGGCCTTAAAACATACTACTATTCTATGTTATACAATTTAAAAAAAACTTTGAATTAAATTTTAATATAATTCAAAAAAAAATTAATTTTAAGTGTAAAGTTAAGGTTATACAATTATTTAAAAAACGACAATCTGAAATTAGTACAATAAATCTAAAAAAAAACAACAATGAATTAAAGTGTCATTTGCAGAAATTAGTATTTGCAGAAAATTTACAAAAAATAGTTCTGTTTCTTATCACAAGGTCAGCTAATTACATGACTGATTTATTTAAGAACAGAAGAGGTAGAGGTGTAAAATACACTAGTCAGAGTTATCTCCTCTGATAGTAATGAATTCACTGTACAGCCAGACCCTTTGGCGAATGAAATGAAGGTGTCATTTGCACGGTGGAAAGTGGATGCTTTTCAGTAGGACTGTTATGCTGATAAATTACCACAAATTTTAAAACTTGTGGTAATTTATTGATGTATTTTCTACCTGAAAAAGGTAGGGTTTTGTTGAAACAATTTAGTTATATGATCAGTAATATAGTAACCAATTCAGTTTCTTGTGTAGTAGTTGTGAACATTTAAATTCTGTAAAAAGTTGTTTTGCTTTACGTACATTATCACATCACAGATGTACAAAGAAGGAACTGTAAGCAACTGAAAATTATTAAAAAATAATTATCTACATAAGAGTAGTGTAAAAATGAGAGATCCAGCACAACCTTGACCTTTGACCCCCGGTACTGACGCAAATTTTCAAACCCGATTTTCTCCGCAACCGCTGGGCCGATTTTGTTGCGGACGGTACCCACGTAACCGGGAGATCGAGATCTACAAGATAAGCCCTAATCCTTGAACCCCCCCCCCAAAAAAAAAAAAAAAAAAAAAAAAAAACTCTTTCTCCAAACCCCCCCCCAAATCCCCCAAACCCCCCCAAAAAAACCCCCAAAAAAAAACCCCCAAAAAAAATCCCCCCCCAAATCCCCCCCCCAAAAAAAAAAAAAAAAAAAAAAAAAAAAAAAAAAAAAAAAAAAACCACCAAATTTTTTTCCCCGCCAAATTTTCAAACCCGATTTTCTCCGCAACCGCTGGGCCGATTTTGTTGCGGACGGTACCCACGTAACCGGGAGATCGAGATCTACAAGATAAGCCCTAATCCGTAGCCGTATCCCCGATGGAACCTGAGATAGCTTGTAACACGTGACCCGAGGGTCGGATCGACGAGGTTTAGGTGCGCGCAGGATCCGGACATTCCGTAGAACGCGTTACGTCCGGTTTCGACCGTTAGGTTCTTTCGGGATCCGAACAATCGGTAATTTTGGTAATTTCGTTTCGGATTACACTGTACTTTAGTTTATTATCATTGACGTCATCCGTTTTTATCTATGCACGCGCCGGACCATCGATCGGGATGATGCAACTTGTTATTGCAATTAATTTTTCTAGATGATGCAACGTGTTTACTTTGTTTATTTGCAGTGACGTCATCCGTTTTTTATCTGTGCACGCGCCATACTATTGATCGGGATGATGCAACATGTTTATTACAATTAATTTTTCTAGATGATGCAACATATCATCCGTTAAAGTCACGTACCGTCGAGTCAGCGATAAGTTGTTTGTTTCAATCTTTGAAAAAACCGTTGACGTCATACCGCTTGTTATTCTCATTATGTACACAGAACCGCAGACTCAGCCTTTCCAATGCATTAGCATAGGGGCATTATCTGTATAAAAAAGGCGTCGATTTTCCCATCGAATCATAACTCTACTGCCAGTAGTATCCACTGCCAGTCTGCTGACGTCACAGTTCTTCTGATTCATCTCTACCTACCTACCGTTAATAGAAGGTGAGTTTTATTATACTTTAAATATTTTTTAAAATTTAAAAGACTTTAGCACTTTTATGAAATATGCACTTTGAATCTTTTATAAAAATTAAAACCTAAAATCTGTTTATAAAATTATGACGTAGAACCTCATACATGGGTAATACGCTGTCGGTACGGCAACATCACCAGTTTTAGCCGTTGTTGGTACAGCAACAACAACAACAACAACCGTAACTGTACACTGAATATTGAGTCTGTTGTTTTAATCTGCAACAACAACCGTTATTGACGTAAACGTAGAATTACTCTAGCACCTTTATGAAATATACACTTTGAATCTTTGATAAAATTAAACCCCAACCACCAAAGTACACTGGTAACCACTGTCTAGTATTCAAATCCATATAAAAGTAACTACCTTTACTAGGATTTGAACCAGGAACCTTCGTCTCCGAAAATCAGCTGTTAAACAGCTGATAAACAGCTGTTAAAAATCAGCTGTTAAACAGCTGATTTTGGCGACGATACAAGTATAAAAGGTCGCGGTTTTCCCATCGAATCATACCATCAGTAGCAACTGCGTCTGATAGTTCTCCCGACAACCCTACCTGTCAGCTCTTCGAGTTTATTGAAAGGTGAGACACCTCATACTTTAATAAATTTTATAAATATAAACTTAGGATATTTTCATTATATATAAACAAAGTATTTTTTAATAAAATATAAACTTAGTGATGAGCATACAGTCGAACCGCTGCGGGAGACCTCCAGACTGCCCGATGAGCTGCTGGGAGCACCCAAAATATACCGGTGATAGACCTAGCAGACGATGACCGGGCGGAAGTGCCGGTCCAGCGGTACAACCAACGGCACAACCAGCGATGCAAGCGGAAGTAAAAAATCATACGTTAAATCGCGACGAATCCGCTAAAAAATGACGTATGCATATTCCGTCGTATTATTAGTATTATATTTATATTAATAATAGAATAAATGTATTAAACTGTTTATCATTGTTTTCATTTCAAAGTACCATACTTTTCCCGTTAAACTAAAACATATGGTTTTGCAGGAAATATGGAAAGGCAAGCCAAGAGAATCAGATTGGAACAAGCTGCAGAGTCTGGCACCTTTTGCGTCTTGGAAAATGCGTTCGGTTGCAACCTCCGAACGTATTACTACAAGAATGACAACAGCATATTCAAGGACGTGACGGTGCTCCTTATCCACCTGAGGGAAGAGATGGAGTCGTTGCTCAAGGAGATGTCGACCTCCCTAAGATCGTTTAAATTTAACATCTTAGTGGAGTGCACTTACGAGAAGGCGACGACGGGAGAGGTGCAAGACGTGGGGTTCAAGACTGCCAACACCTGCGTCTTTCCCGGGTCGGATATAGGAGCGCTTGTAGACATGTGCATCCAAAAACTTGTGGATGAGGAAGCAGAGTTCTTGGGAAAGGGGAGCGGATGGTCTCTAGTATCTGTCGATGGGATCCTCCTCAGGATCAATCGATATAGACCGCTCAGAGGCTCATCGTACCTACCTCTTCCACCGTTTGTCAAGAACCGCAAAGCGGTTATCAACGTCAAGAACCGCGACGAAAGGTGCTTCAAGTGGGCTATCCTGTGTAAACACGTGTCAGGCCGTGACAGGGAAAGAATCGATAGACGATACGACGCCTTGCTTGACAAGTACGATTTCGGTATGGTAGATTTCCCCACTTCCCTCAGTCAAGTAAAGGCCTTCGCCAAGGCCAACGGGGTGTCCGTCAACGTGTACGGGATAGCCGAAAAAGAGGCAATAGAACCTCTAGTCGTATCAGATGCCGAAAAAGACGTCCATTTCGACCTCCTTCTCATAGCTGACGGTGATAAGCAGCATTATTGTTTCATCAACAATTTTAGTCGACTCATCAGTTCACAGCTGACGAAAAATGAACACAAAATCGACGTATGCAAGCGGTGTTTCACTTTCTATAACGACGATCCTAAGGGTAGGGAGAAGATGGCGACCCATCGCGAGTACTGTATAGAGAACTCCCCATGCAGTTTCACGATGTCCAAACCTAATGATGACACTCCTCCGATGATGAAATTCGAAAACTACAATCACGTATTCCCCGCCCCAACGTACGAACCGTCCCGAGGCCCGTCTTACCTTCCCCTCCCGCCGTTTGTCGAGAACCGCGGAGCTGTTATCAACGTCAAGAACCGCGACGATAGGTGCTTCAAGTGGGCTATCCTGTGTAAACATGTGTCAGGTCGTAACAGGGACAGAATCGACGGACGATACGACGCCCTGCTTGACAAGTACGATTTCGGTATGGTAGATTTCCCCACTTCCCTCAGTCAAGTAAAGGCCTTCGCCAAGGCCAACGGGGTGTCCGTCAACGTATATGGGATAGCCGAAAAAGAGGCAATAGAACCTCTAGTCGTATCAGATGCCGAAAAGGACGATCACTTCGATCTCCTTCTAGTTAAAAATGGCGATGTTCAGCACTATTGTTTCATCAACAATTTTAATCGACTCATCAGGTCACAGCTGACGAAACATAATGGTCAAATAGATATATGCAAGAGGTGTTTCACCTTCTACAACGATGACCCCAAGGATCGTGAGGCGATGACTGTTCACAGGGAGTACTGTGTGGACAATCCGCCATGCAGGATCACCCTACCCAAACCTAATGATGACGGTACCCCTCCTGTGATGAAATTCAAAAATTACCATCATATATTCCCAGTCCCTATAGTTGCGTATGCCGATTTTGAGTGCATACTCAAACCCACTGGAGGATACCTCCCCAAACCGTCATCTTCTTTCACTATAGCCACGGAGCGCCACGTTCCTATGAGCTACGGGATGTATTTTGTAGTTGACCCGTCGCTTCCCGACGACATCGCCCAGTTAGTGCCGAAAACGCCCTTGCTTTATAGAGGCCCTGACGCGACCGAGCACTTTATTCAGACCCTGAAAGACATAGTCGAACGGGTAGCCGCAGCGTCGGACCGTAACGTTCCTATGGTCTTTACGGCTCAGGACGAGCTTTCGTTCAAAGCTGCTACGAGTTGTCAGATGTGCGATGTAGCGTTCGGGCCTAAGGTAAGACCCAACAGGGATCATTGTCATCTGACTGGAAAGTATAGGACCGCTCTCTGTTCAAAATGCAATCTGATGAGACAGAACCAGAAGTTCTTGCCCGTCTTTATCCACAACTCGTCCAATTACGACTCTCATTTCATAGTCAGACAGCTCGGCTATGACGAGCAGAAGATATCCGTCATCCCCAATTCTACGGAGAAGTACGTTTCCTTCTCCAAAAACATAACCAAGACGCTAGCCGTGAGGTTTGTCGACACTTTTAGGTTCATGGCCAGCAGCCTGAGCGCTCTGGTAGACAACCTCCCTCCCGAAGGCTTCGTCCATACCGAGTCTTTCTTTAACGGGACGCAGCTGTCCCTGGTGAAGAGGAAAGGCGTGTACCCTTACGAGTACACCGACTCGTGGGAGAGACTCGATGAGACGGAACTCCCGCCTCAGGAAGCATTCTACAGCAGCCTCACCGGGGAGCACATTTCAGACGACGACTATCGTCACGCCCTGAAAGTGTGGGACAGTTTTAACATCCGTACGCTGGGGGAGTACTCCGACTTGTACCTCAAGTGCGACGTCCTCCTGTTGGCTGACGTCTTTGAGAATTTCAGGTCGCTGTGCAGAAAGGAATACGGGCTCGATTGCGCCCATTACTACACCGTCCCAGGTTTCTCTTTTGACGCCATGTTGTATAAGACGCGAGTAGAACTGGAACTCATAACGGACTATGATATGTACATGTTTCTGGAGAGAGGAATCCGAGGAGGAATCTCTGTTTGCGTCAAGAAACACGCCAAGGCCAACAACCCTTATGTGGAAGGTTACGACCCCGAGCTGCCCTCCAACTACCTCATGTATGTTGACGCCAATAACCTATATGGTTGGGCGATGAGTGGGAACCTCCCCTACAAGGACTTTTACTGGGTCGAAGACGAGGAGAGGAAGAACAGGTTGCTCTCGAATTTAAGTGTCATCCCGAACGATTCCCCACTAGGTTTCATCCTCGAGGTAGATGTGGAATACCCTACGGACGCTGAGACGCAAGACTGCCACAACGACCTCCCATTCATGGCGGACAACGCGATCCCTCCCGGAGCCAGAAACCCCAAACTCCTGACCACCCTGCAAAACAAGACCAGGTACGTTTGCCACTACGCTCTCCTTAAGCAGGCCATGGCACATGGTCTAAAGGTGACCAAAGTCCACAGAGTCCTCCAATTTCAACAGTCTGCATGGCTCAAGCCTTACATAGACCTCAACACCCTTAACAGGCAGTCTGCCCGCAATGCCTTCGAGAAGGACTTCTTCAAACTGCTGAACAATGCCGTCTTCGGCAAGTGTATGGAGAACGTCCGTAAACGCATGAACCTGGAGCTGGTTAGCAACTCGAAGAGGTTAATGAAGCTGATCGCCAAGCCCTCTTTCAAGGACAGGATCATATACGACGAGTCGCTATGCGCTGTCGAGCTGTCCAAGACCTCGGTCCATTTGGATAAACCTATTTACGTTGGCGCTACGGTCTTGGACTCCAGTAAGACCTTAATGTATTCATTTCATTACGACGTCATGAAGAAGAGGTACGGGTCGAAAATCGACCTCCTGTACATGGATACAGACAGCTTCTTCTATGACATCGAGACCCCCGATTTTTACCGCGACATGCAGGACCTCGAATTCAAGACCTTCTTCGACACCTCCGACTACCCTCCGACACACCCGTGCCATTCCACCACCAACAAAAAAGTGCTCGGGAAGTTCAAAGACGAGTGCAACGGCATCCCGATCGCCGAGTTCATAGGTTTGAGAGCGAAACTCTACACCTTCAGGACTGGCGAGGGGGATATCCGGAAGAAGGCCAAAGGCGTCAAAAAGAACGTGGTCAAGAAAGACATCACGTTCGACGACTACAGAAAGTGTCTCGAAAATCCCTCGTTGTGGTTGTACAGGGACATGAAGCTGTTTCAATCCCGCAAGCATGTAGTCAGCACTGTATTGACGAGCAAGCTTGCGCTGTGCAACTACGATGATAAGCGCGTCGCCGTAGATGCCATCCGCACCCTAGCATACGGACATAGGAACATTCCGCAGGAGCTCCAAGAAATTATAGGTTAGTCTCCTTCTAGCACATCCCGTTACTCCCCGCATATGTCTACTAGCCGACTTTATCCGACCTCTAAACGTCGAACCGCACCAGTATTGGAGTTTCATCAGTATTATTAGTCGTAAGAACTTAAGAGCTCATCGCCATACATGTATTCGTTTTCATCTTCATCATCATCTTATATCAATAAATGTTTTATTCTTTTATGAATCTGTCTTTTATTTCTTGTAACCTAAACCGCCTATAGTACCTAAAATACATGCAGGCAGGATCGGTGCTCGATTCCTGGGAGGGTCTGTCCCCGACAGATCCTCGCATCGTGCTGCGCTTTCGCTTCACGATCGACAAAAGCCCTCAGGCTTCGGCAAGACTTATATCTACAGGTGTAAAGGTGTTGAAATGATGACACGTTTTGAAAATAAGTTTAATACATACATTCTGAAATCAAAGTACTAGACTAATGTTACAAAAGTTCAGACTCTACAAGCAGCCGTACATGTAGGAAAAAAAAAAAACGAATCGAGGTTACAAGACGCGGCTTTACTGGCTGACGCGACAGTTAAAAATGCATTGCTTGCAGTGTTTTCTCTTCTTGGTAATGGTCCATTCGTCTTCGCCGTAGTCGCTCTCCTGTTGAGCGTGTTCTTCGCAGGGCATCTTCGACAGTAGTTCTTTATCATTCTTGAGGTATGGCGGTAAGTCGTCGTATACGGCGGATATGCAGTTGCCGTAATGGTCCAAGAGAAACTCCTTGGGTAAGTAGCGGAGGGCTTCCGGCCCTGGGTTGTTGAAGCCTGAGTCCAACACCTTTTTATGCACTCCCCTACTTTGTTTACCGTGTCGAAGACGACGCTCTTTTCTTTCCACCACGCCTTCATCACCTCGGCCCTCTTGAGGGAGCAGCTCGAGTGGGAAAACGGACACTGGATGTCCGACCCGTGCGTATACATGAGGCGTTCGACCGAGGGACAGTCGTAGTCGTCGAGATCTGAGATCTTTAGGTCGTCGCACATCAATAGCCCCTCTAATGTCTTCTTGTTCTCCTTTCCTTTGACAAATATCTTCCCGCCAGACACGGCTCCGGTCAGCAAGCGGTAGAGCTGTGCGTAGTCGACGAACCCGCTGTTCCACCGTATCCCTATTCTGTCTTGACCTTCCCAGATGCGCGCTTTCTTGGACGGTGTGAGTACGCCGTAAAAGTCGTAAGGAGGCTTGAACAGATAATGTTGCTTGACGCTACCTTCTACCGAGAGGACTACCAGCTCCTTGATGACCGTCTCGTAATCCGAAGGTCTGATGACCTGAAAATCTACAATGAAGGAAGGCATGTTGTTGCGCGCGACGAGACCTAGCGCACACTGGTTAATTTATCCTCCTGACGGTCCCTGTTAACGGTTGATATTGCATGACGCAATCTGTGATTATCAGGCAGTAGGCGGAGGTACTGGCAGGGATGTTGTTTTTGCACTTGATCTCGATTCTGATGTCAATGGCGCCGGTGTTGAGCGACTCGTTCTGCTTCGAGCAGTCTATAAAGAAGAGCGGGACTTTCGTCTTGAAGCTCGTAAAATCAATGAGGGGTTGATTGGATTGTCCTCCGTAGTAGACCTTGTGGAAGCGCTTAAAGTTTTCGTAGAAGAGTGAGTACTCTCCCTTCGCGTTTTCGTACGGGTAGTACACGGAATTCAGGTACAGTTTTATGTCTTGGAGCTCGCAGTGGTCGAAATGAGATGATACCGCCGTCTTGGCCTTCTTGTCGGTCTGCAGTCCTACTATGATGTAGCGGGGCTTATCCGCCTGGGAAGAGGTCTTGACGGTCCATAGCACGTCGGTGCTCTGCGGTAAGACGGGGTACTCGTACAGGTTCCATCTGCGGAAGGCGATCGATATAGGCTCGTCCTGGTCCACCATCCTGAGCAGCGGGAGCCTGCGCTCGTCGGAAAGCCTGACGTAAGGCATCTTCCACTCCACCTTGGTGAGAGACAGCTTGTAGTCCTTGCCCGCGGGTACCGCCACGGCGCGGTCGTCGGTGGCCGACCTGAGCAGGATAAGTTCCAGCTTGGCGTTGACTATTATGCGGCGGTAATCCTCACAGAATCCTATGATCCTCTTTAGCGGTACGTGAGCCGAGAACCGACCGGTGGTGCTGATGGTAATGGCCGTAACGGCGTCCTTGTTCCACCCTTCAACGTCTATAGAGTTCTGTTCTCCATACCTGAAGGACGGAATGTTTTTCATAGTCGTCGTTATACCCACATTGCGCACTCTATCCACCTCGATACCGTTCATCTCTAGCCTGATCTCTTCAAACAGGAAAGCAAGCCAGTTGTCTGAAAGAGTCAAGGCCGGATCCAAAGTACCATCAGACGCCGCAAGTTTCCCGTCGACGTACAGCAGGCTGTCACAAGGTAGGGTGTACACATCCTGCTGGTTTACTGGGATCCTGATCTCATCGTTGTTGTTGAACGTTGCTGACGCGTACGGAGTGTGAGTGTGCAGCTCTATGCCTATGATGTCGTCATCCGCCACGGCGTTAGAGGATTCCACGTCTATTATGTAGCTCATTTCTCCAACACGGTGAATCCTAATGATCTCAAAAAAGCGGCGTTATCTGAGGAGAGTCTCTTCTCTTTCTTGTCGCGAAGTGGCTGGTCGAGCTCTACAGGACGAATGTTCTTCACTCCGTCTGGCACGGTTCTTTTATAACCCTCTTCCAGGTAGACTAACCCCATCGCGTGCGTCTTTTAAGGTGAAGCCTGAGGCTGATGACTTCGTTCTGAAAGCTTATTGGTCTTCCGTCCTGATCCACCACAGAGACGGTCAGTCTTCCTATCCTCGAAGTGTTTACGGGTAGGTAGATGACGTTCTTGGGCACTTCGATTATCTTATAACCCCGTTCCACCTGCGGGAAGAACTCGTGCAGGGTATGTCCTTCGGATCCGTTAGTGTACGAGCCCCTCACAATGTTGCACGTTACCCTGATGGCGTTTACAGCCGTAATGTTGACAGGGCGCTGCGAAGTATGCCATTTATTGGGCTCAAGGATCGTCGGATCGAACCCCAACACCTCTCTGATCGTTCCGGGTACGGTAAAGTCTATTTTTTCTCCGCAGAATATCGAGCACTTTAGAGTGGTGGGGTCTACGACCATGTTAAGTCTTGGGAGCAGACGGCATTCCGTCTTTGATCCCTTTGACGTCTCCTTCTTCACATCGCTTAAGGCTTTCGCTTTCGCTTCCTCCTCCGCCCTTTTCGCTTTAGCTTCCTCCTCCGCCCTTTTCGCGGCCCTTATTTTCGCCGCATTCTCCAATCTCTTAAGGACCTCATCGAGAGGGTCGGTACTGGATCTCTCTTTCCTTTTTCCCTTCTGTTCCTTTTTCCGCTCCTTCGAGAGCTTTTGGTACTTGAGGGATCCTGCGTCTTCAACATCGGTACGGTTATCGTCTTGCTCCGCGTCTCTGCTGCTGTCGCAGTTCACTCCGCCGTACATCTCCAACATCTCGTATTTGATCTTTGAGTGGATGTCGTCAATCTCGTACATGCCTTCGGGCAGCTCCACCTTCATCCCGTCGCCGAAGCAGAACAGGTTGTTCACCCCTTTCCGCACGTTGGGTATGTTGTTGTAGCTCATGAAATCTACCAGGCCTATCTCCCACTGGCCCTCTCCGAGGTCTATGGGAGGAAAGTAATCGACCTCGATCGTAGAGCTCTTACCGCTTAGGCACAACATCTTTACCCGATAGAAACTCTAGGCAAAGATGTCCGCAGACGACTGAATCAAAGTCCTGCCTCCTGGCGTAATTATATCTTATGATGTTCGGTCCGTCTTCTCCGTTCTCGAGGTACCTTACCAGCTCTACGGGAGGCCTCAGGTTACCGTAGCTGTCAAAGTACTCTACGACCGCACCGGTCTTCCTGTAACATACCCAGTGGGTCCCTTCGTTCCTCGCGCTGTCCAAGTTGACGATGGCTGATTCGTTCTCGTAGGGTCTATGGGGGAGCGTGTCACGCATAAACACCCCTCTAAAGTTCGAGATTTCGAGTGCGTCGGCAGCCGCCATCAATTGACTATCGGACAGGGGTTTGTTAGGAAGTTTCAACGAAGTTTTTTTTTCCTTAGTCCGCATCCTGCATGCTGCGTAGGGTACGGTCTCAAATACAGTCCCTCACCTCGTCGGGTAGTGCTACGGTTAGTCCTGCGGGTGGTGCGACGGGTAGTCTTGCTAGAGGTCTTACGAACGGTCTTCCTACGGGCGGTCTTCCTACGGGCGGTCTTCCCGGTCTGCCTTCGCTTGATCCTCCCGCCGAACTTGCTTTTAGCTTTCATTATGTTGGTCACCGCCCAGGCGGCCGCTTTCTCCGCTATGCTGGAGTCGGACGCTCTCACCCTCTCCCAGGCTCTATCTGCTAACACGCGGTCTGCTTCGGCCCTGCCCGCAGAGTCTTTACGGTTGTGGTAGGCTATGTCGTGCTGTTTGCACGCTGCGTCGAGAGGGTTGATGCCCGGGTCTCCTCTTCTCAATCTCTTCTGCAGGTCCGTCCCCGGTCCGCAGTACTGATAGCCCGGTATGTGGAGTTCCACGGGTAAAACGTCTATCGCTTTGTTCAATACGGTTCCTACGACGTTCTCTGCAGCTCCTAAGACTCCGCTCGCGATGCTCCCTACCAGTCCGGCTCCTGAATGCGATCTGCTGCGAAACGTGTTGCATCTCCCCATTTTAAGGTCGGAATGAAGCTCGAGGACCCGTGTTTCCTTATTTATGATGCGCTTTTTCCCTCCAGGCGTGACGATACGTCCTCAAACTCTTTGCGCAGCTTTTGGACCTCATCGCGCATTTTCAACATTTCGTCGACTCGCTCGTCTTTGACGGGATCTGAAACTTTCATCTTTTCGGCGTGGGAGGAAAGGTACTCTTTCAAGTTCTTGAGGTTGATGGCGTCTTCTTCTTCGATCGGATCTCCTACTTGCGCCATCCTGCGACCGTAAAGGTCGTAGTAAGGTTCGCCACCGCCCTCCTCCAAGACCTCGAGGACACCGTAATCTTCAGCGTAAGCTTGGATGAGCCTCATGCATTCGTTGACGTTGACCGCGTCCGTATACGACTGGGCTACGCCTACGCGACAGATTCTCCGGTCTCTCATGTCCATATCTCCATCTGCGGTAACCCTGTAAGGGGTGAGAAAACGACGTACGGATCTTCCAGTGTCCATAGCGAGAATGAGGGTTACAGACGTAGATCTCCTCTTATAAGCCCCAGCTCTTTGAGTTCCTCGACTATTGAATTTATCTCGCTGTCGTGACCCGTATGGCCCGAGTCTTTAGAAGCTACGAGGAGTCTAAGCCTGTCGCAAAGCTCGTTGGGATCGTCGAAATATACGTACTCGGTCTTCCTGTTTCCGTTCAGCTCCATCATAGGCCCGGCTCGTATACCCTTACCGCGCTTCGGTCGGTCCGGCTTCGGAGGGAAAAGCCGGCTTATGATTGAGACGTACTTTTTCCCTGTGTTGGCCTTCACTTGACCTAGCGCCGAGTTGTTCCTTCTGTGGGCGCTTGTGGCTTCCAATAAGTTTTTGTACTCCTCCAAGTCTTCTTCCGAGTAGATGAACGGATCGGGTTTCCTTTTGAATATCAGCTCGTACAGACCGTGCGTGCCTGGGTACGATACGTCTCCGACGATTATCGAGTCGTCAGGCTTGAGTTGTACCGTAGAATCACCCATCACCAATTCGCTGCCTTCGAAGTGTACCCCGTATGTAGAATCCGTATTGTTGTCGGAGTCTGTGATGGCCTCATGCATGTACTGACGGGCCAGACGTCCGGGAAACGTGTTCTTGACCCATACGGAAGCTCGAACCTTACCTAGAGGCGTCGAAAGCATCTCCTCTATAGTTGTAGGCGTGCTAAACTCCTCCTCGCGAGGTAAAGTCCTCGCCGGGGTGGCGTGAGGTCTGGAAGCGTCCCTCATCTCAGCGGAATTCCCGACAGTTGCATCGTCCTCCGTGAACTCCACTGGGAGGCTGACGCTCGTATCCATCCTATGGGGGTCTCCCGCATCCATCGGTTCGTCCGAGGTCTTCTTCTTAGTATGCCGAGGTCCGAACCCGTCGCTACTCCTCTTCAGATTGGAATACCTGTAGGGTCCGGTCATCAGATCCTTCCATGAGTCGTCGATACTTTTACCTGCGACTCTGTCTTCTTCGTCATCATCATCATCATCATCATCGTGAAGAGCTTTAACCCGGCTAAAAGGCCGCTTTTCAGGTTTCGTCCTAAAAGGCTTCAATGTCTCCCTACGCTTTACTCCCTTCAACGGTTCGCTCGTTGAGGAAGGGTCGGTCTCGGCTTTCTTCTCGTTCAACAGCTTCGATAGTGGGTCGGTTAGCGGTTTGAGCTGCTTCTGTATCCTGAGATCTTCCTCAGTCAAGCCATGCTTCAGAACTAGTTGCTTCTCTCTAATCCTCCTGCGTAACTCTGCGATCTCCAGCACTAGATTCTCGTCGACCTGTCTCGAAGCCATCTCATCGTCTATTAACGCAGTACCTTTCCACTACCGTCAATATATACACGACCTGCGACTGTACAGCTTTTTCCAGCTTTTTCCTGCTAGCTGCGCAGCTTTTTCCTGCTTATTCCTGCTAGCTGCGCAGCTTTTTCCTGCTTATTCCTGCTAGCTGCGCAGCTTTTTCCTGCATATTCCTGCTAGCTGCGCAGCTTATTCCTGCTAGCTGCGCAGCTTTTTCCTGCTTATTCCTGCTAGCTGCGCAGCTTTTTCCTGCTAGCTGCGCAGCTTTTTCCTGCTAGCTGCGCAGCTTTTTCCTGCTAGCTGCGCAGCTTTTTCCTGCTTATTCCTGCTAGCTGCGCAGCTTTTTCCTGCTAGCTGCGCAGCTTTTTCCTGCTAGCTGCGCAGCTTTTTCCTGCTAGCTGCGCAGCTTTTTTCTGCTTATTCCTGCTAGCTGCGCAGCTTTTTCCAGCTTTTTCCTGCTAGCTGCGCAGCTTTTTCCTGCTTATTCCTGCTAACTGCGCAGCTTTTTCCTGCTTATTCCTGCTAGCTGCGCAGCTTTTTCCTGCTTATTCCTGCTAGCTGCGCAGCTTTTTCCTGCTTATTCCTGCTAGCTGCGCAGCTTTTTCCTGCTTATTCCTGCTAGCTGCGCAGCTTTTTCCTGCTTATTCCTGCTAGCTGCGCAGCTTTTTCCTGCTTATTCCTGCTAGCTGCGCAGCTTTTTCCTGCTGTATGTCAGTCTAAACGGGCCGTAGTTCGGTGACGAACGTATCGTAATTAAATCTATAGCGACCGCCGAGGGTTTTTCTCTCTTTGTCGACTACCAGAAACCCGTTCTGGTTTCGAGACCATGCCTCACCGCACATATTCTTGAACTCTTCAAAAGTCATATCGGGGACTACATGATCGTTAAAGATATGGCGTAAGTTGCGCTCGTCCTGACGGAACATGAGTAAAAAATTTGCATTATCCCTAACGAGCTGTTTAGGCGCCTTACTGTATGTCTGACATAGGTAAAATACGTCCAGGTTGTTATGTCTCCCCATAGCAAAGTACTTTACCACGTTGTGTTGTTTCTCGCATACAACATCGTCAAAGATCATCACGGAATTGGGCTCTACATCTTCTGGAGGCGGGACTTGCGCGTTGTCGCTGAATTCGTGATAGTCTACACCCTCCATATCATGAAACACCCGCTCCAAAAACCTATACTTGGGTTGGTGCAGTGATTTTGAAAATACGTACACATTGCAGAACCTCAGCCCGTTGGGGTCGAACAGTAGGTTGATTATTGCGTTTGTCTTACCGCAATTCGACGGTCCTACAGCCAAACATCTGATACTATTCGGAAGGAGGCGACCGTGTCTGTTTCTCGTTTCGCTTATTTCTCCCGACTCGATAAGCACATCTAAGTTGACGACAGGGAGTTTCTCCTTCTGCTCCCTACACCTCATTTTGCTCTAGTAACCGATAAACCTACATTACAGCTCTTATATAAGGTCTTTCTTGTCGATCCATGAATCGTGACTCTTGTCATGCCCTAACCACCTGACCAGCAACCTGTCACCTTTTCTCCTCAATACCTTCTCGACGAGGAATACGTCACCGTATTTCGTCTTGCTCAGTTCTTGGGCGTAAAAACTACCCTTGATCACATGTCCTTTTTCGTCTTTGAGCGAGTATGTGACGGGACGGGTGTGCAAAATACGATCTACGGTAAACACCTCATTGGTCCAATTGGGTATGTAACCCTTGTCGAAAGTCTTTTTGTACTTGCTGATCCTGACCTTATCTCCCTGCTCAAACTTGACGGATTGGGGAGCGCGTTTCTTACGAGTATTGGACAATATATTTCTTAGCACCTCACCTTCGTTCCTCTTGCTTACATCTACAGGTTTGAAACCTATAGTCCTGTGAGGCCTGTTATTGTACTGAGACAGGAGGTCGTCTAAAAGACCTATCCAAACGTAATTGCCACGTTCTGTAAACTTTCTCCACATCATCTCCTTCAGCGTCCTGTTGAACCGCTCTACTATCGAGGCCTTCTTCGGAGAGTACGTGGAGTAGTGGTTGATCCCGTGCTTGGACAGCAAGGACCTCACAGGCGCGTTGTACCACTCTTTACCCTCATCGGTATGAAAATGACGCATCTTGTGTTTTTCCAGTATGGGACCGAGAGCGCTAGCGACTTCTTCAGCCGTCTTGCTCTTGAGCGGTACGGCAATAGCAAATTTAGAAAAACAATTTATTACTGTCATTATGTATCTGTATCCCTTATTGACTCTGGCGTATGGGATCATCTCGACCAGATCGGCCTGATACAAGTCGTCGATACCCTTCAGCTCTACGTTTCTGGTGGGATAGTTCCTGCGGGCTTGCTTGTGAAGCTCGCGCGCTATACCACTTCTCAAGCTCATCGTGCGTTGCACTGAGAGCGATACTGCTTATATGTAGGTTAAATAGGGATTTTGAATGGAAAAGACGTTATTTTTATATATACATTTATTAATTAAATATTACAGCCTTTGGTTTATTATCTTGCGAGTTCTTCTTCATTTTTTAAATTCTACCATATTCATTGTTTTCCCATCACCCAAGTCTTTATTTCCCTTGTACACGATTATCCCGCCCCCATTATCGTTCAGTAAAGCGATATCTTCATCAGCCAGCGTTTTTGCGAATCTTGATGGTAGGAACACCTTCGAATTGCTGATGTATATAATTATTTGCTCGCCGTACATGGTCTGCACCCTGCCGACCTTCGTAAACCGGTATTCCTTGTTCACCTCTAATTCAGACACCCTCGTAGTATCTTCATTCAGCTTTTTTAGTAGCGCCTCCATTTCTAAAACAAAAAAATAAACACACTGAAAATAAACACAAGTCTGATAAAAAACCATGATAACTACATGGACCCTCACCATCTGGATCGACACCCTCTAACAGTCCGTCTATTTGGGCGGGTGTTAGTCCTTCATTATGTTACGACATCTCTATAACAAAATAGTTAGTATGTAAATACCGCATGTATTATACGAGATAGCATAGAGGTTTTTCTTTTGAGATTGATGTGGCGCTACACTCACCTACTATCATGACGTAGATTTTGTATAGCAGGTAAAACCGCACTATGAACAGTAACAAACAGATTTTAGGTTTTAATTTTATCAAAGATTCAAAGTGTATATTTCATAAAGGTGCTAGAGTAATTCTACGTTTACGTCAATAACGGTTGTTGTTGCAGATTAAAACAACAGACTCAATATTCAGTGTACAGTTACGGTTGTTGTTGTTGTTGTTGCTGTACCAACAACGGCTAAAACTGGTGATGTTGCCGTACCGACAGCGTATTACCCATGTATGAGGTTCTACGTCATAATTTTATAAACAGATTTTAGGTTTTAATTTTTATAAAAGATTCAAAGTGCATATTTCATAAAAGTGCTAAAGTCTTTTAAATTTTAAAAAATATTTAAAGTATAATAAAACTCACCTTCTATTAACGGTAGGTAGGTAGAGATGAATCAGAAGAACTGTGACGTCAGCAGACTGGCAGTGGATACTACTGGCAGTAGAGTTATGATTCGATGGGAAAATCGACGCCTTTTTATACAGATAATGCCCCTATGCTAATGCATTGGAAAGGCTGAGTCTGCGGTTCTGTGTACATAATGAGAATAACAAGCGGTATGACGTCAACGGTTTTTTCAAAGATTGAAACAAACAACTTATCGCTGACTCGACGGTACGTGACTTTAACGGATGATATGTTGCATCATCTAGAAAAATTAATTGTAATAAACATGTTGCATCATCCCGATCAATAGTATGGCGCGTGCACAGATAAAAAACGGATGACGTCACTGCAAATAAACAAAGTAAACACGTTGCATCATCTAGAAAAATTAATTGCAATAACAAGTTGCATCATCCCGATCGATGGTCCGGCGCGTGCATAGATAAAAACGGATGACGTCAATGATAATAAACTAAAGTACAGTGTAATCCGAAACGAAATTACCAAAATTACCGATTGTTCGGATCCCGAAAGAACCTAACGGTCGAAACCGGACGTAACGCGTTCTACGGAATGTCCGGATCCTGCGCGCACCTAAACCTCGTCGATCCGACCCTCGGGTCACGTGTTACAAGCTATCTCAGGTTCCATCGGGGATACGGCTACGGATTAGGGCTTATCTTGTAGATCTCGATCTCCCGGTTACGTGGGTACCGTCCGCAACAAAATCGGCCCAGCGGTTGCGGAGAAAATCGGGTTTGAAAATTTGGCGGGGAAAAAAATTTGGTGGTTTTTTTTTTTTTTTTTTTTTTTTTTTTTTTTTTTTTTTTTTTGGGGGGGGGATTTGGGGGGGGATTTTTTTTGGGGGTTTTTTTTTGGGGGTTTTTTTGGGGGGGTTTGGGGGATTTGGGGGGGGGTTTGGAGAAAGAGTTTTTTTTTTTTTTTTTTTTTTTTTTTGGGGGGGGGGTTCAAGGATTAGGGCTTATCTTGTAGATCTCGATCTCCCGGTTACGTGGGTACCGTCCGCAACAAAATCGGCCCAGCGGTTGCGGAGAAAATCGGGTTTGAAAATTTGCGTCAGTACCGGGGGTCAAAGGTCAAGGTTGTGCTGGATCTCTCATTTTTACACTACTCATAAGGTTAATTGGTTGACTCCCACCATACAACAACAGATTTTTACGTTCTCTGGCATATATGAATATATAAATTATGAAGGAAAGTATTTTTATGTCGATTTTTCGAAATCGAGTTTTCACCGGATCTACACGTTTTCAAATCCTCTGAACCCAAAAAACATGTCTTTAGCGATTGGTCTGTAATAAGGTAGTAATTAAAGTAATTATTTCTTAAAAAGTTTAGTCATTTCAGTTTTATTTAAGTGTACAGCGACTTTTCGAACAACCGGTAGCTATAAGTATATCCACTTTTCCATTTTCCCTTACATTATGAATTTTGGTTCAAGTACGGTTAATTTAATATTTTTATATTACCTTATAAAAATACTAATAATACTAATAATAGTTTTTTTATAATACGTATAATGGCTCTTTCCTCGGTTGGAAGATGAAGAGCCAGAGAACTTCATTTTCGAGCAAGATGGTGCACCGCCTCACTGGCATAACGAAGTACGCGATTGGCTGAACGTCACTTTACCCGACCGCTGGATTGGCCGCCAGGGGTACAATGACAGGCAGTAAGATGGTGCACCGCGTCACTGGCATAACGAAGTACGCGATTGGCTGAACGTCACTTTACCCGACCGCTGGATTGGCCGCCAGGGGTACAATGACAGGCAGTAAGATGGTGCACCGCGTCACTGGCATAACGAAGTACGCGATTGGCTGAACGTCACTTTACCCGACCGCTGGATTGGCCGCCAGGGGTACAATGACAGGCAGTAAGATGGTGCACCGCGTCACTGGCATAACGAAGTACGCGATTGGCTGAACGTCACTTTACCCGACCGCTGGATTGGCCGCCAGGGGTACAATGACAGGCAGTAAGATGGTGCACCGCGTCACTGGCATAACGAAGTACGCGATTGGCTGAACGTCACTTTACCCGACCGCTGGATTGGCCGCCAGGGGTACAATGACAGGCAGTAAGATGGTGCACCGCGTCACTGGCATAACGAAGTACGCGATTGGCTGAACGTCACTTTACCCGACCGCTGGATTGGCCGCCAGGGGTGCAATGACAGGCAGTAAGATGGTGCACCGCGTCACTGGCATAACGAAGTACGCGATTGGCTGAACGTCACTTTACCCGACCGCTGGATTGGCCGCCAGGGGTGCATTGACAGGGCTCGTTTTCCATGGCCTCCACGGTCACCCAACCTGACACCGTGTAATTTCTGTCTTTTGGGGTTCATAAAGGATCGTGTGTATGTGCCTCCACTACCAGCTGACATTCCCGAATTAAGAATCAGGATTGAAGCAGCTGTTGCAACAATTACTCGAGAGACACTAAACAACGTTTGGGAAGAACTCAAATATCGTCTTGACGTGTGTCGTGTGACGAATAGTGCGCACATTGAACAATTGTAGGCATTTATGTAAAACTGTTCGAGTTGCTCTTTCGTTTGATGTATCATTTATAACTGTAAGTATAATGTATTAACACTTTCCAGTCTACCATTTTTTCACTACTATGCACTACTGACTAAAGTAAATTTTACGAATCTTGCACTGTAGACTGACGTTTTTTCAACTTTTTCAAAAAATCAGTATGCAGTCACTTCAGTTCTTATCAACAAGGGTATTATATGAAAATAAAGTTTGAAATTTGCTCTTTTTAACCATATATTTAGTTTAAGTCTCTCAGGAATGGTCGGCCTGGGTCTGTACAAGACTACACCTCATTTACACGTCATACACATCATCCTCATCTCATTGGGTCATGGGGTTGCTTATTGTTCTAAATTGAACAGATTGCAACGTACACAAATTAGGAATAAAAAAAAAATAAAAAAAAAATTAGTTTAAGTCAATTATTAAGTTATTTATAAAATAATACTGTTTACAATTACTCTAATTTACACTTTTCCAAAAAATTTTATATGAACCTTTTATCAATATCGCTTTCATTCTCCGCAGGGTCGTATGATTCATCAATGTCCGTGTCAGCTAATTCCGACCCAGAATCTTCTGCAAAATAATCTAATGCATCTCTAGACATCGTTTCATGAAATGTACAATAGCACAATAACAGTAAAACACATACACTGCAAACAATGAGGCCTTGTAAACACGCTATGTCGGTACTCGGTAGTAGACGCTACGGTTCGATCTCACGCATTAAGTAGCGGTCGATAGTTTGGTCGATATAACAGAAAATACTAATCGATTCGGTCAACTATCGCTGTAGGCAAACGGAGAACAAAGTGAACTAAATAACAATGAAAACGGGAAACGGGTAGCGTATGGGTAGCCACATTTATAACAATGTGAAAGTAGCAAACGTATGAGGTACGTTTGACGTCTAGGGGTGTACATTGCCGTGCCCATATGACATACGTTTGCCGTCACTCGGTGTAAATCATCACGGCCGCATCACGTAGGGTTGTCGTCTCGAAAGTGTTAAATATTATAGAGCGTTAAACTCCCGCTATTCATTTATAAACACCCGGTACATTCATGTCATTTAAAACGAGATTAGTACTTTTGGAACACCTGTTACTTACTTCATACTATTATTTACTTTAATTTCCTTATACCCCACTCTTTTCTATCATAATCAAGATAAAAATAAAATCTTATTGTTACGCAAAATAATAAACAAACATTAAAATCAGCTTCCTTTTCTAATATTAGGGTAGGCAATGAGAATGAGATTAAACTTCAACTAAAGATATTCATCAAATTTTCTCATCATTCAAAAACAAAATACTTTTCAGAAAAAGAAGAGAAGTTGAAAAGTGTTAAATAATTTTTAAAAAGTGTAAAAGTACTTCCGCCTTTGCTCATTAATTAAAAAGTTTGTTACGGCTTCAGTGCGGAAGAAAAATTCAAAGTTTGTCATAGAATAGGTTACGTACGCAAGTTAAAAGATTGAATTTTTAATTGTCGTGAGAAAACAAAAGAATTATTACTGCTATATTTCTCTTATTTATAAAAGAAAGTATGTATACATTTTGAAGGTGCATTCATTAACATTTCTGGAGTGACAATAAAAATTTCTTCACGTATTAAGTTTTCGGGTATTTAAGGAATCGACTGGCACTATTTTTTGTTTCCAAATTCCGACTTTAATCTTGACTTCCAGTTTTGGGCCACTTCTGGTTGAAACTGAAAATTCAGGGTCAACCCAGGCTCACTAACTTTTCGTCTAGGTTACAAATTCGAAAACCGTTTGTTGCTATTTCTTCTAGTTTCTGACTTCGATATATTTACTTCCGGTTTTGAGCCACTTTTGATCAAAACCGGAACTTTAAATCCAATTTAGACCTAATACCTTTTTGTTTGCCCATAACAGACAGATGGAATGTCAAATTTTTGCACTCAATCTGTTCGTTGCAGGGCTAAAATAAATAGTTCTGTTTTTATCACAAGATCAGTCAATTAAATGACTGAACCATTTAAGAACAGAAGAGGTAGAGATGTAAAAGACACTAATCAGAGTTATATCCTCTGAAAGTAATAAATTTAATTATACAGCCAGACTCTGTGGTGAATGAAGTGAAAGTGTCATTTGCAGAGTGAAAAATATGTGCTTTTTAGAGGGCCCGGCATGCTGATAAGCGTACTTCTCCACTCAGTGAGGAAGGCAAATAAACCACCTCACTTCTTGTTTAACTTACTAAAACCTCTGCAGGTTCAAACCAGCCTTTAGGCTGATGACCTAAACAACAACACCTTTTTGTATAGATCACAAATCCGAAAACCGTTTGTTGCTATTTCTAGTAATTTCTGACACCCGGGTGTGACAGACAGACGAACCAAAGAAAATGACAGATGACAATTTTAAAAATTGCTACCAATAAAAACCAAATTTTACCCTTTACTACCCGGTTCTAGAGAGACAAGTGAACGAAAAGTAGCTGCTGTTCTGAGGGTCTACAATTGAACCTGTCAATTTTCATATTAAAGCTATTGTTTTCAAAACAAAATTGCCAACTTCACACCATTGCCGATCCCATACATTTTCCGTATGTTATGATAATGATAATAATGAAATGCAGTAATCCCTTGGAAGCCGCGGGTTTTGGTTATCCGCGGACTTTGTCCGAGGGCCTAATATCTTAAAATACGTACGATTTATCACCTTGTGTACACCGTACTTGGTGGAAAAGTCATACAATTTTGAAAATATGTGTTTGAAAAAATGTTTTGGCGTCCAAATCATGTCGAGTCACTCACTAGTATGGCGACGGCCGCCATGAGCCATGAGCCATGAGCGCGTCATCGGGTACCGGGCCCCGCCAGTACAACCCCATCACCACCGCCATACGTACACCTAGGCACAATACTGTAACTTCTCCGTACGTTTTCCTCCATGTATCAGTCTAACTTCTTCGTACGTACGTACAGTTCTTTGTTTGTTTGACGATCCTGAAACGAAGCCAAGCATTTTTTCACAATGAGATCCTCAGCATGGCAACCCAGTTCGCTGACGGATCCCGTCATGGAAAGGGCCCTTCAATCCAAAAGAGGACTGAGGAGGTGATAATACCATACGAAGAAGCCCACAAGGATTTTGAAAAGAAGAAGAAGCAAAGAGCCATAACTAAAACTATTCTAAAGGAACTTAAATTATTTTATGCGTACAGTACTGTATTTATTAAATATTCATAGATTATAATACTAATGGTAAAATGTTCCTAAAACTATTAAACACTTAAAACGACTACAGGACTTTATCTTTAGAACTTAACCCCCATCTTTTCGTTCATATAAGGTATTATTATCCTTGGTGTTACTAACCGCGGTAACCCTCCGGAACGTAACCCTTACGGATCTTCTTCTTCAGGTGCCTTCTCCATTAGGAAGGTTGGCTATCATCATGGTCAGTCGCACCTTGTCCACTGCTGCTCTGAACAGGTCATGCGACGACCAGTTAAACGCTTCTCTCAGGTTTCTTAACCAGGATATTCGTCTGCGTCCCACCGGCGTTTACCAACGAGTTTCCCTTGAATTATGAGATGCAGAATCTCATATTTAGGCCCACTCATGATGTGTCCAAGGTATGTCAGTTTTCTTATCTTTACGCTCTGCAGGATTTCCATCTCTTTCCCCATTCTTCTGAGGACCTCCATATTTGTGACCCTGTCTGTCCATGGTATTCGAAGCATCCTCCGGTAGGTCCACATTTCAAACGCTTGTAGACGGGTCTCACACTCTTTGGTGAGTGTCCACGCCTCTACTCCATACAAGAGGATGGGAAAGACGTAGCACTTCAAGAGGCGGGTCCTAGTTTCGAGGCTCAGGTCGCGGGCCGATAGAAATGTCCCCGCGGATAACGAGGGATTACTGTACATAAATATTGATTACGATACGTAATGAAAATAATTAACATTTTTTTAAATTTATTTAAAGTCGCATCAATGGCTCGTTAATCAGCGACTAAATTAAATTAGCGGTGAATTAAATTTCACACCCTAGCCGGGAATCAAACCAGGGAAATAATTTATAAACAAACAACTTTGAAACATAAGTAGGTATTGTATCGGTAAAGATTAATGGGGAAGTTAGTTCGTTTTGCCAATTTATTTATTTCTTATAAAAGTTGTCTGTTTTGTGCAGTAAATAAATAAATAAGAAATACATTTAAAATTTATATATTTACCAATAAATTTATCAACATTTTATTCATTATTTACAGTGCCTCAACTTCCCTTTGTTAAAAGAACCATTGTATTGTTACAAAATTACTTTTCAACAGACTAACATGAAATAAAGTGTCGATAGAAAAGTTTCTATTGAAACGGGCAACGGAAGTTTTTCCAAATGAGCTTTCCTAAAGAAGTGTGAAAGAGGCAGCCGAATACGTTAGGAGAGGAGGTACATCTTATCGACTTGTTTTGTATATTTTACACAACTTTTTTAAAGTAACTTTTTTTTATTAATATTAGTTTCTTCCACTATAAATTTAATTTCATAACAATAGAGTTTGTTGAAGTATCAAAAACTTTTCTATATAGTTACCTATACATTTAACCTTTTCAAAATAATTACTTTTACATGATGTAGACTAGTAGCCTATAACGTGAAACGAAGTACTGCAATCGAGAAAAGTTATTAACCAGTTTTCAACTTATCTTTACGATTCATGACCAACAGAAGCAAACAAAATTGCTTTCTCAGTTTCTCTTGCCCTATATGAAATATTTGCCCATAGCAGGCAGGTGATGTGTTAAATTAATTGGACTTGATCTGTTGGTTCCAGGGCTACAAAAAATAGTTCTGTTTCTTATCACATAGTCCGCCAATTATATGACTGAACTATTTAAGAACAGAAAAGGTAGAGGTGTAAAAGACACTAATCAGAGTTATCTCCTTTGAAAGTAATGAATTTCATTATACTGCCAGACCCTGTGGTGAATGAAGTGAAGGTGTCATTTGCATGGTGGAAAGTAGATGCTTTTCAGAGGGCCCGGCATGCTGATAAGCATACTTTTCCACTCAGTGGGGAAGGCAATTGTAAACCACCTCACTCCTCATTTTACTTAGTAAAACTTCTAGAGGTTCAAACAAGCCTTTCGGCTGATGACCTGAACAACATATAAAAATATGCGTAAGGAAAATTACATTGTCATGTCGATTTTCCGAAAAAGAGTTTTCATCAGAATAACACGTTTTAAGTCCCCCTGAACACCCCCCCCCAAAAAAATCATAGTTTTACCGATTGGTTGTGTGTTGTGTGTATTTACACAATAACATATTAACGAAAAAATCGTACAACGTTAAAAAATGATTTTTTTTGAAATCATACCAATCTTTTTAAAAACTGCTTCTACGATTTTTAGCCTCATTTACTATATTTTTTTATGTAAGAACCGTTTTTGAGATATTAGAAAAAAGATCGTTCGTAGCGGAAAGGTGGAGTGTCAAATTAATTTCACTCGATCTGTTTGTTTCAAGGCTACAAAAAGTAGTTAGTTCTGTTTGTTATCACACAGTCAGCCACTTATATGACTGAACGATTTAAGAACAGAAGAGGTAGAGATGTAAAAGACACTAGTTCGCGTTATCTCCTCTGAGAGTAATGAATTTCACTATACAGCCAGACCCTGTGGTGAATGGAGTGAAGGTTTCATTTACAAGGTGGAAAGTAGGTGCTTTTCAGAAGGCCTGGCACGCTGATAAGCATACTCTTTCGACTCAGTGAGCAAGGCAATAATAACAAACCACCTCACTCCTCGTTTTAAATTAGTAAAACTTCTAGAGGTTCAAACGAGCCTTTTGGCTGATGACCTAAACAAAATAAGAAAGTTAAAAATTTTAACGTTAAGTACTACTTACCCAAACGAAACCCAAAAGTATAGAAAAGAAGGTACACTAGTAGGCCTACTATAGATGCCCATAAAAAAAAGGAAGGTAATACTATCAGTTGACAGATTTTGATAAAAATGTTTACGGCCATTATGGTAGGCTACTTAATTTACGTTCCAAGTTTCAACTTCTACATTTTCCTATCCTTAAGATATTTTATTTACACAGACTGATCGGTAAAAACGTATTTTCTTTATTTGGCTCAGAGGAATTAAAACTTGTATTTCCAATGAGAAATGGATTTCGAAAAATTGACATGAAAACATAATTTATCTTATACGATATGTATTTCATGTAAAGTAAGATAAAGTAGAAATAACGTAGTAGGAATTTGTTGTATGTCCTTGTTAAAAATTAAAATGTAACAGTGATTAAAGGGAATAATTATTAAAAATGTTCTAACATTTTTTAATTATATCGTGACAATATCTAAAAGGAATGTATGTTTGATAAATTTCTAAGTGGACCGAGAATTTATAAAAATGTTAACGTGAATAATAAGAATAATAAATAGGTAATAAATAAATAATTACTTTTCCAGGAGAAAGTTATAAACGGTTTTTATAATACAGGTAGAGTTGTCTTTTGTTGTAGGCCTATGACTTTTGCGGAAGAGTAGAGTCGGTTACCTATTTAGATAATTAGCCTTTTAGTAACACCTTCTATTCAATCATAATTTGTTTAAAGTTAAGATTTATTCAGAAGCTCTCAGAAGGTTTTTGTATTTTATTATTACCTATATGGAAACGTTTTGTCTTTGTCGAAATCTCCATTGCCCCCACCTATAAAAGCGATTCGAGTTTTTCAGTGAGTTCAGTTTCGGTTTTGTATATGGAGTGTGTGTTTTGTACATATATGAAGTGTCACAATATGTTTTCTTTTACCCTGATTTCTTTAAACGTCTCGATAAAATTTCCTTCAAATACTGATACACGTAGGGCTAGGTTTTTTCGGGATCAGAATATAATAAATAACAAATAAACTTTCTTTAAACTTTTAACAATTTTCTACTGAGACAAAACAAAAACACCTACAACAGTTTCCAGATAAAAACGAGTCAACTTGAAATAATAGACTTTTCACCGACGATAAGTAAACTCTTCAAAACAGTTTGGAAGAAAAAATATGTAAGTATCCTCTAGTGGTGATGAATTTAATGATCCACTTTCACACTCATTTCACGGGATATACTACTCTATTTGTATTTACGTCATTATTATCCAATATAACCACCGGGCTGGTCTAGAGGTAAAGTCGTTGCCAAAATCAGCTGATTTTCGGAGACGAAAGTTCCTGGTTCAAATCCTAGTAAAGGTAGTTACTTTTATAAGGATTTGAGTGCTAGACAGTCGTTATCAGTGTACTTTGATGGTTGGGGTTCAATTAACCATACTCTGTCAAGAATGGTCGACCTGAGTCTGTACAAGACTACACCTCATTTACACGTTATACACATCATCCTCATCTCATTGGGTCATGGGGTTGCTTATTGTTCTGAATTGAACAGATTGCAACGTACGTTAGGGATTTTAAAAAAAACATTATCCAATATCGATGTGAGCTTATATAGAGACTTGGATGTTGAAAATAAAATAAATAAATTTCAAGCTATTTGTGGTACCATTAAGAGGACGCTGGGTAACAGAGCTAGAACAGAGACAGTAGTGAGGTCGTACAAGGTAATGGCAGCCTCAGTCCTTCTTTATGGAAGTGAGTCGTGGGTTACCACAAAACACCAAGAAAGTAGGATCCAAACAACTGAAATGAGGTTTTTAAGAAGAGTGAAGTTCTGCTCGAAGCTGGATCTAATACATAATGAAGAAATTAGATCCAAGTTGGGTGCATTTAGCTTGAATGAAAAAGTGGAGGAGTACCGGAATCAACGGAGGCAACATTTGGAACGGATGCCAGAGGAGAGAATACCTCTAAAAGTGATGGAATATGTGCCAGTTGGAAGAAGGCAGGTGGGAAGACCTCGAAAAAGATGGCAGTAGTCGAGATGTACGGTGTTTGTGTAGACGTACAGGATGGTTTGTGAGTTCAGAACAGGCTTACGTCTAATCCTTGATAGTAAGAAGACGAAGATTATCCAATAAAACGATTTTTCTTTTTGTGTTGATTATGAGAGTTTTCTTCGGGACGTACGAAATAATTACTATAAATATAACCAACTACGGTGGCATGCGGGCCGCACATGCGCAGTAAGTAGCTCCTCCACCACAGCATCGTAGCCTGATACAGACTGCCTCTAAAGTAGTACTCACTATTCATTGTGTTTTGTTAACGCGGTAATCGTTTTGACATTTGTGTCGCTGTCGAAAGCCACACCCCGTCGAAATTTTTTGCGCGCGCACAAAATACGGGGAAAATGTCTGCGATTCATTTTAGGGTGATAGGCAATAAGTATTTTTCTAAATGATGTACCTACCATAAGTTTTGACAGACCCGAAAGAGAGGTACGTCATATCTCATTCTGTTATATTTACTATACGGTTCTTTTTGTTAAAATTTCAAACAACTGATATTTTTCAAGCTCGTTTATTATTTCTCTTTCTGCCCTACATATATTAAATTACAGATACAATTTTATATTTTATAATCAAATAATAAAACGCATATTATGTAATCCTGGAAACGAAGTTATATTAGTCTACGTAATACGCAAAAAATGCGATGAGATTTAAACGTCTAACTTTGTACGAGCGTATCTTATCTAAATATCAGAGTACAATAATAACATTTATAGTGTAATAAAATAAGATCCATTAGGGAGCAAAAGTAATATTTTCAGAATTTTTTGATGAAAAATGAGCTTGTTAGAGTGTAGTGAACGAAACTGGCCGGCAGAGTGCCCTGCCGTACCACATATTGTCACTATTGTGCTTGAACACCGTGCACAGATTGAAATGAGTTGAGGGAAATGGCGGACGCAACACATTCTCACTCTCTCTCTCTCTCTCTCTCTCTCGCTACCCTTCCTACATGCCGCCGTAATTGGCGAACAGTATATGAACAATTTATTCCCTTAGCCATTTCTAAAATAATGTCAAAATACTGAATTTGAGAAGGGTGATGATGAAGAAAGCGGAAAAATAATTGTGAGAAATTCAAACTACTACTATTAAGTATTAAGATAGATGCAAAGTACATACATACCTAAAATGTTGAAAGGACAAAGTTATTTGAGCAAGAGAAATAGAATCCAGTGTCTACTTATTTGTTTAAGAGTTGAGTTTGCTCCAACGTTTGTTTACATTTTCATGAAACTTAAAGGAAAAGGAGAAACGTCTAGAACTGCTTTATAAATGATTTAATTAATTAAGTCGCTCCATTTGTATAACAACTAAAATGCTAAAATGTCACCGAACGTAAAATAATATCTTGGCCACTTTTCAAAAACTTTTATTTCAACAAAACACAAAATTCTTAATGCACTCACTGCTACAATGTTTATTTATGCGATTTGAATCACTAGAAAATTATTCTTCCCTATTTTATAAATTCATGAACTCCAACCGTTTATTATTTCAAATAACTAACTGACTTTAATTTATTGTTGCTCGTTCAATTGTAAAACAAAACTTAAATTTATTCTTCTATTTTACATACAATTCAGACTATTGCATTTTTCATTTATTTCTAATTTTGGAATCGGGAAAAAACTACTGTAACTAAGTCGACATCCAAACTACTTCAATTATTCCTCAATAATTGGTAGATTAAAATATGAATAACAGAAAAATGAGTTATCAATAACATTTCAAAATTTGGTGTTAAACACTAACACGATTTTCTCTTGCCAATGCAAAAATTAACAATATGAATATTAGTAATAAGGTGTTAGAAATTAACAAAAAAAACTACTTCTTTCGGTTGACCGATTTTTATGAAAATGTTAATGTCGGGTCCTCTAGTAGTGCCTAACTTAAGTTTCAAGTTTCAAGTTCGTACGATGTTTTGTTCTTAAGATATTCCGTTCACACACACACACAGACCAATTATTACAAACATGTTTTTTGGGTTCAGGGGGTCTGAAAAGTGTAAATCCTGAAAAAACTAGATTTCGAAAAATTGACATGAAAAAACTAACATCAAAAACATAACCTTATTTTAATCATGAGTGAATGATGCATAATAAAAACCATTATAATTTTACATTTTTTATTCCTAATGTTTGCCCATAACAGACAGGTGGAGTGTCAAATTATTTACACTCAATCTGTTAGTTGCAGGGCTAAAATAAATAGTTCTGTTTCTTATCACATGGTCAGCCAATTAAATGATTGAATCATTTAACAACAGAAGAAATAGAGGTGTAAAAGACACTAATCAGAGTTATCTCGTCTGAAAGTAATGGATTTCATTATACAGCCAGACCCTGTGGTGAATGAAGTGAAAGTGTCATTTGCAGAGTGGATAATATAAGCTCTTCAGAGGGCCTGGCATGCTAATAAGTGTACTTTTCCACTCAGTGAGGAAGGCATTGGTAAACCACCTCACTCTTCGATTTACTTAGTAAAACCTCTACAGGTTCAAACCAGCCTTTTGGCTGATGACCTAAACAACAAAACTCCTAATGTTAAAAAAAATTTGCTTATTTAAAAATAATAAGCAACTCTATACGTATAAAAGTAACTCCCTTTACCAGAATTGAACCAGGGACCTTCGTCTCCAAAAATCAACCGTTGAACAGCTGACTAGCGGAAACGACTTTACTTCTAAAACAACCTGGTGTGTCTTGTATTTTAAAATAACAAACTTTATATATGATTTTTATTACTCGTTTATTACTTTGATCTTTGATAAAGACTACAATTTCATTGACTATTAAATTTTGTTTAACAATTAATCTAAATTTGTTATTTATTCGATAAATTCAAGTTTTAAACTATTTATTAATAAATTAAATATTTCAATATTTTCAAATAAAATAATAGGCTATCATATGAAGTTAATAAATGAAACAAATTTTGCTACATGTAGGCTACTTATAAAATGTACAATCAGCTTGGTTAATCCACATTTCTTTATCTTTTATTTTCAATCTTTAAAACTGTACTGCAAAGAACAAAAAAAAGTGAAAACATTGATATTTAATTACAAATAACAAGAACAGTCATGATTATAAAATACAACATTCAGAAATGTTAAACTTGGAATATTAATAAACGTAAAATATATTACAGTTTGAAAGAAAACAATAAAAAGTTCAATGAAACAAAGTTCAAAGTTCAAAGTTCAAAGTACAAAGAAAAGTTTTTACCGATAGTAATATAGTATATATTTAAAAACGAAAATTGCATCTAATATTTCACATTATTTTATCTTTTCCGACATAAACATGCAGAAAGAAATTAAAGAAGATCTCTGCTCTATCTTCTTTTTAATCTTTTAATAAAGACTGGTGGATTTGCCATATCACTAATAAACGGATTAGGGCCTACGATGGATGTGTAGTTTTAAATAGAATTCATAATAACTATTTTTGAAGATGTCGTAAATGAATGGTGTTTTTCAATCGGTGTGTAGTGTGTAATTTGAGACATAGTTGGGTAAACCGGTAATTACAAAAAAAGTTTAGACTGGAATGCTTAAATAGTTTTTAAATTACTGTTTTGCGAAACCAAAAATTTCAATACATCCAGATAGGTTTTAAGAAGGAATTGTAGAGTAATAATTTCTGTTTCTGACGTATGGGTGATTTAGAGTGAACAAACCTGTAGCGTATATTTGTTTTAAATGTAACTTTCGTTAAAGCAATTTTGTCTTAATCTTGAAAATTATTCAGTTTTTTTTAAAGGTGCCTTAAAAATGTTACAGTATTTTATGGTCTAAGTAAAATTATCGTACTTTATATTTACGAAATAGATTGTAAGTAAATAACTAACGTGTGGTGCGTTTGTACCACCCATTTTGTTTATTCACGTATCGGTGGGTCACTACAAGATGGCCTCTCGGTCGTCTTTCTGGGATCTTACACCTGACTTTGACTAGTATTGAAAATTATTATTTTTGTAAAAATCACTCAAAAATACGTATTAAAATTAAATTTTTGAAAAGATTTATAAAATTTTAAGTGTCCGTTTTAATTCTTGGACATAACTGATAATCCGCAGTAGATTAGTTTCGGTAGGTCAAGAGGATATAGGGTCTGATCCCAGTTCGGGGTCTCACAATTTAATCGTTCAACTTTTCTGCTGCCAAAGAGGAAGCATTTAACATACCCAGTGCATGGCAGCTAAAATGGGCATCAAAGCAGCAAGAACAAATCTCATGGTTTTCACAAAAACCACCAGGTTTTGGACTACCTCGTAGAAAATGGTCAGCTCTAAATAGAATAAGAACAAAACACGGTAGGTGTGCTGATTTATTGTTTAAATGGGGCAAAATACCATCGCCTTTATGTGAGTGTGGTCAAAGACAAACTATTGATCACATAGTGAAAGAGTGCAGAATAACTGCCTTTAGAGGAGGGACAAGAGCGGATTTCCTGATGGCAACTCCAGAATCAATAGCCTACTTGGACAGACTGGATATCTGTATATAGACTTAAGCATGTTTTTATAATTACGTACTGTATGTACATATTTTTCATGTTTTTTTTGTGACTATTTGTTTCCCAAACAATCATTAATGTTATTTCCCATCCTTATAGACAGAGGGTCATATTTGATCCCAATATATAACAATTATGATGCTGATTTTTAAATGTCTTGAAAAGTCATACGCTAAATAATAATCTTGAAGATTATTCAGTTTTTTTTAAAGTGTCTTAAAATGTTACTCTATTTAATGGTATAAGTAAAATCATCAAACTTTATTATGCTAAATAGATTGTAAGTAAACAAAATATGTCTGGTGCGTTTGTACCGCCCATTTTGTTCATTCACGCATCGGTGGGCTGTTACAAAATGGCATCTCGGTCGCCTTCCTGGAATCTTACAACTGACTTTGACCGGAATTGAAAATTGTTATTTACGAAAAAATCACTCAAAAATACGTATCAAAATTCAATTTTTGAGAAGATTTGTAAAATTTAAAGAAGTGTCTGTTTCAAATATTCTTGGACGTGACTGATAATCCGCAGTAGACTATTTCCGGTAGGTCAAGAGGAGAAGTGGGTTTGGTCATAGTCTGGGTTCTCACAACTTAATCGTTCAAATAATATGTTATTTCTAGGTCAGGCGTTGTCGAAATGAAGTCCAAAATAGTGAACTGTAGAATTTTTCAGGTGCATTTTTTAGGTGCATTATTTGAGGCCAGTTTTAACGTGATATAAAATTTCAACTTTTAGAGTTATGACTATCGTAATGAAAACTATAATGTCATGTTGTGGCATAAATTAATGACATGACATTTAGTTTTACGTATCAAAGTGAGTTAGATTTTCACATCTAATGTCACATCTATAAGTTAGTAAAGTTTCATTTTCCTATAGTTTACTAATCCTGTGAAAAATGTACCTAAAAATAGCAAATTTAACATTTGCAGGGTACACACACAGTACTGTATTCTCTTTTAAGTGATCCATTTCGATCTCAAAAGATTTAAAAAAATGTACATACAAATGTTTAATATAATTATAAATAAATCTTTTTGATAATATTTAAAATTTGAAGTGTATTTAAAGAGATGGATTTGATTGAAGTGAATAACGATGTAGTTGAAAGGAATGAATGTAGGCGTACGCCTATTTGGAATCGAAGATAGATTCAGGCGGTAGCTAAAGCGTAACGAGAGCTTTGAGAAACCTTCAAGTGCTCTTCACAGCGCGTTTGTCAAGCGAAATTTATTAGAGACAGCAGAAACAAATAAGAGGTTTGCAGTCACTCTCTTCCTCTGTTTATTAGCTGTATTCTCTCTTCTCTGTACTTCATTCTTGATTCATGTTTCTCATCGGTGACTATCAGATCGTCGTCTATGAGTATAAATTTCAATAATATTTCCTTTGATTCTAGCATAAATTATTATTATTTGATGTTTTGGATCATGTATAAATCTGTCGATGATTTATTAACTTAACGGTAATAATACGGTAAGGGTATCACATAATGAGATGTCACCTTCAATTTGTATATCAACGTTATTCTAATAATTCACTGTACTTTTTTAAATAAAACCTAATATACCTTCGTATTTGAAATTGAAATTATAAATTGTAACATACATAAAAATGTGGTGTGAAACACACAAATTTGTCTTGCCAATGCAAATAATGACCAAAATAACTTAACATTAGTAATAAAACATTAAAAATAAACAAAAAACTAACCTGTGAAAATCGAACTCAGTTTGGCTTAAAAATATAGAAAATCGCTCTTTCACGCTAAACTAGGCGTTGTACAAAAAATGATTTAAATTAAATTTGTAGATCTTTTAATTTTCTATAAATTTTATTATATATAGGCTCTACACTTTTGTTGTAAAATGCATACTAAGGCCGAAATCTTAGAAAATCGATTTTTTACACGTTTTCGTGAGAAAAAAACAGAAAATTGCTAATTACCGCTAAACTTAGCGTTATATAAAAAAAAATGTTTAAAATGAAAGTTGTAGAATTTTAAATTCTCTACAACTTTAATTATATATACATTTTTGCGGTAAAATGCATAATAAAACCATAATCTTAAAAAAAAAACAATATATTTACGTGAAAACAGCCTCACCAAGAATGTCGGCAAACACGGCGCCTACTCTATCTTGTAGAGCACAAAAAATTAACTAAATTAGGCGATCTAAAAAAAAAAATCGAGGATCAGTTTTTGAGAAAATCGCAAAAAAGTGAAAAATTACACGAATAAACTACCACTTCCGGTTGACCGATTTTGATGAAAATGTTCGTGTCGGGTCTGGTAATAGTATGTAACTTAAGTTTCTAGTTTTAAGTTTGTACAATGTTGAGATATTCTGTTCACACACACACACACACACACACACCCACACACACAGACCTTCGCTAAAAACATGCTTTTTGGGTTCAGGGGGTCTGAAAACGTGTAGATCCGGTGAATAGTGTGTGTTGTTTAGGTCAACAGCCGAAAGGCTGGTTTGAACCTAAAGAGGTTTTACTAAGGAAAAGTACGCTTATCAGCATGCCGGGCCCTCTGAAAAGCAAATATTTTCCACTCTGTAAATGACACCTTCACTTCATTCACCACAGGGTCTGGCTGTACAATGAAATTCATTACTTTCAGAGAAGATAATTCTGATTAGTGTCTTTTACACCTCTAACTCTTCTGTTCTTAAATTATTCAGTCATTTAATTGGCTGACTATGTGATAAGAAACACAACTATTTATTTTAGCCCTGCAACGAACAATGTCCGGAATATTAATTTAAAAATAGCACCTTCTTCATAGGACACCCGGTACTTTTTCCTTTAAATATATTTTATTTTTATTTCGTAAGTATATTTAAAATATAAAAAAAAATTAACGGTACATTCATATAGGGAAAGAAAATGTAAAAAAGGTCAAGGATACATGTTCAGGGTAAACCTTTATAGCCAAATTTTTGGATGAAATAATACAATTTTAAGACAACAGAAAATTTTGATAAAATTATTTTGTATAGTCGTTTACTCGTCTTTGTAATGTTATTTTAAAATAAGCTTAAAATTAACCTAACGAATAAAATTTAAATATAGTCGTAATTTTAATAATTTATACTCGAGTTGTTTTCTTTGAAGATAAGTAAGCAGGCGTGTAGTAGGGTTAGCAGTTGGTTTATTAAGGAAATAGAATTAAGTAAAAGCTTGTTTAAATTTTGTAGCGACTTTTCTTTGTCCTCTAAAAATATTTGAAATTTACGCTTAAATAAATTGCTAAAAATTAATTTCATAACAAAGAAATAACTTCTAAAATTTATAATACGATTTATTTAATTTTTTGTTGTTCATATTTTCGATCGGAAATTTATTTTATAAATTCCAGTTGAATTTTATGACCCATAACCAATTGAAGTCAAATACGTGTATTTATTAAATTAAATTTTTAAAGTATAAAGAAAAGGTAAGTTTTTTTTAAACAAACACCAAGAAAATTAAATTGAATTATAGAATCATGTAGGTAAATTAAAAAAAATATTTGTTGTGTTTTTGTTTAGGTCATCAGCCTGTAGGCTGGTTTGAACCTGTAGAGGTTTTACTAAGTGTTCGATGCGGTAGTCAAATGGTGTAATGACTCCTACATCTGCTTCGGTTCGTTAAAATGGTGGGATCTGTTACCACCCGGATACAAACGACGCGATGTGACTTCGGCGCACACATTAGGCGTATTACTTAGCTCGTTAAGGATTAGGAAGGTTTGGCGGATAGAAAGGAACACATACGGGTAAATAATATTGCAGTTATGTAATAGTGTAACAGTACTTACTCTGTTTTGAGTGCGCAGATTTCCCAGGATGCTTCGATTCGTGAATGCCGTTGTAGAAAACGCTGAATGTTTGACTAAATCTGTACGGATTTTACACAATAGACAAATGCACGTTAAGTACAGACATAAAGCACTGTTAACACTCGGATAACTGCAATTAATATAACGGTTTACAAGTTCGAGACGCAGGATAGCACAGATTACACAAAGTCCGGTAACTACTCGAAAGAATAACATGAATTGTTAGTAAATAAATGTAAGCGCGTTCACAATTAAAGCATCGTTGCTTGGGGCCGTAAATAATGTTTTAGCGGCTACATGAGGTTGGAAGATCCAACGCGTCGAAATGCAAATGACGCCAGCACTCGTGGCTGAGAACGTCCGTAAAGCACAACCGTACCGTATGATGGTTTGACTGGAACTGAGAATGATTTGGGAAAGAAGGAACAATGGCGAAACGAACTCGGGAAATTAATCTAATTTTGCTATTGGCTGAGCGCGAGCCACGCGACGAAGGATCACACATGCGTAGAGCTAATCGATGAGACAATCAATGTAAGATCAATAAAACGGATGTACTCGCGGGAAAGATTTATTCTGGAAATTTCGACGGCGTGCGGTATTTGAATTTACTGTAGTACTGAACACTAAGTAAAACAAGGAGTGAGGTGGTAAAAAGAGGTGTGAGACAGGGTTGTGTGCTATCACCAACACTTTTTAACATCTGCTCGGAGGAAATTTTAGCGGAAGCTCTGAATGAAAGTCAGGAAGGCATTGTAATTAATGGGGAGGTACTAAATAATATACGCTATGCAGATGATACCGCCTTGCTGGCCGACTCCATGGAAGGTGTGCAAATCCTTTTATCCAAAGTATACACCGCCAGTAAGGATATGGGTCTGAATATGAACGTTTCAAAGACCAAATATATGGTAATTTCGAAAGCGCCGCTGATAAACAACATACAAATTAAGCTTAACAATGCGACTATAGAAAGGGTATTGCAATATAAATAACTGGGGTGTTGGATGAATGATAAATGGGATTTGGAGATAAGGAGATAAGGAGTCTCAGGAGATAAGGGTGAGGATAGAGACCGCTCGTAGCGCATTCTGCAGAATGAGACCAGTGCTGAGCAACCGTAACATCAACCTTAAAATTAGAATTCAAATGGCGCAGTGTTATGTGTTCTCTGTTCTCCTTTATGGTTTGGAGGGATGGACGTTGACAAAGGTCCTGAGTAACAAGCTGGAAGCCTTCGAATTATGGGTATATAGACGGATATTGAGGATCTCATGGAGAGAAAGAGTAAGAAATACGGAAGTGTTGGAAAGAATTAGTAAACAGACGGAGATCTTGCACAAGATTAAGGTCCGCAAATTACAATACTTTGCTCATGTGATGAGGAATGAAAAGTATAGAATCCTCCAACTGGTGATGCAAGGAAAAATTGAGGGAAGGAGACAACCCGGCCGTAGGAAGACGTCTTGGATCAAGAACCTCAGAGAGTGGTATGGGAGTAGTACAAGTGAACTGTTTAGAGCAGCCGCCTCCAAGGTGCAGATAGCCATGATGATTGCTAATCTTCGTTAGAAGAATGCAACTACAAGAAGAAGAAGAGGTGGTTTACTATTGCCTTCCTCACCGAGTGGAAAAGTACGCTTATCAGCATGCCGGGCCCTCTGAAAAGCACGTATTTTCCACTCTGCAAATGACACCTTTACTTCATTCACCACAGGGTCTGGCTGTATAATGAAATTCATTACTTTCAGAGGAGATAACTCTGATTAGTGTTTTTTACACCACTACCTCTTCAAAAATATTAAAATATTTATATGAAGTCTATTAAGAAAATTTCGGTAGGTATTTAAAATTTAGCTTATGGGGAGACTGTACTTTGTATTCCGCCAATATTAAATTTGCTATTTTTAGGTATATTTTTCATAGGATTAGTGAATGTTACGAAAATGAAACTATACACACTTATAGTTGTAGGGTAATTTTAGTTACTGACATTTTTTTCAATTTAATCTGTTGGACCATAAAGTTTTTAAAAGAATAACGAATAATATAAAATTTTTACAATTTTTTTCTACGTTTTTTGCATATTACTATTTTTTGAGCACTTGAGGAAGTAAAAACAATGTCGGTGGATGTGGATGTACATGATAATTAACTGGTAAAAATTTCAGCTTCGTAGATTAAATGGTTTTTAAGAAAAATGTACCTAAGTGTTAAAAATTTAAGTATACGGGAAAAGGCACAAAAATGAGAAACAAAATGTACACAAACAAGTTTAATTTCCCATCAACATTTGGTTAGAACGCGCTGCACCAACAGCGGAGAATATCATAAATAGGGAAGCACATATTTAAAAAAAAAAAAATTTTTGCACTAAAATGAGCAATACAATGAAAAATATGAAAAATATTCATTCTTGGCGACATGTTAATTTTTTAGGATAAACCAGATAAAAACTTAAATTTTTTTCATTGAAATATTTTTTTTTTGTAATTTAATGTTTTTTTGTGGTAGGGGTGGTCTAGGTCTAAACTATTGAAAAACATAAAACCTAAAAATTACAATTTTCAGTCAAAACCATCATACCGTCTCCCATTAATCGGTTCAATAGGTTTTTCCAGAACAAGTAACTTTGTAATGAGGCTTACGGTGAATACTACACACACTCACTCATGAACTCTCTCGTTTACTGACATTGGGGATCGAGAGAGAGTAAATCAATAAGTAAGAGAGTGAAAGTGAGTGTACGAGACACATGAAGATGGAGGGGAAAAGAGGTAGCAAGGAGTATGTGAAAGACTAAAATAGATAGAGTAAGAGAGTGAAGGGGTGGAAAGGAAAGAAAGTGAAATAATGCGTGATAATGGGAGGGAGAGAGGAATATAAAGAAAGAGTTATAGAATGGTGGAGATAAATAGGTAAATCGAGTAAGTGGCCTGTGAGAGAGTGAGTGGTGGAGAAAGAATGGGAAAGGGATAAAGATTGGTATTAACGATTGGTGATGGTGAGAAGAGCCAGGGAAAAAAATAACGAGTGAAAGAATGAAGAATGATAAGAAAATCGAAAGAGAGACATTTGCACATAATTATATATTATGTAGTGTGCATGTATCACATGAAGATACAATACGGAAAAATTGGGTAAGTAGATAATTATTTGCACTCGATCTGCTAGTTCCAGGGCTACAAAATATAGTTTTGTTTCTTATATGGTCAGCCAATTAATTATATGACTAAAGCATTTAAAAGCAGAGGAGGTAGAAAGAGTTTTATAATACACTAGCATGCCCCGTTGCGGCTTTGCACGTGAAAAATGGTGTAATCACTTTTCAGCAGTTCTTACTTTTTGAAGTTTTCTTTGCTTTTGAAGATATTCTTTCTAGTGATGGTTTTTTTGATGGCATTATTGAAAAGTACAACAAAATACTTTCAAAAGTATTTAAATACAAAATACTTTTAAAAGTATTTTTTCTAAATGAAATTGTTAGGCCTACATCATATCATGGCTAATGTTTTTAGTACTTTAAGTACTTATAATTTAAAAATAGTTAACTTAATAGGAATACAACATCCGTAAATTTGCAGACTCTAGCGTGCACCCTGTAGTAGGTGGCTTTTGTTTTTTGACTGTAGGAGCAAACTAAGAACGGCTCAACTGTATGTGTGCTGTTCTAAATACATCATAGCAGAAGCTCTAACCGTAACATCATGTTCCTTTCTTTTTTGTTTATTTAACGTCGCATCAACTACAGTGGTCATTAGCGACGACGTTAGGTTGTAACTGTCAAAGACGAAATGATTTTTTGTAACGTATGAAAATATGCCGGGCCTGAATGGGATTCGAACCCAAGACCGCATGATGAGAGGCGAACACATTACCAATTACGGCCGCCTCAACAATAACAACAATTATGTTGTCATTTACTGTTATATTGATATGTGTACGTTTACAACTATGTGTCGTTTTATAAACATCTCATTGTATTATTTATGGATCCTTAATAAACTTTCATTCTAAATAAGTCATACTACAAATACTACGCCTAAGCTATATTTAGTATTCTTTTTTAGTTATCAGCAGAAACTTAATTACTTCACACTGACATTTTGTAGTGTTGTTGTTTAGGTCAACAGCTGAAAGGCTGGTTTGAACCTCTAGAGGTTTTACTAAGTAAAACAAGGAGTGAGGTGGTTTACAATTCCCTTCCTTACTGAGTGAAAAAATATGCTTATCAGCATTCCGAGCCCTCTGAAAAGCATATATTTTCTACTCTGCAAATGACACCTTCACTTCATTCACCACAGGGTCTGGCTGTTCAATAAAATTCATTACTTTCAGAGAAGATAACTCTGATTAGTGTCTTTTACACCACTACCTCTTCTGTTCTTAAATGATTCAGTCATTAATTTGGCTGACCATGAGACAAGAAACAGAACTATTTATTTTAGCCCTGCAACGAACAGATTGAGTGTAAATAATTTGACACTCTACCTATCTGTTATGGGCAGATAGAGTAGTTTGTAGTTTGTAGTGATAGACTAGTTACTCCGTCGGTTACATTTTGAGTTACACGCTTGATACGTCTTATGTTATTAGTACTTTTGTTTTTTTGTTCATTACTTACATATTGACAAGGGGAAGTCATGTGAATATTTCACACCAGATAGGCCTATTTATTTTTTATAAAAATTAGTAATTGCATGACTTATTTCTTGTATTTTGTAAATATATTCTCGTTAGAAGAGGAAATTTTTATTGGCCTAGTCGTTAACGTTGCTTATAAGGCGTTCAGAATATTATTCAGTAAATGTTCTTTGAATTCCTAAGGGACCGATTTAAATGCCCTTTTAGCGAATATAACAACTTATATTTGGCCATTATATTTTCATTGATTTTTTGGATGGGTAGAAATACATTTTTCACATAAACCTTTCTAAAGTAATTTATACGATATTCTGGCAATTGAAAATGGTTTGGAGGAATATTTATTGTGTTCTTTCCTTTTTCGTGACTTCATAATACAAAGTAAAATTGTATTTCAAGCGATAATTTGGTTGGCAAACCATACTAATTTTCTAGCAGATCATCCAACAGTATTGGCCGGCTATGGTGTAGTGGTCAGCTTAAACCGGCTTCTATGTCATGGGTCCTTAGTTTGATTCCTGGTGTTGTGAGACATTCTATCATCATTAATTTTCATTTATCATTTTTCATTGTTTGCATTATCAATAGTGTTCATAACATTCAAACATAAAGAGGTCCAAGAACACAAAAAAAATTGGTTTTAGCTCTTGGTCTTTGTGTGTCCTTGTCTGTATGTGAAAAATTTATTTCAAGAACGAAATTACCTTACAAACTTAAAACTTGAAACTGAAATTAAGTGCCATTAGGGGGGGACTTAACACGAAAATTCTCATCAAAATCAGTCAAATAGTAGTCAAGTAGTAGTTTATTCGTACGATTTTTCACTTTGTTGCGATTTTTTAAAAAATTGCTCAAACAATTATTTATTTTTAAAAATCGCACTCTAATTTACATTTTAATTCTGTACATAATAGGGTAATCAAGCACCATGAATGCTGAAATTCTTGAGCAGGTTGTACTCTCGTGGTAAAAAATTATTTATTTTTAAATGTGGCCTTAAGTTTTTTTAGGGCAAAGGGAAGGTAAATTTAAGCTGAAGAACATTGAAAGACCTACAACTTTTATTTCAAACAATTATTTTTTTCTACAACGCTTAGTTTAACATTAATTAATGATTTTCTGTATTTCTTCATCAAAATTGGTAAAAATTGGAATTTTTATGATTACGACGTGACTTTGGTATGCATTTTACGATAAAATTGTATAATATCAAAGTGATAGTCAATTTAAAAACCTACTAATTTAAATATATGAGAGCTTAGTTTAAAGACAATTAATAATTTTCCATATTTTTGTGTTACACAATGGTTGATATTCATTTTGCGTCATTCACTCATGATTAAAATTAGGTTATGTTTTTCATATTTCATTGTATAATAATATTAATAATAATAATGCTTTATTCAATAAAATAAAATACATTCGTTAAACAGAACTGCAGTGTTTTCCGCTCAGTCTGAAGACCGTCAGCGCGGTTAGCAGCCCACATTTTAAAAGTAAATAACCTCCTTATCTCTAAACATAAATGACAAACTTTAAATCAATTACAAAATAAAATAAAAATAAACATTTCTTATCTCTCCATTACAATAAGTTTCTTACTGGCAAGGATTCATTGGATTAATTAAACACAACTATAATACATAATTAAAGAGGTTACATACTACAAAAGCGATTTTTTTTAATTTTTTATTTATCTATTCATTTTTTGATCAATAATTGAATTCTGATATAGCCTATAAGCAAATCTGTAATTTCATACTATATTCTTGTATACTCATGATTAAACATAAGTTATATTGTTAATTATTGACATTGGCCAGGGAAAATCGTGTAAGTGTTTCACAACAGATTTTGTAATATTCATAAGTAGAAGAAGTTCCATAAGTACATCATTGTAAAACGCTCTGGTATAACTGTGAACTTTTCTATGATAATACTTCTAGAAATTTGTATAAATGATAATGCATTTTGTAAGAAGCAACGTATTCTCTAAAACATTTGTTGGTTGCAAGTTGCTAAGTTATTTTCTAAGCGCAAAGTTTTGTGATCAGTCTTCACTGGCACACTGACAAGTGTTGTCTTTTTATTCTTTACAAATGGAATATTAAATTGAATTTATACAATACATTGTTTGTAACCCTTTCTTACCCAGTGTGGCATAGAAGTCACATTGGAGTGACTACTTTTGATTAAAGAGCACTGGATGAGAAGTGTAATATTCTGTAACCTAGCCAGGAATCGAACCTGAGACCTCCGCTTTGCAGTGTAAGATGCTGACCACTACACGACGGACACGACCATTAGTTTCTTTTTAAAGTTAATTTTAGTTTTAAATATTCGTGTTCATTTACTAAAATAAAGTAGCATTTCTTTGAGTACGTTGAATGTACATACAAGTATATTTTGTAGACTGTAAATAGTGATGTTGTCCATTTTACCAATATTTTTGAATTGTAACATTTTTTAAGTCTTAAATAATGCTTTGCTACAAATCTAAGCAAGATAAAATTGTTTAGGAAGCCTGCACATGATTCTTACTTATTCATATTGTTGGGAACTTTGATATCATCCAGCCCAATGTGACATATATATGTGTCACACTTTTTTGTCATGCCATCAAAAAGGCTGAAGGTCTAAAGGTGATTTTATTTCACTTAAATGTTAGTAAAGTGTATGAAACAATGTACACATTGTTTGTGTATAGTTAAAAATTTTGGGATTAAAAGGGATAAAGAGTTAGTATGGCAGACTCTAGAAGCTTTCTCGTAAACACAAAGTCGTAATCATTGCTACTAAGATGTGTTTAGGACAACATCCTGAAGGCTGTCATCTCTAGAGGTTTTACTAAGTAAAACGAGGAAAGAGGTAGTTTACTAATGCCCAACCCTTCCTCACTATGAGGAATACCTTCCTCACTATGCTTATCGATTTTGATGAGCATGTTTGTGTCAGATTCCTTTGAAGTACCTAACTTAAGTTCCTAGTTTCAATTCCGTATGCTATTCCATTCTTGAGATGTTTTGCACTCGCACACTTATGTATATGCGTGTGCCAACCAGATTTTCAATTTTTAAGCCCATCATTTTTAGGATAATATTTTTTTTTTTAAATTCCTAATTTGTGTACGTTGCAATCTGTTCAATTCAGAACAATAAGCAACCCCATGACCCAATGAGATGAGGATGATGTGTATGACGTGTTAATGAGGTGTAGTCTTGTACAGACTCAGGTCGACCATTCCTGAGAGAGTATGGTTAATTGAACCCCAACCATCAAAGTACACCGGCAACCACTGTCTAGTACTCAAATCCGTATAAAAGTAACTACCTTTACTAGGATTTGAACCAGGAACCTTCGTCTTCAAAAATCAGCTGTTAAACAGCTGATTTTGGCGACGACTTTACCTCTAGACCAACCCGATGGGTTAAGATAATATTGATGTAGTTTCCATGTAAAATTTCAACTAAATTGGTTCAGGGTTTTTTACCCAAGAATGAATAAAATACACAACACATTTTGGCTTCAAGGGTCAATGAGTTGAAATACTTTATAACGTCACACTACAGATCTAGAGCGGAAGAATTAAATAGGTCGTTAATTTTTTTTTATTTAACCTTAAAGCCGGCAACCGTTGATTTACAGACGATGTTATCGCTTCTTGAACCGATCGCGTCGCAAAATCGGATTTGCTTCTTAGCATTGCAATGTTGTCGTTTTAGTTTTAAATTCATCAGCAGACAGCGTTGTTGTTTTGTACAATAGTTTAGTAATGTATAATGTAAATTTTTACGTATAATAGAAGCGTTTTAGTTTCATATTCTGCCTATGTTTCTCTGTTCAAACCACATTATAGTTAAATTTGGTTATTTTTCTTGGTTTACATGATGCGTTTTTGTATTATTATTATTATTATTATTATTATGTGCGTATGGACCCTTATGGAACGCGCAAAGCTTTCCGACTCATTTTTGGGAATTCTTTCTCATTTTCCATACCTCTTTCATTCTTTCCCCATGTTTTTGCTTCCTCTCTTCTGTCCACTTTGTCCCTGTCTTCCTAAGGACCTCATTCTCTGACATCACATTGCACTCGTTTATCCTGTTTCTGAATGCATTTCTGTCTCCAATAACTGTTGGGTGCAAAACCTGTTGGGTTGTGTTTTTGTATATATTTTCTTCAGTTTTAAACATAGAATCAATTTTTCTTGGTTTTATTTTGAAATAAACATTATAAGTAACGATTCGTATACAATGAATTTTGAAAGTAGAGTATAAGAAAGTTTTAAACATTAGTGTCATCAGAAATTTTGGAAAAATATTTGTCTAAAAATTATTTTCAAATAGCTTCAGCATCCCTAACTGTCAGATTAAAATTTTAATAATCTATTTATTTTATTTACTAAGGTTTCTTGTTATTTTGATACGTCACGTGATAAGGTTTGTGATTAATTTTTTTATTTTATTTTATTTTTTTATAATATCTTTGGGTGTACGTTGCAATCTGTTCAATTGAGAACAATAAGCAACGCCATGACCCAATGAGATGAGGTTGATATGTATGACGTGTTAATGAGGTGTAGTCTTGTACAGAATCAGGTCGACTATTCCTGAGAGAGTATGGTTCATTGAACCCCAACCATCAAAGTACACCGGTAACCACTGTCTAGTATTGAAATCCGTATAAAAGTAACTACATTTACTAGGATTTGAACCAGGAAATTTGTGATTTTATAGCAAATTTGAACCAGGAATTTGTGATTTATAGCAAATGTTTCTGCCCATAACAGACAGGTGGAGGTTAAATTATTTACACTCAATCTGTTCGTTGCAGGGCTAAAATAAATAGTTCTGTTTCTTATCACATGGTCAGTCAATTAAATGACTGAACCATTTAAGAACAGAAGAGGTACAGGTGTAAGACACTAATCAGAGTTATCTCTTCTGAAAGTAATGAATTTCATTATACAGCCAGACCCTGTGGTAAATGAAGTGAAGGTGTCATTTGCAGAGTGGAAAATATGTGCTTTTCAGAGGGCCCGGCATGCTGTTAAATGTACTTTTCCATTCAGTGAGTTGTGGCAACGGTAAACCACGTCACTCCTTGTTTTACTTAGTAAAACCTCTACTGGTTCAAACCAGCCTATAGGCTGATGACCTAAACAACAACAACAGCAAATGTTTAATGATTTCTTTACGGTTTGGTGAGCCATATAGTAGAAATTCTCTTTCGGTTTAAAAAAAATGTTCTTGCCGGTTAAAGGGTTAAGAAAACGCATCATGATTCAGTTAAGACTAAAGTAATGTGAAATGAAAACGGTAGTTTTCCTAATATGTTCCGAATCTATTTTCACTGGTATTGTTCAAATGAATTGAATTATGGGAACAAAAGCCGATCATTTCTATTGTCAGTTGCTAAACTTTTCTTCAACAAAAACTCTTCCATTCATTCCGCCTCGACTAACTACTGTACTTTACTCCCAACTACAGAAAAGTAGACCTTACTCTGATAATGTTCTGTTTCTGTTGTAACAACTAACTTAACTTTCACACTTCGATGACTAACAGATAGACAAACAGACAGATAATACTGTTTTAAATAACAAAACAACAAAACTTATCTATTCACATTTAGTCTCCGCCTTATCAGAACAACATCTTCTTTAAAATTTCAAAAGTTTACAATCCAAAACTCTTATTTGCGTTGACAACTATAATTTGAAAAGTTTTAATGCACTGAAATTTTTAATTATAAATAAGTAAAATTAATTGAAATTTATTTGAATTGGAATTTTCGCGGGTTACGTTTTTACTTTCTTTTGCCTATATGAATATATAGGAAGGAAAGTATTGTTTTCATGTCGATTTTAACAAATACACTCTTCACCGGATCTACATGTTTTTAGCAATTGGTCTGTGAGTGTGTGTGTGTGTGTGTGTTTGTGTCTGTGTGTGTGTGTGAACAGAATATCTCATGAACGGCACATTGTACGAACTTGAAACTTAAAACTTACGTTACATACCACTACCAAATCCGACACAAACATTTTCATCAAAATCGGTCAACCGGAAGTAGTAGTTTATTCGTGTAATTTTTCACTTTTTTGCGATTTTCTCAAAAACTGGTCTTAAGACTTTTTTAAAAATCGCCTGGTTTATTCAATTTTTTATTCTCTACAAGATAGGGTAGGCGCCATGTTTGCTGAAATTCTTAGTGAGGCTGTTTTTACGTAAAGAAATTTTTTTTTAAGATTACGGCTTTAATATGAATTTTAGCGCAAAAATGTATTTAATAAAAGTTGTAGCGAATTTAAAATCCTACAACTTTTATTTCAAACATTTTTTGTATAACGCTTAGTTTAGCAGTAATTAGCGATTTTCTGTTTTTTTCTCACGAAAACGTGTGAAAAATCGACTTTTTTAAGGTTTTGGCCTTAGTATGCATTTCACGACAAAAGTGTATATATTAAAACTTATCGGAAATAAAAAGATCTACAACTTTTATTTCAAAACTTTTTCTCTACAGAGCCTAGTTTAGTGTGAAAGAGTGATTTTCCGTATTTTTAAGCCGAACTGAGTTCGATTTTCATTTTGCGTCTTTCAGTCATGATTAAAGTAAGGTTATATTTTTAGAGGTTAGTTTTTTGTTTATTTCGAATGTTTTATTACTAATGTTAGGTTGTATTGTTAATAATTTTCATTGGCAAGAGAAAGTCGTGTGAGTGTTTCACACCAGATTTTTTTACTTTCTCTCGCTCTATACGAAATACACAGGAGCGTCGAATATCCAAATGTCAGTCATCCGAACCCCTATCGTTAGGAAAAAGTAGAATATTTCATAACAAAATACGGACAAAAATTTAATGAAAAATTTATACTACTGTAGTTTCCTTGTTCAACTTGACATCTGTGGAGACTACTTAGAACAAAATTTATGAATTTAAAACAATTTACAGTATGTTATGTACAAGTGCGTTAAAAATATTTCGTGAAGGATATTACAGAAGTTTATTTCGTAAATTTATTCAGATTTTTAATTCTGTAGTTTTCCGGTTTTTTGGTTTTTTATTATCATGTTTAGTATAGTAACTTGAGTTCCGATTTTTCGTTGCTTGTAACGAGGGGTAAAGGGGTAAAACACTAGTGCGCATGTGCGACTGCTTTAATTTCAGTAAAATAAACACAAGGACTTGTACTATACCCAGAGCATATCCAGTATATCGGGGAACCTTTTGTAGTTAACTGTACGAATATAACTGTTTGTTACCCTAAACAGAAATATTAGTAGTTTCTGAAAAACGTGGGCAGACTTTTCACAACGCTGAACAAAATCTAATAAGCAGTGCAATAAAATGCTGTGAAGTTGAAGCTAAACAAAGTGCCTTTCAATGCCTCTTAACAAAAGCCATGAGCGAGTGGCTAACTACTGTGATGTTTCTCTTTCCACAATTCAAAAAATAAAGAGGGAAATCTGGGACGTGAAGAAACTATTCTTTAACAGTTTTGTTGACGCCTGGTAAAAAAAGAAACGGTTAGGTAGATACTAGTGAGATTGATAATGAAGACGATAGTAAAGAAGGCAATTCATTCGTTCATTAGAACTTAGTTCCAATGTAAAAGATAAGATAGCTGGTAGTTACAGTAAATCAAACATTTCTAGTCATGTAATTAAGCTACTTATAGGCAATATTACAGGTCACATTTATTTCTTATAAGATTCAAGAAGAAAACAATTTCTCAGAGCTTACAAAATGTAGCTATATAGCAACAACACGGTAGTGAAATGTTAGAGTAGTGTCTCACGGTTTAAAAAATTACTCTTATTTTCTAGAAAAAAAAATCCACTAACCTCTTTAAAACACTATGTAAGATTAAAACTATTATACAAAATCGTTAATTATTTTTAAGGGATCACAAATTAAAGTTTTTAAGAAATAAATAATATATAAAAACAAAATAATAATACTTAACGTTGTAGAAAATAAAAAACCGACAACTTTTTTTATTAGCTTTTTCTTTACAACGCTTAGTCAAATAGTGATTTTCCATTTTTTCATCTAAGTTCAACGAAGGTTGATTTTAAATTTACCTCGTTCACTCATGATTAAAATTAGGTTATGTTTTTCATTATTTACTAATTATTAAACATAGGTTATGTTACATTATTTTGATTGGCAAGAGAAAGTAGTGTGAATATTTCACACCAGATAATTTTTTTTTTAGGTTAGTGTGCAACCAAAATAACTGAAAGCAGACATTTACACCAAAACCAATTCTCTAACCACTATTGTGTTACTGATATTTTTATTAAATATAATTATTCCTTATGTAAGCTCTGATCTTTGACTCTTTCTTTTTATATTGTATTGTGACACTTATCGCTAAAGTCCGTTTCGGGATCTAGGTAATTAAATAATTAATACACTAAAGTTTACAATTACAAATATTTATTACACTAAAAGGTTTACAAAATAAATAATAAACTTATTATATTAAAGTAATACAATAAATAACTTATTAATTTACTTAAAATAAGTAATAAACAATAAATAACTTAATAATAATTTACTTAGCACTACTTACAACCAATTTTATAGACTACACATACAAAATGAGACTGAATACACTAAAACTGGATTTAACACAGGTGCACAATAACTTTTCAAAATACACACACAAACAAAGACAGTATAACAATCGTTGATGAAAACAATGCTTGGAAACGCGCCTGCACTACGTCCGATACCTACTCGTCAAAGATCAAACAAATACTGCTCTGACCGCGTTCGGGGGTCTCTTTTATACTCATTCAAAAAGATCATTCTAGTAGAGCAGGGAAACTTCATGCAAATAATAAAGTACAAAAAAAATAACCCTTTATAAGTGAGTGCTAGAAAAATCGATTGTAAACAAGTCAACAATAGGTCTTTTGTAAATAGAATAGAAGTTGTTACAGGTCTCTTTCACAAATACCCAACCTTTAATCATCTAAAATAGCGCAGTCCTATTATATAATTTTTATGAATAGGCATACCTTTATTGTCATTATTGTCCTATTGTCACTTATTGTTGCTATTTCACTCTATTATCCTCTCTTACTATTTTCATGAATGAAATTCTAGAACCTTCGCAAACTATGTCTTCTCGATATTGTCACAGTATTGTTTTTTCTTGTCTCGTAAGTTAATATTACTTTTTTAATTTCTTATTACTAATTTTTAATTCTGCCCGTAACAGACAGGTGGAGTGTCAAATTATTTACACTCAATCTGTTCGTTGCAGGGCTAAAATAAATAGTTCTGTTTCTTATCACATGGTCAGCCAATAAAATGACTGAATCATTTAAGAACAGAAGAGGTAGAGGTGTAAAAGATACCAATCAGAGTTATTTCCTCTGAAAGTAATGAATTTCATTATACAGCCAGACCCTGTGGTGAATGAAGTGAAAGTGTCATTTACAGAGTGGAAAATATGTGCTTTTCAGAGGGCCTGGCATGCTGATAAGCGTACTTTTCCACTCATTGAGGAAGGCAATGGTAAACCACCTCACTCCTCGCTTTTACTTAGTAAAACCTGTACAGGTTCAAACCAGCCTCCATTCGGCTGATGACCACCTAAACAACAACAACAACAATTTTTAATTGGTGTTTTTTATTGTGTTTTACAGGTATGTTGCAGTTTTATCTAGCAGATGGAATGTATATTTTTAGAAATAGGATGATACACTGCTATTCAAATGGGATTTAATGAAAACAGCATTTAGCACAGTGAGTATTCGTATCCCTGGATTCCTGTCCTTCCCCATTCATCAGGACTAATCACGCTGCCAAAGGAGGTAAGAGGCAACATCGTATTTTTATTTCTTCATATCGCATTCTCTGGTAGGCCAACTGAATAAAAGTTCTACAAGACGCTAAATTTTCAGGATACGTATACAGTCCAATATTCTCAGGAGGGTCCCGCAGGATATTGCCTCATTGGTTTTTTGTCATGGGTTACCACGAAACGCCAAAAAAGTAGGATCCAAGCAGCTGAAATGAGGTTTCTAAGAAGGGTGAAGGGCTGTTCAAGATTGGATCTAATACATAACGAGGAAATTAGATCCGAGTTGGGTGTATTTAGTTTGAATGAAAAAGTGGAGGAGTACCGGAATCCATGGAGACAACATTTGGAACGGATGCCGGAGGAGAGAACACCTTTAAAGATGACGAAATATGTTCCAGTTGGAGGTGGAAAGACCTCAAAGAAGATGGCAGCAGTCGAGATGTACGGACTGGAGTGTCTCGTGTTTGTGTAGACGTACAGAATGGTTTGTGAGTTCGGAACAGGCTTATGCCAAATCCTTGATAGCAAGAAGAAGAAGAACAAGGTTTTTTGTCTCCACTCAGGGATGAACACACCGAACGCTAACAGAGATGTTCAAGACAGTACCATATTCAACTGTTATATCTATAATCCGGGGTTCATTTTTCTTACCATTTCTTGCTCTATACTATACAATATAGTTAGGGAATGCACTATTTTTGTATAATAATATTGTTTTTATTTCTCTTGCTCTGTAATAATATGTAGGAAAAGGAAATATTGTTTCCATGTCAATTTTTTGAACTCCAGTTTTCAAAATAAATACATATTTTCAGGCTCCCTGAACCTAAAAACATATGTTTTTTTAGCGATCGGTTTGTGTGTGTGAACAAAATATCTCTAAAATTGAATAGCATACGAAGCTGAAACTTGCAGTAAAGTATTCTAGAGAATTTGACACAAATATTTTTATTAAAATCGGTCAACCGGAAGTAGTAGTTTATTCATACAAATTTTAACATTCTTGTAATTTTCTCAATAACATCTTCTACAACACTTTTTTTTTTAAATTGACTCCTTTACTACACTTTTATCTGTTACATGATAGAGTAGATATTTTTCTAAGTTCTCGTTGTAAAAAATGATATTTTTATAATTGCTGTCTTAATATCCATTTTAAAACATAGGTACACATAATTAAAGTTATAAAAAATTAAAAACCTACAATTTTTATTTCAAACATTTATTTTTACAAGCTACTTAGTTTAGCAACAATTTGTGATTTTTGGTTTTTTCTCATCAAAATCTTAAAACAAATAGTATTTTTTTAGATTTCGGCTTTCTTATGCATTTCTAAACAAAAATGTATGTACAATCAAAGTTAAAGAAAATTAAAAAGTTCACAAATTTCACTTTTAGTATTTAATTTTTTACAGAGCCTAGTTTAGAGTCAATTTAATGATTTTCCGTAATTTTAAGTAAACCCAAGAAGTCAATTTTCATTTGTGCCGTTCAGTGACAAAATTAACACATTCAATGGTGAGCAATTATAAGTATCTGTCCTTTTGAGCTGATTACTCGTGCAGTGTCCCTCTACAACTTTTATTACTCGTTTTTACAGATTTGTTTCATTTACGACCTATAGGCTTACATGGATTTATGTTAGCTAGTAACATAAAAGTAAACAATTCAATGGTTTTTAGGTTTATTTTCGCCTGTTATAATAAATGTACTTCTTTTATAGATTTTTCCATTTAACTTTTCGATTTACGCAATTTCTCATGTAATTTTAAACTGCAAATAATATACTTTTAAAGTAATTCTAAAAGTGTAAGCTATTTTGAATTTATACCTGCAAAGATACTAAATTCACGGCTTCAACTGTACCCTGAAAACCCGTTAAAAATACTGAACGAGGGTACAAGACGATATGATGAAAATTCAACCACGAATTGCACGGTTACAAAGAAAAACCCTTTCTGAGGGCTGTATAACAGCGAGAACAGAATAAAGATTTCTTTATTCTGTTCTCGCTGCTGTATAATAGCAACAAACTGATATCCGACAGGCGGTGACCCTCCGGAATCATTTAAAATGATAACAAAAGGGAAGTGGCTAGGTGAGATGGCAGCCTGGCGGTAACACCTACCCATGACACGACACGCTAGGCAAATCTCTAGCACTGAATGTGTTAAAACAGTGTTTCCCAACCGGTGGTCCGCGGACCAAAGGTGGTCCGTGAGAGTCCGGTTACTATTTATAAAAATGTAATATTTTCCCGTGATTAAATCAAAGTTACGATTTTCATTGAACAATATTAAGTAAATACATTCAAGGTTCAGATTAAGTAAAGGTAGAAGAGTTCTGTAGTGATAGGTATAAAGGTCTTAACTTGAAAATAGTCATTTTTCAGGAGAAGCAAATGAAAATTTGAGACAGTATAATTTATATTTTTTTTACTATTTAAGGATAGTTTTTGCAATTGTCTCTTCCAAAAAATGTTTTTATAATTTCTAGAGTGTTTGGTAAAAAGAGTATAAGTCAAAAATTGGTCAAAATGAGATAAGTCAACAAGCAGATGTAAAAAAAAATTTAGATTTTTTTGGTCTAGTTAGTATAAGTCAACAATAAATACTCGAAGAGATATTCATTTTGGTTTAAATAATATAATTCTGAGCCTTACATTTGTGTTTGGTAAAAACAGTATATGTTGACTTATACTATTAGAGTCACCATTACGAGAATTATATATTGGTCATAATAGTATAAGTCGTAAGTTAGGTTAAGTTGTGCTTGTTAACATATCATATGGTAATCAGCTGTTGCATTGTTTCAATCTGTTCTGTGTGTATGTAAGTGTTTAATATTGTTAACGTATTTTGAATTCACCGTTTATTAAAAATAAATTACGTAATTTATTACAAGAAGTTGTAAACATCCGCAATGAACTCTGAAAACAGATTACTTTGTGTTTTTGGTTAATGTATTTTACTGATTTCAGAATATTCTAATAAATTTGCTTTCCAGTCCAATAAATAATTATAAAGAAGCTTATTATTACTATCATTGTGCTATTATCTAACTAAATTATCGTCCTTTTCTGAAAAACAAATAATTTGAAGCCAACAAAATGAATATTATCTAGATGAAGTAGGTTTTCCTCCTATTTTAAGAAGGTTTAAGTTCTTGGTCCCAAATATCTGTTCATCATTTTATTTATCTTAATATGTTCAGATTCTGATGAATCTATGTCTGACAGATCATCTGATCTTAATGATGAACAGATTAAGATGGCTAAAGAAGTTGAACATATTATTATAGAAGAATCCATTGTCAGTACGTCAGAAATTAGGGTTAGTTCTATTGATAGTGAACTGACTGAAGTAGGAAGAATCTTTTCTGAAAGTGAAGACACAGATCTTGATATAAATTATATTCCCTCAAGCGACCAGGATACAAATAGTTCTGAAGATGAGATTCCATTACAATCAAATAAACGAACACCTAAGAAATTAAAAAGAAAATTGTTACCGATTAAAACCGCAGCTGATACTTCTGATGGTAATGAAATTATTAATAACAATCATGCGGAAGTAATTGAATTATCATTAGACTCTAAAATTTCTAAAAATCTGAGAGAAAATCAGACGGAAAACAATTCCAATAATTTTTAAAGAAAAGAAAACGTAGTGCAAAAGGAGAAGGTGTTTTCTGCCGTAAAATTAGGTTAGAAAGAAAATATTGTAACAGTGGCAAAGAATACATTACTAGTAAGGGGAAAGTAGTTGACGGTCGAGTCTCTAAAGATATTCGTATGTGTAGATCAAAATGCAAGGAAAAATTGGAAAAGCAAGTGGGAAACAAAATGGTCAAAGAATTATTGTTTGACGAGTACTGGTCTATGGGAGAAAGGGACAGACGTGTGGCTTACTTATGTGGTCTAATTGATACCAAATCTCCAGCAACAAGCCGAAAAAGAACTAACGACCCAGAAAAACAGCATAATAGGACTGCAACAAGCTCATTTCATTTTCGTATTAATGAGGAACGTACAAAGGTGTGTAGAAAATGCTTTATGGACACTCTGGGCGAAACCAACATGTTTATTACTCAAGTTATTAAAAATAAAGTTCTTTCATTGTCAGGGATACCTGAACGTGATAATAGAGGCCGAAGAACTCCGGCAAATAAAATTAGTGATGCTAGATTACTTGAGGTTAGAAATCACATTAATTCGTACCCGCTCTACGAATCACATTATAGTCGTCGTAAAAGTAATAAAAAATATTTACCGTCTTTTTTAAATCTACAAATCCTGTACGATGCTTATAAGGAAATAGTCGTTGATAACCCAGTATCAAGAACTATTTATCAAAGAGAACTACATGATATGAACATCTCATTTAAGGAACCGAAGATCGACACTTGCTATAAATGTGATCTGCTACAAACTAAAAAGAAAGTTGCTGCAGATGAAAATTAACTTCATAAAATAAATGAAGATATTGATAAGCATCATGAAGAAGCTGATAATAGATATCTTACAAAATCTGAGGATAAAAAATTGGCTGAGAAGGACAAGTCTTTAAAATGTTATTCATTTGATCTGCAGCAATGCCTTCCTACACCTTTCCTATCCTCTAACTTTTCATTTTATAAAAGATAACTGTGGACATTCAATGTCACTTTTCATGAAACTAGTGGCCGCGATGTAAAATGCTACATGTGGCATGAAGGTGAAGGAGGGCGTGGAGCAAACCAAATTGCCACGTGCATTTACAAGGAGTAATTTCATTGCCACCTGAAGTAAAGCATGTAATACTTTATTCAGATACGTGTGGCGGCCAGAACCGTAACGCTCACGTATCATCAATGTTCTTTACTGCTATTCAAAACAACCCAAACCTTCAAGTCATTGATCATAAATTTATGGTAAGTGGTCATAGCCACATGGAGTGCGATATTGATCACGGATTTATCGAAAAACAGAAGAAAAAGCTCAACACCATAGTTTATCATCCGCATGACTGATATCAGCTGGTTCGTTCTGTTGTAGTATCAAAAAAACATTTTCAAGTCACAGAACTTGTTCATTCTGATTTTTTTAAGTTTGATGGTCTGCTTAAAAGTCCCTTGATTCTTCGAAAGAAAGATACTAAAGGAGAAATGTTTAGCTGGTTGAAAAGTCGTTGGTTTCGTTACACAAAAGAGTATGGTACATTAAAATTTAAGTACAGTCTTAGCAAAACCGAAGATTTTCAAACGTTGAGTTTTGTTCGACGAGGCCACGACAACACAAAACTGCAGCCAGAACAACTGTACAATTCTCCTTTGGCAATTTCTGAAGCAAAGAAGAATAATATACTTCAGTTACTTGAACATATCCCTGATGTGTTTCACCAATTTTATAAAGATTTAAAATCATCAAAGGGAACATCAGACACTTATCCGGATATTGAAGGACACCAAGAAGATGATTAAACTTTTTAATTCACATAAGGTTTATCAGTTAAATTGAACTTTATATTTTATTTATTTTAAATTACAATTATCACTATCTTTTATTTTTATTATTTTACAATATTTTTAAAATTTTTATTTAAGAAAATATTACTATTAAACGTTAATTTTACCTTTAGTAAAAATGTGTATCATCCATTATTTTAATGTTTTGCAAAAATATACCTACTTTTATTCAGTATGAATAAATTTGTGAACTTCTAATATGATAGATTTTTTTAAATGTTAGGCGATTTAATGATTTTTTTGCATTGTTTCTTTAGTTTTAAACATTAGGCTTGGTTTAGTTTAGTTAACTAGGTCAGAAAGCTGAAAATACATTAGTTATGTTTCACGCACAAAGACATATTTTGTACTTTTGTTAGGCATCTTAAATAAAAAAAATGATTAACCAAATTTTATTAAATTTGTATGATAAAATTCATAATTATTCAACAGCTGAATTTAGAGCACAGGGTCAAATAGTATAAGTCATGTAAAAATTTTGATCAAAATAGTATAAGTCATGTATCTCTGTAAATATTGAAAGTTTTATAACTTCAGTCACACACAACAATTCATTGTTAGATAATCATATTAATAATCATTAAGTTAAATGTAATTGATGTTTTTAAAAAATTAGAATCAATAAAATGTGTCTCCTGAAAATTATGAATTTTTGACTTATACTCCTTTTACCAAACACTCTAGATTTGTTATACATTTCTTTTGTTTTCTACTTAACAACGGAAATAAAAATTCCGTTTAAGTCTACGCTGTGGCCCTTTGTTCGGGGGGCAATTCACGACTTAAGACCTTTATTGTTTACAGTGTAACTGAATAGTTTTTGACCTGGTAAATTCTTACTACAGTTACTTAAGTCACGAGTTTGCCTTTGGTTTCTTCTCATTTAGACCATTTCAATTTGATTTTTTTCCAGTTGATCTCAGCATTTTTTTTTTTTTTTTTTTTTTTTTTTTTTGTTTAACGTCCGACTGTTCTGCAATTACTGCTAATGCAGACGGTGAATGATGAAATGATTTTTTGTAACGTATGAAAAAATGCCGTGCCTGAATGGGATTCGAACCCAAGACCGCATGAATCTCAGCATTGATATTAGTGAAATAATAAACTACTATTGGTAAAAAGAGTAACTCAACTTAAGACCTTTTGTACTACTAAAAAAAGACTGAGAAACTAAATCTAAAGGTATCATTTACAATTAAGACTTTTATACCGTTACGCGAAGAGAAAACTTTCATGAAGCCAGTCAACATCATTCACTTCAGGAGTTAGCTACACTTAAGCCCTTTGCACCAATTGAAAGAGAAAATTTTTCTAAACTGGATAGTATACTTAACTCAAAATCAACAATTTTTGACTTAAGACCTTTATACCTATCACTACAGAGTTGTGGTGTAAGAAAGCCCTGGGCTTCCCCAAGATTCGGCAAGTAGCTTTGCGGTATCTTATGATTTTGTTCAACCACTTACTTGCGTGAGCAGGGGTTCTCTAGTTTATTGTTAATTAAAAACGAAATCGGCTAAGTGTAAGCAGTGATTTGAGAGTAGCTCTTAGCAAGAGCCTAAAACCTAGAATTCCTCTGCTAGTCAGAAAGATTCGTGCACAAAAAACGCATTAAAATTTTCATTTCATTTTTAATTAATTTTTTAATTTTCATTGTTATTTTCGACTAAGTAAATTCTGTATTCCTATATAAGACAATTTACAATTTAAATATTTTTACTTTTTGTGATGTACAATGTACCATACTTTTTGAAAATAACAATTATATGTTTGTAATAATAGTTTCTTAATTAATAATAATAGTTTGTTTCTGAAAATTTGTTATATGTAATCACCTTTTAATTTGGGTACAACTGATAAGATATCAGCAATAATGTAATGGGTGGTGAGTGGTAGTTCACTTTCAGGCTGAGTGGTCCGCAGACCACTGCCAGTTGGCAACCACTGTGTTAAAATAATAAGATTTTTATGTTACTTTCAATATAAAATAAAACATAACCCATGATTAAGCATACTTAAGCTATACATACCTAGCATACCTATGTTGTTTCATTGTTTAAATGGACAAGTGAAGCAAATTTTTTTTATTTGGTTTTTATTTTTATTTATTTAAAGGGGCATCAAGTGGTCCGTTATTAGCGGCTACAGACCCTGGCCAAGAATCGAACCCAGGACCTCCGCGTGATAGGCTAGTGTGATAACTACTAAGCTACGGAAGAGTTTTTGAATGTAACGTTTTAAAATTTCCAAAATTGGATAAAGAAAGAAAAGCAACCACATTTTTACTTTTTCTCAAAAAGTTAAATAGCCTAGAACACATTTTAATAGTGGCCTATTTAGTAACTTTCAGAAATTTCCAGAGGAATGTAGAAGTAATCTGGAAGAATTTATGTAAGGGTAGATGTGAAGTATAACAAGGAAATGATTATTAAAAGGGGATGAGAAGGAGAAGATGGCTGAAATTTTAGAAATTTGAAGTTTGAAATAAGTTTATGGGGTGGTAACTTTGAATAGTTAGAATCCTTTAAACATCGTACTAACATTGTATGAAAGACTTGACAGCAATAATGAGAGATTAAAAAATATTTTCCACAGAAGTTGTAATTTTTTTTTTTTGAATAATAATAATTATTTTGTTCAATAATTTTTACATTAAACGAGTATAAATTTCCATTAAAATAATTTATTTCTAAATGATGTATTTGAAAAATGAAGGTAAATTGCATGAACTTTCATGTAAATACATTACCGATTATTATTACTTTCTTAATTCTGTTTATCTCTAATAATAAATCTAACTCATTTTTCAATCAATTAATTTAATACTATGTTATCATTTTTGATTCCTTCATATATTTTAAAGTTTCTATGAAAAATCTTTTCCGTGTTTTATAATTGAATCGGTGAGTGGAAAAGGGGTAATATTCCAAAATCCTTATTTTCGAGAAATTAAAGAAAACTGTTTTGTAACTTTGTTTTTGGTTTAATGGTGAAATGTTCAATTGGTCATTTTTGTAGTAGGTACTAGGCTATATTAAAGTTTTTTAACGTTGACTTTATAATTTGTTTTACAATAATTATGGGACTGATTTTTGATTATTAATAATAATATGTTGGACTATTCACCTTTTTCTAGATTTAGTACAAGTGAATGGGAAAAATTAAGTTGAAAAAACAATATAATGTGCCAATATGCTACAAAACTTTATTTTAATTTTTAAATAATTAACAGTTACATTTTGTAAATAATAACACAGAAACCAGTGGTCCAACAGCTGTTCGCTATTTAATGGAAGAAGGGTAATATTCCTGGAATATTATCCTTTTTCCACTCTACTAAATTTTTAATGTAGCTTAGCTGCTTTTAGATACAAGGAATATTTCCCTTTTATCAACCAATACATGCGCCCAAGTAAACTTAACAAAACTGCTATCTTCGTTCAATTTCGCTTTTTTGGAATATTACCCTTTTTCCACTCACCGATTTATTATGTATGTAACGAGAAGTTTACACGGAAAACGAACGATTAGAAAAGAACTCTAAAATTTTACGAACATAAGAGGAGGAAAGATGGCTGGTCCACTTCTAGAAATTCACCTCTCGTATAAGAAGAAAGCGCTGTCAAGACAAGCCAAAATTAGGTATTATAATACTTTGATAAAACCTGTTTGTCTGTACGCGAGTGAGTGCTTTAGAATGAAGGGGAAGGCTGGTCTAAGAGAAGCACAGAAATTTGAGGGAAAGATCCATTAATGAGTTCGAAGATAGTAGACGGACAATATAGGTTACGAGATCGATAAGAGCTATACAAGGAAAATGAATAAGCAATGAAAACAATTAGAAAAAAATACTAAAATTTTACTGACACTTTTATAGAATGGATGACGACCGGTTCACAAAACAACTATTTAACCCTAGAACCGGCAATCGTCGATTTTGAGACGATGTTACCGCTTCTTGAACCGGTCGCGTCTTAAAATCGTATTTGCTTCACAGCATTGTTTAAATTATGTTTTAATTAATTGTTTTAATTTTGTTTCATTTTAGTTTTAATTTTATGTACAGACAGAGCTGCTGTTTTGTACAATAGTTTAGTAAAGGGTGATTCAAAAAGAGCGCCGGTTTTTAAACGGCTGGTAAATTTTTGTTTATCGGTTGGCAACATTGTTTGACCTCATTTCTATTTTGGAGAACATTCCGATTGACGATTCAGTTGTAGTTTCTCTTGTTCGCAGTGTAGTACTCTCGCAGTCTGTGTCTAACCATGGAGAAGTTTACTATTGCGCAACGAGTGTTAATCGTCAAAACATTTTACCAGAGTGGGGAGAGTTATGCGGCTACTGTCAGGCGACTTCGCGGTACTCTAGGACGTAATGAAGCACCGAATGAATCAACAGTTCGCAGGCTCATGAAAAAGTTTTTTGAGACGGGTTCAACAGTCGACCTTAAAAGTTCTCGACGTCGTCGTTCTGGCCAAACTGAGCAGAACGTTGCGTTGGTTCGTGACAGTGTGGCTGTTAGCCCAGCAAAATCAATACGTCGCCGTTCTCAATAATTGGGTTTAAGATGTTCTTCTGTACGGAGAATTCTTCAGTACGATCTCCAATATCACCCGTATAAAATTCAGTTGACGCAACATTTGAAAGTGGCAGACCACCAGAAGAGACGACAGTTTGTTGACTGGGTATTGAGAAAACGGCAGGATGATGACACCTTCGCAAACAAAATCATTTTCATTGATGAGGCGCACTTCCACTTAAACGGTTTTGTTAATAAACAGAACTGCCATATGTGGGGTTTAGAAAACCCTCAGGTGGTTAATGAAAGGGAAATGTATGCACAGCGAGTGACAGTTTGGTGCGGCTTTTGGTCGGGCGGCGTCATAGGCCCTTACTTTTTTGAAAATCAAGAAGGACAAGCCGTGACAGTAAATGGAGACCGATACCGTACGATGATTAGGGAGTTTTTTGTGGCGTCATTTGGATGGAATGGACATTGACGAGTTGTGGTTTCAGCAGGATGGTGCCACCTGTCACGCTGCACGAGAAACAATGTTGTTGCTCCGTGAACGGTTCCAGGATCGCATCATTTCTCGTAATTCCGACCATCAATGGCTACCAAGGTCGTGTGACTTGACGCCTTGTGACTTTCCTCTTTGGGGTCATCTGAAGTCATTGGTGTATGCCAATAAACCCCGAAACATCAATGACTTGAAGGAGGAAATTCGACGGGTTATCGGGCAAATGGAAGTCGAAACTTGTCGTGCAGTAATATCCAATTTCATGGACAGAGTTGATGCGTGCCAGCGCAGTAGAAGAGGACACATGCATGACATCATTTTTCATACATGAAATCGGAAGGTAAGATGAACTTGTTGACGTATTTATTTTCAGTTTTTCAATAAAATAAATCTGTTAATTTGATATATCAAAACCGGCGCTCTTTTTGAATCACCCTATAAAGTAATTGTTTACGAATAATAATAGTTTTAGTTGTATAATTCTATAATAGTTTTGGTTGGATATTCTGCTAGTGTTTCCCTGTTGAAACCACGCTGTCCTAAAGTTGATTTTGGTTATCTTGGTTTACATGATGTTTTTTTGTATATATTTCCTTCACTGTTTAACATAGATTGGTTTTTTTGGTTTTATTTTGAAAAAACATTAAAAGTAACGATTCGTATATAATGAATTTAGAAAGTAGAGCATTAGAAAGTTTTAAACAGTAGTGTCATCTGAAGTTTTAGAAAAATATTTGTCTAAAAATTATTTTCAAATAGTTTCAGCATCTCTAACTATCAGATTAAAATTTTATTAATCCAATTATTCTATTTTCTTAAGTTTTCTTGTTATTTTGATAATGTTAACCTGATAAGGTTTGTGATTTATAGCAAAGTTTAATGATTTCTTTACTGTTTGGTGACTAGATTCTCTGCTGGTCTAGAAAAATGTTTTTGCTGGCTGTAGGGTTAAGACACTAAAAATTAGACCTAAGGTGTCGGATAAATGATTTAAAGAAGTCAGAAAAAATATTGAGGAAACCGGAATAAACCAAACAAAATTCATATAAATAATTGCAAACTTTAAGGGCTTTCATGAAGGGGAAAAACAGAAGATGGACAGAAGAAAGGAGAAAAGCCTACAGTGAACGGTAGCTGAGAATGTAGACTGCAAAAAGAACTTCCAAAAACGACTAAAATAACCTCTTATTGTCTAAAATTGAATCTATACGAAAAAATTAATTAAAAATTTAAGAATAACACACACATATTTATCACTAAAAATATTTGTGGGGGGGAGTTCAGGGAGACTGAATAGTGTATTTCCGGTGAAAATTCATTTTTGAAAAATCGACATGAAAACAGTATATTCCTTTTCTAATTATTATTCATATAGGGCAACAGAGAATAAAAATATAAATTTAAATTCATAAGAATGCAATAGAACTATTAACGCTGATTACAAAATTACATGACTGGCCGTCTCCGTGGGCCACAGGTTACTGCGCTACGCTACAAAGCAGAGGTCACCGGTTTGATTTCCAGGCAGGATCTAAAAACTGTATAATAAGTTGAAACCCACCACTCCTCAAACCAAAGTAGTAGCTATTAATCAAAATTTTTATGCGACTTGAAATAAAATAAAAACAAAAAAAGTCAATTATTAAAACAAACATACTTCACTGGCGAAGTTGGTAACGTGCTCGCCTCTCGTCATGCGGTCTTGGGTTCGAATCCCACTCAGGCACAGCATATTCATACGTTACAAAAAATCATTTCATCATTCACAGTTACAACCCAACGCCGTCGCTAATGACCACAGTAGTTGATGCGACGTTAAATAAACAAAGAAAAAAAATACCCTATCACCAATTATAAGACTGAACCATTTAAGAACAGAAGAAATAAATATATAAAATACACTAATAAGAAGTTATCTACTATGAAAGTAATGAATATTATTATACAGCCAGACTTTATGGTGTATGAAGTGAAGGTGTCATTTGAAGGGTGGAAATTATATGTTTTTCAGAGAGCCGGGCATGCTGATAAGCATACGTTTTCCACTCAGTAAGGAAGGCAATTGAAAACTACCTGACTCCTCGTTTTACTTAGAAAAGCCTCTGAAAGTTCAAACCAGTCTTTTGGCTGTGTAACGTCTTATTTGTAATACGTTACTGTTGGGATTTATTGTTTCATGTCTTGGCGCCGTATTTCTGTTTGTATTAATATTTAATTCTGTTCACCGCAAGCTGTTGCTATCTAGCGTTTTTCTATTGCACTATTCTAGCCTGTGTTGAATTTTTAATTTCTGCTAATTTAATTATGTACCTTACTTTTCCTGGTTCGACGTGCACTCTTGATTGTGAATTGAAATGGAACGGTAGTCTTGTATTACATTAAAATGTTTCGCCGATTTTGTACTTTTTATTCTTTTAGTTAAAGAATGTCGTTTTTGGTTTTAAATGTTGCATAATGATTATTGCTAATGTTTAATTATGATTCTTTTATTTTTATCTGCTGTTTTTTTCCACATCTAATGATGTTACGTAAATTTTATCAGTCTTTTCCGGGTTGTTTTTTTCTAATTTGTTCTTAAATTTATTTTGGTAAGTTTTTTTGGTTTTGTTGTCGAATATTTCTAGAGATTGCGCTAATCAATTTTGTTTAATTATAAATTTTAAATTTTGGATCGATTCATTTTGCTTTTGCTTTGTTCGATTCTTGCCTATGTTTTTCTCTTCTGTTCGGTTGTTGACCTATACCTTTCAACCTTATGTGGGTTTTAGTTAAGGTGTGGGGCAATTTTATCTATTGTTCTTGCCTTTTGGTTATTTTGCCTTTGGCTTATGTTGGTCGCAATCTATAGAAGTATTCCTTGTTTTTTGTCTTTCTTTTGCTTTGTTTCATTTTGCTACTTCTGTTCTTGAAGTGTTACCTTTTTCTCTTTTGACGATTGTCGTTTTTTGTCCAGGGTTCGGCTATAGGAGATTTCTACTATGGGTTCATTTCGATTCAGGAATATTTTCTGTTCTAACAATTTGGAGGGTTGAAGTTTTGGATGGCAGTGCCATTCACCTTACCTTGCACAACGTTGGTTCCGGAGGATGACTCTCCCGGGTTCGATTCCCGAATTTAGAGATTTGGCAGCTGAACATGTGTCACTTCGTGCAGTGGCGGTTTAGTTTGTTCATCTGATTAATTTGGCCGTTAACCATCGATTCTACCCTGGAAGGTTTGATTTCTGCAAACCGGTATGTTTGGTTAATTTTTTTTTTTTGGGGATATTCTGTTGTTTCTACTTGACCGTTTCTGCGTCTGTCAGGAATGTTTGCCTGTACTGTGCATGTCCTGAACTGAAAATATTGATGAACGAACTTGCCTATTATTTTACTTAAAAATATTTAAAATCAAAAAAACTTTATCATGTTTTTCTCTTTTATAATGAATTTTCTTTATCTATAATCTTGGCGTTTATTATTATAAATTTTATTTTTTTTGATATATTTTCGTTTTTTTTATTTTCTTTAATAATTTTGTGAAAGCTACCATGGTACGCAATACATTTATAAAAAAAAACAATTATGATATTATACTATTTACAGTCAATGATCTGATCTTATGTAAAATTAATTCTTCCATTTAAAATTTTTCTTACAATAGTAAATTCTTTTAAAATAAATAAATCAGTTTCTAATTTTGGTCAAATTGTATCTGTTATAATGAAAACTTAAAATAATAACTATTTGAATCTTATTATTCATTAAATATTGTAGTTTAAATTCATTTTTGAGATTTTCTTGAAATTTTCCTGAAATTATTTATTCAGGTATTTAATTTTGTAATAACTTAAATTATGTTCGTGTAGTTTTTTTTCTTTTTTTTTAAAAAAAAAGAAACAACTTGGATTTATTACTGTTTAATTAATATTATTATATTTTTATTTGTGTGTTTTCTTTGTGCAATTATAATCATATGCAACAACTCTTTTTTTATTTGGCTTCCTTGTTTTTTGTCAACCCCTTGGGCCAACCTATCAGTGTGGATAGAGGGGGAGTGACAGCTGATGACCTAAACAACAACATCTAAAAAATGTAAATATATAGAAAAATCTTACGAATTCACAAGAAAAAATACGTTAACACACTTTTTACTAACAATTTATAACTGCCAAAATACCGAAAATGATTAATGAGTTTACTCTCCTAAAAATATTATTTAACCATATTTAAAATTTTTGGTTTACCCTGTATCTATAGCTAATAAATATTATATAATTTTTAGAAATTCAGAATTTTAAAAGATTACCTTAAATTAAATTATTAGATTTTTAAAATTAGCTCACTGTTATACAGTTTTACATTTTTACGTCTTCTATTAGCGTTGATTGCAGAATTTGTTAGGTTGCTCATTCAATATACCAAGTGATTTAAAACTATATGGCAATCTCTTGGGATCTCACTCTATAGCTAAAAATAAGAAAAAAAGTTCATATAAACATAGCCTATGTCTGAAAACGCTAAGTTAGCGAGTTACGGCTAGCAAAAAAATTCACCTACAACTCTGTACCCTCGGTGAAGTAAGGCCGTATAAAAATGTGTAAGGTAGTTACAAAGATACAAATACGATTGTTTCTTATGTTTTTTAATCTGAAAAATTGAATAAAATTGCTTTCAGAGCTCTAAATCCAGTATTTTCAGAGATATCTTGCATAAAACACAAGAATTGGTGCAAAGAAATAACACATTTTTGTGTTTAACGTAAGATTACTTCCATAAATGGTAAATAAAGGTGTATTTTTTCTTAAATAAACTTGTAGAAAATTTAATTTTGAAAAGATTCATGTGAATTACTACTCAGGAAAAAATTAATAATAGATATTGAAATTTCACTTTATTTAAAATCAAAACAAACGCACATTCTTAACTGCATAAAATATGGAAGTAACAGCTGATAACCCAACCTAGATTTATTAGTTAATATTTTATGCAGCTAGGAATGTGCGTTTGTTTTGATTTTAAGTAAAGCGAAATTTCAATATCTATTATTCATTTTTTCCTGAGTAATTCACATGAATCTTTTCAGAATTAAATTTCCTTTAAATTTATTTAAGAAAAAATACATCTTTATTTACTATTTACGGAACTAATCTTACGTTAAACACAAAAATGTGTTATTTCTTTGCACCAATTCTTGTGTTTTATGTAAGATATCTCTGAAAGTATTGCATTTAGAGCTCTGAAACCAATTTTATTCAATTTTTTAGATTAAAAAACATAAGAAACAATCTTATTTGTATCTTTGTAAGTACCTTTAACATTTTTATACGGCCTTACTTCACTGAGGGTACAGAGTTGTAGGTGAAATTTTTCGCTAGCCGTAACTCGCTAACTAAGCGTTTTCAGGCATATGTTTATATGAACATTTTTTTCTTATTTTTAGCTATAGAAGGAGATCCCAAGAGATTGCTGTATAGTTTTGAATCACCCTGTATAAGTAATAAATAGAATCATTCGTTTGATCAGCACAAAATATTACACCCTCATAAAACATTAGGAATCAGCGCGGAATTACAAACAGTATATGGTTTACAAAAGCAGGATACATTTTTTATCAAAATATTCTGATTTTCTTCTCAAACAACAACTGGATTTGTGTTGTTTTTTTTGTACCATTAATGAAATTGTATCTGTTTGTGATTATATAAAATTATTCATTTGAATTTATCAAATATAACTCTTATTAATTTCTGTTCGGGTTCATTGGACAAAATAAATAGCCCTAATGTCGTACGATGGACAACAAGTGATACGTCACACGGTTAGATAGGCCTATAGGCTACTACAATATCGCAGTAAAACGCTAAAAGTAAAGTCCATTTCGAATATTCCAAGCAATTTTTGTTTATCAGGCAATCCATTTGACCCTTTGTGTAGGGCAGTATTATGGGGGAAAATATACATATTATAAAATGTTAAATTTTGTTTTATAGGGACTTGAATATTGTATATCTAGTGCCAGAACAGTAAGATATTTCTATTTTTTATGTAAAGCGCTAGTAAGTAGACTTACGAAGAAAATTTCTTGAAATGGGAATCCCATAATGTTTAGTGGTAACAATGCTTATTAGAGCAACTTGTAATCCTATATATCGGAAAAAATGTGTAGAATAATCTTATCTGAACTTTATATTAGCATGAATAATTGCTTTCCGGTAAAAAGCTTGAATTTTCTAAACACTGAACAAAAGTAACTACAAAACAACACGGTTGCGTAGGCTGGTATGATCCTTACCACATTTGTGTAAATCATGAAGCGAATGGTCGCTGCGCTTAATTTCAAAATTTGGATAGCCTACTCAACAAAACAACACCTATAAAGCAATAAAATGCCAATAGGGTTCAACTGCATAGCTTATTCTTTAAGAAACTCTACCTTATTGCCAGTGGCAAGTCTACTTACCACAGACCTGTAAAGGGTTAAGCCTTCGTAGGCGTAATTAGGCCTACTTTCAGGTAATAGAAGAATCAATTATTGTGGGCTAGGGTAAAAATCTTTTATTTTTTTGAAAAATATGTTTTCCTAGATAGTAAACTGTTTTGAAAGGCTCAGAATCCATAAAAATTTCACCATATATTTTTTTTCAGTTTTACTCAATAATAATGGATGAAAATTGTGAGGAATCAGTCAGTTCTTCAAGGCTAATTTCTCACAATTCCTATTTAAGATTTTTGAAATTTATGATAAAAATTGTATAAATTTCAAACGCCCTGTAGTACGGGTTCACCGGAACTAAACTCGTTGTATTTTCTTGTTAAAAATCTTATTTTAAAAATTCTACATAAAAATAATACTTTCCTTTCCTGTATTTCATCTTATAGAACAAGACAGTCTTATGGAGATGTGAAAGACACTAATCAGAGTAAAGTAATCCTCTGCCCTATGGTGAATGAAGTGAAAAAGTAATTTAAAGGGTGAAAAGTAAATGCTTTTCTGAGTGCCTGGCATGCTGATAAGCATACTCTTCCACTCAGTGAGCAAGGCAATGGTAAACCACGTCACTTCTCGTTTTATTTTATAAAGCTTCTAGAGATTCAAACCAACTTTTCGGCTGATGACCTAAATAAAAGCAGAATAAGAGAAAGTAAAAATTGGATTTTTCGTTTTGATTTGCAATATAGGTTACATACTTAGGTTAGCAAGAGGAGAATTTATGGAATTTTCTTAAAGGAAGAATTTACTTGCTTCAAATTTTATAAAATAGTTTTCCTGAACACTACACAACATTTCAGATGAGCAACCAACCAACCCTGAACAACGATACTGGTAGAATAGGCACAATACCTTTTTTTTTTTTTTTTTTTTTTTTTTTTCAGCCGTGCGGAGCGGGGGAATCTTCAGGAGGGCCAAGCGGCTACCCCCACCGTCTCAATTCCGGTGAGGCCTGTAAGATACCATCGTGCGACGACGGTTATGTAGGATTTCTACCCACTAAACCTAACCGCCCCTTCTCTACACCAAGTACCGGACCCGCCTAAAGAGGCATTTACGCAGTACTCGGTGTGTCCTGGGTCAGAAGGACCCCTACCTGACAAAGAACGGAGAGCACACCCCCCCTTCCCTATCCCTGTATTGGGTGAACTAGCCACTAGGCCTAAACCCAGCGACTACCTCCCCATGCCCCCCTTCCCTACATACCGTAGGCTTTACTGGCCGTTAATCTAGAGATTAACGACCACACCTTCCCTGGAAAACATTCATACTAGCACATAAACATTCATTCTATAAAAGAAGTTAACTCTAATATACGGGACCAGGCACCCGAGGACTATACCTGTCGAGGCACAATACCTGTCTGAATACAATAGGCACTACAAAGAAGAATGTACGGTAAATGCCTAAAGCCTTATTTTAAACCCCAATGAAGTACTTAACCCTTTCAATCCCAATTTTTTTACTATACACAAAAAATATCAGTTAATTGTTTCATACAACAATATGAATATGTAAAATTATGTTCAGGCTTCCTAAACAAAATATATTCTCTTACTTAGATTTGTAGCAATAAAACTAAATACGATTTTAATTTTAAAGTCATCATTTAAGAAAAAATATTTTACAATTAAAAATATTGATAAAATTGATAAAATCACTTTTTACAAACAGTCTAAAAATATACTTTGTGCTTACGTACGACTTATTCGAAGAAATGCTACTTTATTTAAGTAAATGAATACGAATATTTGAAACTAAAATTAATTTTTAAAAGAAACTAATTAATGGTCACCTCCGTAGCACAATGGTCAGATGCTACACTGCATCTGCATCTGCTAAACATGCTACATTGCAAAGCGGAAATCTCAAGTTCGATTCCTGGCTAGGGTACAGAAAATTTGTACACTTCACAACCAGCGTTCCTAATCCAAAGTAGTCGCTAATAACTAAAATTTTGATGTCTGTTATTTCACTCCAGTGTGACTTCTTCGTCACACTGGGTTAGAAACGGTTAACAATTAGGAATTATATGTAGAATTGAGCATGTCTAACTAACAACGGGATTATATTGTTAAATAGTTTAACTTTGACTCGTAACTCTACGATACGCTTTACAATGAAAATATTATCCTTGTCAATTAAAACCTTTGTGCAGATCCCATGGGATAGTTACTGACACAATACTACCAATTGAAAGCCAATTAAATTCCTGTAAAACAGTTTGATTGAAATGATTTAATATAATCTTAATTTGTTACATTTAAACAGTTGGTTTAACTGTTTAAATGTAACATTTAACAACGTAAATTACTCGTTTGAATTTTAAATAAAAATTATGTATTTAACATAACATATTTTTAATCAAACAATCCAGTTTATTTGTCCAGAAACCCTCTACCCCGTACAAACAGAGTGAAATATCTTGGTCTGTTTATTGATGAGATATTGTAATTATCTCTAAAGACCGTTTCGGGATCTGAGTCAAATAAATAATTAACACAATATTTAAAATTCATGCATTTATTACAGCTAAAAATTACAATAGTTTATATAAAAAATAGTTTAACAAAAATCAAAGACAGCATTTTAATTCAAACAAATATTTTAATTCACGTTTCCAGTGTTGATTGTTGACTACAAAGGCGCTAAGTGTTATACGAGGTGTGGCTATTAAATAACGAGACTGACGTTGTAAAACATTTCAGTTTTATTTTATACATAATCACTTATTGTCACCTACAATAGGCCTATACACTCCTTCTTTATTCCTGCAACGCTCCATACGAATTTTCCGTTGTTGGAAACAGTGCTGGAAGTCATCTTCTGTCAGCTCTTTCAGGACACGTGCCGCTCAAAAATGTTTGAACTGAAGCTCGTAAAAATGTTTATAGTCAAATTTATAGGAAATTAAAAGATCTACAACTTTTATTTAAAGAATTTTTTTGTGCAGAGCCTAGTTTAGTGTGAAAGAGTGATTTCCGTATTTTTCAGCCAAACTGAGGTTGATTTTCATTTTTTTAATGTTTTATTACTAGTGTTAGGTTATATTGTTAATTATTTGCATTGGCAAGAGAAAGTTGTGTGAGTGTTTCACACCAGACTTTTAATCCTAAAATGATCAAAACAATTTTTTAAATTATTTTGTTACGGTATTTGAAAACCGTTTGTTTCTCATTTAAGAGAAAATGTATTATTTGTCAATTATTATTATTTCAAGGTAGTTGATTCCTTCGTTATTACCGGATTCCATTGTCATTATATCAGACTTTAAGATGTGTAAATAAGAAACATAATAAAACCAACCAAATTTTCTATTTTTATACGTTATTACTGGATTTTCGTTACAACCGACTTCTATATAACTAAATACTAAATACTAAAATACAATGAATTTTATTGTATTTCAATAAATATACTAAGGAGGCTTAGGTATTAGCCCTACATACAATACTGTACAGTACCATAATAAAGCAATTTTAGTAAAATTCATTTGCTAGTCGTATTGCTTTACGAAAATAAATAGGAAGAATCGATATTATTCACCAATGAGATATAAACTGCATAAAATATCTTCAAATAATATAATATTGTGTTAGAATATAATAAATATTTCATTTAACTATCGACAATCGATATTAAAATAACTATCGACAATCGATATTAAAATAAATTATCGACAATCGATAAATTCACATAATACTTCGTATTGAAATTTGAAATGGTATTTTATATTACCATTGAATTTTGTTAACGCTTTTGTGTGTATGTGTCTGTGTGGGGAGGTACCCAGTATTTACCCTAAAGCCTTCTACAGGTGGGTTCGATCAGTCACATTGTGTCTTTTGATACTGGGTGTCAAAAAAGTACACGTATATAAAATTTATATGAACAATAATAAACATTATTACAGACAGTCATACAAATTTCTCAACAATCTTTAATCAGTAGGTATTATTAAATTTTACGTATTTTAACAAATTCAGTGCAAATTTCTCAACAATCTTTAAAATTTCTCGTATTTTTACAAATTTCTCAACAATCTTTAATCAGTAGGTATTATTAAATTTTACTTATTTCAACAAATTTAGTGCAAAGCACATTATAATGTATCGAGATATATGTGGAGAACACATATTATGTGCTAAGGTCTGTATTTTTTTAACGTATAAATTTAATTAATAACTTTTTTATACAATAACCTGCATCCAGGTGACTCGAAAAGGGTGTACAGGATAAATAAAGATAAAACTGATAAATCTAAATTTTAACAAAATGTTAAATTCTTTACTTACCAATAATTTATTACCACTGCTAACTTGATTACTTCAATAAGTGTCTATATCAAATAGGCCTACAACAAACAGGTGGAATGTTAAATTATTTGCACTCGATTTGCTAGTTCCAGGCTACAAAAAAATAGTTCTGTTTCTTATGACATGGTCAGCTAATTATATGACTGAATCATTTAAGAACAGAAGAGGTAGAGGTGTAAATGACACTAATCAGAGTTATTTCTTCCGAGCGTAATGAAATTCATTATACAGCTATAGACTGAAGTGATTGAAGTGAAGGTATCATTTGCAGGGTGGAAATTAGATGCTTTTCGGAGGACCTGGAAAGCTGATAAGCATACTTTTTGACTCAGTTAGAAAGGTATGGTAAACCACCTCACTCCTCGTTTTACTTAGTAAAATCTCTAGAGGTTTGAACCAGCCTTTCGGCTGATGATCTTAACACATCAAATAGGCTAATACACAATTTTGTTTAACTTTTTTTTACTTAAACTTTATTTTAATTCACAACTGCAGAACAATATGAACTTAACAACTATTGAATGAGATGAATGGTGTATGATAGTGACTTGTGTATGAAATGAAGTGAAGCCAACACAATGACCGATTTTGGCGTGAATTTAAAATATGGATGAAATGAAATATTACAATTTTATATTATGATCGTGGTATGATAATACAGTATGAGTATGATGTAGTAATGAGATGTGAATGACAACGATTGACGGATGAATAATATATATGTGAGAGTGTTTACGGATGAGTTCTTTGTTTTATCTTATGATTTTTTTTGTTTTTTTTTGTGCGCCCTGGGGACCCCAGGAGGAGTATAGGACATGTCGTCAGATATAACACCTGAAATACATATAAGAATCACACAATGTATCACTACTATCAACAAAGAAATTCTTGTACGCTATAAAAAGTTTCACGGATCAAGTAATTTTTTAGATTTTTTTTAATGGAATTCAAATCCTCACAACACTTTAAAGATTGGGGTAATTTATTTATGAATTTTCTCCCTGCATAAGTAGGTTTTTGTTCAAACAATTTTGTGGAGTGATTAGCCACATAATAATCATTCCTGTTTCTCGTGTTATGATTGTGAACATTGAAATTCTGCATAACATTATTTTGCCTAACATACGATTATGTATGTTACACACCTATCCACACCTCAAAAATGTAGAGACAGGGAACTGTAAGCAATTTAAGCTCCTTAAATAGTGGTGTGGATGAGGTTAGCTGGTTAGCTCCCACCATACACCTAATAGCTTTATTTTGAATTTTAAAAACCCTATTCATATTTCCCATGCTAGAATTACCCCATACTAAAATACCATAACAGATATGAGACAGATATGACGGATATGAGACGGATTATTGGTTGAAGTAGATCACAATTCCATTTTCTTTTCAGTCACCTGACAATAGGAAGGGTATTTGATGAGATCGAATGAACATTGGATCTCATGTTATATTTAAATGTTGCTTCAACACTTAAATACAAGTTCATATAATTATATCTTTCAACAAAAAATATTTTAGAAAGGAATTTCTGCACACGTTCAAGTGTTTCATCAATCAAATATTTTTTTAGTTTTTTGTTAAAGTTAAATTATCCCAACTTTTTAAAGCTTATGACAATTTATTGATGTATTTTTTATCTGGAAAAGTATGGTATAGTACAGTTCAGCCGTTCTTAGTTTGCTCCTCCTCCTTCTGTCAACAAACAAAAGCCACCTACTACAGGGTGCACGCAGAGTCTGTGACTTTATACGGATGTTATATTCCTATTAAGTTAACTATATATTCCTATTAAGTTAAATTATAAGTACTAAAAACATCAGTCATGATATGATGGAGGCCTAACAATTTCATTCATAAAAATACCTTTAAAAGTATTTTGTATTTAAATACTTTTGAAAGTATTTGTTGTTACTTTTTAATCAGCGTGTACTCATTTTGATACAATGTGCATGCTCAGTGATGTCATTATTTGTTTACATTAGGAGCAAACTAAGAGAGGCTGGACTTTAGAAATAATTTAGAATTGTGATAAGCAACATAGTAATTAATCCTGTTTCTTGAGCAGTGGTTGTGGACATTTAAATTCTGTAAAAAGGTATTTTGTTTTACGTACATTATCACTTGAAAGATGTACAAAAGTGGAATTGTAAACAATTTAAGTTCCTTAAATAATGATCTGCATTAGGTTAAGTGGTTGACTTTCACCATACACCTCATAGATTTTTCTGAATTTTAAAATTTCTCTTTATGTTACTCTATGATGAATTACCCCAAACTAATATGCGATGCCTGATTATGTGATAAAGTTAAACCACCGTAAGCTGGTATCAAAAATTTTTTATCATTCATCTGGCAATTTGTTTTAATCCAAATACCCCAGAATTATAAATTTTATTACAGATATGATCGATATACTATCATGTTTCGGCTGCAGAATAAGAAGTGACTGTTATCTATCGTCCGATGCGGTCAATTAGAGCTCGCCCCAGTCTATCTCCATAAACCTTGCTAGCTATGTGGTCCCAAGAACGCTTCACTTACGGGCACCTCCGTACACCATTATATTTCCGCAAAAGCTTTTATATCGCAGTGCACGTGCAGACATGATTTTTATTGTTTACACCAACCACCACGATTCACCACTTAGGTGCTTCTAGACCCTGAACTCATACAAAAGTTATTACTGTTAAAGCATCACGGTGTTCATTTGCTACAGTTTATATATCGTACCACGCGATAAATGTAATACAATCTATTACCGACTAGAGCATAATTATTTTTCTTGTAAATATCCGAAATTGACTGATGTCTCATATGAAAATGACTATGATGTGAAAAATAAACTGTAAAAATTTAATCAGATATGTGGGATGATTCATAAGACACTGAGACAAAAGACAAGACCCAGGACAAAGTTGGAACAACGACGGTGGCAGTTCTAGCCTTGACATACGGTAGTGAAGCATGAGTGATGTGGAAAAGGGAGGAAAGAAACATCCAAACTGGCGAAATAAATTCTTAAGGTCTGAAAAGGGTTACAAAAGACTAGACAGGATCAGAAATGAAGATATAAGGCAAAAATTGGGAATTTTTCCACTCAACGAAAAAATAAATTTGTATCGTGCCCAATGGGTTGATCATTTAAATAGAATGCCAGAAAGCCGCTTGCTTAGAGCAGCGATAAGACACAAACCAGTTGGAAGTAGAGATATTGGAAGGCCGAAGAAAAGATGGGTGCCACAACAGATAGAAATGCCTAGCCCGTGAAGAGAAGAAGAAGATAATCTGAAATATAAGACAAGACAGGATTTGACGTTGAAATACTGTGATAAAAAGTGTGTGTCTGTAATCGAGTGTGTGCCTTAGAATGCTGAGGAAGGCTGGTTTAAGAGAAGCAGAGTAGTTTAAAAGAAAAATTTTCTGCAAGATAATGAATCCGAAAATACTAGACGAAAATTTAGGTTAGGAGGTCTAGGAGAACCGTACAAAAAATGAACGGTTAAGGGAAACGACTAGAAAAAGAAGACAACAACTTTATGGACACCTGTAAAGAATGGATGACAAAATAAATTGTTAAGACACTGAAAAATAAATATGTCAGATAGCTGACTTAAAAAAGTCAGAAGGGATGTTGAGAAAAAAATGGATTAAACCAAAATTTGGTAACTGATTACTAACTTTTAGGTCTTCCATGAAAGGCAAAAACAGGACACCGGGTGGACACAAGAAACGAGAAAAGACTACAGTGATTGAGTTCTGTGAGTATGAGCTACAGAAAGAGCTTCCAAAAAGATCTAATATAACTGCTCGAGGTATAAAAATGGCCCTATACTAGGCAAATCGGAAATATAAAATATTTATTTTTATAACCAAAAAATTGAGTTTTAGGTTATAAGATTGAATGTTTCTGCAAGGGTCAAATACTTCATTGACACCCAGTGTAGTCATTCAGGAAATAGAAAGATACATGTAGAAAGGTGAAAGTAGAAAGAAAAAGAGGGACGTAAAAGTAGAAGAGAATTTTACCTTCCTATGTAAACCTTTCATTTTATTTCTCTTTCCACATTCTGTGTGCATTATTTCCCCTCAAGACCCTTTTCCTGAATCCACCGCAATTTCCACACATGATTTCCATATAATTCGCAGACAAAACTCAGAATTACCATAAGAAATGCTTGTACTGTTTCCGTCCTTTTCCTACCTTTGAAATCCTCGAACAGAGCGCATAAATGAATGTATACAGCATGCTTAGTCTGCGATTCTGGCCGCATTAAATTCATTGCTAAATGATATGTATTCAATTTTAAACGGTCGTTCTTTTTAATTTGGATTTACGCTACTACACCATATTATAATGCTCTTCAAATTTAAATTGCTTTCCTACCAAACTTAAATTTTAAGGCAAACCCCGCAAATTTTCTCGAGTACAACATTATACAAAATTACAACCATTGTAAACAAAAACAGTAAATAAAATTTTGTAGGAAACTACTTCATTCCTATCTGTCATTCTCTTCCCAACGTAATTATGATTTATTTTTTAAGTGAAAACTTCTTTAGGCGCACCTTGTAATCTTTCTGAAAAGTAAAAGAAACTGAACTGTCATGGGTCACGCACAGGGAATGAACGTTTTTTATTTTTTAAATTAATTTATTTAACGTCGCATCAACTACAACGGTCATTACCGACGACGTTAAGGTGTATTTTTTGTACAAAGGAGGATGAAATGATTTTTTTGTAACGTATGAAAATATGCCGTGCCTGAGTGGGATTCGAACCCAGGACCGCATGATGAGAGGCGAGCACGTTACCAACTGCGCCAATGTGGCCGGCGAAAGCTTATTTTTATTCAATTCCTTATTGGGAACCCGAATTCCATACTTTATAACCCATAACAACAGAAAATATTAAAACAGATGTTCAATTGGTAGGATATTGTCAAACTTTCATTATCTAATTTTAAGTAATACATACTAGTAAGGGTTCCCAAAAAATCATTAACTAAGTATCTTCTATTGCTAAGTCAACAAATCAAAGTCAGAATTTGTAAACAAAAATAGTTTCATTCGATTTCTCTTAAAGAGTAGATACAGGAATCACTAACGGTTTTTACCATAGTTCAAAGCCTTTTAAAAAATTGACGCCAGCTATGAGACCAATCGTCACATGAAAGATTTTTAAAAATAAAATTATTAAAGTATAACAAAATGGTTAAAAGAAAGTAAGATCACGTACCTGTTGAGAAGCACTTTCGTAGCTGTGCCACATCGTCAACTGTTACAATATTTTTAATCGGAGATATATTTTAATAAATGCCCATAACAGGCAAGTGGAGTGTTAAATTATTTGCACTTGATTTGCTAGTTCAAAGGCTACAAAAAAGTAGTTCTGTTTCTTATCACATGATCACCCAATTATATGACTATAGCATTTAAGAACAGAAGAGGTACAGGTGTAAAAGACACTAGTCACAGTTATTTCTTAAAACAATATACAGCCAGAACCTGTGGTGAATAAAGTGAAGGTGTTATTATTTGCAGGATATAAAGTAGATGCTTTTTAGAGGGTCCGGAATGGTAATAAGCATACTTTTCTTCTCAGTGTCGAAATCATGGTAAACCATTTCCTCCCCTCGTTTTACTTAGTAAAGGTTGTGTTGAATAGGTCATCAGCCTGTAGGCTGGTTTGAACCTGTAGAGGTTTTACTAAGTAAATCGAGGAGTCAGGTGGTTTACCGTTGCCTTCCTCACTGAGTGGAAAAGTACGCTTATCAGCATGCCGGGCCCCCTGAAAAGCACATATTTTCCACTCTGCAAATGACACCTTCACTTCATTCACCACAGAGTCCAACTGTATAATGAAATTCATTACTTTCAGAGGAGATAACTCTGATTAGTGTCTTTTGCACCTCTACCTCTTCTGTTCTTAATTGGTTCAGTCATTTCATTGGCTGACCATGTGATGAGAAACAGAACTATTTATTTTAGCCCTGCAACGAACAGAGTGAGTGTAAATAATTTGACACTTCACCTGTCCGTTATGGGCAGTTAGTAAAGGTACTAGATGTTTAAACCAGTTTTTCTGCTGATAACCTAAACAACACATTAAAAAATTAAAATATCACCAAAATTGTCAAAGAAAAAGTAAGAACACTTACTTATATTGAGAATCACTTTCGTATACTACCACATCTTAAGGCAGTTTTTTTTAATTGGAATATATTTCAATACAGATATTAACCTCCTTTGTCATAACATCAACAGGTATCCTGCAACACTGTCATGATGACGAATAATGAATAATGGAAATCAGATAGAATTTGGGATTTAGGCCCTCGACCCTTTGTACAATCGATACACTTCTTCTCCCTTTCATACAGATTGAGTTGCCAGAAAGTATAAAGGTTGAAAGAAGAGAAAGTATAAATTCCCATGAGTAATAAAAACATGAGATAAAAGACAGATCAAAATGAATTGCTAAAATAACAAGGTAGCCTATATGACATTATTTGATGTAATTCAGTACGCAGTAGAAAATGTAGATTTTGACTTCAGTAAATATGAGAACGTAAAATCGATTGGAGATATGAATTAATTTTAAACTGGGATTGGTTCAAATGTATAGGTAAAGGGGATAAGAAGCCAACCGTAAAAATAAAATATCTTCCAAAAATATTGTGCATAATTTTAGAGAATGATCCGAATTGATTTATTTCGTTTACACTAAATAGTTAGAGTACATAAAGATATTTACTTAATTATATCTGGAGATGAATTTAAGGGGCTAGTCAACCCAGAAAATGGAAATCAAAACTACAGGCTATAATTTATCATTATTTATTTTAAATGAAAGAGTAATTTACTAGTAATGATCTACCATTCAAACCAAGCCAAAAAATTAATCAGAGCCCCTAATATTGGGGTAAGGTGGGAAAAGCGGGCTTTTACGGGGAATCAAATATCTCAGGAACCAAGAAAGATATAAACATGATTCTTATGCTACAAAATATAGAAAATTGCTGTCTATTATCTGTTGTATGCGCTTGTATGTATAATTTCTTACAAAAAATTGATTGAAGAAAAACCATATTTTCAAAAACATATATTTTATGTATTCACAAATTATTTTTTAACTAAATCCCTATTGAGGTTTTTGTAATAATCATTCCACAGATAATAGAACAAGAAATTATGAACATTTGAAAAAAACATCATCCAAATATCTCCAATACAAACCAAAATATTTAATTCCCAAGAATGTACAATTATGCTAAAACCATATTTTCGGAAAACTTGAAGTTGAAGGAATAATATCACTCGCCTTGCTAGTGAGCTTTATTTTAAACAGATGTTTTACAACTTTTTATCAACGTACAAACAAAGTAAACAAAAATTTGATTCAGAAAATATTAAACTTCAAATAAATGCAAAAAACAATCGGAATTTTAAAGAAAACATCTTCTTGAGTTGACTACCTTCTTAAAACCAATATTCTTGGCTATCGTTCAGTATAATTTTTCATAGAAATTAACGGTATAACCGTAATCTTTAAAGAAACAACTTTTGAAATAAAATTATGCTGTTTTTTGGCATCGGCCGAATGGCTGGTTTACAACCACCTCTAGACACTTTACTAAGTAAAACAAGGAGTGAGGTGGTTTACCATTGCCACAACTCACTGAGTGGAAAAGTATTGTGACACTTATTGCTAAGGTCCGTTTCGGGATCTAGGTTATTAAATAACTAATACACTAAAGTTTACAATTACAAAGATTTATTACACTAAAAGATCACAAAATAAATAATTCAACTAATTATAATTAAGAAATACAATAAATGATTAAATAATTTGCTTAAAATATAAACAAACAATAAATAACTTAATAACTTACTTAGCCTACTTACAATCACTTTTTACACTAACATACAACACAAACCGAATTCACAAAACTACACATTAACTTCACAATACACTTACAAAAAGACTTTACCCAATACACACACAACAAAGAGACGGTATAACAATCTTGTATCACTACAATACTCGAATGTGTAACCTGTAAATACACACCCCGATAATCGTACGGCAAAGATCACAGGAATACTGACTGGACCGCGTTCGGGGGTCTCCTTTTATAATCATTCACAAAGATCGTTCCAGAACAAAGTAGAAAAATCATAAAGTACAAAAATAATAACTCTTTATGCTAGAAAAATCACTTTGTTAACACGTCAACTATTGTAAATAGTAAACGTAAACAACTTCATAAAAATAGCTGTACACAATAGTATACCTGAACTTTTATAATAGGCGTACTACACGATAGTTTTTACAACTTTTGTGAATAGACACACCTTTATGGTGATCATTGGAAAACTGTCATTCACTATTGCTATTTTTATTATTCCTTAATTATTTTTATGAATGGAATTCTGGAACATTCGTGATCCGTCTAGTCGATTCTGTTACAGTATCATTATCAAAATGTCAGGCCTCTGAAAAGCACCTACTTTTCACCCTACAAATAACACCTTCACTTCATTCACCATAAGGTCTAGCTGTACAATGAAATTCATTACTTTCTTTTTAATGAAATTAAATTTCTTGAAATTTTTCAAAATAAATTTCAAAACATTTTTTGAAATAAATCCTTCAGTTACAGTCCAGCCTCTCTTAGTTTGCTTCTAATGTAAACAAATAATGACGTCACTGAGCATGCGCATTATATCAAAATGTGTACACGCTGATTAAAAAGTAACAACAAAATACTTTCAAAAGTATTTAAATAGAAAATACTTTTAAAAGTATTTTTATAAACGAAATTGTTAGGCCTACATCATAAATCATGACTGATTTTTTTAGTACTTTAAGTGCTTATAATTTAAAAAATAGTTAACTTAATAGGAATACGACATCCGTAAAGTCGCGGACTCTTTCGTGCACCCTGTAGTAGTAGGTGGCTTTTGTTTGTTGACAGTAGGAGCAAACTAACAACGGCTCAACTATAAGTGGTCCACCTGTTTTTTTAATTATAAAAATATTATTTATTATATCCAGATCAGCACAAATAAATATATTTATTTACACTTCCAAAAATTATATTTTGAACACCTGGTAATAATTTTCCGCGTTAAAGGTTAATTTATTTGATTTACATAATATATGCTCTAATTCGTATAATTAATTAACAAAACAACAACGCACAAATGATTTTTGTAATCTAATTATTTAATTAATTAAATAATAAATTTAAACACATAATCGGAGTCTTACGGGGGTCACTACCCTTATCCAAAAGATACGAAATGTTTCATTTTTAGAATACAAAAAGTGTTTTGACGGCATGTTGTTTAGCGTTAAAAATTACACAAAAATTTGATAACCCGAAAATTTTCAGTTAGAACCCTCTAGCCTGCGGTAGGGGTTGTATTTCTTTATCTCCTTAACGGTGAATAATAAATACAAAATGCATGAACCTGTTTTGTGCCCCACAAAAACTTACTTCAACATTATATAACCAAAGTTTCCCTTAACCCACCGGTCCGCTGAGTAAACTACAAAAACTAAATTTCGGTTTTTTTGGGTTTGCCGTTTTCAGGTATTTCTATCTTTACACCTTCAAAACGGTTTTTTAGGCAAATTTTTATTAACAAAACGTTACAGGTACGTAACGTTTATTCATTTGATTCACCTTGTGGCAAATGGTTCTGATCCACATCCACCTACCCCTCTGAGCCCAGTGGCGAGTATTTATTTATTATAATTAGATCTGCCGAAATAAATATATTTATTTACACTCCAAAAAATTATATTTTGAACACCTTGTAATAATTTTCCGCGTTAAAGATTAATTTATTTGATTTATATAATATACTCTAATTCGTATAATTAAAATTAACAAAACAACAACGCACATAATGATGTAATCTAATTATTTAATTAATTGAACAATAAATCTAAACACATATTTATGAATTTATATTGTGTAATTAAATGAATGTAATAGCAGTTTATCAATTGAAATTAAAATTAAAATAATAACGAAATTTAGGGAGAGTAATTATAAGTATTAGTATAGAAATGGTTTTGGTAAAATAATGATGTGACAAAGTACTACTAGTGTTTGTAAATTATTACCCACTGTCTCATGATCATACTATGGAGGGATGTTTTGCAGGATTTAATTGGATCATAGTTTATTACCTGTACCATCATACAATCTAGCAGACGCAATGCAATATAATGTAACTGATATTGCCAGCTACGTTGATACCCATCTCTCTCTCTCTCTCGATCATTATGTACAGAGTACAAAGAGAATGCGAAGCCAAACGCGGTTTCGTTGATACATCAATGCAAGGATTACACATATTATTATTAGGTAGTAGTTGCAATATATCAAGTTATGACGTTCGCCACGCAAATTAATAATTTATCCGATTACCCTTAATAAACAATAATTATTAAAGCGTTATAAAATTTGTCTCATCCGATTATGTATCTAATATTTTATTGTTCATATTATTAATTTTAATTGATCTATAAATCATGTGTTTTGATTGGTTATTAATTATTTAATCATGGTTTTATAAATCGTTCATTACTTTCTCTTTTCTTATTTGAATTATTACTATACCTATTTGCCCATAACAGACAGGTGGAGTGTCAAATTATTTACACTCAATCTGTTAGTTGCAGGGCTAAAATAAATAGTTCTGTTTCTTATCACATGGTCAGCCAATTAAATGAATGAATCATTTAAGAAAAGAAGAGGTAGAGGTGTAAAAGACACTAATCAGAGTTATCTCGTCTGAAAGTAATGGATTTCATTATACAGCCAGACCCTGTAGTGAATGAAGTGAAAGTGTTATTTGCAGAGTGGAAAATATATGCTTTTTAGAGGGCCCGGTATGCTGATAAGTGTACTGTTCCACTCAGTGAGGAAGGCAATTGTAAACCACCTCACTCCTCGTTTTACTTAGTAAAACCTCTACAGGTTCAAACCAGCCTTTCGGCTGAAGACCTAAACAACATTTTTACAAATCGTTCGTTACTTTCTTATTTCTTATTTGAATTATTACGATACCTATAACAGACAGATGGTTTTAAATTATTTGCATTCAATCTGTTAATTTCAGGGTGTACCATCTAAAATTTTGACCAGTGGGCAAATTTATTAATATGGATTTAAGGGGAGATTGGCCTTCGGGCCAGCCCAGTCAGTTAGCTGGTAGAAAGTCGCTATTATTTGTTAAGTAACACCGGTTGGGCAAGCGACTTTGTATGGTGACCAGTTGACAGCCATCCATGAACAAACTCTACTGGGGGTCCCTGTTCAAACTCATGCCTAATCTACGTCAAAAATACAGCAAAAAGCAGCGATCAAATTAGGTAGTTGTCATCAATGTACAGTTCCCGATAACAAAAAAAAGCTAAAAAAGGGGAGATTCTTTGATGGATTGACTGATAATTTTGATTTTCGGATTTTTATGTTTTTCAATACTTTAGACCTAGCCTACCACAAAAACATTAAATTGCAACAAAAAATTATTTTAATGAAAAAAATTTAACTGTTTATCAGGTTTATTTTAAAAAATTAACATGTCGCCAAAAACAAATATTTTTATATTTTTATATTGCTCGTTTTAGTGCAAAAAGAATTTTAGTTTTTTTTAAAATCTGCTTCACCATTTTTAATATTCTTTGCTGTTGGTGGAGCTTTCTAACCAACTGTTGATGGGAAATTAAAATTGTTTTGTACATTTTGTTTCTTATTTGTGCCTTCTCCCGTAAATTTAGATTTTAACTCTTAGGTACGTTTTTCTCAGAAACCATTTAAGCTACCGGGCTGAAATTTTTACCAGTTAATTATCATGTACATGCACATTCACCGACATTGTTTTTACTTCCTTAGGTGCTCAAAAAAATAGTAATACGCAAAATACGTAGAACAAAATTGTAAAGATTTTATGTTATTCGTTATTATTTTAAAAACTTTATGGTCCAACAGATTAAATTGAAAAAATGTCAGTAGCTAAAACCACCCTACAACTATAACTGGGTAAAGTTTCATTTTCGTAATTTTCACCAATTCTATAAAAAAATGTACTAAAAATAGTCAATTTAACATTGGCGGGATACAAAGTACAGTCTCCCATTAAAAAAAGATAATAAAAAAAAAATGGGCGCCAGTTCTGTGTTCAGAATCGGACCAAGGTCAACCAATTGATGTCCACTGTTACAGATATTTCAAAAAGTTTAAATTTACTTTGTCTGCAATCTTAACAGCGTAATTTGAGAAATTATAGAAATCGAGAAAAAATTCTTATCTGTTATTCCATCGAATCCTCACAAACAATGAACTAATAAACAAAATGCAAAGTGAGTTTTGTTATTGGCTGAATTGAAGTACGGTGGGCAAAAACATGCATTTACCCACCGGTATTTATAAGTTAGTTGAAGGTGGTGCACCGAGTATTCCGAGAAACCCAATAATCTATTGTAATCTATAATGAAAATCTATAACAATTTATTTTAATAATCCTCGTTTCAATATTTTAAATATACTTCTTTCCAAATTTATGGATTAAAATTGTATTTTCTTATCTTGCGTTTTCGTTGTTAAACGTCCTGCTTTTTTGCAGACAACCTAGTTTCTAGGAACGTGGAAACAACAATAAAACAGAATCAATGTGTTAAATAAACAAACAGAAAAAGTAGTACTACAGATTTCCTTCGAGAAAACATCAATGCAATGACGAACATGAAACATTCCCGTGTCACTTCAAAGCACAATACAAAAAACTTAGGAAAGATAGCTTCAAGTACCTCGGAGATATAATACGACCGAAAACCGGCGAAAAAGAAGGGAACAACAACAGATCAGGAAAGATCGCCGGTGCTCTCCGAGAAACTCACCACTAGTATAAGGAAGAAACATTGTCGAGACGAGCCGAAACATTATAAAAGTAATAAAACTAGTGTGTTTATACGTGAACGAGTGTCTTCGAATCACCGGGAAGGCTGGTTTAACAAAAGCAAAAAAAATAGAGGAAAAAATCCTCCGAAAGACAATGGGTCTAAAGATAGTACAAGGACAATACAGGTTACGAGGTCTAGAAGAACTGTACAAGGAAATTGATGATTAATGGAAACAGTTACAAAAGGAGGACAAAAATATTACGGAGCCTCTATACCAGGGGTTGTCAACCTTTCAGGCTCTGTGCCTCCCTTAGTAGACTGACTTTTCGTCACGCCTTCCCTGTACTATTACCCCCTTATATGGTCAACACAAGTACTTAGTAGAATTTCAATCTGTAACTATAGCGAGTTTAGTGATGGGATAAAGGTTAGACTTGCATGTAATACAATTAAATATTTGATAACTTTTTACAAAATGTTTAATACTACCTTCAATACATTTTTGAACATACAGTCAAATCACAGAACCAAAAAACTTAAAATATAATTGTTTACGAAATCATCAAACTCTAAATTGAGTGTTGTGCAATAAAATAATGAGGTTTGAAATATAAAGGCAGGAACTAACCTGGGTTAATCATAGCTTTATTTCTATTCTAATACGATGACGCCTCCCTTGAAAATCTTCTACGCCCCCCCAGGGGGGCACGCCCCCAGGTTGAGAACCTCTGCTCTATACAATGGATGACAATCTGTTGACTAAACACATTTTGAAGACACTAAACAATAGACTTAAGGTGCCGGATAAATGGTTTAAAAAAGTCAGAAAGGATATTGAGAAAACCAGAATAAATCGAGAAACTTAATGAACCGAACTAAACTCAGATAACTAATTACAGACTTTAAGGGCTTCCATGAAGAGGAAAACAGAACACCGGGTGGTCAGAAGTAAGGTGAAAAGCCTACAGTGAACGAACGATGAGCAAGTGGGCTGTAGAACGAGGTTCCAGAAACGACTTAAGTCACCTCACGTGATCTAAAATTGGCCGTATGCGAGAAAAAAGTTAATTAGGTCAGGCTGCCATAAGTATTTTCTAGGAAATACATTACTTTTAAATGCATCAAACTTTTCTCTTAAGTTGTGTTTTGGACTTCACGATTAAATCAAAAAATATAAATTAATATTATTAAAAAATTTGTAACGTATATGAAACCATAAATTCGGTTCTGTCAAGTTAATAACAAGCTACTAATAAAATTATATGAAGCTTTTTAAAGTTCAAAGTTAAAATTTGATTTTGAACGAACTTTACGGTTTAAATTAAAGAGAATTACTAAAAAATATTCTGTATTACGTAGCAGCAGTTATTATCAAAGCTTGTTTAATTTAAAACTTTGTAAAGTAATACATTTCCTGGAACAGTTAAGCGTTGAGGGATTATTTAATATACAAGTCTAGTAAAACTATTCAAAATTTACTATAATCTATTTACATTTCAGTTTAGTTTTTAAATACTTTATATTTATTCTATAAACAACGTTATTAACTTTCAAATTACACTTCAAAATGTTTAATAAAAATAATTAATTATTTAAATTTGAATATATCACTATTTTAATAAATCTATCATGTTCGGAAATAAATTATAGCTCTTAAAAATAGTTTTTTGCCAATAACATATGTTAAATGGTGGAGAATTAAATTATTTGCACTCGATCTGCTAGTTCTAGGGTTACAAAAAAGTTCTCTCTCTCATTACATGGCCAGTCAATAATATGACCGAATCATTTATGTACAGAAGAGATCAAAGTAAAAAAAAAATCTGGTGTGAAACACTCACACAACTTTCTCTTGCCAATATAAATAATTAACAATAAACCTAACATTAGTATTAAAACATTAGAAATGAACAAAAACTAACCTCAAAAACATAACCTTATTTTAATCATGAGTGAATGACGCAAAATGACAATCGAACTCAGTTTGGCTTAAAAATACGGAAAATCACGGTTTCACGCTAAACTAGGCTCTGTAGAGAAAAATGCTCTAAACAAAAGTTGTAGATCTTTTAATTATCTATAAATTTAATTATATAACTTTTTGTCGTAAAATGCATACTAAGACCGAAATGTTAAAAAAATCGACTTTTCTCACGTTTTCGTGAGAAAAAAAACAGAAAATCGCAAATTACCGCTAAACTAAGCGTTATACAAAATAATGTTTGAAACAAAAGTTGTAGGTTTTTAAATTCCTACAACTTTTATTATATAAGTTTTTGCGCTAAAATTTATATTAAAGCCGTAATCTTAAAAAAACAACGTTTTTACGTGAAAACAGCCTCACCGAGAATTTCAGCAAACATGGCGCCTACCCTATCTTGTAGAGAATAAAAAATTGAGTAAAATAGGCGATTTTAAAAAAAATCGTAGGACCAGTTTTTGAGAAAATCGCAAAAAACTGAAAAATTATACGAATAAACTACTACTTCCGGTAGACCGATTTTGATGAAAATGTTCATGTCGCGTCCGGTAGTGGTATGTAACTTAAGTTTCAAGTTTCAAGTTCGTACGATGTTCCGTTCTTGAGATATTCTGTTCACACACACACACACACACACACACACACACACACACACACACACACACACACACAGACAGACACACACACAGACACACACACAGACCAATCGCTAAAAACATGTTTTTTGGGTTCAGGGGGTCTGAAAACGTATAGATCCGGTGAAAACTCGATTTCGAAAAATCGACATGAAAACAATACTTTCCTTCCTATATATTCATATAGGCAAGAGAAAGTAACTAGTCAAAAGTATCTCCTTTGAGTGTAATGAATTTCATTGTACAGGTAGAACCTGTGGTGAATGAAGTGAATGTGTCATTTGCAGGGTGGAAAGTAGATGGTTTTCGGAACAAGGGACATGCTGATAAGCATGCTTTTCCACTCAGAGAAGAAGGTATTAGTACACCACCTCACTCCTAGTTTTACTTAGTAAAGGCTATACAGGTTAAAACTAGCGATCCGGCTGAACTAAACAAAATGTTGGCCGACTTACTTGTAAAATATACCATATAATATTTTAGTACAAAAATCTGGTGTGAAACACTCACACAACTTTCTCTTGCCAATGAAAATAATTAATAATAAACCTAACATTAGTATTAAAACATTAGAAATGAACAAAAACTAACCTCAAAAACATAACCTTATTTTAATCATGAGTGAATGACGCAAAATGACAATCGAACTCAGTTTGGCTTAAAAATACGGAAAATCACGCTTTCACGCTAAACTAGGCTCTGTAGAGAAAAATGCTCTAAACAAAAGTTGTAGATCTTTTAATTTTCTATAAATTTAATTATATACACTTTTGTCGTAAAATGCATACTAAGACCGAAATGTTAAAAAAATCGATTTTTCTCACGTTTTCGTGAGAAAAAAAACAGAAAATCGCAAATTACCGCTAAACTAAGCGTTATACAAAAAAATGTTTGAAACAGAAGTTGTAGGTTTTTAAATTCTCTACAACTTTTATTATATAAGTTTTTGCGCTAAAATTTATATTAAAGCCGTAATCTTAAAAAAACAACGTTTTTACGTGAAAACAGCCTCACCGAGAATTTCAGCAAACATGGCGCCTACCCTATCTTGTAGAGAATAAAAAATTGAGTAAAATAGGCGATTTAAAAAAAAATCGTAGGACCAGTTTTTGAGAAAATCGCAAAAAACTGAAAAATTATACGAATAAACTACTACTTCCGGTTGACCGATTTTAATGAAAATGTTCGTGTCGCGTCCGGTAGTGGTATGTAACTTAAGTTTCAAGTTTCAAGTTCGTACGATGTTCCGTTCTTGAGATATTCTGTTCACACACAGACACACACACACACACACACACACACACACACACACACAGACCAATCGCTGAAAACATGTTTTTTGGGTTCAGGGGGTCTGAAAACGTATAGATCCGGTGAAAACTCGATTTCGAAAAATCGACATGAAAACAATACTTTCCTTCCTATATATTCATATAGGCAAGAGAAAGTAAAAATGGCCAAACTTTTCTCTCGAATGTACAGCTTGAGTCGCAGCTCCGTGTAGTTGTTGTGGAATGCAGTGCATTGTTATAGTAGTGGGAGAATGAATGAGTGTATGACTGAATTAGTAGTGTTTAACGGCTGCTGCATTTGTAGTGGTAGCTTGTACTAACTAGACTAAAAACATATTGTTATCGTCCGGCGCATTAATTTAACTAATACCTACCGAGTTATTAACTTGTTGTTGTTTAGGTGATTAGCCTGTAGGCTGGTTTGAACCTGTAGAGGTTTTACTAAGTAAAATGAGGAGCGAGGTGGTTTACAATTGCCTTCCTCACTGAGTGGAAAAGTACGCTTATCAGCATGCTAGACCCTCTGAAAAACATATTTTTCCACTCTGTAAATGACACCTTCACTTCATTCACCACAGGGCCTGGCTGTATAATGAAATTCATTACTTTCAGAGGAGAATACTCTGATTAGTGTCACAGTACACTTCTACCTCTTCTGTTCTTAAATGATTCAGTCATTTAATTGGCTGACCATGTGATAAGAAACAGAACTATTTATTTTAGCCCTGCAATGAACAGATTGAGTGTAAATAATTTGACACTTCACCTGTTTGTTATGGGCAGAACTGTCTGTTATTAACTTGGTCGGATTCAAAATATTTAATTTACCATTTCATATCAAAACACGTAAATAAATAATTGTAATAAATACAAACAAATATGTTAAATACGGAAAGTTTAAAATTGAATGTTTTGTATCAAGAGAGTAATACAACAATCGTTCGCCTAGCATGCGTCACTCATTCAATGTACCTCGCCCTTCACCCCGCAACTACATGGAGCTGCGTCTCAAGCCGTACTTTTATTCGGATCTGAATGTAAGACAGTGGTTGTGGGTGTACTTTGATGGTTGGGATTCAATTAACCATACTCTTTCAGGAATGGTCGGCCTACTACACAGAGCTGGGACTCAAGCAGTATTGCAACCTACAAAAAAGTGGTTAAAATGCTCCCACGGGTTTGTTTCAACAAAAAAGTTATAATTTTTTTTATTTCAATAAATTTTGAATTAGGGTTTGTCGCCAACCGGGACCAACGACATGTGGCAAAACCTTGTTTGGAAAATTGGTGGCTCTGAAAACGGCCGTTTAACCCTTTTACCACTGGCAGGCAATATGGTCGATTTTTTTAAGAATAAGCTATGCAGTTGAACCCTATTGGCATTTTATGGCTTTATAGATGTTCTCTGGTAAGTAGGCTATCCACATTTTGAAATTAATGCGCAGCGACCATTTGCTTCATGAGTTACATGAATGTGGTAAGGATTCATGCCAGCGTACGCAACCATGTTGTTTTGCTGTTACTTTTGTACAGTGCTTAAAAATTTGACTTTTTTACGGGAAAGCAAGCATTCACGCTCATATTTTAAAGTTAAGATAAGTTATTCTACACATTGTTCTGTTATATAGGGAGGACTACAAGTTGTTTAGTGGTAAGCATTCTTACCACTAAACATTATGCGATTCCCATTTCAATAAACGTTCCTTGGTTAGTGTATACTTACCAGGGCATAACATAAAAAAAAGAAATATCTTACTGTTCTGGTACTAGAAAAACATTATTCAAGTCTATGTAAAATAAAATTTAACATATTTTACAACTTGTATATTTTTCCCTGTAGTACTGCCCTATAAAGGGTTAAATTATGCTGGTGGCCCTGAAAAGGGCCCCGTTGTTGGCGGTCGGAAGCGGCGAGCCGGCGTGTTAGAAGCGGAGCACGAAGAGTGACTGCTCGGCTACCGGATTCAGGTCCAGCCTTTCCTCAGCGGTAGTTGGGTCTCCACTGCCACTGCAGCGTGACAGTGGTGGCCCCAAGAGTCCCGCAGTGTCGGGTATGCGTAGGCCATCTGCCGATAACGTGGACGAAGCGGTTCTCTCAGGGTCGTTGAAGGCTGACCGGTGCGGGAATGTAGCGTCCACCACCGGTGGCGTAGACCGGGGATGGTTCATCTGGTCTCGGCTGGGCTCTTCTTCTTCTATCTGGAGCTCTTCTTTTGGTGTTATTCTCCGGTTGAGAGTGGATTGAAGAGTCACTCTCGCGGGCCAGGGATTTCGCTCAAATCCCTTTCCGGTGAGTCCACTTCAATGTGGTGGGGGGGGGGGCGCTGTAGGCTCTGTGCGTCTGTAACGCTACTCGCGGCAGGTACTGAGATCATCTGCAGGCGCTAATGTTGGTAGGGTAGTCGGCGAGAGGTTATACTAGTAAATAAATCAATGAGGTGATCTGAACTGAAAAAAATAATATAATATTGTGACACTTATCTTTAAAGTCCGTTTCAGGATCTGGGTAAATTAAATGATTAACAAACTTAAGTTTAAAATTAAAATTACAAGTATTTATTACAACTAAGAATTACAATAAAATAAGTGACTACAATCTACAAGTATACACACCGTTACAGTACAAAAATTCACAGAAACCGCTAATGACTGATATGACTGATATGATAGCACTTTAAATAAACTGAAAAAAATATTGGTTTAAGGGTTAAAGATCATTTTCATTTTCTTACGAGTACGTTTTGGAAAATGGTGAAAGGGGTAATTTCAGTTTTTTGTTGTTTAGGTCAACAGCCGAAAGGCTGGTTTGAACCTGTAGAGGTTTTACTAAGTAAAACGAGGAGTGAGGTGGTTTACCATTGCCTTCCTCACTGAGTGGAAAAGTACGCTTAACAGCATGCCGGGCCCTCTGAAAAGCACATATTTTCCAGTCTGCAAATGACACTTTCACTTCATTCACCACAGGGTCTGGCTGTATAATGATGAAATTCATTACTTTCAGGAGAAGATAACTCTGACTAGTGTCTTTTACACCTCTACCTCTTCTGTTCGTAAATGATTCAGTCATTTAATTGGCTGACCATGTGATAAGAAACAGAACTATTTATTTTAGCCCTGCAACAAACAGACTGAGTGTAAATAATTTGACACTCCACCTGTCTGTTATGGGCAGAATTTCAGTTTACTAAATTGTTTATATTATTTGAGTAAGTAATTGGATATATTAAATATTGACTGATGAAAAACTTCAAGATTTGACGAGGAATCGAACCCGAGACACTTCAGTAACAAGAATTTCAATAAGCTAATGGTCTAGTAGGTATTGATTATCGTAATAATATTGTGGGCACAGTTAACTCGCATTGGATGGTGAGATCAAAATTCGTGGTACACTACGGCGAAGCCTCCATCTCATTAACATAAACACTGATCTTCACTTGAACCTTCTCATTATCGACGCCCCGCCCCACTTTACATTCCCTCCTACCACAGATTACCGTAAGTCACTTCACAGGGTGTTATAAAAATGTGTACTTAACTCTGCGAATTGATTCTACAATATAATCAGATTAAAAAAAAATCAATAAATTTATGTTCGAAAACTCTAAGTCTCCTGTCTCTTACTCTGTATGAAAATATAGGGAAGGAAATTATTTTTTTTGTGTCAATTTTTAAAAATTGAGTTTTCACCGGATCTACAAGTTTTCAGACCTCCTCAACCCAAAAAACATGTTTTTAGCGATTGATCTGTGTGTGTGTGTGTGTGTGTGTGTGTGCGTGTGTGTGTGTGCCTGTGTGTGCGCGCGCGCGTGTGTGTGTGTGTGTGAACAGAATATCTCAAGAACGGAACATCGTATAAACTTGAAACTTGAAAGTTAAGTTACATACCACTACCGGACCCAACACGAACATTTTTTTAAAAATCAGTCAACCGAAAATAGTACTTTATTCGTGTAATTTTTCACTTTCTTGCGATTTTCTCAAAAACGGGTCTACGATTATTTTTAAAATCGCCTGATTTACTAAAATGTGTATGCTCTGCAAGATAGGGTAGGCGCCATCTCTGCTGAAATTCTTGGTGAGGCTGTTTTTTACACCAAATTTTTTCGTATAGGGTCAATTTTAAACTACGTGAGTTGACTTAAAACGTTTTTGGCCTCTTTTGCAGCGCACATCCTCAGCATTCGTTCACTAGGCTTTTCTCCTTTCATCTGTCCATCTAGTGTTCTGTTTTTGCTTTTCGTGGAAACCATTAAACTCAGCAATTAGTTTCCTGAATTTCGTTCTGTTCAGTACGTCTGCTCGGTTTATTCCGGTTTTCTCAAAAACTTTCTGCCTTTTTGTAACCATTTATCCAATACCTCAGGTCTATTCGTTAGTAATTTTTGTTTGTTTTTAACAACTTTATTTTCAACTATATACTAAGATACAACGAGAAAATTTGATGAAAGTAAAGAAAAGAGGACAAGAAAAGAATTAAAAAGAACAGTGATACAAATTGGTATATATTCAGATGAGATAAAGTTCACGACACATGAATGATAAATAACATTACAAGAAAAATAAAGAAAAAATAAAAATAAAATAAATCACTTTAGTATTTTAAAATTCATTTGTCAACCAAATTTATTTATTTGGCAAATTCATTGGCCAAATTACTAATGGCACAAAAATTACGCATATGTTGTTCTCTTTTGAAACCTATATGGACCTACCGGTCCCAAATTTACGGTTCAACCAAACCCTCTAACTTGCAACGAATTCAAGCATTCCTGTCAAAAACATTACGCCTTATAGCAAAAGCACCTCTTTACGTTAGCAACAAAACCTTACATACAGATTTGAAAACCACTTATACAAAACCACTTGCACAAAATTCCATCGAATACCTATACAAACGCTTAACAAGTCACATGAACACGAGAACCCACTGGTGCGTTCACTTTCCTCCGTCCATTTACCTGATAATCCCCCTAGACGCCTTAAAATACACTGGAGTAGAGACCTGCTAATTTGATACACAAATTTCATTCTTGGGGAGGCATCAATGAGGGCCCTACCCTTCCCATGCCTATCATGTCATTTACATTATTATCATAATCATCACATTTGCTTGTAAAATTTTACTGTTGTAAATAAAGAATTAAAGAGAAAAAAAATTGTCAACCGCCGTTTGTCACCCATTCTGTATATAGGTGACCGTAAAAATTTAATTTAATTTTTCTAACAATTTTCATAAAGGGCAAGAGAAAATAAAAATTTTAAAATGTGATTTAATCTACTAAAAAGTTAGTGCAGTTTGCCTAAATATTAATTTACATACCAGGTGTAGACGAACCTTGAGGGTTGTGGAAACGAATTTTAAATTCTTGTAATAGCTGTGGATGGGGTGAGATGCGTTTTAACATTGTACAACGCAGTAATTGAAGTACTTCTTGTGGTTTTGTGTAAGGCATAGATGATGTAGGCCGTATGACTATGCCTCGGTCAAAAGAAACAAACACAAAGCTGTGTAAAGATTAAAGCAAACATAAGGGTACGAAAAACATTTTTCTACTTTTTTTTATCTTTTCTTTTTTGTTTTTGTAAATTAAAACTAGGTGTGTACAACGCTATAAATTTTTCTAAAAAACAGACACATTGTAATACATTAGCAAAATTTTTAAAGAGAAAAAAACAGTGGCCTATTGTGTCCCTTTATATTTTTTGTAATATTCTTTCAACTATCGTTGCAAGTACGCTGGTAAAATATTCATAAAGAAATATAGCCTACTGTTGATTTTCACCATTAAAAATAATGAATGGTTGTTCCACTAACCATACACACCAACTTTTCCTTTTTCAAAGCGATATTAGATTTTCTCTTTTTTACTTTATTTTAACTGAAATCGACGGCTTGGTCATTAGCAAATACTGTTGGCTATGTTAGTGTAACGGAGGGTTTAAACGTGTTAAAATGATCAGACCCTAGCCGGGAATCGAACAAGAGACCTTCCGCTATGTAGACTAGCATGCTAGTGACTACGCCACGGAAGTTGCCAATAATGTTATGACTCTGTCACCGTCACCCCTTCTAATTAATCATTTACTGTGTTGCCGGCTTCAATAGTTCTCCCGGCCTTTGACGGCATAGCAACAAACCTTTCGGCTGCGCACCGCAAAGGCCTTTGTCAAGTCCAAGCCAGTAGCCACTCTCTAACACAGCGCTCCCGGCAGCTATATAAAGAGCGCTGCACTGAGCAGAGATTTAATTCCAATCAAGACACCGAGAGCTTCACTTCCAACCAGACAGCAGGCAAGACGTCCACCACGGCACGCGGCTGCCGGACTCCAGCGAAGGCTAATCGACGACCCCGCAAGAGAGAAGATGATGCTTCCGCTCGCCGACCCGTGACCGCAAGCCGTCGACCGGACCGTCATCGCCCGCTGACGCGAGCAATGCCCACAGCGGTCCCTCAACCGAGCCTTACGCTCACCGGACCCGACGAAGCAGCCATCGACGCACTACTGCGAGGGAAGAAAATGATGTCTCCGCTGGACGACGACACGCCGTGTTGCTCAGCTCCTCGACCGCCACGATGACTACGACCGACCCCCTCTCCAAGACGACCACCGCTTAAACGGCCCTTTTCAGGGCCACCAAAATGATAAGGTTAGCCACTTAATGTCGCCATCCGGTGAAAACACTTATCTCTAAGGTCCTCTAAAGTTTAATCAAAGCAAGATGAAATCTGGAGATTAAACAGGTACACATCATAGTACTGCTGGTTGTATACAGGGTGTCCCATGAGTAATCGATATAATTCTAGGGTGTATTTTTCTCATCAAAATAATGAAAATAGTTCATATAAACATAAGTTCCCGGAATCGATTCGTTAGCGAGTTACGGCTGGCGAAAATTTTCGTGTTGTTTTCAATTCCTCCACAGAAATTAAGCCCTACGGAAATATTTAGAGCGTTAATTAAATTGTGAAACGAAACGATTTTATGTAAAATGAGCTGAAAAATTTAATAAAACAAGTCCCAGATCTTTAATTAGCGTAGTTTTTGAGATAACAAAATATACCAAATCTGGTATCGAAAAATAGTTTTCCTTAAGGTTTAAAGTACATAAACTTTCTAAATGGGTAAAAGCCTTGTTAACTTTTTAAATAGAACTTATAGAGAATTTAATTCTAAAGAGAACCATATAAAATAGGGTAATATGAAACAAACGTAAACTGTAGAAAATCAGGTTTTTATTAAATTAAAAAACACGGAGAATATGAGAGAAAACGCAATATTATCTGTTTATAATTAATAAACATTCCTGTGATTTGGTGAAACAAAACATCTTAATTACTGAAAATATGTAGGCTGCTGTTGATATGTGAATACAGTATTTAGTCAATTAACACTCGAAAAAATGAAAAAAATATCGATTTTCAAATTTGAGCTGTGTTATACAGTTTGAAATTAGCGCTTTCCAATGATACCAAAATCACGTTTCTACGATAACTTTTTACTTTCTCTTGCCTACATGAATATATAGGAAGGAAAGAATTGTTTTCATGTCGATTTTAACAAATCCACTCTTCACCGGATCTACAAGATTTCAGACCCCCTGAACCCACACAAACATGTTTTTAGCGATTGGTCTGTGTGTGTATCTGTGAGTGTGTGTGTGAATAGAATATCTCAAGAACGAAACATCGTACAAACTTGAAACTTGAAACCGAACCCGACACGAACATTTTCATCAAAATCGGTCTACCAAAAATAGTATAGCCTATTCATGTAATTTTTCACTTTTTTGCGATTTTCTCAATTAAACTGATCCTACAATTTTTTTTAAAAATCGCCTGGTTTACTAAATTTTTTATGCTCTACAAGATAGGGTAGGCGTCATGTTTGCTGACATTCTTGGTGAGACTGTTTTCACGTAAAAAAATTGTTTTTTAATATTGCGGCGTTAATATGCATTTTAGCGCAAAAAATTATATAATAAAATATGTACAGAATTGAAAATCCTACAACTTTTATTTCAAACATTTTTTGTATAACCCTTAGTTTAGAGGTAATTAGCGATTTTCTGTTTTTTTCTCACGAAAACGTGTGAAAATTGATTTTTTTAAGATTTCGGCCTTAGTATGCATTTTACGACAAAAGTGTATATAGTCAACATAGGAAATTAAAATATCTACAACTTTTATTTTGATCATGTTTCTCTACACAGCTTAGTTTAGTGTGAAAGAGTGATTTTCCGTATTTGTAGCCAAATGGGTTGATTTTCATTTTGCGTCTTTCACTGATGATTAAAATTAGGTTATGTTTTTGAGGTTAGGTTTCTGTTTATTTCTATTGTTTTTATAACGAATGTTACGTTTTATTGTTAATTATTTGTATTGGCAAGAAAAAGTCGTGTGAGTGTTTCACACAAGAATTTTTTTTTGTAATCCCTAATTTGTGTACGTTGCAATCTGTTCAATTCAGAACAATAAGCAACCCCATGACCGAATGAGATGAGGATGATGTGTATGACGTGTAAATGAGACTGTGTAGTCAACTACAGATTTAGGTCGACCATTCTTGAGAGGTATAGTTAATTAAACCCAACCATCAAAGTACACCCCCGGCAACCACTATCTACAATTCAAATCTGTATAATCTACAATAACTAGAAAATAATTTTTTAAATTTTTATAAAAATACATGTCATTTGAACATTTTCCCGTTTTCTTAAACAAGTCATATTGTGTACATGATTTTTGGTTATTTTGTCACTAAATTTTATGAATTTTTTTAGTATTTCTCTTTCAATCTAGAAGGCACTTTTGTTTGTTAGGTTTAGGTATGAAACTTATGTTGCATAAATTACTACTTAGTGCATTCCTGCTCGTATGGAACAGAAATGCACTAAGAAAGTACGTTTTTATATAGAAATGCGTTAATAAATTTCACTCACCATTTCCCAAAAACTGTCATTTTTCATACAAAAGACCTGTTTTTTCAAGAACTAATAAAGCTTATTTCTCTAAATTTTAATGGCATATTCCTTAGATGTACTATGTATATCATAAGACGAGAGCATTTGACGTTACTATAATTTATAACAAAAAAATTCTTTAAAATTTCAGTTTTTGGAGTTTGCATCCACGGAAAAAATTTATAAAAAAATTAATAATCTATATATTTTAAAATGACTCCGTCTATCTATCAGGAACATATCAATGAATAACTGGTTAAAATTTGAAAATTTTCTGGCCATAGATAATGGAGAAAAAACATGGGCTAACATTAACACGGGGTTCAGCTGTGAAATCGAATCACCAACGGTTCCAGTCGAAAATCTTACGGATGTGAATAACAAATGCTCCATGGTACGTGACAAATGATAGATACATTGTATAAGGACTTATGTGTCAACACCGTAAAAGAGGAAATCACGCATCTAAGTTCAAAAAATCAAGAAAAATTAGCAGATCACCCGAATTCTTTGGCGCTTAATTTACTTGATAATAGCGAAGACGTGACACGACTGAAACAAAAAAAATTGCGATCTTGCGTTTAGATTTACCGACTAACCTGCATTTTAAGTAATTGAAGTCCATATCAACATGAACATCATCTCTAATAATATCATCGTTATTAATTTGGTTACCTTTTCTGTTAATGTTATTCATCTTTGATCTTGTTAATATTTTAAAAATTATACTTAATTTATTTTTCGATTCCGAAGCAATACCATTAGGTATTGTCTTCGTCATGTGAACCCGTTCATGATTTACTTATAGTTTTTGTTTTTTAAACTGGTTGTAAATATTCTCGGATGTTAGAAAAAAACATGAGCTTTCATAGCAGTTTCGACTCCCCTTAAATAAAAAAACATTTTTAAAAAATTGTACGAGAAACGACTGAGTGTAAGTAATAGCTTACTGCATCAATTGAAGCCTGGACGAAAATTTTCGTCCACTGTAACTCGCTAACGAAGTGATTTCGGACCTATGTTGGTATACACTTTTTTTAATTATTTTAATGAGAGGAATTCACCTCAGAAGTACTCGTAGGATTGTATAAATTTATCCTGTATAATAATAAATTAAATTTTGTACATAAATTTATGGTTGTTATTTAATAACGACAAAAAAAAACTTATGTAAAATCTTTTGCTTTCCCGTAATTTAGTGGTAATTTGAAATATTTTTTAAAATTGAGATTTTGAATACACAGTTGTTTCAAATTCCTCCCATAAAACAAAAGCGTGTAAAACTTAATAAAAGCGTGTAAACAAAAATTAATAATATTGTTGAAGTAAACACTCGTGTGGTACTGTATTACAGTAGTCGTTTTATTTTTTTGTTTACAGGTTTTTTTGGAAGGTATATGATTGACATGTTCTCCGTAGGATTACATGACTATTGCTGTTTATTTATGAGTACATACCCCAAGGGAATTGTTGTTTCAGTGCGAGAATAATGTGTGGATTCAAAGTCAATCTGTGTGTGTGTGTGTGTGTGTGTGTGTGTGTGTGTGTGTGTGTGTGTGTGTGCGTTTTACATTGTTGATAATTTAGAACGAAGTATCCTACGTTTTGGTTGTTATTAATTGTTCTTATAGCACGTAAAAACAATACCTTTTGTTTTTGTTTATTTTTGTTTTACTTTTTCAACTTGGTCCATTTTCGACGTGCTTAAAAACATCCAATGTTAAATTAATGTATTCTTTGTCTCTCTCACACATCATCTTCCCTCTCATTGTTTAATACTTTTTTATTTCCTCGTTAAATTATAATAGAAATGTTATTGGACAAAATGAATGGTTCGTACATTAAGATCGACAACATAAACTTTCTTTACTAGTCTGGGCATCTCATTTACTGAATATTGATTGTTGGGGTTCAATTAACCATACTCTCACAGGAATAGTTGGCCTGGGTTTGTGCAAGACTGCACCTTATTTACATCTCATACTTATCATCTTCATCTCATTGTATCATGGGGTTGCTTAATATTTTCAAGAAAGGTTAAAAATTGGCTCAATACATTTTTTTTGCATCCAGGAGACTCCAAAAGGAGTATAGGACATGTCACGATAAAACTTATAAACAAAAAGTTTATCACAATGATAAATTCATCATCACTTACCACCAAAAATTTGTCTCTGCTACTCCTTACTTCAGTGGGCTTGTCAAGAACCCCTTTGTATCAAATATCACACAAAATTAAAAAGTCAAACACAATGATAAATTAATCACTTACCAATAATTTTTGCCCGCTACTGCTTAACCCAGTAGGCTTGTCTTGAACCCCTTTGTATCAAATAGTACACAATATTTGTTTAATTAGAAGTTAAATACTTTTCAACCAAAAACTATTTAGAAAGGAATTCGTGCACACTGTAAAATATTTCATCAATCAAGATCTGTTTCAGCTTTTTTTTAAAATGACTTAAATTGTCACAACTTTTTAAACCTTGAGGCAATCTAATGATGTATTTCCTACCTGCATAATTTGGTTTTTGTTCAAACAATTTCGTGTTGTGATTAACAACTTAATAATCGATTTTGTTATTACATGGTCAGCCAATTAAATGACTGAATCATTTGAGAACATAAGAGGCAGAGGTGTAAAAGACACTAATCAGAGTTATCTCCTCTGAAAGTAATGAATTTCATTATACAGCCAGACCCTGTGGTGAATGAAGTGAAGGTGTCATTTGTAGAGTGAAAATATGTGCTTTTCAGAGGGCCCGGCATGTTGATAAGCGTATTTTTCCACTCAGTGAGGAAGACAATTGTAAACCACCTTACTCCTCGTTTTACTAAGTAAAACCTCTACAGGTTCAAACCAGCCTTCTTTCGGCTGACGAACTAAACAACAATGTTAAGGAATGTTGTATTTTTTTAATTATATTAATGGTTTATACAGAATGTTAGCAAAACGAGTAATCTTTATAAATTAAGTAGTTTGAAGTGTTGAGTATTTGAAGGAAGGAACGAGAAGTTGTGACAGCATCAAGGGAAAATAAGATACTGCAGGGTGGAAAATACCAGATTTGGAGAGGATTGTTAAGCAGGTCTCACACTGCATCAAATCAGATCAGAACAGATTGTTTATCATTTGAATCAGTCAATTCAGAAAGCTCTACAGTGAAAATTTTACAATTTTCTTTTGTGTATTTTAGGAATAACTGAATGTATACACACCATACCTACATATTTTTCTGCTTCTTCTTCACTACAGCGTTTAGACGAATCGCCTGTTCCGGTCTCAAAGTTTTTTTTTTCTTTTGAAATTTTCTTAAGGACAGCTACCATCTTTTCCTGGGTCTTCCAATATCTCTTCGGCCAACCAGCCTATACCTCTACACTTCCTTAGGTATATGCCCATCAGGCATTCTTTCCAAATGTGCCAGCCATTTCTGCCTGTTTTCTATTATTCGGTTTTCCAACTTGAAGATGTTAAATTCCTTACGCACTACTTCATTATGTAATCTATCCACTCTTGTACAGCCCTTTACTCACCTTAAAAAATTAATTTCCGATGCCTGAATTTTCCTTAATTATTTCCGACACTTCACCCATGTTTCTGAACCATACAATAATGTTGATATTGCCATCACCTTATTAAATTTTAATCGCGTCTCCTTCCTAGTTTTCTTGGAGAGCGCTCGTTGAATGGTTCCACACACCGACTGGAACTTACTAAGTTTGTAGTCAATGTTTGTATCTATGTCATAAGTGATGTCGCAACCAAGATATCGGAAATGGGAGACTTGTTCAATATTTTTATTGTGATATTATATTTTTTTCAATATTTTACAATATTTACAATATTTTTATTTTCGAACGTACTGGGTATTTACGCCAGAAGGCCATGGATTTTTTTTAAGGAAATCTTCATATTGTAGGCTGCACAAACCTTTTCTAGTTGGAATATCGATCTCTGCAGAGCTTCCTCACTTTCCTGAATTATTACTTGATCATCACCTGCATAAAACATAAAATTCTGGCTTTCCTTATGTTATAAATACACTAAGAAAAGTATTATCCTTAAGGAAGTAAAGTGCTTCCTTCGAATTAACGAATGAAAGTGGATTATCTTTTGAAGCTCTACTCTACTTCCTACTGGAAGAGGCTATACAAAGTTTCTATGAAAAATTATTATTTAACGGAGATAACTAGGTACTGTTTGTAACGACCATAAAATAATGTGAATAATTTTGCAAACCAACATTTTCTTTTTAATGTAAGAATTTCAATTTTTATTATTGCAAAAACCTATTTAATTCACTATTGTAAATAAGTGAAATAAATGAATACCTACTACAGAACACAATTTTTGACTTGTCTAAGTACGTAATTTACAGAAAACAACGTAAATTGTAAGCATTTTACTCCAATTTATTTCAGAAACACCTTTAGACTAAATTTACAATTTTTTTGTAAACAAGTGGGTTGTATTCAAAAACATATATTGTATACATTTTATCTAAAGGGAACAGCTCTGTGATAAAATTATATTTTTTAATATTGTTTCTATATTTGAAACAAGTAAATTACCAATTTTTTTTAAAGTTAGTTTTTGTTGACTTGCGGGCTTTCTGAAATGAACGAATCATTTAATCCGAGGTTCTTTCATGATATGTTATATTTAATAATAAACACGTTCCGAAAATCGGAAATACACGTTTTCAGGACCCCCTGAACTCAAACACTTGTTTTTACAGATTGATCGACATAATTATGTTTGAGTGTGAACGATGTTTCTTTTGACCTTGAAACTTGTAATTTATGTTGTGTAATTAATGTTATATCAGAAAGGTACCGGACACGAAAATTTTCATCAAAATAATTAAACGAAAGTAGTATATGCGTTCAAATTTACTCTTTTATATGGTTTTATAAAAACACGGTTCATTCGATTTTATTTAAAATCGTCTTATTACAGTAGGCACAGTATTTTAATAACTTCGGATGTATGCTAGAAATGGCGATAATGATGAATAAGTGGAATCGGTTTCAGTGTACTACTTGCGGAATAATAGCAAAATTACCAGCTAAGAGGATTCTGAAAGAAACGCAGCTAAATTTTACAAGATTATGGTTGTTCCAGTACTGCTGTAAGGTAGTGAGTCCTGGATATATAGGAGAAAAGATTAACGTCAGATCCAGGCGACGGAAGTGCGGTTCTTGGCAAGAGTTCAGGGAGCTAGTTAGATGAAACATATAAGGAATGAGGAAATCCGGGCTGATTTAAATGTCTCCTCTCTCTTAAAAACAGTCAGCAAATACAAAGAGAAATGGAATGAACATTTTGATACAAATGAGTGAGGATAGACGAGCGGAACGAGCATTAAACTACGTGTATTTGTGATGGATGATGAGATGTAGGTAAGCAGCGATAAAGATATGCAAAGATATCGGATTGGGTCGGAAAGCTTGATCCATGAATCTTCTCATTTATTTATTATAGTTTCGTGTTCGATCTGATAGGACGCTAAGTATGCTAAGTATGTTTTTAAATTCGTAAGGGCTGTCTTCTTGTAGTGACTTTTTTAGTTTTCGGTCGTAATATAGTCGAGACATAAGAGCAAAAGATGATTATAGTTGTAAAAATTAAAGACTTACAACTTTTATTTCAAGAATTATTTTTTCTACAATGCTTAGTTTAGCGTCATTTAGTGATTTTTTCATAAAACTTTATTATTTAAATCAATACAAAAATGATGTGTATGTTAAGATTGCGGCCATAGTAGCTACTCTACACTTTTTACGACAAAAACAACGAAACAATAAAAACTACTAAACCAAAATGGCTTTTTGTCATTATTGTGGGTATCATTTTATTTTCATTTCTAACCACTGTCTAGTATTCAAATCTGTATAAAAGTAATCCTAGTACCTTTACTAGGATTTGAACCAGGAACCTTCGTCTCCAAAAATCAGCTGTTAAACAGCTGATTTTGGCGACGACTTTACCTCTAGACCAACCCGGTGGGTCAAACTTACAAAAAAATCAACAAAAAATGAAAAATTTCCGCATTTTAGAGTAGAAAAGAAGTTTAAAATTTTTAATCTCTAATGTGTGTAGGTGGCAATGTGTTCAATTTAGAACAATAAGCAACCCCATAACTCAATGAGATGAGGATGATGTGTATGACGTGTGAATGAGGTGTATTCTTGTTCAGAACGAGGCCGACCATTCCTGGGAGTGTTTTACATACAAAACACTCCCTTCAATTGATGAACGCTGGGGTTCATCAATTGAACCCCAACTATTAAAGTACACCGGTAACCACTGTACAGTATTCAAATCCATACAAAAGGATTTGAACCAGGAACCTTCGTCTCCGAAAATCAGTTTTTAAACAGCTAACTCGCGGTGACGACGATCAACTTAGTCTAAAAATTAATTTTTATTTAGCGTCATTCACTCCTGATTAATATTATGTTATACTTTTATTTTACGTTGTTTACTCATGATTAAACTAACCTATAGATTAATATTTAACCTAATAATATTCAATTTATTTTACATTTAATTACCAAATATTATGAAAATTACATTTAATTTAATATTTGACCCACCGGGTTGGTCTATAGGTAAAGTTGTCGCCGTGAGTCAGCTATTTAACACCTGATTTTGGAGACGAGGTTCCTGGTTCAAATCCTAGTAAAGATAGTTACTTTTATACGGATTTGAATACTAGACAGTGGTTACCGGTGTACTTTGATGGTTGAGTTTCAATTAACTATACTCCCTCAGGAATGGTCGACATGGGTCTGTACAAGACTACACCTAATTTACACGTCATACACATCATCCTCATCTCATTGGGTCATGGGGTTGCTTATTGTTCTAAATTAAACAGAATGCAACGTACACATATTATGAATTTAAAAAAAAATTAATATTTAACAGGCCTTGGGGCCAGCCCAGTCAGTCAGCTGGTAGAAAGGTGCCATTGTTTGTTAAGTAACACCGGTTGGGCAAGCGACTTTGTATGGTGACCAGTTGACAGCCATCCATGAACAAACTCTACTGGGGGTTCCTGTTAAAATTCATGTCTAATCTACGTCAAAAAATACAGCAAAAAAGCAGCGATCAAATTGGGTAGTTGTCAACAATGTAGTACAATTTCCAATAACAAGTAAAAAAAACAAATATTTAACATAGGTAAGGTATATTTTTCATTATTATATTGGCAAGAGAAAGTAGTATGCGGTTTTCACACGAGATTTTCATAGGAATCTTTAATTAGGATAGGATATTATTTATAATACTATATTTCATAGGATTTTCGTGATTATTTAATTTATTTTTAGGTATATATATTTATTACTGTCCGCTTCATTCTAGGCTAACAAGTTTTCTTTTTTTCGTAGATTTAATATTAATACTGTAGAATCTCCCTGCCGTACAATACTTTGTCGTAGGTAAATTTAAATAAAAGTCTCTGAATTTTACGTTGGTAACACGGGCAATAATAACTAAACTAAAGCGAGGATTATAATGTCAGCCATTTCCGTATGCCACAAATAAAAACTATAATTTCTACTTTCATTTCCATTGACTTGCGAAATTCTAAGTACAAAACTCAAAATACAATTAGTAACCATCCCTGTAGCACATACTTTTAACAAAACAACTAAGAAAACACTCACGATTAAACAAAAACTGAGGAGCAATACAGTCTCCACTTTTGTCAAAACCCGCCAGGGGTGCCAACCTCGATTTAATATTAATAATAATCAACGATTTATTTAAATTCCCTTCACCGAGTCCGCTGCCTGACTTAACCCTTTCTAACCCAGTGTGACATAGAAGTCATATTGGAGTGAAATAACAGACCTCAAAATTTTAGATGTTAGAGACAACTTGGGATTTAAGAATGCTGGGTGTAAAGTGTAATTTTCTGTACCTTAGCCAGGATTTGAACCTGAGACCTCCGCTTTACAGTGTAGTATGCTGACCATTGCGCCACGGAGGCAACCATTAATTTATTTTAAATTTTGGTTTCAGAAGTTTGTTTCATTTACTAAAATAAAGTAACATTTTTTCGAATATATTGTACGTATGTATGTACAAGTATATTTTTTAAACTGTTACTATCTAGTGATTTTATCCATTTTACCAATATTTTTTAATTGTAAAATTTTTGAAATCTTAAATAATATTAAAATCATACTTAGTTTTTTTACTACAAATCTAAGTAAGAGAATATATTTTGTTTAGGAAGCGTGAACATGATTTGACTTATTCTTATTGTTGGGAACTTTCATACCATCAAGTCCTAATGTGACGTACATGTCACACTTTTTTGTCAGGCCATCAAAAGGGTTAAACGTGTAAAAGTGATTTTATTACACTTAAATATCAGTAAAATGTATGAAACAATGTAAACATATTCTTTTATGTACAGTTTAAAAATTTTGGATTGTAAGGGTTAAGAATTATCCTGATTTGATTAGTGATAGTGTAATACCTGCTTTCAACTCATTGCACTGATGATAGAACTTTATCCGTATAATAGCCTATATGTACAAACTTATAACAAAACCTTCTCTAAGTTAAAGTTAAGTCTTAGAAGAGATTTCTAGAGAGGAAAGTGGTCGAGTATTTACCTCTTGTCCCGTTGTTCATTTAAGTAAAGATGTTACGTTGTTCTAAGTTATAGCAGTAAGGTTTTCGTTACGCTCTCCGTAATGTTGTACTCCTGTAATGCAGCAGTTGTTCTTGAAATAACATTTCTATTTATCATGATTAACCAATGTAACGTTACACGATACTAACATTACTTCAACATAAATGTTATGTCTACGAATATAATATTGGTCATCATTTTAGTACATTGATTTAAAGCATCTACATTTACTTTAAACTTCAAACCATAAAGAGTTGAATTCGATAGTTATTACTTGAGCAGAAACAAATATTGCTACTTTCTCTTAAATAATAATAATAATAATAATAATAATAATAATAATAATAATAATAATAATAATAATAATAATAATAATAATAATAATAATAGTAATATTTATTTATTTATTCCCATAATATTACACATTACATAAAAAATAAATTACGATAATACAAATTTTCTCACAGTAAACTACTATCCTATGAGGCTAGAAGTGGTGGAAATTATCCCATCCAACTGTGGACAAAACAATCTACTAGGATGACTTGGAAACTTTTAAATAAATATCAAAAAACTAAAGTATTAACTATTAGCAATAGCATGCAAAACCAACTGTATTTACTTACTACACCAACTTAACTAATACTTTGCTATTTACTAAGATTACGATTATATCAATAATTATGATACATTTCATTTTAATAATAATTAAACTTACACTACTTTTAATTAAAAAAACATAATTCAATACAACCTAAAATTACCTGAGCAGAAACAAATATTGTTACTTTCTCTTTAATAATAATGATAATAATATATTTATTTATTTATTCCCATAATATTACACATTAAATAAAAAATAAATTACGATAATACAAATTTTCTCACAGTAAACTACTATCCTATTATAATCCTATTACTAATATTATCCTATTACTATTTTTGTTTTTACATTTAAAAACAAAAAATAAAAATCCAATAAAAAAGTAAAAAATATACTATTTTATTTTCCTCTTTTCTCTTCAGTTGCATCTACATTTGAATATTGCTAACCATTTTTGTTATTTTCTCTCTACCTGTTTTGGCTATCTATTTGTTTAATTCCTTATGAAATTTTAAACCCGTTAGATTTAAAAAATCTAACGGGAAATTCTTTACCTAGGTATAAAAATATTTTTATTTCTCATAACAGGTAGTTGTTGTTGTTTAGGTCAACAGCCGAAAGGCTGGTTTGAACCTCTAGAGGTTTTACTAAGTAAAAACGAGAAGTAAGGTGGTTTACCATTGCCTTCCTCACTGAGTTGAAAAAGTATGCTTATCAGCATGCCAGGCCCTCCGAAAAGCACTCACTTTCCACCCTGCAAATGACACCTTCACTTCATTCACCACAGGGTCTGGCTGCATAGTGAAATTCATTACTCTCAGAGGAGATAACTCTGATTAGTGTCTTTTACACCTCTACCTCTTCTGTTCTTAAATAGTTCAGTCATATAAGTGGCTGACTATGTGCTAAGAAACAGAACTATTTTTTAGCACTGGACCAAACAGATTGAGTGCAATTAGAATAACACTCCACCTGCCCGTTTTGGGCATATAACAGGTAGGTGGAGTGTTAATTATTTACACTAAATCTGCTAGTTCCAAGGCTACCAAAAATATAGGGTGATTCAAATAGAGCGCCGGTTTTGATATATCAAATTAAGAGATTTATTTTAGTGAAAAACTGAAAATAAATACATCAACAAGTTCATCTTACCTTCCGATTTCATGTATGAAAAATGATGTCATGCATGTGTCCTCCTCTACTGCGCTGGCACGCATCAACTCTGTCCATGAAATTGGATATTACTGCACGACAAGTTTCGACTTCCATTTGCCCAATAACCCGTCGAATTTCCTCCTTCAAGTCATTGATGTTTCGGGGTTTATTGGCATACACCAATGACTTCAGATGACCCCAAAGATGAAAGTCACAAGGCGTCAAGTCACACGACCTTGGTGGCCATTGATGGTCGGAATTACGAGAAATGATGCGATCCTGGAACCATTCACGGAGCAACAACATTGTTTCTCGTGCAGAAACTGAATTTTATACGGGTGATATTGGAGATCGTACCGAAGAATTCTCCGTACAGAAGAACATCGTAAACCCAATTGTTGAGAACGGCGACGTATTGATTTTGCTGGGCTAACAGCCACACTGTCACGAACCAACGCAACGTTCTGCTCAGGTCGGCCAGAACGACGACGTCCAGAACTTTTAAGGTCGACTGTTGAACCCGTCTCAAAATACTTTTTCATGAGCCTGCCAACTGTTGATTCATTCGGTGCTTCATTACGTCCTAGAGTACCGCAAAGTCGCCTGACAGTAGCCGCATAACTCTCTCCACTCTGGTAAAATGTTTTGACGATTAACACTCGTTGTGCAATAGTAAACTTCTCCATGGTTAGACACAGACTGCGAGAGTACTACACTGCGAACAAGAGAAACTACAACTGAATCGTCAATCAGAATGTTCTCCAAAATAGAAATGAGGTCTAACAATGTTGCCAACCGATAAACAAAAATTTACCAGCCGTTTAAAAACCGGCGCTCTTTTTGAATCACCCGTTAGTTGTTTTTCATCAGATGGTCAGCCAATTATACGAGTGAAGCAATTAGCAACAGAAGAGATACACGTGTAAAAGACCCTAGTCACACTAATCTTCTCTCTGAGTAATTAATTTCATCATTATACAGCAGACCATTTGGTGAATGAAGTGAAGAAATTGTTTGCAGGGTGGAAAGATGTTTTTCAGAGGTTCTGGCATGCTGATAAGCGTATTTTTCTCAGTAAGGAAGACAATGTTAAACCACTTCACTCCTCCTTTTACAGTATTCTGATGAACTAATGTCACCTAGCCGTGGGAGTGAGAGAATGGATAACGCTCTCACTCGCACAAAGCATACGCGCCGTTCCAATAACATTATATTATTTAATTTTACTCATTGTTGTGAGCAAGCGTTTATGCATGCAGTAAACTAACAAGCAACAAAACGACTGTAGTATGTTTTCAGATTTGGATTATAACGGTAAAGACCTTTGAGCGCATGCGTAGTTATGCCACATATCTCCCTCTCACTCGCTCAGCTATAGGACATTAGTTTGTCTGGTACAAATACTTAGCAAACCTCTAAAGATTCAAACCAGCCTTTCGGCTAATAAACTAAACAACAACAATTTAAATATGTATACATAGAGTAGGCCTATTATTCCCATAACGGGCAGTTGGAGAGTTTAATTAATTGCACTCGATCTGTTAGTTCCAGGGCTACAAAAAATAGTTCTGTTTCTTATCATATAGTCAGCCAATTATATGACTGAACTATTTAAGAACAGAAGAGGTAGAAGTGTAAAAGACACTAGTCAGAGTTATCTCCTATGAGAGTAATGAATTTCACTATACAGCTACTCTGTGATGAATGAAGTGAAGTTGTCATTTGCAGGGTAGAAAGTGGGTGCTTTTCGGAGGGTCTGGAATGCTGATAAGCATACTCTTTCAACTCAGTGAGGAAGGCATCGGTTAAACACCTCACTCCTCATTTTTACTTAGTAAAACCTCTAGAGGTTCAAACCAGCCTTTCGGCCGTTAACCTAAACAACAACATATAGAGTATTATGAATATGGAAAGGAAATTGTAGAATTTATATAGATTTTTCAAAATCAATTTTTCACTAACATACAGGTTTTTATAGGCCCCTGAACCCAAAAAAGACTTGTTTTCAGCGATTGATCTTTGTTTCTGTATGTGTATGCCTGAAAAAAATCTCAAGAACGGAATAGTGTAAAGGGGAACTTAATTTAGGTTTCACAAGAGACCCGACACAAACATTTTCATCAAAATTGGTCAACTAGAAATAATAATTTATCCTTGCGATCATTTTTCTTTTGCGATTTTCTCAAAAACAGCTCGTACGATTTTTTTTTTAAATTCCAATATACAGTTGTTTAACAAGGAGAAATTATTTGGAGAAGTGACGAGGAGAAGAAAAAAGGAGAGATATTTGGTTTAAGGTAAATTCATTTCGTATATATATTAAGGGGTTTTTAAATTTTGTTTTTATTAAAGTCGAGGGGAAGAAAGGTTGGCTATATATAAAATAGGTTAGAATAAGTTAAGGATAAGTTTGTCAGTAATTGATGCGTCAAATGTTTTAGTTTAATGCAAACAAACATAGTTTTATTTATTTAATTTTCCCACCCTCTACTAGTAGAGCTGGCGCCCAATTTGCTTTTATTATCTTTTAAATCCATATTAAAGAATGGCCACGGGACAAGATTTCAGGTGGTGCATTGCTCAAAAATCCGTTTCGTTGGCTTCCATGCGTCAAGGGTAGTAAAGATTTTTTTAAAAAACTGGGCATTGAAAATGTATCACCATCATAATACGATTTTTTAGTTAATACATTAAATACAATAGGAAAAAGTAAGAGTGTATTACGTTAGATAGTGGAATAACTGAGGATCGATTAGACTAATATTTTATGTTTGGATTTAATGAAATCCTAGGAAGCAATCAGAAGGATTTAAATGAGAAAGCGGTTAATTGTGGTTGTAACGTAACAGAGGGTACCTACCCTGTTATATTCCCCTTCTCTGCTTAGCTCTTAGTGCACTATAAGCTTTAAGCTTTATCCAGGGTGAGAGGGTGAGTGAAATTCAGCTGAGTGGTAAATGTGGTCATGGCTTCTGACATCAATTTCATGTTATCATTCTTCAACGCCAACCATTTTCTACCTTTTATTTATTTATTTATTCCGCAATTGATATTGTTTCACGATTGGGCTTTTAAACAATATTACTTTCTATACCTTCTTCATTAATTTTAATTTTGTTAATTGGTGAAAATAATTTAAATAATTGTCATCTATCTTTTTCCGATGTCTGTCCGACCGTCACATCCTAGATGTCAGAAACTACAAAAGATAGAAACAAACGGTTTTTGGATTCGTAACCTACAGAAAAAGTTAGTAGATCTGAATTGAGTTTGAAGTTCCAATATTGACCGGAAGGTAAGAAATTTAAAAAAATATTATTTATATAAAAAAATTAGAGGTGACATACAAAGTGCTGTCCAAAGTATTTTTGAATAAACTAAAAGAATAGGTAAATCAGAAACTGGGTGAATAACCAGCAGGGTTTAGGGAAAGAAGATCCTGCGCAGAACGTAATAATATGGAACCTAAAACAAGTTCTGGAAAGTTATATTTCGAGAAATGTAGTGGTAGTGTTAGTTAATTTAAAAAATATCGCTTGGTTTAATCGACCGAGAAATCAAAACAACGGCAATTATTAAGGGGAGCAATATACATCGAAAATTTAAAAAAATCGATTTTTGAATTTTGGCGCTATTGACTTCCGTATTTCTATTATTTAATAGAAAAATTATTACAGTACGATAAAATTTACGGAAGTAATGCGGATTTTTTAAGTAACGTCATTGCCAGAATTTCTTTTAATCGACTTAATCTGTGAAAACAATTAAGATTTGCGATATTCAAAGAATACAGAAAGCTGAGAAGGCAATAGAAAGTGTGTCAAAAGAAGCGAGACTAGAAAAACGGAAATTATTTTAAGAGAAAGAACAGTCTGGTGAGGATCTAATACTAATAGATTGGTGCACGTGGATTTTAGGATAAGTAAAACTTTACTGTTCATTTCCCGCAAATTCACTTTTTTTCCATAAAGGTACAATTTTCTCAAACACTATTTCACTTACAAGGTTGAAATTTTTTGAGCATGTTCCCCAGTGTAATTTTGACATATTATGGTACTAGAATCATTGCACTATTATTCAATATGAAATAAAATAAAAAATTCTACAAAATAATTACATTGTTTTTGCATTTTTTTAAAAAAAGTTTCTCAAAATAGTATCAGAGCTTAAAACGGTTTCATAGAAAAGGCACAAAAAAATGAAAGCATTAACTCTAACGGTTTCTTAGAAATGTGTACCTAAAAAGGGGTCAATTTAACATGGGTTAGATAGGAGGTATGGTGTTAACCACTTAAGGCGGACTGTAAGATGGTTTTAACTGAAAATTTTGAATTTTGGTTCTTTATGTTTTTTAATAGTTCTGACCGAGATCAACCACAACAACATTAAATTAGGTGAAAAAAATTATTTTAATGAAAAAATTAAGTTTTTACGAGGTTTACCCAGAGAAATTATCGTGACCTCAGGAACGAATGTGTTTCATAATTTTATACTGATCGTTTAGGGAAAAGGGCATTTTAGTTTGTAAAATATCTGCATTACTGTTTTTAATACTCGCAGTTTTTGGTTCAGCTTTCTAACCAAATGTTGATTGGAAATTTACTTGTTTTTGTACATTTTGTTTTTGAATTGTACCTTTTTGTGCTTTTGCCCGTTCCCGTAAATTTAGATTTTTAACAAGTAGGTACATTTTTCTCGGAAACCATTAAACATACCAGGCTAAAATTTTTACCAGTTATCTTGTAAATTCACATATTCCGGCACTTTTATGACTTCCTCAAAAGCTACAAAAATTATTAGGTAGTATGTAAAATATCTTAAAAAAATCTGGTGTGAAACACTCACACAACTTTCTCTTGCCAATGAAAATAATTAATAATAAACCTAACATTAGTATTAAAACATTAGAAATGAACAATAACTAACCTCAAAAACATAACCTTATTTTAATCATGATACAATGACGCAAAATGACAATCAAACTCAGTTTGGCTTAAAAATACGGAAAATCACGCTTTCACGCTAAACTAGGCTCTGTAGAGAAAAATGCTCTAAACAAAAGTTGTAGATCTTTTAATTTTCTATAAATTTAATTATATACACTTTTGTCGTAAAATGCATACTAAGACCGAAATGTTAAAAAAAATCGATTTTTCTCACGTTTTCGTGAGAAAAAAAACAGAAAATCGCAAATTACCGCTAAACTAAGCGTTATACAAAAAAATGTTTGAAACAGAAGTTGTAGGTTTTTAAATTCTCTACAACTTTTATTATATAAGTTTTTGCGCTAAAATTTATATTAAAGCCGTAATCTTAAAAAAACAAGGTTTTACGTGAAAACAGCCTCACCGAGAATTTCAGCAAACATGGCGCCTACCCTATCTTGTAGAGAATAAAAAATTGAGTAAAATAGGCGATTTTAAAAAAAATCGTACGACCAGTTTTTGAGAAAATCGCAAAAAACTGAAAAATTATACGAATAAACTACTACTTCCGGTTGACCGATTTTGATGAAAATGTTCGTGTCGCGTCCGGTAGTGGTATGTAACTTAAGTTTCAAGTTTCAAGTTCGTACGATGTTCCGTTCTTGAGATATTCTGTTCACACACAGACAGACACACACACACACACACACACACACACACACACACACACACACACACACACAGACAGACACACACACAGACCAATCGCTAAAAACATGTTTTTTGGGTTCAGGGGGTCTGAAAACGTATAGATCCGGTGAAAACTCGATTTCGAAAAATCGACATGAAAACAATACTTTCCTTCCTATATATTCATATAGGCAAGAGAAAGTAAAAAGTTCAAAAAATTTATGTTATTCTTTATTCTGTTTTTAACTATATGGTTTAACAGATTAAGTTGGGAAAACGTGAGTAGCTCGAGCAACCTGACAACTACAAGTAAGTAAAGTTTCATTTCTTTATCGTTTACCAATCTTGTGACAATATAGGCCTACCTAAAAATAGCAAATTTAACATTGGCGGGATACAAAGTACAGTCTCATTTAAGGAAACATTAACAAACTATATTATTTACAAAAATCTGGTGTAAAACACTCACACAACTTTCTCTTGCCAATGCAAATAATTAATAATATAACCGAAGTAATAAAACATTAGGAATAACCAAAAAATTAACCGCAATAAACATAACGTAATTTTAATCATGGGTGAAAGACGCAAAATGAAAATCGACCTCAGTTTGGCTTAAAAATACGGAAAATCACTCTTTCACACTAAACTATTCTCTGTAGAGAAAAATGCTCTAAATAAAAGCTATAGATCTTTTAATTTTCTATAAATTTAATTATACACTTTTGTCATAAAATGCATACTAAGGCCGAAATCTTAAAAAAATTGATTTTTCACACGTTTTCGTAAGAAAAAAACGGAAAATTGCTAATTACCGGAAAACTAAGCGTTATACAAAAAAACGTTTGAAATAAAAGTTGTAGGATTTTTAATTCTCTACAATTATACATTTTTGCAGTAAAATGCATAATAAAGCCACAATCTTAAAAAAAACAAATTTTTTACTAGAAAACAGCCTCACCAAGAATTTCAGCAAACATGGCGCCTACCCTATCTTGTAGAGCATAAAAAATTTAGTAAACCAGGTGATTTAAAAAAAACATCGTAGGACCAGTTTTTGAGAAAATTGCAAAAAAGTAAAAAATTACACGAATAAACTACTATTTTCGGTTGACCGATTTTGATGAAAATGTTAGTGTCAGGTCCGGTAGTGGTATTAAACTTAAGTTTTAAGTTTCAAGTTCGTACGATGTTCCGTTTTTGAGATATTCTGTATACACACAGACACACACACAGACCAATCGCTAAAAACATATTTTTTGGGTTCTAGGGGTCTGAAAACGTGTAGATCCGGTGAAGAGTGGAATTGTTAATATCGACATGAAAACAATACTTTCCTTCCTATATATTCATATAGGCAAGAGAAAGTAAAAACGTCACCCGAGAAAATTCCAATTCAAATCAATTTAAGATAATTATACTTATTTATAATTAAAAATTTCAGTGCATTAAAACTTTTCAAATTATAGTTGTCAACACAAATAAAACTTTTGGGTTGTAAACTTTTGAAATTTTAAGAAAGATGTTGTTCTGATAAGGCGGAGACTAAATGTGAATAGATAAGTTTTGTTGTTTTGTTATTTAAAACAGTATTATCTCTCTGTTTGTCTATCTGTTAGTACTCTGGCAGGTCCTCAGATGAATTTCATTATTTACATGTGCAAGAAAAAGTTGTGTGAATGTTCCACGCGAGATTTTTAAAGATATTTTTAGATAAGAGAAATTTGATACAATTAATTTATAAATGAAAAGATATATTAATAGGTAGGGTAATGAAGATAAGGTGGTCAGGTGACTGAATGTTGTTCTAAGTGACCGGCATTCATTTGGGATGGTAACATAATATTGTCGCAGAAAGCCTACTGTTCGGCAACTCTCTTAGTTGGAACAAAGCTGTATTTAACCTTCCGACCGTTCTGTTTCAGTACATAGGTATTATTCCACCAAAAGGGTCTGACGCATTTTAGTCCAGATGAATTAGTCATTTTACCTTGATGAAAATAAGAATTACGTTTCCACCTAAAAGTATGAATCGCTAAAATTTAAAAATTTAAATTTATAAAGTAGAGCAGTAAATTCTATGTACAGTGATGTCACTGCTAAAAATTTTTTTCGAGGGAGGATGTGAAAAATTCCGCGAGAAGAAGGGGTTGTTAGGAAACTTGACAACTGACTAGTTAAATAAATTTCAGACTAAGCAGCAGAAATAGGGAGGCATAACAGCAGAACAATGCAAAGTTTTTGGATATTGTAGAAAAAATCAAGAAACATGAAACAACCTAGTCAACGATACTTTAAATATACACTCCTTCTCTATCCCTACAACGCTTCATGCGAATTTTCCATTGTTGTAAACCGTGCTGAAAGTCATCGTCTGTCAGCTCCTTCAGGTCACGTGCCGCTTTCTCTTTTACAGCTTCCACAGACTCAAATCTTGTCCCTTTTAATGCAGATTTCACCTTAGCAAACAGGTAGAAGATAATAACAAGTGTTGAAACGTGGATTTTTCCTTATCATCCTGAAATTAAGTGCCGATCCATGCACTGGAAGAGCCAAACTTCACTGAGAGCCAAAAAAGTTCGAATGAGCAAGTCAAAATTTAAAGCAATGATGATTGTTTTTTATATCTATGGGATTGTGCACCTTCAATGGGTTCCTGAAGGTCAAATAATTAATCAATATTATTACCTTGAGGTACTTTCTAAACTACGTCAAAGAGTAAGAAAAAAGCCCCGAAATGTGGAAGGACCAATCATGAGTTCTTCAACAAGACAATGCGCCAGCTCCTAGCCAAGTACAGCATCTCAATGTTAGAACATTTACCTTATTCACGAGATCTTGCACCATGTGACTTCTACCTGTTCCCTTAGATGAAATCTACATTAAAAGGGACAAGATTTGAGTCTGTGTAAGCTGTAAAAAGGAAAGCGGCACGTGTTGTAAAGGAGCTGAAAGAAGATGACTTCCAGCAGTGTTTACAACAATGGAAAATTCGCATGGAGCGTTGTAGGGATAGAGAAGGATTATTTATATTAAAGGTGACAATAAGTGTTTATGTATAATATAAAAACAAAATGTTTTACCACGACAGTCTCGTTATTTAATAGCCACAACTCGTAAATATCTCACTCACACACACACCCGAACCCGCACAACACAAACACACACAGGCTTAAAGCTAAAATCATGTGTTTTTTTGGATTCAGGGGGACTGAAAATGTGTATTTCCGGTGATAATTCGATTTTTAAAAAACGAAGTTTAAAAAATATTTTTCTTCTCTTTACGTTCAATTAGAGAATGAGAAAGTAAATAATAAAATGTCATGTAGGTAGGTTACAATTGAATACTAATTCATCTGGGCTATAAATTCACCGAATTGTGATCTGTAGTTCCTTTGCCCTCTTCATCATTCCCATTCTGAGTTGTACAAACTGACTAAAGCGCCTGCCTAATACTCACACCTTCCTTAATACAATTTACCAATGTTCACAAAGGTACCAAAAGGTCATCCCTACGGAATCTAAATGGATACACCTTCCCATAGAATATCTATCATTTTCTTGTTATTGTTATAAAGTTTTCCCACGGCGGAATCTTCTCTTTACGGACTGAACGTATCTTTGTTAAAACCAATTTCTGTTTACAAATTCACTTGGATTTCAATTTTATAAATGGGTGATCGAAAATAATTACAACATTTTAATTGTTTTAAGCCAATTAAACACATTGTTTTGTAAATTTTATTTATTTTTAATTCATTTATTTAACGTCGCATCAAGTACAACGGTCATTAGCGACGACGTTGGGGTGTAACTATTATACGACGGAGGATGAAATGATATTTTGTAACGTATGAAAATATGCCGAGCCTGAATGGGATTCGAACCCAGGACCGCATGATGAGAGGCGAGCACGTTACCAACTGCGCCGATGCGGAAGGCTATTGTTTTTTATTCCTAATTTGTGTACGTTGCAATCTGTTCATTTCAGAACAATAAGCAACCTCATGGCCCAATGAGATGAGGATGAAGTGTGTGACGTGTAAATGAGGTGTAGTCTTGTACAGACCCAGGCCGACCATTTCTGAGAGAGTATGGTTAATTGAACCCCAACCATCAATGTACACCGGTAACCACTGTCTAGCATTCAAATCCGAATAAAACTAACTACCTTTACTAGGATTTGAACCAGGAACCTTCGTCTCCGAAAATCAGCTGTTAAACAAGATGATTTTGGCGACGGCTTTACCTCTAGACCAACCCGGCGGGTTGGGCTATTTTAAAAATTGTTTTGTTTTTATTTTTATTGTGACATTATTTATTTTTAATTGTTTTTATAATTAATCATTTTTTTATTTGGTTGTGCAGCTTATCTGTAAGTTATTAACAAATATTCACGTTTAAAAAGTAAATTCTTACAATTCAATTCTAATTCTTCAAGTTACTTCTACGGTGTAACATTACACGATTACTTTAGCATCATTTACGTAAACGGCATACATTCAAGTTTAAACATGGTATAGTATTCAGATGAACTAAAGTCTAAAATGTCTAAAGCTTGCTCTCTAATGACAGTTGTGAACGTTTGTTCATCATCCAAAACAAATTTATCAGATTCAATCTAAGTCTTCTGTGTGTATTCCAAATATGTTTGGAGCTGGTAAGGCGTCGTCGATCTAGGTGCATTCCCAAGTATTTTACATCTCTGACTGAAGAACTGGTCTTTCATTTAGTCGTATCGGTGGACATGTATCTTTCCTTAAAGTAAACGTACCGTATTCAGATGAACTAATGTCCCCCAGCCGTGGGAGTGAGAGAATGCATAACGCTTTCACTCGCACAAGCCATACACGCCGTTCCAATAACATTGTATAAAATCACTTATTGTTGTGAGCAAGCAAAAATCTATAATTATTTTTAAGTAGTACTAAGTAAATTATTTAAGTTATTTATTGTAATACTCCATTTGTTGTTTAGGACAACAGCCGAAAGGCTGGTTTGAACCTCTAGAGGTTTTACTAAGTAAAACGAGTAGTGAGGTGGTTTACCATTGCCACAACTCACTCAGTGGAAAAGTACGCTTATCAGCATGCCGGGCCCTCTGAAAAGCACATATTTTCCAATCTGTAAATGACACCTTCACTTCATTCACCACAGGGTCTGGCTGTACAATGAAATTCATTACATTCAGAGAAGATAACTCTGATTAGTGTCTTTTACACCTCTACCTCTTCTGTTCTTAAATGATTCAGTCATTTAATTGACTGACCATGTGATAAGAAACAAAACTATTTATTTTAGCCCCGCAACGAACAGATTGAGTGTAAATAATTTGACACTCCACCTGTCTGTTATGGGCAGGAATACTCCATTATAATTAGTTTATTATTTATTTTGTAAATCTTTTAGTATTAATAAATATTTGTAATTTTAAACTTTAGTGTATTAATTATTTAATTACCTAGATCCAGAAACGAACCTTAGCGATAAGTGTCACAGTACTTTTTATTGTTTATATTGACAAGAGAAATTTGTGTGAGTGTTCCACTAAGATTTTTTTTAACTTTAAACGTTTTTCAAACACCTTTCACTTCTCCAAAGAGGTTGTCTATTAATAACACCAACTAATTCTTATATCTTTGTACTAAAATTTAATTTAAAATTCCTTTTGGATAAATGTGAGTATGTTTAGGGATTGAGTGGGTAAATAGGGCAGTCCCTAAATTACGAAGGTTATTCATTGTGGCATGAGTTTGTTTATCGTTGTGTAGGAAATATAATTATTTGAAGGATATAAGCCGGAGAAACAAACGTCTGAAATTTCGTCCGGTTGGGAATTAAGTTTGTTAGTCAGTGTCCTCTTCTTCAGTCTCCCTGGAAAACTCTACCTGAATTTGCTGAATAATCAACCCTTTTGCTTTTAGACCCTTCACTGTATCAACTTTTACTACTATGTTACTGTATTTAGTACCTACCCTTACGTAGCTTCGGTGAGATAGTATTGCTGTTTTGAAAATTTTTCAAACACGGATTTTCAGGTTTATGGTTTCTACAACAAACGAAGAAAATATTTTTATAAATGTGTTTATGCGAGTATAAAATAAGAATGTAAAACAAAATAACGAGGCAGACAGGTAAAACTTAATTTTAGTCTTTCCATTAATAGATTTCGTCAAAAATTAAATAGCGTAACTACAGAGTAAGCCACCGGATTGGTCTAGAGGTAAATTCGTCGCCAAAATCAGTTGTTTAACAGCTGATTTTCGGAGACGAAGGTTCCTGGTTCAAATCCTAGTAAAGGTAGTTACTTTTATACGGATTTGAATGCTAGACAGTATTTACCGGTGTACTTTGATGGTTGGGGTTCAATTAACCATACTCTCTCAGGAATGGTCGACATGAGTCTGTAGAAGACTGCACCTCATACACACGTCATACACATCATCCTCATCTGATTGGGTCATGGGGTTGCTTATTGTTCTCAATTGAACAGATTGCAACCAACACAAACTAGGCATTACAAAAAAAACCTACAGAGTGATTTTTTATCCTGTTATCCAATTGTTAATGTCTGGTAAAATTTTTCTAAAAAAGGGAAATTTTGTTTTGTGACACGAAAATGGTAACCCTAAAAGGACGGTCATAGCGAAAGGATAGAGATGACAATTTAAAAAATTACCACCTTTTTTATTTAGTGGTCTTCCACAAACAATCGTTTTCGCTGTACAATTTGATAAGTTTCGGATTCTAACCACTTCTTGGTAATTATGTAGAAGCCCGTTATCGATTTTTTTTCTCTTTAATTCTTTATTTACAACTGTAAAATGTTACAACAAGCAAATGTGATGATTATGATTATAATGTAAATGAGATGATAAGTAGGGCCCCCATTGGTGCCTCCCCAAGAATTAAATTTGTATATCAAATTAGGAGGTCTTTCCTCCAGCGTCTTTTAAGGCGTCTAGGGGGATTATCAGGTAAATGGACGGTGGAAAGTGAACGCAGCAGGGGGTTCTCGTGTTCGTGTGACTTGTCGTGAAAGCGTTTGTATAGGTATTCAATGGAATTTTGTACAAGTGGTGTTTTCAAATCTGTATGTAAGGTTTTGTTGCTAACGTAAAGAGGTGCATTTGCTATAAGGCGTAATGTTTTTGACTGGAATGCTTGAATTCGTTGCAAGTTAGAGGGTTTGGTTGAACCGTAAATTTGGGACCCGTAGGTTCACATAGGTTTCAAAAGAGCGTTATCGATTAAAATTTAAATTTAAAAAAAAGTATAATTTAAATTTTTTTAAAAATTTAATTTAAATTTTAAAAAAATTAAACGTTATTGATTAAAATTCTTTTTGAAATCGATACTTTTTTGTGGCTGAAACCAAATATGAACTTATTTTCTCTCGTAAATCATCATGAAATTAGATACGTGGTGCCCTTTTTTACCATGTTCCAACATAACCTTATTTTTTCACCTAAATTTCCATTTTTCCGTTTTATTTGAGTTCATTTAAATTTTAAATGCACACTAAAATGTTAAAATGTTGCTATTTTAACTAATTATAGGCCTACATATTATTCAAGGATTTATATTTAGCCTAAATATTTATATTATGAAATTGCTAACCGACTAACAAGTAACCTGTTGGAATACTGTCAGTCACTTCATTATTTTAATTAATGTGTTGAATTTTAGTGTTTTTTTTAAATAAATATGCGTGGAAAATTTTGATGTTAAATTATCTTCTTAAATTTAAAATTCCAGATCGAAAACAAACAATTATAGAGAGTAATAACAAAATTGCACGCTTTGTTAAAAAAATTGTAATGGTCTTTTCAATAATAAAGACAATAAAAATCAAACAAAATACTAGTTTTCAGAGAAAATAATTTGAAAAAATTGTAGAGAAATAATTTTACTAATGGATCCAATCTACTGAAATATGTCAACTAAAAATATTTCCGTATTGTAGTGTCACAGGTTTTTATGCATCTAAAACTGACAATAATACAAAATGTAGTTTGTTCGTTAAACAATAATGAAGCATTAATAGTAAATAAACTAACGGGTGTTTCAAAAAGTACGCAACCGTAATATTGGAAAGGTAAAAGTAACAATTGGTGTGAGGGAAGAGAGAAATTTTAGAGAGAAAAAGAGAGAAGATTAGCTGCATTTGAAGCCTGGTGCTATAGAAGGATGTTGAGGGTCAGCTGGAGAGAAATGATGACGAACGAACAAGTTTTCAGTAGAGCGGGGGAGGAAAGGAGCTTCCTAAAATGGATCAGACAGAGAAGAGCCCAGCTGATAGCCCACATACTCCGACATGACAGTATGTTGAAAAGAATAATCGAAGGTGTTGTGGAGGGGAGAAATTTGCGGGGAAGACCCAGATTGGAGTACATGAAGCAGTTACTGGAGGACATGGGATGTGCTTCATACTGCGAGTTGAAGCGGAAAGCAGATGACCGAGGAGCATGGAGAGCAGCTGCTAACCAGCCTTATGGCTGTTAACTAGAGAGAGAGAGGGAGAAAAGTAACAAATAGGTAAATTTCAAGTCGCCTTACATGATGTTGTCAACACTGTATTCACAGTTAACAGGTTGTTATCATTTAGATCATCAGTGTAAATCCTGGTTTGAAAACGAGGAGTGAGGTGGTTAAACATGCCTTTCTCACTGAGTGGAAAAGTATACTTATCAGCATGCCACCCTCTAAAAATCAACTGATTTACACCCTACAAATGACACCTCCACTTCATTCACCACAGGGTCTGACTATATAATAAAATTGCATTACTTTAAGAGGAGATAACTATGATTAGTGTCTTTTACACCTGTACCTCTTCGCCGCATTGGTGTAATTGGTAACGTGCTCGCCTCTCATCATGCGGTCTTGAGTTCGAATCCTATTCAGGCACGGCATATTTTCATATGTTACAAAAAAAATCATTTCATCCTTCACTGTCTGCATTAGCAGTAATTGTAGAATAGTCAAACGTTAAACCAAAAAAAAAAATGTACCTCTTCTCTTGTTAAATACTTCAGTCATATAATTGACTGACCATGTGATTTGAAACATAACTTTTTTTGTAGCCCTGGAACTAGCAAAAATAATTTACTCACACATTTAAATTAATTTAACCATCTGTTTGTAATGGGCAAGTTAACAGGTTATATCAAATTAAAATGTCGTTATTGTACGCCAGTGATTCCATTATCCACTCCAGTATCCATTTGTCTGTATTGTGTCAATGATACCGTTTTATAAACAAGAACGTTTGTTTATTTTTGACACATTTCTCTTATAAATATTACGAACGAATATAAAAGATTAGTTTTATTCGTCAAGTCTACTGTTTGTGCTATCTCTTCAACTGTAAAGTGTCATTACTTACGTAGAACAGTGCTTTTGATATAAAACGGAGAAATTTTAATTGGAACGTTTGTTAGATTATGTAACACGTATTTACCTGTTAATTCAGTAAATGTAGAACACTATAAAATTGACTAATATTTATATTATTTTCTAAAATACAATTTTTAAATAACTTCTTGCCATTAATTTGTTTTAATCAATATAATACACGTAGATTTTCCTAAACATTTTTTCACATCAAAATATCTTATTTTTCGTAATATTATTGTTCAATACCTTCTATATATCGTACTTTGTTATTAATCATTAGCTACTTAAATTTTGAATAATATTTTCAAATTCTTTAGTATTAATAAATAATTATTTACTTAGTTTTAAAGTAATTAATTTGTTAGAATTTTTTTAAATATTTGTTAATTTAAATATAATTACAATAACACTTTAAATATTTTCAAACAGCCGTTTCAGCCGGCCGCATTGGTGTAGTTGGTAACGTGCTTGCCTCTTATCATGCGGTCTTGAGTTCGAATCCCATTCAGTCACGGGATATTTTCATACGTTACAAAAAAACATTTCATCCTTCATCGTCTGCATTAGCAGTAATTGCAGAACAGTCGGACGTTAAACAAAAAAAAAAAAAAACAAAAAAAAGCCGTGTCAATTCTATTAATAAAATATATTTTTGATTCTTTTTTAATCTTTTATTTGACATTTTCAACATTACATAAATATACGATTACTAGAAAATGTGACATAACTCTTAGAAAATGTACATAACATAGCAACATGAAAAAAATTAACACCAAGTCAAAGATTGATACCCATTGGTATATACTCGTATTTGGGTATATAATTAAGTATTAAATGGCCTTCGGGCCAGCCCAGTCAGTCAGCTGGTATAAAGTCGCTATTATTTGTTAAGTAACACCGGTTGGGCAAGCGACTTTGTATGATGACCATTTGACAGCCATCCATGAACAAACTCTACTGGGAGTCCCTGTTCAAACTCATGTCTAATACAGGACAAAAAAAATGCAGCAAAAAGCAGCGATCAAATTGGGTAGTTGTCAACAATGTACAGTTCCCGATAACAAATAAAAGCTAAAAAAAAGTATTAAATAGGATGATTAGTCTATTTAATTGTTATTATTTGATTATATAATTTTATTTAGTAATAACTCAGAGATGATGTCTACTCATTCTTCATTTTAGGTGCCTGGCTGGATTCCCAGGGAGGTGAAAGCGATGAACTCCTTAAATTAGAAGTTTCGGATTTATTAGTAATTTTGAAAATAATTTTTTATAATAGGACTGTGCTACCTTTTCAACTGTAGGAATCCCTAAATCAAGGTGTAAAGTGTCATTCGTTATGTAGTACGGAGCTCTTGATATTAAACGGAGAAATTTTGATTGGAACGTTTGTAGATGATTAAGATTATTGGATTTTTCTGAGTCAAATAACTGGACTCCTTAAGTCCAAACTGGTTTAAATAATGATTTGTACAGTAGTAATTTTAAAGAAATCGGGAGAGGAGAGGTTAGTTAGTTAGTAAAGGAGAAATCGTTACAGTTGTCGTAATTTTGAATTTAATAAAAGTCTTTTATTTTTTATAAGCGGCTGCCACGTAAGCCATCCAAGATAAGCCCTTAGTATTGGATTTCACACTTTTGGGGTATGGAAACGTTATGAGAAAAAAATTGGGGTATATTCCTTTTCGAAGAGTAAAGGAACAAACAGATTTGGTTTGATTAATTTGTATTAAAATAAATTTATATTTTTTTAAATTTTAACATTCAGCTGATTTTCTGTATTATTACTTATAACTTTGATTATGTACACTTTTGCCGTAAAATGTACGTCATACTACGGCAGAAATTAAAAACTTAAATTTTTACCGATTTTGATCGTAAAAATACAGAAAATCACTAATTGACGCTAATTTAACCGTTGTAGAAATAAATATTAGATATAAAAAATTTAGGTATTTTAATTTTCTACAACTCTGATTATATAGCAGACAATTTTTCCTAAAATGCACATTAAAGCCGCAATCTTAAAAAAAAACATTTTTTTTACCATGAGAGCAAAGACACCCGGTTGTTTACAGTTCTTTTGCTCATATATGTTGAAGAATTTTAAATTTTACTGAATAGAAATAGATAAAAAATTGGTTAATTAAAAAGTAATATTTAATCAACGTCAGAGAGATTAAAAGGTAAATGTTTACACAGACACTCTTTGAATTTAGTGAAAATTCCAATTCCAGCTGAAGTTACTACTTCATACTATAATATTTTCCAATACGCTTTGCTTGTTTCTCTTCATAAATTAATAATTAATTAATTACAAATAGTAGAGTAAGCTACCAGCAATCTGAAATTTCATATTTATTGAAAAACTACATCTCTAAATATGTTACTAAAACAAAGAGAAAATATTATTCAAAATGAATAGAGAAACTAACGATTTGCCAGCATTGAGGATTAAATTTTATTTCTAGTATATTAGAAGGATTTCGCCCATAACATACAAGGGGAGTGTTAAATTATTTGCACTTGATCTGCTAGTTCCAGTGTTACAAAATATAGTCCTGTTTCTTATCACATGGTCAGCCAAGTGTATGACTAAAGAATTTAAGAATTTAAGAATAGAAGAGGTAGAAATGTATTTTTTGTACCGTTTTTACTTTCTCTTGCCTATATGAATATATAGGAAGGAAAGTATTGTTTTCATGTCGATTTTTCGAAATCGAGTTTTCACCGGATCTATACGTTTTCAGACCCCCTGAACCCAAAAAACATGTTTTTAGCGATTGGTCTGTGTGTGTGTGTGAACAGAATATCTCAAGAACGGAACATCGTACGAACTTGAAACTTAAAACTTAAGTTACATATCACTACCGGACCCGACACGAACATTTTCATCAAAATCGGTCAACCGGAAGTAGTAGTTTATTCGTATAATTTTTCACTTTTTTGCGATTTTCTCAAAAACTAGTCCTACGATTTTTTTTAAAATCGCCTGGTTTACTCAATTTTTTATTCTCTACAAGATAGAGTAGGCGCCATGTTTGCTAAAATTCTGCGTGAGGCTGTTTTTACGTAAAAACATTTTCTTTTTAAGATTGTGGCTTTAATATGCATTTTATCGCAAAACGTTATATAATAAAAGTTGTAGAAAATTTAAAAACCTACAACTTTTATTTCAAACATTTTTTGTATAACGCTTAGTTTAGCGGTAATTTGCGATTTTCAGTTTTTTTCTCACGAAAACGTGAGAAAAAACAATTTTTTTAACATTTCGGCCTTAGTATGCATTTTACGACAAAAGTGTATATAATTAAATTTATAGAAAATTAAAAGATCTACAACTTTTTTTTCAGCATTTTTCTCTACAGAGCCTAGTTTAGAGAGAAAGAGTGATTTTCCGTATTTCTAAGCCAAACTGAGGTTGATTTTCATTTTGCGTCTTTCACTCATGATTAAAATTAGGTTATGATTATTTCTAATGTTTTATTACTAATGTTAGGTTTATTGTTAATTATTTGCATTGGCAAGAGAAAGTTGTGTGAGTGTTTCACACCAGATTTTTTTATAGTAGTTATTAGTATATATAAATTTGTCTAAATAATATTTTTGTTTACTCCTATACCCGGACAGAACTCTTCATGAAGAAGAGTTTTAGCGTATAAGTATATTTAGTTAAAAATATTGTGAATAGTTTAGTATAGCAATAATTGTATTATGTTTAACTAAATGAAACAAATAAACAGTTAAACATAATACAATTATTGCTATACTAAAATATTCACAATATTTTTAACTAAATATACTTAAATAAAACAAATAAATAGGTATACAAAATATACTTAAATAAAACAAATAATTAGCCGGCCGCATTGGCGCAGTTGGTAACGTGCTCGCCTCTCATCATGCGGTCCTGGGTTCGAATCCCACTTAGGCACGGCATATTTTCATACGTTACAAAAAAAACCATTTCATCCTCATTATACACAGTTACACCCCAACGTCGTCGCTAATGACCTTGTAGTTGATGTGACGTTAAATAAATTTAAAAAAACAAATAAATAAATAAATGTAAAGAACACTAATCAGAGTTATCTCCTTTAAGAGTAATAAATTTCATTATACAGCCAGACCTTGTAGTGAAGTGAAGTGAAGGCATACTTTTCAAATCAGAGAGGAAAGTGATCGTAAACCACTTCACTCCTCGTTTTATATAGTTAAACCTCTATAGTTTAAAACCAGGCTTTCTGCTGATGATCTAAACAACAATTACAAAGATTACCAGACGTTTGGTGTGAAACACTTACATGAATTTGTCTTCCAGTGTAAATAATGAAAAATCTCCTTTGAGAAGACGGAAATAATGTCCACAAATACAGAAACACCAAGATATCTGGAGGCAGCCAATCACAAAATTAGGATAGTTAAAAAATTTAAGTATTTGGGAGAGGTGATCACATATAATCTAAACGAAAAAATAAACATGGAATCAAGAGTTAACAAACTCAAGGGAGCTCAAAGACTGACATGGTCCACCTATAAGAGGAAGTCAATGTTCATAAAATCCAAATTGAGGCACTACAATACGGTCACGAAGTCTGTGGTAATGTATGCGTGTGAGACTTTGGGCAGGTTTAGGCACTGTGGGAAGATGGAGGACCTTAGAAAGACAGAGAGAAGAATCCTCAGAACAATAATAAACAAAAAGCACAGAGTAGACAATGAGTATAGGTTGTTGCCAAATTCGGTTCTATACAGGGAAAATGAGGAAATTTCCGAGATAATGAGGAAGAGAAGAGTTGGGTTCTTTGGACATCTTAGGAGACTGCCAGAATCCAGATTTACCAGACAGGTACTGGATTTCTTTTTGAAAACCAAAGTCAAGTACGCCTGGTTTGAGGAAGTTCAACAGGATCTGCAGGACCTGGATATCTCAGAGACACAGATTTTGAACAGAGAAGAAGGATATAAGATCAAAAATCCAAACACGAAATTTCCAGAAGTACCTAAAAGGCAGACAAACAGACATTGGACTGTGGAGGATAGGGCGAGAGTGTCGCAGAGGATGAAGAACTACTGGGCAAATAAGAGGAATAACTAGGGATCTTCTATAAATCGATTAATTTTGCTCCAATGAGGGCCTAAAAAAAAAATGAAAAATTTAAGCTATATTTAATCATGGTTAAATAATGTAATATGTAAAAGTAACTTGATTTTAATCATTAGCGAATGACGATTAATGAAAATCAACCTCTTTTACTTAAAAATACGGGAAATTATTAATTGACGCTTAACCAAGCTGTACAGAAAAATAGTTTAAAACAAATGTGTAGTAGGTTTTTTAATGATCCACAACTTTAATTATTCACAATTTTGAAGTAAAATGCACATTAAGGTCGCAATTTTAAAATAAAAAAATTGCACGAGAGCACAGCCTCACCAAGAATTTCAACTTACTCTATTTTGCAGACCATAAAGAAATGTAGTAAATAAGATGATCTTCAAAATAATTTGTAGGTTTTGAGAAAATCGCAAAAAGCAAGAGATTTCAGAAAAAACTAATATTTCCGGTTGACCGATTTCTACTTATTTGTTCGTGGCAGGTTCTCTTGTGGTACCAAAGATAAGTTCTAAGTTCCAACTTTCTTACAATATTACGTTCTTGTGGTATTTTGCTCACACATAAACACACAGACCAATCACTAAAAACATGTTTTTTTTTGGTTCAGGGGTTCTGAAAACGAGTAAATAATATATCCGGTGAAAACCTGGTTTCAAAATATCGACATGAAAACAATACTTTCCTTCCAATATATTCATATAGGCAAGAAAAAGTAAAAAGAATGTACTATTTAGACATGGTAATACTAAATTCTTCAACGACTCATCTTACTGGAAAACTTAATTTTACAATGCTCTATGCATACAAGACACAATCCGTGCATGTAAGCAACATGTGTCACTTTATAGGGTACAACTTCTCATAAATCTAGTTCAAGTAACAGCTGCACGCTCTCTCCTAATCTAGTAATCTATAATGAAAAATTTTTCTTACTGTTGTCTCTATCTATAGGAAATAATTAAAACTTATTGTGATTTACAACTTAATAATAATAATCCATTAAACTGTTAGCATTTCAATTAATAAAAAACAACAGATAAAATAATTATAAATTACAGAATAATTTAAACACAATTTGATATACACTTTTAAAAATATAGGGGCTAGGTGAATAAGTTTAAATGTTACTAATTTTTTTTTTGTAATCCCTAATGTGTGTACGTTGCAATCTGTTCAATTGAGAACAATAAGCAACCCCATGACCCAATCAGATGAGGATGATGTGTATGACGTGTAAATGAGACTGTGTAGTCTTGTACAGATTCAGGTTGACCATTCCTCAGAGAGTATGGTTAGTTGAACCCCAACCATCAAAGTACACCGATAACCACTGTCTAGCATTCAAATCCGTATAAAAGTAACTAACTTCACTAGGATTTGAACCATGAACCTTCGTCTCCGAAAATCAGCTGTCAAACAGCCGATTTTGGCGACGACGTTACCTCTAGACCAACCCGGTGGTTACTAAATTAAATTTTTAAAAATACGAATTAAAAAATAACAATATAAAATTAAAATTTTACGAAGAATTTTTTTGTTTATATTAATTATATTAACTTATTTATTTAAGGTAGTAACTACAATAAATCATTATTGGCTACAATTACATAAACATTACTTTACAAAAGATTGATTACAAAAACAAAATTATTAACAATTTACATAAATCCCTATACCGGTTGTTCCACGGAATTTGAACCACAGAGAAATAGCATTGATTTTCATTAGTATATTTTCTTCCCACGAATAAATGAAAACTCTTTATAACCAAGAATTATTAGAAATGTTTAGACCTTTTAAAAAAATATCAATTTTCATATATCTTAAGCTGTATTTTAGCTTAAAATATGGAAATACATAAATTTGTAACCGTTTTCTATTTCAGTATCGTAAATTTTATCAAATTGTCGCTTTGTATGTTTGTAGTAATGGTAACGTTCTGGTGTAGTTATGTAAAGACAGGTGGGTCGAAACCATCTGCAGTAAAATTTGTTTATTGTTAAAACATATTGGAAATATTATAAACAATTAAACCACCGGGTTGGTCTAGAGCTGAGGTAAAGTCGTCGCCAAAATCAGTTGTTTAACAGATGATTTTCGAAGACGAAGGTTCCTGGTTCAAATCCTAGTAAAGGTAGTTACTTTTACCCGGAGTTGAATACTAGACAGTGGTTACCGGTGCACTTTGATGGTTGGGGTTCAATTAACCATACTCTCTCAGGAATGGTCGGTCTGGGTCCGTAAACGACTACACCTCATTTACACGCCATACATATCATCTTTATCTCATTGGGTCATGGGGTTGCTTATTGTTCTAAATTGAACAGGATGCAACGTACACATATTAGGGATTACAAAAAAAAGGGTAAACAATTAAGTTTTTGTTTTTTTTTTAATTTTGACAATTTTGTTTTATCAACTTTAAATCTTATTGCTGCAATCAGCTGTCTCTGAAAGTTAAATGTTGTGGAAGGAAATATAAGTATAAAAATAATTTTAGATGATAAAACAACTTGTCAAAATTAAAAATTAATAATTTTTTTTTAAATTTCCAATTTCTTTAATATAATATTTTTAACGCGGAAGGGATTCGACCCAACTACCTTAAGGTATCTACACCAGAACATTACTATTACTCCAAACAATGTGACATAAAAATTTACAATTTTGTACAAAATTGTAAAATTGCAAAATTTAAAATTTTGTACAATGCGACATGAAAATTTACAGTAGGCCTACTTAAATAGAAAACGGTTACAAATTTATGTATTGCTGTATTTTGAGCTGAAATACAGCTTAAAATGTATCAAATTGATATTATTTTAAAGGTCTAAAAAATTTTAAATGAATATAACAAGTCTTCATTCATTCGCGGGAAGAAAATATTAACAAACTAATGAAAATCAATGCTATTTCCATACGGTTCAAATTCCGTAAAAATTTAGAAATAAAAAAATTTTCAAAAATACAAAACTAACAGAAATTATACATTACGCATGAAATAATAATTAACTATACAAAAAAGAAAAACCAATTAAAAGAAATTGAACATAAAAATATTGTGAATATTTATTAAAAATTAAATTATTTAAAAAAATTTCATTATATAAAAATTTTAAGTGATAAAATGCCAATTGAAATGAATTATATATAAATTTATTCATATTTTACTTATTCGTAATGAAATTAATAATAAAAATAAATGTATTGACAAGAATATAGTACGTGACATTGCAATATTAGCTACTCGTATTTTAATTATGTTTAATAAATTATTTATTACAAATTTTCTTACATTCAGTCAGCTGTTATGTATTAAAGAATTCACTGAAAATTTTATTAAAGGAAATAATTATATTTTATTATGGTAATTTAACTGGTTCGTGATGAAACATAGCATATAAAAATTATTTTAATTATATTTATTCATAATTAAGTGGATACAGTATGCTTTAAAATTAATTTATTAATTATTAATTAGTTTTGAATAAAGCATTTTAAATTTTTTTTTAGTTTTTTGTACTTTTATTCTTTATTAGTTGGCCATTCCATCTTCACCTGGGTATAATTTTATTTTATTTCAATAATATTAAAATTTTGCCCATAACAGGCAGGTGGAGTGGTAAATTGTTTACATTCTATCTGTTAGTTTAAAGGTTAGGAAAATAGTTCTGGTTTTTGTCACATGTATTTAGTTTTGTGTAACAGTGTATTAGTTTTGCAATCAGTTTCTTTTAATAAATACAATATTATAAACTTTAACCAAAGTAGAGAAAATCTGAGCAATGTCCTTAGAATTAAAATAGAAAACACACTCAGTAGTGTGCTTCAAAAAGACTAAACTGTGAACAAAAAATATATAACTTATCTATATATATATATATACAAAGCTAAACTTGATGAACTATGAATCACCATCTTGAAACACAAAGTTGTTGAAGTAGGAGATGATAACGATGCCGATTATGAGATGACGATGATTTGTAGTTGAAGTAGAAAAAAATGTTTTTATGATTAACGAAATGGTAAAGGTAAAACTAATAGCTTTAAAACGTTTTAGTCTGTGAGTATTTGGTAATTTTATAAAATTAACCTAAAATAATTTCTCAATTATGTATTTATCAAAAACCTATTGAAAATTAACCTAACATTGCAGTTGATTTTTAAAGTGTAGTTACGTCACTGGTCAGGGCCGCAATCTTAAAAAAATTTTCTACGATGGAACAGGCTCCCCAAGAATTTCAGTAGATACGGCTCCTACTTTATCATGTAAAGCATAAAAAATGTAGTAAATGAGGAGATTTAAAAAAAATCGTAGGATCCGTTTTTGAAAAATTTGCAAAAAAATGAAAAACTACACGAATAAACTAGTGTTTTTGGTTGACCAATTTTAATGAAAATGTTGGTACTGGGTCCTCTAGTAGTACCTAAATTATTTTTCAAGTTTCAATTTCGACGCCGTTCCGTTCTTGAAATATTCTGTTAACACACACACACAGACTCACACACGCACACACACGCAGGCCATCCGCTGAAAACATGTTTTTTTTTGTTCAGGAGGTCTGAAAACGTTTAAAATCCGGTGAATACTCGATTTCAACAATCGACATGAAAACAATACTTTCCTTCCTATATATTCCAATACGGAAGAAAAAGTAAAGAAGTTGTAGGTTATAATATTATGTTTTGAAGGAAGACTAACCCAAAAGCGAAAACATCCTGATTGGAAGAATTGAATTTTCACTACAGGAAAATTAACATGGTTTTCCGTGTTCCATTTTATTGTACCTGGATTTATTTTTCATATAAAAAGATTTCGTAAGGAAATAAATTAATTCGGTTGGTACCCCTGGCTGATATGAACGTGAATATGATTTGCAATGTTGGCCAACATGGTGGTTGGTGGTAGGCTAAATTGAATATTGTGAAAATGTAGGCAAATTGAATACAGTCTAATCATGTATAGACATGTAGACATGTCTACTAACAACACATCATGTTACATAATAAGGGTAGCTATATATTATAATGTTGCGTCTTGAATATTTCATATATTTTTGTACGTTGAAAAGATAAACAGAAGTGTAAGAAAGTTTTTTTCAGATATTGTATGGATTGTGGTTTGAGTAAAAAGGGAGAAAAATGAAGTTCTTTGAAACCGACAGAATTTTCTGTATGAGTGACCGAACCAGACAAGAGTTTATTTCCCTGAATCCCAGACACAGAACAGGCAACCCTTTTAGTGTCAAATTTCTAAATCACCTGTCGGAAACAGAATATCTTGGACTTTTAACTTTGCTAGTCATTCTTTCTTATTCTTTCAATACATCCGCCATAGAAATAATAATTTAATATTTCTTTGTTATTTTATTATTCTCTCATATACAGACTTACATACAGGATGATTCAAGAATCAACTGTAATCAGTCAGGAGTCGTTATTTTTAGATTAAAGTAATAAAAACAATTAATTTATAATAAAACTTGAACCAAGAACTCTACGCCCGTATATCAATAATTTTTTTAAATTTAACTGGAAAAATTAAATCCTGAGAAAATAATTGGTGTCAATTAAGTATATAAAAACATCATTATCTGTCAAGGATTAAGCTCAATGGCTTGCTCCGGCATCCTTCTTAGGTCTTCCCAAGCCTCGTTTCCCGCTAGGTTTATTTTTTTATGCTCGCAGAGAAAGTCTGTGTGTTGACATGCGAAGTAAATGGTGGGTTCTTTTTCTCTTTCTCTTATATATTCTTAACATTTCACACAGTGACTGAACATTTAATTCAGCGCGTATAGCTTCGTTACGTACTCTATCTAACCGGCTACAACCTTTGACTCCCTGCAAAAGCAGCCTGTATACGAGATTCATTCCTCTGTAATGACACCCATGTTTCACTCTCATATGTTATGAGTGGTACAGACATCATTGCTCTATGAAATTTCATTTGGGTGTCATATCTCATTTACTTTCCAATTGTGCTGCGAATAGAACCGCATTCAGCACTCAATGTTACCAGCTTTTCACTCTAAATAAAAAAATTTTTTACTAAAAACAAGATATTTAAATTCGACTAAATATTATTAAAAAAAAAAAAAATTAGGATACCGTGGTTACACGACACCTTAACGTTGTGTGAAAGATATTTACACGCTTTAGACATATATAGGGTGATTCAAAACTATACTACAATCTCTTGGGATCTCATTCTATAGCTAAAAATGAGAACAAAAGTTCATATAAACATATGCCTGAAAACGATTAGTTAGCGAGTTACGGCTAGCGTAAAATTTCACCTATAACTCTGTACCCTCGGTGAAGTAAGGCCGTATAAAAATTTTAAAGGTAGTTACAAACATACAAATACGATTGTTTATTATGTTTTTTAATCTGAAAAATTGAATAAAATTTGTTTCAGAGCTGTAAATGCTATACTTTCAGAGATATTTTACATAATACACAAGAATTGGTGCAAAGAAATTTATAACACATTTTTGAGTTTAACTCAAATGATTAGCCAATTATATGACTAAAGCATTTAAGAACTGAAGAGGTACAGGTGTAAAATACACCAGTCAGAGTATCTCCTCTCAGAGTAATTAATTTCAAATAACAGCCAAACCCTTTGGTGAGTGAAGGTGTCATATGAAGGGTAGAAAATAGATGTTTTTCAGAGGGCCTTGCATGCTGATAAGATACTTTTCTGCTCATTGAGGAAAGCACCTCATTCCTCATTTTACTTGGTAAAACCTCTAAAAATTCAAACCAGTTCTTTAGTTTATGACATAAACAACAACAACAGTTTTTATACAGGGTGATTCACGAAGATACGCAGAAACTTTGGGAGCCCATTGTACATGTAAAAATAATGAAAAAAGTTTATATAAACATGGGTCCGGAAATGCTTCGTTATCAAGTTACGGCTAGCGAAAGATTTCGCCCGGATTTCAGCTCACGAAGTGAAATGAGGTCTTTCTGAAATTCTGGTAAGGTAGATTAAGGGGCGAATTTAATCGTTACTTATGGTTTTTGACCTGATAATTGAATAAAACAGGTCCCAGATATGTAAGTTAAATAGTTTTTGAGAAAACCAGAGTCAAATGCAAAAAATGGAGTGAAAAAACACAATTTTTCATCTTTGTTTTTCCGGTTAATTTTACTTTGTACTGTTATGAATAAAAATTCATTTAATCAAACATTTATTCGCTTTCTGTGTACTTTATTTACCCCAGTTTGTTCAGAATAAAATTTTTAACATGTTTTATTCAAAAATTTTAACTGTTTTTGGTGAAATAAAGATATTCTTGGCCAAAGATGAAACAATGTGTTTTTCACTCCATTTTTTGCATTTGACACTGGTTTTCTTTAAAAATATTTAACTTAAAGTTCTCGGACCTATTTTATTCAATTTAACAGATTAAAAACCATAAGAAATGATTGAATTTGCCCCTTAATCTATCCTACCAGAATTTCAGGAAGACCTCATTTCACCTGGTGAGCTGAAATCCGGGCGAAACTTTCGCTAGCCGTAACTCGGAAACGAAGAATTTCCAAATCCATGTTTATATAAACTTTTTTTGTTAATTTTACATGTACAATTGGCTCCCAAAGTTTCTGCATATCTTCGTGAATCACCCTGTATAAAAAAGCAAATTGTAAATTTTTATGATTAAATAAAAAATAATTTACTTGACACACATAAAAATTATTTTATATAAAAAATTCGTGAGATTTTCACCCACCTAGGCCTACTTATTCTTGGTTTATTAAAAGAAAATCATCGACAATAAGTCATCGTATGTTCTAATTAAAACTAAGTGCTGCTGTCACTTAATTAAGTTAGTCAACTAAGTAAGCCTACGAAGCCTATCTGTTGTAAAAGTTGAAAACCATCCGTACTTTGTCTTTGGCCAAATACATTTTTCTAAAAATGAAAGGGAAAATACACAGGTCTATATTAAATATTTCTAAAATTAATTTCTCAATTTTCGTTGATAGACTTTTATTAATTTAGTTCTACCCGTCCTCAAAGTCAATATTTTGTCCTTACCCTTCCTTTCATATCAACTTATTATTTTCTCACAAATTTCCCCCTTATTTATTTCCTTTTGTGTTTTCTTCACCTTAGTTTTAGGAATTTTTTTATACGAGTATATACCGGGTGTTCATAAAGCCTGGAAATGGCTCAAAATCTAACTAAAATGCGTAGGGTGTCTGTATGTGGTGTTAACGTCATCAGCCGAAAGGCTGGTTTGAACATTCAGAGGCTTTACTAGGTAAACCAAGGAGTGAGGTGGTTTACAATTGCCTTCCTCACTGTGTAGAAAAATATGCTTATCAGCATATCAGGCCATCTGTCACGAAATTTTACAAAATATTTTCCTTTTCGAGTAATTTTTTTATTCATAGGTTGGCAGTATAACCTAAACGTTTATGATCTGCACTATAATTATTTGTTCTGGTTTGTCTTTGTTTTCACTCGTGTTTTTGCTTCTCAAACTTCAAACGCGATTATCTCAAAACGTCATTTTTAGAACTTTATGCACCTTTTCTCAGCTTCCACAAAAGGTACAAAACTGAAATTTTTATGGAGTATGTTAATCGTCCAGTTGAATAGATTGAAAGTGCCGTTTTTAAAAATATTGTAAATTAAGGAAGAAAAAAAATTTTTTACGTGATTTTCCGAAGTAAAAAATGGTCGTTTTTTTAAAAAATGTAAAAACCAAAATTTTTACCAGAATTAAATGCTACAGATTCTAATTCTGCCCATAACATACAGGTGGAGTGTCAAATTTTTTACACTCAATCTGTTAGTTGCAGGGCTAAAATAAATAGTTCTGTTTCTTGTCACATGGTCAGCCAATTAAATGACTGAATCATTTAAGAACAGAAGAGGTAGAGGTGTAAAAGACACTAATCAGAGTTATTTTCTCTGAAAGTAATGAATTTCATTATACAGCCAGACCCTGTGGTGAATGAAGTGAAGGTGTTATTTGCAGAGTGGAAGATATGTGCTTTTCAGAGGGCCCGGCATGCTGATAAACATACTTTTCCACTCAGTGAGGAAGGCAATCGTAAACCACCTCACTCCTCGTTTTACTTAGTAAAACCTCTACAGGTTCAAACCAGCTTTTTGGCTGATGACCTAAACAACAGATTCTAATTATGTACCAAAGAGTGGTTTTTCATATAAAAACGAATTGTAGCTGTAGGTGTGGTGGTTGGTGAGAAAAAGGTACAAACATTAACATTGGTTAGGATAGGCAGCCCCCCCCCACGCTACCCTTAACTCTTCACCTGCCTATTATGGCTAACATGTTTCATACGACGTTAAGACATCTTAGACAAGAAAAATAAGGCCAAAAGTGTTTTAATTCGTATTAAAAATTCCATAAAAATTTGGTTGCAATTTTAATAAAAAGGTTTTTCTCTAGAGGTGCACTATAACATTTATATTTTATCGGTACAAATTTTACTCACTGATTCTAGGTAATCGAATAACAAGTAGAAAGGTAAGAGCAACACCTGTCAAACCTTTTGGGAAATTTATTGAAACTAATGTTTGTAGGTACTGAGCCAACAAACATATGTTTTGTATCAAGCTATACAGCTATATTTAAGTTAAATGTAACTTGTTTCTACATTTTTCGTAAGTTCTCTTAATTTCCCGAGGTATTACTACTTATACTTTATCGTTTATCGTATCATTAAATTGAAAAAATGTCAGTAGCTCGAGAAGAAACCAGACACCTATGGTGTGTAAAGTTTAATTTCCCTATCTTTTACCAATTTTATGAAAAATGTACCTAAAAGTAGCAAATTTAACATTGGCGGAATACAAAGTACAGTCTCCCCTTAAACATAATTACTTAAGTTAAAACTGTTGTCGTTTTCATTAAAAAAAAACCTTGTAATAGTGAAAACAACATCATTATTATTATTTTTAACCCAACGGGTTGGTCTAGAGGTAAAGTCGTCGCCAAAATCAGCTGTTAAACAGCTGATTTTCGGAGACGAAGTTTCCTGGTTCAAATCCTAGTAAAGGTAGTTACTTTTATACGGATTTGAATGCTAGACAGTATTTACCGGTGTATTTTGATGGTTGGGGTTCAATTAACCATACTCTCTCAGGAATGGTTGATCTCATCTGATTGAGTCATGGGGTTGCTTATTGTTCAGAATTGAACAGATTGCAACGTACACATATTAGGAATAAACAAAAAAAATTATTATTAAATTTCGCAAAAGATTCATTTAGTTGAGCAGTTGTGATTAGCATTCAGTATTAATTAATTTGTCCAATTGTAGACATGTCGAACTGGTAATTTTATTATCAGATAATTTGTTATTGAAATCCACGGGAAATGTAGGAAGATATATTGTAAATATTAGTTTTTAATTAATCGGAATCAAACAGGAACTGTCAATTGCATAAATTACAATCTTATTGAATTTGATTAGTGTTGTCAGTGATGTGTTTGTGGGGGTCATCTGTTGATTTGGGAAACAAATTTGTCAAATGGAAGGTAGAATGAGACTGACAGCCGGAATGACATTAAAATCAAATCATGTCGTTATAATTTAGGGCTTTACGTATTCCGTGTACCGTATAAACATTAGCGTATACGGAATGTTCATATTGTGTATGAAATTGAGGAAGGATCTGCATGCAGAGGCTGTCTGTCACATGTAACTCCGACGTATCAACGAATTTTTAATATGTAAACAAGCAATTGTGTCAACGCTTCGTACAGGCTTATTGTTACGCTTAGAATGTTCTATTATATTAACTGGTTTATTGATTTTCCCGGTTTTACTTCACAATTTAATTTTTTCCCAACACTTTAAAAATATAATACAACCTTGTTTTTATGTACTAACTGGGATCAAAGACAGTCCGGGTAATCAAAAATTCGGGTAATCCAAGTTGTTGTTAAGGTGATCAGGTGAAAGGCTAGTTTGGACCTCTAGAGGCTTTACTGTATAAAACGAGAGTGAGGTGGTTTACCTTGTCTTCACTGAGTGGAAAAGTATGCTTATCAGCTTTCCAGGCTCTTTGAAAAGAACCTAAATTCCACCTTGCAAATGACACCTTCACTTCATTCACCACAGGGTCTGATTGTATAATGAAATTCATTAGCGTACTCTCACAGGAAATAACTGTGACTAGTGTCTTTTACACTTTTACTTTTGTTCTTAAATGCTTCAGTCATATAATTGGCTGGCCAAGTGATAAGAAACAAAACATACAGAATTTTCACCATGAACAATCTATTTCTTCAACCATTTTTAGAATATCGTAAAATGTTACAATATGTAAATAAATATGGTTCTTATACTCTCCTTCATCACAACTATATCGTAGTTATTACTTAAGAACTTTACTAATAAATTTAAGATAAAGGCACCCTGAGAATGTTTTTGTTTATTTTTTTTATTTAAAGTGGCATCAACAGCTCGGTTATTAGCGACTTTGGTGGGTTATCTAACGTTAATGATGTCATTGACTTGTAATAATTTCCAGATGCTAGCCAGGAATCGAACCCAAGATCCCTACGTTGTAGGCTACTGCGCTACTACTCCGCCGCGGAGGTGGCCAGCCTGATAATTTTCTCTGTTCTATAAACTCTAGCCAAATAAATACTCACTAAAGCTAAACGATCACTATATCAAGTGCCAACTGTAGTAGTCATTTGTGAACAAAACTAAACATCTTTGCTATTTAGTGCTTTTGTGAACTCTAATAGGAATAATGGATGAGTAATCTGATAATGTGGTCATTGTGTGTGGATAATGAGCCGCATTACATGCGTAATCAACCAAACACCTATTCTTCCACATCAGCTAACAACAGTATTAGCCAATCTATTGTGGGTTTCAATGTACTTTGCGCTTATTATAAAGGTAATTTAAATAAACAGATTTGTATTTGGCTGGTCTATCAACCAACAATTATAAGCTACATTGTAATTACTTTTTTAAATACTTTTTCAAAAAAAATGTCTCAGTAGGTTAATTAGAAGTATTTAAGTAACTAATTTGTAGTTGTAATTTTTAACACACTAATAGACCAAATAGTACATTTTTTTCAAAAGTCATTTCTCTATCTTGAGAGGCGATTCGTTAACGTACTGTCATCCCATATACACAGCATTATGTCACCACATCTTCTATTAAAACATAAACCAAAATATCATATAATATCTATCTGCGAGCAAGAACTTAAGAAACTTTTCCAGGTCTTAAAACAATGTTTTTATTAGTTTTTAATTTTCTCTTTGCGACAGTTTAACTGTCTCTTTATGCTCATTTATTGAATTAATTTCGTATAAAGTTAAATTATTTACGTTGTGTTGGTTAAAATATATTATTGTAAAGTAGTTATAGTTATAAAATAAAAATTATAATATCGCTATTATAATATAGCGACTACCGGTAGTAATTTAACTTAGTAATTTTATAGTAGTTATAAGTATTTAAGTGAATTAATGTTTTTGTTCTGTCTACTCCTATGCACGGACAGAACTCTTTGTGAAGAAGAGTTTTTGCATATAAGTATATTTAGTTTAATATATTGTACATAGCTTAGTATAGTCATGAATTGTAATTTTAATGTAGCCATATTTTACTAAATAAAATAAGTAAATAAAATAAAAATAAAAAATAAGATTACCGCATTAGTTAATGAAAAATGTTTGCACAGAATTGACCTACCCTTCAAAGTATATTGAAGGAAATTACATTTATATTGTAATGGTTTTTTGTAAGTAATGGGAAAATGAATAAAAATTATTAAATTTAAAAAGTGATGAATTTTACTTTTTTTACATTCTCTTGCCGTATATGAATAATACTATGAAAAGGAAAGTACCAATGGTTTTCATGTCGATTTTTTGTAATCAAATTTTTCAATGAAAATACACATTTTCCTGAATCCAAAAACATATTTTTACCAATATTGGTGTGTGTGCGCGTGTGTTAATAAACGGAAAAGTGAACGAAGTTGAAATTTGAAACTTACGTTAGATACCTACTATACTAAGAGACTCGACACGAATATTTTCATCAAAATCAGTCAAAATTTCTGCTGAACTATTATTGTGGGTCTGGGTTCAAAAATGGTTTTATTAAGATTGCAGACTTGATATTCTAATTAATTTTCTCAAAACCAGCTCCTAAGTTTTTTTTTAAATTGCCTCACTTACTACATTTTTTATGTTCTACATTAATAGGGTATCGACATGTATACTGAATATTTTGAGGGCTGTGGTATTGGGGGTAAAAAATGGCAGGTCTACCAAATTATTAAAAGTGTAGAAAATTTAAAAAAACCCTACAATTTTATTTAAAACATTTTTTTTTATTACATTTATTACATTTTTTTATTACATTTATTACATTACATTTATTTATAACATTTTTACAACATTTATTTATAACATTTTTTTTTATTACATTTTTTTTATAACGTCAATTAGAAATTTTAAGTAGTTTACTTTTTATAATCGGTAAAAGAATGGGATTTTTTTTATTAATGTAGGGTTAGTATGTATTCTATTATACTATAGACTACTACAGAGCTTAGTTTAAGGTTAATTTATTGATTCAATTCTTAAACCCAAATGTTTATTAATTTCAAACTAAATTTAAATTCAAATGTTTTTTTTTAGTTTATTTAAAGTCATATCATTAGCTCGGATATAAAATATTTTTAAATTTGAAACTAATTGGTCTATTTTTCATTTATTTATAACCCTAATTTAAAAATTATTGTAACAGAACAAAATTATAAGCAGATGAAGCTAGAAAGAGTAAATGTAATATGATAATAAAATTATTGTTTAAATGAAATATAGATACATAAAGGTCAACATAAAAAATGATGAATATTTTAACAGATAGATAGATAAATGAACAAACCACAAAATAAAATAAAATGTGGTGGGATGGAGTAGGCCTACAGCGTCAGTAGACAATAAGTTATAATGTAACACATCAAAGAAAACACAGTATGTAGGTCTATACTTAACATCTAACTGTTTGGTAAACTAAATAACACTCACAAACAGAATAAGCAATATTAAATTGTAGGCCTATGCAATAAACAACAATTAATATTTAGGTTATACTGAAAAATGTACGTACTATATAAATGATACAGAGTAAGGAAGGGAAAAACATTTCGCTAGTTGGTGCTATAAAAATAAATTCAGTGTTAGATAAATAAAAATCTGGTGTGAAACACTCACACAACTTTCTCTTGCCAATGCAAATAATTAACAATAAACCTAACTTTAGTATTAAAACATTAGAAATGAACAAAAACTATCCTCAAAAACATAACCTTATTTTAATCATGAGTGAATGACGCAAAATGACAATCTAACTCAGTTTGGCTTAAAAATACGGAAAATCACGCTTTCACGCTAAACTAGGCTCTGTAGAGTAAAATGCTCTAAACAAAAGTTGTAGATCTTTTAATTTTCTATTAATTTAATTATATACACTTTTGTCGTAAAATGCATACTAAGACCGAAATGTTAAAAAAATCGATTTTTCTCACGTTTTCGTGAGAAAAAAAACAGAAAATCGCAAATTACCGCTAAACTAAGCGTTATACAATGTTTATTATAAATGTTTGAAACAGAAGTTGTAGGTTTTTAAATTCTCTACAACTTTTATTATATAGAGTTTGCGCTAAAATTTATATTAAAGCCGTAATCTTAAAAAAAAAAACGTTCTTACGTGAAAACAGCCTCACCGAGAATTTCAGCAAACATGGCGCCTACCCTATCTTGTAGAGAATAAAAACTTGAGTAAAATAGGCGATTTAAAAAAAAATCGTGGGACCAGTTTTTGAGAAAATCGCAAAAAACTGAAAAATTATACGAATAAACTACTACTTCCGGTTGACCGATTTTGATGAAAATGTTCGTGTCGCGTCCGGTAGTGGTATGTAACTTAAGTTTCAAGTTTCAAGTTCGTACGATGTTCCGTTCTTGAGATATTCTGTTCACACACAGACACACACACACACAGACACACACACAGACCAATCGCTAAAAACATGTTTTTTGGGTTCAGGGGGTCTGAAAACGTATAGATCCGGTGAAAACTCGATTTCGAAAAATCGACATGAAAACAATACTTTCCTTCCTATAGGCCCTATATTCATATAGGCAAGAGAAAGTAAAAATTCAATGCACAAACATGGCATGTAACTAATGAAATATTTCATAACGATTTAAACTTGCCCATTATAAAAAAAGAAATTAAACAACGTAGCGTACAATATGTAAAAGTCTGGTGCTAAACATTCACATGACTTTCTCTTTACATTGTAAATAATGAAAAGGGGGAAAATATATTATATATATACTGTATATAACCTATTTAATTACAAGTAAACAATGTCAATGAACAAACCGTAATTGTTTTCTTCCCATAACAATCAGGTGGAGTGTTAAATTATTTAAACTCGGTCTTCTAGTTGCCGGACTACAAAAATAAACTGTTTCTTATCACATGGTCAGCCAATTGACTGAATAATTTAACAACAGAAGAGGTAATGGTGTGAAAGACACTCTTGTCACAGTTATCTCCTCTCAGAGTAAATTTTTGTTTTTTTTTTTGTTTAACGTCCGACTCTTCTGCAATTTCTGCAAATGCAGACTGTGAGAAGAATGATAGATGAAGATGATTGATGAAAAAAATGCCAGACCTGACCGGGAATCGAACCCAGTAATGAATTTTATTATACGGCCAGACCCTGTGGTGAATGAAGTGAAGGTGTCATTTACAGGGTGGAAATAAGATGCTTTTGAGATGGCCTGAAATGCTGATAAGGATATTTTTCCACTCAGTGAGGAAGGCCAAAGTAAACCACCTCACAAATTAATTTTATTAATAAAGCCTCCAGAGGTTCAAACAAGCCTTTTGTCTGATGACTTAAATAATAAAACAAAACCTGATTTTAACACGTTGACTGCCACACTAAATTTTGTGACACTTACAGCTGAGCCATCGTACTTTTTTTACATTTTATCATTTTTCTTCTTATTTTACTTAATTTATTTAATAACAACTAGTTTTTTTTGTAAAATAAAGTTGTGATAAACTTTTGTGTCACATGGCCTGCTGGAATGATTTTACATTTCAGTGCCATGCGATCCCTTTTTGTGTCACAATAAAAAATGTAATAAACAACCGGGTTAAGTTACAAAGTTCTAGACTATTTCAATCAACCAAAATAAGCAAAAGAAAAAAAGTAAAATTACCAATTATAGCAGCATTTTAATACAGGACAACAAGGAAAACTACCTGTATACGCAATATCCTATTATTTGAAAAGACCAACAGCTATTTGAAAAGACAGTCTGAGTGTGCAATGTTACTCTCTGAAGCCACATTGCACAGCTTAAAAATAAGTCATCTACTGTGACTCATTTTTGATGCACATTTTTTTGAGGCTCATTTTCAAAGACAACTGTGAAACATTATTTGGGTCACACAGCAGTCAACGTGTTAATAATAAGTGAATGGCAAAAATGAGAGTCAACCTCTGTAAAACTTTAAAATACGGAAAACCACTAATTGACGCGAGTGGTAGTTTAGTTCCGCAATTTTAACTTTTTTTGCGATTTTCTCAAAATCGGCTCCTATGATATATAAAAAACTATTTTATTTATTACATTTTTTATGTTCTACTAGACAGGATAAGTGGCATATATCCTGAAATTCTAAGGAAGCTCTGCTCTCGTGGTAACAAATGGTTCACGATTGCGGCTCTAGTAAGCTATAAATACATTTTCGGCTAAAGCGTAAATTACTGTAGTAAAGTTGTAGAAAATATAAAAACTATAACTTTTAAGTCAAAGATGTTTTCTATAGCGCTTAGTTTGTTTAATGTTAATTTGGTGATTTTATGTATTTTGCTCATTCAAATCTGTTAAAAAAAATTGTTTGAATCTGCGGTCTTAGTATCTATTTCTATTCAATGTTATAAAAATAAAAAAATGTACAACTTTTGTTTCAAGCATATTTTTTTACAACCGGTTAGCGTAAATTAGTGAGTTTCCGTATTCTTTAGTCGAACACAGTTTACTTTCCATTTTGCGTCATTCACTGATGATTAAACTCATGTTTTGTTTTTCATATTACATTGTTTAATCATGATTAAAAATTAGGTATATTGTTCATTATTAACAATGGCAAGAGAAAGTCTAGTGTTATCTGTTAAGGCAACCCGTACACTGTTAAAGCGCCTACAAAAACTGTAAATGCAGCATGCAATATAGAACATCATTGCGGGTTGCAGAGTGTAAGGGGCTACTTGTATGCACATCACTTTCATTGGTGAGACATGATACATACTTTGTTTGTAACTGATGATGTGCCAATTAAAAATATTAACACTTAACTATTTTAACAATAATATTAATAATGTATATTAATATGTAGTTATGTTAATAATATAGTATAAATAAATTAATAAATGTAATATTAATCACATTACTAATAATCATTGGTTTTGTAATTGTATGAGTGTATATATAAATATGTGTGTGTGTGTGTGTGAGAGAGAGAGATTTTTTGTTTTACGTCTGAATGTTTTGCAATTTCTGCTAATGCAGATGGTGGAGAAAGATGATATATGAAAATGAGTGATGAAAAAATGCAGATCTGACCGGGAATCGAACCCGGGACCTCTACATAAAGAGAGAGAGAGAGTATGTGTGTGTTACAACACACTCTTCTCAACCGAGTCCTTTATAATTGACAATATTTCAAACGTGTTGCATTTGAACTTTTTGTAGCCGAGCTAACAGGGTGCGCGGCGTCTAACTTCTGTTAGATGCCCAAAAAAACCCAGAATAACGTGTGACAGTGTTTCACACCAAATTTTTATGTTTATAATTTTTGTTCACCCACCGGGTTGGTCTAACGATAGAATCGTCGCCGAAGTCAACTGTTTAACAGCTGATTTTCGTAGACGAAGGTTTCTGGTTCCAGTCCTATTAAAAGTAGTTAATTTTATACGGATTTTAATACTAGACAGTGATTGCCCGAGTACTTTGATAGTTGTGATTCAATTATCAATACTTTCTTAGAAGTGGTCGACTTAAGTCTGTACAAGAATACACCTCATTTACACGTCACACACAAATCATCCTCATCTCATTGGTTTATGGAATTGCTTATTGATTTTTACGACATCAGCCAATTGTCTGGTTTGAACCTGTAGAGGCTTAACTAAGAAAAACAAGGAGTGATTTAATTTAAAATTGCCTTCCTCACTGAGTGGAAAAATATTCTTATCAGCATCCCAGGTCCTCTGAAAAATATCTAATTTCCACCCTGCAATGACATTTTCCCTTCATTCTTTATTATTTTGTTTATTGTTGTTGTTGTTTAGGTCATCAGCCGAAAGGCTGGTTTGAACCTATAGAGGTTTTACTAAGTAAAACGAGGAGTGAAGTAGTTTACCATTGCCTTCCTCACTGAGTGGAAAAGTACGTTTATCAGCATGCCGGGCCCTCTGAAAAGCACATATTTTCCACTCTGCAAATGACACCTTCACTTCATTCACCACAGGGTCCAACTGTATAATAAAATTCATTACTTTTAGAGGAGATAACTCTGATTAGTGTCTTTTGCACTTCTACCTCTTCTGTTCTTAAATGATTCAGTCATTTAATTGGCTGACCATGTGATACGGAAAAGAACTATTTATTTTAGCCCTGAAACAAACAGATTGAATGTAAATAACTTTACACTCCACTGTCTGTTATGGGCAGTTTTGTTCATTATGGTATCAAAATTGGTTTTTAGCAGTGCTATTATTTTTGTATTTTATTTTTATTTTTGACGTTTGTGTCTTTTATGTGTTATTTTTATGGTTTAATTAGAGTAATCCTCCTCCAAGCGCGGGTTTTGCTTTTTTGGAGGAGTAATAAACGATATATGAATAAATAAATTCACCATACGGTCTGTCTGTATAATGAAATTCATTACTCTCAGAGGAGATAACGCGAACTAGTGTCTTTTACACCTCTATAGATACTGAAGTCACGAGATTGCCTTTTGCGTATGGATGGGCTGTAAGGACGGGATGTGAAAATTTAAAATGCTGCCAACCTTAACCGTGAGACACTATTCGTGCATGTCACTACCGTGCAGTTTTTTCATACATTTTTAAAGCTGTGGTTTATTCCGAGAAAATGTTTTCTTCATAAACCTTATAGTAAATAAATGTGACCTATAATATTGCCTATAGCTTAATTATATGAATATAAATGTTTAATTTTTTGTTATTAACAGCTACTTGTCCCATTGAAACAAAGTTTTCTACGAATGAATCACCTTCTTTACTATAGCTTTTACCGGCGTCTTCACTATCAGTCTCACTAGTTACACTAATCTACCTAACCGTTTTCTTTTTTTACCAGGTGGTGTCAACAAAACTGTTGACGAAGAATTATCTTCTTCACTGTCTTTAACTTCCTTCTTTATATTTTGAATTGTGGAAAAAGAAACATCACAGTAGTTAGCCGTTCGCTTACAGCTTTTGTTAAGAGGGACGGATACGCATTTTTGTTTAGCTTAAAAAAAACCGAGATTTATGTTTACGGTAACAAACAGTTATATTCGTACAGTTAAACTACAAAAGGTTCCGCGATATACTGTATTCTGGGTACAGTATAATTTGTTATGTTTGTCATACTGAAATTAAAGTAGTCGCGCATGCGCACTGATGTTTTCCCTCCTTTACCTCTCGTTGCAAACAAGGGCAAACTCGAGACTATGGTGACTATACCTCTTTTGTTCTTAAATGCTTCAGTCATATTTTTATATTTGTCTGACCACGTAATAAGAAACATAACTGCTTTTGTACCCTTAAAGTAGCAGATCAAGTGTAAATAATTTAACACTCTACCAGACTGATATGGATGATGTTACTTCTAGACGATTTTTTAGTACTAGACAGCTATTACAGATCTACTTTGATGGTTTGGGTTCAAACAACCACACTTTGAGTCTGTACAAGACTGCACGTCATACAATTATCTCCCTCTTCTCATTGTTTCATGGGGTTGCTTATCGTTCTTAAATTGAACAAATTTTAATGTACACACATTAGGGTAAAAAGATAAAAAAATATAATTTGTGTGACTTTTTTTTGTAACAGTGTATTTCTTTTACAATCAGTTTATAAACACAAAAACTTTAAGCAAAGACGAGAATCTGAGTAATGTCCTTAGAATTAAAATAAAAACGACACTCAGTAGTGTGCTTCAACAAGACTAAACGTGAAGAAAAAAATATATATATATATGTACAAAACCTAAACTTGATGAACTGTGAATCAACACCCCGAATCACAAAGCTGGTGAAGCTGGAGATGATGACGATGATAGAGATGATAACGATGTCTATTATGAGATGACGATAATTAGTAGTTGAAAGAGAAAAGTAAAAATAAAGTTTAAATCGTAAATTTTTAAATCGTAGGGGTAAGCCGCGTGTTTTAAAACGTTTCAGTCTGTGAGTATCTTTGCTGTCGTTGAGGAGGTTAATCGCTAATGGATTCTGATGTCTTCTAATTTCTGTAAATATTTTTCGCTATGTTGTTAAATTTTTTCTTTTATGAAGGGCAGGTTTAGGTCATTGTGTAGTATTTCATTGGTAACGTACCATGGGGCTGCTGTGATTAGTCTCAGGCATTTTGATTGGAAGCGCTGCAGTATTTCTATATTTTGATGAACTAGCTGTACCCCATGTGTAACATAAAATGTATTTTATTTTAAAAAAATAAAAAATAATAAATTATATTTTGTTGATAGAAATTTCCGATCGGAATTAAATCGCAGCGTCACTAGAATAAAAGTGAGGAATTTCAACATTATTAACGAAATACGTTGCAATGGGTGGAGGGTTTTACCACAGGTAGATCTATATGAGCTTAATACCAACGCAAACCTTGCCTTGTGTCTGATTCGAATTCTCTGTTGTCATGGCCTACAGCTTAGATACAATCTCTCCAAACATATTAGGTAAATCAAAGTAAACAAATCTAACATTGTATTAGAATAGATTAATTAATTTAGATCTAGCTAATTTATTTAATTAATAACTTAATAACTAATTAAAATCTATCTTAAATCACGAGGAATATCTCTAAAATAAAGACAGTTCCATTATTAAAAAACGTGTTTTGAAAATTTTATATTTATGTTTTTTTATTATTTTATCTTATACTACGTATATTATTCAGATGAACTGCAGTCCCCTAGCCGTGGGAGTGAGAGAATGCATAACGCTCTCACTCGCACAAGCCATACGCGCCATTCCAATAACATTGTCTTTAATTTTACTCATTGTTGTGAGCAAGCGTTTATGCACGCAGTAAACTAACAAGCAAGACAACGACTGTAGTATGTTTTCAGATTTGGATTATAACGGTAAAGACCTTTGAGCGCATGCGTAGTTATGCCACATATCTTCCTCTTACTCGCTCGGCTATGGGACATTAGTTCGTCTGACACCTATACCTTTAACTACTTTCTATTTAATCTCCTAATGAATTAAGAAATTTTATCATAGCTATGCATCAACTTCAATATACCCACGTTATATTCTTCTCCCGCCAGTTCATTTACCCATTGATTAAATAGTTTATAAGTTTATCGTCACTCGCCAATTTCTACCATAAGTTCTTTCAATTTCTTAAACAAATGATAATTAGAAGCTGTTAAATCCAGACTATTTGTCGGGTGATTGTAAATTTCCCACCAAAATCTTTTCACTAAATCACGTATCGTACCTACAACATGTGGATGTGCATTGTCATGCAGCATTACGACGCCGTCTGTCAGAAGAAATCAATCGACAGTATGCCAAGTCGATAACAAAAGACTGTATCACTAAAAAAAACTTATAATTCCACTTATTTCACAATATCTTATAATAAATTACAAAAAATTATTTCACTTTAAACTATTCACGAATTACAGTTTTTTCTTAATAAAATAGTCTTAGTTTTTCTTAATAAAATAACGGGGGGGGGATTTCTGTTGAGCGTTAAAAAGTAGGTTACAAAGTAACTATGTATGTAGTTAAAGTAATTGAATTGTAATTAAATTACTTTAACTACTTACATTAAGGTTTATAATTTAATTATGCACTTAAACAACAAACAAAATCAAACAATTTATAATTAAACAATGTATTAGCTACTACTCACAAAACTAAGGACTGTACCCAAGCTGTTGTATTACGGAGAACTGCTGACAAAAATATTTAAGTACCTATTTAATAAATAACACGCTCTAATTACATTCACTTTACGTTGTCCAAAACTAACTCGGTAACAGACGGGTGATTTTTTTTATAAAACGGATGAAAATTCACAGAAAAAAATAACGAGTCAATATTAAATCCAGTAAACGCAAATTATATTCGTAAAAGGATGGATTAAACCTATACCATAAAAGAGATATAAAAGCATTTCTAAGAAATCTGAAAAGAAATAATGAAAAGGTATACACTAAATACGAAAAGTGGAATTAAATAGAAAAATAATTATCTTAATCTGAATAACAATTAATAGCCTACCGAGTTCAACACGAATCTATCATTCATAGAAAACATCATTTGAATAAATTTAATCAATCTTATCTTAATAAATTTAATCAATATTATCAATTAAAAAACCCTGGCAAAAATCGGGGTTTACTTTCTATCTATCTATTGTAATAAATGAATTTTGGAAATTTAAATTAATAAAATAAAATAATTATGATTAACCTATACAATAAAAATTGATTTTTTTTAATCCCTAATGTGTGTACGTTGCAATCTGTTTAATTCAGAACAATAAGCAACCCTGTGACCAAATGAGATGAGGATGATATGTATGACGTGTAAATGACGTGTAGTCTTCTACAGACTCAGGTCGACCATTCCTGAGAGAGTATGGTTAATTAACCGGTACCTACTGTCCCACCTACTGTACTACCTACAGTACCTACTACACTACAGTACCTACAGTACCTACAGTACCTACTGTACTGTGTACAGTACCTACAGTACCTACAGTACCTACTGTACTGTGTTGACCGGTAACTACTGTCTAGCATTCAAATCTGCAGAAAAGTGACTACCTTTACTAGGATTTGAACCAGGAACCTGCGTCTCCAAAAATCACCTGTACCCACCGTGTTGGTCTAGAGGTAATAAAAATTAAATATATCATTTGTTAATTCGAATGTAATTATACATAAATGTACATTAAAGATAAAATTAATAAATGAGGATTTGCTATTTCAAACATTTTCAATTTTAAAACAACCACCGAATTAAATAATATTATTATATCTAGTTCATTAAGAATGTTCGTTAAATTTTATAAAATTTATTAGCTAGCCCCGTCCCGGCTTTGCACGCAAAAAATGTTGTCCTCCGTTTCAAATGCTCTCGAAGTTGAAGCTCGGTCGCGGTTTTGCAGAAGGCGAGATTCTCGTCGTTCCTCCGTTTCAGCAGTTCTTGCTTTTTGAAATTTTTTTGCTTTTGAAGATTTTCTTCCTAGTGATGGTTTTTTTGATGGTATTATTGAAAATGGAAAAAAACAAAATACAACCACAAAAAACAAAAAAAAAAAAGTTGTCACAACCAAAACTTTAAATCTAAGGTGAATAAAATTATAATCAAAATAAAATATCAAAGCAATTGATCACTCACCAATTAAAAGAAAATTAAAACAAATTAAAGAAACACGGAACTTTACTTTAATAAATACTCAACAATACAAAATCGTATCTACATAATAAAATACAATAAAATTATCATGCGATGTTGTCACCAGATGATTCTTAGCACCACGTCGCTATTTGCTAAATCATATGACTTTATTTATGACAAATCTTTATTTGAATTACATCAGCTGGTTTAAAAGCAGCAGACCTCATAAATACCTTAATGTAGGACATAAACATTATTTTAAACCCTTTACGGCTAACTTTTTAAGAGTTTCAATAACCTAATACCGGCATCATAATGCACCGGCATCATAGTTACAACATGAAAAAAAATGGATGAAAATTGGTTCGGTAATTTAGGAGATAAAGGGGAACATACACCACACACACACACACACACACATACATCGAATTAAATATATATAGATTATTGTTCAAAATTTAACGACAAATCAATTGTATTTGAAATCATATTAATTAAATATTTTTAAATGATGTACATATCAATTGAATGAAGGTTTATTGAAGATGCGTATCATGATTTTACATAAGACGAGAGCATTTTATATTGTCATAAAAATAGATTTTAAAAAATGAAATGTTATTGAGAAGACTAGTAGCGGGCCGATTCTGCTCCTCTCCGCAAAGGACAATCAAATCTTTGCCACACATTAGTCACTAGCGAAAAAGCAATAAAATACAATAAAAACACAAAATCCATGTATACAAAATATAGGATTATATAGCATAGGCTATACAGTAAGCCTACAAATATATAAAATTTATTTTAGTCTACTTTTGACTTCGAAACATCATGGACTCACCTTGGTACATATCCAACACTATATTGCACAGAGACACGAACACTCCCACGGTACACGAAGCTATACAGAAATTTTGCACCAGTTACCAAACAAGACTTGGAAATCATCAGAATCCAGAAGCCATCAATCTCCTAGACAACAGTGGAACACACAGAAGACTATGCAGACTACACCCTACAGATTTATTTTAATATGTGATTGTGTAATTTATTTTACATTCCTGGCAAGATCAATTCAACAAAATGGGAAATTTTATAGAGTAATACCAAGGGGTATTACTTACTCGAGATTTATACTTACAACACATCTACTCATTGTTCTATGAGAGCAGATCGTAGATTTACAGTTATTCAAAAAAAAAAAAAAAAAAAAAAAACTTTTGACATAACCAGTTATAAAAACCCCTTAAGGGGAGACTGTACTTTGTATCCCGCTAATGTTAAATATGTTAGTTTTAGGTACATTTATCATAGAATCGATAAAAGATAGGGAAATTAAACTTTACACACCATAGGTATCGGGTTTCTTCTTGAGCTACTGACGGTTTTTTCAATTTAATGTTGGGACCATACCATTTTTTTTAAAATTACGAATAACATAAAATGTTTACAAATTGTTTTCTTCGTTTTTTGCGTGTTACTAATTTTTGGAGCACCTGAGGAAATCATATTAATGTCGGTATATGTGGATATACAAGATAATTAACTGGTAAAAATTTCAGCCAGGTAAGTTTATTGGTTTCTGAGAAAAATGTACCTAGTATTAAAATTCTAAATTTACATGAAAACGTAAGAAACAAGAAGGCACAAATAAAAAAAAATGTACACAAACAAGTAAATTTACCATCAACAGTTATTTAGAAAGCTAAAGCAACAGCTGAGAGTACCTATTAAAAACCGTGATGCAGACATTTTAAAAACTAAAATTCTTTTTGCATTAAAACGAGCAGTATAAAGTTGTGAAAATATTCGTTCTCGGTAACATGATAATTTCTCTGTGTAAACTTGATAAAAAAATTATTTTTTTGACGTAATTTAGGTACTAAATTTTGGTTTTTCCTGGTAGGTCTAGGCCTAAACTATTGAAAAACATAAAACCAAAAATCGAAACTTTGAGTTAAAACCATCGTGCCATAATAGCATGAAGCTATTACCAGCAAGTGCATGCGCAGCGTTTATTGTGTTTTATGACAATATGTTAATGTTATAACCATTTGCAGATTTTTACTTTCTCTTGCCTATATGAATATATAGGAAGGAGTAGGATTGATATATAGGAAGGAAAAGTATTGTTTTCATGTCGATTTTTCGAAATCAAGTTTTCACCGGATCTATGCGTTTTCAGACCCCCTGAACCCAAAAAACATGTTTTTAGCGATTGGTGTTAACGCCAGTTAGTACTGTCAATTTGCTTCCGTATTTCCCGCTTGGTTAATATTTCAAATTTGCTTGTTTCCGTATGACCTCACTGATCACGTCATTTTTTCTCCCTTCCACTTTCCTTCATTTCCGTCTTGTTCATTACGCACTATTAATTCAGCATTCATGATGAATGGATGCGCGCTTATCGTCGGCGTGTAACGCATGGCTTGGGGGACGCTACCCTCGCATCTTGCGTTTACAATCTTGTCTCGTTCGTATATTCATTCGTTTGCTATGAACTCAAGTCGTTTGTTGCTATTTAATTTGTGTGAATTATTATATTCGATTGCTCATGTTATTTATATTGTGAACTTTTGCGTTTGTTCCTTGTGCTGTTTGTTAGTGCTACACCGCATGCGTTTCTACAAACTTGAATTCATTCCTGGATTAAAGGTAAGTGCGTATTTATTTATTATGTATTGTTGATCAATAGTGTGCGCTCCTATGTATTTCATGTCCTGTCACTTCGTATCCTACCTATTTTTGTCAGTTTTGCTTAACCGTCTATTTAATCATTTCGTTTATTCTCTCAGTCGTTATAGTTGTGGCTGGCAACTACTTAAAAACCTGCCTGGTCCTCCTGGTTGAATCGTTTAATTATCTATCATTTATGTTAGAAATTATTAATCTCGATTTTGCTTTATTGTATTTTTTCAACAATCGTTTATGCTTTAACAATTGGTCTGTGTGTGTGTCTGTGTGTGTGTGTGTGCGCGCGCGCGTGTGTGTGTGTGTGTGAAGAGAATATCTCAAGAACGGAACATCGTACGAACTTGAAACTTGAAACTTAAGTTACATATCACTACCGGACCCGACACGAACATTTTCATCAAAATCGGTCAACCGGAAGTAGTAGTTAATTCGTATAATTTTTCACTTTTTTGCGATTTTCTCAAAAACTAGTCCTACGATTTTTTTTAAAAATCAACTGGTTTACTACATTTTTTATGCTCTACAATATAAGGTAGGCGTCATGTTTGCTGAAATTCTGCTTGAGGCTGTTTTTACGTAAAAACATTTTCTTTTTAAGATTGCGGCTTTAATATGCATTTTAGCGCAAAACTTTAGATAGTAAAAGTTGTAGAGAATGTAAAATTCTACAACTTTTATTTCAAACATTTTTTTGTATAACGCTTAGTTTAGCGGTAATTTGCGATTTTCTGTTTTTTTTTCTCACGAAAACGTGAGAAAAATCGATTTTTTTAACATTTCGGTCTTAGTATGCATTTTACGACAAAAGTGTATATAATTAAATTTATAGAAAATTAAAAGATCTACAACTTTTGTTTAGAGCATTTTTCTCTACAGAGCCTAGTTTAGCGTGAAAGCGTGATTTTCCGTATTTTTAAGCGAAACTGAGTTCGATTGTCATTTTGCGTCATTCACTCATGATTAAAATAAGGTTATGTTTTTGAGGTTAGTTTTTTGTTTATTTCTAATGTTTTATTACTAATGTTAGGTTTATTATTAATTATTTGCATTGGCAAGAGAAAGTTGTGTGTTTCACACCAGATTTTTAAGTAATCCATACGGAGTATTTTTTCTTAATAAAATAACGGGGGGGGGGATTTCTGTTGAGCGTTAAAAAGTAGGTTACAAAGTAACTTACCTTGTACTGTTATTGTTCTCAGGAGGCGTGCAAAATACGAGTATTTATTCACTACACAGTCAGGCGTAACAATAAAACACAATGTTTATTACATTACTCCATACTGGGTGTACCCAAAATAATGTACCGTAAACACCAGGTAAAATTTAACAGGTGTAAATTAAAACAGTTTAAAATATCCGGTCTGGGATTTAACCCAAGACCTTTCTCTTTATATAGGGTGATTCAAAAAGAGCGCCGGTTTTGATATATCAAATTAAGAGATTTATTTTATTGAAAAACTGAAAATAAATACATCAACAAGTTCATCTTACCTTCCGATTTCATGTATGAAAAATGATGTCATGCATGTGTCCTCCTCTACTGCGCTGGCACGCATCAACTCTGTCCATTAAATTGGATATTACTGCACGACAAGTTTCGACTTCCATTTGCCCGATAACCCGTCGAATTTCCTCCTTCAAGTCATTGATGTTTCGGGGTTTATTGGCATACACCAATGACTTCAGATGACCCCAAAGATGAAAGTCACAAGGCGTCAAGTCACACGATCTTGGTGGCCATTGATGGTCGGAATTACGAGAAATGATGCGATCCTGGAACCGTTCACGGAGCAACAACATTGTTTCTCGTGCAGAAACTGAATTTTATACGGGTGATATTGGAGATCGTACCGAAGAATTCTCCGTACAGAAGAACATCGTAAACCCAATTGTTGAGAACGGCGACGTATCGATTTTGCTGGGCTAACAGCCACACTATCACGAACCAACGCAACGTTCTGCTCAGTTCGGCCAGAACGACGACGTCCAGAACTTTTAAGGTCGACTGTTGAACCCGTCTCAAAAAACTTTTTCATAAGCCTGCGAACTGTTGATTCATTCGGTGCTTCATTACGTCCTAGAGTACCGCGAAGTCGCCTGACAGTAGCCGCATAACTCTCTCCACTCTGGTAAAATGTTTTGACGATTAACACTTGTTTGTGCAATAGTAAACTTCTCCATGGTTAGACACGGACTGCGAGAGTACTACACTGCGAACAAGAGAAACTGCAACTGAATCGTCAATCGGAATGTTCTCCGAAATAGAAATGCGGTCTAACAATGTTGCCAACCGATAAACAAAAATTTACCAATCGTTTAAAAACCGGCGCTCTTTTTGAATCACCTGTTGTATTAGCACCCTAATCAAAAGTTAATTACGATGTTAATAAATCATAATACCTAATTGTTACAACAGAAACTTAAAATTAAATAAATAAATTAAATTATTAAGTAATTAAGTAAAAAAATAGTATGTAGAATAGTAAATAGTATGTATCTCGTATGTAGAAAATACATCAATAAATTGCGTTGTTTAGGTCATCACCTGAAATGCTGGTTTGAGCCTGTAGAGGTTTCAGTAAATAAAACGAGAAGTAAGGTAGTTTACCATTGCCTTTCTTACTGAGTGAAAAAGTATGCTTATCAGCATGCCAGGCCTTCTGAAAATCAAATATTTTCCACTCTACAAATGACACCTTCACTTCATTCACCAAAGGGTCTGGCTGTATAATGAAATTCATTACTTTCAGAGGAGATAACTCTGATTAGCGTCTTTTATACCTCAACTTCTTTTGTTCTTAAATGATTCAGTTATTTAATTGGCTGACCATCTGAACTTTTTTTAAGCCCTGAAACAAGCAGATTGAGTGCAAATTATTTAACATTCGACCTTTCGGTTATGACTTATCAATAAATTACCACAAGATTTTAAAAGTTGTGTTAATTTAAGTTTCTTTAAAAAAAAGTTTTTGCTATTTTACATCTGACTGTTTTTTCAATTTCTGCAAATGAAGACGGTGGAGAATGATAATATATGAAAATGAGTAATGTAAAAATGCTAATGCTAACCGGGAATCAAACCCGGGACCCCGGCATAAAAGCCAGTTGCGCTAACCACTATTATTAGCGTGTTTAAAAAAAAAGCTAAACAAATATTTGATGTGTTTTTAGATCGTGTACATTGTAAAATGGTTGATAAATCAAATATTTTTGGTTTTGTTTAAAAAAGCCAAGAAATATTTAGGGCCTACCCTAACATGTGGAGCAAAAAAATGTAGTAAATAAGGGGATTTAAATAAAAAGTATAAGCGTTTTTGAGAAAATCGCAAAATTGTTACAAATTACACGAATAAACTACTTCTTCCGGTTGACTGATTTTGATGGAAATATTCGTGTCAAGTTCTCTAGTAGTCCCTAACATAAGTTATAAGTTTAAACTTCGTACAATATTCCGTTCTTGAGATATTTTTGGTTCACATACCCACACACACATGTTTTTAGGTGCACCCGAACCTAAAAACATGTTTTTGGTTTCAGGGGGTCTGAAAACGTATATATATCGGGTGAAAACTCGATTTAAAAAAAATTGACATGAAACAGTACTTTCTTTTCTAAATATTCATATGGGCAAGAGAAAGAATAATGCGTATATGGGTATAAGAAATATAGGGTATAGGCTATGGATTGTTAGGTTCCCATAGAATATCTAATATGAATTTTATTTTTGACCACCCAGTTGAGAGAGGAATCTAAAAAACAACAGTTGCTTGCATTTGACATTAAAAGGGCGAACTTATGAATATTAAACATGTTTACTCTAACATATCATAACAAGTGTTCTAATAAAAATATTTATTTTTTGTAAATTCAAATAAAACTTGTCCTAAAAAATAGATACATAAATGTAAAATACCTTTCATAGGTTAAAATATGTACAAAGTTACTTAACTTGGCTGTATTTTATCGTGTTTATACGAGGTGTGGCTATTAAATAACGAGACTGACGTTGTAAAAAATTTAATTTTAATTTTATACATAATCACTTATTGTCACCTTCAATATACACTCCTTCTCTATCCCTACAACACTCCATGTAAATTTTCCATTGTTGGAAATAGTGCTGGAAGTCATCTTCTGTCAGCTCCTTCAGGACACGTGCCGCTTTCTCTTTTACAGGTTCTAACAGACTCAAATCTTGTCCCTTATAATGCAGATTTCTCCTTAGGGAAGAGGTAAAAGTCACATGGTGCAAGATCTGCTGAATAAGGTATATGTTCTAACACTAAGATTCTGAACTTGGCTAGGAACCTTTTCACAGATAACGCGGAATGAGCTGGCGCCATTGTCTTGGTGGAGAACCCATGATTTGTCCTTCCACGTTTCTGGCCGTTTTTTCCTTACTCTTTGACGTAGTTTAGAAAGTACCTCAAGGTAGTAATATTGATTGATTGTTTGACCTTCAGTAACCCAGTGAAGGTACACAATCTCATGAATATAAAAAAAACAATCATTATTGCTTTAAATTTTGACTTGCTCATTCGAGCTTTTTTGGCTCTCGGTGATGTTCGGCTCTTCCAGTGCATGGATTGGCGCTTGGTTTCCGGATCATAAGTAAAAAAATCTCGTTTCATCACATGTTATTATTTTCTACTTGTTCCCTAAAGTGAAATCTGCATTAAAAGAGACAAGATTTGAGTCTGTGGAAGCTGTAAAAGAGAAAGCGGCACGTGTCCTGAAGGAGCTGACAGAAGATGACTTCCAGCACTGTTTCCAACTATGGAAAATTCACATAGAGCATTGTAGGGATTGAGAAGGAGTGTATATTGAAGGTGACAATAAGTGATTATGAATAAAATAAAAGTAAAATTTTTTACAACGTCGGTCTCGTTATTTAATACCCACACCTTGTACGCACAAAGTTGCTTTAACTTGGCTGTATTTTATCGTGTGTATATTTTAAGGCTCCAAGATCAAAGTAAAATTGATTTTTATGCAGTTTTTACAGAAAATCAAAAAATAAACCAGTTCTTATAGAAAAATGTAAATCTATGATAACAATTTTATCGTCGCATTAAAGTACAATTTAATTACGTTTTTACTCTCTCTCACTCTCTCTCTCTCTCTCTCTCTCTCTCTCTCTCGACCTAATATATGAATTTAGTTCCTTGGTAACGAAGAAACGTATGCTTCAAGGAAAAATGCTGAAAATAAAAGTTGTAGGTTTTTAAATTCTTATAATATTAATTACATTGCAGTAAAATGCACATTACGATCACAATCTTGATAATAATTTTACCTTGAAAGTTCAACCTCCACTAATTTTAGCAGACATGTCGTATATCGCAATTTGTAGAAATTATAAAATTTAATAAATAAGACAATTTTAAACAAAATTTTAGAAACCATTTTTGAGAAAATTGTCAACAGGCAAAACTTTACACAAAACTGCTCACTCTGGTTAAACGATTTGGATGAAAGTGTTTGTGTCGGGTCCTCTCACGAAAACTTCATCCAATTTTCCGTTTTTGATTCATTTTATTCACACATACATATAGACACAGAATAATCGTTAAAACATGTTTTTTTTGCGCTAAAGGGTTTATTGGAATAATAATTAAAACATTTTTTTTTACAAAACGAAGGAAATTAATTTCATCAAAAAAATTTATTGGTAGTCTAATATACGTTAAAATCTCATTTGACTTTAGTGCTTTACGCAAATGCTTAAAAATTAAAAAAATAATAATTTCAATTATTGAAAATTCCGGCTACTTCAAATAAAAAGTGATAAACTGTATTTTGATCTGCAGAAGATCCAATCTTAATGATCTTCACCTGGTACAATCCATTTTGATTCATCAATGTAATTAACTGATGTAAGCTTCGTTCTGTTTTATTTTAGTTTATTTGAATATTAAACAGTCATCATAAAAGAATGGGGCTATATCGAATATGGATCAAAATGAAAATAGAAATACGAATGTGCTTACAGTTCATGTTGTTTATTTATCAACGTAGTTGTCTCAGTTTTTTTTTTACATAACTATAAATTTCAATTTGTGCACTATTGGTCGCTCGGCAAATGTCTAATCATAACTCAGTTTTCGACATAACATTAGTAAAAAAACATATTTTCTGTTACGGTTGTCAATGCTTCATTAATTAATTATTTCTTTTAAATGATTTATAGTAGGTCACGAATATTTTTTGAGTAAACAATATTTTTATGTACCAACAAAAAAAAGTTGTGAAACAAAGAGAAATTGAAAACAAACTGTCAGGCCTGGATTCTTTGAAGGCTTGCCTGAAGGTCTTAGGTGACCTACGAGTATTCATGGATGTAAAAATTTTTCATTAAAACCCTAGGTGGCAAATGCATTAATATGTAGGGTGCACCCATATGTCAAGATATTTTAGAGAGAGTAAATTAAAATTTTTTGAACTGTCTATAACAGTAATCGATTGGCTGACTACGATCCGAGTCTGACTGGATTCATTGTTTTGCGGGTAACAACCTCAACAGAATATTTATTTTGTATGCAGATCTATTTTTGAGTTTGCCGGTAGGTTAAGAAATTTGGATCAGAAATTAAGCCAATTCCAGAGAATATGCGGGACTATAAGCAGAACTTTGAGTAATAGAGCGAGAAAGGTCCCAAAACTTAAATTCTATAAAGTTATGGCAGCTTCAGTTATTCTGTACGTAAGTGAGGCGTGGACAACAACAAAAACCCAAGAGCGGAGAATCCAGACGGCACGGATGAGATTTCTGTGAAGAACTAAGGAGTGTACACGCTTGGACAGAATAAGGAATGAGAAAATCAGGTCAGCATTGGGTATTTACAACTTGAACGAAAAGATAAAGGATTATCGCCAAAGTTGGTAACAGCAAATGGCAAGAATGTCAGATCACAAGATACCTAAGCAGACAAACTGGTATGTTCCAGAAGGTAAAAAGGATATCGGTGAACCTACGAGAAGATGGAGGTAGATGATATAGTTTCTGAGTTTGGAACAGACTGCTGCCTAATCCTTGGTTGTAAGAAGAAGAAAAAGAAGAAGAGTATGCAGATCTTATTGTCGCATGTGATGTGATTTTTTCGTTTAGACTGTGTGTAACTAGAGATGTTAACACAAAATATAGTAGATAAGTTTCTCTTTTTTAGAGAGTTGATGTTCGCTGGATAAATTCACGACCATGATCAGGCTGAAACCAACTTATGATATCACCGCGCTACAAAATAAAAAAAATACAACTTCTGTACACAGGCTAACAGTCTGAAACTGTTCTTATATTTTATTGCTCAAAACTTTTCGAAATCGACAATAATTAGTATTAAGATTTAACATGATTGCCGTATCTAAATTTTTACAGTCGCAAGGTAGGTCTGAGAAAAATGTTGGCTGAACCTAGGCAGTCTCAAAAAAATTTTTAACGGACTTGTTAAAATTTAGTTGCTGATTATTGATCTATAATAAAGCAATTTAGGTTTCTTGTTCTTTAGGTCATCAGCTGGTTTGAACCTCTAGAGGCTTTTACTAAGTAAAACAAGGAGTGAGGTTGTTAATAATTCCTTTCCTCACTGAGTGGAAAAGTTAGCTTATCAGCATTCCAGGACCTCTGAAAAGTACCTAATTTCACCCTGGAAATGACACCTTCACTTCATTCACTACACGGTCTGGCTGTTTGATGAAATTCATTACTCTTAGAGGAGATAACTCTTATTAGACTTTTACTCCTGTATTTCTTCTGTTTCTAAATATTTCAGACATACATTATAACTGGCTGATCATGTATAAGAAACAGAACTATGTTTTTAGCCCTGAAACTAGTACATTAAGTGTAAATAATTTAACACTTTACCTGTTTGTTATGAGCTTAAAGCATTTGGTATATATTTTTTGAAATTTAAATTTTGGAGCAGGTAGCACACTTCACTTATTTAGGAGTTGATATAACGTATGACGTTGATAGAGAGATAAGCACTAGAATAAGCAAGTTTCAGCATTTCTGTGGTTATATCAATAGGACTTTTAAGAATCGAACCAGGAAAGATACACAGTTGAGGCTCTACGATGTAATGGCAGTGCCGATTTTACTGTATGGAAGTGAGACCTGGGCACCAAAGAAGAGAGATTTAAGTCGATTGGAGGCAGCTGAAATGAGATTTTTGAGATCTGTGAAGGGATGTAGCCGGAGAGAACACATTAGAAGTAGCGCGATTCGAGAAGAACTGAAGAGAGACGAAACAATCATTGATAAAATGTGGAGGTACAGAAATAGGTGGCAGGAACATGTACTTAGGATGTCACCTGATAAAGCTAGTCTTCAGGCGCTGAAGTATCGCCCTCGAGGAAGGAGATGTTTGGGGCGTCCAAGAAAGAGATGGTGTGATGTTGGAACAGGCGATTGGCCTAGTCCGTAAAGGAGATGATGATGATGATGATGAAATTTTGACTAGCCTGACTAATTAACACTTTTGTTCTAAGTAAATTGATCTAAGTACTTAATCTAAGAATTTACCAACTAATAGTTGTTCTTAGTTTATGTTCGATATTCTGATACACTATTAAATAAATTTTACTAATCATTGATATTTACAAAACACTTCAAAATATATACAAGTAATTATTAACTAAAAAATGAATAACTTATACTGTTCATTAGACTAGTTCAAATGGCTTTACACGAGAAAGTCTCCTATTCAGATGTGCGTTGTTGAGTAGGTGTATAGCTTCGGCATTCACATGGTGAAGAAGTCTGTCGTCATGACTCCTGGCAAATTTCCAAATTACTTCGGTTATGGAATCCACTCCCAAGTCCCGGTGCAGGTCGTCGTTCATAACACACCAGGGAGCGTTGACAATATTTGGTACATATAATGTAAAATTTAAAAAAAATAAAAACTAAAATAGGTTAAATTTTTTCTTGTTGAAATGAAGATTTTTTTTGTGTAAATAAAGTAAAATAACCGGCTGAGTAAATGTCAGATAATTGTTTAAATTGTTTTTACATTATTGAATTAACGTTATGTCAAATGCAGAAATTTCTATTTGACAAATGATTGAGAAAATCCCAACTGTTAATTCATTGAAATGTGGCATTAAATGTTGTGCTATTCATTAATCATACTTTACTATCTAGGAGTTTACTGGCCTAATTTTTATTTTACAATTTTCAGTGTTCCTACCAAATAGAACGGGTTACTGTACCATGTATACAAGGCGATTCACAAAGTTTATTTATTACATTATTTTATTTATTTTATTGTTTGCAACAGGCTGACTACGGCCCAATTACAGAAACACTATTTCATTACAGAGTAAAAGACAATACAAAAGTAAAAAGAAAAGAAGAGAAAAATACAAACAAAAATAGTCAATAATGGAAACAGAATTACGTATACCTAAAACAGTATTATACACATAGATTTTACGAATAATTTACTCATCAATAATCATGATAGGGGTGCAAAACAAAACAAAAAAATAATTAACCCACACATAATGTGGGATTGCTTGAAAACTTACGTTTTGAAAGACTTACGAATGGCTGACCTGTATGATGCTCGGCTCTGACAAAATGGATCTATTGTCGCAATTCTGTCCATGATATTATAATTAACTATCATGCAGTTAACCGGCGAATAAGCTGCATATTAAAAGGAGGAAGATTTGTGATAAAACATATTTTTTGAACGGTTATAAAAATTTAGGACACGAAAAGGGATTTTTCTACGCGTATAAGAATCATTTATTTCACCCCACAATAATTGTTTCAAATACATTAGTGAAGCTAATCGACGCCTATTTTTCAGTGTTTGCATTTGAAAGGTGCCAAGTAAAGTATTATATTTATGGAATTGCAAAGGAGTAGACACGGTTCTGCTTATGGTATAATTTGTTTTTATTCCTAATTTGTGTAAGTTGCAATCTGTTCAATTTAGAACAATAAGCAACCCCATGACCCAATGAGATGAGGATGATGTGTATGACGTGTAAATGAGACTGTGTAGTCTTGTACAGACCCAGGCTGACCGTTCCTGAGAGAGTATAGTTAATTAAACCCCAACCATCAAAGTACACCGGTAACCACTGTCTAGTATTCAAATCCGTATAAAAGTAACTACCTTTACTAGGATTTGAACCCGGAACCTTCGTCTTCGAAAATCAGCTGTTAAACAGCTGATTTTGGCGACGACTTTACCTCTAGACATAGTAAAGGTGTTTTTTTTTAGAGGTAGGAGAACTTTAAGTTGGCAGTACTGATTTCCATGGCGGCCATTTTGAAAACTGTTTTGCAATTTATGTTCAGTTTGGTTTGCCATTTTATAATGAATAGACTGACGTCTGAACAACGCTGGCAAATTGTGCAGATTTATTTTGAAAATCATGGTTCGGTTCGTGAAACTTTTCGCGCACTACGTCTGTTTTATGATCAACATAATCGTCCATCAGAGCATTTTGTTCAGTGATGAAGCCCATTTTTGGTTGAATGGCTACGTGAATAAACAAAACTACCGCGTTTGGAGTGAAGGTAATCCTCGATATATTGCTGAGAAGCCTTTACATCCAGAAAAAGTTTCTGTTTGGTGTGCTTTATGTGCTGGTGGAGTCATTGGTCCTTACTTCTTCAAAAATGATGCCGGGCAGAATGTTACAGTCAATGGTGACCGCTACAGACCCATGATCAATGACTTTTTTGTTCCTGAATTGAATCGATTTAATGTTGAAGAGCTGTGGTTTCAACAAGATAGTGCAACATGTCACACAGCGCGTGCCACAATCGATTTACTGAAGGAAACGTTTGGTGAACGCATAATTTCATGTTCTGGACCTGTAAATTGGCCTCCAAGGTCGAGAGATCTAACACCGCTGGACTATTTTCTGTGGGGGTATGTAAAGTCGCTAGTCTATGCCAAAAAACCACAGACAATTGACGACTTGGAAGGCAACATTCGCCGCGTTTTAACCAATATACGGCCCCAAATGCTGCAAAAAGTGGTCACAAATTGGACGTCTTGATTGGACCACGTCCGAGCCAGCCGCGGCGGCCACATGCCGGAAATTATATTAAACTAATAATGGCAAATAATTATCTTTAAAATAAAACCAATTCCACGTCAAATATTCAATATTATTCTGTGTTTTATTTCATTTTAAAGTTCTATACCTCTAAAAAAAAACACCCTTTATAAATAACGGAGGATTTTGGTTTGAAATTGCTCTATGGCATGAACGTGAACAGCATAATATGGGCTACAAATAACTGAAACAAATTCTAAAACTGATAAAACAAAAGAAAAATAAAGGATTTTTAGAGCAGAAATGCTATTTAAATTCAGGTTAGAATAAGTTGGGTGTTTTTCAAGTATATTCTACATGTTTGTGTAAACAAAGAAACAACTTCATGTAAATATTGTGATAAACGGACGTATAATAATGTTCTGATAAGTTATTTCCGTAGGCTATACGATTCTTTTCCAAGAAAATGTAAGAATATTTTTTTCTTTAAGTTTGTTTTATATCTTACGAGAACAATCTATTATTTTTGTTATTTTATAAAACCTTTACATTTTTCGGACGGTCAGATTCGAAATTACACTGTCCATTATTAAAAAATGTATTCTGAAAATTTTATAACATCCATGTTTTTATCTCTTAAACTACATACCTTATACTATTTATTAACCCTAGAAAGCTAATGTATCGTATTTCCTACGAGCGTGAATCAGTTTTTTAGTTCCCTCCTCTTGAAGCGGCAAGCAAGAGACTCGTCCTTTTTGGTCTACTCATACATCACACTGGCCCGTCCAGGCATGCTTTCGTTTGCAATCAGTGCAGTCTGTCAGTCCATTTTTTTGAATACAGCTTGTAAATTTTACGACTCATTAGCCTTACCAAACCTTATGTTTTGTTTTTTTAGTTAAATATTTTTTATGATTTTTTCTGTACAAAGTTAGTTTTTAGTGATGAAATCTACTTTTAGTACATGAAAAACCTACTGTGAATCCTGTTTCGAAAAAACCTCACATTATTGAAACATACAACACAGCTAAAGGGGCACTGGACTCCTTGGACCAGATGTACAACCAAATGTTGTGTAGCCGAAAAACCAGAAGGTGGCCAGTCTGTATGTTTTTCGGTATGATAAACATACATCATATTGGTAAATTCTTTTGTGATTTATGTCCACAATACTGTTAAGCTGGGCCAGAAACCAAAGTCAAGACGAGATTTCGCAAAAGAACTTCATTATGAACTAGGGCACTGTGGTTAGGAGTACGTTTGAAAACCCCAAATTTACAAAGGCAACTCCGGCAATCCATTGCAGATATTTTGGGTGTACCATTGGCAAAACCTCAAGTTGGCCATTCTGAACAAGGTGCAAGAAAAATTTGCAAGATATGTCCATCTGCCAAGAGCAGAATGACGTCCGTGTACTGCCGTGCGTGCAACAAGCCGATTTGTGCTGAGCATCGTGCAAAGTGTTGTGTTGAGTGTGCTGAAGAACTTTGAAAACCTTTCATTACATAACACAATATTTTAAGGTATGCATTTTTAATTGTAATATTTAATAAAAAATAAGTATATTCGCCTAAAACAATTTTTTTTTAAATATACCATCAGTCGTAAATTGTACGATACATTAGCTTTAATGAAACTTTTTAATAACATTAGCTTTCTAGGGTTAATGTAATCGCGACATGAATTTAGGCATTTATCATATCGATGCATCAGCGTCAATATTTGCTACAGGGTGATTTTTTTAGTCCTGTTACCCAATTGTTAATGTCTGGTAATATTTTTCTAAAAAAAAAAAATTTGTTTTGTGACACTAAGTTGGTAGCCCTACTCAACCAGTATGGATATGGTAGTGTGAGTTGTTTCTCCTTGAGCTGTGTAAAATTTTGTGCCATTTCCGGTCGTGCTACGAACAGAATGTCTTTTATCCTAAAACAATCTCTTGTTTAAATCTGGAGGCTGAAGCTCTAGAACTAATCGTATGTGATTTGGATACAATTTAAATTTTTTAGCAGCTTTCTGAGCACTCGAACATGACAAATCAACATGCGAGGAAAGTTTTTGTAAACTTTTCCATGGAGAATTGAGCAATCTTGTTTTCACATTCTCTTAACGTCATCTGTCAAGAGAGTTGGTCGACCACTACGTTTTCTGCTGCAAACAATACCTGCCTCTAAAAATCAGTTAGTTAGCCTAGAAATTGACTAGAATAGAGTGGAGGAACACCAAAAAATTTAATTTGAAATGATTTTTTTACACTCGCATACGATTTTGTAGCAAAATATTGTTCAAGAATGAAAACCCGTTGTTCTAGGGTAAAAGACATTCTGTTCGTAACACAACTGGAAACAGCACAAAATTTTACGCAACTCAAGGAGAATCAACTCAAACTGTCGTATCTATACCGGTTGAGTAGGGCTACCAACTTTGTGTCACAAAACAAAATATCCATTTCTTAGAAAAAAATTACCAGACATTAGCAATTGGGTAACAGGACTAAAAAATCAACCGGTATTTCATTAGATGCCAATCCGATTCCGAATATTGACGATCATCACCGCTATTTGTATCTTTTGAACAGTTCTGCCGAACTCTTGTCAAACCAAGCGATAAGGTTTTCAAGCTACGATATTCTTTTTTTCCTGGTGCTCTCCTTCTTGCAACCTTACCTTGGAGTATTTTCTGAAGTAAGATTTATTTCTCATAATAAGGCTCAAGTATAATTGTTTTCGGTATTTAATTGTGTTGACGATTTTTTCAAGTTTCTGATTCTTCGCAACACTTCCAAGTTCGTCACCCTCTGCCTCCACGGTATCTTCAAAATTCGTCTGTAGAGTCACAGTTTAAAGTCTTCAATCTTTCTGTAATTTTTTTATTGAGTGTCCTCGTTTCCCACCCCATACAGAAGTACCGCGCATAAATAACATTCCAGAAGGTGTAATTTGGTTCCGAGTGTCAAGTTATGAGTCGTAAAAACAGGCCTCATTTTATTAACTGCACTTGTGGTTTTTCCAATTCTCCAACATATTTCTTGAATATTATCCCAGTTCATTGATCATTGTACTGAGATATGAATATATAGGCCTAAGCGCGCTTGAATATATATTTTAATTTTAAACTTTAATATCAATTTGTGTTTTGAAGCTATAGAATATAACTACAGTATAAGCTCGTCATATTCTCCTGCCGCCAGTTCATTTATAATTCGGATTTTTTAGTGACATTCCGTTAATAAACGCAAAAACCATTCTGCAGCCTAAATGGTCATGAGCAAGAGACCAATAACAGCTTTTGAAACATCAGAAAAAATATGGGCCGAGTCGGAAATCATTGAGCGATGAACTTTTCTGATTTCTTTACCGACGCGTTTCAACATATCCTCTGTGATTATCGAGGGAAAACCCGAATCTCGGTAACTTTAAGGAAGTAATAACTTTGTTAAAAATATTAACTTAAGCCAACTACACAAATTCATTTAAATGTGCATGCAAATGCGCATTGAATTCTGCAAAATATGTGCATTTTAATGCAAAGAAAAATGCACATTGTTGTCAAACACTTACAACACATTTTGAATGAGCGTTTCGCTGATTTTAGTGTGAATTTTGTGGTTGACCTAGTTATATTTATTTATCCATAATTTGAATTATAAACTACCCAAGTTTAAAAGACTAACAAATCCAAAATTAATTGTAACTGCACTAAAACGAAAACTAACAATAAACAAGTTCAACAACATATAGAAAATTTGACAATTAAAGTCCATTTACGTGAATAGGAAAAATGAATGAGTGAAATGAATGAATGAGTGAGTGACATGCCATTCAAAATGTGGAATGTCGACTACTTCGCTTATGTCAAAACATGACTATATGCATGAGTAAAACTCACATGTAACATGAAATCAGTTCATTTTTCTCTTCATATCTGATGTAACTCATTACAAATACACATTTAAAATGATTGTATGTAGCTAGCTTTATTTTTCTTGACTAATAAACTGATAGAGTATAATGGACTACCCAAAGTATAAACTTCAAATTACTGAATTCAAGCGCTTCAATTAAGAACAAAAGCAAAATATCGGATAGACGGAAGAAAAAAGAAAAGATTACAGTGAAAGAATTTTGAGTGTAAGCTGCGAGCAGAATCTTAAAGATGTTTAAAGTTACTTAACGTGGTTAAAACAGCCGTATCTGATAAAAATACACCATCGTGGTTTAGAAATAGATAAAATAATTTGAAATAAGTTTGATAAAATATTTGGGTAAATTAACCTCAATTCACCGCATCATTTAACCTAAGTTGGATTTGGTGCAAATGCATGAGCTGTTTTGATTTGCAGTAAATACTAAGAAATGCATTCAGTTTGTGCGATTTCATTTTATGCAGGGTAGTATTCAAAATGATAGTATTCCAATCGGAGGGAGGAGTGAATTAAATTTGCTGATGCAGTTTATTCGTAAGTTATTTTATAATATAAACTTATTTACTATCTCAACAAAGTTGAAACTAAACACCACCAGAAACTGGTGGTACTGGGCATTCAAAAAAGTATTATTCAAACTTTCTTACTTTCTCTTGCTCTATATGAATATAAAGGAAAATAAAGTATTGTTTTCATGTCGGTTTTCCTAAATTGAGTTTTCACCTGATATACACAGGTCTTCTGAACTCGAAAAGTGTTTTTAACGACTGGCCTGTGTAGTGTGTGTGTGTGTGTGTGTGTGTGTCTTTCTGTCAGTCTGTGCGTGGAAAAAATATTTAAAGAACAGAATAGCGTAAGAAATTGAACTTAAAACTTAAGTTAAGAAACTCGGTGGAGTTTTCACCTATAATAAACCTGAAAATATTACTCCTTAACAATTACGAAAATGTACCCATATGGGGTTGAAAACTGTTTTCAAGTCTTAAACCAACATTTTTGTTTATTAAGTTGCGGTCGAGGTAGATGGCTAAAACTTGGTACAAGTTTCCAAATATAGTACGATATATTGAACATATACGATATAATAGAATTTTCAAAGCCGAAAATTTTATTTTTGATATAATTACGTAATTATAATTCTCTGCCCATAACAGATAGGTGGAGTGTCAAATTATTTACACTCAATCTGTTGGTTGCAAGACTAAAATAAATAGTTCTGTTCCTTATCACATGGTCAGCCAATTAAATGACTGAATTATTTTAGAACAGAAGAGGTAGAGGTGTAAAAGACACTAATCAGAGTTATCTCCTCTGAAAGTAATGAATTTCATTATACAGCCAGACCCTGTGGTAAATAAAGTGAAGGTGTGGTTTGCAGAGTGAAAAATATGTGCTTTTCAGAGGGCCCGGCTTGCTGATAACCATACTTTTCCATTCAGTGAGTTGTGGCAATGGTAAACCACCTCACTCCTCGTTTTACTTAGTAAAACCTCTACAGGTTCAAACCAGCCTACAGGCTGATCACCTAAACCGCACACAATTTTAATCGTAATTTAAAAATTATTGGAATGAAATGAAATGAGCCCCGGTGAAGTCGAAACGGGCAGCTAGTTTAATTATATTTATTTATTGATAATATTGCAAAGTTTGTTTAAATAAGCAACGCCTCACCACTGGATTTCGTCATTCTGCATTCAACTGACGCGGTGTATACTTTTAACAGCTCGGTTATTAGCGACTACGGTGGGTTATCTAACAGTATGTTTGAACTTTTGAAAGTTTTCAGACCTTGGCCGGTAATTGAACCCGGGTCCTCCGCGTCATAGGCTAGGCGCTACCACTACGCTACCGAGGCTGCATGGTAATATACGTCTATATTACGTGGCAATAAAAGTTTTTTAATGCCTTAACAGGCAGGTGGAGTATTAAATTATTTGCACTTGATCTGCTAGTTACAAGACTACAAAACATAGCTCTCTCTTTTATCACATGGTCAGCAAATTATATGACTGAAGCATTCTTTTTCTATTCCTAATTTGTGTACGTTGCAATCTGTTCAATTCACAACAATAAGCAACTCCATGACCCAATGAGATGAGGATGATGTGTATGACGTGTAAATGAGACTGTGTAGTCTTGTACAGACCCAGGCCGACCATTCCTGAGAGAGTATGGTTAATTGAACCCCAACCATCAAAGTACACCGGTAACCACTGTTTAGTATTCAAATCCGTATAAAAGTAACTACCTTTACTAGGATTTGAACCAGGAACCTTCGTCTCCGAAAATCAGCTGTTAAACAGCTGATTTTGGCGACGACTTTTACCTCTAGACCAACCCGGTGGGTCAACTGGAGCATTGAAGAACAGAAGAGTTAGAGGTGTAAAAGACACTATACTTTTCTTTTAAACTAAGATCTAATGTAAACAACATTTCTCAAAGTAAGGTTGGATCTATTGTGTTTACGTTATGTGCAACCGGATGGGTTGCACCTGTGGCCCGTTTTCATTTATATAAAAATACCATTAGTAAACTGTGTATTGTTTGTAACCTGAAACCTATTGTGAGTTACTATGGGTTTAAGTGAAGGATTACGTAGCTACAAATAATAAGACGTTTAAGCTTTAAGAAGTAAGGAAACTTTTGGAAATTGGCTTTCTAAAGTAGGCCTCTTGGTGGATAAATGGAAAAATTGTATAGTTCACGTGAAAAAAGAGTAAGAACGTAGTAGGATTTAATTTCTTTGAGCAAAGTACAGGTAGAAAAACTTGTTAATTTGGAACAAGATTCAATTAGTAACAACGAAGATGATGTGTCGTCTGATGAAGTTTTATCGGGTGTAGATGAATTACAATAAAGTATGGATACTGAAGTCACGTGATTACCTTTTGCGTATGTATGGGCTGTGAGGAAGGGAAGTGAAATATTTGCAGTGCAACCAACCTCAACAGTGAGACACTGCTTGTACATTTCACTACCGTGCAGTTTATAGATACATTGTAAGCTGTGATTTATTCCGAAAAAGTGTTTTCTTCATAAACCTTATAAGAAATAAATGTGACCTGAAATATTGCCTATAACTTAATTATAGCTTTTAAGTTATTAAGTTTATTAAGTAATTATTAATTAAGTTATTAAGTAATTATACATGACTAGAAATGTTTGATTTACTGTAATTACGAATGAATCGCCTTCTTTAGTATTGCTGTTATCGGCGTTTTCATTATCAGTCTCTCTAGTATCTACCTAACTGTTCTTTTTTACCAGGTGTCAACAAAACTGTTGTAAATAGCTTCTTCACGTCCTTAATTTCCGTCTTTATTTTTCCAATTGTGGGAAGAGAAACATGACAGTAGTTAGCCACTCGCTCACGGCTTTTGTTAAGAGGCACGGATAGGCATTTTTGGTTATCTTCAACTTTAAAACATTTTATTACTTTACGTTCAGCACTGTGAATAGTCTGCCCACGTTTTTGAGAAACTAACATTTCTGTTCAGGGTAACAAACAGTTATATTCATACAGTTAACCTACAAAAAGTTCCACTATATAATGTATAATATGCACTGGGTATAGTATAAATTGTTTTGTTTGTCGTAATGAAATTAAGGCAGTCGCGCATGCCCACTAATGCTTTTCCCCCTTTACCCCTCGTTTCAAATAAGGGCAAACGCGTGGCTCAAGTAACTATAACCTATTACATTACTTTGTTTACAATTAACATTTTTAACAAGCCTAGTTACAAAGAAATGGTAAAATAATAATAATGTAAATTAATTATTACAAAATTAACATTATAATTTTCCTGTATCACAAACGTAAACTTTTTCGGATGGATCGCGCTACGAAATAGGCTATTTGTCGTTCAAACTGTTTTGACCTGACATAAGGTATAGTCAAGGTTATCTCCTCTGAGAGTAATGAATTTCACTATACAGCCAGAACCTGTGGTGAATGAAGTGAAGTTATCATTTACAGGATGGAAAGAGATGCTTTTCAAATGACCTGCCATGATAATAAGCATACTTTTTCACTCAGTAAGGAAGCCATTTTGTAAACCACATTACTATTTTTTTGTTTGTTTTGGTTTAACGTCCGACTGTTATGCAGTTACTGCTAATGCAGACGGTGAAGGATGAAATGATTTTTTGTAACGTATAAAAATATGCCGTGCCTGAATGGGATATGAACCCAAGACCACATGATGAGAGTCGAGCACGTTACCAACTACGCCAATATGGCCGGCGTACTACATTACTTACTCGTCATTTTACTTAGTGAAGCCTCTAGAGCAGCGATTCCCACCCAACCAGTGTGCTGTTCTTCTTAGTAAACTTCCCCACTATTTCTAATTATTTACTAGTCGTGTCTTGAAGTTTATAGACGGTAATACAAAAAACCCTATATACTTACAGTTAATTACAAAAATAAGAGTATCAAGTATGACGTAACTAAATGTGGATTTCATTTAGTGTGCCGCAAGGTAAAAATGGTTGGAAATCGCTGCTCTTGAGCTGCAAACCAGCCTTTCCGTTGATCACCTAAACAGCAATAAAAGGTTATTAATTTATTTTAATGTTGGTCAGTTTTTTCAATCGTTTGCAGAAATATCGAATGAGCTAATATCAGAGAATGAGACAGTTAATTAGAAAACACAATTTTCTAAACACTCTGTGTTTTCTAAATTGCAGTAATTCATGAAATCCGTATTTCCTGACAATAAAATTCAATTTATTTTTCGATATAAAATTTTGTCGTAAAATAAACAAATCAATTTATTTTCTTATTAAATCAAAGAAACGTAAAATCTGCTCTCTAACCTAAACTTGATAAATAGGATAACTGGAAAATTTTTATTCAATTGATTATATCAGAACTACTTTATATTATTCTACAGCGATCAATTTTGAGACATTTTATGATTTTTGTAATAAAAATATAAAATGAAAATATTTATTAATAAAATTTATTTTGTAAATATATAAAATATTTACCGAACCATAAAATTTATTGGTAAAACCTTTTAGATAAGAAATTCCTTTCTTGCTTAAATTCCTTTCGGTGCTATATAAAAATTTAAGATAGTGTTTCAATATAAAGTTACATAAAATCATTGATGGTTTTAAACTGTATTACGATATTGAACAGTGGAACAGCTTTAACTTTCATCAGCACAACCTAATTTTTTGATAAATTCCCAAAAGTTTGGGTAAGTAGAGCTTGTTGAGAGCTTATTGAGCTTTGGAGATACTTATTCCGTGCCATGTAAAAACTGAAGTCACTTAGATCTTTTCTGAATGTTTGGTTTGTCTAAATGGGAAAATCGTTAAGCTTTATTTTTGTTAGCCATTTGATTTCAAAGTAGTTTAGCAGTTTAAACGTAAAGGTTTTACTAAGTAAAACGAGGAGGAAGGTGATTTACCATTATCTTCCTCACTGAGTGGAAAAGTATGCTAATCAGCATGCCGGGTCCTCTGAAAAGCACATATTATCAACTCTGCAAATGACACCTTCACTTCATTCACCACACGGTCTGGTTGTATAATGAAATTCATTACTCTTACAGGAGGAGATAACTCTGATTAGTGTCTTTTACACCTCTACCAATTCACAATAACAATAATCAATAGAAACATTTCTAAACATTATTTTGTAAAATGCATCTCCCAAAAAGTGTAAAAAGTTTTAAATTTTTATAAAAAAAAAACAGAATATAGATATCTTAACTAGTTGCTTAGAAAACGTATTGCTTGATTACTTGATTATTACGTATTGCTTAGAACACTTACAACCATAAACATGGAAAAGGCTAGGGCGCGATGCTCCCCTTAACTTAATAAAAAATGTAAATAAATTAATTCACGGTTAAATTTATTCTTTCTAATTGCTGAATAAATCAATTAAAATTGAGATTAATTCAAGATGAACCAACAAAATGCTGACAACAATTAAACTCTTATGCAAATGAAGAATTAGGGCCGACCGTTAAGATTTAGCACTCTCTCTCTCCCTCTCTCTCACTCTCTATCTCTATCTCTCTCTCACTCTCTCACTCACTCACTCACTCACTCTCTCACACTCTCTTTCTCTCCGCATAATTAATCAACTCCTTTTTTAACATCTGTTTTTATTTACAATCAGTTTAAACAATTTTTAACGTGTAGGGCTAGTTTTAGAACACGTGAAGTGTCTTTAGAAGTTTCTTCAAGCTTTTTTCCATGCACATTCACAGCATTCGTTGACTGTAGACTTTTCCCTTTCTTTTGTTATTCGGTGTACTGTTTTTGCTCTTCATGGAAGCCCTCAAGTCTGTAATTCGGTTCTGTTCATTAAATTTTCTCGGTTTATTCCGGTTTTTTCAATATCCTTTCTAACTTTTTTATATCATTTACCCGACACCTTAAATTTATTGTTTATTGACTTAATAAATTGTTTTGTAAAACGGTTGTCATCCATTCTATACGCTAGGTGTTCTTAAAATTTTAGTTTTCTTTTTCTAACTGTTTCCATTAATCGTTTATTATTCTTGTACTATTCTTTTTGACCTCGTAACCTATATTGTCCGTCTACCATCTTTGGACCCATTATCTTGCGGAGGATCTATCTCGAATTTGTCTGCTTCTCTTAGACCTGCCTTCCCGGACATTCTTAGCACTTACTCGTGTACAGACCACACATTTTATCACAGTATTTTATTGTCTAATGTTGGCTTGTATTGATATTGCTTTCTTTTTTTACAAGTGCTGAGCTTCTCGAAGTGCACCGGCATCTCTCCTCTTTTTTTGTTGTTCTCTTCCTTATCACTGGTCTTTTATTGTGTTTTCTCCCCAAAGTACTAGAAGCTATCAACTTTGCTAATTTTTTCGTGTTGTCTTCAAGTGATGTGGGGCTGTTTTCTAAAAATTAAAGTAAAAGAGGGAGGAAATAAGAAAATAAGAGATGAGAATAGGAGACGTAGATGACTATATATATAGATAAAAATGATAGTAAATATCTTGTTTAGGTCATCAGCTGAAAGGCTGGTTTGAATCTGTAGAGGTTTTACTAAGTAAATCGAGAAGTGAGGTGGTTTACAATTGCCTTCCTCACTGAGTGGAAAAGTACGCTTATCAGCATGCCAGGCCCTCTTAAAAGCACATATTTTCCACTCTGTAAATGATACCTTTACTTCATTCACCACAGGGTCTGGCTGTATAATGAAATTCATTACTTTCAGAGGAGATATCTCTGATAAGTGTCACAGTACACCTCTACCTCTTCTGTTCTTAAATGATTCAGTCATTTAATTGGCTGACCATGTGATAAGAAACAGAACTATTTATTTTAGCCCTGCAACTGGACAGATTGAGTGTAAAAAAATTGACACTCCACCTGTCTGTTAAGGGCAGATACAGATGACTATGATAGTAAATATCATGAACGTAAAATAATATAAATAGGTTGTTTTTAGTAAATCTGAACAGAAGATCAAGTAGTTACCCCTACATTGTTTTAGTCTTGTTAATTTTTCTTTATTATCAACTAGATCGAGTGTTAAAGAATTCGGATTATTTATCATTTTTACTTTCTCTTGCCCTGTACGAATATATAGAAAAAGGAAAGTACCTATTGTTTTCATGTCGATTTTTTGAAATTGAGTTTTCACGGAATTTACACGTTTCTAGGCCCCTTGAACCCAAAAAGACATGTTTTTGCCGATTGGTCTTTGTGTGAACAAAATATTTCAAGAAAGGAATAATGTACAAAGTTGAAACTTTGAACATAAGTTAGGTACCACAAGAAGACCCGACACAAACATTTTCATTAAAATCGGTCAACCGGAAGTACTAGTTTATTCGTGCGACTTTTCACTCTTTTGCAATTTTTCAACAAAAAAAACGGCTCATTCGGTTTTTTTTATAAATCGCTTTATTTGCTATATAATTTATGCTATACAAGATATGGTTATCGTCATGTCTCCTGAAATTCTTGACAAGACTGCTGTCGTTAGATAAATGGGTTTTTAACAGTTGCGGTATTAATTTGCATTCTAGGGCAAAAGTGTACGTAATTATATTTTTAGAACATTGCAAAACCTAGCACTTTTATGTCCTTGATATCTTTTATGCAACGCTTAATTTAGCGTCAATTAGTGATTTTTATTATTTTACTCATAAAAATCGGTAAAAACATGGGATTTTCAATATTGCGGTCTTAGTATGCATTTTATGATAAAATAGAAATCAAATTTATAGGAAAATAAAATATCTATAAATTTTGTTTCGAGAATTTTCTTCTATAGAGCATAGTTTAGCGTCAATTAATGATTTTTTCGTATTCTTTAGTCGAACAGAGGTTGATTTTTATTTTGATTAAAATTTGATTATGTTTTTAATTTTACATTGTTTATTAATGATTAAACAGAGGTTATGTGTTTAATTATTTTACATTGTCAAGAGTAAGTCATGTGAATGTTTAACACCCGATGTTTATTTATTTTTCTTGTTACTATGTAAGTAACTACATAATTACCTTCTTCGGAGGACTGCTACATTTAAGTCATTATGCGCTCCATTATTCGTCACGTACCATAAATAATTTGATACTATTCGTAAAACTTTTGATTGGAATCGTTGGACGATAGCAAGGTTTGACTTGGTAACTGATCCCTAAAGCAGCGGTAACCCATAGGCCTAAGCCCATAGTGGTTTCAGTATGGCTTTGTATAACAGAAGCTTGCTCTCCAATCACATCTGTGAACGTTTGTTTGTCACCCAATACAAATCTCTATAGTCATTAAATGAACTCTAAAATAAAATATTTTGTTTGAAAAACACATTATTTTACAATTATTCAAACATTCGTGATGATATCTTGGAATCTACCTTAAAGCCCACAGAGAATTTCGAAATGCAGTACAAATTTATATTTTAGTATTTTTACAAAACAGCAGCAGTAATAGTATTATTGCATGCATTTTTAATTATGTCACTTTTTCGATATATTAAGTTACAGACTTGTTAAAATAGAGGGTAAATTACTGGTCGTTTTATTAAAATGTCACGGTGCAGTAAACAAATCGCGTTAAATGATGGTTCCACTGTATTTATTATTTAATTATAATACATACGATTATTTAATTATTTATAATATGATAAATATAATTATAAACATATAATTATAATTTACTTAATACTTGTGAGTCGTAAATCATTTTCGACATCAGATAAAAAGAAAAGTCTTTTTTACACCCTAAATCCTTAGGTTTTACTTCGAAGAGGTGCTTTGAGACGTGGTAACTTATAAATATGATTACTGATGCAATAAACTTTGAAGATGTAACTAACTTATTATTATTATAACCTAATGATGTCCCTTAAGTTAATTCAAATGCTTAACTCTGACAACCATTCATAAAGACCTGATAGTACAGTCGACTTAAACTTTAACATTCATATTCGAAGTACTTAAATAACATGACTTAGAGTTAGTTGATGAGAATACATATACTAGATGTAACACACAATTTATATGTATTTAAACTATAATACATTAAGATTAAACTGTATTGTGCATAAGTTTGATAATGTAAAAGCACTTATGCGAAAATTATTTGCACTCAAATCAGTTAGTTCCAGGGCTACAAAAATAGTTCTGTTTCTTATCACATGGCAATCAATAACATCAATAAATCAATCAATAAAATCATTTGAGAACAGAAGAGGTAGAGGTGTAAACACACTATTCAGAGTTATCTCCTCTGAAAGTAATAAATTTCATTACACAGCCAGATCCTATGGTGAATGAAGTGAAGGTGTCATTTGTAGGTTGGAAAATATGTGCTTTTCAGTAGGCCTGGCATGCTGATAAGCATACATTTTCACAGAGTGAGAAAAGCATAGGTAAACCACAGTACTCCTCGTTTTACTTATATTTTACAACTGCAAATACACCTTCACTTCATTCACTTCAGGGTCTGATTGTGTCTTTTATAAACAGATCCTCCTCATAACAGACAGGTGAAATGTCGAATTATTTACACTCAATCTGTTCGTTGCAGGGCTAAAATAAATAGTTCTGTTTCTTGTCACACGGTCAGCCAATTAAATAACTGAATCATTTAAGAACAGAAGAGGTAGAGGTGCAAAAGACACTAATCAGAGTTATATTCTCTGAATGTAATGAATTTCATTATACAGCCAGATACTGTGGTGAATGAAGTGAAGATGTCATTTGTAGGCTGGAAAATATGTGCTTCTCAGAAGGCCTGGCATGCTGATGAGCATACTTTTCCACAGAGTGAGAAAGGCATAGATAAATCACAGTACTCATCATTTTACTTATTTTTTACTATTGCAAATAACGCCTTCACTTCATTCACTACAGGATCTAGCTGTATATTGAATTTCATTACCTTTAGACGTCGTAGGCTAGCGCGCTACCACTACGCTACGTAAATAGCCAAGGGTATACTATTATTACGTGGCAATAAAAGTTTTTTTGTGACCATAATCATAATTGTGGCAGGTGGAAAGTTAAATTATTTGCAATCGATCTGCTAGTTCCAGAGCTTCAAAATTTAGTGGTGTTTCTTATCACATGGTAAGCCAATGACATGACTGAATCATTTAAGAATAGAAGAGGTAAAGGTGTAAAATACACTAATCATATTAATCTTCTCTGAAAGTAATAAATTTCATTATACAGCCACATCCTGTGGTGAATGAAGTGAAGGTGTCATTTGTAGGTTGGAAAATATGTGCTTTTCAGAAGGCCTGGCATGCTAATAAGCATACATTTCCTCAGAGTAAGAAAGGCATAAATAAACCACAGTACTCCTCGTTTTACTTATTTTTTACAACTGCAAATAACACTTTCACTTCTTTCACCACAGGGTCTGCATATATAATGAAATTAATTACTTTCAAATAAGATAACTCTAACTAATGTCTTTTACATCTCTTCCTCTTCTGTTCTTAAATACTTTAGTCATTAAATTCGCTGACCATATGATAAGAGAGAGAACTTTTTTTGTATCCTTGGAACTAACAGATTGAGAGCAAATAATTTAACTCTCCACCTGTCTGTTATGAGCAAATAATAAAATATAAAATTGGTATAATACAATTCCAATGACTTGTACACTTACAGTAAGAACCTTTTTTCCACAATCTTTATAGTCAACCAAAATTACGTATCATCTTTAAAATTATTCCATCGGATTATTGAGTATATCGGATAATCTAGTATCTGAATTAATGGAAAAGTTAACAGTTTATGAATTATTAGAGAGTAATTAAATTAGATTGATTCAATAATAATTTAATAGATGCACTATTGTAAACACAAATTATTCATGTAAATTCAAACATGATAATCAAATATGTAAAATTGAAAATGGAAACCACAATGGAATTGAGGTTTCCAGATGAAAAGTCACAAAATTTATCTCATTTAGAAGTATTTATAGTCTATTGTTTACAGTTAATAATTGTTAATAAATTATTATAGTTATGATAAATTTTGACAATATTTTCAATGAAATAATAAATCGATTTTACAAAATTGTTTACATATTATATAGAATTGTTTACAATGAGTTGGTGAAATTAATGGGACTGATTTTAGGATGTAACAATGACAATGAAATGTTTTTTGAATAGAGTTAGGCAGATTTTTCTCGGAAAACACCGGGTTAAATTATTGTTGTCCTTTGGGAAATATAATCAGTTTTTATTATTATGTTGTAGTGCCTATTATTATACGTATATTTTATTTTATAATATTTATTTTATTTAAGTTCATTCTTATATCTTTAGACTGTTTTAGTAATGTGGAAGTGTACAATTTATTGTTATTTTCTACATTCAGACTTTTATAAAGTTAGTTATTTTATACATTTAGCGCCCATAACAGACAGGTGGAGTATCAAATTATTTACATTCAATCTGTTCGTTGCAGGGCTAAAATAAATAGTTCTGTTTCTTATCACATGGTCAGTCAATTAATTGACTGAATCATTTAAGAACAGAAGAGGTAGAGGTGCAAAAGACACTAATCAGAGTTATCTTCTCTGAAAGTAATGAATTTCATTATACAGTTGGACCCTGTGGTGAATGAAGTGAAGGTGTCATTTGCAGAGTGGAAAATATGTGCTTTTCAGAGGGCCCGGGATGCTAATAAGCGTACTTTTCCATTCAGTGAGGAAGGCAATGTTAAACCACCTCACTCCTCAAAAATTTACATATTAAAAGTTGTAGAGAATTTAAAACCCTATAAGTTTTATTTCAAACATTTTTTTGTAAAACGCTTGGTTTAGCGGTAATTAGCAATGTTTGTTTTTTTCTCAAGAAAACGTGTGAAAAATCAATTTTTTAAAGATTTCGGCCTTATTATTTAAAATATTTAAATTTATAGGAAATTAAAAGATCTACAGTTTTTATTTGTAGCATTTCTCTCCACAAAGCCTAGTTTAGCGTGAAATAGTGATTTTCCGTATTTTTAAGCCGAACTGAGGTCGATTTTCATTTTGCGTCTTTCATAATATATGATTAAAATTAGGTTATGTTTGTTGAGGTTAGTTTTTGTTTATTTCTAATGTTTTATTACTAATGTTAGGTTATATTGTTTAAATTATTTGCTTTGGCAAGAGAAAGTCGTGTGAGTGTTTCACACCAGATTTTTAATTATTTATTTATTTTTGTTTTGTTTTTGTTTTTTTTTGTTACAGTATACCGTTACAATGGCGAGAAGGCGTAGCAATGTACAGTCAGTGTCTTATGTATGATAGGAATTATTCATCAGTGTTAGAACTACAAGAATATGAGCCACCTGATAATGAAACGACTGTATCGCCTTGCCGACACGGTTGGAGTTTTGATTATTCAACATACGCCGCTACTATAGTTACTGAGGTAAGTCATCTCAAAATTGGTTATCATTTGCGTTTCTCACTCAAAAAAATATTTTCACAAACTTGGTTAATCTGGTGCCACCGCCACCCCTTCTGATTATTAATCATTTACTGTGTTGCCGGCTTCAAAAGTTCTCCCGGCCTTTGACGGCATACTGACAAACCTTTTGGCTGCGCACCGCAGAGGCCTTTGTCATCAAGGCCAAGCCAGTAGCCGCCCTCAACCACAGCGCTCTCGGCGACTATATAAAGAGCGCTGCACTAAGCCGAGAGATTAAATCCCGATCAAGACACCGAGGGATTCCCTTCCACCAGACGACAACGACAAGAAGTCCACCATGGCACACGGCTGCCAGACTCCAGCGAGGACTAATCGATGACCCCGCAAGAGAGAAGATGATGCTTCCGTTCGCAGACCGTCACCGTAAGCCGTCGACCGGACTGCAATCACCCGCTGACGCGAGCGATGCCCACAGTGGTCCTTCGACCGAGCCTTACGCTCACCGGACCCGACGAAGCAGCCATCGACGCACTACTGCGAGGGAAGAAGATGATGTCTCCGCTGGACGACGACATGCCGTGTCGCCCAGCTCCTCGACCGCTATGACGACTACGACCGACCCTCTCCAAGACGACCAACGCTTAAACGGCCCTTTTCAGGGCCACCAAACAAATAAGGTTTGCCACTGAATGTCGTCATCCGGTTACACTGGGTATAATAAATAATGAAAAAAATTTCTTTCAATTTATAACAATTATTTATTTACAATATTATAATTAATTATACAATAATTATAATTATAATATTATAATAAATAATAACTTATATATATAATATATTAATTATTATTATAATATATATTATATAATTATATTAATTATAATATTATAATTAATTATTAATTATTAATTAATAATTATTAATTATTAATTAATAATTATTTATTAATTATTAATTATTGCCCATAACAGGCAGGTGGAGAGTTAAATTATTTGAACTTTCTTTGCTAATTCCAGGGCTATAAAAAACAGTTATTTTTCTTATCACGTGGTCACTAATTATACGACTGAAGCGTTTAAAAACCGAAGAGGGATTGGTATAAAAGACAACAGTCACGGTTATCTCCTCTGAGAGTAATGAATTTCAATATTTAGTCAGATTCTGAGGTGAATGAAGTAAAGGTGTCATTTGCAGGGTGAAAAGTAAATGCTTTTCAGAGAGCCTAGCATGCTGATAAATATACTTTTTCACTCAGTGAGATAATCAATAGTAAATCACCTCACTTCTTGTTTATTTACTAAAATCTCTAGAGGTTGAAACCACCCTTCTGGCTAGTGACTTAACACATTCAATGCTGAACAAATATGAGGTATCTCTCCCTTTGGGTTGATTACTAGTGCAGCGTGTTCTCAGCTTGCTTTATGTACCCTCTACAAATTATGTTACCAACGATTTTTAGACTAATTTTATTTGTGACCATGAATTTGTGACATGGATTTATGTTTGCTAATAATACAAAAATAAACAATTCAATGTTCTTTTTAGGTTTATTTTCGCCTGTTATAATATATGTATTTCTTGTTTGAATTTTTCCATTTACCGTTATGATTTACGTGTAGTTTCTTATATAATTTTAAACTACTAAGAATAAATACTTTTAAAGTAAATCTAAAAGTGTAAGCTATTTTGAATCGATACATGCAAAGATACTAAATTCACGGCTTCAACAATCTACCCTGAAAACCCGTTCAAAATACTGAACGAGTATACTATACGAGGGTAGAAGATCGTATGACAAAAATTTAAAAAAACAAACCGCACGTTTACAAAGAAAAACCTTTTCTGAGGGCTGTATAATAGCAACAAACTGATATCTGACAGACGGTGTCCTTTCGGAATTACTTAAAATGACACCACAACAAAACCCACTACTTGAGATGCCAGTCTGGCGGTAACAACTACCCATGACCCGCTAGGTTAGTCTCTACCACTGAATGTGCCGGCCGCGTTGGCAATGTTGGTAACGTGCTCGCCTTTCATCACGCGGTCTTGGGTTCGAATCCCACTCGGGCATGGCATTTTTTCATACGTTACAAAAAATTAATTTTATCCTTCACCGTCTGCATTAGCAGCAATTTGCAAAAACAGTCGGACGTTAAACCAAAACAAAAAAAAACTGAATGTGTTATATAACTACAGTCAGTCCATCTAACCAGTCACGGCTTCAGATAACTCTTTGGGGCTAAAAGTGTAAAACAACCGAAAATTGTAACACTTCCACATTGCTAAAACAGCCTAAAGATAGAAGAATAAACGTAAATAAATAAATTATTAAAGGATAAAATGTATAAATGATAATTAGCATGACAACATAATAATGTCACCAGACTTAGACATTAGTCACACTTATTTCGACTGAAACTAACGAATTTAATTTTACAGCCAAACCTTGTGGTGAATAAAGTGAAGGTGTCTTTTGCAGATTGGAAAATATCTGATTTCCAGTGGACCTAGCATGCTGATAAGCGTACTTTTCCGTTCAGTGAGACAGGCAATGGTAAAATATCTCACTCATCGTTTTCTTCAGTAAAGCCTCTAGAGGTTCAAACCAGTTTTTCAACTGATGACCTAAACAATTACACCAGTATTAATTATTAAACTTAAGACTACAAACGAATTACAATTACTTCAATTAGATTAATTACAAAACTTAAAGATTAAACTTATCAGATTTCTACTATGATATACTACGACTACATTTTATGCTTGCTAAACAAATTTTGATAAAAGAATTTACATTGTGTCTATCGTGTTGGTTTATTTATCTTGCATAAATTTATTCAAAATCGTTGACCCAAATTGTCAATGCCGTCTCGAGGAATGAAAGGAGTCATAAACTAAAGTATATTACAGTAATAAATGTACCTACCATAAATTTATCAATATAAACACCCGGAATCTAAAAGGAATTTATATGGTATTATAACAAAACAACATAGTAAAACATTTGATAGGTGCATGCGCCAACTGAAGACTGGGGAAGAGTACCCCCTCCCCCTCTAGCTGCCTCTTTGTGATTTTTTGAGCAGTTTCAGCGGTGATTAACAGCTGGATCGACAGTAGGAGAACAGTATGGATGCACAGGAGTGGGAGAGACAATAACATAAAGAGCAGAGCAAGCCACGTCTTCCGAAATTGGTTTTTTAATCGTAAAATAATAAATTATTATATATACCAACCGTTGTTTCTAGAAATCTTTAAATATTCACATTTAATGTACATATTCATATCTAACATACACATTGCACATTACTTTTACTTTATCTTGCCCTATATTAATTCTATAGCCGGCAATAACATTTTTCTAGATTGGCAAAGAATTTCTAGCATATGGGTCAGTGAACAATAAAGAAATCATTAAAAATTTGCTATAATTCACAAACTTTATCACGTGACGTTTAAAAATTATAAGAAAACTTAGCAAAATAGAATAAATACATTATTAAAATTTTAATCTGACAGTTAGGGATGCTGAAGCTATTTGAAAATAATTTCTAGACAATATTGTTTTTTAAATTTCAGATGACTCTACTGTTTAAAACTTTCTTATGATCCACTTTCAAAATTCATTTCATACGAATCGTTACTTGTAATGTATATTTCAAAATAATACAAAAAAAGATTCTATGTTCAAAACTGATGAAAATATATACAAAAACGCAACATGTAAACCAAGAAATAACCAAATTCAGCTGTAGGATAGCTCTTGATGGTTTCAACAGAGAAACACTAACAGAATATGCAACTTAAACTATTGTTTTATACGTAAAAATTTGCTTTATATTACTTAACTATTGTACACAACGGCAACGCTGTCTGTTGATGAAATTAAAACTAAGACGACAACATTGGAATGCTATGAAGCAAATTCGATTTTGCGACGCGAACGGTTCAAAAAGCGGTAACATCGTTTCTAAATCGACGATTGCCGGCTCTAGGGTTAAAATGTAGGGAAGATCAGTATTGTTTTAATATCGAGTAGTCAGTTTTCATATTGTAGCACTCAGTTAAAAGGTGAAGTGTTTCTTCACGTACCTCATCTGAATAGCCGATTCAAAGGCATAGCTGTTAACAATATTTCTTTGTTCAATCAAGCTTGATACCCGAATGGGAAATATTATATAAATTTACCAATTCATTTTATTCCTTTGTTTTTTCAACTTTTAGTAATACACAGGTTTTGAATTTTATCTAAATTAACAATTGACAAATTAATAGAGAGAATACAGGAATAAATATTCATCAATGTTCTGACGGAACAATTAAAAAGCCATCGATATGAATATTATTAAAAACGGATTATTCTACCACAGTATGATGGGCCGCAGTATTAAAAACTCAATGTATTTTTCGTGTCTAAACAGTATGGAAAAAAATCACTAAAGCCGGAACTTTTAGGGACTAATTTTCGTTACGTATTATACAAACTTAATGGAAAATATACTGTGTATTACTTTTATTATGGTTTATTAAAATGAGTTTCGGTTTCATCAGTGACGTGGTAAAGGGGTTTACATTGAACAATCGGTTGTTACTTTATGACGCTGGGGCATTTAAATATTACATTCCATTTATTTTATGTTATGCTTTTTTTGTAATATTCACGATACCTATCTATTTTTACTTTCTCTTGCCTATATGAATATATAGGAAGGAAAGTATTGTTTTCATGTCGATTTTTCGAAATCGAGTTTTCACCGGATCTATACGTTTTCAGTACCCCCTGAATCCAAAAAACATGTTTTTAGCGATTGGTCTGTGTGTGTGTCTGTGTGTCTGTGTGTGTGTGTGTGTGAACAGAATATCTCAAGAACGGAACATCGTACGAACTTGAAACTTGAAACTTAAGTTACATACCACTACCGGACGCGACACGAACATTTTCATCAAAATCGGTCAACCGGAAGTAGTAGTTTATTCGTATAATTTTTCAGTTTTTTGTGATTTTCTCAAAAACTGGTCTTACGATTTTTTTTAAAATCGCCTATTTTACTCAATTTTTTATTCTCTACAAGATAGGGTAAGCGCCATGTCTGTTGAAATTCTCGGTGAGGCTGTTTTTACGTAAAAACGTTGTTTTTTTAAGATTACGGCTTTAATATAAATTTTAGCGCAAAAACTTATATAATAAAAGTTGTAGAGAATTTAAAAACCTACAACTTCTGTTTCAAACATTTTTTTGTATAACGCTTAATTTAGCGGTAATTTGCGATTTTCTGTTTTTTTCTCACGAAAACGTGAGAAAAATCGATTTTTTTAACATTTCGGTCTTAGTATGCATTTTACGACAAAAGTGTATATAATAAAAGTTATAGAAAATTAAAAGATCAACTTTTGTTTAGAGAATTTTTCTCTACAGAGCCTAGTTTAGCGTGAAAGTGTGATTTTCCGTTTTTTTTTAAGCCAAATTGAGTTCGATTTTCATTTTGCGTCTTCCACTCATGATTAAAATAAGGTTATGTTTTTGAGTTAGTTGTTGTTTATTTTTAATATTTTATTAATAATGTTAGGTTTATTATTAATTATTTGCATTGGCAAGAGAAAGTTGTGTGAGTGTTTCACACCAGATTTTTTTAATTGTTTCTACGTTTAAATTTTCGGTTGGCCGTAATCATAATCTAGTGTTTTTTTCTATATGTACTATTAAATACTGGTTATTTTTTACCAATTTACGTAGATAGTATATCCTCTGCAAAATTGTTGATAAATATTGCTTTTTTAAAAAAATAGCATTATTTGCAATAAGTTTTTTAAAAATAAACTATAAACAAATCTTTTGAATTTACAAATCACAAGTTGACGCCTCATTACCCTGAGTACCTCTCATTATATCAATTACTCATGTGTTAAAAGAGAAAATTACTATGTACTAATATATTTACATTTTACAATATGGAATACTTTTCACTATAATTTTATGTACATTTAAACTCTTTCAGACAAGTTCAAAACTTGGTAACGTTTTAGGCGCCTAACTTTTTCTGCATTGTTTAGAAGATTTATGGCTAATTGATTTTTTTGACTTTCAAGTCTTGCCTGATATTTTCTATTAAAACACAAACATGACTTCGTCCATTATTTATCAGGCAGGTTGTGTCACCGCCACCCCTTCTACATAATCATTTACTGCGTTGCCGGCCTTCAATACTTCTTCCGGCCTTTGTCGGCGCAATGGGCTCTTTAGCGGGGAAGTGACAAGCCCTTTAGCGGCGCCCGACAAAGCTTTCGGCTGCGTACCGCAAATGCCTTTGTCATCAAGGCCAAGCCAGTAGCCGCTCTCTACCACAGCGCTCTCGGCAGCTATATAAAGAGCGCTGCACTGAGCCGAGGGATTCAATTCAAATCAAGACACCGAGAGATTTACTTCCACCAGACAGCAGACGAGACGTCCACCACGGCACACGGCTGCCGGACTCCAGCAAAGAATAATCGACGACCCCGCAAGAGAGAAGATGATGCTTCCGCTCACCGACCCGTCACCGTAAGCCGTCGACCGGACCGTCATCGCCCGCTGACGCGAGCGATGCCCACAGCGATCCCTCGACCGAGCCTTACGCCCAACGGACCCGACAAAGCAGCCATCGACGCACTACCGCGAGGGAAGAAGATGATGTCTCCGCTGGACGACGACACGCCGTGTCGCCCAGCTTCTCGTCGCAGCCACGCGCTGCCTACGCCGGTCTCCTCCGAGACCAGCACAACGGTCCTTCTCAGGACCAATTCAATAAGGTTTTCACCGGCCTTTTTCAGGGCCATCAAACACCTCTACCCGCCCCGGCGGACCCACACCAAAACGGCCCTTTTCAGGGCCATCAAAATAATAAGGTTAGTCACATAATGTCGCCATCCGGTGACAGTTGCAATAATGTTGTATTTCTGCATTCCTTGTAAACCATGGTGGCCTTGTTATAGCCCTAAGAAAATTATTCTGGAACCTTTGAATTAACTTTATGTTACTTCTGCTGGTAGTTCCCCAAAATTGAACGCCGTACAACCAAACTGGTTTTAGTAACATTTTGTAATAAATATTGTAACGCTTATTCTTTTGAGATCTGGTTGAAGATTATAAATAAAACTTCCCTCTAAATTTTCACTAACTTACTATTTTTCCTCGTATTAGTTACAATTTTATGTGAAATGCTATTAGGAATATTTTAACAGATTTGGTCGACATTACAAACAAAAACATAACCATGTTAATGGCTATCAATGCCAATCTGTTAGTTGCAGGGCTAAAATAAATAGTTCTGTTTCTTATCACATGGTCAGCCAATTAAATGACAGAACCATTTAAGAACAGAAGAGGTGGTAGTCGTGTAAAAGACACTAATCAGAGTTATCTCCTGTGAGAGTAATGAATTTCATTATACAGTCAAACCCTGTGTTGAATGATATGAAGGTGTCATTGGCAGGGTGGAAAGTAGGTTCTTTTCAGAGGATCTCGCATGCTGATAAGCATATTTTTCCACTGAGTGAGGAAGACATGGTAAACCACCCCACTCCTCATGTTACTTAGTAAAGCCTCTAGAGGTTCAAACCACCTTTCAGCTGATCACCTAAAAAATAATAACAACGAAACATTTCTAATTAATTGTCATTTATCCACAAAAGGTTAACGGCTTGATAAAAAGTAACATATATCTACTAAACGGTCCGGCTATAAAACTCCTTTACTGGCCTATGATAAAAAAAGCAGCTTTGTAAACCCTCATTCCCTTATGAGTACAACTGTTAAATAATAAACTAAACAAAGAAAAATATATTTAGCACTGAATAAAACAGTTGTTTTAATCATTGAGAGTAAAGGAAACAGTATTATACGTAGTTGATTGTTCAGACTAGATTACTGGTAATTTATCATGCGTGTGGGCGCGTGCACACGTTCGTTTTTAATGATAAGAGAAAATGTTAAAGAAGCTTTAACTTCAAACATCGAAATAACTGATTCAGTTCTTTATTCGACACGAATAAATAAAAATAAATGAAAAAACAAAAACGGGAAACACAACATTGTATCAAACAAATGGGTCGTTGTGGAAATCCCTACGTTTAGGTAAATAAATGTTTTAACGTACCTATGGTTCATATACATTGAAGAATTTTATAACACGCAAACAATAAACATGAGTTTAAAATGAAAGTGTTAATAAACAACATAGATTAAACGTATACGTGACCTAGGCTTGTTTTACAAAATTAATTCGCCTCATTAAATAAACAAAAATAAATGGAAAGAAAAGGCTACTTTGAGATAAATGTTTGATTATTTCAGAAATGGTATCATTCAAAAAAAAAAATTGTTTAACCTCTTTTGTTGTAAAATGCTTCAGTCATATAATTGGGGGTGACCATATTATAAGAGAGAGAACTATTTTTTATAGCCCTGGAATTATCAGATCGAGTGCAAATAATAATTTAACACTCCACCTTCCTGTTATGGGCATATTTTTACTTATATTATTAAAATAAAATGAAATTACAAACGTTTTATTGTGAAGGCCAGTAGTCATGACTGCTGTTGACAAATAAAATCTATATATTAATAGCGAGCAGGTTTTTTTTCAACACGATTTTAACCACCTGAACCTTCACCGATTTTCCCCGAAGTGGGCTCAAATGAATCGTCTGTTCGAGTAGATTTGCAGAAAACTATCCAAAATCAAATATTTCAATTTATGACCGTAAAATAGGAGGTCTAAAATAGATTGGAGAGGGGGCAAGTTCAACGAACTAAAGTATAGGCCTCTCTCTTTCTCTATCTATTCCTCCCACATCTCGCACAGCTATTTCAGTTTGGTGAGGCGGCAAGTTTAGTATTGGTTGATCAGAGTTGTTTTCCAGTTATTATTTGAACTAAGTAGAGTAATAATGTTAGAAGCAACTACATCATCAAAACACTATTTTCTTCAGGCAACCACACTGATATCATTTTCTTCTCAATAATATATTCAGGAAATTAATTTCCTATTTTTTCTCTTACTCTGCTTCTCTTTTTATTTTTTAATGGATAGTCGTCCATTAGGGGGAAGACCAAGAGGAAGGAGACGAGGCACGCTTCGAAGTGCTCGAACGGAATCAGTTCGTCAGATACCTTATTATAATGCGCGAAGACAAAACTCAATTAGATAAAACCCGAAATAATTTGGAAATTAGTAACCTCGGAAATATAAGAATCTAAGAATGTACGAAAATTTTCTTGATTTAGAAGTCATAACAGGGGCAGCCAAAGGCATAAGGGTTTTACTACCGCGGTTAGATCTAACCCCTTCGGATGGTACTTTGCCATTTACATTTAAGAGAAGACAGTTCCCCATCTGTTTAGCATTTGCGATTACAATAAATAAATCTCTAGGCCAAACATTCAACAAATTTGGCCTTTATCTGCCTCAGCCGGTATTTTCACATGGTCAATTATAGTACGTTTACACTTTTGTGCGGGTTTTCCCGCACAGGTTCACCTATTATGTTTATATTTCAGGATATATGTTATCCTCTTCAATCCTGAGGTCCTCAAATGAGAACCTTTGTTTTTGTCGATTAATTTTATTTTAATCACACACAGCTGATTTTGAAACCTGACTACCTTAAATATGGATAATCCCTAGTTAAGGTTTGAGAAAACCATCATTTTTAAATGAAGTTATTTGTGCTAAAAATACAATAAATCGATAAAATGGTTAAATATAATACAAATCGATACAATATGGTTAAATACAATAAAATCGATAAAATACAGTAAATCGATAAAATAAATACAATAAATCGATAATTGTAGTTGATAATGAGAAATAATCACTAGAAATACGTTGCTCACTAATGGAATCAAATAATCTTTCACAGTTAATAATATTCCCATTTATATATTATACATATTACATTCTCTTTATAAATGCTAATAAATATTTTCAATTTATTTAACAGTACGTTATTAATTCTAACAGAACAATTTTGTGTAAAACGCTTGTAGTCAAGAAAAAGCATACCTGTAACTTTATTTACACAAAGGAAAAAAAATTAAATGCTTGAATATTTTATAAATGTTAAATTCGGTAATTTTTTTAACAAAATTGTAATTTTCTTGCAATCAGTTTTTTTTAAATCTAAATATAATTTTAACCACTTCCGTGGCCCAGTGTTTAGCGTGCTACGTTGCAAATCGGAGGTGTCGGGTTCCTCTGCGGCTGACCGCGAAACACGGCGGTTGATAGCCGGTTGCCAGCAAACATGAAAACAATAGCAACTGCTGCGGTTGCCAGATAGCTAAGGCCCGTCCAGCGGTTTGCCGCCATCACATCAGCTGTTTTTATACCCAACATTTTTTGCTATATTAATTCAATTAACTCGCATGTGACACTAAAATAGCAAAAATTAAATAGGTTAACAATAAATATTTGAAGATAAAATTCAATAGCGTTATTCTCTTACTATAATAAAACATCTACTATCGGTTTCATAATGATAGACACCCGAGTTTGAACCCAAAGCATCTACAAAACTATGAGTCGGATTTTAACATAAATTATTTTACACCAAAATTTAGCTCATTTTATTCTTCGTTGACCCGTAATAGTCCTATATTTTTAATGTTGTATAAAATTGCCATATCGAGGTAGGAAGACAAAAATACCTGGTTTTTTTGATACCGCAACAAATTTCATGCGTTTAGAGGCGTGTAACTCGACAAATATTTGACTGAAAAGTTTGAAATTTTAAAAGTATATAGACATTCATATTTTTACAGCGTGTATTAAATTTCAAATTCGTACGTTATTTAAATTTTGATTTATTAAAAATATTCTGAACCCATGCTATCTCGGTAACCGCTCGATCGTTCGGCTCGGGCAAACTATCGTTTTATTCAGAGTAAAAAACTTAAAACAGATGTGTTAATAACATGAAATATCGTTAAAACTTGCAAAAATATACTTATAGTTCGTTTGTTTTAGGAAGAAGCTTGTAAGGGGAGGGTGAGGAGTAGGTAGAGTAGGGATAGTTTCAAAGGGGAAAGTGTTGTCTCCTTCTCACTTAATGATCATTCCGTCTCTTTCTAACCGTATACTATGTTACAACTACGAGGTGCTTCCCCCACCACTAAACAGAACAGCTCAGCGGCAGACAGCGTTAGAGGGAAAGCTTCTAGCTAAAACAAATGACCTGTACATAATAATAGTTTACGTTGTAGTTGTAGTAGTAGAAAACAAAACAAACAACAATAAATTGATCTATAGTTCAGCCGCTCTAAGTTTGCTCCTCCTACTGTCAACAAACCAAAACCAGCTACTACAGGGTGCACACTAGAGTCCGTGACTTTATGGACGTCGTATTCCTATTAAGTTAACTATGTTTTAAATTATAAGTACCTAAAGTACTAAAAAAATCAGTCGTGATATGATGTAGGCCTAACAATTTATATATATATAGTGGCGACTATTTACAACACTATGGGTCGTTTGTCGCAGTCAAAACGCCATTTTTGCCTGTTTTGCCATGACTCCTCCTCCATGTTTCTTCTCCCCATGGCTCTGTCAATACCTTCCATCCATCTCCCTCTCGGTCTTCCTCTTTTTCTATTTCGCTGCGGTCTCCAGTTCCATGCCTTCAGTGGGATTCGTACGTTGCTCATTCTTCGCATGTGACCATACCAGTGCAGTTGTTTTCTCTCAATACGGTCTATTATTGAGTCTTCAATGCCCATTATTTCTCTTACTCTTATATTCGTTACCCTATCTCGTAACGTCAATCTGCAACATCTTCTCCAATATCTGTTCTCCACTGTACTGATTCTATTTTTCATGTTTTGTGTAATGGTCCACACTTCTGCCCCATATGTCACCGTACCTTCCACTATTGCTGAAAATATTCGTTTCTTTATGTCTTTTCTTATGTTGAGACTCCACAGAATTGAGTTCAGTTGACCAGTTAATGCCTTTCCTTTCACAATTTTATTAGCTATGTCTTTTTCGTCCCTTCCATTTTTTGTATACGTCACTCCTAAATATTTATACTCTTCAGCATTCTTAATGATGCTTCCGTTTACATTAAGGTCTCTTCCATCTCTTCCAATAACCAAGTACTGCGTCTTTTCCGTATTCACCTCTAGCCCCCATTTATCATACTCCTCTATTAATTTTCGCAACATGTATTCCAAATCTTCTTCATCCTCAGCTAGAACAACCTGGTCGTCAGCAAACAAAAGTGTATGAAAGTAGTCTCTTCCCAACTGGACTCCCATATTCCTACATTTTCTACACCATTTTTCCAGTGCCGCATTCATGTATATCTTAAACAGGGTAGGAGATATACAACACCCCTGTCTCAAACCTTTGCCTAACAATTTAATTTAGAAAAATACTTTTAAAAGTATTTTGTATTTAAATACTTTTGAAATTATTTAGTTGTTACTTTTTAATCAGCGTATACACATTTAGATATAATGCGCATGCTCAGTGACGTCATTATTTGTTTACATTAGGAGCAAACTTAGAACGGCTGAACTATACCTTTGAACATGGGAAATCATAGATTAATTTAACCACCATACTACTATTAAATCGTTTTCGATTTTTGAGTGTTATAAATAAGAAAAGTCCAGACTTGTGAACCGGCTGATCAACCATTTTTGGAATAAGATGTCGAGATCTAGGTGGCTGAAGGATGTACAGCGGGATGTGGAAGAACTTGGAATCACTCAACAAGACCTGCTAACAAGATCAGCTAAGTACAACCAACTAGTCAAGACTAATATGGTAACATTTGAACCAAAAACCAGAAGAGTACAACAAGGTGTTTACTGACGAAGACCGGAAACAGAGATCGGAACGTTTTAAGAAAATGTGGGCCAAACGAAAGGAAGCCACGCTTAAAAGAGCGCGCTTTTCAAAGAAACCCAACACTGGAACAGTCCTAAACTTGAACTAGAGTGATCCTATGAAGTCTCAAAAGTAAAAAAGAAAAAACAATCTGGTGTGAAACACTCACAAAACTTTCTCTTGCCAATGCAAATAATGACCAATATAACCTAGCATTAGTAATAAACAAAAAACAACCTCTAAAAACACAACCTTATTTTAATCATGTGTGAAAAACGCAAAATGAAAATTGACCTCAATTTGGCTTAAAAATACGGAAAATCACTATTTCACGCAAAACTACTCTTCATAAAAGTTGTAGATCTTTTAATTTTCTATAAATTTGATTATATACACTTTTGTCGTAAAATTCATACTAAGCATTTTAAAAATGCTTGAAAATTTTTTTAAAAAATCGATTTTTCTCACGTTTTCGTGAGAAAAACAGAAAATCACTAATTATTGCTAATTATCACTAAACTAAGCGTTATACACAAAAATATTTGAAATAATAATTGTAGGATTTTAAATTCTCTACATTTTGTATTATATAAATTTTTGCGCTAAAATGCATATTAAAGCCGTAATCGTAAGAAAACAATTTTTTTACGTGAAAACAGCCTCACCAAGAATTTCAGCAAACATGGCGCCTACCCTATCTTGTAGTGTAGAGCATAAAAAGTTTAGTAAACCAGGCGATTTTTAAAAATATCGTAGGACCAGTTTTTGAGAAAATCGCAAAAAAGTGAAAAATGACACGAATAAACTACTACTTACGGTTGACCGATTTTGATGAAAATGTTCGTGTCGGGTCCGGTAGTGGTATGTAACTTAAGTTTAAGTTTAAAGTTCGTACGATGTTCCGTTCTAGAGATATTTTGTTCACACACACACACACACACACACACACACACACGCGCGCGCGCGCGCGCGCGCACACACACGCACACACGCACACACACGCGCGCGCGCGCGCACACACACACACACACACTCACAGACACGCAACACAGAGACCAATCGCTAAAAACATGTTTTTTGGGTTCAGGAGGTCTGAAAATGAGTAGATCCGGTGAAGAGTGTATTTGTTAAAACCGACATGAAAACAATACTTTGCTTCCTATATATTCATATAGGCAAGAGAAAGTAAAAATAAGAAAACTAATTTGTATTGTAATGATTTTTATACAGAACTGGAAAAATACATTAAGAAAGGGCCCAAAGTTTACTTTTTATTGCCGTTTTGCCGTTCTAGATTACTCAAATTCGGATAAACGAATTTCTATTGTAGACTACCCTACTTACAAATAATCTCAGCTATTTTTAATATTCCCTGCAAGAAACTGAGTACTGATTTTAGTCTAAATAGCTATTAATTATAAAATATTTTACAAGTGGTATTGTATTATTTGCTTTAAGATACTTCACTATAATTACACTAATTAATTAAAACAAATATTGTACTTTAACAAAACATTATAAATATAGAATAGCATTCAACTGTGCATCGTTACATTGCGCTAGTTCTTTCAAGTACATTGTATTCCCGGTACATTTGTTTTTCCTTTTAAAACTATTATATAGAGTTTACTTATAATTAAAAGATAACACTAAAAATACGATAATTAAATAGTAATAAAACTTTTATAACTTTATTGTTCAAATTAAAAACTGAATCAGATTAAAAATTTAATTGCATTCTTTATTATTGTCTTCGTTTACAAATAATATGTGTGGTGCGTTTGCACCGCCCATTTTGGGTATTCACGTAATGGTAGGTCGTTACAAGATGGACTCTCGATCACCTTTCCGGGATCTTACAACTGATTTTGACCCGTATTGAAAATTATTATTTATGTAAAAATCACTTAAAAATACGTATCAAAATTAAATTTTTAGAAGATTTGTTGTTGTTTAGGTCATCAGCCAAAAGGCTGGTTTGAACCTGTAGAGGTTTTACTAAGTAAAACGAGGAGCGAGGTGGTTTACCAATGCCACAACTCAATGAGTGGAAAAGTACGCTTATCAGCATGCCGGGCCCTCTGAAAAGCACATATTTTCCACTCTGCAAATGACACCTTCACTTCATTCACCACAGGGTCTGGCTGTATAATAAAATTCATTACTTTCAGAGGAGATAACTCTGATAAGTGTCTTTTACACCTCTACCTCTTCTGTTCTTAAATGATTCAGTCATTTAATTGGGTGACCATGTGATAAGAAACAGAACTATTTATTTTAGCCCTGTAACGAACTGATTGAGTGTAAATAATTTGACACTCTACCTGTCTGTTATGGGCAGTAAGAAGATTTATAAAATTTTAAGTGGTGGTTTCAATTCTTGGACGTGACTGATAATCCGTGGTAGATTAGTTCCGGTAGGTGAAGAGGAGGAGAGGGTCTGGTACCAGTCTGGGTTCTCATAGCTTAATCGTTCAATTAATCATGAAAATTATTCAGGTTTTTTTAAATTTTCTTAAAATGTACTTTATTTTATGTTCTAAGTAAGTTATCAAACTTCATATTGGCGAAATAGATTGTAAGTAAATATAATATGTCTGGTGCGTTGGTACCGCCCATTATGTTAATTCACGCATCGGAGGGTATCAAGATGGACTCTCGGTTACCTTCCTGGGATCTTATAACTGATTTTGTTCAGCATTGAAAATTATAATTTATGTGAAAATCAGTCAAAAATACATATTAAAATTAAATCTTTGTGTAGATTTTTAAAATTTTAAGTGTCTATTTTAATTCTTGAACATGACTGATAATACGCAGTAGATTAGTTGGGTAGGTCAAGAGAAGGAGGATTTTAATTTAATAACATCGTAAAGGTAAGTCTAATGTTTTAAAACGTTTCAGTTTGTGAGTATCTTTGCCTGTTGTCGAGGAGGTTAATTGCTTGTGGATTCTAATGGTCTTTAAGGTTTTGTAAATGATTTCACTTTGTTGTTTAATTTCTTCTTTTATAAAGAGCAGGTTTAGATGTTTGTGCAATATTTCACTGGTTACGTACCATGGGGCTGCAGGGATCAGTCTCAGGAATTTTGATTGAAAGCGCTGCAATATTGTTATTTTTCATGAACTACTTGTACCCCATACCTGTAACCCATAAATATAAATGTAGACACTACATAACTTACTATAACTGAAATCAATTTTTTTTTTATTATCTAGATCAAAAAATTGTAATCTGTGTTTAAATTCAAAAACAAGAGCAATAAGTTGTGCAGTTAATGTAGAAACCACAAAATAAAACATCAACCATTAAAAATAAATTCAAAAAATCAAACGAATATAAAACCAATTTTGAAAGTATTTAAAATAAAATAAGATTCCTGTAATAAAGTTTAAATGTTTCTTAGGTTCTAATCAAATATATTTCGTTATCAAACACATCATATTTTGGTTAAATCCAGCAAAAATATAGTCGCTATTGCTCAGTAAGTTTATCGCGAATCAGTTCGGATAACCGTGATTCAGTCTTTGGTCACATGTTCTGCTAAATTTTGAAATTTTCAGTCTTTTTTTTTTATTTATTTAACGTCGCATCAACTGCAATGGTCATTAGCGACGACGTTGGGGAGGAACTTTATGCGATGTAGGATGAAATGATTTTTTGTAACGTATGAAAATATGCCATGCCTGAGTGGGATTCGAACCCAGGACCGTATGATGAAAGGCGAGCACGTTACCAACTGCACAAATGCGGCCGGCATTTTCCGTCTTAAATATAGAAAACCCACCGGATTGGTCTAGAGGTAAAGTCGTCGCCAAAATCAGCTGTTTAACAGCTGATTTTCGGAGACGAAGGTTTCTGGTTCAAATCCTAGTAAAGGTAGTTACTTTTATACGGATTTGAGTACTAGAGAGTGGTTACCGGTGTACTTTGATGGTTGGGGTTTAATTAACCATACTCTCTCAGGAATGGTTGACCTGAGTCTGTACAAGACTACACCTCATTTACACGCCATACACATCATCCACATCTCATTGGGTCATGGGGTTGCTTATTGTTCTGAATTGAACAGATTGCAACTGACACAAATTAGGGATTACAAAAAAAAATATATAGTTATCAGTATAACTAGTTTGAATGTACCTACCATGGTACGCTAAAATCTGTTCTTGAAAATTTTAAAGCTGTTCGTAAAAATTAAATTATAATTAAAAATTTCCTCAGGCTTATTACTTTTTGAAAAGTTAATTGAGTTGTTGAATGCTTACTTTTGAGAATAACATTTTTAATTAATTTATTAATTAGTTTTAAATCATTTTAAAAGGGGTTAAAAGGAAGGGCTATGTTATAATTACGTTCCTTTTCCCTGTATGAATATAATCGTGTAGGGAAAGAAAGAATTGTTTTCATGTTGATTTTTCAAAATCGACTTTTTACATTAACAAAGAATGAATATGTCGAAGTGTTATCGATTATTTTGAGCGGTTTCGATTGATCGATCGGCGTTGTTGTATCATAGTAAAAGTTTAACTTCCAGACAATTATGAGCACGAGATTATTTGTATTTCGTTGTGCGACCGTGTTGTATCATTGCGTGTATCGTGAATATTATAATGTTGTTAAGATCATCAGTTGAAATTCTCGTTTGAACCTCTAGAAGCTTTACTAACTAAAATGAGAAGTGAGGTGGTTTACAATTGCCTTCCTAACTAAGTGAAAAAATATGCTTATGAGCATGCCGGGCCTTCTGAAAAGCATCTATTTTCCACCCTACAAATGACACCTTTACTTCATTCACGAAAGGGTCTGACTGTATAATGAAATTCATTGCTCTCAGAGAAGATATCTCTAAATAGTGTCTTTTACCCCTCTACTTCCTTTTTTTTTGTTAAATTCTTCAGTAATATAATTGGGTGACAATGTGATAAGGGAGAGAACTATTTTTTGTAGCTCTGAAATTGGTAGATCGAGTGGAAATAATTCAACACTTCACCTGTCTGTTATGGGCAAAAAGCTACGTATATTGTATAAAATTAGCCTATAATTAATTTTTGGTTCTATTTTTACACTTTTTTGATTTTTTGTATTAGAATTGAGAATCGATTTCTTGTTCCTTGTTATCAGTGTAAAAACATATTGGTCTCGACACAATACTTTTATAAACAATTTTAAAGCTATCACATGGGCCCGTTATACGTCAACCTTAATAATTTTCTACAAAGTAATTTCAATTGTAATTTTAAGTTTTGAGGTCATTTGTCTGTAACAGGCAGGAGGAATGTTAAATTATTTGCACTCGATCTTCTAGTTCCAGAGCTACAAATTTTTTTTCTCTTATCACATGGTCACCCAATTAAATCACTGAAGCATTTAAGAACAGAAGAGGTACAGGTGTAAAAAATATTGGTCAGAATTATCTCCTCCGAGAGTAATAAATTTCATCATTATTCAGCCAGACCATGTGGTGAATGTAGTGAAGGTGTTATTTGAAGGGTGGAAAGTAGATGCTTTTGAGTTGATCTGGCATGCTGATAAGCATACTTTTTCACTCATTAAAGAAGGTGGGTAAACCACCTCACCTCACAGTTTACATAGTAAACTTCTAGAGATTCAAACTAGCCTTTCAGTTACAAATATGACAAAATTATTGTCTACGTTCAGTTAATCTAGTCAAATTGATTTAAACATTATTAGTACCCAAACAACATTTTTTATCCATAATGTGTGTACGTTGTAATCTGTTTAATTGAGAACAATAAGCAACCCCATGGATCCAATGAGATGAGGATGATAAGTGTGACGTGTAAATGAGGTGTAGTCTTGTACAGACGCAAGACAACAATTTTTGAAAGAGTATGGCTAATTGAACCCCAACAATCAAAGGTTTACTTCATCGGTTACTACTATCTAGTATTCAAATCCGTATAAAAGTAACTACCTTTACTAAGATTTTAACCAGGAACCTTCGTCTCCGAAAATCCGCTGACTCGAGGTGACAATTGTAGCCCTGTAGACCTGTTTGTGAAAATAGGCTAAAATATCAAAGCAATTTTGATCACTCACCAATTAAAAGAAAATTAAGGCAAATGTAGCTATGTGTAGCTATGTGTAACTATGTGTGAACCATATGGATCCCAAACAACACAATGTAATATTTTTTATGTTCGTTTTAGAAATTGCTTCTTCTTGTATTTATAGATTACTAGCATGCCCTGTCGCGGCTTTGTACGCGAAAAATAGTGTTGTTTAGGTCAACAGCCAAAAGGCTGGTTTGAACCTCTAGAGGTTTTACTAAGTAAAACGAGGAGTAAGGTTGTTTACTATTGCCTTCCTCACTGAGTGGAAAAGTATGCTTATCAGCATGCCGGGCCCTCTGAAAAGCACATATTTTCCACTCTGTAAATGACACCTTCACTTCATTCACCACAGGGTCTGGCTGTACAATGAAATTCATTACTTTCAGAGAAGATAACTCTGATTAGTGTCTTTTACACCTCTACCTCTTCTGTTCTTAAATGATTCAGTCATTTAATTGGCTGACCATGTGATAAGAAACAGAACTATTTATTTTAGCCCTGCAACGAACAGATTGAATGTAAATAATTTGACACTCCACCTGTCTGTTATGGGCATAACGAAAAATAGTGCAATCATCTTATTTAAATACGTAGTAGAAAATAGCAGAAAAATAGGCGAGATTCTTGTTGTTCCTCCTTTTCAGCAGATCTTGGTTTTTGAAGTTTTTTTGCTTTTGAAGATTTTCTTCCAGTAGTGTTTTTTAGATGGCATTATTGAAAATATAAAACAAAACAAAATAAACAAAAACAATTGGCAAAACCAAAAACTTAATCTACTTTGAATAAAATAAAATAACAAAGCAATTTGATCACTCACCAATTAAAAGAAAATTAAGACAAATTAAAGAAACACAGTAATTTACTTAATATAAAATACTCAACAATACAAAATCGTAACTATGTGTAGGCTACATTATAAAATTATCTTGTGATGTTGTTACCAGCTGATCCTTAGCACCACGTCGCTAATTGCTAAATCATATGACTTTATTTATGACAAATCTTTATTTGAATCACATCAGTTGGTTTAAAAGCAGCAGATTATCTAACCTCATAAAAGCCTTAATGTAGGACATAAACATTATTTTCAATCGTTTATGGCTAACTTTTTACGGGTTTCAAGAGCCTAAAACCTCCACCGGCATCATAGTTACAACATAAAAAAACTGCATGAAAATTGGTTCAGTAATTTAGGAGATAAAGGGGAACATACACACACACATACAAACATCGAATTTTATGTATTTAGATAATAACAATAATCCTTTTAACATATTATGTATTTCTCAAGGTAAATACATTGAGATCTTGGAAATTTAATTTACTTGGATAGAGTCTGTTGGGTGTGCATGAGACAGCTTTTATAATGTGTTTCTTTAAAGTAAAATGTTTATTAAAATCAGTGTCCAAAGCACTACTCCCCACATTTATTACATACTGGAAGAGAGAGAGGGTGTGCAAACGCAAATAATTATTAAAGATACGGTAAAAATCTGGTGTAAACAATCATGACTTTATTTTGCCAATGTGTATAATGTGCAATACAACCTATCTTTACTCATGATTATAATTATGTAAAATTAAAAACATAACATAATTTTAATCACGATTGAATGACTCAAAATGATAATCAACCTCTGTAGGAAAATAATTAATTCTCTCTCTCTATATGAGGGGTTTTATAAAGAAAATGCTTGAAATATGAGTTGTGATTTACGTTTTTTAATATCTTATCACTTTACACTTTTGTCGTAAAATGTATACTAAGGCCGCAATCTTCACCGTTTCAGAGTCGAAACAATACTTAAAAGTTTGATCTCAAGTGTCATTTAATTTGAATAAGGTTGTTCAAAAAATGCCAGCTCTTATTTCGATAACTTCCAGGCGTAAGCCTGCAATTGCCGACCAAAATTTCAACGTTACAGAAAATAAAATTTCCTGTTAAAAATTAATTTCTATAGTGTTCATAAAAAAAGAAATCGCTCTAATATTACAAATATTCAAAATAGTTTTTTTTTAGTTTATTTAAAGTCGCATCGACAGCTTGGTCATTAGCAACTACTGTGATTTTAACGTGTTAAAATTTCCAGACCATAAACGGGAATTGAAAACGCGACCTTTCGCTTTATAGGCTAGCGCGCTAATCACTGCGCTACACAGGCGGTTTCAAAATACATTATTCCATTAGTTTGTTTTAATAGCCTTTTTGGAAATGTTCGGTTATCCGGACGTTGGCACTTTATGCATAGACTAATTTACGGGCGTCCGGTAAACCGAAAGTTATCATACATAAAATATATCGACGTCCTGTTTTTCGGACGTTGTTACTGAAAGGGTTAAAATATAAGTTACAATTTTTCCTTATAAGAGGAGAGCTGCCACAAGAATTTGAGCAGACATGGCGTTTATCCTATCTTGTAGAGCATAAAATATCTAATTATAAGCACTTTAAAAAAAAATTGTAGGAATTTTTATTGAGAAAATCGCAAAAGTGAACAATTGCACTAATAAACTACTTCTTCCAGTTGACCGATGTTGATAAAAATATAAATTTTGAAGTCTGATAGTGAAATTTAACTTAAGTTTCAAGTTTCAACTCTATTCAATATTCCATTCTTGAGATATTTTATTTACACACGCGCGCGCGTACGCACAGACCAATCACTAAAAACATGTTTTATTGGGTTCAACGGGGCTGAAAGTGTGTATTTTCGGTAAAAACTCAATTTTATAAAAAATTGACATAAAAACAATATTTTCCTTTCCTATACAATACTAGCGGTACCGGCGTGCTCTGCTATGCCGCCGGCAAATATTAAACAGCCAATATAAAAGAAAAATTGTAATTAATGTCAACTGTGAAATTAATTTGTTTTATTTAAATTAATGCTTACTTAAAATCACGAAAAATCACGACAAAGTATACGTACATCAACAAAAACATAACCTCGAACACGGCTCAATGTTTTTCTTAATAGTTTACAAAATATTCGGCATATTTTACTGCAGTGATCTGGTATACAGGAGGGTCATCTCTAAAGTAAAGATTGGTTGCCGGTGGGTGTACTTTGATGGTTGGGGTTCAATTAACCATACTCTCTCAGGAATGGTCGGCCTGGGTCTGTACAAGACTGCACCTCACTTACACGTCATACACATCATCCTCATCTCATTGGGTCATGGGGTTGCTTATTGTTCTCAATTGAACAGATTGCAACGTACACAAATTAGGAATAAAAAAAAATATAAAAAAATTTTACTGTAATCATAGAAACAATGTTTTTCTACATAGTTCACAAAATATTCGGTAGATTTCGCTGCAAGCATTTTTTATCTTTTTTTTCAAAAAAACATTGTTTGCAATCAGTTTTTTAAAAATAAACTTTAAGCAAATCTTTTGAATTTACAAATCACAAGTTGAGGCCTCATTACCCTGAGTACCTTTCATTATATCAATTACTCATGTGTTAAAATTACTATATACAATGATATTTACATTTCACAATATGGAATACGTTTCAATATAATTTTATGTACATTTAAACTCTTTCAGACAAGTCCAAAACATGGTAACGTTACACGCGCCTAACTTCTTCTGCATTATTTAGAAAATTTATGGCTAATTCGTTTTCGTGGCTTTCAAGTCTTGCCTGATATTTTCTATTAAAACGCCTGACCTCGTCCATTACATCAGGAAGGTTGCAATAATGTTGTATTTCTGCATTCCTTGCAAACCATGGTGTCCTTGTTATAGCCTGAAGAACCTTATTTTGGAACCTTTGAATTATCTCTATGTTACTTCTGCTGGTAGTTCCCCAAAGTTGAACGCCGTACAACCAGACTGGTTTTAGTAACATTTTGTAAAGCAGCAACTTATTCTCAAGAGAGAGTGAAGAGTTCCCACCAATCAGCCAGTACATCCTTTTGTATTTCAGATTTAATTCGTTCCTCTTCATTCTCACATGGGTCTTCCAAGTTAACCGCCTGTCAAGATGCATACCCAGGTACTTTACAACTTCACTTTGTGGTAAACCAACACCTCCAAGTTTTACTGGTGGACAAGTGTTTTTCATCTAACTTTATAAAAGCCTTAATGTAGGATATAAACATTATTTTCAACCTTTTAAGGCTAACTTTTTAAGGGTTTCAATAGCCTAAAACCTGCATCGGCATCATAGTTACAACATAAAAAAAATTGCATGAAAATCGGTTCAGTAATTTAGGAGATAAAGGGAAACATCCACACAAACATACACACATACATCGAATTTTATATGTATAGATTATTTATATAGGGCAAGAGAAAGTAAAATGGAATGTGGTATGCCGGCTTAAAATCCCCTGATGATGTTAACCGAACATAAACCAGTGAATAAAATGATACTTAACAAATAATACTCAACATTTATAATCCATTTAATTAAACACATTAGTTAATCATGAAACTAGTGAAGTAATTTTAAATTCATAAACGAATATATTGCCCCTGAATGTGGGCTAGATGCAGTACAGTGACGGCCTCAGTTTGCTGTGTAGCTTTTACACAAATATTGTTTAGTGGGAGAGATAATTAACTCCCGAATACCCGACCACCAGTACAGACCGCTTAACACTACACACATTTGTATTGTGTCTCCCTCACCCCAACCCTCCAAAACAACCACCCCTAACTCTAACTCTATGAGCCCTTATTAATTATTATTACCGCCTGCCTCAAACAGGCTTCTATCCTTTATAAATTACGACAAACCTAAATCTAAACCTTGCTTTATTTTCATTCATAACAATGTTCACGTTTTATTTCTCTTATTTTATCCTCTCTTTATTTATTTATTTGGAGAGGAGAATTCGAATTGAGAGCAGTTTACTTGGTTCAATGATTATATCAAAGAGTAACACCTAGATTTCTACAATAACAATATTAAAAATATGTGTGTAATACTCACACGAATTTCTCTTGCCCAAGTAAATAATTTACTACCAAAGTAATTTAGTAAATAATTTACTTGTGAGCAATGAATACGTAAAGAGAGCTCATCACCCTTGAACAAATAGTATGATGGTGAGGTAGCGAGGGCGGGCGCACGCACGCTTACAACAAGAAGCGACTGTACAGCTGCAGCTGCACTTGTATCCTCAGTGTCAGCGCTCAATTTATCTTGCCAGTATTCTAAGCGAGTGAGTGCCTTAGAATGTCCGGAAAGACTGTTCTAAGAGAAGCAGAGAAGATTGAGAGAAAGATCCTCCGCAAGATAATTGTTCTGAAGAAAGTAGATGAACAATATAGGTTACGAGGTCGAGAAGAATCGTACAAGGAGAATAAACAATTAATGGAAACAATTAAAAAAAGAAGGCTAAAATATTTCAACACCATAGAATGGATGACAACCGGTTGACAAAAAACGTTTAAATTACTAAAAAAATAGAAGTAAAGTGTCGGATAAATGGTTTTAAGAAGTCAGAAAGGATAGTGATAAAAAACTTGAATAAACCAAGAAAACCTCATGAACTGAACCAAATTCATACAATGATTACAGGGATTTTAAGGGTTTCCATTAGGAGTGAAAACATAACACGGGGTGGGGAGAAAAAAGGAAAAAGTCTACAGAGAACAAATGTTGACAACGTTGGGTGAAAAAAGAGCTTCCAAAAACGTTTAAAGTCTATTCACGTGGTCTAAAATTGTCCCTGTACTAAGAAAAATAACGTTTATTTACGACCTATTTTGAATTACGGTATTGAAAATTTTAGGACCAATAATAAAAGTAACGGTCAGAAAATTCAACAAGATCATCAGTCAAAAATACTTCACTATAACGAACGACCATTTATATACGAGGGGGTACCCAAAAGTATCCGGAATAGCTCTGCTGTGGGCGGAGCTTGTGCAGTACAAATTCCCACCACTAGGCTGCTTGTAGCGCTACTCATTGCCAGTTCAATGCCATTATGTTCGTTGATCTAGCTTGTTCTGTTCTCGTGCAGTGATTGTTCTCGCTAGTGCTGTTTTGTGCTCGTGTCGTTTTTCATGATGGCAAGTTTTAATGAACAACGTGCGGCTGTGAAATTTTGCTTCTTGCTCGGTAAAAACGCTGCGGAAACAGTTGTAATGTTGAACACAGCTTACAAAGACGACGCTATTGGAAAAACCCAAGTGTACGAGTGGTTTTTGCGCTTTAAAAATGGCGACATGTCGATTGAGAACAAACCTCGTTCTGGACGACCGTCGACTTCCCGAACAGACGAAAATGTTGTGAAAGTGAAAGAAATTGTACGAACAGACCGACGACAGACCATTGACCAAATATCACAGGTTAGTGGGTTATCTTGGAGCTCAGTCCAACGCATTTTAACAGAAGACTTGACAATGAAAAGAGTCGCTGCCAAGTTTGTGCCTCGGGTTCTGACAGACACTCAAAAGGAACGTCGAATTGAAACGTGTAGTGATTTGAAACAACAGCTTGAAACTGATCCAGATTTCATGTCGAAGATCATTACGGGTGACGAGTCTTGGTGCTATGGGTACGACCCAGAAACCAAACAACAATCCAGTCAATGGAAGACTTCATTATCACCCCGACCAAAAAAAAGTCGTCAAGTCATATCGAACATCAAAACAATGCTGATTTGTTTTTTTGATGTGAGGGGAATTGTCCATTCAGAGTTCGTTCTACCAGGCCAGACAGTAAATCAAGCTTTTTATCTTGAAGTGTTAAGAAGACTACGAAACAGCATTCGTCGTAAAAGACCTAATTTGTGGCAGACAGGGGACTGGTTTTTCCACCACGACAACGGGCCTGCACACACGGCAATCTCGGTTACCCAGTTTTTGGCGAAAAACGGCATGGTTTTGCTACTACACGCACCGTACTCACCCGATCTGGCTCCGTGTGATTTTTTCTTGTTCCCAGGCATGAAAAGGGGCATGAAAGGTCTCCGATTTAACAACGTTGATGATGTCAAGAAAAAAACGACGGATGAGCTGGCAGCCATCACTAAAGAGGAGTACAAAAAATGTTTTGAACAGTGGAAGCACCGGTGGGACAAATGTATTAGTTGTAATGGAGAGTATTTTGAAGGGGATAAGGTTCTTTTGTAAAAAAATTAAAAATAAATAGTTTTAAAAAATAATTCTGGTTTCTTTTGTGTACCCCCTCGTATTGCACTGCAACCTCATTGCAATGACAGCAAATGGGCACTATCGCTGGTATTTATTAGTTTTTTTTTTCTAAAAATTATCAAGTAAATTTTTAGGTGATCAGCCGAAAGGCTGGTTTGAATATTTAAAAGTGTACTAAGTAAAAGTGAGTGGAATAGTATGCTTATCAGCATGTCAGGCCCTCTGAAAAGTATCTACTTTCCACACTTCGAATGACACCTTCATTTCATTTACCACAGGCTCTGGCTATATAATGAAATAGGAGATAACGGTGACTAGTGTCTTTTACACCTCTACGTTTTCTGTTCTTAAATGCTTCAGTCATGTAATTGGCTGACCATGCGATAACAAATGGAACTATTTTTGTAGCCCTGGAGCTAGCAGATCGAGTGCAAATAGTTACACTCCACCTGACTGTTATGGGCAAGATCATGTAAATTTTCTCCCTTTATTCTCCACGCATACCCACTGTTGTTGATAAGAAAACTAAATTAATTTAAATAATTTTAGTATAGAAAACTTTTTGCATGTCCTCATTACACTTTCCCTTTAGCATATAACACTTTCAGAATATTGAAAACAATATCGTTTTTTTTTAATTTATTTATTTAACGTGGCATCAACTACTCCAACGGGGTCATTAGCGACGACGTTGGGGTGTAACTATTGTACAATGAGCCGTTCTTAGTTTGCTCCTCCTCTTCCTCCTTCTGCCAACAAACAAAAGCCACCTACTACAGGGTGTACGCTAGAGTACACGACTTTACGAATGTCGTATTCCTATTAAGGTAACTATTTTAAAAAATTATAAGTACTTAAAGTACTAAAAACATCAGTCATGATATGATGTAGGCCTAACAATTTCATTTATAAAAATACTTTTAAAAGTATTTTGTATTTAAATACTTTTGAAAGTATTTTGTTGTTACTTTTTAATCAGCGTGTACACATTTTTATATGCGTATACTCAGTGACGTCAATATTTGTTTATATTAGGAGCAAACTAAGAGAGGCTGAACTTTGCAATGGAGAATGAAATGATTTTTTTGTAACGTATGAAAATATGCCGTGCCTGAGTGGGATTTGAACCCAGGATCGCATGATGAGAAGCGAGCACGTTACCAACTGTGCCAATGTAGCCTGCCAATATCGTTTTACTGATTCAAAACATTGTTCATGTATTGTTTTTTCTCTATCCGCTCAGTGCTAATTCGGAGAGAGTAATATTTAAAATGAGAGAACTTTATTTGGTTTAATGATTATCATTAATCATCTGTTAATGAATACTAAAATAATTACTGTAAAAATTTGCCACCTGCGTCTATTTATGCCATAAAGTAACCCGTAGCAATTCTACTTGTCTCTAAACACTGGTTTATTTCGATCATTATTTTATGTACTGAGCTTTATTTTTATGGAGTGAGTTTTTAACATCAATTCGTCGTACTTTTCCCATACGAGTACTCCATTTAATTTAAATGCAAAAATAAAAATCTGGTGTAAAACACTCACACAACTTTCTCTTGCCAGTGCAAATAATTAATAATAACCTAACATTAGTAATAAAACATTACAAATAAGCAATAAACAAAACCAAATTTTAATCATGAGTGAAAGACACAAAATGAAAATCGACCTCAGTTTGGCATAAAAATACAGAAAATCACTCTTTCACACTAAACTAAGCTCTGTAGAGAAAAATGTATTAAATAAAAGTTGTACATCATTAGATTTTTTATAAATTCGATTATATACTTTTTGTCATAAAATGCATACTGAAAACGAAATCTTAAAAGAATCTATTTTTCACAGGTTTTCGTGAGAAAAAACAGAAAATCGCTAATTACTGCTAAACTAAGCGTTATACAAATAAATGTTTGAAATAAAAGTTGTAGGATTGTAAATTTTCTAAATTTTTTATTATAGAAATTTTTGCGCTATAATACATATCTGTACCTCAGAGCCAAACAAACGTAACTCCAAAATTCTCATTTTTAGGTTTATTGTATAAAAGTTGTTACTATGGTATACTCTTTCATATCCCAAAAGCATTAAATCCAATATTTATGGTTTACTGAAATAACCAACGTTAAACAGTAGTAAGTCCAATTTGTTCTTGAAGCCAAACAGTAGTATGTGGGAGTTACGATTGTTTGGCGCATTACTTTTCTAACCAATTTATCATAACTCCAACATATTACTGTTTGGCTCTCAAATAAAGTGGCCATTATTACCCATAACTCCATGCTTATGTTATACTTTTTAGAGTTTGAGGTTAGGTATTACTAGTATTCCTGTGAGTAAAACATCTACAAGACAGTAATTTTGTACCATTAAGTAGAGGGGTAATTTTGATAAATATTGCCCTAAACATGAAAGATAACAATAATACAGCTGGACTCATAATACAGTGGACTCTCAATTACACTATACATAGTGCACATGAGTCCTGGTGTATGATTTGGGATGAAGCAACTGCAGGCCGTGGAGGTAATGAAATGGCTTCATGCTTTTTTACGTGGGCAATGAATAGTGATTTAACAAAAAATTCAAAAATTAAACACTTAACAGTCTGGACGGACAGTTGCCCCGGACAGAATCGAAAATAAATGATGGTACTTATGTACATGTACCTACTTAATTCGTCCAACAACTTCAAGGAGATAAACCATAAATATCTTTTGAGAGGCCACATGGAATACCCACATGGAAATGGATACTGACTATAGTGTCATCGAACGGGCAAGAAAGAGTGCAAAGACTAACACCATTTTCACGTGTAATGATTGGGTTCAATTCATTTCTACTTGTAAATCGACGGTTCCGTTCAAGGTAAAGTGGATGGTATCAAATGACTTTAAGGGCTTCACACACCTTCAAGAAAATTCAGGACCAACGTAAAAAAATGAAATAGGGGAAAATTTTCAAATATCAATGGCTGTATGGCTTCAAATAAGAAAAGCTACACCTGGAATATTATACTACAAAAATACCTTTGAGGACGTTGCTTTCAAGTCTATTGACCTGAGAAGAAACAAAAGGAAAAGTGTTGAAGGGTTATTTCCTAATAATTTACCTAAACTATGGGAACAAAAGAAAAAAGTAGCACTGCAAAATATAAAGATCTTCAGACCCTTTTGCAATGGGTTCCTGAAGAGTATCATGGATACTTTCAAAACTTAAATCATAAACATGGTGCAAGTGACTTTCTTGACAATGATTAGGAAATCAATAGAAACTGTGGCAAACATTTATTTTGAATTGTTTGTCATTAGTATTAGAGTATAATATTTGTCATTACTATTTTAAATAATTAAGTCTAATTGTTTATTGTAATTTTACATGGTTGTATTTTTAATTTTAAACAAAAGAAAAAAATTAGCACTGCAAAACTATAAAGATCTTTAGACCCTTTTGCAATGGGTTCCTGAAGAGTATCATGGATACTTTCAAAACTTAAATCATAAACATGGTGCAAGTGACTTTCTTGACAATGATTAGGAAATCAATAGAAACTGTGGCAAATATTTATTTTGAATTGTTTGTCATTAGTATTAGAGTATAAGTTAGTCATTACTATTTTAAATAATTAAGTCTTGTTAAATTAATGATATTTAATACTAATTGTTTATTATAATTTTATATGGTTGTATTTTTAATTGTCTTGAATAAATTTTTGTATTACTTTTGAAATACTGCGACAAATGTTTTATTTATGAAATAACTACTTGTACTTTTTTAAGTCCATATAAAAAAGGGCGATTACAAAAAATAAAATGGACTTACTACTTTTTGGCTCCTATGTCAAACTGTAGCAGTCTGGAAGTATTCAGGGCCAAAAAGTATTAAGTCTATTTTTTAGGAAACTACAAAAGAAACTTTAAAATGTTTATAATACATTATGAAAAATTGAAAAAAATGATAATAAACCATTAAAAAGCAACACAGCATGATGGAGCAGATAAGGATTCACAAAAAAGTAATAAACGTTTAGTTTTTCTTCTCCCCTGTAAAATTAGTGTTTTGGACTTACGTTCGTTTGGCTCTGAGGTACAGATATTAAAGCCGTAATCTTAAATAAACACGTTTTTACGTGAAGACGGCCCCACCAAGAATTTCAGCAAACATGACGCTTATCTTATCTTGTGGAGCATAAAAAATTGAGTAAAGGAGGCGATTTTGAAAATAATCGTAGGACCAGTTTTTGAGAAAATCGCAAAAAAGTAAAAAATTATACGAATAAACTACTACTTCCGGTTGACCGATTTTGATGAAAATGTTCGTGTCGGGTCCGGTAGTGGTATGTAACTTAAGTTCCAAGTTCGTACGATGTTTCGTTCTTGAGATATTTTGTGTACACACACACAGACACACACACACACCAATCGCTAAATACATATGTTTTGGGTTCAGGGGGTCTGAAAACGTGTAGATCCGGTGAAAACTCGATTTCAAAAAATCGACAAGAAAACAATAAGCCCCTACTTTCTTTCCTATATATTCATATAGGCAAGAGAAAGTAAAAATATAATATAACCTTTGTTTAATCATGAATAAATAATATAAAATAAAAATCACAACCTAATTTTGTGTCTATAACAAGCAACTGGAGTGCTGAATTATATTTTTAAATCGATCTACTAGTTACAGGATTATTAAAAATAGTTCTGTTTCTTATCATTTTATTACATGGTCAGCCAATTATATGTCTGAAGAATTTACGAACAGGAGAGGTAGTGGGTTAAAAGACACTATTCAGAATTATAAATCCTCTGAGAGTAATGGATTTCATTTTATATTCAGATGCTGAAGAGAATGAATTGACGGTGTAATTTGCAGGGTGGAAAGTAGTTGCTTTTCGGAGGCTGTGATATGCTGATAAGAGTAGGCTACTTTTCCACTCAGTGAGGAAGGTAATTGTAAACCACCTCACTCCTTGTTTTATTTAGTAAAGCCTCTAGAAGCTCAAACCAACGTTTCAGGTGTTAAACAATATGTTGGCTGTAATTCCCAATACATTTATAAATAGGCCTATGTTTTACTTAAGATAAATATTTTGTGTGTATCTTATCAAAGTACCTTGTGTGTAAATTCGTTATTCATCTAAAAAGGTTACAAGAGAACTAAAAGTTTTTGTTAAAAGGTTTACATTTTCATAAACAAAATAATCCATCATCTGTAAAGTATTCCATTATAGAATTTGTTTTGTAAAAGCTGTTTTGTAAGAATTCAATAAATTACGTTATGTTTTTTTTTCAAATAAATTTACTTACGACATGTGTGCGATCATGTAAGGAAGCTCAATTTAAAAAGTATCTATTGTATATATTTTATAAAAATACTCTGACAAAAGCTTTCTAATGTAATTTTTTACAATATTATCTCTTTAATAGGAAAGAAATTATATTGATGGCGTAACAATTATTAAATTATTTTACACTCATCACCTCATGATTCAAAAAATTTTCTGTAACAATTATTTCACGTTCTTTCGGGATTTGATTACAATCTTTTCAATTTAAGAACAATAGCAATCCCATGACCCTATGAGTTGAGTATGATGGTTTGTTTTATCATCAGTCTCTCGACTGGTTTAATGCAGTTCTCCAAGTAGTTCTATCTTGTGCAAGTCGTTTTATATCTACATACCTGTAACACCCTACATCTTTTTTAATTTTTTTAATATATTCTAACCTTTGCCTCCCCCTACAATTCACTCCTTCAATATAACCCTCCATTATTGATAGATTCCTTAAGATATACCCCACTAGTCTACCCCTTCTTCTGGTAAGATATTTCCGTATACTTCTTTTTTTCATCCACTCGCCTAACAACCTCTAAATTACTTATTTTGTCCAGTCACCTAATCTTTAACATTTTCCTATAACACCTGTAAAATAGCAGTCTATGATTGTCGGATCATTGATGTGATGACCAACAAATAATTGCATCGTTGAAAAATTAAATAAATCATAAAATAATCATAAAAATTAATAATTTTCCAAGTAATTTCAAGACATTATTAGAAATCAAAATGAACAGTATAAATTAAAAAAGAAAAATTTAAATCCAAATAATTTTAAAAGTGAAAAATCATCACACAAAATAAACTACGAGGTGTGGCTATTAAATAACGAGACTGACGTAAGAAATTTAATTTTAATTTTACATACAATCACTTATTGTCACCTTCAATATACACTTCTTCTCTATCCCTACAACGCTCCATGCGAATTTTCCATTGTTGAAAACAGTGCTGGAAGTTACCTTCTGTCAGCTCCTTCAGGAAACGTGCCGCTTTCTCTTTTACAGCTTCCACAGACTCAAATCTTGGCCCTTTTAATGCAGATTTCACTTTAGGGAACAGGTAGAAGATAATAGCATGTGATGAAACGTGGTTTTTTACTTATAATCCGGAAACGAAGCACCAATCCATGCACTGGAAGAGCCGAACTTCACCGAGAGCCAAAAAAGGTCGAATGAGCAAGTCAAAATTTAAAGCAATGATGATCGTTTTTTTTTATATCCATAGGATTGTGTAGCTTTACTGGGTTCCTGAAGGTCAAACAATTAATCAATACTACTATCTTGAGGTACTTTCTAAACTACGTCAAAGAGTAAGGAAAAAACTCCCCGAAATTTGGAAGGACAAATCATGGGTTCTCCACCAAGACAATGGCGCCAGCTCATTCCACGTTATCTGTCAAGAGATTCCTAGCCAAGTACAGCATCTCAGTGTTAGAACATCCACCTTATTCACCAGATGTTGCATTTTGTGACTTCTTACTGTTTCCTAAGGTGAAATCTGCATTAAAAGGGACAATTTGAGTCTGTTAGAAGCTGTAAAAGAGAAAGCGGCACGTGTCCTGAAAGAGCTGACAGAAGATGACATCCAGTACTGTTTCCAACAGTGAAAAATTTGCATGGAGCGTTGTGAGGATAGAGAAGGAGTGTATATTGAAGTGATAATAAGTGATTATGTATTAAATAAAAAAAAATGTTTACAACGCGAGTCTCGTTGTTTAATCGCCACACCTCTTAGACCCTACTACTTCCGGTTAACCGATTTAAATATAAATGTTTTTGTTGGGTTCTCTTTTGGTACCTAACCTAAGTTCCCAGTTTAAACTTTATAAGATACTCCGTTCTTGAGATATTATATAGATTTTGTTTATGTTAATTTATTTATTTATTATATTACATTCACTCACACACTCATGTCAATCACAAAAAACCAGTTTTTTCGGTTCATGGGGTCGGATAACCTGTATATCCACTGAAAAGCAAAATCGACATGAAAACAATACTTTCCTTCTCAATAGATATATATTATTTATATGGAAAAAAAATAATAAATAGAAAAGATTGTACTACTTAAAGATTTGGGAAAAAATTCATAAGGTTTGCCGAGCAAATTATTCAAAATTAAATACGAACATAAACAACGAATATGCATTAATATGAGGTAGCGTGCATAGAGGATTCTGAAACAAACGTGGGAATGACTAACAAAATATGAGCACGTAGTAAAGCGTACGTAACACAGCTCATAATGAATGCAATAATAAATCCGTCACCATTTCTACTTCTCATTGCCTAATATTAAAAAAGGGAAATAAATTGCGAAATGAGCACCCGCAGTAATACCTTACCCCTCCAGGCATATAATCCAACAATATCATTATTATTTATTATCTACTGCTTTATTTCAAAATTCATAATACAATATTTATTCATATACAGGATGTGAACATAAAAGGCAGTGCAAGTGATAAATTATTTGCACTCGATCTACTAGTTCCAGGGCTAAAATAAATAGTTCTGTTTCTTATCACATGGCCAGCAAATTATTTGACTGAAATATTTAAGAACAGAAGAGATACAGGTGTAAAAGACACTAGTCAGAGTCAATACTTGTGAAAGAATGAATTTCATTATACAGCCAGACCCTGTGGTGAATGAATTGAAGGTGTCATTTGCACGGTGAAAAGTAGATGCTTTTCAGAGGACCTGACATGCTGATAAGCTTACTTTTCAACTCAGCGAGGAAGGTAATAGTAAACCACCTTACTCTTTGTGGTTCTTAATTTTTAGTTTACTTAATAAAACCTCTAGAGGTTCAAAGCAGCCTTTCGGCTGATGAAATGAACAACAACATACAGTGTTGTTTCACAAAGATTAAATGGTGCTTTTGAAACACAGCGTATAGGTCCATGAATCGGACATTGTCTTGGAATATTTGTACTGATCAAATCTATAGTCAAATATCATCCGGAGTATTTTTATTATATCTAATAATATTAGAATTGCTGCCCCTAAAAGACTGGTGGAGTATCAAATTATTTACGCTCAATCTGTTCATTGCTGGGCTAAAATAAACAGTTCTGTTTCTTATCACATGGTTAGCCAAATAAATGACTGGATCATTTAATAACAGAAGAGCTTGAGGTGTAAAAAACACAAATCAGAGTTGTCTCTTCTGAAAGTAATGAATTTAATTATACAGCCAGACCCTGTGGTGAACAAAGTGAAGGTGTCATTTGCCGAGTGGAAAATATGTGCTTTTCAGAGGGCCCGGCATGCTAATAAGCGTACTTTTCCACTCAGTGAGGAAGGCATGGCAAACCACCTCACTCCTCGTTTTACTTAGTAAAACCTCTAAAGGTTCAAACAGCTTTTCGGCTGATAACCTAAACAACAACAATTAGAATTACAATAGATCCCGTTTAAAAAAAAGATATACAAAAAACAGAAAACATAATTCATTTAAAAAAGGAAGCTTGTGTTTTTCAGACATGCGGCAAAAATTAATGATAGCAGATTGAGAAATTAAAATTTTTGATAAAATAATAAGTCTCAAAACCAAACCAAACGGGTCTTAATAATACTGTAAAGAGAAAAAGGAAATTTTTAGGAAAACGTTCAGAGCGCGGTGTTCGGGGGAGAGAATGAAAAGAAGAAAGGTAACCCCACAACAAAGAACAACTTGAAGAAGGAAATATCCAAAAGAACGAAGAGATTGTGGGAGGAAAGCAAATGTGAGGAAAACATGAAGAAGTAATTATTAAAAAATTGATTTAAAGTGTCCTTAAAGGGTGATTAGGAAAAATTGTAGATAAATGCTTTCTTCAATTTTTTTTAACTCCTAATGTGTGTACGTTGCAGTCCGTTCAATTTTAGAACAATAAACAACACAAATTACCCAATCAGATGAAGAAGCTATGTATGATGTGTAAATGAGGTGTTGTCTTGTACTTACTCAGAGAGAATAGTTAATTTAATCCAGCCATCAAAGTACACCATTAACCAATGTCTAGTATTTAAATCTGTGCAAAAGTAACTATCTTTACTTTAATAGAATGAGCTGTTAAACAGCTGATTCATGGCGAAAGCTTTACCACTAGACCAACCCGGTGAATCCTAAAATTTAATTTTATAATAACAATTTATTCGATTCACTTCTTTGTCTTTAGTCTTTGGAAATTTTCACAAATCAAAACCCACAATTTTTTACACGCAATCCATCGTAGTCACTCGTAATCAAGCAGCTAATGCGACTTTAAATAAAACTAAAAAAAATTCTCTATTCGCAAGAGTATGCCCATAACAGGCATATGGAATGTTAAATTATTAGCAATCGATATTGCAGAGCTACAAAGATAGTTTTGTTTCTTATCACATGGTCAGAGAATTATATGACTGAGGCATTTGGGAACAGAAGTGGTAGAGGTGTAAAAGACACTAGTCAGAGTTATCTCCTCTGAGAGTATTTCATTATAATTAATTATAGTCAGACCCTGTGGTGAATGAGGTAAAGGTGTCATTTGCAGGGTTGAAAGTAGATGCTTTTCCGAGAACCCAACATGCTGATAAGCATATTTTTCCATTTAGTGAGGAAGGCAATGGTAAACCACCTCACTCCTTATTTTACTTAGTTAAGTCTGTAGAGGTTCAAACCAGCCGTTCGGCTGATGACCTAAACAACATTGGAAAGAGAACATCGTGTGAGAGTTTCAATAAAAACTTTTACCTGAAAATTTAATAAAATATAATATTTCCTGGAGCAAAATACGGTAGTACATGAAAAACTTGTCACTACAAAACAGTTCTATTTATAGATCCGCAATATCGTACGTATTTTTATCGCTAAAGGGTATTTAATGATTTCGCTCTACAAATGGGATCAGTTAAATAAATAAATTTAATTAATAGTCTAACGTCTGTGAAGGTACAGGTCATTTGTTCTAGCTAGAAGCTTTCCCTCCAACGCTGTGTGTCGCTGAGCTGTTCTGTTTAGTGCTGGGGAAAGCACCTCGTAGTTGTAACATAGTATACGGTTAGAAAGAGAGGGAATGATCATTAAGTGAGAAGGAGACAACACTTGCCCCTTTGAAACTATCCCTACTCTACCTACTCACCCTCCCCTTACAAGCTTCTTCCTAAAACAAACGTACTATACACAATTTAACAATAAAACAGATTCTCATATTGTATGCTGTATTGAGAAACAATTAATACTCGGGGGTGAAACAAAATAACATTTATTTGTGACGATATCACTCTCAAAATACCATTGCCTTTAATATTACTCTGTTTTGAACAAAACTCTGAAAGGTAAATTTACTATCTATACTTTGTCCAACAGTTGGAAGGTACCACTGCTTATATGGCTGTAACGTACCGTCTTAAAAACATCACTCACGCTATGAATATAAACAATTATCTTATTGTAGGTTATATTATACTTATGACACTGAAACAAATTACGTTTACCATTAAAAATGTTTAAGTTATTATCTGAAATATACGAGGTGAGGCTATTAAATAACGAGACAGACGTTGTAAAAAATTTTATACAAGTCACATGGTGCAAGATCTCGTGAATAAGGTGGATGTTCTAACACTGAGATGCTGAACTTGGCTAGAAATCTCTTGACAGATAACGCGGAATGAGCTGGCGCATTGTCTTGATGGAGAACCCATGATTTGTCCTTCCACATTTCTGGGCGTTTTTTCCTTACTCTTTGACATAGTTTAGAAAGTACCTCAAGGTAGTAATACTGATTAATTTTTTGACCTTCAGAAACCCAGTGAAGGTACACAATCCCATGAATAAAAAAAAACAATCATCATTGTTTTAATTTTGACTTGCTCAGTCGAGCTTTTTTGGCTCTCGGTGAAGTTCGGCTCTTCCAGTGCATGGATTGGCGCTTCGTTTCCGGATCATAGGTAAAAAATCGCGTTTCATCACATGCTATTATCTTCTACCTGTTTCCTAAAGTGAAATCTGAAATAAAAGGGCAAAATTTGAGTCTGTGAATCTGTAAAAGAGAAAGCGGCACGTGTCCTGAAGGAGCTGACGGAAGATGACTACCAGGACTGTTTCCAACAATGGAAAATTCGCATGCAGTATTGTAAGAATAGAGAAGGAGTGTATATTGAAGGTGACAATAAGTGATTATGTATAAAATTAAAATTAAATTTTTTACGTCAGTCTCGTTATTGAATAGCCACACCTCGAATATTCTGTGAAAGAATTATTATTACGTTTGTGATTGAATTTAACTATTTATAGTGTAATGTACAGCATTTTGTTTGTAAAATCATTAAATGTTATGACAAGATAAAATTGAATTAAACATTTTTTTTATTCTTTCAAAATCTATATTTAACAATTTCATCGCTATAGGGCTACAAATTCTATAAATTTTTGTTCAGTAAATGTAACTATTTATATTTATTTCAAAGTATTTCATTTCTTTTTAATTTTAAATACTTCGTCTTTTAATTAAATATTGGGGCCGAACATTATTCTTTATATAATAGTCACTTATCATTTTAACTTTAGTTTAAATTACAATTACAACTAAAACTTATAAGCTATGTTATAAGGGGGTACGGAACAAAAAAATTTTCAAAAATTCAAAATTTTGTTTTTCCCGCCATGTGATTACTTGATAGTTTAGCTTTAAAATGAGCTATCATTCAATGAATTCTGACCAGTAGAAAATTTTCTAAAAACGTTTTTCGAAAGCAAGTTCTATGTGATTTTTTTGTCAACTGAAATTGGTATGCGGTGCGCGACAAATATGCTAAACCTTGACAGTGAACGCATTCAAAATTCTAATCGTGTAATGAGTGAGCTTCAAAAAAAAGCAAGGCAAGGCAAGCTTGAGAACTAGCCAAAAGGAAACTAGAAGAGTAGCTAGTACAGCAAGAGGATCCAGATAATCCTGTTATGCTGCTGGCATTTACTAATTTACGTAAGTACACATACATATTTTTGTTTCCTTGTTTCCCGAAAACAATCATTTTTGACACAAAAGACCCGTTTTCTCAGGAACTGTCACAGATATTCGCTTCAAATTTTCAGAACATAATATTTAGTACATATCTTATACAACTTTTAACATGAGCGTTTTAAAATGTAGGCTCTTGAACTTATTTTTCTGCAGTTATCATTGCGACTACGATAAAAAAAATTATAAAAAATTTTAAAATGCTAATAAGGACAAACCCCTGTGTCTAAGTTATATTAGATACTGAATAATGTATGCTGAAAATTTTGAGAAGTTATCTCAAATTGGTTCCTGAGAAAATGGGTCAAACATTAACATGGCTGAGATAGGCGTTCTGTACCCCCTTAAATAGTAGGTATATTTGTAGGAGAGATAGTAGCGGAGAGCTGATTGCTCTCTCTGTACAACCAGTGCTCAATTGGAATTGTCTATCTTTCCCACAGTCTCAACTGACTCTTTTATGTATTAATTCATAGCTTATAAGTTTTAGTTATGCCCATAACAGACAGGTGGAGTGTTAATTTATTTACACTCAATCTGTTCATTGCAGGGCTAAAATAAATAGTTCTGTTTCTTATCACATGGTCAGCCAATTAAATGACTGAATCATTTAAGAACAGAAGAGATGTAGAGGTGCAAAAGACACTAATCAGAGTTGTCTCCTCTGAAAGTAACGAATTTTGTTATACAGCCAGACCCTATGGTGAATAAAGTGAAGGTGTCATTTGCAGAGTGGAAAATATGTGCTTTTCAGAGGGCCTGGCATGCTGATAAGCGTACTTTTCCACTCAGTGAGTTGTGGCAATGGTAAACCACCTCACTCCTCGTTTTACTTAGTAAAACCTCTAGAGGTTCAAACCAGCCTTTCGGCTGTTAACCTAAACAACAACAACAAGAATGCATTGTTGCCAACTGACATGTAAGAAGTAATTTAAGAAGAAAGTTACCTATGCGTTACTTTTACCTTAATGGTACAATGGCATACTTTTGAAAACCCCAATTCTATCATTTTGAGATTCATATTTTGGATTTTATACTACGAGTAGTAGGTATATTATGTTGTAGGAGAGATCGTAGCGGAGAGCTTATTGCTCTCTCTCTCTACAACCAATGTTCAATTGGAATCGTCTATCTTTCCCACAGTCTCAACTGACTCTTGGATATAGTAAGAATCCAAAGTATAAATCTCAAAATGATAATAGTGGATTTTTCAAAAGTATGCCACTGCACCATTAAGGTAAAAGTAACGCATAGGTAACTTTCTTCTTAAATTACTTCTTACATGTCAGTTGGCAACAATGCATTCTATGTTCATAATAATTGAAATGTTTTTTTCTGTATACCAATGCTATTCCAGTATCCATTTGTTTGTACAGAGGTGTGCAAATTATTATTGATTAAAAGAAATCAAAACAACAGCAGGTTTTTACTACGAAACTACTTTATTGAGATAATGTTTACAACTTTTAATATGTTGTATGATACCGTTTATTATAATCAATTTTATACAATTTATATTTTTATAACAGGCAGATGGAGTGTTAAAATATTTGTAATCGATCTGTTACTTCCAAGGCTAAAAAAAAAAGTTGTGTATCTTATCACATGGTCAGCAAATTATTTGACTGAATGATTTTAGGACAGTAGAAATTAAGAAGTAAAATACACTAGTCACAGTTACTAGCGAGTAATCTATCTGAGAATAATGAATTTCATTACAAAGCCAGACTTTGTATCTAAATGTATGTAAATGAAGTGGAAGTGTAATTTGCAGAGTGGAAAGTAGATGCTTTTTAGAGGGCCTACCATGCTAATAAGCACTTTTTTACTTTCTCTTGCCTATATGAATATATAGGAAGGAAAGTATTGTTTTCATGTCGATTTTTCGAAATCGAGTTTTCACCGGATCTATACGTTTTCAGACCCCCTGAACCCAAAAAACATGTTTTTAGCGATTGGTCTGTGTGTGTGTGTGTGTGTGTGTGTGTGTGAACAGAATATCTCAAAAACGGAACATCGTACGAACTTGAAACTTGAAACTTAAGTTACATACCACTACCGGACGCGACACGAACATTTTCATCAAAATCGGTCAACCGGAAGTAGTAGTTTATTCGTATAATTTTTCACTTTTTTGTGATTTTCTCAAAAACTGGTCCTACGATTTTTTTTAAAATTGCCTATTTTACTCAATTTTTTATTCTCTACAAGATAGGGTAGGCGCCATGTTTGCTGAAATTCTCGGTGAGGCTGTTTTCACGTAAAAACGTTGTTTTTTTAAGATTACGGCTTTAATATAAATTTTAGCGCAAAAACTTATATAATAAAAGTTGTAGAGAATTTAAAAACCTACAACTTCTGTTTCAAATATTTTTTTGTATAACGCTTAGTTTAGCGGTAATTTGCGATTTTCTATTTTTTTTCTCACGAAAACGTGAGAAAAATCGATTTTTTTAACATTTCGGTCTTAGTATGCATTTTACGACAAAAGTGTATATAATTAAATTTATAGAAAATTAAAAGATCTACAACTTTTTGTTTAGAGCATTTTTCTCTACAGAGCCTAGTTTAGCGTGAAAGCGTGATTTTCCGTATTTTTAAGCCAAACTGAGTTCGATTGTCATTTTGCGTCATTCACTCATGATTAAAATAAGGTTATGTTTTGAGGTTAGTTTTTGTTCATTTCTAATGTTTTAATACTAATGTTAGGTTTATTGTTAATTATTTGCATTGGCAAGAGAAAGTTGTGTGAGTGTTTCACACCAGATTTTTCTATTTGGTGAGAAAGACAATTTTAACCAACTCACTTATCGTTTTAATTAGTAAACCTCTAGACCTAGAGGTTCAAACCAATCTCGGTTGATAACGTAAACAACACGATTTAGCATGCTTGTTATTAGTGATTCACAAATTCTATGAATTTCTTAATCCCTATGGGATGTTTTGATAAGTGCAGCTATGAGATCAGTCTTTGTAGTGATTGTCTTTTAGATTTTTTTTAACCATTGTCCCAAGATTCCCAACAGGATTTGTTTCAGGGCTGTTACCTGGCCAGAGAAGGATTAACAATTTATTTTTCTAAATGGCCTTCGAGCCAGCCCAGTCAGTCTGCTGATGAAAAGTCACTATTATTTGTTAAGTAACACCGGTTGGGCAAGCAACTTTGTATGGTGACCAGTTGACAGCCATCCATGAACAAAACTCTACTGGCGGTTCCTGTTCAAAGTCATGTCTAATCCACGTCAAAAAAAAAAATAGCAAAAAGCACCTTTCAAATTGGGTAGTTGTCAACAATGTACAGTTCCCAATAACAAATACAAACTAAAAAAAAACAATTTCTAAAAACATTTATAAAAGATTTAGCTTTGTATCAAGGAGCACCGCCCTGCATGAACAGAAATTCTCCATCAGGGAACCAATCGTTCAGTTCTGGAAGGAGTTCGGTTTATAAAACATTTTTGTATTGGTCTTGGTTAATAGTCCCTTCTTTTTTTGTAGAGAACAATACTTTGTAAAGTAATGAAAAATTTAAATGAATAGCCTACATAAAACGTAAAAAATTTGAAATTTTAAATAAATAAATTTATATAATAATAATATATTTAATTATAATAATATTATAATAATTAATAATTACCTATATATATATATTTATATATATATATATATAATTATAATTACATTATATAATTATAATTATAATTATATTATTAATAATTTATATTTATTATTTATTGTAAATAAATAAATTTATATTTGCCGGCCGCATTGGCGCAGTTGGTAACGTGCTCGCCTCTCATCATGCGGTTCTGGGTTCGAATCCCACTCAGGCACGGCATATTTTCATACGTTACAAAAATTCATTTCATCCTCATTACACACAGTTAAATCTCAACGTCGTCGCTAATGACCACAGCAGTTGATGCGACGTTAAATAAATAAAAAAAAAATTATATTTAATTGAAACAATTGAAAATAAACAAAATAATTGACTGACAAAATTATATGTTACAAAATTTACTTCTCTTGTATTTAATTTATCGATGACACTCTATTCTACAGCTCTAAATATATGCCAAATTAATAAATAACATGAAATGTTAAATTGAATTTATTTTTTAATTCTAATTAATCTATTGAGCTCAAAAAGTATGAAATAATAATTAATAGTTACTATTCTTTTATAATTTGCTAAAGTGTCAGCTGTACCATGTGCCATGTGTCTTCTTCCATTGACCGGGAACGAATGGGGGACTTGACCATTGTTGCAATTGGTTTTATAGTATCTATTCTTGCCCATAACAGACAGGTGGAGTGTCAAATTTTTACACTCAATCTGTTCGTTGCAGGGCTAAAATAAATAGTTCTGTTTCTTATCACATGGTCAGCCAATTAAATGACTGAATCATTTAATAACAGAAGAGGTAGAGGTGTAAAAGACATTAATCAGAGTTATCTTCTCTGAAAGTAATGAATTTCATTGTACAGCCAGACCCTGTGGCGAATGAAGTGAAGTTGTCATTTGCAGAGTGGAAAATATGTGCTTTTCAGAGGGCCCGGCATGCTAATAAGCGTACTTTTCCACTCATTGAGTTGTGGCAATGGTAAACCACCTCACTCCTCGTTTTACTTAGTAAAACCTCTACAGGTTCAAACCAGCCTACAGGATGATCACCTAAACAACAACAGTATCTATTAAATTCTCTTAGAATTTTATCTGCTTGTCTTAAAAATCATTAAGTTGTTTAATTTAGTTTTATAATCCAATTGTATCTTGATGTTCTTCTAATTTCCTTTTTATTATTTGTTAATCTGTTCAAATTATTTATTCAAAATTATACCTTCTTTTGTTTTATGACTCCATTTCTAATAAATTTGAATCTTTGACTTCTGGAATAATTATTTGTGTTTCTGATATTTTCTTTTATAAATTTAGTTTGACCCACCGGGTTGGTCTAGAGGTAAAGTCGTCGCCAAAATCAGCTGTTTAACAGCTGATTTTCGGAGACGAAGGTTCCTGGTCCGAATCCTAGTAAAGGTAATTACTTTTATACGGATTTGAATACTAGATATTGGTTACTGGTGTACTTTGATGTTTGGGGTTTAATTAACCATACTCTCTCAGGAATGGTCGGCCTGGGTCTGAACAAGACCAAACCTCATTTAAACGTCATACACATCATTCTCATCTCATTGGGTCATGGGGTTCCTTATTGTTCTAAATTGAACAGATTGCAACGTACACAAATTAGGAATAAAAAAAAAATTTAGTTTAATATATTTAATTTTTGATTTAAAATATTTGGATAATAAATAGAAATTATTTATTCTTATGATTTATTGTGATAATTATTTATTTTAAATTTTTCAACAATTGATTTCTAAACTTGGACCTTCAATCAACGATATTGTAAATCATAGACTGCTATTTCACAACTTACCTCACCTACATATTCATATAGTGTAGGAGAAAATTAAAAATTTGGTGTGAAACACTCACACAACTTTCTCTTGCCAGTGCAAATAATTAACAATAAACCTAACATTAGTAATAAAACATGAGAAATAAACAAAAAACTAACCTCAATGAACCTAACCTAACTTTAATCAAATATGAAAGATGCAAAATGAAAATCAACCTGTTTGCCTTAAAAATACGGAAACTCACTTTTTCACACTAAACTACTCTCTGTAGAGAAAAATGCTTTTTATAAAAGTTGTAGGTCTTCTAATTTTCTATAAATTTGATTATGAACACTTTTGTCATAAAATGAATACTAAGGCCGAAATCTTAAAAAAATCGATTTTTCACATGTTTTCGTGAGAAAAACAGAAAATCGCTAATTACCGGTAAACTAAGCGTTATATAAAAAAATGTTTGAATTAAAAGTACTAGAATTTTAAATTCTCTACATGTTTTATTATATAAATTTTTGCGCTATAACACATAAATTAAAGCCGTAATCTTAAAAAAACACTTTTTTTACGTAAAAACACCATCACAAAAAATTTCTGCAAACATGGCGCCTACCCTATCTTGTAGAGAATAAAAAATTAAGTAAACAGAATTGTCGGACCAGTTTTTGAGAAAATCACAAAAAAGTGAAAAATTATACGAATAAACTACTACTTCCGGTTGACCGATTTTGATGAAAATGTTCCTGTCGGGTTTGGTAAAGGCATGTACCTTAAGTTTTAAGTTTCAAGCTCGTACGATGTTCCGTTCTTGAGATAATTTGTATAAACACACACACACACACACACACACACACACTCGCAGACTAATCGCTGAAAACATGTTTTTTGGGTTCAGGGGGTCTGAAAACGTATAGATCCGGTGAAAACTCGTTTTCTAAAAATCGACATGAAAACTACTTTCCTTCCTATATACGAGGTGTGTTCAAAAAGTAACGGAATTTTTAAATTTCGCGGGTTTGGATAGTCCGATTGTCAAAATTTTTTTTATTATGTTGGTACACATGCCCCTGACGTGCGATAAAATTTTCAACAATATTCATTGCTTAGTTTTTAAGTGGAAGCCGCTGAGGTTAGACGTGTTTTTCGAGCACGGCTATTTTTGTTTGTTAAAAAAATGGATCAAAGAATTTGTATTAAATTTTGCGTGAAAAATGAAATAAAGTGTAACAAAGTGTGTGAAATGTTAACAAAGGCATATGTCATATATCATGGTGAGTCTGCTATGAGTAAAAAAAGGATTTACGAGTGGTATAAGCGTTTCCAAGATGGCCGCGAAAACGTTGAAGATGACGAACGACCCGGACGTACAAGCACATCAACAACCGATGAAAACGTGAAAAAGTGAAAGAAATGGTTATGAACGATCGCCGAATCACAATCAGAGAAATCAGTGATGATGTTGGCATATCGATTGGCTCATGCCATGAAATTTTTTCGGATGTTTTGGGTATGAAACGTGTGGCAGCAAAATTTGTTCCAAAATTGTTGAATTTCGAACAAAAACAGCGGCGAATGGAAGTTGCTCAGGAGTCACTAAATGAAGTTGACAACGATGCGGATCTACTCAAACGTGTTATAACAGGTGACGAAACATGGGTTTACGGATACGATGTTGAAACTAAGGCTCAATCGTCCCAGTGGAGGCATTCTGGATCGCCAAGACCGAAAAAGGTTCGACAAGTGCGGTCGAATGTGAAGGTTATGCTCACTGTGTTCTTCGATTTTAATGGCATAGTGCATCATGAATTCTTGCCACAAGGTCAAACAATCAATAAGGAGTACTACCTACAAGTTCAACGCCGTTTGCGTAAAGCAATCCGAAAAAAACGCCCGGATTTGTGGCAAAACAATTCATGGCTTTTGCACCACGATAATGCACCTGCTCACACTTCATTGCTTGTTCGTGAATTTTTGGCCAAAAACATAACTGTAACGATGCCCCAGCCTCCATATTCGCCAGACATGGCTCCATGTGACTTTTTTCTATTTCCAAAAATAAAGAGAACATTAAAAGGCCGTCGTTTTACAAGCATAGATGACATTAAAAGCGAATCGGCGAAAGAGCTAAAAGCTATCACAAAGATCGAGTTTCAGAAGTGTTTCGAGGATTGGAAAAAGCGTTAACACAAGTGTATTGCATGCGAAGGGGACTACTTTGAAGGCGACAATATTAATGTAGATGAATAAATAAATATTTTTTTCAAAAAACGAAAATTCCCGTTATTTTTTGAACAAACCTCGTATAATATTCTTATAGGCAAGAGAAAGTAAAACAAAACCACGGAACTGTCATTCTTTCAAAATCAGAAGTATTAATAAAATTGATAATAAAATGTGTGGTCATTTGTCAGATGCGTTACTATAGATTTTTTCACGAATTCAGTACTTTTTCAATTCTATTTCGTAAATCCAGTTGCAGAAATAATTATAAAACAAACCTAGTGACTATTAAAACGATCAAACAAAACAATGCATCTATGAAACAGTAAATGAATTAATTTAGATGTAAAATTTAAAAATTATTACCCGCATAAAAATCATACAAAGTGAGAGTAACATACGATTTAAAAAGTGTGGAATAATAACTAAACGCATTTGTAATTCATTCGGTGCGGCAATATTTTTTCACTTTCTATTCAATTCTATTTAAGCGATGGTTTAAACATTTTGCGTATATCATATTGTTCCAATTCATAACGCGTGTGACGAAATTTTTCAGTTGAAAACTAATTGCAATTTTTGTCACACGATTTTATCTCATTATGTTTAAAACGAACATTATGAATAATTCATAATGATTATATAGAATGTGTTGAATTATTTTTAATATACTTTAATATTAAATAAAAATAAATAAAATTTTTTTAATATTTTTTTACGATACTATGTATAATAGAGCACTGTTCTACACATTGAGGATTTTTTTTTCAAATTATGGAAGTTATTTTCGGAGACGAAGGTTCCTGGTTCGAATCCTAGTAAAGGTAATTACTTTTATATGGATTTGAATACTAGACAGAGGTTACCGGTGTACTTCGATGGTTGGGGTTCAATTAACCGTACTCTCTCAGGAATGGTCGGCTTGAGTTTGTACAAGACTACACAGTCTCGTTTACACGTCATACACATCATCCTCATCTCATTGAGCCATGGGGTTGCTTATTGTTCTGAATTGAACAGATTGCAACGTACACAATTAGAAATCAAAAATAAAAATAAAAAATTATGGCAGTTGCAATTAGAAATTTCCGAATGTATGTATATATAGATAGGTTGATGTAGTCGCTACCCACATGTTTATGAGATTATGAAACGTTATAAATGAATGAATTGATTTAGGTTAATAGGTAAATTGAGAAGGTATTTGTTCTGGTTCGGTTATAATTGAAATAATACCCTACATGAAGAAACCTTACCAGTACAGATCGTTCCATCGGTTAGTTATTATTCATATAATGAACTGGAATTATATTCTGACAACTCACCTCTCAATAACCAATAACATTTTCATTGTATCAACGATTACATTAACGCAAATCAAACACCGGATTGTAAAACTGTTTTCTTTAACTAATACTTGTAAATTAAAATAGCGTCGGCGTTGCGTCCGGGATTATTCGTAGTTTTGTTTTTGTTAAATGTGTCCACGAGACTCCCGAGCAAGTACAGGGTATTTAAGAAGTTATAAGTTAGTACAAAACACCTGAATAAATATACCGGGTGTCCCACAAAGAGGTTGCTATTTTTGAATTAATATGCCGGACGTATCGCACACTCTACAGACTGAAAACTTTACAGTTTTAATAAATAGATTTGTAAATAAGTACCCTCGAGTTTCATTTGTTTTTAATTAATCAAAACAAAATGCTGAAAAGTAATTTTATTAGCATAACCATTTAAAATTCGTGATTTGTTACAATGTTTGTTAAGTAATAAATGAATGAAATATGAAAGTGATAAATTATTAATGAACACAATTTGTTTCATTGATCTTTATTCGAACTGATATCAATCAATAGCTATGCACTGATAGCTAAAACAACCGTTTTTTTCTATCTGAATCTTATTGTAAATATAAGTGGTTTTATCCTCAAGATTATTTTCATTTTTTATATTATTTTCTTATTCCTTCATTTTGTTTTTATTATTCATAAACAAATGATACTGAAGAGTACTTATTTTACATATATATTTATTATAACTGTAAAGTTTGCATGGTGTAGAGTGTGCGGCAATATGTCCAGAATATTAATTCTAAAATTGTAACCTCTTTGTCAGACATCCAATATATTATTTCAATCAGATATTGATCTGCTACTACAAGCTTGCTTACTACAATAATTGTGTCATCTTTTAATATTTTACACAATTATACAAATTTCTCTTGGAATTTGCTTCAATGATTTGGGTGTTTCTTTATTTTGAGTTATTTCTCTTTTATATTTTAAAATTGTTCAACAGAAACAGGTGGAATGTTAAATTATTTGCACTCAATCTGCTAGTTCCAGGGCTACAAAAATAGTTCTCTTTCTTATTACATGTTCAGCCAATTATAAGATTGAATCATTTAACAACAGAAGAAGTAGATGTGTAAAAGACACTAAAGTCATCTGCTGAGAATACTTAACTTAATTATAAAGCCAGATCCTGTGGTGAATGAAGTGAAGGACTCATTTACAGGGTGGAACGTAGAATATGTTCAGACGGCCTGGCTTGCTGATAAGTATAGGCTTCTTTTCCACTCAGTGAGTTGTGGCAGTTGTAAACCACCTCACTTCTCGTTTTACTTAGAAAAGCGTCTGTAGGTTCAAACCAGCCTTCCGGCTGATGACCTAAACAACATTAGCTATTGTCTATTATTTACATTGACAAAAATAAATCGTGTGAGCGTTTCACACAAGATTTTTAATATTCAAACTACAACTTAACAACTGAAAATATTATAACTCATTTTACAGAAGAATTGATACAAATCTGGAATATTTAAAAAAATTGTAGTAAAGTTAGGTAAAACAGGATCAAAGTCAATTTTCTACCAGTTACCTACTTTAGATTGGTAAATAACTGATAAAAATGTCTGCTAAATTCCTTGACTAAATCGCGAAATTTTAAGCAACAAATTTGGGCTATTTAACATAGAAAGGATAAGAGCGTTTAACTCCCCTTAAAATTTTTTTTAAATTTAGAGCATGAATATTTTTCATGGTGGCAATACTTTTCCGAGGTATAATTTGGAAAAAACGGTGTGAAGTAATAAAGGTAACATCAAATGAAACGTCAGAAAGATAATGAAATAGGACGAGATGAGATGCGACACTGAGAAAGATGAATGTGCTCGGAAAATGCTTTCCTCTGTACGTAGAACAGAAATTTGTTTTTTCTCTTCTACCAATCCACCTATTCACATTCGTCATTAACAACGACATCTTATCTTCTAATTAAATTAGATTACTTTATTTTTTAACGCACCGTATAACTTATACTTAAAGAAATTAAAAATATATTTATAATATAACTTTTCATTTCGACCATTCAAAATAAATTTACTTAATAATAAATTTTACGAGTGCTGTTCAAAAATTAATGATTAAAAACTCTCAACCACCGGGTTGGTCTAGAGGTAAACAGCTGATTTTCGGAGACGAAAGTTCCTGGTTCAAATCTTAGTAAAGGTAGTTACTTTTATTCGGATTTGAATTCTAGACAGTTATTACCGGTGTACTTTGATGGTTGGGGTTCAATTAACCATACTCACTCAGGAATGGTCGACCTGAGTGTGTACAAGACTGCAGCTCATTTACACTTCATACACATCATTCTCATCTCATTAGGTCTTGGGGTTGCTTATTGTTCTTAATTGAACGGATTGCAACGTACACAAATTAGGAATTAAAAAAAAAACTCTACAGAAAAATATATTTATTCAATCTTTCAAATTTCCATGTTGTTTTTTGAATAAATCTTTCTAGTTCTGACACATTTTTGGTATGTTTCCTACCACTCTTCAACTACAAACGCCAGACTTTCTTTCTTGAGCTCTCTCGAGCCTTCACAGCACGCTGCTAGGAGCTTTCTGACCTAGTGATTGGTCTTCAATTTCCGTCCTCCGAACGGAAACTTGAGTTCAGGGAACAGCCAGAGGACGCAAGGGGCAAATATGAACTGTTCTTTAAGAGGGGTACAGTTATGATACCGTAAGCCATCAAGAAATCCGCAACAGTACGAGCGATGTAGGGCCACTCATTGTAATTATTTAGAAAAATTTCGTTAACCTAATGTTCTTTTGTGGCAGTTGTTTTTTTTTTGTAAAAAAATGCAACATCTTCATCAAAACCGGTATGTCGTAATCTACCGTCATCATATGGCCTTGGGGAACACCATATTGGTACACAAAACCCTCAAAATCAAATGAAAATTATCGCCATAACCTTACCAATGTTGCTATAGTAGGGAGCTGAGTTGTTTGCTAGTGCGGGATGAAGGGCAAGGGGCAAGGGGGACTGGCGACAGTGAGAGGTGATGTTTATAGCTACGGTTGCTTTAAATTCACATGGTGTGTACTGTACATTCTGAAAATATTTACTCTTCATATTTGTCAGTTGTTAATGTGAGACATTCTGCCCATAACAGACAGGTGGAGTGTCAAATTATTTACACTCAATCTGTTCGTTGCAGGGCTAAAATAGATAGTTCTGTTTCTTATCACATGGTCAGTCAATTAAATGACTGAATCATTTAATAACAGAAGAGGTAGAGGTGTAAAAGACATTAATCAGAGTTATCTTCTCTGAAAGTAATGAATTTCATTGTACAGCCAGACCCTGTGGCGAATGAAGTGAAGTTGTCATTTACAGAGTGAAAAATATGTGCTTTTCAGAGGGCCCGGCATGCTGATAAGCGTACTTTTCCACTCAGTGAGGAAGGCATGGGTAAACCACCTCGCTCCTCGTTTTACTTGGTAAAACCTCTAGAGGTTCAAATCAGCCTTTTGGCTGTTGACTTAAACAACAACAACTGTGAGACCGTTCACTGTAGTGGTGTTAATTACGCTTGCGGCTCATCAAGTTATTAATCTAGTTATTGTATGTAATCTGATATTGTTATACGCGGCCTATTTGTAAACAAACTGATATAAAATATAACACTTGGTAGTAAAATATTAAATACTTATAGGCTGCATTTTTTTACTCTATTAGGCTTTTGTAATAAACTTTTAGTATGTTAATAAAATATATTAGAATACTTTTTTTTGCAATCCCTAATGTGTGTACTTTGCAATCTGTTCAATTGAGAACAATAAGCAACCCAATGACCCAATGAGATGAGGATGATATGTATGAAGTGTAAATGAGCTGCAGTCTTGTGCACACTCAGGCCGACCATTCCTGAGTGAGTATGGTTAATTGAACTCCAACCATCAAAGAACACCGGTAACTACTATCTAGTATTCAAATCCGTATAAAAGTAACTACTTTTACTAGGATTTGAACCAGGAACCTTCGTCTCCAAAAATCAGCTGTTAAACAGCTGATTTTGGCGACGACTTTACCTCTAGACCAACCCTGTTGGTTAGAATATTATTAGTTTAAAATCTAATAAAATATTTTGGTACTAAGTAGTTATTCGAAATGGTTTGTGAGTAATATTTGTTAGAAGAGCATGTTGTTGTTTAGGTCATCAGCCTGTAGGCTGGTTTGAACCTGTAGAGGTTTTACTAAGTAAATCGAGGAGTAAGGTGGTTTACCATTGCCACAACTCACTGAATAGAAAAGTACGCTTATGAGCATGCCGGGCCCTCTGAAAAGCACGTATTTTCCACTCTGCAAATGACACTTTTACTTCATTTACCACAGGGTCTGGCTGTATAATGAAATTCATTACTTTCATAGGAGATAACTCTGATTAGTGTCTTTTACACTTCTACCTCGTCTGTTCTTAAGTGATTCAGTCATTTAATTGGATGACCATGTGATAAGAAACAAAACTATTTATTTTAGCCCTGCAATGAACAGATTGAGAGTAAATAATTTGACTCTCCACCTGTCTGTTATGGGCAGAGAAGAGCATACTGATGGTATTATTACTACTACTAGGTTATAGGAGGAGGGAGGGAGGGAGAGGAATCCTCTCCAACCGAATTCCTTACGCTAGCAATCAACTGAGCTCCCATCTATACTAGTGTTTGCTTTCTTTGGAGGCGGCCTGTGAGCAGTTTCCCATTGAGAACTTTGTCGTTTCACTTCCGGATCTCAGTGATTCGTCTACGGTTATGATTCAATTCATTTCTTTGTGTAGTCGCTAATAACCAAGATGTTGATGCGACTTAAAACTAAGAAAAAACGAATTTTAAATTGTTCAAGTCGTTAACCTTGAATGAAGTATCGCCAACTGATTTATTTAAGGGGAGCACTATAATTAGTAGGTCGAAAATCGAAAAAAAATCGATTTTTCTAATTTTAGCGCTATTGCCTTCTTTATCTTTTTCTGTGTTATTACATATAAAATATATAACTGTACGATAGAAGTTACTGAAGCTATGCAGATTTTTGTTAAGTAATGTTTTGACCAGAATTTCTTTTAATTGAGTAAATCTGTGGAAACAATTATTAAGAGTTGCGATATCAAAGGACACAAAAAGCTGAGAAGGCAATGGAAAGTCTGTCAAAAGAAGCAAGAAAAGAAAAAAAAGAGGAAATTAATTGAGGAAAAAGAAAAGTCTGGTGAGGATCAATATTATGGTGCAGACCGATTTTAGGGTAAGTAAAACTTTACAGCTCATTTCCCGCAAATTCATTTTTTTCCATATAGGTACAGTTTTTTCAAAAACTATTTGACTTTGAAGGTTGAAATTTTATGAGCATGTTTCTCAGTATAATTATGACATATGGTACTATAATCATTGCAGTATTATAACTAAGTTCTAAATATTAAAAAAATTCTACAAAGAAAATTAAATTGTTTTTGAATTTTTCAAAACAAGTTCTCAAAATGGTATCGCTAGCTCTATATTAATAATTCTAGTACCAGAGCTTAAAAAGATGTCATAGAAAAGGCACAAAAAATAAAGCCGTAATTCTTAACGGTTTCTTAGAAACGTGTACCTAAAAAGAGTTTAATTTAACATGGGTTAGATAGGAGTAATTGTGCTTTCCTTATATACATAAAATTTACCTATACATTATTTTACTTTTTTACTTTCTCTTGCCTATATGAATATAGGAAGGAAAGTATTGTTTTCATGTCGATTTTTCGAAATCGAGTTTTCACCGGATCTATACGTTTTCGGACCCCCTGAACCCAAAAAACATGTTTTTAGCGTTTGGTCTGTGTGTGTGTGTGTGTGTGTGTGTGTGTGTGTATACAAAATATCTCAAGAACGGAACATCGTACGAACTTGAAACTTGAAACTTAAGTTACATACCACTACCAGACCCGACACGAACATTTTCATCAAAATCGGTCGACCGGAAGTAGTAGTTTATTCGTATAATTTTTCACGTTTTTGTGATTTACTCAAAAACTGGTCCTACGATTTTTTTAAAAATCGCCTCATTTACTCAATTTTTTATTCTCTACAAGATAGGGTAGGCGCCATGTTTGCTGAAATTCTTGGTGAGGGTGTTTTTACGTAAAATGTGTTTTTTTAAGATTACGGCTTTTTATGTATTATAGCGTAAAAATTTATATAATAAAAAATGTAGAGAATTTAAAATTGTACAACTTTTATTTCAAACTTTTTTTTGTATAACGCTTAGTTTAGCAGTAATTAGCGATTTTCTGTTTCTTTTCTCACGAAAACGTGTGAAAAATTGATTTTTTTAAGATTTTGGCTTTAGTACGCATTTTACGAAAAAAGTGTATACCTATACTAAAATTTATAGGAAATTAAAATATCTACAATTTTTTTTGAAAAAGTTTTCTCTACAGAGCTTAGTTTAGCATGAAAGTGTGATTTTCCGGTTTTTTAAGCCAAACTGAGTGCGATTTTCATTTTGCGTCATTCACTCATGATTAAAATAAGGTTATGTTTTTGAGGTAAGTGTTTTGTTTATTTCTAATATTTTATTAATAATGTTAGGTTTATTATTAATTATTTGCATTGGCAGGAGAAAGTTGTGTGAGTGTTTCACACTAGATTTTTTAATGTTACGGTTGCGTCCTTTTTGAAATACGGATTTACACGTGCATTTGGTATAAAGTAAAAAAAGTCCACCACCTGTTTCTATTGAGTAATTTTTTGGTAAAATATAAAACTATCGTTCTGTTTCATTTTTGTTTATTTTATTTTGTTTTTTTGTATAGGCCTACAAACAAATGGATGTATAAGTGACCATTTCAACTGTGTTGTTATGCAATGTGGATCCAAACAGTTCATGAATATTAATGAAAATTTCCCAAAATAGAATTTGAAAGAGAAATTTATGAGAGGTACGAGAGAGAGTTATTTAGTTAGTTGTAGTTGGTAGATTAGATCCACTGAAAACAGATGAAATGTTACTTCAGTGGATACAATTTATTGATAGAAATGTCCGCTTTTAATTTATGAAATTCAAACAACTCTGTTAGCATCTCTCTTTATCAAATCGTTGTTACATCTGAATTAATTTTAATACAGAATTTAAATGTTATTTTTAATTCCATTATATCTATTAAATATTGCGGTCATTTTGTTTTAAACCGCCGGCGGAAAAAGAAGGCTGTTATAATAATTTTTTGTAACGTGTGTATCTGTGTGATATCGTAGCTCCCGAACTGATGAACCGATTTTGAATTAATTTTTTTTTTTGTTTAAATGATGAGTTTGACCGACAGTGCTTTCATTCAATCAAAACAGTGAATAATGAAAAAAATGTAGGCTTTTATATTTAAAAATCCTATTAACTTAGTTAATAGGCTTCATTCCGAATTGCCAGTTTGGTTTCAGAGAAGGTCATGGCACGATTGAGCAAATTCACAGAGTTGTAAACAACATCTACAAAGCACTTGAAGAAAAGAAATATTGCTCCACGGCATTTCTTGACATCAAGCAAGCCTTTGACAAAGTGTGGCATGCGGGTCTTCTTTTTAAGATTAAACAAAATCTTCCCCATCAGTATTACTCAATTATTGCATCTTATTTGGAGGACCGATACTTTACAGTGAAATATAAGGACGAACAATCATCTCTAAAATTAATTGAAGCTGGTGTTCCTTAAGGAAGCCTGCTGTCTCCTGTTTTGTACACCATTTACACTTCTGATCTTCCACAAAATGACAACACTACAGTGGCAACATTTGCCGACGACACAGCCATTCAGGCAATACACGAAGATGCACAAATTGCATCTCATAACTTGCAGCAACACTTAGACAGCGTACAAAATTGGCAAAAAAAGTGGCGTATAAAAACAAATGAACACAAGAGTCTGCACGTCACATTTACACTAAAACGGGAACCAGTGTTTTTTAACAACGTACAAATTCCACAATCCGATACGGCAAAATATCTTGGCCTCCAGCTGGACAGGCGTCTAACATGGAGGACTCACATATGGAACAAACGAAAACAGTTAAATCTTAAATACCAACAGCTGTATTGGATGCTTAATGGAAAATCCAAATTATCGGCACAAAACAAATTGTTAATTTATAAAACGGTACTTAAACCTGTGTGGACATATGGGATACAACTCTGGGGCACAGCAAGTCACAGTAACATTGAAATAATTCAACGGTTTCAGTCAAAAATACTTTGAAACATCATGGACTCACCTTGGTACATATCCAACACTATATTGCACAGAGACACGAACACTCCCACGGTACACGAAGCTATACAGAAATTTTGCACCAGTTACCAAACAAGACTTGAAAATCATCAGAATCCAGAAGCCATCAATCTCCTAGACAACAGTGGAACACACAGAAGACTATGCAGACTACACCCTACAGATTTATTTTAATATGTATGTGATTGTGTAATTTATTTTACATTCCTGGCAAGATCAATTCAACAAAATGGGAAATTTTATAGAGTAATACCAAGGGGTATTACTTACTCAAGATTTATACTTACAACACATCTACTCATTGTTCTATGAGAGCAGATCGTAGATTTACAGTTATTAAAAAAAAAAAAAAAAATTAACCTAGTACGATTGACTATCCATTACAATGTTCTAAATGCACTGAATGCTACACTTGTCTATTCACGTTGGAGTTCTGTCACTGGACTGTGTCTCTACTCACATTTTATTTACAATGTTAATTTTTTCCAAATTTTGTGATATCGCATTCACTGATTGTTTCCAACAGATTGTGAATTTCCTAAATAGAAAAGAAAAAAAAGTCCCCGACAAAAACATGTAGGTACCTATAAAGATAAAAAAAATCCTTATTTTTATTTATTTATTATTGCTAACAACAAGTAGCCTACAAGGGATCTTATCCTATCTTATTTCTTAATACCCGTATTTAGGTCTAGCCTGTACGCGGGTATGAATTGGTTTATTTTGTTATTCTTCTTCTTCTTCTTCTTCTTCACTCCAGGGTTTATGTGAATCGTCTGTTCCGGTCTCAAATTTTTTTTTTGAAATTTTCTTAAGGACAGCTACTATCTTTTCCTGGGTCTTCCAATATCTCTTCGGCCAACCGGCCTATACCTCCACACTTCCTTAGGTATACGCCCATCAGGGATTCTTTCCAAATGTGCCAGCCATCTCTGCCTGTTTTCTATTATTCGGTCTTCCAACTTGAAGATGTTCAATTCCTTACGCACATCTTTATTATATAACCTATCCACTCTTGTACAGCCCTTTACTGACCTGAAAAAATTCATTTCCAATGCCTGAATTTTCTTTAATTGTTTCCGACTCTTCACTTTTGTTATTTATTTTATTATAATAATAGCTTTTTATATCTACACTAAATCTACATAAAAGAAAAGAAACAAGAATTTACAAAAAAAATAAACATACAACAAAATTTCCTAACGTAAATATACAAAAACGTAATAGTATAAAAAATTTAAAAAATAAAATATAAATAAAATGTTATGTAGTGGCAAAGGATGAAGCAGACTTTCGATGACAATGTTAACAAAAAATATTTAGCTGAAACAAGAGGAAGAGCAATTAGTTTGAATATTTAGAATTAATTAAATCCTCAGACTGCCCTCTTCCTAAATTAGTCACCGAGTTGGTTACTTTTGTTTTGTATATTTAAGGAGTTACATCACTATTTCGGATAGCCTCTGGTAGATTAAAGTATGTGATTGAGGCTATTTTTATAATGTGGTGCAGTGGTGTTAAATGGTTTTATCCAATCTAGGGAGCTTGATATCCAATACGGGTTACAGCTCTGGTATCATAATAATTATGAGTATTTTTGGCTCATTTAAATGTGTATCTGTGTATCTTTGTTGTTATGTTTGTGTGGAATGACAGGTATGGTATCTGGGTTCATATGTACCTAATTGTTTGTGGCACCGTAGCTTCCGGAATGATGAACCGATTTTGATTTAGCATTTGTTTTGTTTCATATCATAGATATCTGCCCATAACAGACAGGTGGACTGTCAAATTATTTACACTCAATCTGTTCGTTGCAGGGCTAAAATAAATATTTCTGTTTCTTATCACATGGTCAGCCAATTAAATTACTAAATCATTTAAGAACAGAAGAGGTAGAGGTGTAAAAGACACTAATCAGAGTTATCTTCTCTGAAAGTAATGAATTTCATTATACAGCCAGACCCTGTGGTGAATGAAGTGAAGTTGTCATTTGCAGAGTGGAAAATGTGTGTTTTTCAGAGGGCCCGGCATGCTGATAAGCGTAGTTTTCCACTCAGTGAGGAAGGCAATGGTAAACCACCACACTCCTCAATTTACTTAGTAAAACCTCTACAGTTTCAAACCAGCCTTTTGGCTGATGACCTAAACAACAACAATCATAGATATAGAACTTTTTTTGTTTCACTTCATAGAAAGTGTTCTTTGCGATGTGTAAATAAAACAGCGCAGAACTATTAATACTATAACCTCAAAAAGTAGTAATAACGTTTAAAAAGCATGAAATAAAAGTTAAATAAAAAGTTTTAAAACCCTTACAAAAAATCTTTAAAATTAAAAAAAAAATGTATTCCTCCCGCTATTTATGTAGTGGTAAAATAGAAACCAAGTAGATTATAAAAATATTTTACTGTGACACTTATCGCTAAGGTCCGTTTCGGGATCTAGGTAATTCAATAAATAATGCACTAAAATTTAATATTACAAGTATTTATATAACTAAAAGATTTACAAAATAAATAATAAATTAATTATAATGAAGTATTACAATAAATAAATTACTTAGTCCTACTTACAAACAATTATACACAATAAAACTGAATAACAATAGTTGACCGATACAATGCTCGAGACGTTGCCTTTTCTAACGCACCGATAGCACACGCAATAAACTCTCGTCAAAGATCAAACGAATACTGACTCTTCGACCGCACTTGGGGCTCCCTTTACATAGGTGGTTTAAAGAGATTTCTAGAAAAACACAGAGATTCGATGCAATAATAAAATACAAAATCCTTTTTATTTCTTCTGGAAAAATCATAACTAGTATAAACAACCCACCGGGTTGGTCTAGAGGTAAATTCGTCGCCAAAATCAGCTGTTTAACAGCTGATTTTCGGAGACGAGGGTTCCTGGTTCAAATCCTAGTAAAGGTAGTTACTTTTATACGGATTTAAATACTAAACAGTGGTTACCGGTGTACTTTGATGGTTGGGGTTCAATTAACCATACTCTCTCAGGAATGGTCGACCTGAGTCTGTACAAGACTACAACTTATTTATATGTCATACACATCATCCTCATCTCATTGGGATATGGGGTTGCTTATTGTTCTGAATTGAACAGATTGTAACGTACACAAATTAGAGATTACAAAAAAAAAGTATAAACAAGCCACCATGGAATAAAAAGTGTTACACAAATAGTTGTACAACAAAGATCCTACCTTACTATAAACGTCCCTTTTTAAATATTCTTTTATAAATAACTCTATTGTTTCTTTGTCACTCTATTATTTGCTATTTAACATTTTATAAATAGAAACCTATCTAGAAACTTCTCGAACCACATTCCTTTTTCGATATCGTCACAGTATTAATAATTATTTTTTCTTAATCGAACTACCTACTAAATGTATTTGAAGTGGGAAAATTTCACAATATACAATTTTTTTATAAATATTTACTACGTAGTACTTATTATAAAAATGGTGGCAAAAATTTTTCTGATCAGAATTTTAAAACTTAATTTGTATTTTTACAATAAATTATTTTGTTAGAATCTTGTGAGAAAATAACATCATTCCCCTCCTGGTAAGGTGACACTCATTGAACTAAAGGCACGAACTCTTATGGCCGATCCACCCCATACTCCCGACCTAAAAGGAAAATGCGCGTCACCCGACTCGAAATTTGGAATGTGAAAATGTATATTCGTAACGCGCGCGAACGAATATACCCCGCTGGAGCTGCGTTAGTGGAAACGCGGCTGTGGAAGTACCAGTCAGAGCACCTCAATCCAATCGTACACCCTTATAGCAGGGCTATAAGGGTGCAGCTGCCATCCTTGACCAGTACAGAGAAATGATGTCATCTTCTTCCAATCCACTTATTAAACGACGAAAAATATTCAGTTCCTAAAGAAAATAATGTATTATTCCAGTGAGATATGTTGATGAGTCCAGAATCAAAATGAAAATGAAATATTTTAGATATATTACCTTAGAAACGATTCTATGGTTTCAACTCACATTGTTGTGTATTTAATTTATTTAAAAAATAATTTTATGCGTTAATGTATGTTTTGTGTGTATACGCACTTAGCAGTAAACTGCAAGGCGGCTGGCCGCTTCGTGTTCAGAGGTACTTACGGCGATTAGTTGAAATAAGAAATAAGAAAAAATAGCTAGCTAAAAGGTAGTACCGTGCAACTAAAGGATATTGGTTTCTTTTAGTTGTCTTCTCTTAGTAATTCAATTTATAAATTTAGAAACCATGAGATACCACCAAATGTACCTCGTAATTAAAACCTTCAAAATTTCAGTATGGCTTTGTTTACCGGAATATTGGGTTCCGAACAAAAGTTTTCGCCAGTTGTAGATAACAAATGAAGCGTTACAGGATCTATTTTTATATGAACATTTTTTTCTTATTTGAAACTGAAGAATAAGCTTCCGAGGGATTTCAGCTCTATTTAAATACCTCGGTAGCGTTGTGGTAGCGCGCTGGCCTACAACGCGGAGGTCCTGGGTTTGATTCCCAGCTAGGGTCTGTAAATTTTCACAAGTTAAACCCTATTGTCTTATAACCCGCCGTAGTCGCTTATGACCGAGATGCTCATACCACTTTAAATAAACTAAAAAATTAAATATTTTTTTCAGATAATTCCTTAAAACAATTAAAAAAACTTAAATGTAAAATTGGAATTTTTCTTTTTTCTTATTTGAAACATTACTTAATTCAGGTAAACATTTTTAAATCCATAATTTATTTGTTATTATTAATCAGACAATAATAAAACTACACTATTCTACCCAGAAGAGAGTACAGAATATTTTATTTAAAAAAAATATTTTTAAAAAATTTCGGTTTCGCGTTTCCTTAAAACATTAAATAAAAATTTCATGTGACTTTTTAGTTTTAAAATATAACGTATCTCCTGTAGCCTGTAGTTGTGATGGAGGATACCATCCATGAAAATACAATGTCAAACATGTACCAACATTTATAAAGTCCAGCCTCTTTTAGTTTGCTCCTAATGTAAACAAATAATGACGTTACTGAGCATGCGCATTATATCAAAATGTGTACACGCTGATTAAAAAGTAACAACAAAATACTTTCAAAAGTATTTAAATTCAAAATACTTTTAAAAGTATTTTTATAAATGAAATTGTTAGGCTACATCATATCATGACTGATGTTTTAAGTAATTTAAGTACTTATAATTCAAAATATAGTTAACTGAATAGAAATACGATATCCGTAAAGTTCCAGACTCTAGCGGGCACCCTGTAGTAGGTGCCTTTTGTTTGTTGACAGTAGGAGCAAACTAAGAACGGCTGAACTGTAGACAATATTAACGTATTATTAATCAAATTAATGCTTGTTTAATTTTGCGTTGAACGATGAAAACTTGAAATATTTATAAATATATTTTTAAAAGTGATATTGATATTAGAACAAAGAGTACCCGTTTTTGGAGACATTTTATTATTATTATTATTTTATTATGTAAAGTTATTGGCTTATAACCCCGTACATGCTCATCCGATTTTAGTGAAATTTCATCAGAGTATAGATTAAAGTTATTTTATTGTGTACACTGAATCTCAGGATCAGAGTTTATGTATTTGCTTATTTTCTTTACTTTTTGCAACCCCTTCTTTTCTCGCCAACCGGTAACTTTCTGAATGCATGACCAGACGGTTGGATTCGCAGTAAATTCAATAATATAAATCAATTATTTATTTAATTCAGTGACAGCTTAGTCTTTTGGAATTAATTTTTAAAATTGTTGACCATGCGGGGGATGATAAATCTTGCTACGACGTTGCCAATTCGTGCCGGATGCCTAGCATAATTACCTAGACCTTTTCATAAGCTGTTTCATCAACCTGTTTCCGATTTAAACTATTATACATGTTTATTTGTCTGTTATGCCCATAACGGACAGGTGGAGTGTTAAATTATTTGCACTCAATCTGTTAGTTGCAGGGCTAAAAAAATAGTTCTGTTTCTTATCACATGGTCAGCCAATTCAATGACTGAATCATTTAAGAACAGAAGAGGTAACGGTGTAAAAAACACTTATCAATGTTACCTCCTCTGAAAGTAATGAATTTCATTATGCAGCCAGACCCTGTGGTGAATGAAGTAAAGGTATCATTTGCAGAGTAGAAAATATTTGCTTTTCAGAGTGCCTGTCATACTGATAAGCATACTTTTCCACTCAATGAGGAAGGCAATGGTAAACCACCTCATGTCTCGTTTCGCTTAGTAAACATAGTAACCAATTTTGCAAAATTATTTTATATGTAATCTGTATTGTATTCTTATTTATTACTGAATTAATATTTTAATAAATAAATAATTCATCACTAGTCTACAATAAATAATTTTGTAAATTGTAACCTCTACAGGTCCAAATCAGCCTTTCGGCTGATGACCTAAACAACATTTTTTTATTTAAGCCACAATGAATGCGTCTACATAATTCTTGTAAAAGTTTACTTGCAGCATGTTAACCTACAACTGCTGCAAGAAAACGACAACAAAACTTAACTGCGCCGACCGCATTGGCGCTGTTGGTAACGTGCTCGCCTCTCATCATGTGGTCCTGGGTTTGAATCACACTCAGGCACGGCATATTTTCATACGTTACAAAAATCATTTTATCCTACATTACATAAAGTTCCACCCCAACGTCGTAGCTAATGACCGTTGCAGTTGATGCGACGTTAAACAAACAAAAAAAAAAACAAATTTAAAAAAACTTAATAATATGGGAGATACTCGTAGCGTAGGCTTAAAATACGATGGAATAACAAAATGCGTTAGTGAGAATGAAAGTTTGAAGGCATTGTGAATGTAGCTGTGAAATATAATTCCGTTGACTTATAATTAATTATTAATTAAATGAGGTAACTGTAACATCCTTTGATCTGTTTTGTTAATTTTCCTAATATCTTAACCAATCAATAGACACAATATTTCAATGAATAATTCATCTCTAGTCTACATTATATAATATTGTAAGCGGTGTTACAAATAATCTTCTAGCAATCAGATCTGTAGTCACTTTTTTTTATTCCTAATTTGTGTACGTTGCAATCTGTTCAATTCAGAACAATAAGCAACCCCATGACCCAATGAGATGAGGATAATGTGTATGACGTGTAAATAAGGTGTAGTCTTGTACAGACTCAGGCCATTCATTCCTGAGAGTGTATGGTTAATTTAACCACAACCATCAAAGTACACCGGTAACCACAGTCTAGTATTCAAATCCGTATAAAAGTAACTACCTTTTCTAGGATTTGAACCAGGAACCTTCGTCTCCGAAAATCAGCTGTTAAACAGCTGACTCACGGCGACGACTTTACCTCTAGACCAACCCGGTAGTCACTTCTAAACGTTTTTTTTTTAGCTTTTATTTATTATCGGGAACTGTAGATTATTGACAACAAACCAATTTGATCGCTGCTTTGCTGCATTTTTTGACGTGAATTAGGTATGAGTTTGAACAGGGACCCCCAGTAGAGTTTGTTCATGGATGGCTGTCAGCTGGTCACCATACAAAGTCACTTGCCCAACCGGTGTTACTGAACAAAAAATAGTGACTTACTACCAGCTGACTGACTGGGCTGGCCCGAAGGTCTTAAGGGAGGAGTCTACTCAAAAAACGTTTTTTTTTTATTTCCTTTAAATAAGTAATCTGTTAGTTTTACTAGTGAATAAATATTAAATTTTAAATTTTTTCATAAAATAAAATGTTAATTTTGTTCACTACAACCCTAAAATATATAAGGGGCGGAAGGGGAAAATCATAAAATCATCGTTATTTGGTTATAACTCAGTTAATTTTAGAGGTACAGACCACCTGGTTTTTATATCAAAATAATCAGAAAATTATGCTCTTTTTTTAAGGTTCTATTTATACATTTAACTTTACAATGGAGAGAAAATTATTTTTTTAAATATTTTCCCGCATGAAATACAGATAACCTCATTATTTTTACTTTCTCTTGCCTATATGAATATATAGGAAGGAAAGTATTGTTTTCATGTCGATTTTTCGAAATCGACATGATTCTTCACCGGACTCTTCACCGGATCTATACGTTTTCAGACCCCCTGAATCCAAAAAACATGTTTTTAGCGATTGGTCTGTGTGTGTGTCTGTGTGTCTGTGTGTCTGTGTGTGTGTGTGTGTGTGAACAGAATATCTCAAGAACGGAACGTCGTACGAACTTGAAACTTGAAACTTAAGTTACATATCACTACTGGACCGGACACGAACATTTTCATCAAAATCGGTCAACCGGAAGTAGTAGTTTATTCGTATAATTTTTCAGTTTTTTGCGATTTTCTCAAAAACTGGTCCTACGATTTTTTTTTAAATCGCCTATTTTACTCAATTTTTTATTCTCTACAAGATAGGGTAGGCGCCATGTTTGCTGAAATTCTCGGTGAGGCTGTTTTCACGTAAAAACGTTGTTTTTTTAAGATTACGGCTTTAATATAAATTTTAGCGCAAAAACTTATATAATAAAAGTTGTAGAGAATTTAAAAACCTACAACTTTTATTTCAAACATTTTTTTGTATAACACTTAGTTTAGCGGTAATTTGCGATTTTCTGTTTTTTTTCTCACGAAAACGTGAGAAAAATCAATTTTTTTAACATTTCGGCCTTAGTATGCATTTTACGACAAAAGTGTATATAATTAAATTTATAGAAAATTAAAAGATCTACAACTTTTATTTAAAGCATTTTTCTCTACAGAGCCTAGTTTAGAGAGAAAGAGTAATTTTCCGTATTTCTAAGCCAAACTGAGGTCGATTTTCATTTTGCGTCTTTCACTCATGATTAAAATTAGGTTATGTTTGTTGAGGTTAGTTTTTTGTTTATTTCTTATGTTTTATTACTAATGTTAGGTTTATTGTTAATTATTTGCACTGGCAAGAGAAAGTTGTGTGAGTGTTTCACACCAGATTTTTTAAGGTTCTATTTATACATTTAACTTTACAATGGAGAGAAAATTATTTTTTTAAATATTTTCCCGCATGAAATACAGATAACCTCATTATTTTTTTATTTTTTAAAACCTCCTATAATAAGTTTCAACATGGCCAACCTACAAATAAAAGAGCAATAAATTTTGAATACAGTGGGAAAAAAACCATCAAGATAGCATTTATATAAAGAAAGTTATTAGGATTTTATCATGAAGAAAACCTAAAATACTAAATGCCGAGAATATTGAATGTAAAGTTTCACTTACAATTACACTGTCTTACACTTACACCGATTATGTTAAATAATGTTTTTACAAATTTCTGGTTATCGTTCGTAAAAACAAAATATATAGCTGGATTAAGAAAATTCTAAGTTTTATAATCAACAAAAAAAGATTTTCTGATTAATTTTTAAAGATAAAATTGGGTAGACTCTCCCCTTAAATTATATTAAAATTGTTATAATTTTTTTTTTCAATCATCCGATTAAACATTATTTTAGGATTACTTATCGAAATTTAGGATATCGTTTTATCTGTGACCGGAAAAAAGTTACATTCAGAAAATTCAGGACTATCCATCAAAAATACTTTCCATTATAAAAAACGCTCCATATTACGTAAAAACTTTAAAATTGCATTGCGAATTAAATATCCTTTTTGTAAAAAAATTCGTTAAAATCAAACATTCAAAATTTTATAGAAATTAACTGACCATATCTTTAACACAGCAAATGTTAAGACAAAATTTAACACTCCGCTTCCTACGAAGTTAATGAAGTTGAGTTTCTTTGATCTAATTTGAAAAATAAAATTAAATGGTTAAAAAAATTTTTATTTGTTTTCTTTAAAATTGTACAGGTATAAAAAACTTTAAAATTTCACTTTTGTAATTTATTTTATGTTTCGTTGTTCAAATTTTTATTACTCATGCAAATATTTTTCATTTTTTATTACTTTTTGTTTATGGTTTTATGTATTCAGCGTTATTTGTTAAAATGTTTAGTTTCTACGCTATGTATTGTTCTATGTACTCTATATTGCTCTTCTTATTTATGTATTTATTATTCAATTTTTTTATTTTTGTTCTCTAATTTTATATATTACTCTTTTTGTTGTTTAATTCTAGCATTATCCACTGGATCGTATTTTTTAATGATTTGTTTTTGTATTTTCACGATATTTGTAATAAAAAATATCTCGTGTGAAACACTCACACGACTTTCTCCTGCGAATGCAATTTATGAACAACTTAAACTAACAGTAGTAATAAAACTTTAGAAAAAACAAAAAACTAACCTTAAAAAAAATAACCAAATTGTAATCATGAGTGAATGGTTTAAAATGAAAACCAACCTCAATTTGGCTTAATAATACGGAAAATCACTTTTACGCGCTAAACTAGACTCTGTAGAGAAAAATATTTATATAAAAATTGTTGATGTTTTAATTTTCTATAAATTTTATTATATTGGTAAGTTACACTTATGTCGTAAAATGCATACCAAGGCCGAAATCTTAAAAAATTCATTTTTTAAAGATTTTCAATAAAAAAACAAAAAATCTGTAATTACCACTAAACCGACCGATATACAAAGGAATGTTTAAAAAATAAAAGTTGTAGGTTTTTGAATTTTCTACAACTTTGATTATATACTCGTACACTTTTTTAATTAAATGCACATAAAAGCGGCAATATTAAAAAAAAAAACATTTTTTTGCGAGAGAACAGCCTTCCCAAGAGTTTAAGCATACAAGGCGCCTACCCTATCTTGTAGAGCATTAAAATGTTGTAAATGAGGTGATTTCAAAGAAAATCGTAGAAGCCGTTTCTGAGATAATCACAAAAAAATGGAAAATGACACGAAAACACGAAGACACTACTACTTCTTCCGGTTGACCGATTTTGATGAAAAGTTCGTGTTAGGTTTTCTAGTAGTACCTAACTTAAGTTTCAAGTTTTAAGTTTTTTCAATGTTCCGTTCTTAAACGTTGAATCGACCAGAAATCCTGTAAGATTTGTTGAATTAATAACCAATCAAAATCTTATATAGTAGTGTATAATAATTATGTTGTTGTTGTTTAGGTGAACAGCCGAAAGGCTGGTTTGAACCTCTAGAGGTTTTACTAAATAAAAACGAGAAGTGAAGTGGTTTAACATTCCCTTCCTCACTGAGTTGAAAGAGTATGCTTATCAGCATGCCAGGCCCTCCAAAAACCACCCATTTTCCACCCTGAAAATGATACCTTCACTTCATTCACCACAGGGTCTGGCTGCATAGTGAAATTCATTACTCTCAGAGGAGATAACTCTAATTAGTGTCTTTTACACATCTAACTCTTCTGATCTTAAATGCTTCAGTCATATAATTGGTTGACTATGTGCTAAGAAACAGAACTATTTTTTTGTAGCCCTGGAACCAACAGATCGAGTGCAAATAATTTAACACTCCACCTGCCTGTTATGGGCATATAATAATTATATACCGAATAAAACATTACAACAGTGGCCCAGTACTTAGTGTGTTACACTGTAAAGTGGAGGTGTTAGGTTCGATTCCCGGCCAGAGTCTGTAACATTATTCAAACCCACCGTTCATCATCCCAATATAGTCACTAATAACCAAGATAACTGCCCATAACAGACAGGTGTAGTGTCAAATTATTTACACTCAATCTGTTAGTTGCAGGGCTAAAATAAATAGTTCTGTTTCTTGTCACATGGTCAGCCAATTAAATGACTGAATCATTTTAGAACAGAAGAGGTAGAGGTGTAAAAGACACTAATCAGAATTATCTTCTCTGAAAGTAATGAATTTTATTATACAGCCGGACCCTGTGGTGAATGAAGTGAAGGTGTCATTTGCAGAGTGGAAAATATGTGCTTTTTGGAGGGCCCGGCATGCTGATCAGTGTACTTTTCTATTCAGTGAGTTGTGTCAATGGTAAACCACCTCACTCCTCGTTTTACTTAGTAAAACCTCTACAGGTTCAAACCAGCCTTTCGGCTGTAGACCTAAACAACAAAAATACCGAATAAAACTTTATAACAGTGGCCCAGTACTTAGTGTGTTACACTGCAAAGCGGAGGTGTTAGGTTCGATTCCCGGCCAGGGTCTGTAACATTATTCAAACCCATCGATTATCAGCCCAATATAATCACTAATAGTCAAGATATTGACGTGACTTAAAGTAAAAACTAAATAAACAACATATTCTGTGAAACATGATTAAAGATAGAAGCAATTTCAATTGAATTAAAAACTTAACAAATTTTTCTCATCCCAAATCACTTGAGAATTAAACAGACGGAGAGTTAGTCCAGCAAATTCATGAAAAATAGATAAACAACAGCATCAAAAAAGTTAATATCAATATTAAAAAAATTTCCACGAATTGAATATTCAAGTCGGACTGTATCTCCCTTAAGTTTAAATATTTAATTCTCCCAAACAACCTTTATTTTCTGTACATCCTTGGGAGTGGAAAGGAGGCGTTAAACATTTTAGAGGGAGGAAATTCAATAAACAATTGAATTAGTAATAAATTATTTTTGCAGTGTCGGAAATATTTGAATGAGGGAATTTAACAAGTTCTACCAACTAAACAACAATAATAATCCTAAATGCATTTTTAAATGCGGTACAAGTTGGTATAACTTTTTACTTTCTCTTGCCTATATGAATATGTAGGAAGGAAAGTATTGTTTTCATGTCGATTTTTCGAAATTGAGTTTTCACCGGATCTATACGTTTTCAGACCCCCTGAACCCAAAAAACATGTTTTTAGCGATTGGTCTGTGTGTGTGTCTGTGTGTGTGTGTGTCTGTGTGTGTGTGTGTCTGTGTGTGAACAGAATATCTCAAGAACGGAACATCGTACGAACTTGAAACTTGAAACTTAAGTTACATACCACTACCGGACGCGACACGAACATTTTCATCAAAATCGGTCAACCGGAAGTAGTAGTAACTTAGTTTATTCGTATAATTTTTCAGTTTTTTGCGATTTTCTCAAAAACTGGTCCTACGATTTTTTTTAAAATCGCCTATTTTACTCAATTTTTGATTCTCTACAAGATAGGGTAGGCGCCATGTTTGCTGAAATTCTCGGTGAGGCTGTTTTCACGTAAAAACGTTGTTTTTCTAAGATTACGGCTTTAATATAAATTTTAGCGCAAAAACTTATATAATAAAAGTTGTAGAGAATTTAAAAACCTACAACTTCTGTTTCAAACATTTTTTTGTATGACGCTTAGTTTAGCAGTAATTAGCAATTTTCTGATTTTTTTCTCACGAAAACGTGTGAAAAATCGATTTTTTAAAGATTTTGGCCTTAGTATGCATTTTACGACAAAAGTGTATATAACCAAATTTATAAAAAATTAAAAGATCTACAACTTTTATTAAGAGCATTTTTCTCTAAAGAGCCTAGTTTAGAGAGAAAGAGTGATTTTCCGTATTTTTAAACCAAACTGAGTTCGAATTTCATTTTGCGTGTTTCACTCATGATTGAAATATGGTTATATTTTTGAGATTAGTTGTTTGTTTATTTCTAATGTTTTATTACTAATGTTAGGTTTATTGTTAATTATTTATATTGGCAAGAGAAAGTTGTGTGAGTGTTTCTCACCAGATTTTTACATTATCAATTACATCATATACATTAAACATTTTCATGTTTTGTAAATTAATTTTAAATTTACTACGTACATAGTTCAAAAAAATTATTTAATATACATTTTTGTAATTTAGATGTTTTTTTGGCTATACAAGGTAATTTTTTTGCAACTGTATAATTTTAACAACAAGAAAATTTGATAAAAAACATAATCCAGATATTGGCAATTTTAAGAGATTGAGGAGATTGCTGCCCATTGCCAGTACTCCAACAGTAATCATTAACTTAGTTCATTATTTTTTAAATTATTTAACTATTTTTTACTTTCTCTTGCCTATATGAATATATAGAAAGGAAAGAATTGTTTTCATGTCAATTTTTAGAAATCGTGTTTTCATCAGATCTACACGTTTTCAGACCCCCTGAACCCAAAAAACATGTTTTTAGCAATTGGTCTGTGTGTGTGTGTGTGTGTGTGTGTGTGTGTGTACAAAATATCTCAAGAACGGAACATCGTACAAGCTTGAAACTTGAAACTTATATTACATACCACTACCGGAACCGACACGAACATTTTCATCAAAATCGGTCAACCTGAAGTAGTAGTTTATTTGGGTAATTTTTAACTTTTTTGCAATTTTCTCAAAAACTGGTCCTACGACTTTTTTAAAAATCGCCACATTTACTACATTTTTTATGCTCTACAAGATAGGGTAGGCGCCATGTTTGCTGAAATTCTTGGTGAGGCTGTTTTTTGCGTAAAAGAATTGTTTTTTTAAGATTGCGGCTTTATTATGCATTTCAGCGCAAAAATGTATATAATAAATTTTGTAGAGAATTTAAAGTCCTACAACTTTTATTTTAACATTTTTTTGTATAACGCTTAGTAATTGGCGGTAATTGACGCTTTGGCGGTAATTAGCAATTTTCTGTTTTTTTCTCACGAAAACGTGTGAAAAATCGATTTTTTTAACATTTCGACCTTGGTATGCATTTTACGACATAAGTGTATATAATTAGGTAAATTTATAAAACATTAAAAGATCTACAACTTTCATTTAAAGCATTTTTCTCTACAGAGCCTAGTTTAGCGTAAAAGAGTGATTTTCCATATTTTTAAGCCAAACTGAGGTCGAATTTCATTTTGCGTCTTTCACTTATGATTAAAATAAGGTTATGTTTATTGAGGTTAGTTTTTTGTTTAATGTTTTATTACTAATGTTAGGTTATATTGTTTAAATTATTTGCATTGGCAAGAGAAAGTTGTGTGAGTGTTTCACACCAGAGTCTTTCTCTAACTTTGATGTCGCATAATATTCTGACTCCAGAGTCGTTTCTGTCTTTGTATAGGGGAATTTGGTGTGTTTTGGTGTATGTAGGTCAATACGCGAAAAATTTTGGACGCGAGATTTGTTGATTTTCAAATATTTTAAACTCCCACTAGTTTATAAGTGTTACCTTAGAATTACTTTAAAAAAATTTGAACAAAATATTCCTACTACAAAACTAGTTCTGTTTCTTATCACATGGTCAGTCAATTACATGATTGAAGCATTATTGAACAAAAGAGGTAAAGGTGTAAAAGTCGGCAGTCTCAGTTATCTCCCCTTGAGAGTAAAGAATTTAATTATATAGCCAAACCATCGTGGTGAAAAAAGTGAAGGTGTAATTTGTAGGGTGGAAAGTAGATGCTTTTCACAGAGTTTGGCATGCTGATAAGCATACTTTTACACTCAGTGAAGAAGGCAATGGTGAACCACCTTACGCCTCGTTTTACATACTAAAGCCTCTAGAGGTTCAAACTAGCCATTCGCCTGATCACCTAAACTACAACACACATCGCTTATTGATATAGGGGAAAAATTAATAATTTATTATTGTCAATTCATATTTCCTAGTAAAGGTAGTTACTTTTATCTTCTTCTTCTTCAAGTGCCGTCTCCGCGTCGGAGGTTGGCGATCATCATTGCAATTCTAACTTTCGAAACAGCTGTTTGGAACAGTGACGTGGAGTTGAGACCAAACCAATCTCTCAAATTCTTCAGCCAGGACGCTTTCCTTCTGCCCGGCCGGCGCTTTCCTGCTATCTTTCCTTCCATTATTAGCTGAAGAAGTCTGTATTTCCCGTTTCGAAGAACATGGCCGAAGTTACTTTTATACGGATTTGAATACTAGACAGTGGTTGTGGGTGTACTTTGATGGTTGGGGTACAACTAACCATACTTTTTCAGGAATGGTCAGCCTGGGTCTGTACAAGACTACACCTCATTTACACGTCATATACACATCATCCTCATCTCATTGGGTCTTGGGGTTGCTTATTGTTCTAAATTAAACAGATTGCAACGTACACAAATTAGGAATAAAAAACAAAATTCATATTTTACGATTGTCTTTATCTGTTGAGAAAGATTAAATCGTAACAACGGTAATCGATTAAAAAATAACAGCTGACTTTGTTAACTGAAAAGGGATTTTGTCTAAACTGAAACAGCTATTCCCAAAGGAATAACAGTGGTTGGCAGTGTACATTCCTAATAAAATGTGTTGTTGTTGTTTAGGTCAACAGCCGAAAGGCTGGTTTGAACCTCTAGAGGTTTTTACTAAGTAAAATGAGGAGTGAGGTGGTTTACCATTGCCTTCCTCACTGAGTGGAAAAGTACGCTTATCAGCATGCCGGGCCTTCTGAAAAGCACATATTTTCCACTCTGTAAATGACACCTTCACTTCATTCACCACAGGGTCTGGCTGTATAATAAAATTCATTACTTTCAGAGAAGATAACTCTGATTAGTGTCTTTTACACCTCTACCTCTTCTGTTCTTAAATGATTCAGTCATTTAATTGACTGACCATGTGATAAGAAACAGAACTATTTATTTTAGCCCTGCAACGAACAGATTGAGTGTAAATAATTTGACATTCCACCTGTCCGTTATGGGCAGAATAAAATGTATCATAATAAATCATCAATTTATTATTATTTAATTTAAAACGTCATAAATAAGTTTATCATTTTAACATAAACTCTGTAACTAATAACATAAATGGCATTGCCTTTAGGGGAAACACAGTTCTAATATCTTTCATAGTTTACCTTAGTTTTTCAAAGTTTGTTTATCATATTTCGTTATTCTTAACTCATGATTGTAATTTAATATTAGTGATAATATTTTTCAGCGTTTATGAGCTCTTAAGAGTACGCATTGGCCCCTACCAACATCATAGCTAGCCAATTACTTGCCAGAAAAATTTTTAATACTTGCTCTCGTAGCTCTGTTATATACTATATCGTCAGCCACTTTTTTGGTCTTTCAATAACAATTATACCCGATTAACATACAACCAGAAGTATTGCATGTAAACTCGCTTTATAATCAACGTGATCAGTATGAGATGCAAAACGCGAGTGAACTACAGTGGCTTTTATACGCATGCGCTCGTAATGTTTGTTAGGCTGATACATTCGTACAATCTGATATTCCTGGTAAACGTTCTGATTGGTTTAAACGCTTGGAACAACAGAATTCATCAACGCTGCAAAGCATTAAAGTATAGTACATTTGTTTTAGGAAGAAGCTTGTAAGGGGTGGGTGAGTAGGTGGAGTAGGGATAGTTTCAACGGGCAAGTGTTGTCTCCTCACTTAATGATCATTCCCTCTCTTTTTAACTGTATACTACTGTTACAACTACGAGGTGCTTCCCCCACCACTAAACAGAACAGCTCAGCGGCACACAGCGTTGGAGGGAAAGCTTCTAGCTAGAACAAATGACCTGTATATTACTTCACTCACGCGGAATGCTTTTGTTTTGACTAAGAGTAAAAGAGAAGAACATTAGTCCACATAAGCGACAGCTCTGGAATCAGTTAAGTTAATCCCACAATGACTACTACATCCAGAATACATAAAGTCCATCCTTTCTAAGTTTGCTCCTACTGTAAACAAATAATGACGTCACTGAGCATGCGCATTACATAAAAATGTGTACACGCTGATTAAAAAGTAATAACAAAATACTTTCAAAAATATTTATATACAAAATACTTTTAAAAGTATTTTTATAAATGAAATAGTTAGGCCTACATCATATCACGACTGATGTTTTAAGTATTTTAAGTACTTATAATTTAAAATATAGTCAACTTAATAGGAATACGATATCAATAAAGTCGAGGACTCTAGGGTGCACCCTGTAGTAGCTGGCTTTGGTTTGTTGACAGTAGGAGCAAACTAAGAACGACTGAACTATACAGTATATCGCCGGACCTTTTGTTGGTTAACTATACGAATGTAACTATTTGGTAACGTCGGGGTGTGTTCCTTCACCACAAATGCATGAAGCGTCATGAAGGGATAGATAAGGATGTATATTGAAGGTGACAATAAGTGATTATGTATAAAATTAAAATTAAATTTTTTTACAACGGCAGTCTCGTTGTTTAATAGCCACACCTCGTATATCCTTACCTTATATTGCTCTCAATAAAAGTTTTAATCTAGTATTCAAATACTTATAAAAATAAACTACCTTTACCAAAACATGAAATAAATCATCAAACGAAGGAATAAATAAGTATTTTTAATAAGTAAAGTATAAGTATTTGAACCAGGAACCGTCATCTACGAAAATTAGCTATTAAACAGCTGACTCGCGGTGACGACTTCACCTCTAGACTAACCCTGTGGGTGAGAGCTCTTAAACGACTTAAATTTAGTTTTTTTCAAAAGATGTAATTACCTAATACATAATACATTTTAGTTATAATGTATTGTAATAAATTATTCTACTTGCATACTTCTATCATTTAGGATGATTGCAAAACGGGTTAAAGTTTAAACGTAGAAATGATTTGTCACGGTCGTTGCAAATGCAGTAAGTAATGGTACGAGTGCATAATGGTGCAAGGTAATTTACTGTAGTTACTTTCCTGTAACAAATAGTTTTTCATCTGTCAAATGCATTTAGAGTAATTAATTGTATTTTTATCAACAACAAAGAAAGCTGTTTTTATACTTTTAGAAATTACAATTGTAATTAATGATTATGGTTTACTAGATTTTTAACTAAATGACAATAACAAAGATTTTTATTTTCGTTACCAAAGTTTTCTTTTCTATTTTTCCAACTTTAACTTTTATTACGGTACTGTTCATTGAGATGCATAACTTCCGTATTTGATTTTTAAATGGCGGTGGGAATTTTACTTTAAGAAAAAGAGGTACCCAATGATATATTTTTCGTTCAAAACTTTGAGTATTGTCCGTTATTCAGACCAAAAGGTCTCTACTCCATCTTCGCTTTAAACGACGCACAGATGGGAAGTTCTTTGTAGCTAGATCACGGGCTAGTTGGTTTGGATGGTCATCTAGTCTTTCGTGAAATATACTATTCAATGACGCGGTTAACTCCTTTACTGTAGGAATTTTTAAATCGTCGTGGAGGGTTTTATTGCTTAAATAAAAAGAAGCGCCACAAGCAAGTCTTAAAAATTTTAATTGAAAGGCTTGGATCAACTATAAATTACTCTCTGCCGCTACTTCAAAGAGCTGGATACCATAAGTCCAGATTGGTCTTAATAGGGATTTGTATATTAAAATCTTGGAGCAGAGGTTCAATTTTGATCGTTTTCTTTTCTGTGGTTATTATGATAATTGTCACAAGGCGGCTACTGTTTCTATTGGAAAATGTCTCTATTCATAATAATATCCTAAAGCATTACTACATTGTTTTACTTTACTATTAACCACGAAATTGCGAGCTTCCCAGTAAACCAAGAAGTCGTGTATCTACATCCGTTCTACCTTACAGTGTTGCCACTCCACCCGCCCTGCCCGTGGATTGGAATTGCTTCACTCAGTCAGTTCAATGCAAGTGTGACATACACGTTTCATAACGTTTTTTACGTTGGTTTATTTTTAATCATTTTATAGACACACCGTTAAATTGAAAGGTTTTAAAATTTTATATGTTATTTTTCCATGTACTATATGTATTTATATTTTTATATTATATATTATTTTTATATACATATATTTATGTATTTTATATTTTTTAGTTGTTGCAAATATGAATAAATTCAGTGATTTTGACGAACAACCCGGTAAATCGACTCCAAATAGCGACCGTCGTTATCGAAAGTAAGACTTCAGAAAACAAAGTAAAGAAATAATCAGTAATGTTTATAAGTTTTTTTTCAAAATTTGGCTAACAATCCTGAAGCAAGAATAAAGTTAAATTTATAATATTTTTTATTTGTATTTTTTTGGTTTGTGATCATTTTTATGATAATAAAGTAATAATACAAGACAGAAACTTCGTTTTCACTCTGCCAAATACGGCAACACTGCATTACTATCTAACTAGATCCAGGCTCGCAATATAATGGTTACTAGTATAGCTAGTTCAGATGCCACAACAGGCAGGCCGAGTGTTAAATTATTTGTACTCAGCCTGCTAGTTCCAAAACTTCAAAAATAGTTCTGTTTTTGTTTTATCATACGGTCAGCCAATTATATGATTGAAGCATTTAAGAACTGAAGAGATACAAGTTTAAAAGACACTAGTCAGATTTGTCTCATCTAAGTGTAATGAGTTTCGTCAATATACAACCAGACTTTGTGGCGAATGAAGTGAAGGTGGCATTTGCAAGTTGGAGAGTAGATGCTTTTCTGAAAGCCTGGCATGCTGACAAGCATACTTTCCCACTCCGTGAGGTAGGTATTGGCAAACCTCACCACTCGTTTGACTTAGTAGCCTCTAGAGTTTAAAATTAGCCTTTCCGCTGATGACCAAAACAACAACAATATACACACAGACACACACACACACACACACACGTACGTACGTACGTACGTACATACACATACCGATAGCTGAAAATACTTTTCTGAGTTCATTTTTTTTCTTTTTACTTTCGACTGTTCTGCAATTACTGCTAATGCAGACGGTGAAGGATGAAATGATTTTTTGTAACGTATGAAAATATGCCGTGCCTGAATGGGATTCGAACCCAAAACCGCATGTTTGGTTCATTGTGTATAAAAACCTATATCTGGTGTAAACTCGATATTGAAACATCGATAAAAAAACAATACGTTCCTTCGTATATATTTATATCGGGCCAGAGAAAGTAAAAAAGAACATGACTACATTGAAATTGTGGTTTGAACAAATTAAAACTGTGGTTAGACCATTATTAAAATTTCGGGTTTAAGGCTATTTACAGTACAGTTGTCAAAATATTTGTGTACGGCTAATACTGTATATGGTATAAGGGGTTTATGATTATTAACAGTACTGTTGTCAAAATAATTGTTACGATTTGACAGTGTTGTGAATATTATGTCAGGGGTTTAACGTTATATACAGTACTGTTGTCAAAATCTTTGCACGTACTGTAGGGTAGGTTGTTACATGAGTATAATGTGTTTGTTATACGGTACAATAAATTGTCTTACTCGTACATCCTCTTGCTCTTTAAGAATTTAACAAAAGAAAGTATTGTATTCATGGCAATTTTTCAAAAACAAGTTTTTACCGGAACATTTGTTCAGGACACCTGAACCCAAAAAATATGTTTTTAGTAATTGGTCTGTATGTAAACAGAATCTCAAAAACGGAATACGGGCTGAAGTTGAAACTTGAAACTTATATTCCAATTTAATTTTAAATTGTAATTCGGTTAAAACATTTAAATAAAATTATCTCTGTGTCACCGCCACCCCTTCTAATTAATCATTTACTGTGTTGCCGGCTTCAATAGTTCTCCCGGCTTTTGACGGCATAGCGACAAAGCTTTCGGCTGCGCACCGCAAAGGCCTTTGTCATCAAGGCTAAACCAGTAGCCGTTCTCTACCTCAGCGCTCTCGGCGACTATTTAAAGAGCGCTGCACTGAGCAGGAATTCAATGGCAATCAAGACACCGAGCGATTCACATCACTTCAAGATAGAAGAGGACAACTCACTACCGATCCAGACAACGACAAGACGTCCACCACGGCACACAGCTGCCGGACTCCAGCGAGAACTAATCGACGACCCGCAAGAGAAAAGATGATGCTTCCGCTCGCCATGCCGTCACCGTAGGCCGTCAATCGGACCGTCATCGCCCGCTAACGCAAGTGATGCCCACAGCGGTCCCTCGGCCGAGCCTTACGCCCACCGAACCCGACGAAGCAGCCATCGACGCACTACTGCGAGGGAAGAAGATGACGTCTCCGCTGGACGACGACACGCCGTGTCGCCCAGCTCCTCGACCTCTACGACGACAACGACAGACGACTACCACTTAAACGGCCCTTTTCAGGGCCACCAAATTAATAAGGTTCGCCACTTAATGTCGCCATCCGGTGACATCTGTAACGGAAATACTTTTAAATGAGTTTCGTTTAATCTTGTAAAACTACAGTTTTTGACTTTGGTAAACATGAAATTGTTTAATGAAATCCTTCCTTTGTGAAGTCAGACAACTAATTACGGAGTTTAAGGGCTTTCATGAAGTTTAAAATCTGACCACCGGATGGACAAAAAAAAGGAGAAAAACCTTCAGTGAGCGAATGTTAAGATCGTGTTGTAGCAGCCAGTTTTGAGGTTTCATTATTGTAAATCTTTTTTTTTTTTTTTTGTTTAACGTCCGACTGTTCTGCAATTACTGCTAATGCAGACGGTGAATGATGAAATTATTTTTTGTATCGTATGAAAAAATGCCGTGCCTGAATGGGATTCGAACCCAATAACCCAATTATTGTAAAACATGACATTTATTCTAGTATAAAAATAATTTAAAAATTTTCAAAATAAATGTTATTGAAATTATTAATATATTATTAAATTATTAAAAATAAATGTTATTTGTTATTCTAAATTTAAATATAATATTTATGTCAAATAAATTAAATAAATTAAAATTTTTTTATAACAATAGAAAGTTTAAAAAAGGAAAAAATAATAAAAAATTGTTTAGTCGGTAGCTGGTTACCGGTATTAGCAGTTGAGTTTTTTTTTGCTCTTAATAAATAATTAGTTTAAAAGATCACGCTACAGTGTGCTGCAAAAGAAGCTTCCAGAAACGTCTTAATTCACCTCACGTAGTCTAAAATTAATCCTATACGAGAAATAGAAAATTTCAATATCAAATTCTGTTTATTTTTTCAATGTACACACCTATTTGTGGGTAGGCCTAATTTTTTTCTGTATTTTAAGTAACTTTTTAACAAATTTTCTGTGATTATTTTTTCCTAGTCTATACTTTACTGATTTAAACTGAACCGGGAATAATGTAAATAATTATTTAATATTTTAATTAAATTGCTGGATGAAGTAACACACCCGAACGGACCTCAAACCCAGGACATCTGGCTTTACGCGCCAGTGCTTTAATCACTTAGCTAACCCTGAAATTCTGGGTTTGAGTCCCGTATTATTAAACCTCTGGATTTCCCTGGAGAAGAAATCCATCCGTAGTCCTCTGTGGAGGTCGTTGTTTCTTAAAAACCAGGGTGCCTCGACAATTTTTCTCAGCACCCTTTTTTGGAAACGTTAAATGATGTTTAGATTACATTGTTTGGAACATCCCCAGAGTTGCATACCATGTTTCCAGACAGGCTTAATCAACTGTCCGTAGAGCAGAAGTTTGTTATACACTGATAATGAGATAGTCTTCCCAGCAGCCAGTACAATTTCTGATATCTTAAACACAAATGAATGGCTCAACAAAAAAACGTTGCAACTGACAAAATTTACAAAAGTGAGGTTTCAGTAGAATATGATCTATAAATCCTCTTTTTGAACATAATAGTGAATTCTAATGGGTAGAATAATTGTAACTAAAATCTCGGAAATTCTCGAAACAAAATCGTCACACAGTGAAAAATTTTTATACAGCTAAATATCAGATGGTATCTTTCACTTTCTGTAAAAATTTGTTTTTGTTACTTGCAACGTTTTTCCGTTGACCCATTCAAATACAATTACTAAAAATTAAATTTTGGTTTAACAGGGCCTAAAAATGTGTATTTTTGATAAAAATTAGATTTCAAAATAACACTTTTTCCTTCCCTATTTACTCTATAGGGGAAGAGAGAGTAAAAAAGAGAAAATGTCGTATCTTGAATGATTTGAAGAGACATCCATCAGTATCTCCATTCGACACCTTTGTTTACAGTTTACAGTATTTGTAAACGAAAAGAGAATATCGGTATCATAATTCCGATTCGAATGAGGGAGGAATAATCCCCATTACTGTTATGTGAGATGTACGGTATAACGTTTTTCATTATTTACACGAGGGAAATAACTCATAGTGCTTTGCTCCTTTTAACCTGGATCTAAATAAAGGATTTTATACGTCTCGTAGTAGTCTGTTACCAATCTGAATACTGTTGTTTCTTTTATTTCTATCAAAATTTTAAAATATAGGCCTGCTTTATTATTACTAGTTGCTTTTAAAATGACAACATTATTTTATTCTTTAAATATAAAGGAATTTCTTAATACTTATTACTTTCTCTTGTCTTCTCTGTTTGAATATACAGGCAAGGGAAGTATTAAGATACATGGTTGATATTTCGTATTACATTTACACATAATATTACGAACGTAACTTTGATGGATGACTTTAAGAATATTTATTAATTTTAAGTTTTTTGTTTCTTTTTTTATCCAATTATGCTGAGTTCTTAAGTGGATCTGTTTTAATAATGGAACAACTGGAAAATAATACAACGCATTTGTCAAATTAATTAAAAAATATATCTCTAATAAAACAGAAGAAAAATAATTGAAATACGACAATGATTTTAAATTTACGCTCGTCTCCGTGTTAGAAAAACTATTATAAATATCTGTTACCATGATTTTAAATTAGTAAATCATTATGATTTACTATTATGGACGTCTGGCGAAGAAAATGTAACCAACTTGCCCAATGACACTAATGTGGACGACCTTTCTATGGAAGAGATATCGGAAGCATTGAGAGCAAGTAGAAATAGGAAGGCTCCGGGGCCGGATGGAATTAATGTTGAGCTGATCAAGTATGCCTCTCGGAGTTTCCTAGAGAGGCTGCTGTCATTCTTTAACTGGTGTTGGAAGCTAGGACAGATACCTGAACAATGGGGAGAGTCTGTGGTAATACCAGTATTTAAGAAAGGAAATAGGAAAGACTGCGGAAACTATAGAGGCATCAGCCTCCTTAACACGGGCTACAAGGTCTATGCAAAGATTATAACTAACCGGCTGAAGATTATCGCGGAGGGGATACTGGGTGAAGAACAAAGCGGCTTCAGGATGGGAAGGTCGTGCTCAGACTGTGTTTTCGCCTTGAACCAAATTGTAGAGAAGCATAGAGAGTACAACGTCCCGACGTTTGTTGCTTTTCTGGACTATGTGAAGGCTTTTGATCAGGTTAAGAGAAAGAAGCTATGGGATATTTTACGAGTACGTTACGTACGTTACGAGTTACGTAATACAAAGGGGTATACCTACACATCTAGTCAGAGTGATACAAAGTATGTACCAGAACACAAAAATACAGATAAAAGTGGGAGGTAAAACTGGTGCAGGAAAAAGAGAGATAACACAAGGAGTGAGACAAGGGTGTCCCTTATCACCCGTATTATTTAACATTTATATTGACGATGCCGTAAGCAACTGGCGAAACAAATTAAAAACGAGGTTTTTAGTAGATGGTATGCCTCTAGACACTCTATTGTTTGCAGATGATCAGGTAGTGTTTGCAGACTCGGAGGATAATTTGCAACGAGCTGTATATTCACTGAGCAAAATTTATAAGGAATATAACTTGGAAATATCGGCAACAAAGACGAAGGTGTGGGGTTTTGTTGGAGAGGAACCTCTTAGAAGCAAAATTGTTTTGGCTGATCAGATATTGGAGCAGGTGTCAGGGTTCCAGTACCTAGGATGTAGATTATCCTATGGGGAGAGTGAAGATGTGGACTGGAAAATACATAAATTCCAACGTCTATTAGGAACCATAAGCAGAACATTAAAAGGGAAAGTAAGGAAGGAGACAATTATTAAATTTTATAAGGTAATGGCTAGGCCGGTTCTGTTGTACGGCTCCGAAGCATGGACACTGACCTCTCGTCAATACAGAAGAATCGAGGCAGCAGAGATGCGCTTTCTGAGAAGTATTGCGGGTTGCACTCTCAGGGATAGGATTAGAAGTGAGATAATAAGAAATCAACTTCATGTTGAGAATATTAGCGATATTATCAGGAAATATAGGAACAGTTGGAGGGAACATGTAGAGAGAATGGAGGAGAGTAGGATACCCAAGTTTTTGTGGCACTATAGAGCGAGAGGAAGAAGAAGAATTGGGAGACCGAGGAAGCGATGGGAGGACCAACTGTAGGAACGCATCGATCGGAATGGACTCGAACTTTCCAATTAGGAGCAATAATTTATGTAAAGACGCAGGTTTCGATGATGAATTTTACTAAATTACAAAGTATACTTTTAAAATATACAATCTTTTAACAAATGACAATTTCAAAAGAAAGCAACAAAAGAAGAAAACAACTACCATTGCAACGGAACAGGCTGGGTAAAGCCTAAGCCGTATAGTTGATGATGATGATGATGATTATGATTTACTAATTTAGACAGATGTACGAGTGGTGTCTTACTATTAAGTTTGGCAGCTCCATCATATTTTCACTTCCATTCCTCACAGTCCATACACACCCAATAGAAAATCTCGTGAGTTCAGTATCTATAGAAAGTACATGCTTTTTAAAGGGCCTAGAATGCTGATAAGCTTACTATTTCACTTAGTGAGGAAGGCTTAGGTAAACCACCTCACTCTTTGTTTTATTTAGTAAAGCCTCTAAACCAGAAATTTACCTGATGACCTAACATGAACAACACATTGTTTACTCATGATTAAACATAGGTTATATATAGTCCAGCCTCTCTTAGTTTGCTCCTAATGTAAACAAATAATGACGTCACTGAGCATGCACATTATATCAAAATGTTTACACGCTAATTAAAAAGTAACAACAAAATACTTTTAAAAGTATTTTTCTAAATGAAATTGTTAGGCCTACATCATTTATCATGACTGATGTTTTTAGTACTTTAAGTACTTATAATTTAAAAAATAGTTAACTTAATAGGAATACGATATCCGTAAAGTCGCAGACTCTAGCGTGGACCCTGTAGTAGGTGGCTTTTGTTTGTTGACAGAAGGAGGAGGAGGAGCAAACTAAGAACGGCTCAACTGTACCTACTTTTAAATATTTAGCCTTACTATAATAGAAAGTCTTGTAAATATTTTACACCAACTTTTGATTAAAATAGACCTACATTTAATTTAATTTTGACGGCTACTTGCCTCATTCCAAAAGTTCTTTCGTTTTTGTTCTGTTTTTCTTTTGGTTTTATTTCCGATTATAATGTAAATGAAGGTTAGCTTAGACTTTGAGTGATTTGACAAAAATACCTGTCAGTACAACACAAGAATAAGTAAGTCGAAGATTGTTCAAAGACTTCACATAGATGCATCGTGACTCAGGATTGCTTTATTTATTCTCTTTTTATCTCAAGAAAACTTTTAAAAGTCAAAACGAATTTATAATTTATAACCTATTGATATGAAATACGACAGTAAAAAACTTGGAACAAAAAGAATTTTTTAACCGAATTGTTTTTCTTTATTCTCCCGCCTCTATAATGTTGACTAAAAATAGGAAATAGGTTACCTATACTTACAGTGAGAGAGAAAAGTAAACAAAGATGGGAGAAAAATTTTTAAAAAATTATCTGTATACATAATCTTATAAAAAATTTAATTTCTTTATATTTTACAATGATTTTAAAGTCGTATAAGAAAAAAAATTGTAAACTCATATAAAATTATACTCATGTTAATAAATTAGTAACTATGATTTGCGTTCCTGATTTCAACAGAAAATTTAAACAAATTGTTTTATTTATATTTTTGTCTTGAAAATTTTTTAAGGAAAATTTCACAAAATTTAGGTAGGTAGGTAGGTAGGTAGGTAGGAAGGTACATACAGATAGAGAGAGAGAAAGAGAGTGAGTGTGCAGAAGGGAGGAAACGAGAGGGGGAAATGGTAAGAGAAGGGAGAGGGATAAAGAATATAAGGGAGTGATGGAAAGAGTGGACGGAACCATCGGAGAGGGTATAGGGGCGATGGAGAAAAGGGTGAGTGGGAAAGATGAGGAGTAATAGAGATATTGGGAGAGAGTGAGAGTGAGGGGCGAGATAGGGATAGTGGGAGTGTAAGGGAGAGAGGGAGAATGAAATGGAGCCATTGAAGAGGGTATATGGGCGATGGGAGAAGGGTGAGTAGGAGAGATGAGGAGTAATAGAGATAGTGGGAGAGAGTCCAAGTGAGAAGGAAGAGTTAGAGAATGGGAGTATGAGGGAGAGAGGGATGAAGGGGAAGAATGGCAATGGGGGGGAGGGGAGTGAGATTTTGGATTTGGTGAGGGGCAGATGGGGCAAAAGATAGAGATAAGCATGACGGGGAGAGAGGAAATGAGTTAATGGGAGGCGGTAGAGGGCAAGTTAAATGAAAATGAGTTAAGGAAATGTGTGTGGGTAAGGGAGAGAGTTAAAGAGCGAAAAAATTTATAAGGAGTGATAGAGACAAATTTATTAAAAAGAGCGATTGAGTGAGATAGACGAAAAGATGGACATGGTAGGAGTGAGAAAATGGGACGAAAGACACTCTTTCAGTTTAAAAACACATCCAATGGTATTACAGTGACCTCACAAAAGCTTTCCAGTGATCCGTAACGTAACGCTTAGGGGCAAAGCCCTTCAATAAATGACAAACAAATAATAGTTAACTTACATTAAAATAGAATGCCTCCAAGGGATATCCTATGAGAACTTCAAGAATAAATAACATCATCCTTTTTATTTCTGTTTTCAAACCTAAACTTTTTCCTTAACAGAAGTATGTTTCCTGTAACCTAGGGTACTTAAAATAACCGCAGGTATTTCTCAATGTACGAGTTATAATAATACGTATATTATCCGTTTGGTTACTGCATTTGTAAAGAGATTTTGAATTAATATATTTTATTTATTTTTACAAGAACGTCTACTCAGAAATCAGGGTTTAAACAAATAGTTTTAAATATCTAGTTTGAAAATTTCTGTTTACCTAGATTTCATTCGTGTTAAAATACGGATAGATTTAAAAATAATTCTACTAATAGTAGATAGACGGCATATAAATATCATTTATTAAATATCTGACAAAATCTTCAAGCAAGTTATTATTTCACACATTTTTTGTAAGTAAAAACTGGCCTCATATCATTATATAATCGATATTATGTCATCATCATCCAAAAAAAAAAAAATCTGGTGTGAAACACTCACACGAATTTCTCTTTCCAATGTAAATTTCTCTTTCCAATGTCTGCCCAGAGCAGACAGGTGGAGTGTCAAATTATTTACACCCAATCTGTTCGTTGCAGAGCTAAAATAAATAGTTCTGTTTCTTATCACATGGTCAGTCAATTAAATGACTGAATCATTTAAGGACAGAAAAGGTAGAGGTGTAAAAGACACTAATCAGAGTTATCTTCTCTGAAAGTAATGAATTTCATTGTACAGCCAGACACTGTGGTGAATGAAGTGAAAATGTAATTTGCAGAGTGGAAAATATGTGCTTTTCAGAGAGCCCGGCATGCTGATAAGCGTACTTTTCCACTCAGTGAGGAAGGCAATGGTAAACTACCTCACTCCTCGTTTTACTTAGTAAAACCTCTGCAGTTCAAACCAGCCTTTCGGCTGTTGACCTAAACAACAACACAATGTAAATAATAAATTAATATAACCTGTGTTTAATCATGAGTGAACAATGCAATATAGAAAATATTTAACCTAATTTTAATCATGATTAAATGATGAAACAGAAAATAAACTCGAGTTTGATTTAAAAACTTGGATAATCACTAGTTGATGGTTCTTGAGAAAAGTTCGAAGCTGTATTTTGATAGAAAACATTAAAAATAAGGAAATAAAGACCTATTTATATGTATCCCTCTTTAAGAAAGAGTTTAAGAAGTGAGAGGAGCAGTCAATACGCATGAGTAAAGATAGGTCGGCGAAACGGGCATTCAGCTACATACCTGCTAGATGAAGAGATATAGGTAGACCACGAAAAAGATGGGTTAAGAAGCTGGAAGGCCTATTCCAAGAAAGAAATAATAAGAAGAAGACTAATTGACGCTAAACTATGCTCTGAAGAAGAAAATGCTTGAAATAAAATTGGAAGTTTTTTATTTCCTAATAACTTAACTATAAACACATTTGTCGTAAAATGCATACTGAGGCAATTTTATAAAATCCTATTTTTTCCAATTTTTATAAAAAAAAATTTGAAAGTCATTAACTGACGCTAAAATAAGTATTGAAGAAAAAATGCTTGAAATAACAGTTGTAAATTTTTAAATGATCTACAACTTTAGTTACAGATATTTTGTTATTGAATCCATACTAAGGGTACAATCTTAAAAAGCACACTTTCTACCACAAGAACACAGGCGTCCCAAAAGATTTTAGTAGACATGGCGTTAACACTATCTTTTAAATCATAAAAAATTAGTTAATAAGGCAATTTTGAAGGAAATCGTACGCCTTTTTGAGAAAAATCAGAAAAAATGATTTTTTTTCTGAAATTGTACGAATAAACTACTATTTCCAGTTTCCAGCACTTCCAGGATTTTGATTAAAATATCCGAGTCGGGTCGTGTAGTAGTATTTAACTTAAGTTTCATTTCGTACGCTATTCAGTTCTTAAAATATTTTTTTCACTAACACAAACAGACCACTTTGTAAAACTATGTGTTTTGAGTTCAGGATGCCTGAAAACGAATAGGCCCTATGTCCGGTGAAAAGTTGATATTGAAAAATCGACATGCTACCAATTTGTCACAAACATAAAAAATATTGAATTATTTTTTTTTTAACAGTATAGTATTTCTTTTGCAATCAGTTAATAAATACAATAACTTTAAGCAAATATGAGAAAATCTTAGTAATGTCCTTGGTATTAAAACACAAACGACACTCAGTAGTGTGTTTGAAAAAGATCGAACTGTGAAGAAACAAAAAATATATCTACACAAAATCAAACTTGATGAACCGTGAATCAACATCCCGAAACACAAAGTGTTGAAGTTGGAGATGACAATGACGATGGTAGAGATGAAAACGACGCCAATTATGAGACGCCTATGATTAGGAGTTGAAGTAGAAAAGTTAAAAATAAAAATTTAAATGACTAACAAAATCGTAGAGGTAAGTCCAGTGGTTTAAAGCGTTTCAGTCTGTAAGTATCTTCGCTGTTGTCCAGGAGGCTAATCGCTAATGGATTCTGATGGTCTTCTAGTTTTTGTAAATGTTTTTCGCTATGTTGTTTAATTTCTTCTTTTATGAAGGGCAGGTTTAGGTCATTGTGTAGTATTTCATTTGTATTTCATTGAATTATTAAAATTGAAGAAATATTTTTATTATTATTATTGTCCATAATGATACTACATATTCGCAAACTTATAAAAAAAACACTTTTTAAAAAAATTATTTAACGTCGCATCAACTGTAACGGTCATTAGCGACGACGTTGAGGTAGAACTTTATGCAATGTAGGATGAAATGGTTTTTTGTAACATTTGAAAATATGCCGTGCTTTAGTGGGATTCGAACCCAGGACCGCATGATGAGAGGCGAGCACGTTACCAACTGCGCCAATGCGCCAATGACAACATTATATTCTTTAAAAATAAAGGAATTTCTTAATTCTTTTTACTTTCTCTTGTCTTCTCTGTATAAATTTACAGGCAAGGGAAGTATTGTGCAACATGGTTTATATTTTGTGTTACATTTACACATAATATTATGAACGTAACTTTGATGAATGACTTTAAGAATATTTATTAATTTTAAGTTGTTTGCTTCTTTGTTTATACAAATGTGCTGAATTCTGGAGTGAACCTGTTTTAATAATGGAACAACTGGAAAATAATAAAACACATTATGTCAAATTAATTAAAAACTCTAATCTCAGAGGAGATAACTTTAATTATACTATTTTTTTTTTTCAAAGCTGATGAGCTCTCTTTACGTACGCGTTGCCCCCTACCCACTTCATAGCTAGCCAATCAGTTGCTAGCAACGTTGCCAATACTGGCTCTCTTAGCTCTATATATTTTGTCAGCCATGTTTTTTGTCTTTCAATAAAAATTATAACCTATAAACATACAATCAGATGATTATATTTTAAAACATTGTGTAAAGTACGGTAATTAAATGGTATTATAATCCCAATACTTTTGCTTGATTGGGTTAAAATTGGCCGGATCGAGTACGGCAGGACACTTAAAATCGCAATGCAGTTTCGACGTATGCATTAAACGGAAGGCTTTGCTCGTTTTTAATAAGGAAAATTAAAAGGTTGGTTAGGAGCATACAATAGGAATTTAAATCAACTCTATAATAATTAGTGCTAGTACTTAGCTACATGTTTTTGAGTACGAAGTTCCTTGCTGAAACCGTTATCACACAACACTATTAAAACAGAACACTTGAAAGTCTTGTAAGGCCTGTACAAGTCACTAGACATTAGAAAGTTTACACAATATAAAGTTAATGTTGATCGAGTTCGCACATTACTAACACTACCACAGAGTTGAGGTTGCACGTTAGGTAGAGTTGAAAGGTACAATGGATGGGATGATAAGCATTACAAGGAAACAGACACACATTTATGCGGTTTAAATGGCGTTATTTAACTGAAACACGATAGTTTGAATTGCTCGTTACTGCGGGGCCGGCTAGACACATCTAGATACCGACAACAATCGACGTTATGAAATGCACATGCGGAAAGGCGACTCTAATAAGAGCGTCTGCTTGGCACGGCGTTACAACTTAGAGTGAGGAAGGAAGAAAAGGAAATATGGCGTGCGACGGGCAGTACGATAATTATTGAATTTTGCAATTGGCGGAGACAGGACCACATGACCGGATTCGCACATGTGCAGGGTTGATTAATACTGCGGTCGATACAGAATCAATAATACAGATGCGAATCGCGCGGGAGAGAACTGTTCTGGAACATTCTTGAACAGAAGACGGCGCGTGCGGTATTTAAACCTATTGTAACACTAAACACATTGCATGTTAACGTGCTCTATAATCGATGAGTTCAGTACGAGATATAAGACAGGAGTGAACTACTGCGGCTCTTATACGCATGCGTTCATAATGTCTGTCAGGCTGATACATTCTTACAATTTGACAACACTGGAAAACATTCTAATTGGCCTAAACGCGTGGAACAGCAGAGCTTATGAACTGTGAAAAGCATTATAATGTTTTTTTTTTTGTGTCCTGAAGACTCCAGGAGTATGAAACATGTCAGTTATACCTGAAAAACATATAAGAATAACACAATGTATCACTACTATCAAGAAAGAAATTCTTGTACGCTATAAAAAGTTTCACTGATCAAGTAATTTTTCGGATTTTTTTTTTAAAGGAATGCAAATTATCACATTTTAAAAATTGGGGTAATTTATTCATGATTTTTCTCCCTGCATAAGTAGGTTTTTGTTCATACAATTTATTTTCAAACAATGTATTTTACACAGCTACCTCTTTTGTCATTATATAAATGCTTCAGTCATATAATTGGTTGACCATAAGATAAGAAACAGAACTATTTTTTTGTAGCTCTGGAACTAGCAGATCGAGTGCAAAAATAATTTAATACTCCAACTGACCGAAACGTAGTAAACGGAAAATACCAGTTAAAGTGTTGAACAACCTTTTCAATTCATTACTGAATGTCTAAATAGTTTATGTTTAACTTTTCAATTTACGTAAAAGGGAATATTTTTCCAAGTTTCAGCTTTCTAATTATTGTGTAAGTAGGATAATTAGTGATGAATGTGTGTTTGAGTCAGTCAATGAGGGCTTTTCTATTTATATACACAGATTGTTCATATTACCCAGCATGCACTAGACTGCAAGGGTCAATTCTAATTGGTTTGAAGAATCACATTAAAGATACAACTATACCCTTTCACGAAGACTTTTCCATGTAAATTATATAATATTACATAATATATGCTACGGTTTTGCAATTTGGATGTGGTTACAAGAAGAGTAATCAACTCTCTAGTGCTACAATTGTTTTAATACCGTTTCATATTTTGTTCAGTGGTGGAAGGGAGTCTGTCCCATTTTAAGAAAGTATTTTCATGTTTCATTCTTCAAAAGAATATTAAATGTATGGTAATTATTAACATTTGCATCTGCGAGTAGCGTACAACAAATTGCTGGTAATCAGTGGGGTCGCGTTAACGAGTAAGTAAATTCATAAATATACAGAGTGATTCAAAATTGCGAGAAATCTATCAAAATCTGATTCCAGAATTAAAATTGAAATTATTATTCGTTTTGATTTATAATTCTGAAATCCAATCTATTTCAACTAACGATTTCCCTGTTAACATACGACTGAAGCGAACGTGGAATAGGGATCTTCTCCGACCACCATAAAAATAACAAAAAAAAAACATTTCAATTTAACTTTTCATTCCTGTTTCATTTCATAAAAAAGAAAATCATCTCATAAAAATAAAATCATCCATCATATTTATAAATCATTATTATTAAAAATTGCACCACATCCTTGAAAAATTTCACGCCGAAATCGGTCACTGGATCGATTCACATTCCCGCCATTCCTCATTCATTCCATCTCATTTACTAGTTGTGCTTTAAAAATTGTACAGTTGTAAATAAAGATAAAGTTGAAGCAAAAAAAAAAAATTCTGGAATCAGCTTTTGATAGATTTCGCGCAATTTTGAAACTATTGTTCGTTTAACCCACCGGGTTGGTCTAGAGGTAAAATCGTCACCAAAATCAGCTGTTTAACCGCAGATTTTTGGAGACGAATATTATTCCTGGTTCAAATCCTAGTAAAGGTAAACCTATCCTAGTAAACTTCCTAGTAACCTAGTACTTCCTAGCCGGCCGCATTGGCGCAGTTGGTAACGTGCTCGCCTCTCATCATGCGGTCTTGGGTTCGAATCCCACTCAGGCACGGCATATTTTCATACGTTACAAAAAATCATTTCATCTGTCACCGTCTGCATTAGCAGTAATTGCAGAACAGTCGGACGTTAAACCAAAAAAAAACAAAAAAAAAAACAAATAGTACTTCCTAGTAAATCCTAGTAAACTTTTATACGGAGTTGAAAAGTAGACAGTTGGTACCGATGTACTTAAATGGTTGGTGTTCAATTAACCATACTCTCTCAGGAATGGTCGGCCTGCGTTTTTACAGGACTACGCCTCATACACATCATCCTTATCTCATTGGGTCATGGGGTTGCTTATTGTTCTGAATTGAACATATTGCTACGTGAACACATTGGGAATTGAAAAAAAATTGTTCGTTTAAATTATCGGTCTGAAAACATTTCATTAGAAAATTAAAACTAAAATAAGAATATTAAAACGAAATACTCGTATTTTGCCCGGGATTTAAGTCATCCCTATAAAATGAGTTCATACTAAAATAATATTATAATGCTTTAAATAAGATGTAAATTTGGTGGTATTATTTTTATTATTCATAACAATTTAAGGGTACTGGTGCAATCTATACCTGTAATGTTAATGTAGGTACACATATATTTGGAACTATTTGAGATAGCTTTAAATTTGTTTTTTAAAATAAATCTGTATAAATTTTTCTATGTTATAACGTATCCTTTTCAGATTTTCTTGAGTACAGATTTTAGCATGAATTTTTTAAGGGGAGACTGTACTTTGTATCCCGCCAATGTTAAATTTTCTGATTTTAGGTACATTTTTTCATAGGATTGGTAAAAGATAGGGAAATTAAACTTTACACACCATAGGTGTCGGGTTTCTTCTCAAGGTACTGATATTTTTTCAATTTAATCTTTGTACCATACCACAAATATTACGAATAAGATAAAATGTTTACAAATTTTTTCTTTGTTTTTTGTGTATTACTAATTTTTGGAGCACCTGAGGAAGTCATAAAAATGTTGGTATATGTGGATATACAAGATAATTAACTGGTAAAAATTTCAGCCTGATAGCTTTATTGGTTTCTGAGAAAAATATCCCTGGTGTTAAAAATCTACATTTACGGGAAAACGCAAGAAACAATAGACACAAAAATAAAAAAATGTACAAAAACAAGTACATTTTCCTATCATCAGTTGGTTAGAAAGCTGAACCAACAGCTGAGATTACAAAAAACAGTGATGCAGATGTTTTAAAAACTAAAATTCTCTTTGCACTAAAACAACCATTATAAATAATTGTAAAAAAATATTCGTTCTTGGGAACATAATAATTTTCTGTGTAAACTTGATAGAAACTTAATTTTTTCATCAAAAAATATTTTTTGGCGTAATTTAATGTTTTTTTTGTTGATAGATCTAGGCCTAAACTATTGAAAAACATAAAAAACCAAAAATCGAAATTTTGAGTTAAAACCATCCTGCCATCTCCCCTTATGTCGTATATGACTGTCGAGAATAAGAAAACCAAAAAAACTTTCTTCTTCCTACCCCTAATGTGATATTTTTTAATGAGCATAATAATATGTTACAAGTTAAATCTACAGACATACATTAAAGCTCTGAAAGTTTGAAGCAAAAATCTTTTATAGCAACTGATATTTATGTGAACCTAAAATTGAGAATAGTTGTTTTACGGAAAATGAGCATTAAAAATTGGTGGGCATTAAAATTTATGGTAATAATACGCAAAATGTAAATAAGCTCAGAGTAAAAAAAACAAACATTCACTTTCTTTAGCTTATATTGAAATCAACCAGTTTAAATAATATTACAAAGAGATAAATAATTTTTTTTTGTAATCCCTAATGCGTGTACGTTGCAATATGTTCAATTGAGAACAATAAGCAACCTCATGACCCAATGAGATGAGCATGATATGTATGACGTGTAAATGAGACTGTGTAGTCTTGTACAGACCCAGGCCGACCATTCCTGAGAGAGTATGGTTAATTGAACCCGAACCATCAAAGTACACCGGTAGCCACTGTCTAGCATTCAAATGAAATGCTAGATAATATTTAAAACGCTATTAAAAATTTAAAAAATAGTTTATCTCGAAATTAAGGAAAAGTGCAAAAGAATAAATCGTAAAAACGCCGAGTTCAGAAGACTTGCAACGCTTCAGGAAAAAATTAACTTAAAAAAATTTTTATCTGCGTAGTTTTACAATATTACCACCATTTTAAAGAGGAAATTTCAAACTTTATATTAGCATTAAAAGCTAAAAACTGATTTCTTTTTTAATTTTTGCCTGCATCAGTGCCCTTAAGGAGTTTATTATCTTTTTACACAGGCTGTTTTAAAAAGTTTAATTACATCTATTGTATATGTTGTATTAAATTTAAAAACTTTCAACTTTTATTTATAGCTTTATTTTCTAAAGCTCTTAGGTTAACATCAATATTATAATATTTTTTAATTTTTATCATAAAAATTGTAATCGAACCAAGGTTGATTATTATTTAGCGTTATTAACTCATGATGAAAATAAAATTAATATATTTTATTCTAAACGTTTTACTTAGTCAATGATTAAACATTTGTTTTCCCCATAACAGGCAGGTGGAGTGTTAAATTATTTGTACTAGATTTGGTAGTTCCAGGGCTAAAAAAAGAAAACATTTATGAACAGAAAAAGTTACAAGTATAAGAGATATTATGTAGTCACAGTTATCTCGTCTCATAGGGATGAATTTCATTATACAGCCAGACCCTAAGGTGAATGAATAATAATTATTCATTCACCTTCAATTATTAAAGGTGTCATTTTTTGCAGAGTAGAAAAAATATGCTTTTCAGAGAACTGGTATGCTGATAAACATAACTTTACACTTAATAAGGAAAGCAAAGGTAAACCACCTCACTCCTCGTTTTACCTAGAAAAACCTCTGGAGTTTCAAACCAGCCTTTTAGCTAATGACCTAAACAACAATAAACATATGTTATAATATCATTATTTCTTTCCATAACAGACAGGTGGAGTGTCAAATTGTTTACATTCAATCTGTTAGTTGCAGGGCTAATATAAATAGTTCTGTTTCTTAACACATGGTCAGCCAATTAAATGACTGAATCATTAAAGAACAGAAGAGGTAGAGGTGTAAACGACACTAATCAGATTTATCTCCTCTGAAAGTAATGAATTTCATTATACAGCCAGACCCTGTGGTGAATGAAGTGAAGGTGTCATTTGCAAATAAAAAATATGTGCTTTTCAGAGGGCCCGGTATGATAACCGTACTTTTCCAATCAGTGAGGAAGAAAATCGTAGGCCTAAACTACCTCACTCCTCGTTTTACTGAGTAAAACCTATGCAGGTTCAAACCAGCGTTTTGGCTGATGAACTTAAGAACAACATACCATTATTTACCTTAGCAAGAGAAAATCGTATGAGTGTTTTATATAAGATTAGCAACCCCCGCTCGCTTCGCTTCAAAGCGGCTAATGTAGGCCTTATTAAATTATTTTTAAACGTCTCCATATACAATATTAGTGGTTTTGTTGCCCTGCGGCAGCAAAATAAATTGTTTCTCTGCACTTCCAGTTCTAGAAAGTCCGACATAAAGTTGTCCATGAGTGAAGGAAGCACTCTTGTCTCAAATCGATTCCCACCGTTTTAAATGTTTGTCCCTGCGATTTAACAGAATTGAATAGAATTCATAGAAGAATACCAAAGGAAAATAAAAAGACAGTTGAATATATGGCTGAGATAGGAGACAGTAATACGTGGGTAAGGTACGCAGAGTAATTGGAAATATATGAATTATTCGCTACCTGTCGAAACAAATATATAAAATACAGTACAAAAATAAAAATTTGGAATATTTCCGAATTTTTAATGTTTTTGGAGTCAGATTTTCAGGTTTTTCTATGAAATATAAAAGTTGAATCGTGCTACTAGCCCAAAATATACACCATCCAGAGGACTTAGAAAAAATAAAAGTGCTATGCACCCGATAAACTAGAACATGCAACATCGCTACAGTTTAAGTTGCTTAACTCACTTAACTAATGTTACTTAAATTTGCAAAATAGCCTATATTTAGATCAGAAAGCTCTAAGCTATGCAACAATGAAAGGTTTTTTAAAATCGGTTGAGTAGTTTGTGAGATTACCACCTCATACAAACAAACAAACAAACCAACAGACGTTTCTTCTTTATTATATTGGTATAGTTTATGTTTAATAGCATTTGATAGAAAATATTTTATTTCATGAAAATTATTTTGAACATTTACACTAAATTTATAATGAGGGTTTTCCAGCAACTTGTAGAAATCTGTCTGTAGATTTCTAGAACAGATGAGTTCAAATTGAGTAGATAAGTTAAGCTACAATATTATATTGTAACAATGGAGAAAAACCGGAAATGGAAAATTCTAGTTGAAAGGAGTAGAGTATGATATGTTACGGGAACTATAAAGCGTTTCACATGTCTGAGAGGGAACTAATCTCAGAGACGAGGATATGAGGTGATAGTTGTAGTGGTGTAATTGTCACTCAATCGATATCGTTGTTGACCCAACTTGCCTGAGGGTTCTCGTAAACGGGTAAACGACAAACGGAGTTAATCCAAGAACCGACATATCAAAGCTGGCCAATCCGACTGTAATGGTCACACATTTGTACAGGAGAATGATAAAACTACCGGGTGATCATAAAGTTGTGTAATTTAACATCTTACTTTTTATATCTGCCCATAACAGACAGGTGGAGTGTCAAATTATTTACACTCAATCTGTTCATTGCAGGGCTAAAATAAATAGTTGTGTTTCTTATCACGTGATCAACCAATTATAAAACTGTATCATTTAATAACAGAAGAGGTAGAGGTGTAAAAGACACAAATCAGAGTTATCTCCTTTGAAAGTAATGGATTTCATTATAAAGTTGGACCCTGTGGTGAATGAAGTGTAGGTGTCATTTTCAGAGTGGAAAATATGTGCTTTTCAGAGGGCTCGGCATGCTGATAAGCGTACTTTTCCACTCAGTGAGTTGTGGCAATGGTAAACCACCTCACTCCTCGTTTTACTTAGTAAAACCTCTACAGGTTCAAATCAGCCTTTCGGCTGTTGACCTAAACAACAACAACAACAACTTTTTATATTCTTAACATGAAATGGAAAATAATACTAATGTTCTTTTTCAGAAAATTTTACTACCTACAATATCTAATATCTCTGTGTAAAAAATACTTCATTTAACCCTTTATAGGGCGAATTAATTTTCATAAATATCTTGTAAATGGATGGTGGTTGAAAATAAGGACACTTAAGTTTTCGGTTTGTAAATGAACAAATTTGAACGTTATACAACGAGGAATGCCCCCGGGGTATATTCGTAAACGCTTGGAGTTCCTTTTTATGCACTTAAAATGTTTGTGTGGCTCGTGCTGCACTCTACTTGAAAAGTCTCCTTATATGAACACACTATCCGTTTCGGTGATTGTAGGTGGATTTTAAACATTATTATAATAAAACAAAGTGTATTTTATTTATTTTATAGTTATTATTAGATATTATATCATTGGCACTAGAATAAGTGAATGAATCTTTTTGCAACTGTCAACTGCAGAGAAGCTTGGTGGCAAAATAAAAGGACACCTTTTTTTCAACACAAAACTTACTCAAAATGTATCAAAGTGCATAATTAAGTAACATAAATATCGTAGTTGTTTAGGTCAACAGCCGAAAGGCTGGTTTGAACCTCTAGAATTTTTCTTAAGTATACGCAGGAGTGAGTGGGTTTACAATTACCTTCCTCACTGAATGGAAAAGTACGCTTATCAGCATGCCGGGCCTTCTGAAAAGCACATATTTTCCACTCTGCAAATGACATCTTCACATTATTCACCACAGGGTCTACCTGTACAATGAAATTCATTACTTTCAAAGGAGATAACTCTGATTAGTGTCACTGTACACCTCTACCTCTTTTGTTCTTAAATTATTCAGTCATTTAATTAGGTGACCATGTGATAAGAAACAGAACTATTTATTTTAGCCCTGCAATGAACAGATTGAGTGTAAATAATTTTTTTACACTCCACCTGCCTGTTATGTGCAGATTAATATTATAAATTAAGCTTTGTTTATTAATGAGTAAACAATGTAAGTAACGGAGCCTTGGCCTGACATTCGGCTCCTTAGGTGCTATGTATTGTGTTCTCTATTATTTTTTATGTTGTGGAGACTTGGGACCTTGAAAATGGCGACTGCAAGGGCTTTACCCGGCAGGGCCACTTTAGTCAGACTTCCTCTAATTTAAGTTTCAGGTTTCTTCTTCGTACATAATTCTGTTCTTTAAATGTTTCGCGCGCGCACGCACCCAACAATCGGTAAAAATTTTTTTTTTTTTGGTTCAGTGGGCCTGAAAACGTACTCTGGTGAAAATTCGATTTTGAAAAATCTACACATCTTCCGTATAAATATTCATACAGAGATAGAGAGAGTAAAAATGTACAGATTACAAAAAAATAAGAATCTACCATAGGCCCATAAGGTGTCTTTATAAAACCTTGCCATAGGCCTACTGCATACGCAACCCTTTTTTTACCTTAATGTATCAAAGGCTACAATATGACAGGAAAAATAATTAAAAAAACACGTTACAGAAGAAAACAATCACTTCCAGAATATAAGAGTGTAAAATTTTTTAGTTGAAATTCAAATACGGTGAGGTTTACAAGAGAAGCCCTTCGGGCGTTTATTTTGACTCTTACCTCTATAACTTGTCGTGCTTTTGTAATTATTTCTTTTAATTAAACAAGAATACTTGTTACAAAGACTAATGTACTTTACCTAACATACAATACGATGTAACTTTTATTAATGTTTGACATTTTTATTTAAAACTGTAAGTTAACAAGTAAAACTGTAAAATTACAACAAGTAAATTTGTTAAATAAGAAGAAATAAATTATACAACAGAATATTAACACCTTTAATAACCCGCACGAAAATGGTCCGATAGTAGTTCAAGCACTGTTGCCAGATCGTTGTTCGCATATTCAATCAATTAGGCAAGAAATTTTAGAGAACTCCCTAACTAGCCGTCTTAAGATGTTTTTTAATCAAAAGAATAATGTGGTTCCCAACTTTTTTATTTTATTCCTAATTGTGTACGATGCAATCTGTTCAATTTTAGAACAATAAGCAACCCCATGACCCAGTGAGATGAGGATGATGTGTATGACGTGTAAATGAGACTGTGTAGTCTTGTACAGACCCAGGCCGACCATTTTTGAGAGAGTTTGGTTAATTCAACCCGAACCATCAAAGTACACCGGTAACCACAGTCTAGTATTCAAATCCGTATAAAAGTAACTAACTTTACTAGTATTTGAACCGGGAACCTTCGTCTCCAAAAATCAGGTGATAAACAGCTGATTTTGGCGACGCCTTTACCTCTAGATCATTCCGGTGGGATAGGGGTTCATTGGGTTCCCAATGAATCGTATTTTATTACTTCATAAATGTTATTATTGCTTTGTGATTTTTAGGTCAGTTTCGCGCGTAAAAAGTTAGGCACCCTAAATTTTGTGACATTTTTGCGTTTGAAAACGAATAACATTTTTTTTTTTAAATAGACGACATAAATATTTTTTATTATTTCGTTATAAACCACAGAATTTTAGCTTTTATTTCGTATATTATTTGTCATAGGTTATAAAGATAGCCAAATCACTTCTCGTATATTCATTCAAGTCGGCAAGAATTTTTGGAGAACTCCCCAACTAGCTGTCTTAAGCTCTTTTTAATAAAACATATCCGGAATAAAAAGTGTGGTTTCCTAATAAATAGTATTTTTTTACCACATTAATGTTATTATTGCTTTGTGATTTTTAGGTCAGTTTCGCGCGTAAAATTTTAGGCAACCTAAATTTTGTGACATTTTTTGGGTTTGACAACGAATAATTTTTTTTTGAAATCGACATTATTTTTTATTATTTCATTATAAACCACAGAATTTTAGCCTTATTTTCTGATATTATTTGGTATAGGTTCTTCTTCTTCAGGTGCCCTCTCTATTACGGAGGTTGGCTATCATCATGGTTAGTCGTACTTTGTCTACTGCTGCTCTGAAAAGGTCATGCGACGACCACTTAAAAGCTTCTCTCAGGTTTCTTAACCAGGTTATTCGTCTGCGTTCCACCCAACGTTTACCAACGACTTTTCCTTGGATTATGAGATGCAGAATCTCGTATTTAGGTCCCCTCATGATGTGTCTAAGGTATGTCAGTTTCCTTATCTTTATGCTTTGCAGGATTTCAAGCTCTTTCCCCATTCTTCTGAGGACTTCTATATTTGTGACCCTGTTTGTCCACGGTATTTGAAGTATTCGCTGGTAGAATCATATTTCAAACGCTTGTAGACGGGTCTCACATTCTTTGCATAGGTTATAAAGGTAAAAAAGTAGTTATTTGACTTTAAAACGTGACTAAAAACTCAAGGTTTATCCTTAACTTACTCAGTACGGTTACCCGTTCGTTTGCGCTCTGTCGGTCTAGAATTCTTACTCCAAGAATCTATTTATTAGGAATGACACGAAACATTTAGACTGCAATACGTTGTTGTTTTTTTCTTTTCAAAAATATCGCTGGAACAGAGTTTTATGTATTGTTCAGAAACACGAATACGACATTAGATGTAGCAAAGTTGGAGGGTGCGGGAGGAGAGAAAGCGCTTCGTGTACTTCGGCTACTCTAGTAGTGTAGTTACAGGTTAATTGTTTTTTTTTAATGTGTGTACATGCCAATGACAGGCAGGTGGGGTGTTAAATTATTTGCACTCGATCTGCTATTTTCCGTTACTATTTTCGCTACTATTATTAGTTTTTTCTGTTTGTTTTGCAACTGTTCACCTAATTTTGAAGCACGAGCCACCACTGGATCGTTCTGTAGTGTATCATTAAGTGTTTCATGAAGAGTTAGCCTAGATTCTTACAGTAATTACGGTAGGTATACTGGAACAGTTCCTGCGAATCAAACATATCTTAATAAATAATTAATTTTATAACATGAAAACTTAGATCTATAATGATAAAGGAATGCACATAACAGAGTAATGAGCTTACTCAAAGCATTGTGTTTATCTTACAATTCATTAGCTGTTCATTAGTGAAATCAGATTGAATTTAATTCAGAGTATTACGCTTGTACAATACATCGGTTGTTTTAACAATGAGATTAATGTAATAGACTATTGTATTGTTACATAAAAATATTATCAACTCATATTTTTATCATGCAGGCAGATGTTTTGACTAACAAAAGTAACTCTAGGTGTTTAATTTCAACAAAATATTCATATTAACTTTATATTTGTTATTCTAAAATAATTTAATAATAATAATAATAACATAATATTATTAATAATAATACTATAATATTAATAACTCTTTTATTGTGATATGTTTATATATGAGTTGTGAACTCTTTTTGGTGATATGTAAGTTAAAAGGTTTTACTTTAAAAAACTGATTATTACTTTCTCTTGCCTATATGAATATATAGGAAGGAAAGTATTGTTTTCATGTCGATTTTAACAAATCGAGTTTTTACCGGATCTACACGTTTTCAGACCCCCTGAACCGAAGAAAACATGTTTTAGCGATTGGTGTGTGTGTGTGTGTGTGTGTGTGCGTGTGTGTGTGCGCGCGTGTGTGTGTGTGTGTATGTACAGAATATCTCAAGAACGGAACATCGTACGAACTTGAAACGTGAAACTGAAGTTACATGAAACTGAAGTTACATACCACTACCGGACCCGACACGAACATTTTCATCAAAATCGGTCAACCGAAAGTAGTAGTTTATTTGTTATTTTTTGCAATTTTCTCAAAAACTGGTCCTACGAATTTTTTTTAAAAATCGCCTGGTTAACTAATTTTTTTATGCTCTACAAGATAGGGTAGGCGCCATGTTTACTTAAATTCTTGGTGAGGCTGTTTTCACGTAAAATATTTTTTTTTTAAGATTGCGGCTTTAATATACATTTTAGCGCAAAGATTTAGGCTATTATAAAATTTAAAATCCTACAACTTTCATTTCGAACATTTTTTTATAACGCTTAGTTAAACGGTAATTAGCGATTTTCTGTTTTTGTCTCACAAAAACGTGTGAAAAATCAATTTTTTTAAGATTTCGGCCTTAATATGCATTTTACAACAAAAGTGAATATAATCAAATTTATAGGAAATTAATAGATGTAGGCTACATTTTTAATTTTAGCATTTTTCTCTATAGAGCCTAGTTTAGCGTGAAAGTGATTTTCCGTATTTTTATGCCCAACTAAGGTCGATTTTCATTTTGTGTCTTTGACTCATGATTAAAATTAGGTTATGTTTATAGAGGTTAGTTTTTTGTTTATTTCTAATGTTAGGTTTATTGTTAATTATTTGCATTGGCAAGAGGAAGTAGTGTGAGTGTTTCACAACAGATTTTTTTTTCTAAAAGAAATATTAACTAATACTTAGATAAATAACATTACCTTAGATTAACTTTTTTTTAACTGTATTATAGGTACCGAGCGTCTCAGAAAAATGTAAATACATTTTATTAATTTGAAGTAAACATTTACAGTTTAATTAGTAAAGATCATTAGTAAATGATTACTTATCATAAGTAAATGATAATAAAACACTTACAGGGTTTGATTCCCGGTCATATCTAGCATTTTCCCATCCCTCATTTTCATTATCTTCATTATCCACCGTCTGTATTAGCAGAAATTACAGAAGTCAGACGTAAAACAAAAAAAAACCTTACAGTTTGAAACTCTACTCCAGCTGATAATTAAAAAACCAGCTGTTTTTTTAATGGAACTTTTGTTATTATTATTTTTTTTTTGTTTAACGTCCGATTGTTCTGCAATTACTGCTAATGCAGACGAAGAAGGATGAAATGATCTTTTGCAACGTATGAAAAAATGCCGTGCCTGAATGGGATTCAAACCCAAGACCGCATGATGAGAGGCGAGCACGTTACCAACTTCACCAATGCGGCCGGAAACAATGTAACTTAATGATATTATTTCTCTCATTTAGTATGAAATATATATGACTGAAGTTCAGTTGTCTTTTGTTGGTTAAGTTAAATGGGTTATAAAATGTTACTGGAAGATTGAGAATATTCAAGAGGTACAAAGATGATGGCAAAGATGGGATTTCGAACCCAATTACCTTAAAGAATAACAATTACTAGGATTCGTTATAAATTTGAAACACATGGGACAGTGAGAAATGTGAACAAGGAACGGTCTGAGCGGAGAAAAACCTCTGCAAGTAATGAAAATGTCAATGTGGTTATATAATTTTGTATTAGCACGTTGTGGTAGATCTACTGCAGTTAACGGTATTAATTTTGAACAGTTTTAAGTAATTCCTAACTGCTATATTTTCATTAATAAGGTATAAACCCATTAAATAATGTAAGGAAAGACCCCAATTGTTAAAGTAAGTTACATTAGAATAGTAGATAGTCAATAAGTTGTAAATATAGCCAACTGTCAATCATCTGATACAGGGTAGAATTCTTTAGGCGGGTGTTTTTCCCCCTCTGTGTTCGTGGGCCTTTCTTTCACCTGCCAACTTACAGACAATCATTGAAGTGGTTTCTTTCCTTTTGACCCTCCAGGTTGGTTGAACGTGGTTGGTAGGAGAGGAAGGCTTGTCGACCAGAGGTCTCCTGATTTCGGATATAGGTGACCATAATCAGTTCTTTTGGGACTTAAGTTTGGAACAGTTGGTTTAGAAGGAGCAGTTTTTGAAGAAGTGGCTAGGAGAACGAGGAGAAGAAGAAAAATTTTATTGGGGTAAATTCATTTCGTATTCATTAAGGCTGCCCATTACAGACAGAAGGAGTGTCAAAATATTTACACTCAATATGTTCGTTGCAGGGCTAAAATAAATAGTTCTGTTTCTTATCACATGGTCAGGCAATTAAATGACTGAATCATTTAAGAATAGAAGAGGTAGAGGTGAAAAAGACACTATTTAGAGTTTTCTTCTCTGAAAGCATTGAATTTCATTATACAGCCAGACCATGTGGTGAATGAAGTGAAGGTGTCATTTGCAGAGTGGAAAATATGTGCTTTTCAGAGGGCCCGGCATGCTGATAAGCGTACTTTTCCACTCAAGTGAGGAAGGCATAGTTAAACCACCTTACTCCTCATTTTACTTAGTAAAACCTCTACAGGTTCAAACCAGCCTACAGGCTCATCACCTAAACAACAAACACATTCATTAAGGATTTGTTAATTTTTTTTTATTAAAGTCGTGACAGGAAAAGGTTGGTTATACTGTACAATAGGTAAGGGATCCAAGAATAAGTTTGTTATTAAGAGATACATCATTATTGTAGTTGAATTCAAAAAAACGTAATTTTATTATATTATATTTTCTCATTTTCTACTAATAGAGCTAGCGCCTAATATTTTCTTATTATCATTCATTGTTATAAATCCGTAATAAAGTATTTGGCCACCGGTCTAGATTTAAGGTGGAGCACACTGGAGACGAATTTATTATATCGATATGGATCCAGGTGCACGACGATACATCGAGATCGACTATTACGATTAAAGAGTAGGGAAACCATTAGAAATAAAATAATAACGGGTGTTAATGTAACCATCCAAGTGGAACCATGCTTCGTCACTGAAATAAACACGATCCAATATTTCAACACCGTTGTCATTAACAAGAGAACGTATCCAACGACAATACTGTATACGTTTCGCTTGGTCAACTTCTTTCAGTTCATGAACGACACCGATGCGGTAAGGATGCAGATTTAATTTTTTTGTAGCCCTTAACGCGGAAGATAGTGATAACCCAGCCTGTAAAGATAACTTTTTAAGTGATTTACCGGGTGAGGTAGTCAAACGTCGTTTCACATCGTCCAAAACTTGTTCTGTTAACACTGATGGTCGACCTGTGCTTTTCCGATTCTGTACACTGCCAGTCTCACGAAATTTATTAATAAGACGCGATATTTTGGTGTTATTAGGTACTTCAGAATTAGTATATTTTAACTGGAACTCGTCTTTCACTCGTTCGTAAGATTTATATGCGCAATAACTTTCAATAATAAAAACACGTTCATCCTTTGAAAAAACCATGTTTGAACTTATACAGACACTACAGACACAAATGAATACTGGGATAGCACACTAGTACATGTCAGTAATACACAATGGGTCAACAATGAGTACGGTAGTGCCAACTGTTATTTGGGGGGAAAAAATATTCCCTATGCAGAAAATATTAACCCTTAAACTTTGAAGTGCGTCCTTTTTGAAGCACCCGTTGTATGTAGTCTAAACTATTATCAGAAACATTGACGACGTCGTTAATATTCATGTGATTGCGATTTAGACAGAGAGGGAGTGAGAACCTGGAGAGGTGCAATGGTGATGGCGGGAAGGAAGGAAAGAGAGTGTGGTGAGTGTAGGTGAGGATGGAAGAGTAATTGAAATTTATTGTTTATATTGAACGTCGAACGTTTAGTTATGTTAGGTTAGTATATTAATTCTTAGTTAACAGGTTTAATATTGATTGAGTTAATAAATTCTCTTGGAAGAGAAATGATTGTCTCGCGTTAATTTAGAATTATGCTTTCACGCAACAGTAACCTTAGGTAGTATTTACTGTTGTTGTTCCATGACTTGAATGCTTCTGTTGGTTAAATGATAAGAAACATATTGTTCACCGCTGGTAAGTGTACCTCAGCGGGATCTAACAGTGAGAAGAGTGAATTCCATGAAACCATTCTACTATGGTTGGTTGCTATAGTAACCACTAGTACTAAAGTTCATAGTTTTTTAACCCTTTCAGTGCCGGAACAATATTTAAAAGTTTGATGTAAAGTGCCATTTAATTTGAATAAGGGTATACAAAAAGTGCCAGCCCTTATTTCAAAAACGTTCAGGCGTAAGCCTACCATTACTAATAAAAATTTCAACGTTACTGAAAAATAAAAATAAACTGTGTTAAAATCACGCCATGCTGTATTGATATCAAGCCATACTGTATTGAAATCACGGCATACTGCATTAAAACCACGCCAAACTCTACTGAAAAAGTTTTCTTACTTGACAAAAAATCATTTTATTTCTTTATTATACAATGCAAGAACTTTACATTTCGTCAAAAAAGCGAATATTTAACGTAGTGTTTCATATAGTTTCGTACTTGATATCATAGTTAAAAATTATTATCTATGAGAATATTAAATAAAAAACGTGTTTACATATCTGATCCGGATTTTATGAGAATCCGGATTACCAAAGATTAACGATAAACAAGGTTTCAACTGAAAATATTTTTAGTATCTACTCTGCGTGCACACAATTTTATGAACATTGGCAGTGACGAACAATGTTTTTGACTGTAATGAAACTAGGGCATACTAGTATAATATTTTCGTTACATATTCTATCTTATTTATTTTTTAAAATTTCCGATAAAACCGTGTGACAGATTTAATACCGAAGGCTGAAAAATACTTAGAAAAAATATGATAAAGATATGCGATTATGAAAGTGGGAGAAGTGCGCTAACATTTCTTGTGAAATAATAATATTTGGCACTTTATTGGAACGTTTCTTAACGAACAGTCGTCAAAGTGAAAGAATACAGTAAAGATTTATAAAAATCTAGTTCTAAGCGGAAATTAACTACGCTGAGGATACAAAGACCGATATTTAATATACAATATATATATATACCAACTTAAAAAAACTTAAGAAAAAAATCACTATTATACGTACTTTGCTAGGGATATAAGAGGTATAAAGCAAGGCTGTATTTTCACCCTTTCTTTTAAATTTACATTCTAACAGACTTCTCATGCAAATACAGTAAACCCTCGTTAATCCGGACCCCTTTAACACGGACTTGGCTTAATCCGGACAGCCAGTTGACTGCATAGTTGATTTTCAAGTAGATATCGGTTTGTAAATTTATTTAATATTGAGAATATTAGTATATAACCAGGTTAGAAAAATTTCCAGTCTTATTTTCTGTGTTTCAAAACGTAATGTCTTAAGCACAGAATGGACCTTTCATATTCACAGTGTAATACATTTTACAACATGTTATTGTCTGTATATACTGTATAACTAAACTCAAAATACACATTCGTTTTCTATAAAGGGAGTTTCATTATGTACCTTTGTTCATATTAAGTTATGTACTCTGTTCATTTTAGGTGGGGGTTCCCAAAAATAACCGAAATAGCATTACCGTGGGTGGATCTTGTGTAGCACGCGCTTCCGCCGCGGGGCGTCTATTGCGCAACTCGTTACCAGCTCAGTGCCGCCTGTGTTATTCGTCTAACTTGTACCGTTATTTTGCAGTGATTTTTTTAACGATATTTTGTTAATTGCAAAAAAATCACTTCAGATTAATGGTACAAGTTAGACCGGTAACACAGGCGGCACTGAATTGGTAATAAGTTATGCAATACACGCTCCGTGGCGGAAGCGCGTAAAACTCCGCCCACGGCAATGCTATATCGGTTAATTTTGGGTACCCGTTCGTATTTCATTTTTTCCGGACTTTCACTAATCCGGACGACTTAGAGTCCAATTAGTCCGGATTACCGAGGGTTTACTGTACTAATATATTCATTTATACTATACAATATAATCCACATTCTTTTGGAATCTGGTCGCAATAAATGATAACACAAAATGATTTGGTCATTTCAGAAAGCCCATAAGTCTAAAAAAACGAACTTTTGGAAAACATTAAAAAACTTGTACTTTATTACGTTTCAATTTAAAAAATATTAAATATATAAATTTTTAGAGGATTGTCCCTTTTAATAAAAAATAACTTTTGTCTTTTTAAAGACAAGCCACTTGTTAAAAAAAGAATTGATTTTGACTTAAGGTGTTTATGAAAAAAAATTGGAGTAAAATTTTTAAAAATATGTTGTTTTCTGTAATATAAGTTCTTAGACTAGAAGAAAATGTGCTATACAATAGTACTGTTTTATTTATTTATTTCAGTAGTTTACATTATGACTTAAAATAGCTTTCTGCCATAATAAAAATTGAAATCCTAAACTTTAAGAAAAAAAAATATTGATTTTCAGGACTATTCACGTTTTTCATCGTTGTCATAAACAGTAGGCATACACCTTAAAAAGATTTTTGCATCAAATCCATACATAGGTATGGCTTCTTCCACTAGAAATTATAGCTTTAGTTTCAAAAGAACGTTCACTTTCGTTTTTGAATTAGAAGGAAACACTTTATATCCTGAACAAGCCTTTTCTTAGTCTTATATTACTTAAAAAAAGTCATACTTATGTGATTTCTGTAGGGATGGTGTTTAACATTCAGTTAGTTCTAAAATGCACTAAAGAAAAAATGAAAAAAATTTGACTTATAGGCTTTCTGAAATGACTGATTCGATTTTTTTTAAACTGATAACAAAATATTTATAAATGTAAAAGTTTTAAAAAATTTTATTTGTTTGCTAAACCTTTGAATACTCTTTTATCGTAAAATGCATACTAAGATCGCAGTCTTAAAAATTATTTTTTTAATTTTTTTTTATGAGTAATGTAACAGAAAATCACTAAAAATGATGCTAGGCCTGAAGTAAGTGTTGTAGAAAAAATGTTTTAAATAAAAGTTGTAGCCTAGGGTTTTTAATTTCCAACAACTTTGATTACATATCGTACATCCCGAAGAAAACTATGATAAGTTAAAAACAAATTCTTTTATTTCATAATAATAAAGTAAACATAAACTTGTATCTCCCTTGAAAATAGTACTATGAAAGTGGTTCATTAAATTCACCTCCCAAAGGGCACTTTGTCTGGAAATCGTTTCAGATGTTTTTGTTTTGTAGTAGAAACGTGTATTATTTAGACTTAGTACTGTTTTATTGGGAACTTTGTGGTTGTTTGAGATATGACTGAGGGGAAACAGGGTATTATTTTGAAATGCATCACTATTCTTCAGAAAGTAGGACTACATTAATACATATTTGAATAAGCCTACATTTTTTAAAGATTGATTCATTTCGTTTAACTACTATTTTCTTCTGAAATACCATCTAGTAATTTTGTTATTTAAAAACTATTTGTAAAAAAATTGTGGCGATTTTAAAAAAAGTATGACAACATTCAGTATTTAGTAGGCCTATACTATAGTTCATACGTTTGAAAATGCAGAAAAGGAAAACACATTTAATTCTATGTTGATATTATAATTCAAAGATAAAAAAGAGTGAAATTTTACTTTTGCTCTCCTGAAAAATTTACATGTTTTGACTTAAGATCGTTTTCTTCGGAATGACCGGTATAGGTTTGCCCTAAAATACATATTAAGTTTGTAATATTTAAAATACCTACCATCTTTTACCGTTACAGTAATTTTTTTTTGCAAATGATGATCTTAAGTTACCCCTTTTGGGTCAAAGTAAATCCCACTTTACGGCAGCCCTAATGTTCATCCAGCTTATATGATCGAAATTGAAATTTTTATTTTAGATTTACTGAAACGAGTTGCTTAAAACTAACGAACAGTTTTGCTTTAGCGATATTATTATTTCCTCTCCCCCCCCCCCCACTGGTGATAGCACCTATTTCCTAATGACACTTACACAATGTTCGATAAAAATATTATTTTCTTAAAGAATACTATTGTTAATTTAGTAAGTTAGGTATATATATATTTATGACTTAAAAGTAGCTTAATATTATTTATTGCTAACCAATTAGTTTTAGTAACTTATATTAAATACATAGTTAAAAATACTTTTATTAGCCTATTTCTTAACACACTAAATGTACTGACTTAGTGCTTTTCAATCATCTAACTATAACATTTTTAGTAATTTTTTTTAACAAATTTAAATTGAAATGATGTAATTTTTATGTTCAGCTTTTAGGTAACAAACATATCGAATATGAGCTGTATAGGTAATCGGGAATTTAGAGAATTTATTGATGGTTGATGTAGAGCCAAAGTCAGTGAAATGCAGATAAACAGAAATCGCAATGCAATAGATTCAGATGATGAAGTTAGAGGATTAGTTAATGCAAGGGATTTATAGTGGGAGGGATAAGAGGTGAACGATAAGAGATAGTTACAAGTGAATATCATTTAGTCTATAGTCTATTCAATATAAATTGGTGGTACCCCATTTACAATTTGCTAAAACACGTCTCTTCCCATAACAGATAGGTGGAGTGTCAAATTATTTACACTGAATCTGTTCTTTGCAGGGCTAAAATAAATAGTTCTGTTTGTTATTACATGGTCAGCCAATTAAATGACTAAATCATTTAAGAACAGAAGAGGTAGAGGTGTAAAAGACACTAATCAGAGTTATCTCCTCTGAAAGTAATGAATTTCATTATACAGCCAGACCCTGTGCTGATTGAAGTGAAAGTGTCATTTGCAGAGTGGAAAATATGTGTTTTTCAGAGGGCCCGGCATGCTGATAAGCGTACTTTTCCACTCAGTGAGTTGTGGCAATGGTAAACCACCTCACTCCTAGTTGTTACTTAGTAAAACCTCTACACGTTCAAACCAGCCTACAGGCTGATCACCTAAACAACAAACAACAAAACACATCTCACAACTCTATAATCGGAACCATTTACGAGTAGAGACTTTATAGCGTCTACTTTTTCTACCATTACCTGCCTCACCATTCAGATGGCCTATAAATTAGGGGCTGGTATTCAGGTGAAGTAGGTGAAGAGCCTCTTCACCATATTTTCTGCATAGTATCGAGATTTATTTCAATCACAAAATAAGTAAAGTCCACCCTTTCTTAGTTTACTCCTACTGTCAACAAATAATGACGTCACTGAGCATGCGCATTATGTCTGGTGTGAAACACACACACAACTTTCTCTTGTCAATGCAAATAATTAACAATAAACCTAACATTATTAATAAAACATTAGAAATAAACAAAAAACTAACCTCAATAAACATAACCTAATTTTAATCATATATTTTATAAAAGACGCTAAATGAAAATCGATCTCAGTTTGGCTTAAAAATACGGAAAATCACTCTTTCACGCTAAACTAGGCTCTATAGAAAAAAATGCTGTTAATAAAAGTTATAGATCTTTTAATTTTCTACAAATTCTATTATATACACTTTTATCATAAAATGCAAACTAAGGCCGAAATCTTAAAAAAATCAATTTTTCACACGTTTACGTGAGAAAAAATAGAAAATTGCTAATTACCGCTAAACTAAGCAATATACAAAAAAATATTTGAAATAAAAGTTGTAGAATTTTAAATTTTCTACATTTTTATTATAAATTTTTTTGCGCTATAATATATATTAAAGCCGTAATCTTAAAAAAAAAACACTTTTTTACGTAAAAACAGCCTCACCAAGAATTTCACCAAACATGGCGCCTACCCTAGAGAATAACAAATCTTGTAGAGAATAACAAATTGAGTAAATTAGGCGATTTTAAAAAAATCGTAGGACCAGATTTTGAGCAAATCGCAAAAATGTGAAAAATGACACGAATAAACTACTACTTCCGGTTGACCGATTTTGATGAAAATGTTCGTGTCGGGTCCGGTAGTGGTATGTAACTTAAGTTTATGTAATTTAAGTTTCAACTTCGTACAATGTTCCGTTCTTGAGATATTTTGTATAAACACACACACACACACACACACACACAGACCAATCGCTAAAAACATGTTTTTTGGGTTCAGGGGGTCTGAAAGCGTGTAGATCCGGTGAAAACTCGATTTCTTAAAATAGACACGAAAACAATACTTTCCTTCCTATATATTCATATAGGCAAGAGAAAGTAAAAATGTGTACACGCTAATTAAAAAGTAACAACAAAATACTTTCAAAAGTAGGCCTATTTAAATACAAAACATTTTTAAAAGTATTTTTATAAATGAAATTGTTAGGTTTACATCAAATCATGACTGATATTTTAAGTACTTATAATTTAAAACACAGTTAACTTAATCGGAATACGACATCCATAAAGTGGTGGATCTTAGCGTGCACCTTGTAGGAGCTTGCTTTGGTTTGTTTACAGTAGGGGCAAACTTACGACGGCTGAACTGTAGGTACCCATAATTTCTGTCATAATTATTTTACAATAAATGAAGAAGTGTCGTGTGAAAAAGTACTACATAAAATTATTTTAATTACTCAGGAGTGCTTTCTAATGTTTTAAATAGCAATTGTAGTGGTCTTAATATACGTAATAAATGCCCCCCAAGTGAAGAGGTAGATAGCTGGCCAACGCTGCTCTTCCACCGAAAGCGGATTGTCATGAGAACGGAGATATCAGTGCCAATTATATATTATACGAGTATGTCCGCCTATCTCTCCCCACCCGTTTTCAAATAGTGAAGTGATTGCGATGGGTCAACCAGCCTACTACATCTGCGTGTTCTGTATACGTGTACGTTAGTTGTTTTGTATTTTTTGTGACCCAAAGTAGCTTTGTATGTGGGTAATTTACATTTTTTTACTCACGGGAGTCTCACGGATACTTATTAGTAACCTACGAGGTGTGGCTATTAAATAACGGGACTGACATTGTAAACTTCTTTTTTTTTATATAATCACTTATTGTCACCTTCAATATACACTCATTCTCTATCCCTACAATGCTACATGTGAATTTTTCATTGTTGAAAACAGTGCTGGACGTCATCTTCTGTCAGCGGCTTCAGAACACGTGCCGCTTTCTCTTTTACAGCTTCCACAGACTCAAATCTTGTCCCTTTTAATGCAGATTTCACCTTAGGGAACAGGTAGAAATCACGTGGTGCAAGGTCTGGTGAATGAGGTGGATGTTCTAACAATGAGATTCTGTACTTGGCTAGAAACCTCTTTACAGATAACGCGGAATGAGCTGGCGCATTGTCCTTCCACATTTCGGGCCGTTTTTTCCTTACCCTTTGACGTAGTTTAGAAAGTACCTCTAAGTAGTAATATTAATTAATTTTTTCACCTTCAGGAACCCAGTGAAGGTACATAATTCCATGGATATAAAAAAAACAATCATCATTGCTTTAAATTTTGACTTGCTCATTTGAGCTTTTTTGGCTCTCAGTGAAGTTCGGCTCTTCCAGTGCCTGGATTGGCGCTTCGTTTCCGGATCATGAGTAAAAAACCACGTTTTATCACATGTTATTATCTTCTACTTAAGGTTATTGTTCCCTAAGATGAAACTTGCATTAAAAGGGACAAGATTTGAGTCTGTGGAAGCTGTAAAAGAGAAAGTGGCGCGTGTCCTGAAGAAGCTGACAGAAGATGGCTTCCAGTACTGTTTTCAACAATGGAAAATTCGCATGGAGCGTTGTAGGGATGGAAAAAGAGTGTATATTGAATGTGACAGTAAGTGATTATGTATAAAATAAAAATAAAATATTTTACAACGTCAGTTTTTTTATTTAATAGCCACACCTCGTGCACTAGTTTTCCTCGGTTTATTTGCAACTCTGCACCTACTTTTCTAAAGGCACGAACCTTTCACTGTTGTGAACGTGTACGTCCTGTGAAATATCGAGATGAAAACATTAGTTTTTTTCTTCCCTGTAGTAATATTCATATATATATATATATATATATGCTAAGGCAAGAGACATTAAAATTTATACAATAAGGCAAAAACAGAAATTACGTAAAACATTATCTAGGTAAGCTGTTGTTGTTTAGGTCAACAATCGAAAGGCTGGTTTGAACCCTCGATAGGTTTTACTACATAAAAACGAGGAGTGATGTGGTTTACTATTGCCTTCCTAACTGAGTTGAAAGAATGTGCTTATCAGTATGCCAGGCCCTCAAGATAGCACCCAATTTCCAGTCTGCAAACACAGCTTCAATTCATTCACCACAGGGTCTGGTTGCATAGTGAAATTCATTACTCTCAGAGGAGATAACTCTGACTAGTATCTTTTACACCTCTACCTTTTCTGTTCTTAAACAGTTCACTATTAATTGGCTGAATATATGATAAGAAACAGAACTATTTTTTGTAGCTCTGGAACGAACAGATCAAGTGCGATTAATTTAATATTCCACCTGCTCGTTATGGGCAACTAGGTAAGCACTGTTACTACAAAAATCTTTAGTTGTCACGGAAATAAAATTTAATTTCATCGAAAGGAGGAAATTTCAAGTTATTTAAAAGGTTTAACATCAGAGAACAGATTTTTTTCATCATTTTTGAACCCGTTTTTAACCTGACACTTGTTCACCTATTTAATTTACGAAGACTTTAGTGTGACATTTAACTGTAAAATACTGGGTATGTGTTTGCCAGATAATAGCAGTCAGTACTGGGTAGATCAACTTAGTGTAGTTAGAATATTGAATGATTGAGTTCCGTGTGTGATCGTTTATGTTTGTTTCGGAAACTGATTGTGTGTGTTCCAAAATGGGATGTTCACCGTAGATAACATTGACCTCTCTGATTTCAATCAAAGACTTTGTACCTATTCTATTCAATAGTATTAGATAAGTACTAATAGCTTTTATACAAAGTAGAATACATTCATCCAAATCAACTAATTAATATATTCTTCTTAGCTAGCTCTATATAAATGAGAATAGAAAACAAAATGTAATTGCTTACATATTGTAACATTGTACAGTACTTTGACGAGTCTTTTTATCAAAAGATTTTTTTTTTTTTTTTTTTATTGATTTGATGATGCCTACATAAGCCTTGGGCTTGTGCGTAGGTAATGATATGTGGTGATTTACAGATGAAAAAATACCAGACCTAACCGGGAATCGAACCCGGGACCCCGGCATAGTAGCCAGTTGCGCTGACCACTACACCACGGGCCGGCTAAAAGAAATAAGACTATTTGCTCACTAAATTGTAGCCTAGAAATAAATTGTGAAAAATATTCCACTCAATGTGTACGAAGTAATGTAATACTGTAAAATACTAAAAAATATGGCCAATGGTAACTTATATTTGTAAAAATTCCTTCATGAGACGACGCGTCTCATGGCAAATGACCGACATATAACCAAATTCACGAAAACCTTTACAATTCTCAAAAGTTAGAGAAGAAATTTTAAATTTAATTATAAAATATTAAAATAAAATGCCCATAACAGACAGGTGGAGTGTCAAATTATTTACACTCAATCTGTTAGTTGCAGGGCTAAAAAAAATAGTTCTGTTTCTTATCACAAGGTCAGTCAATTAAATAACTGATTCATTTAAGAACAGAAGAGGTAGAGGTGTAAAAGACACTAATCAGAGTTATCTCGTCTGAAAGTAATGGATTTCATTATACAGCCAGACCCTGTGGTGAATGAAGTGAAAGTGTCATTTGCAGAGTGGAAAATATATGCTTTTCAGAGGGCCTGGCATGCTGATAAGTGTATTTTTCCACTGAGTGAGTTGTGGCAATGGTAAACCACCTCACTCCTCGATTTACTTAGTAAAACCTCTACAGGTTCAAACCAGCCTACAGGCTGATGACCTAAACAACAACAACAAAATAAAAGGCTTGAATATTACAAAAATTGTTTGCTAATCATTTTATTGAACAACAGTGGAACACTGCATTTCATATCACATGGTCATCCAATTATACAACTGAAACATTTAACAACAGAAGAGGTAGAGGTGTAAAAGACACTAGTCACAATTATCTCTTCTCAGAGTAATGAATTTCATTTTCATTATACAGCCACACTCTAAGGTGAATGAAGTGGAAGGTGACATTTGCAGGGTGGAATGTAGATGCTTTTCAGAGGCTTTGGTATCCTGATATGCATACTTTTCTACTCAGTCAGGAAGGTAATAGTAAACTACCTGACTCCTCGTTTTACTCAGTAAAACCTCTAGAAGTTTAAGCCAACGTTTCGGTGATGACCTGAACAACAACAGTTAAAATGTAATAATTTATTTTAAACTAAATGTTTGCTAGTAAAGGCCCAGCCAATTGCTGTGAGCGCTGGGTTACGCATGCGCATACTTGACTTCGACCCTGCATACCCCTCCGACTTACATGCGTTTGTACCTATCCGTTTCCGGACTCCCCTCGGCCACCTACGCCCATTCCGAAAAAATTTAAGCAGCCTAGTGGCTCCGAAGCGCTACCCAGGAAAACACAACCCCTGAGAGGCCAGCTGAAATGAGTGGATGCGGTCACGTCCGCAGGGCGCCCCACTTCCCTCAGTACTCGTGTAAACGTTGGACGAGTCACCGTCGAGCTCGTTACGCAGCTAATGCTTTGCACGTGGCTCTACCACTCATGGATCTACTACGAATAGCACACGGATGTGCTACACCCAGCGCCCGTCACCTCAAAAGCAGGCAAGGATAGGGTAGCTAAACTGCAGTTCTATCAGCACTCTCTGTGTGGTCTGGGGCGTGTCCCCACCCCCTGACCTATAGTAAGATGTACAGTCAGAGTGTTGTTGAAAATTGACAACACCAATTTGTATTTAGTAGGCATGTTGTTCCATTGTTGATTACATACGCTGCACTATTGCAGTACATACAAGACTGTACTAATGCGAACGCATGTTTTGCTCAGCACTCTCCTTACGAAAATCAGACTATATAATATAAATTTTAGTAAGATTAAAGTAACTTGGTTTATCATTTTTAATAACCAGATCCAGAAAGAACCTGCAATAAGTGCTACAATAAATTACTATAATTACCCAATTGTAGTCTTCTTTTAACCCTAAAAGTGCCAGCGCTCTATTATTAGGAAGTCAGCAGTTTTACCAAAAAATGCCGGCGTCTTCCTTTTATTAGTACGTCGACTAAAAAATTTAAAGAATTTTTATTTTTAACTCAATTTGTAAAAACAGCGTACGAAAATAATCAGTAAGAAATTGATTGATAAAATACATGTTGAGTTTTTTTGTAAATATAGGCCTAATTGATTCATATTGATTAAGAAAACTAAAAATTGAATTTTTTATCGCAGTATTTTTATTTTTTACAATAAATAAATGATTTTTTTGTAATTTTTGCGTAATATGATCTTTAAATTGATATAAATTAAATTAAATCACATAATTTTTAGGGTGATTTTTTTTAAATTGAAAAGGAAATTTCCATAAAAAAATGACTAGGTATCATTTTATTTTTAAATTGTAAGAAATGTGTTGTTGTTGTTGTTTAGGTCAACAGCCGAAAGGCTGGTTTGAACCTCTAGAGGTTTTACTAAGTAAAAACGAGGAGTGAGGGTGTTTACCATTGCCTTCCTCACTGAGTTGAAAGAGTATGCTTATCAGCATGCCAGGCCCTGCGAAAAGCACTCACTTTCCACCCTGTAAATGACACCTTCACTTCATTCACCACAGGGTCTGGCTGCATAGTGAAATTCATTACTCTCAGAGGAGATAACTCTGATTAGTGTCACAGTACACCTCTACCTCTTCTGTTCTTAAATAGTTCAGTCATATAAGTGGCTGACTATGTGATAAGAAATGTGTTACAAGTTAAATGTCATACAAGATCAATTCATAATGAAAAAAAACAAAGTCATTAAGATACCTTGACAAAATAGCCATGGTATGGGTAGATAGATAGATAGATGCCAGAAATCGGACACAAGTAGCATTTTTCGGTAGGAACTCGCAAAATATTCTCCTAGCACTGTAAGGGCTAAAAGACTCCGAGAAACTATTCAGTTCAGTTCAGTTTACCATTCATTTCTTGTTAATGAGTAAGTGGCCTTTATTATTTTAAGGGAAGATTAAAATATTGTCTTCTTCTTCTTCCTTTCACGGGTTAGGCGTTGCTGCCTGTTCCGAACCTCCACCATCTGCCCATCTCTTCCTTGGACGTCCTCGATCCCTTTTACCCTTTGGCTTGTACCGTAGTGCCTGCTTGGGTACTCTTTCATCCTTCATTCTACCTAAGTGATCTATCCACTTCTTCCTGCCCTCCATTACTTTATCATTTATGGAGAAGATATTAAGATGTTGTCGTATCTCCGTGTTTCTGTAACGGTCCTCTCTACTACAGCCATAAGTTTGCCGGAGAAATCTCATTTCTGCTGCTTGTAATCGGCTCTCTTCCCGTCTTGATAGAACCCACGTTTCACTTCCGTAAAGTACTGTTGGAGCAGCTATCGTTTTATAAAATCTCATTCTAGTGTCTTTACTTGTGATGTTTTTCAAGTTCCTGTGGATAGTACCACATATGTGTTGAAATCGGTGGATCCTATCATACACCTCCTTACCCTGTTGATAAGTTACATCGCAACCTAGATAGTTAAAATGGGATATCTGTTCTATAATCTTATTATATATGACAATTTTACTTCTGACAGGATCCTTCCCCCTGAATGCCATTACCCTTGTCTTTTTGGTTGAAATTGTCAAATTATATTCCTGGCATATTCTACTCATCTCATACACTGCTCTCTGCAGGTCATCCTCCTTCTCCTGTAATATTATCAGGTCGTCAGCAAATAAAAGGCAGTTTAACTTCAAACTTAAAATATTGTAAGAGTGGTTATTACTGAATTGCAAGTGAAATTTTCTTCGTGCGTATACTAGACCTGTACAAGAGCTATCTTGTCTTACACTGTTTGTTTTTAGACCGTGTCATACATCGTGTTACATACACTTTGCGTATCGTACCCAAACCCAACACATGTAGGCTTATAGCCGGGTATACCCAACACTTGAAACATAAATTTTGAAAACCGAGTTCACTTACTCACTTCAGTAAGTGTGGCACACATACACACACACACACTTACATAACTATCCACGTTCCACTAAAATTCGTACATGATAACATGTAGGCGTTTTGTATTCACTCTCACTACGCTAGGCTCCGGAGAGGTTCCATGACCGTATCATTGTTGACATAACGTAATTAATTTTCACCATGAAAATCTACCCTTTTCATGTTTATGTTATAGGATGTCTCAAAAATATTAAAGGAACACGTTAAGGTTGATAAAAAAGAAACAAGTGTTCACGGTGATTTCCTATCAGTGATTTTCTAACAGAATAATCCAAAATAATTAGGGTGGACCCATTTTCAAAAACCCGGATTTAATAAATACGGAAATATCAATCAATGTAACGATAATTTATTTTCTGCATCACTGGGGGTTGGTTGAGTTCGTCCATGGATCAGTCGGTTTAGGTTTCCCTTGTTAATTTGTCACACAAATAACAAACAATGAAATAATAAACTAATGTGTATAGTTATAAACTAATATAAACTAATGCACTATAGTTAAATAATAAACTAATGTAGTAATTTATTTTATAAATAAAAAAATGTGTAGTGCAAAATAATCATGAATATTGTAATCAGTAATTTATAATTAATTCATGAGGTATTAACAACTTGTAAATAATAACTTATTATAATAATATTATTAGGCCTACATCACTGTCCTTTCCTGAGCACAGGCTCTGCCTTATTCAGGAAAGTAATTTCTGTTTAATATACAAAAAATTGTACATATTGTAAAATTAATATAATGGAAATAACGGGTGTTCTATTAAGGACGTAACCCTGATTATAAGAAGGTAAAAGTAATACATCGGTAAATTTTCTGTCCCCCAATCAGTATGTTGGCAACAGTGTACTCAAGACTAACTACCTTAGACAGTTAAAATGTTCCAGTCAAGCATTAGTGTGGTGACAGCAGTCGTTTTGTTATATTGTGTCACCAATGGTTTTTTCCAAGGAAGAATGTGTGTTTATTGTAGAGACTTACATAGCTTTTAGTTCATGAGTTACGCCAATGGGATAAGGATGCAAATGTAACTTTTCGTAGCTCTGAAAGCAGTAGTTAATGTTAGCCCAGCTTTGATGATAATCTTCTAAGTGATTTTTTAGTTGATTTAGTCAAACGATTTTTCAAATCTTCGAGAACTTCCGCAGTTAACTTTGTTGGCTGGCGAGGTGGTTTCTCATCGAGTACACTCCCAGTTCTACGGAATTTATTTATCAAACGCAATATTGACGATTTATTCGGAACGGAAAAACGAGAAAATTTCAACTGAAACTTTCTTGCACACATTGCAAGATTTACTCGCTATGTAAGTCTCTACAATAAACACGCGTTCTTTCTTGTAAAAAACCATCCCTGACACAATATAACGAAACGACTGCTGTCACCACACTAATATTTGACTGGAACATTTTAACTGTCTTAGTTAGTTGGCCTTGAGTACACTGTTGCCAACATACCGATTGGGGGACAGAAAATTTACCGATTTATTACTTCTATCTTCTTATAATCAGGTTTGCGTCCTTAATAAAAATCCCGTTACACAACTTTCTTATAGGTATTAACAACTATTTTATTTTTATTTATTCAATAAATTCACAATGTGTTATATATCAGTGAATGTAATAAAAGAAAAAATTAGCATGATAAAAAAAAACGTGAGTGGAAACACAGTCCAGGAACAGAACTCAGACGTGAACATATAAGTACAGCATTTAGATCACTGCAACAATTTAAATTAGATATTTATTTAGACCTAACAACCATTCAATATATTTATTTCAATTGAAATAAAAATTAAACCGAATTATCTGAACTCTATTTTTAAAATAATTACCGGAAATTTTACTTTAGGTTTTATTAAACTTTTCGTATTCAGCGGGGTTCATTGTTTTCTGTTTGATATATTATTAACTTTATGGTGTTTTTACTTGCTCTAGCCCAATATGAATATAGGTTATACGGAAGGAAAGTAGGCCTAAGTTTTCATGTCGATTTTTCGAAATCGAGTTTTTACTGGATATGTACGTTTTCTGGCCCTCTCAACCCAACAATTTTTTAGCGATTGCTGTGTGTGTGTGTGTGTGTGTGTGTGTGTGTGTGTCAACAAAATATCAAAAGAATTGAATATTGTACGGAGTTAAAACTTGGAAATTTTCTTTTCATCAAATCCGGTAAAAAATTAGGTTTTCTTAAGATTGCGGCCTTAAGTAGTCTATGCATTTTGCTGCAGAAGTGCATAGATTATATTAAATACATTAAGTAGGCTATATATTCGGCCGGATTAGTGGCAAATTAAATTAAATTAAATTTATACGTGGTCTTCGATCTTAAATGTTTTATTATTGTTATTTTTGTCTTGTGTTTGATATGTGTAGTGTTCGTCCTGATGATAACTCCGGGTGAGACGAAAGATGTCTCGATATTGCAATACTCTGACTTGAGTATTATAACAGTTATATAATTTTGTTTGGCTGTTCATTTTATTAGTTAGTACACCTTAATGGTTATTTTTGAGACTATTGAGTAATATTGGCCATGCATTTGTTATGAAAGTTTACAACTACTATTCATGTTGAAAACATTTACCTATCCTACTACTGCCTTTGCAAACACAAGTAAATTTTGTATAGGTCTACTATATTCACTTTACTCTTTTTGTGATTATTATTGTGATACCATAATCTAAACAATACATCAGCGGAAACTAACCATCAGTGTTATTACGAATGTTATTAAACAGACAAGTTAGAGTATAATTATAATATTAGAGTATGTCTAAATTTACAACATTAAATCACACGGTTTTTGTAACATCAATAGAAATAGTATAAAAGCAAAGATAAGGAAAAGGAGGGTGATAGGAGAGAATGTAATGCGTTGAGAACAGTTAGTAGGCCTAATTGTACTTATGTCCATTTGAACATTTGAGTAGTCTCAACTAAACATGTCATTCAGTATAGCTACATGCAAACAAAGGAAGCAAAGTTTAATAAAATAATAAGTACGAGTATATAAATAATCTAAGTTTTTTTTTTTTTAACGTTAATTTTATTTAGAAACTATACAGTACAGTATAACCATCCAAAAGCTTAACTAAATTTTGAAAAAAACAAATGACTTGATAAATAAACAGAAATATTTTTTTAAAGAATACATCCCAGTGGATAATTCAAAAGTATAGTGGATTTCAAAAAAATAAATTAATAAAAATATAGAACAATTAGATCAATAGATCTCTACTCCATTTTCTTCGTAGGCGTCGGTGTGGTAAGTTTCGTCTTGACATCTGCTGTATTAAGGGATTGATGTGATCTGTTAATTTTCTGTTAAATTTGGAATATTTTATTTTAGCAGTTTCTGTTACAAAAGGGATTTTCAAATCGGAATGCAATGTTAAATTTGTTACGTAATATGGGGCGTTCGTTATCATCCGAAGTATTTTTGACTGATGAGTTTGAATTTTTTGAATGTGAGTTTTCTTTGCGGTCCCAAAAATTTCAATACCGTAATTCCATATCGGTCGTAAATAGGCTTTGTATGTTAATAATTTAAATTTTAATGATAGAGTTGATTTTCTGTTGATGAATTTTGAAAGTAATCTTGTACGGTTATTCAGTTGCAAACGTTTTGTTTTGATATGATATCCCCAAGTCAGTCTACGGTCTAAGTGGAGGCCCAGATATCGAACTTTATTTTCTTGCGGTATCTCATTGTTATCCAGGTAAACAGTTGGACAAGTTCTTCTTCTTAAAGTAAAAGTCACTTGCACAGATTTCAGCGGGTTAACTTTCATTCTCCAGTTTTTGAGCCATGTATAAACCTCATACAAATGATTTTGGATGTTCATCGAAGTTTCTTCTGGAGATTCACTGCTGCATAACAGAATCTAAGTTAACTATAAGAAATTAAAAGATCTACAACTTATCAACAGCAAGAATAAGTATTATGCTTTTTTTTAAGCATTTATTTTCTGCAGAGCCTAGTTTAGAGGAAATTATTGTTTTCCGTATTTTAAGTCCTACTGAGATTGATTTTTTTTACCACGTCGTTTATTCATGATTGCAGGTGATTTCGTTTTTCATTTTACATTGTATACTCATGATTAAATGTAGGTTGCAGGGATATAGGCCTAGTTAATTAACTACATTGGTCGATCAATCAAAATATCAACATGAAACAAATAGTTACTTTCCTTCCCTATAGGGCGAAAGTATAAGTATAAAAAGGGAAAATAATTCACAATAAGCACTGGGTAGATTTATTTTTGATTCAACGCGTTCAGTTTGTCATATTTTGATGTATTGACAAAATTATAATTTTAAGACTGATAGGAATTATGAATTAGGAATAATGAAAGTGCCCATGACGGACAGGTGGAGTGTCAAATTATTTACACTCAATCTGTTCGTTGCAGGGCTAAAATAAATGGTTCTGTTTCTTATCACATGGTCAGCCAATTAAATGACTGAATCATTTAAGAACAGAAGAGGTAGAGGTGCAAAAGACACTAATCAGAGTTATCTCCTCTGAAAGTAATGAATTTCATTATACAGCCAGACCCTGTGGTGAATGAAGTGAAGGTGTCGTTTGCAGAATTGAAAATATGTGTTTTTCAGAGGGCCCGGCATGCTGATAAGCGTACTTTTCCACTCAGTGAGGAAGGCAACGGTAAACCACCTCACTCCTCATTTTACTTAGTAAAACCTCTACAGGTTCAAACCAGCCTTTTGGCTGATGACCTAAACAACAACAGGAATTAAAAAGCTTAAAAGTAATTCAAAATTTTTGTGACGCCCAGTAGTTAGTTGACATGAAATTTAGTAGGCCGTCGCTTGATATCCCCCTGATAAATTTTGATGTTTAATTTTGTACTTAACAATATTAACATGATTCATAAGCTTATCATAATAATTGCATAGGCTACTGGTTTACTAATAACTCAGGCGTTAACTTCTACTATTAGATAAATAAATTAAGTCAAATGTTTAGTTTCGTTGGCTACATGTGACAGATAGATAAACTACAATGCTAAAGTTACAGGGTTCAGTAGCAATACATTAATAATATAGTAGTGCACAACATTTTTCTATTATGCGACCATGTCAAATTCAACGCCAAAAACATTCCAAAATCACAATAAATAAAAAACCAACTATAAAATTTTTATAGAACATTTTTCACGATCGCAACACGTTTACACTTTTAAAAAAAACAGACATTAACGGGTTTAGGATAATTCAATTAAATTAATTCCTCCTTAGGAGGGGGAAGGATAGTGAAAAAATCAGTTAAAATTACGTAGGCTATCATAATTTTTTCACGTATGCAGTACTAGTTCTCACTTAAATTTTTTTTATATATATATATATATATATATATACTGTAATATGGTCAAATTATTATTGATTATACAATCGTCCGATAAAAAATATGTGTAATGTTGACTGGCGTTGACGGTAGATGGCGGCTAGAACAGCAACAGTTTTGTTACAACGGAATCTGAAGTAGGCCTACGTATGAGTGGAGTGTAGGCCCTAACTTCATTAACCAATGACCACAATATAAGATGTGAAAATAGTACGCATGCGCATTCAGTAGTAGATGGTAACTACTACTACTACTGGCAGTGATCTAGAAGAATTCGATTAGACAACAAAAGAGCCGCCTGGCTGCGTCTTACCAGTCATGACTGTAATATCGATTGTTGTTGTTTAGGTCAACAGCCGAAAGGCTGGTTTGAACCTCTAGAGGTTTTACTAAGTAAAACAAGGAGTGAGGTGGTTTACCATGCCTTCCTCACTGAGTGAAAAAGTACGCTTATCAGCATGCCGGGCCCTCTGAAAAACACATATTTTCCACTCTGTAAATGACAACTTCACTTCATTCACCACAGGGTCCAACTGTATAATGAAATTCATTACTTTCAGAGAAGGTAACTCTGATTAGTGTCTTTTACACCTCTACCTCTTCTGTTCTTAAATGATTCAGTCATTTAATTGGCTGACCATGTGATAAGAAACAGAACTATTTATTTTAGCCCTGCAACGAATAGATTGAGTGTAAATAATTTGACACTCCACCTGTCTGTTATGGGCAGGATATCGATTAGTGGGGAGGTACGTATATAATAAATGGCGCTGTCCTGCTTGAGACCCAGTTCCGTGTAGTTGCGGGGTGAAGAGTATGTAAGGTATACTGAATGAGTGACGCATGCTGGGAGAACAATTATTGTATTACTCCGAAACAAAACATTCCTTTTCAAACTTTCCTTATTTAACATATTTGTTTGTATTTATTACAAAATTATTTATTTACGTGTTTTGATATAAAATGGTAAGTTAAACATAATGAATGCGACCAAGTTAATAACCCGGTAGGTATTAGTTAAATTAATGCGCCGGATGATAAGAATATGTTTTTAGTCTAGTTAGTAGACGCTACCACTACAAATGCCATGAGCTGTGAAACACTACTAACACTCATTCATTCTCTTACTACTAAAACAACGCACTGCATTCCTCACAACTACACGGAGCTGGGACTCTTAACAGTACGTCATCGGAACGTTTACATACGTACATTATGCAGGCTTACTTTCTTCACTTTTTCTTATACGGTGCGTCACAATTGCTTCTTTTAAAATATTAATGAAGAATAATAAATCGGTGTATCTTATTTCTATATTATCTTTTATATTTTAATAAAATATTTTATATTTTATAATTTAATCTGCCCATAACAGACAGGTGGAGTGTCAAATTATTTACACTCAATCTGTTTGTTGCAGGGCTAAAATAAATAGTTCTGTTTCTTATCACATGGTCAGCCAATTAAATGACTGAATCGTTTAAGAACAGAAGAGGTAGAGGTGTAAAAGACACTAGTCAGAGTTATCTTCTCTGAAAGTAATGAATTTCACTATACAGCCAGACCCTGTGGTGAATGAAGTGAAGGTGTCATTTGCAGAGTGGAAAATATGTGCTTTTCAGAGGGCCCGGAATGCTGTTAAGCGTACTTTTCCACTCAGTGAGGAAGGCAATGGTAAACCACCTCACTCCTCGTTTTACTTAGTAAAACCTCTACACGTTCAAACCAGCCTACAGGCTGTTGACCTAAACAACAACAATATATTTTAATATTAGCTGTGATACAGCTTACTTGTGGTGACGATTATACCATTAGACCAACCCGGTGGGTTTTGTAAAAATTATTTTTGCTTTTTAATTTTCATGAGGAACTATACAGTATTGACAACGACGAAATTTGATTGCTGCTTATTGCTGTATTTTTAACGTGGTTAGGCATCAGTTAAAACAGGTCTCTACACAAAGTCGCTTGCCCAACCGGTGTTACTTAACAAATAATAGCAACGTTCTGACTGATTGGGCTGGTCCGAAGACCACAGTTTGTAAATTAAAAGATTTTTTTTTTGAAGCGATAATTTTCATTTAGTATTTTTTTTGTAATCCCTAATTTGTGTACGTTGCAATCTATTCAATTCAGAACATTAAGCTACCCCATGTTCCAATGAGATGAGGATGATGTGTTTGACGTGTAAATGAGGTGTAGTCTTGTACAGACTCAGGTCGACCATTCCTGAGAGAGTATGGTTAATTGAACCAACAAATCAACCATCAAAGTACACCGGTAACCACTGTCTAGCATTCAAATCCGTATAAAATTAATTACTTTTACTAGGATTTGAACCAGGAACCTTCGTCTCCGAAAATCAGCTGTTAAACAGCTGATTTAGGCGACGACTGTACCTCTAGACCAACCCGGTAGGTTCATTTAGTATTAAACGACTTTTTTTCTGTTTGCAGTGGGAAATCGTATGCCACCGAGATTTCTACGCAACATTAGCATTGGTCCTTCTAGGAGTAGGAGGCCTTATAGGAAACTATATTTTCGGCTACCTTCAAGACACGTGAGTAAAAACAAAACAAATAATTTTATATGTTACCTATTCTAATTAGTAGTAATTTATAAAATTGTCATCTATCATAATTATTTCATTATTATTATTATTATCATTATTATACATTTATTATTTTACTTTCCTTCCTATATATTCATATAGGCAAAAGAAAGTAATAAAGTTTGCGAATAGTAAAGTCATTGAAGATGATAACGTAATTAATTTACCAACACTTTTATTAGTTGAAAGTTATAAAACCCTAGGACTCTAGTTAATGTTAACAGTTTAAATTAATTAAAGACAAAGTGTTGGGTGTGCGAGTTAATTTAGATGGTCGGAATATTCAAACAAGGTTCTGTTTAAAACGAATGAGACTATATAAGCAGTTAAGGAGCAGCGAGTACCTACGTTATCCAGGTACCATGCCTCGAGGCAATGAAGTGCACGAAACGACTTCACAAACGTTTAATGTGTGAAACGTTACGTACAAGGGGTGCTCGTTTCAAAATAAGGATCTTATGTGAGGTAAGAGTTGTTATCGTTATATATTGTTCAACTAACACAATGAGCAAATGAGGAAAAACGGAAACATAATCTTTTGTTCTTCTCCTCCATTTTAATCCTCTTACTTCGTTACTTCAATAAAGCTTATTTACAAACGGACTTAATTATATAATTGAGAATGTATTTTACATGACATATTATGACCGTACTTAATAAATTGTGACTTAATTTAAGTATTTTTTACTCTTAAGGGGAGACTGTATGATGGTTTTGACTGAAAATCTTTATTTTCAGGTTTTTATGTTTTTCAATAGTTTAGACCTAGAGCTACCAAAAAAACATTAAATTACAACAAAAAATTATATTAATGAGAAAATTTAAGTTTTATCAGGTTTATCCAAAAAAAAAACTAACATGTCACCAAGAACAAAATATTTTTCACATATTTTTATTGTTCGTTTTAGTACAAAAAGAATTTTAGTTTTCTTTTTTAAATATGTGTTTCACTATTTTTAATATTCTCCGCTGTTGATGCAGCTTTCTAACCAACTGTTGATGGAAAATTAAACTTGTTTGTGTACATATTGTTTCTCATTTGTGGCTTCTCCCATAAATTTTGATTTTTAACACTTAGGTACGTTTTTTTCAGAAACCATTTAACCTACCAGTTAATTATCATGTGCATACACATTCACCGACATCGTTTACACTTCCTCAGGTGCTCAGAAAATTAGTAATATGGAAAAAACGTAGAAAAATATTGTAAAACTTTTATATTATTCGTTATTCTTTTAAAAGCTTTATGGTCCAACAGATTAAATTGAAAAAATGTCAGTAGCTAAAACCGCTTTACAACTATAAGTGTGTAAAGTTTCATTTTCGTACCTTTCACCAATCCTATGAAATATATACCTAAAAATAGCAAATTTAACATTTGCGAGATAAAAAGTACAGTCTCCTCTTAAAAAAGATACAGTATAAAGAACACAGTAATTTCATCAAAATGCACTAATTTCTTCACGGATTTTCAACAATAACTAACTTACTAGATGATTTGTGCAAACCAATATTGTATCCGATCATCATAAAACACATTTAAAATTAACTTGCCATGTCTATTTAAAAATCATTTCATAAAAAAAATGATCGTCCATCATCATAGTTCATAAATCATTATCTTTTGTACCAAAAGGGTAAAGAGTGTTTTATTTTTATTTATTTATTTTTTTTTTTTTATTGAGTGATGATGCCTACATAAGCCTTGGGCTTGGGCGTAGGTAATGATATGCGGTGATTTACAGATGGAAAAATGCCAGACCTGACCGGGAATCGAACCCGGGACCCAATTGTTTACTCCAATTTTGGCAAAATTGAGTTAAAACTGCCTTTAAAATCAGAAATAAATTCTCTAATACTTCAGTTTTGTATTTGATGTACAAGATTTATTGTAAAATCATTATTGAATATGTTTTACTGATAGTCAAGTAAATTTTTCTTAATTTTTTGTTGAATTTGGTGTTTTATTCGTCTGTTACTAAACAATAAGGCTACTGGTAAATTTTGAAATATTTTCAAACGCTGTGTACAAAATGCTGCTTCTTTATAAAAATAGTGTTAGCGCTGGGTATTTAACTTAATTTTTTTTATAAAATAAAATTATTGTACATTGAAGTTAACGCTAATGTACAAGGTAAAAAAGTGACAAAACATAGAAAGCCGTTAAGGGTTTAAGTCCTGTTTGGGTGGGAAGGTGTATAGAAATTACTACATTATGAAAACTCAATAAATTTGTAGATAAGAAGCATTTTCTGTAGAAGCTGGGTGTAAATTTCACGTTTCTAGCACCTACTGAAATTTTGTGACAACGGCAATGATAGGCAATAATAGGTGGGTTAATAAAGTTGAACATAAGTTCTGGGATTATTTTACAATTGGCTTTTCTGAAAAATCACCAAAATGGAGTTAACCCTAGAGCCGGCAATAGTCGAGTTTGAGACGATGTTACCGCTTCTTGAACTGGTAGCGTCGCAAAATCGGATTTGCTTCATAACATTGAAATGTTGTCGTTTTATTTTTAAATTTATCTTCAGACAGCGTTGCTGTTTTGTACAATATTTTAGTAATATATTAAATAAATTTTTACGTATAATACAAGAGTTTTAGTTACATATTCTGTCTGTATTTCTCTGTTCAAATCACGCTGACCTAGAGCTGAATTTGGTTATTTCTTGGTTTACATGATATGTTTTTGTAATTTTCTTCGGCTTTGAACATAGAATGTTTTATTTGTTATATTTTGAAATGAACATTATAAGTAAAAATTCTTATATAATAAATTTTGGAAGTGGAGCATAAGAAAGTTTTAAACAGTAGTGTCATCAGAAATTTTAGAAAAATATTTGTCTAAAAATTATTTTCAAATAGCTTCAACATCCCTAACTGTCAGATTAAAATATCAATAATGTATTTATTTTCTTTTACTAAGTTTTCTTGTTATTTTGATACGTCACGTGATAAGGTTTGTGATTTACAGCAAATTTTTAATGATTTCTTTACGGTTCGCTGACCTATATGCTAGAAATTCTCTGCCGTCTAGAAAAATGTTATTGCCGACCATAGGGTTAACACCTTTTACTTCTCAGATACAGATTTATATTGGCACCACATTTTTATTCAATTTCACGCCGAAATTGATCACTAAATTGATTCAAATTCCTCAACAATTATCATCTTATTTACAAGTTGTGCATTAAAAATAATTTGTCCAGTACTAAATCAAAATCAAGTTGAAGCAAAAAACATGGTACCTATATTGGTTACTAAGTTCCAGATGAGTTAGATTGCTGAATTTCGGTTATATTATTTATAGTGTAACTAAAAATATTTACCTATTAACAATTTCCAAAATATACCCTTTTCTGTCATCAGTCTCTCGACTGGTTTGATACAGTTCTCCAAGCTGTTCTATCAATCGTTTAATATCTACATACCTGCAACACCCTAAATCTTTTGGAATTTAATTTAAATATTCTAATCTTTACCTCCCCCTATAAATCACTCCCTCAATATTACCCTCTATTATTCATAGAGCAATACCTCGAAGTCTTAAGATATGCCTCAATAGCTTATCCCTTCTTCTGGTAAGATGTTTACATATACTTCTTTTTTCATCCACTTATCTAAGAATCTCTAAATTGCTTATTTCGTCCACCCACCTAATCTTGTAACACCACATTTCAAAACCTTTTACCCCCTTCCTTTCTACAGCCCCTATCACCTACATTTCAATCCCGTGTTATGCTAAACTCCAAACATAATGTTCTAAAAATTAAATAATTAATATACCCCTAAAAGGTTTAATAAGGCGTTTACCCATTAAACCAATATTTATTAATTTACTAAGTTCCGGTTGAGTTATATCGCTAAAACTTGGTGAAGACCTCATAGTGACGCTAAAATAATTATACATCAACGGTATCAAAAATTTATATGTTAGGGGTTGAAAACGGAAATAGGTTTTAACTTTAAACTAATATTTTTTGTTTATTAAGTTTCGGATGAGGTAGATGGCTGAACATTGATAGAGAAGTTACCAATAGTGAACCTAAAATATTATTCCGTAATAATTTCCAAACTATATACTACCCTTAAGGGGTTGAAAAAGGAAATTTATTATCATATTAGGATTTATAGATTAAATAATCTTTAAACCCTTAAATGATTATAAATTTCTATCAAAATAAATAGTAAAATTTAGAAAATTTGAGTATATTATAAATTCGTTCATTACCGTATGATGTGTGTGTATGTGTAAAACTGGGAGTGTTATTTTTAGATTAGTCGTAGAGAGGCGAAGTGTGTGTGTGGTGGGGGGGGGACTGTTTTAAGGAGAGCCAATTCAAGATTGTTCTAATTACTTGTAAAAACATTTCAATTTTATAATAAATAATTAATAACAGATTGTTTTCAAAATAATAACAGTATAGTCTACAAGCGATTACGTGTAGATTTTCAAGTTAGTTGTTTTGTTGGTATATAATCAGTCTGTCTGTTTAGTTAGAGATTGTAATAATAGTTGTTGTTAAATGTGTCTGTACTTGTTAACGCATCTTTACTTACTTCCATTGTCTGTTTTATTTAGTCATCCTTATCTATTCATATCTATGTCTCTGACAATTTAAAAAAAAATAGGTCTTATATCAAAAATCTTATTTTGATTTATTTATAACCCTATCTTTTTATTTATTTACCCCACAGTAAGTCTCAACTCTCCCTTGAAATTAAAGTACTCGTACACAAAGTAATACTCAATAGAAATACTGCAGCGCTTCAAATAAAAATGCCTGAGACTAATCACTGCAGCCCCATAATACGTAACCAATGAAATACTACACAATGACCTGAACCTGCCCTTAATAAAAGAAGAAATTAAACAACAAAACGAAAAATATTTACAAAAACTAGAGAATCATCAGAATCCATTAGCGATTAACCTCCTTGACTACAGCAAAGATATTGACAGACTGAAACGTTTTAAAACATAAGACTTACCTCTACGATTTTGTTAATCATTTAAATATTTGTTTCTTTTCTACTTCAACTACTGATCATCGTCATCTCATAATCGGCATCGTTATCATCTCTTTTTATCATCGTCATCATCTCCAGCTTCAACAACTTTGTGTTTCAAGATGTTGATTCACAGTTCATCAAGTTTAGTTTGTACATATATACATACATTTTTTCTTCACAGTTTAGTCTTGTTGAAACACTATACTGAGTATGGTTTTTATTTTAATTCTAAGGACAATATTCAGATTTTCTCATCTTTGTTTAAAGTTTTTGTATTTATAAACTGATTGCAAAAGAAATACACTGTTACAAAAGAAAAATGTATAACCCTAACCAACCGGGTTGGTTCAGAGGTAGTCGTCGCTGCGATTTAACTGTTTAACAGCTGTTTTTGGAGACGAAGGTTCCTGGTTCAAATCCCATTAAAATTAGTTACTTTTATACGGATTTCAATACTAGACAGTGGTTACCGGTTTAATAATAATATAATATAATATAAGTTAATATAATAACAGTAAATATAATAATAGTTTAATAATATAATATAATGGTTGGGATTCAATTAATCATACTCTTTGAGGAATGGTCGGTCTGGGTCTGTAAAAGACTACACCTCATTTACACGTCTTACTCATCATTCTCATCTCATTGGGTTGCTTATTGTTCTCATTGCAAAGTACACACATTGGAGATTAAAAAAATTCAGAACCCTAATTTAAAAATTATTGAAATAAAACATGATTATACCCGGGTGAAGCCTGTACGGGCAGCTAGTTTCTTATGATGACTTTATTCATAATTTATAAGTAATTCGAGACTTAAACAAACTGTTAATATATAGACTTAGCAGTTTTTTCTTACTCTTCCTAAGTCTATCTCCCCTTTTATCTTCCTAGAATCTCCTGAATGGAGTTAATATGAAACAATGAATTTTTCTTGATTCCAAACTTTTTTCCCCTAGGCGATAAGCTAGGCTGGATCGTAAAAAAGTTACTAGTAAGTTAATAATAAGTTTATTCAGACTCGGTTTTATCAGTTTAAAAAATTCTGTGTTGATCAGCGTAGCATAAAATAATTCAGTGTACCCTTGCATCATATTTACGTTCCGCGAGGTAGCTACAACTTATTTTTTCCGCTTCATTTTGTATAGGCTCTATATACGCTACAGTTTTCAACCCTCTGAAACTTTACATTAATTCTGCATGGTTTCTCACTCTTATCTGTTATACTGTATAAATACACAAAAAATAAATAATTTTTACTTTCTCTTGCTCCATATTAAATACTAGCATGCCCGGTCGCGGCTTCTCACGCAAAAATGGTATAATAAATTTTTTTTAAAAATTGTAACAGAAATTGCGCAGCTGCTAGATCGACTGTATACTCTAACATACACACACGCACACACACACACACACACACACACACAAAACGTTTTCATAAATTTCCCTGAGTACATCTCTCGTCATCATCAAACCCCTTCATCTACTTCAACTAAAAAACTACTCTCATGTACACACACACACGCGCGCCCGCACACACACACACACACACATCTTTAAGAAAATCTTCATTAGGGCCCTTATGGCTATCATTTATGAAAATCTAAAACGAGGAAGAAAAAGAAGAAATCGGATTCAGTTAGTAGATTTTGTGTCTCAATAACAATTGCAGGTGCTGAATATTGTAAATGATCATCTGTTAGCGACTTAAAATATTTTTCAGGTTAGCTGATATATTACATTGTGAGAGTGACGTGACCCTAATCACAGCTAGTACAGCATTGTTGATGTGAATGTAAATAAAAATATGGTGTCAAAATTTCATGAAATTCTGTTCAATAGTTTTAGAAATTAACCTGCCCATAAAAAACACGCTTTGTCTTTATCATATTAGTATAGATTTTATTTTTTTTAATTCCTAATATGTGTACGTTGCAATCTGTTCAATTGAGAACAATAAGCAACCCCATGACCCAATCAGATGAAGATGATGTGTATGACGTGTAAATGAGGTGTAGTCTTTTACAGACCCAGGCCGACCATTCCTGTGAGTGTATGGCTAATTGAACCCCAACCATCAAACTACACCGGTAACCACTGTCTAGCATTCAAATCCGTATAAAAGTAACTTCCTTTACTAGGATTTGAACCAGGAATCTTTGTCTCCAAAAATCAGCTGTTAAACAGCTGATTTTGGTGACGACTTTACCTCTAGACCAACCCGGTGGGTTAGTAGTATAGATAAAATAGGAAAGTATTATTTTCATGTAAATATTTTCAAATTGAAATTTTACCGAAAATACACGTTTACAGTTCCAGCAAGCAGTATCAACCCTTTGATTCTTACTTGATTTAAATTTCAACAATTAACTTCAATTAAAATTCAATTTGAAAAGTATATTACAAATTTCGCTTTACAATCATAGAAAATTGATTTAATAGTAAATTCAATTAAATTTAATATTTATTTCAAAGACATTTAGTTAGGGCAAACTGTAGATTCAATATTTGAATTTAATTTAATTAATAAAACATACATTTCAGTAGTTAAGTGTCACTAATAAATTCATTAAAGTTAATTAAATTCAATTTTGTGATTCATGTTTTATATTTAGTTATACATTTTATTTAATTGACCCACCTGGTTATCTAGAGGTAAAGTTGAGTAGAGTCAACTGTTTAACCCTAGAATGGAAAGCCTAGTAATAGTTACGTTGTTGGAAACCCGTCGTAATATTTACTACTGATCTTTATAAGTCCAAATCTTATAGATGCATGTATTTTAAATAAAAATGTGCTATGTTTATAATTTTTTAGTTTATTTCATACAAATTTATTATACAATAAAGTAAAAATAACGGTATTATGCACCTTGAATATATTTTTTTTTTCAAATTTATTGGTTAAGTAGTAAATTTTTATTGTCGGAAAATTAGTAAAATACCATAAAGTCGTATAAATTGTTAGGTAAACTGTTTGATATTGCTGAGAAAAAAACAAGGTAGTCAGAGTCTAGGTATTTGCAAAGATTTCACTGTTCAATCGTGATAAGACGTCGGTGCACCTCTTGCATATTTCTCCTCTGTGCTCCCCGCAGAATGGCTCGTTGCAATGATACACCAGCTTGTTGTCATACGCCTCTTTATTGCTGGGCAATGTTTACAAACTGTTCGTTTCTTGACCTGTTTAGGGACAGGAACTGGATCATTTTCTCTTCCCAGAACTTGAAGTATAATCGTCTTCAAAGATCGTTGAATTGAGACACATTTGATCCTTTCTTCTAACCATGGTGTTATGAGCTGTTTATGTAGCCCGATCATTTATAATACAACTAACTATTTACAGTTTATTTTAACACTAAACACGTCACTACGAAAGCTACAATAATTAAAATATAAATCGATGCCCTATAAAAAATAGTTACGGTAGTGGAAACCCGTCGTAATATTTACGATTTATACCCTCACTCGACAAAATACAAAAGTTGTAACCGATGTCAATAACACACTGACCTTGTCTCAGGCGAAACGATACACACCCTTAAGGTCGGTACAGTCAACGTTGAAACGTAGTAGTACCAACGAAAAACGAAGTTGACGTAGTAAATTTTACGACGGCTTTCCATTCTAGGGTTAATAGCTGATTTTCGGAGATGAAGTTTCTGGTTCAAATCCTAATAAAGGTAGTAAAGTAACTTTTATACAGATTTTAATACAAGACAGTGGATACCGGTATAATTTGATGGCTGGTATACTCACTGAGTCTGTAAAAGGCTACAAATCATTTAAACGTCATGTACATCATCTTCATCTCATTGGGTCATTGAAGTTGCTTATTGTTGTGAATTTAAATGATTGCAATGTACACACATTTTGGAATAAAAACAAATATTCAATAAACGTTTGCAATTTGTTTTATACCATATTTTCTTTATTATAGCAAATTTTTAAAGAAATTGATATGGAAGTGACCAAAAACCAGAAGTTAATAATCAAAGTCAGAATTGGGAAACAAAAATAGTGTTATTCGATTTCTCTTAAACAGTAGATACAGAAATCTTTGGTTTTGAAGTTCCGGTTTCGACTGGAAGTGACCCTAAACCGAAAGTCAAGAAATCAACAGTTGGAATTTGGAAAAAAAGTAGTGTCATTCAATTCGTGTTAAGGAGTAGATAAAGAAATCATTGGGTTTGAAGTTTAGTTTCAACCGGAAGTGGCCAAAACCGGAAGTCAAAAACACAAAATTATAATTTGGAAAAAAAATAGTATCATTTGATTCCTTTTAAAGATACAGAAATTACTAACGGTTTTTGTCATGGCAAATGGAAACCTTTTTAAAAATTTCCACAATCCATGAGACGCGTCGTCTTATAAAAGGGTTTTTCTAAAATAGATTTAGTGTGTAATGCGGTTTGCCATATTCATTTATACAGCAGATGTTTCTTTTGTAATTTAATCGATTTCCAAAACTGTTTTTTAAAATTAAATTCTTCAACTTATCGAACACCCAGTACTGTAGCTTACACCCGGAATGGTATGACTTTTCCCTTGTTAATAACAATATTTCACTTAGTCTATAATACAACCAACATACAGTGTTTGTACAAATATTGTTCTATCTTGTTATTCGAAACTAAATAATCGCTGCTTGCTATATTATATTACACTATTATTTATTGTTTAACTTATAAAACAAAGATTTATTTATTTATTTAAGCTAAACCTTTCAAACTCAACACAATTTCTTTAGTAAAATTACAATGCTGACATGATATGAAATTAATAAATTAAATCTCATGTGGATTCAACTGGTAATTAAAAAAAAAAAATTGGTGTGAAACACTCACACAACTTTCTCTTGCCAATGCAAATAATTAACAATAATCCTAACATTAGAAATAAACAAAAACTTACCTCTAAAAAAAAAACCTTATTTTAATAATGACTGGAAGACGCAAAATGAAATTCAACCTCAGTTTGGCTTAAAAATACAGAAAATCACTCTTTCACGCTAAAATATAGGCTCTGTAGAGAAAAATGCTTTAAATAAAAGTTGTAGATCTTTTAATTTTCTATAAATTTGATTATAAACACTTTTGCCATAAAATGAATACTAAGGCCGAAATCTAAAAAAAAATCAATTTTTCGCACGTTTTTGTGAGAAAAAAACCGAAAATCGCTAATTACCGCTAAATTAAGTTATACAAAAGAATGTTTGAAATAAAAGTTGTAGAACTTTAAGATCTCTACATTTTTTTATTACATAAATTTTTGTGCTATAATACATATTAAAGCCGTAATCTTAAAAAAACACTTTTTTTACGTAAAACCACCCTCACCAAGAATTTCAGCAAACATGGCGCCTACCCTATCTTGTGGAGAATAACAAATTGAGTATATGAGGCGATTTTAAAAGAAATCGTAGGACCAGTTTTTGAGAAAATCACAAAAAAGTAAAAAATTATACGAATAAACTACTACTTCCGGTTGACCGATTTTGATGAAAATGTTCGTGTCGGGTCCGGTAGTGGTATGTAACTTAAGTTTCAAGTTTCAAGTTCTTACAATGTTCCGTTCTTGAGATATTTTGTTTACACACACACACACACACACACACACACACACACACACACCAATCGCTCAAAACATGTTTTTTTGGGTTCAGGGGGTCTGAAAACGTATAGATCCAGTGAAAACTCGATTTCGAAAAATCGACATGAAAACAATACTCTCCTTCCTATATATTCATATAGGCAAGAGAAAGTAAAAATTGCTATGAATTGTTAAGTAACCCTTGCTGGGCGAACAACTTCGTATGGTGTACGGCTGATAACCAAAAAAAGATTTTTTTTGAATTAACAATCTTTTTGTTGTGCCATTCAAAAAAAAACATCACAAGTTTTCAGTTGTGGGCTCCTTGGAGCCAGAGTATAGGAAGTTGCCGGCGTATCCATCGATGAAGAAATTTTTCATTCAAAAAAAAATTGACAAATGTATTGCATTTGTCCTTGCAAAAAGGTGCTAAGTCATTTTTTTAAGGTTTTCTGTTAAGCCTGAAAATATGTTCTAAAATAATCAATACTTCGTTCAATGAATAAAAGTTCTTAGCTAATACGCCTTTGACTGTATTTTGACATATTACTATAATTTTCAATCCTTGCAAAAATATTCTGTCAAAGACTTACAACAATTTTATATTGAGTGGAGAGTCAGTAACCGTTAATGAATTGGAATCTTTGTACATGGACCGATTCCATTAATGTGTGTGAATAGAGTTCTGCTTGATAACTAATCTACAGTAGAGCCGTTTTTAGTTTGCTCCTACTGTCAACAAACCAAAGCCAGCTACTACAGGGTGCACGCCAGAGTCCACCACTTTATGGAGGTCGTATTCCTATTAAGTTAACTATCTTTTAAATTATAAGTACTTAAAACATCAGTCATGATACGATTTAGGTCTAATAATTTCATTTATAAAAATACTTTTAAAAGTATTTTGTTGTTACTTTTTAATCAGCGTGTACACATTTTTATGTAATGCGCATGCTCAGTGACGTCATTATTTGTTTACAGTAGGAGCAAACTAAGAAAGGCTGGACTGTAGTTTCTTCAAATTGTTTGAACCAACGTCATATATTATTTTCACGGGGTCGATCTTTCCCACAATCACGTTAAAATCATGTTGAACTAAAATTACAGGCTTCAGTTTAGTCAACAATAAATCACAATTTGCCTTTTCTTTATCAGTGAATATAATTCTAAACAGATCAAAGTAATAAGCTACGAAACTTTTAAGTTGACGTTAGTTAAGCTGTTACACAAATTTTTGGTTTGAAGGCTATCAGAACTAGGCTACCAATTAAACATTTCAAAATTTCCCTACTGCCTTAGACTGAATTACTACAATTCCATCTTTATTTTATGATAACTCTTATGAAAGTTTACCAATTACCAGTCTGTATAGGTTGGCTTCACAATTTGTTTAAATAATTTATTTAGTTTTTTAAGTGAAAGTTTTTTAGGCGCACCTTGCACTCTTTATGAAAAGTGAACAAAACTGAACTGTCACGCGTCACACACACACACACACATAGGATTGTGTGTGTGACACACATTGCGTAGTTGGTAACATGCTCGCCTCTCATCATGCGGTCTTGGGTTCGAATTCCATTCAAGCACGGCATATTTTCATACGTTACAAAAAAATCATTTCATCCTTTACCGTCTGCATTAGCAGTAATTACAGAACAGTCGGACGTTAAACCAATAATTTTTTATTATATTTTTTATTAAAATCCTTAATAGGGAAACCCGATTTTCTTTATTTGAGATTAGTTATATAAAATACGCGTATATTATCGTATAAAAGCCTAATCAGTGTAATATTTAAATACAAAACGACGCTTGACAGATATTTGTTTTAGATATCTATTTAAATAATTCAAATCTAAAGTATTTATAACATATTTCAGTTTCAATAAACCTGTTGTTTTATTCTTTAAATTTATATAATAGCTATGAAGAAGTGCAATCAAAGAAAAATTTAGTAAATGAATTATTCACAATTATAATTAGCAATATATTTTGTAACTAATAGTATTATTTTATTAGTAAGTATAGAAATAATAATGAATTTTGTTTCATTTAAATTTTCACTTCTATCATGTGGTCATAAGCGCGTGCGCCCGCGCGCGCACACACACACACACACACACACACTTCTATACTTTTATACTTCTTGGTAGTTAGCCTAAAATAAATATATAGAGTACCTACACTAATTATATATTTAATAAAAATATATAATTATTATATATATATTTAACTATTTATTTATTAAATTTAATTAATTAATATATGTTTATTTTAATTAATTGGCTATATTTAATTTGTTTTTCTTCAGTTTGGGAAGGCGGCCATCGTTTTTCATCTACTTGTTGATAGAATGCCTTTTTGGAATAGCAACGGCATTTGCTCAAGACTTTTACACTTGGACTGCTTTTCGAATCGGTGTAGGTTTTACGGTACCGGCCATTTTGGGTACACCGTACGTACTTGGTAAGTTTTACAACCAGATTTTTCTCATTACTAATTTATTTTTAATTTTAATTTATGTGTAAAGATTGTAGTATTGAACTTTTATTATTATAGGCTTATTTATTTTTTTCATCGTACTTAAAATTTATTAGATTTAACGAAAAAATTATATGTAAAAACACACTGTTAAAGTAATAGGATAATGCATTTTTCTTAGTCGACTCGCTGGCTGATATTAAATTAGCTTTGTACAAAATTAATAGGCTTAGCGTCCGACCGTCTTCATCCCCCTTCTCCCCTTCTCATAGCGCCAATTTTAGACCACGTAAGGTGACTTATATAGATATAGACGTTCTCGGGAGGGTGGAGAAAAACGGGGAGGTTATTTCCACCATTACATGTAGGAAGCCCCAGTAATTTGGACATTTTTTTGTAATCAGTCTCTTGACTGGGTTGATGCAGTTCTCCAAGATGTTCTATCTTGCGCAAGTCGTTTCATATCTAACGGGTGATTCAAAAAGAGCGCCGGTTTTTAAACGGCTGGTAAATTTTTGTTTATCGGTTGGCAACATTGTTAGACCTCATTTCTATTTCGGAGAACATTCCGATTGACGATTCAGTTGTAGTTTCTCTTGTTCGCAGTGTAGTACTCTCGCAGTCTGTGTCTAACCATGGAGAAGTTTACTATTGCACAACGAGTGTTAATCGTCAAAACATTTTACCAGAGTGGAGAGAGTTATGCGGCTACTGTCAGGCGACTTCGCGGTACTCTAGGACGTAATGAAGCACCGAATGAATCAACAGTTCGCAGGCTCATGAAAAAGTTTTTTGAGACGGGTTCAACACTCGACCTTAAAAGTTCTGGACGTCGTCGTTCTGGCCGAACTGAGCAGAACGTTGCGTTGGTTCGTGACAGTGTGGCTGTTAGCCCAGCAAAATCAATACGTCGCCGTTCTCAACAATTGGGTTTACGATGTTCTTCTGTACGGAGAATTCTTCGGTACGATCTCCAATATCACCCGTATAAAATTCAGTTGCTGCACGAGAAACAATGTTGTTGCTCCGTGAACGGTTCCAGGATCGCATCATTTCTCGTAATTCCGACCATCAATGGCCACCAAGGTCGTGTGACTTGACGCCTTGTGACTTTCATCTTTGGGGTCATCTGAAGTCATTGGTGTATGCCAATAAACCCCGAAACATCAATGACTTGAAGGAGGAAATTCGACGGGTTATCGGGCAAATGGAAGTCGAAACTTGTCGTGCAGTAATATCCAATTTCATGGACAGAGTTGATGCGTGCCAGCGCAGTAGAGGAGGACACATGCATGACATCATTTTTCATACATGAAATCGGAAGGTAAGATGAACTTGTTGATGTATTTATTTTCAGTTTTTCAATAAAATAAATCTCTTAATTTGATAAATCAAAACCGGCGCTCTTTTTGAATCACCCTATACAAACTTGTAACGCCCTTCATCTTTTGTAATTTCCTTTAAATATTCTAACCTTTGCCTCCCCCTACAATTCTTAAAATTATATTTAAATCTTGTTGTTGTTTAGGTCATCAGCCGAAAGGCTGGTTTGAACCTCTAGAGGTTTTACTAAGTAAATCGAGGAGTGAACTGGTTTACCATTGCCACAACTCACTGAGTTGAAAAGTACACTTATCAGCATGCCAGGCCCTCTGAAAAGCATATATTCTCCACTCTGCAAATGACACTTTCACTTCATTCACCACAGGGTCTGGCTGTATAATGAAATCCATTACTTTCAGACGAGATTACTCTGATTAGTGTAACAGTACACCTCTACCTCTTCTGTTCTTAAATGATTCAGTCATTTTATTGGCTGACCATGTGATAAGAAACAGAACTATTTATTGTAGCCCTGCAACTAACAGATTGAGTGTAAATCATTTGATACTCCACCTGTCTGTTATGGGCAAATTTAAATCTTAACAAACTGTAAACAATAAAGTTTGAATAAAAGGTGTTACAAAAAGGCGAATTATTTAAATAGGTAGCTGACTCTATTACAACAACTGTACAATAATAGGCACAGGCCTACCAGTACTATACATAACCATTTATAGTACATAGGCTAATGTTTCCAACTATTTCTGGGGATACCCTATTTATCACTCTTATTACTATTTACGTTAACAATATTTTTAAAAAATAATTCCACCTTCAAAATTCTCGAAAACATATTCCCTTTAGTTATTGTCACAATATTATATCCGGGTGTCCATTAAGTGTGGAAACGGCTGAATTACAGAAAAGGGAGCGTGACTAGGTGACCAGAATGACTTTAATTGCTTGTTGCACCAAAAAAACTATTCTGGGTGATATTTGAAAACAGGGTAAACTCAGCAAACAAATGTATGTATGCCTGCAACAAATTGCTATCTTCAAAGTCCCTGTCCCACAAAACAAAGATTAGACTATATAAAACAATCATATGTCCAGTTCTATTATATGGCTCTGAAACGTGGAGAATGACCAAGAAGGAAGAAAAAGAGCTGATAGTGTTTGAAAATAAAGTCCTGCGCAAGGTATATGGGCCCACATATGAACAAGGAGAATGGAGAAGAAAACACAACAAGGAAATTAGGGACCTCTACAGTTACCCAGACATTGTAAGCGAAATAAAATGTAGGAGAATGCGATGGGCTGGGCACGTGCTAAGAAGAGGAGAAGAGTCCAACCTGAAGAAAATATTAGACCCCAACCCCACAGGAAGGCGCCCCCGGGGAAGACCTAGACAAAGATGGTGGAGGCAGGTTAAGACCGACATGGAGAGACTTGGAGCTACAGAAAGAGATGCTGAAGATCGAGCGACATGGAGGCTTGTTGTTGGTGCGGCTAAATATCAACTCCGATATAGATGGCCATGGGAGTAAGTAAGTAAGTATCTTGGATCCGCCATATTGGATTTAACTTTCTTAATTTAAATAGGATGATGGTCGTATGATACATGATTTCGATCTAAAATTTCAAAATAAATTCAATGCCGAAAACCGGAAATCGATACCTTTTTTCGTTTTTGAGATATTACCATTCAACTATCCAGATCGGGGCAGAACGGCCATTCCTCCCTCCTCCGTCTTTGAGCCTACATAGACAATTTTGGTAGCAAGTGAACGACTACACATAAGATTATTGAAAATAATAAGTTTTTTAATATCTCCACTCGTTAATAAATAGGAAATTATTGTCATTAAGAAATACGGGAAAACAATTTAACGGCTGATTTATTGCATTATTAAACTGCAGTATTTAATTTTTTACCAGTTAATACTTAGGAGAGGAGCAATTAAATGGCCTCCGAGATCACCTGATTTGAGTCCATTAGACTACTTTTTTTGGGGATACTTAAAAAACAAAGTTTACAGAACGAAACCTAACAGTCTGCATGAACTCAAACAAAGAATTCTAAATGAATCTGCTGGAATCCCAAGGGAATTCATTCGTAATGCTTTAACTAGTTTTTACGCACGTACAACATAATCGTCAATAAGTAGGAGGAGGCCACTTTGAACAACTACTCTAAGTCAAGAAACATTTGGTAATTTTATTTTCAATTATGTAACTCATTTTCACAATTAGTTTCTTATAAACACTAACATTTACAAAAATAACAATAAGTATTAACTGGTAACAAATTAAATAGGTACTGTAGTTTAATAATGCAATAAATCAGCCGTTAAATTGTTTTCCCGTATTTCTTAATGACAATAATTTCCTATTTATTAACGAGTGGAGATATTAAAAACTTATTATTTTCAATAATCTTATGTGTAGTCGTTCACTTGCTACCAAAATTGTCTATGTAGGCTCAACGACGGAGGAGGGAGGAATGGCCGTTCTGCTCCGATCTGGATAGTTGAATGGTAATATCTCAAAAACAAAAAAAGGTATCGATTTCCGGTTTTCGGCATTGAATTTATTTTGAAATTTTAGATCGAAATCATGTATCATACGACCATCATCGTATTTAAATTAAGAAAGTTAAATCCAATATGGCGGATCCAAGATGGCGGACAAAAATTTCAAATATCACCCAGAATAGTTTTTTTGGTGCAACAAGCAATTAAAGTCATTCTGGTCACCTGTGCACGCTCACTTTTCTGTAATTCAGCCGTTTCCACACTTAATGGACACCCGGTAGATTGGAGAAAAAAATTTCAAAATCCCGAATTGAAGAAACATAATATTATCAAGGACCAGAATAAAATTATTAAAATAATCCAATAAAGTTGTTTAAGGGAGAAAACTATTTATTATTTATGAATTTAATCATTATTAGAACGACCACAATACTTTTTCTACCTGTAGGCCTACTGTAGATAAATATTAACCCAAAAACTAATAACACAAATATAGCAGTAACAGTAGAATTGTTTTCCGGTTGTGTGTGTCTGATTGGGGACCAAAAGAGTTGAAAGGTATAAGCATTAAATATTGGAAAGTGAATAGGCTATACCTTTTGGTAACTATTAGATGGTAATAGATTGTCGTGAAACGTGCGACTGACATTCAATATTACAGTTTTGTTTCTTTACCGAATCATAAATTTCCTTGGAGCTTCCACCTTGAAAATACAATAAATTTGTCTTACTAAACCCAGGCTATGAAATCTAAGGAAGTCACAGCTCTTATTGTTTTATCACATAGTATTCTACAGACTGGAAACAGTGTTTCTTTAACAGCGTTTGTTTATTAATTTCTTATAACGTTTTACTTTCCCCTTACTTGTAACAATAATAGGCTACTTAATTTTTAAAAAATCTGAATTGAAACACTCAAACAACTTTCTCTTGCCAATGCAAATAATTAACAATATAACCTAACATTAGTAATAAAATATTAGAAATAAACAAACAACTAACCTCTAAAAATATAACCTTATTAATCATGACTGAAAGACGCAAAATGAAAATCGAACTCAGTTCGGCTTAAAAATACGGAAAATCACTCTTTCACACTAAACTAGGCCTATAGAGAAAAATGCTAAAATAAAAGTTGTAGATCTTTTTATTTCCTATAAAATTAATTATATACATTTTTATCGTAAAATGCATACTAAGGCCGAAATCTCAAAAAAAGATTTTTCCCACGTTTTCGTGAGAAAAAAACAGAAAATCGCTAATTACTGCTAAACTAAGCGTTATACAAAAAAAATGTTTGAAATAAAAGTTGTAGGGTTTTAAATTCTCTACAACTTTTTTTATATAAATTTTTGCGCTAAAATTTATATTGAAGCCCTAATCTTAAAAAAACTATTTCTTTACGTGAAAACATCCTCACCAAGAATTTCAGCAAATATGGCGCCTACCTTATCTTGTAGGGTATAAAAAATGTAGTAAATCAGGCGTTCTTTAAAAAAATCTTAGGACCAGTTTTTGAGAAAATCGCAAAAAAGTGAAAAATTACACTATTAAATTACTGATTCCGGTTGACCGATTTTGATGAAAATGTTCTTGTCGGGTCAGGTACGGGTATGTAACTTAACTTTCAAGTTTCAAGTTCGTACGATGTTCCATTCTTGAGATATTTTGTATACACACACACAGACACACAGACCAATCGCAAAAAACATGCTTTTTGGGTTGAGGGGGTATGAAAACGTGTAGATCCGGTGAAAACTCGATTTCTTAAAATCGACATAAAAACGATACTTTCCTTCCTATATATTCATATAGGCGAAAGTAAAAATACAAATCAAATCGTAATAAACACACTACACACCGATTTAAAAACGCCATTCATTCGCAACATTGTCATAAATAGTTATTTTAAATTCTATTTAAAAATAAAAATTCATAAAAATCTGCTTATCAATGACATTGCAACTCCACCAGGCTTCATTAGAAGATTATAAAGAAGATGGGGCAGAGTTCTTCTCTGCGTTTGTATAGGCCTACCTAGTCGAAAAAGCTAAATGTGAAATATTTGATGGAGCCTAATTCGGGGTTTTTTAATATGCTTTATTACTATTGGTAATAACTTACCCTTTCTTTAACAATATCAACTTTCCTTTTTTTCTTAAGGGTACCCGGAACAGAGAAAATTTTCACACATCCGGTATTTTGCACATTATTAAAATTCCGAGTTTTCTGCATCCGATTTGTTGGGATTTTTACAGTTTATATCCCCCCATTAAAAAAATTGAAAATATGTTCAACCCTTGCATTATTTTCTAAACGTTAAACATATATATTTTTAAACTAAACGTAAATACGAGTATATCTCGTATATCTTTCATTTCTAAACGTAAACATATCTATTTTTGAATGACAAACGATAAACTCATAAATTAATTCAAATTCTATGAATTTATAAATTTTAAATTCATAAATTTCATTTTTAGACGTAAACATATCTATTTTTGAATGACAAACGATAAACTCATAAATTAATTCAAATTCTATGAATTTATGAATTTTAAATTTATAAATTTCATTTCTAAACGTAAACATATCTATTTTGAATGACAAACGATAAACTCATAAATTATTTCAAATTCTATGAATTTATGAATTTTAAATTCATAAATTTCATTTCTAGACGTAAACATACCTATTTTTGAATGACAAACGATAAACTCATAAATTAATTCAAATTCTATGAATTTATGAATTTTAAATTTATAAATTTTATTTCTAAACGTAAACATATCTATTTTGAATGACAAACGATAAACTCATAAATTATTCAAATTCTATGAATTTATGAATTTTAAATTCATAAATTTTATTTCTAAACGTAAACATATCTATTTTTGAATGACAAACGATAAATTCATAAGTTTGTTTTTGTTTTAAGACTTTAAGGTGGTATTAGATCAGCTTCGAATGTAACAGTTGAGGAATTTCCTGATTATGATTCTGAAATGTATTAGAGGTAACTATTTTGCTTTACTTTTAATGTTTTTCTTTTAGTTTTTCTTGTTTCCCGTAAATAGAGATTTTTGACACAAAAGGAACATTGTTTCAGCCAACTGTAAACGGATTTAAATGAAATTTTGGCACAGCCTTTTATATCATAATCGCAATTTACTGAGTTAATATTACAGTAAACTAATGCGTTTAAATATTTATTTTCCACTTAAACGGGTAAAAAATGATACTTTTCAAAAGTAGGTAGTGGTAATTTCAAAAAATATGTTCTTATATTCCTAACAATATATAAAGATGCTGCTAATTCTGTGAGTGTAGAATAGTCTGAAACAAACTACAAAAAATTTGGGCAGGATAGCTGTAGTAGTTTTTAAGAAAATGTTCCTTAGATTACCATTACGGAAATAGACATTCCGGGTACCCTTAATATAGTACTATATTAAAAATATACTTATATTTTTTGTTCATTGTGATTCCAAATTTAACATTGCTGAATGTTATATTTTATATGCGTACCTGTTCTTGTTCATTTTAATCTTATATCGATGCTCTCTCATCGTTTGGTGGTTTTCTATAGTTGAAAATTAAAAACAAATGACAGAACAATCGTAATAATAATAATAATAATAATAATAATAATGTAATGATGTAATAATGTAATGATGTCAAGAAACACCAAGATCCGCCACTACAACACAGTTATCAAACCCGCTTTCCTGTATGCAAGTGAGACACTAACATTAAATAAGAAACACGAGCTGGAAGACATAAAAAAAGAAGAAAGGAAAATAATCCGAAAGATCCTTTGTGCTAGGCAAACGGAAAACGGGTTCAGATTACAACCAAACCAGACCGTAGAAAAGTTCTCAAATATAGAAGCTGACGTTAGAAAGAGACGTATGAAATTCTTTGGACACATAAAGCGGTTACCAGAAAATAGGCTAACAAGAAAAATATTGGAGTATACAACGTCTCTCAAAAAAATGCCACCGTGGATAAGTGAAATCTATAAAGATCTCAGGAAAGCGAAAATAACAGAACAAGACATCGCAGATAGGAACATATTTAGGAACAAGGTGGACAGATGGGAGATAGAGCCAGAGCAGCCAAAGCAGAAGCAGCACAGGCCAAAGTGGTCAGAAGAAAGGAAACAGGCTTTCTCAAAACGGATGCGAGAGTACTGGGTGGACAAAAAGAACAGCAAGAAAAAAAAATGATTCAGTTTGCTTATCGCCTTCCTTTAAGGGAGAATACGCTAATAATAATAATAATAATGTAATATAATTATATCTAGTAGTTGTAACGAAACGTTATATATAATAAATAATTGTTTTAAAACTATTTTTAAGCAAACAGAATGAAATAACACCTTTACTTCATTCCCCACAAGGTTTGGCTGTATAGTGAAATTCATTACTCACAGAGGAGATAGCTCCGACTAGTGTCTTTTACACCTCCACCTCTTCTGTTCTTAAATAGTTCAGTCATATAAATGGCTGACTGTGATAAAAAACAAAACTATTTTTTGTAGTCCTGGAACCAACAGATCGAGTGCAATTCATTTAACACTCAACCTGCCCATTATGGGGAAAATGTAAATATAAAGCTAAAATTAAAATTGAAAAATAAATTTTTGTCTAAATAACACCAAGAGCCGTTGAACTCAAAGGCAAATAGACACATCTCTCCCATTAGGACAGAAAACTTAACTCTTGTTCAGTTTTTACACATTGAGACCGACTTTTTAAATGGAAATTAGTTTCTTCTGTAACATGGAAAGGTCCTATAATTATGTTGATGGTTAGTCACGAAATGAACTTTGTTTGAGACAAAGTGTAAGAGGGGAACAATCTACTGCGCATGCCCAGTTTCTCTATAACAACCCCAAAAACATACTAACACTCATAGTTCATTGGAATTGAACACAGTCCTTATTCCTTATTTTATTAGGCGACGAGTAGTACAGGAAATATTGTTTTGATTTGGCTGTTCTGTTTTTACGTTTTAGGCTAAAAGTATTTTAATTCGTTAGAACTAATTTCGTTTCTTTTCATTTTAATTCTTCACATTTTATTCATTATTCTGTTGTAGTGTTGTTAAAAATTAGTTATCTATCTGTGTATTACAAGTTTATCATGTCGACCGTTCGAAAGCAGCGGAAAACAATTCGAAGTGTGGAACGGAATGTTATTTTAAATGTTACGAGTTTGCGCCTCTAGAATAAGGTAAGTAGGCCTATATACTACACAGTTGCATGTTTTTAGAAATGTACGTACAACGTTAGCAGCAGCGCTTTGCCTACACTGAGTCCCAGGTTCATCTCGTCATTACATTTCAGTATGTCTTCTGAGAATAATTATTAAGTCAAAGTAAACAGCAATTTTAAAATTTAATATACTACCGTAATACCTTAAATACTACGTACTACAGTAAATGCCGTAATTGTTGAAGGGCTAAAATAAATAGTTCTGTTTCTTATCACATGATCAGACAATTAAATGACTACTGAATCATTTAAGAATAGAAGAGGTAGAGGTGCAAAAGACACTATTTAGAGTTATCTTCTCTGAAAGCATTGAATTTCATTATACAGCCAGACCCTGTGGTGAATGAAGTGAAGGTGTCATTTGCAGAGTGGAAAATATTTGTTTTTCAGAGGGCCCGGTATGCTGATAAGCGTATTTTCCCACTCAGTGAGGAAGGAAATTGTAAACCACCTCACTCCTCATTTTATTTAGTAAAACCTCTACAGGTTCAAACAAGCTTTTCAACTGATGACCTAAACAACAACTACCGTAATATATAATATTTATAGGTAATCAACTAACTGTAATTTTTACCTTAAATTTTTTCCTTTACAAATAAAATGTTCTGTAGTAAAAATATCAAGTGAAAAGTAATCTAGTTAGAATATTATTATTAAATTTTGTACTGTACAATGGTCGGTTAATAATAAGGGTGCCAACTAATATGATTTGTAGATCAAGGGAGCTGTGGGTCTACAAAGTTTGAAAACCACTCTCTAGAGAAAACAATATAGCCTACACCGATAGAAATTGATTATGTTATGCAACTTTTTTTATTTTAATTTATTTTGCAATATTATTTAAGCCTAATTTTGAGGAAAAACGATTACACTACATAACAATTAATTGAAAATTTAGGAATTTTTTTATGCAATTAATGAATATCATATTTATCCAGAAAATAGAAAGTGGAAAGGAAATTCATTTCAAAAAGAAAAAAAAATTCGTATCTCTAGGCCTAAAGATATAGTATTATTTAAAAATTTAGATCAGATGAATTTAGTGTTAGAATTGAAGTCAGACAGGAATCTGAGTTTTCTAAACAAAGCTTGTTAATGTACTGAACAAACCGCTTTCTTATTTTGTTCCTTATCGACTCGGTAAAATCTTCCACAATAATGACGTGAAAAGAAAAAATGTCAGGTTTTTGATTCTTTCTTCAATTGGTTACGTGGTTATAAAAAAAAAAAAATTCAGTAATGATCTTCATAGGTAAGCCTATCTCAATTTACCATAGATTTTTATTTTCTTTTGCCTATATGAATACCTGTATAGGAAGGAAAGTATTGTTTTAATGTCGATTTTTCGAAATACAGTTTTCACCGGCTCTACATGTTTTCAGACCCCCTGAACCCAAAAAACATGTTTTTAGCGATAGGTCTGTGTGTGAGTATGTGCCAAAAAACATGTTTTTAGCGATAGGTCTGTGATAGGTATGTGCGCGCGCGCGCATGTGTGTGTGAACAGAATATCTCAAGAACGAAACGTCGTATGAACTTGAAACTTGAAACTTAAATTGTTACATACCACTATCGGACGCGACACGAACATTTTCATCAAAATTGGTCGACCGGAAGTAGTAGTTTATTCGTGTAATTTTTCATTTTTTGCGATTTTCTCAAAAAAATATTAAGGGAACCGGAATAAACCGAGAAAACTTAATAAATCAAAAATAATTCAGATAACTATAGCTAAACCGGTAGGATGTTGCAGTCCCACTGCGCATGCGTCAGGAAGTTGGGATAAATCCCTACTACAAAATAGTCTCAATACGTTAATATCAAACATTTTGTTGCCGAGTCTCTACAGCAAAATACTACAATGGAGGGGGTAATGATTACCCGCCCAGGTTGACCCTCAGAACGCTTGCACTACAATTTCCTCCCGAAATACCTACTATGTATAGTTACAGATTTTAAGGGCTTTCATGAAGAGCAAAAACAAAATCCCAGGCGGACAGAAGAAAGAAGAAACGTTTACAGTGAGTGCTGAGAATGAGGGTTGCAAGGAAAACCTCCAGAAACGTTTAAAGTCACCTCACTTGGTCTAAAATTGGCCCTACGAGACAAAAATATAAGCAGTATTTTATAGTCTAGTAAATATTTAATATTACTTAACTCTAAATATTTAACGAAATCTGTAAAAATACATGAGTTTGATTATTTCTTTTATCTAGAATAGAATTTTAAGTATTTGTAAAAGGAAATTTCTTTTGATCTTAAGCTGCATGCATCCGTACATAATTCTCATTAAACTAAAAGCTTTTTATTTTAAATTTGTCCTAGCTACTTAAATATAAACATGCTTCATTGAATCAATCTTTGTCAACTAGTATTACTCTATTCCATTTTCTTTATCAGTAATGCCAACTGTACAATTTAATTCTTCATAAAAAAACTATTTAATTATTTTACTAAAAGAATATTTATTTCCAACATTACGATAATTGTTCAACTTAAATTAGCTACTAATTTTAATTTGTTTAAATAATGTTTCCTTTGTTCATAAAAATAGTTTATTAAGTTTGTTAATAACTTAAATAAATGTAGTAGAAATAGGAAAACCGTACTAAACTTTTCATGAAATAATTTTTAATATAATACGAGGGCAGTCCAGAAAGTCTGTCACGTTTTGATATAAAAAAAACTAAGTACAAGAAAAAAATTTAATTATATACATTTGAAAGTGCAATTAAAATAATATTTTTCTACATAATCACCAAACAAATTAAGACACAGTAGTTATTCTTATGCATTCTGGTGGGTATAATAAATCTTTCATTTATTTAAATAAATTTACATAAAACTTACATTGAACTATGCATAACATGTACTATGTACTATGTACCTGTTCTATCAGATTACATGTACATGTTAATCTATATCTTACGCAAGTCGTTTCATATCTACATACCTGTAACACCCTACATCTTTTATAAAATGTAGTTACAGAATTTTCTTAGTAATAAATTTTACTATCAAAGTGTAGGTTGTTTTAGCTCTGAGTAGTAGTAGTAGTAGTACTAGCAAAACTTACATTATACAATACATGTATGATGTACTTATTCAAAGTGTATATTTCATTAAACTGACAGACTACATAAATTTTGTTTTACACTGTTTATTTATATAAAATGTAGTTACAGAATGTTCAATAAGAAACACACTGTTCCAACAGTTTATTGACTTTTCTGTCTCATGAGTTTAAATATACTACAGTTGAATAACATTTGTGGAACTGTATAAATATTGATAGTTTGATTTTATTTTGCATAGACAAATTCTACTTTGTACATACTATATATTTTATGTCTGAAGACAAGAACAGATTATTATGCTTTCCTTTATCCGTAAAATATGTAGACGTTAAAATATTATTATTTTGTACATAGATGTACTTCTATTGCTTAAATAGTGAAATAGAACTTACACGTAAAGATCTAACTATAATTTATTATCAAAGACAACATTTCTTAACGTCTTAATTTTTATCAGCATTCTATATAAATACAGAAATATATTTTCCACGATGTTATTTGCCAGTTGAAAGTCGAAAAATGAACAGCTCAGAGAAAGATGTTATTATCTGTATTCATGTAAAATCACCTCAAAAGGATAAGGTAAGTTCAATAAAACAAATAATTATTTCATATATAATTTTATTATTATCATTTCATCCTCTAAAAAAAACATACAATAAAACTTTACCATTTAATTTATATAATCTAATATTTCACACCATTCACCATTTTATGTACACAATAAAAAACAGTCTACATAAGAAAAATAATTACTTGAAGGAGATGCTTTTAATTATCATTTTACTTATGTGTTCAAATCATATCTACTGAATCATTACAATAATAATAATAAAAAAAATAAAAAGACACACAATTTCTTCTAAGCTTTTTGTACTTCTTTAATGGAAGTTTATATATTAATGAATAATTAATATAAAGTTACAGAGTCATTATTATTTATTTCTTAGTTATCGCATCATAAACAATGATAAATCAATCATAATAAAACAATATAATATTTCTATTAAAATAATATAATCTAATATTTCGCACCATTCACCATTTTATGTACACAATAAAAACACTCTATATAAGAAAAATAATTAAAAACACACTCTCATAGATATTTCTTTTCAAATTACGTCCTACTAATAGTTTTTTATTTTATTTTTAGCGTACCGTTTCCTCATTTGATAACTTGTTACAATCCATTAACAGTTTTATCAATTTAAAATAATATTTTTATTATGTATTAAGGGATTGTTATGATTTTAAGTTTGTCTCGAAACCTGCAGTACTTTAATTTTAAAAAAAAAAACACAAACTACTTCAATAAAAATAGAATACAACAATAACTGTTGTTCTTTAGGTCATCAGCCGAAATGCTGGTTTGAACCTGTAGAGGTTTTACTAAGTAAAATGAGGAGTGAGGTGGTTTACCATTGCCTTCTTTACTGAACAGAAAAGTACACTTATTAGCATGGCGGGCCCTCTGAAAAGCCACTCTGCAAATGACACCTTCACTTCATTCACCACAGGGTCTGGCTGTTTAATGAAGTCCATTAATTTTAGAGGAGATAACTCTGTTTAGTGTCTTTTACACCTCTTCCTCTTCTGTTCTTAAATGATTTAATTGGCTGACCATGCGATAAGAAACCGAACTATTTATTTTACCCCTACAATGAACAGATTGAGTGTAAATAATTTGACACACCACCTATCTGTTATGAGCAGTCATTCTCAGAGTGAAAGATAAAGTAAAGAAAAACAATTTATTATAAATTTACTAAACTTTTTACCACCCTGTATTTATTTATTTATTTTTATTGAGTAAGAAGAAACATAATCTCTTCAAATAAATTAAATCAAATAAATAAATTTAGAATTAGTTAGAATTAGAATTACTTTCACTAACTATTTTATGTAAGAAAAGTATTGCAGTCATACAGATTTTATTGAATTTATTAAACATACTTAAGTCAGGAGATTACCTTTTGCAAACATGAGACTAAATTCTGTAATGCTGTCAATTTAACACAACTCTCATCATTCGGCCTTGGGTTCGAATCCCATTCAGGCACGATATTTATTCATACATTTCAAAAAAATCAGAGTGTATAATAAATTCAATAAAATCTGTATGACTGCAATACATCTGATTTAACACAAGAATACATAACAAAATTTCATAAAAAATTACTGGACAAATGATAATTCTTGTACTCAAATAAGTTTTTTGTGTTGTTTTATTGACGTCATTGAACCAGCAAGACATAGGCAAGTAGGTAGGTAATGCAGAAATGTCAGTTGTGACTTGACTAACAAAAGGTACCATATCCAGATTTTGTGTAATGAAAATCTGTAGTGTAGCGGAAAGAAGTCATTGTCTTAACTGCTCAGGTTTTTCTGTAACAGAAAACAAAAATTTGTATTAATTATTAACAAGATAAGAAATTTATTCTGTTATTAACTTATTTATTCTGATTTTACTATGAAAAATAATTAGTGAGGTGGTTAACCTTGCCTTCCTCACAGAGTAAAACAAATTACCCCACGTTTCAAATTAACTTTTGACATCATGTTTTATGGTTCATGACAATTTTAGTTTTCTTTTTTTTGTTTTCAGAGAGGAAGCGAACAATGTTTCTGCGTAAGAGATTATAAGAAAAGAACAATCTACAAAATTTTATTTCAAATGTCTTTAGAATGCGTTGTTGCACTAAAGAGATTAACGCAGGATGAAATTGATTTTTATACAAAAAGGTAATATGTTAATTATCATTAATATCATAAATAAAATGTATTCCTTAAGATTTCCACATGTTTTTACCCTTAAATGCATATAAAAGCCACAATCTTTAAAACTTTTTATCACGAGAGCATTGACGCATAAATTCCAGCAGACATAACCCTATCTTGTAGATCATGCTGTAAAAATGTAGTAAATAATATTCTCACTCCCACGGCTAGGGGACATTAGTTCATCTGAATATTATACATGTATTTCGGAATCATGTGCTTATTATTTATTACTTCTCATTTTGTTTTTTTTTTTGCGTTTTAAGGTGGTTTTGATTATTTTTTTTATTTTAATTTAAAAAGACACTATTTATCTAATTTGATTGTAAATAATAATTAAGAACAGTATAATATGTTTTAATGTTATAATTTTATAATTTGTTAATTACACCAGTGGGTTGTAATTTTTTCATGTTTTAAATTTAATTGATAAGTTGCATTTATTGTTATACAACAGATTATATTGTTTCGGTGATCAGCCGAAAGTCTGGTTTGAACCTGTAGAGGTTTTACTGAGTAATACGAGGAGTGAGGTGGTTTACCAATGCCTTCCTCACTGAGTGGAAAAGTACGCTTATCAGCATGCCGGGCCCTCTGTAAAGCACATATTTTCCACTCTGCAAATGACACCTTCACTTCATTCACCACAGGGTCTGGCTGTATAATGAAATTCATTACTTTCAGAGGAAATAACTCTGATGACTGTCTTTTACACCTCTACCTCTTCTGTTCTTAAATTATTCAGTCATTTAACTGGCTGACCACGTGATAAGAAACAGAACTATTTATTTTAGCTCTGAAACGAACAGATTGAGTGTAAATAATCTGACACTACACCTGTCTGCTATGGGCAGACAACAGATTATGCATAAAAAAAGTTATATTAAAAAAAACAAACTTCTGTGTTAAAAGTTATGAAATATATTGATAAATGTGTGTTTATTCGGGATAATTATCTCTAACCATTATTAAGAAAATGGGTCAAACGTTAACATAGTGGAGATATGATGTTGAGACCTGAAATTGGTCTTATATTAGGGGAAAAATAATAATAGCAATGAAAACTTTTACATTTAAATTATGGTGATAGAGTTATGTCAAAACAATGAATATTAAAAAAAATCTGGTGTGAAACACTCACACGACTTTCTCTTGCCAATGCAAATAATGAACAATATAGCCTAACATAAGCAATAAAACATTAGATTTAAATAAAAACACTAACCTCAATAAACATAACCTAATTTTAATCATGAGTGAAAGACGCAAAATGAAAAACAACCTCAGTTTGGCTTAAAAATACGAAAAATCTCTCTTTCACGCTAAACTAGGCTTAGTGGAGAAAAATGCTGTTATTGAAAGTTGTAGATCTTTAAATTTCCTATAAATTTGATTGTATACACTTTTGTCGTAAAATGATACTAAGGCTGAAATTTTAAAAAATCGATTTTTTTACATGTTTTCGGGAGAAAAAAACAGAAAATCGGTAATTACAGCTAAACTAAGCGTTATACAACAAAATTTTTAACATAAAATGTGTAGAATTTTAGATTCTCTACAACTTTTATTATACACATGTTCACGCTAAAGTGCATATTAAATCACAATCTTAAAAACACAATTTTTTACGAGAAAATAGAACAGCCTCTCCAAGAATTTCAGCAGATATCGCACCTACCGAATCTTGTAGAGCATAACAAATTTAGTAAATGAGGCGAGTTTTTCGGGTTCAGGGGGCCTGAAAACATGTATTTTCGGTGAAAACTCATAATTAACATTAAAATAATATTTCTCTCCCCTATATATTCATATAAACCAAGAAAACGTAAATAAGTAACTTATAAACTGTTTAATGTTTAACTTTTTCTTATATTTTACTTTTAACTATGCTTACACATCAAGTTTTAAATATTTTTTTATTTACTTATCCATCAAATAAAGAATGTAAATTATATGTAAGAAGTTGTCATTTTTTGTTTTTATAAATAAATTTTAAAATTTTGAATGACAACAATGTGTGGTACAAAATTTTCAAATGTTTAGAATTATAATTGATGTTGTGTATAAATATTGGAATAACGTTTCAACTGTGTAAAAAAAATAAGTGTTAAAAACAAGACGAATACAAGTGAGTAGGTGAAAAATAGGTCACACTACCTCTTAACAAGTGAGTAGGGGAAAAATAGGTCACACTACCTCTTAACAAGTGAGTAGGGGAAAAATAGGTCTTACTAGCTCTTAGTAGTAATAGTAGTAGTAAAAGTAGTATGGAAATGAAGTTTCTATGTCTTAGTGTTGGTATTTTAGAAATACCGTTTCTGGGTCTATTAATTTATTAATTCGTGTCAACAACATTAAAATTACGTATTACTCTCACAAAAAGACTTGTACACTGTATAACGTTTAATTTTCCTTTTTCTAATTATCTAATAAAGTGTTTTTTTTTTTTTATTTGTTCACAGGAAAGTGTAACCGCCACAACAGACACATAAATGTAAATTAATTTTAAAAAATAAATGAAATAATGTTTAAAATATTTTTGTTTTATATAATTTTATTAAAATTCACATACCTTTTTCTTAATCTGAAAGTCTCCTTTGCCGGTCTTCACCAACACATGTGTACTGCAATCAAACGATAGGAGTTCCTCATCAGTGAATGCCGTGTTGTAGCGATCCGGTAGATACATGAAATATTCCTTATCCTCATCCAGAAAGTCCACTCGTATGGCGTCCCCGTACTTAGTGGTTGATCGTTTCATTGTTGATATGTTGTACTCCTTGCCTTTTGTTAGTTCTGACGTTCGACAATATTTTGGGTAAGTCATAGAGTTGAATTTAATAGCAAAGTCCATTTTGTGTAAGCGTTGTTGTGTAGTGTCGTAAGAAGAACAAGATGATATGCTGCACGTCACGGTATATAAAGTAAAGACCAAGAATTGGTGGGGTATTGATACAATGGTGGGGTAAGTAATAGTAATAAAAGTGTGGAAGGGGACATAAAGAGTTGAGAACAGAGTACAATTTTTTTTCTAAAATGACATCTCACTAACTGAAGACACATCGTCTTCTGCTCGTAAATTATATGACTTCACACAGAAATGTTTGCAAGAACATTTGTACGAGACAGTGAATTTGGTAGATGTTTTATTACTACAAAAGGATTTCCACGCGGTTTTCCCAGGTATAAAAATCAAATCAAAAGCTGTAGACCTCATATTACCAAATTTCTGATTCGGTAAGTTAATGAAATCTAAAAGGATTTTTCGATATGTAATATTCACCTTAAAATCTACCTGAAGCGTACATATCCCAAATTTTTTTTTAAACATTAACGAAATTCTTACCCATGGAAATTGAAGTTTTAAATATCTCTTTAAAACGTTCATATGCCAGTACTTCTTACGTTCAGGGTGAAAAATATACCAGGTTGAGTGGAAGCAAGGCAATTCGCAAAAATCACGAAAATAAAATTTACATGCAGCCAAATGATTAATTTCAGATGGTTGAATTGGAACGTTAAATGAACTACTCAAATTACAACCGCTACAGGTGAAAAGATTAAGAGATTTTGAAAAATAATATCCGTTATAAATCAATGACAAATAGTGTTTCTTTCGTTCTTCTTCGAAATCGTTCAAAGAAATGTAACGTAATCGTACGCTGGTTCGTAAGTTATTCAAAAAGGTTATTTTCCGTCTCTCTGTTTTTAGTTCGTTCATTGTCATAAGTCTAAAAAGTTTGCAAACATAATAACAGGATTCTAGTGAATCAACATGTAAATACGTGAAAATATGAAACCAAATGTAGTATTGTGTCTCTATATGTCTGTTCATTTTGAACAACACGAAATGTATGAAGAACCTTTAGAATGTGTTTTATACTAAAGTGAACTTGTAAGTTCAACTACCTCTTGTAGACTGTCGTTGACCTGTCAGTCTAATATAAAAGAAACGCTTGTAAAACGCATTGCAATTTTACTGAATGCATAAAGTTGCTGACTTTTACAGCCAGAGGAATGATTAATAATTTACTGCATCATAAATAATGATTCTACCATGCATGTACTGCTAGTATAATGAAAAGGAGATTATTTCTCACAAAAAGCAATAAATATTGTTCCTCCCAGACAAAATTATATTTTCTATCTTATTCACCTGACAACGTAACATATAATTTGCATTAAACATAAAATTATACTGGCGACTGGCGTCATTTTCTTACTATTTAAATGTAAATGTCTAAACTTGATAAGGTCAGAAGCGGTCATTCAATTTCCTTCGGTTGTAAAACATTCCCACTATCATTGTAAAATGTACCTCTCTTGTATCTTGTGTATTTATAAAAGTTGTTTCTTATGAAAGCAATAAACATTGGACGTCCCAGAGAAAATAATATTACACAATCAGTTTATTACTTCATCGGCAATGAATTATTCTATATAATTTACTTTAAACATAAAATATGGTACTGACGCCTAGCAGCTTGATAAGGTCAGAAGCGGACATACAATTTCCTTCGGTTGTAAAACATTCCCACTGACATTGTAAAATATACCTCTCTTGTATCTTGTGTATTTATAAAAGTTGTTTCTCATGAAAGCAATAAATATTGTACGTCCCAGAGAAAATAATATTACACAATCAGTTTATTACTTCATCGGCAATGAATTATTCTATATAATTTACTTTAAACATAAAATATGGTACTGACGCCTAGCAGCTTGATAAGGTCAGAAGCGGTCATACAATTTCCTTCGGTTGTAAAACATTCCCACTGACATTGAAAAATGTACCTCTCTTGTATCTTGTGTATTTATAAAAGTTGTTTCTCATGAAAGCAATAAATATTGTACGTCCCAGAGAAAATAATATTACACAATCAGTTTATTACTTCATCGGCAATGAATTATTCTATATAATTTACTTTAAACATAAAATATGGTACTGACGCCTACCAACACTCTTGTTTGCATTCGAAATCTAAATGTCTAGACTTGGAAAGTTCAAAAGCGGTCATATCAAGATACGATTTACTTCTGTATTAACACACCTCCATCACAAGTTTAAAACACATTCCTTTGTCCGAATCATAGTGCTGAATCGAATAAAGCAACGTGTCTAGAGCCTTTGGACCATCATATAGGCTGAACTACAAATTTAGAAACAAATTTTTTTTTAAAATTTCTATTTATAAATTTGTATTTAGCCTAGGTGTTTAAGGTGTTTTTGTTTGTCTGTAAGTGTATTTAGTGTTGTTCTGTGTAAACTGTGTTGTATCGTACGCGTGTACCATCGCTCTTACACCGGATCAAATCAAACCTCGTTTTCCTTTAACCGTCTCGCTACATCGCAATTCGCTTCGCAAAAGACTTTCACAACATCTTCTAAACAATGTTCTCCATCTTTTGCTGTGCATATATTATAACAATGAACAATACCGTCACACGTATCTATATGATGTTCAGCCTGATGCTCCTGCCTTTTGTTCAATTTACACTTTTCTGGAAGCCAACATTCTGTGCTGATATCTTGAGATCGTTCCCACGGTCCTGGACTGACACACATCACCCAGTGTCGACGCCCATCACAATATTCACTGTGATATTTCTGACAATGTTCGACGTATGAGCCGGATTGGTAAGGTTCTTCGTCAGCGTTCATAGTTTGAGTTTAACAGTGAATGGAACCGCTCACCGAGTTCTCACCGCTTATATACCATCATTTTTCCCCACCACCGTATGCGGTTATGACAAAGGCGCGTTGGGTTTTTTCTATTTAACAAGCGGACCCTCCCCCACAGCTGTCTTTTATGCAACTGAGGTCACAAAAAAACGTAACGTAGGCCTACAACCGCATTTAAAATTTTTTTTTTGCATTAACTAAAGTGTTTACATTTTTATAAATATCTTTGTTGATACAATTCAGATAAACACTCACATTCAAATACCAAGAGTTGATTAAAAATATTAAACTAAGGAAAATGACCATACACACATGAAGGAAAACAATGAAGCAATAAATGTGTTTTTTAATTTTTTCAAAAATTCTTGACGTATTAATGATCTTGATAAAAAAAAGCTTAGTTTCACTACAATTTCAAAAGGGAACGCATACATCTAAGACCTCATTCACACAAACACATGTTCAATCTTGCAAGAGGATTGCCGTGATCTTTGTCAGCGGTGGAGTTTAAGCCATCAGCGCCCTGTATACTTTTTTTCAGTTGGTGATCGGAGATCGTCCGTAACACACAGAGAGTGCCCGTGACACTAATCAACGGTGGTTTTTAGACCTCCAGAGCCCCTTTCATTCAACATCAATCACGAGGATGACGTCAGAGAAAAAAATGTTTTTATTTTTTCTCAAAACGAGACAAGTTAAGTCGACAGAGCCTCAACAATCACATCAAAGATGTCAAGTGTTCCCTCCTCGGAACAATATGTTCCAGAGTCATTGGTACGTTATTGATATAGCTAATCAACAAGTTACAAGACGGTGAATCTTTTACATGATCTGCTAGTACACTGTCTATATGTTGAAAGTGCATTTTACACGACATACAACAAACAGAGTCAGAATTTTTGTCAAAATAAAAACCACATTTTGCTATTTCACGTACGTTTTCCGTATGTTCCGCAAAGGTTGACAATCTGTCACTTTCCCTTCTGTAATCGCAAGTTAACCATTTTGCGAGATGAATACACTTTGAAAGAGAACATCTCATTCTACCATCGGTCTTGTGTATACCCGTGGTGACAGGACAATGAACTTTATTTTCGTTTGTTAACCTTGGTATTAAATGTTTACACTCATCCAAATTAATAACAACCCCATCAACTAATGACTTTAAATAAACTTGTTTTTCACGTCCTTTTGTGTAAATAAATTTATACTGATTGAGAATATTTTTGACTGTTGTCAAACTGTATGGAATATCACCTTCTTCCCAAATTAAACCGTGAAAACGTGATTCTAACCAGTGTGCAGTTTTTCTGTAAATACAATTCAACTCACCTCGATCGAATGGTGGCTTAAAGTGTAAATGAACAAAAGAACGTGTGTTTAAATCTAAAACAACAAATTCTTTAAGCACAAAGTCATTGCTGTTATCGTAGAAAGCTTGAAATTCACATATGCAACTTGAATGAGACATTTTACCACACTGATTGAGAAACTAACTGTTCTTTCAATTTATTTACAGTGTCACATAATAACCAGTATTGCCAATATAGAATAATATATACACAGACAAAATAAGATGATCTTTTACGTATCTTGTACATAAACCGTACGACTCTGTTGATTTTTCCCACCCCTCAAAACCGACTAGCGTTCGATTACATGAATCAGTGCGAGTGGTACTTGGTCCGTCTACCGTATCAAAGGCGACTCGTCTATCTATTGTATCGAACACGGACAGTGACAGAATCAATTTCTCGTCTTGTGCTACCGTCGACGAACGTTTATTGCACACATGGTCATCCAACATAAACTTTTGTATTTTACCATCATATGGATCACGTGTGAAACCTACAAAACATATGTTTCCCGAACCGACATGGGATATTTTTTTCACGTCATTACATTCAAATTCACAGATATACGTTCTGGATTTATTTTTAAATTTAATTTCAATTTTAACGTCATCCGGTTGTGAAAAATGATGGAAAGTAAAATCGGCAATCATCAAGTAGCTGTGTTTTAATTTGCATGTGGCCGAAAACGGAACCGCTACACCGCCAACAAAAAGCGTTAAATCGTCAACTACCGAATCGTACATCTCACGAGTCACTAGTCCACTGTCTCCTCTTGCGATTTTACAATTGTTTTATACGCAGCATACTCATCTTGCAACCTGTCTGTCCACCACGCAACATGTGACGTTTTTACCTTAGTTATCCCCTCTACAATCTTTGATTCGTCATACCATATGTCACGTACATGTTTAGTCAGGCTTGGTATATGTTTATCAAACCAAAACCACTCGGAGGTTGTCAAAGAAATTTTATTGTTTTTATTATCGACAACCTGAACGTACCATTTTCCAAAAATTTGTTTCACCTCCACCACGGAATGTGAGTTGTCATCTGTGATGGCTTTTAAGTGACATGTAATTTTTGTGCTCTTGTCCAACGCTAGTTGTATGTGATCCCGATTATTCACCATTAATTTCCACAAGTGGTACGACAAGACCACACGTTTGCGAGGGGCTGTGAATACGACCGCGGTATTAAAGTTTTGATTGGAACAAACCAGCCCGACGCTTACATGTTTATCAAATTTATTGTTTAACGTGTATGTTAGCGGTAAAAATATGTAATACATACCGTTTATTGATGGTGTTGTCCGTCCTGGCAACAGTGTTTCCGTGTCCTCAGCGTCCTGCGACAGAGAATACCGTGAGCCCATACTGCCGAGATAAAACTAAAGTGTTTTCTAGTATGTAGATACAATTTATATATATATAGGTTGGTACACTCATTACAAAAGTTTACGTACCGTGCCAGTCAACGGTTTGTATTCCACCACGGCATCGTAAACGATCAAACAGTAAGCTACCGTTTCAGCGGGTACCGTTTGTTCCGTTTCGATTTCCAACCTTAAATCAACGGCACCCGTTTTTAAAGTTTCATTTTGCTTAGAACAGTCAATAACGTATACTGCACCGTTCTGCTTGAATTCTGACAAATTTAAAAAAGGACCTGTACCAGTGTCACACGAGTAGGACGATTTAAACCGAGAATAGGCGTCGTAAAACAAGTTCATATCACCGTGCACATTATCGTATGGAAAATACTCACTGTTCAAATATAACTTAACATTGCGGACTGCGACTGAACCACCGCCGCTGTTGAACTGTGAAGGATTAGCGTTTGGGTTAGCTTTCTTTTTTGTATGAAAGGCGACAATCACGTACCTAGCCGTTTCCATGTGTGAAGAAGTCTTAACCGACCACAGATGATGGTTTGTCTGTGGGAAAGATGGGTATTCGTGTAATTCCCATCTCCGAAAGAATATCTGAACTGGTCTGTCTGATTCAACAAGTTTCAACAAACTTAATCGTGTCACGTCATTCACACGAATGTAAGGTATTTTCCAATGAACTTTTTTTAATGTCAATAAGAAATCTTTTTTCGCATCTGGCAACAGGACAGCGTCTTTATCGGTCGGAGCACGCAAAAGTATCAGTTCTTGCTTGACGGGTAAAGTGATTTTGGTGTAATCGTCAAAGACGGGTAAGAGAAATTTTAACGGATAACAAAATGAAAATTTTCCACTCGTGCTATCTACAGAGATCGAACCGATTGATTCGTTCCAACCTGCGTTCGCAAGAGCCTTATCGTTTGCATTTAAGGTAAGATAATTTTTTATTGTAGATGTAATCCCAGGATTCTTTACCCTATCCACTTCTATACCGCTAATTTCGTACCTGATTTCATCGAAAAGAAAAGCGATCGCGTTATTCACTAATTTATAGTTAACGTTCACTGTGTCTGCCTTTTCCAGTAACGTACCTTCAATGTAGAGGAAGCTTTCGCTGGGCAATGTGAATACATCTTGTTGTTGAATAGGGATTCTTATCTCATCATTATTGTTGTAAGTGGTTGACGCGTACGGTGTGTGACTGTGGTACTCCCAACTTGTAAATACATCATTGAAAACCGGTTTATCTTGAACGTTCAACACTTCCATGACACCTCAAACACGAAAACCTATGGATTTTAAAAACCGTATGTTATGAGGTTTCAACTTGTTCAAGGTCGACTTACGACTGCCAACTGAACATGTGTGTTCATTGTACTTATATGTTTTTCGTGGTAAAATAACCAGACCCATCTCTTGTACGTCTTAAATGCAATCGCAAAGAGATTACTTCGTTTGCAAAGTTTATGAGATTGCCTTCTTGGTCTTCCAGGCGGATGACAATAGACTGAAGGCGTTTAACGTTTACTGGTAAATATATAACGTTGGTAGGCGTCTCCAACAGTTTATAACCAGGGTCAACGGCCAAGGGAAATTCATGTAGAATATGTGTTTCTTTTCCGTTATCGTAAGATCCTTGCACAATATTGCACAACACCCTGATGATATTTACCTTGATGATGTTTACTTCGTTTTCTGATACGTGCCATTTGTTTGGCTCCAACACCCGCTCTGTAAAACCTAACATTGCAGACAAATTGTTTGGTTGTGTGAAATCTATGGGGCGTGAAGAGTAAATTTCCGTATGCAGAGTATTATTGTTTGCTTTAAGATGAAATTCCAGTGGAATGTTAGCTCGTAAACACGTCTCTTTTATGTATTTCTCTAAATCTTCCAGCTCGTACGCGCCTTGTGGTATCACGATCGACACCCCAGCATTCGACTTATCTTTATCTAGAATTTTCTGTTCGACGTCCGAGTACATTGTGGTCGCCCTGCCCCTGTTGATCGGTTCGTCGGAAACTATAACTTTACCTTCTGCGTCAGGCAGTTGATGTTGCCCGGCGTCTGCATTGCCAAAAAAAAAGGTGTTGTTAACATCTTTTTCCACGTTTGGGATTGTGTTGTAAGTGGATAGATTGATTAGTCCGATTTCCCAGTCGGTGGTGCTGCCAAGTTCGACGGGGGGAAAAACATCACATTGAAGTACCGAACCGCGGCCGGAAATAGAAAACATTTTACTGTGCTCGTAAAAATTTCAAACACAAATGACCGCAGTTGACTTTTTTCTGCTCTCTTTTATAGTTGTATTGTACAGTGATTCGCGATCCATTTAACCCCGTTTTCCAATATCGTACCAACTCCGGTGGTGGACGTAAGTTACCATAACTGTCATAATAGTTGACGTGATCGGCGAGTTTGCGATAACACACCCAATGAGTACCACGCCCACTTTCTTTGTCCAAATTCACGATTCCGCTTTCATTTTTTCGTACCCGCGTCGGCAGGTTGTTCAACATGAAAACGCCCCGAAAATACGTTACCTGGTCAGCATATTGTAAAAGTTCTTGACCGTTTAGCGGACGCGACGGCAACGAGTTGAGGTTTTTTTTTTCCTCAACTGCATCCCACGCCCTTTGTAATTTTTTAGATACACACCGCGACCTTTGTAATTTTTTAAATACAATCCTTGTCCTACTACTGTGGTAGCTGCTGCACGGCGAGACCGTTCACGTCCACTCCTACGTCGTCGTCGTCGTAGTCGTCGTCGTAATCCGCCCCCAAATTTAGTTTTCAGCTTCATCAGGTTTGTCACTGTCCACGCGGCCGCTTTCTCTGCTGCACTTGCGTCACCCGCTTTTACCCGTTCCCACGCTCGTTCAGCCAACACCCGATCCGCTTCTGCCCGTTTTCCGCTGTCGGTGTACTTTGAGTAAGCGATGTCGTGTTCCTTACACGCTGAATCCAATTTATTTATCCCTCGATCGCCTCGTCTCAACCGCTCCTGTAATTTAGTACCGGGTCCACAGTACTGGTAACCAGGAATATGTAGTTCTACCGGTAATAAGTCGATGGTACGATTCAATATCTTTCCGCCGATCTCGCTGATTGCGTCAAGCAGTCCTGCTCCCTTCTGACGTTTTACAAACATTCTCACACATATTTATAGTTTTTGCACACACTTTTATACCTTTTTTTACATCTATATTGAGGAAAAAATGATGTTTTAATATGTAATCATCATATTATTTTAATCTCAAATGTCATCCATGTTAAGAGTATATGAAACCCCACTAGTGGGCTCTTCAGTTTTCATATTGCTGCCACTGTTTAGTCTATCGTTTAAATAAGATAATATTACTGCATCGTTTCCAATCGATGGTGCGCCTACGTTTGTAAGTCTTCTATTTTCCATATCATATCCATCACCTTTTTTATCTAATTTGAAGCCAAAACCCCTATCTCCTTTCGGTCCTGCTTTGCCTGGAGGTCCTTGAGGACCGACTATTGGTTGCAATTCTGGTCCCATCTTGTAATGTTGATGCCGATGAATAATTTTTATCAGCGTGTCCAAAAAATCTTTGGCAATTTGATCTATTTTTGGATCGTCCACCACTTCTTCAGGCGTCAATGGAAGCGCCTCCGGTCCATGTACACTTCTGATTTTACGCCGTTGCGATCTCTCTACAACATCTAAAAAGTTTGTTAAGGCTTGCGTAACGTAATCTCTGTTTACGGCGTCTGTCGGTCCTATTGGATGTGGAACGTTAATAATGCGTTTTCCTTGCACATCGAACGCTTGCAGTTTTGAATTAAATTTCATTCCTTCACCCGATTCTCCACGTGGTCCTGGCGCTCCCTGTTCACCCTGTGGACCTGGAACGCCTGCTGGCCCTGGAGGACCAACCAAAACTTCAGGTGAAATATAATACGTCTCGCTGAACTCTTGCAACCGGTCTCTCAACGATTGAGTCAGCTTTTTAAATTCGTTCACATCACCGGAGGCGGTTCGCTCGCCACGCTGTTGTTTTTGCAGATGAATCGCCATTTGCACAGACGTTTCAAACACTTCGTTGCAAACGTCCCGCACTTGATTTAAATTGGTCGCGTCGTTTCCACTTTTTCCACTCGCCACATTGATAAGTCTGCACTTTTTCACGTCCACACTTTTATCACCGAATACGAGCGCCTTTTCCAAAGCCGATTGCTTGGCATAATTCCAGTTTAGATAGCCGAGTGTGACGGCATCGTTGTCTTCATCGGGCACGCCTACATTTTTCACCACGTAATTGTGCATGTCTACCTGCTTTGCGGACGCGTCCACATCCAAATTAGTATGTTCTTTGTGATATTTCAAGGTGACTGCGTCTTGGTCGTTGATGGGTGAACCCACAGCCGTCAGGCGTTTATTGTTAAACGCTGGATTTCCTTCGGAATCTGTTGTCGCTGCTCCTGCCGCTACTGCGTCTAGACTCGCTGCTACGGCTGCTGTTGCTGATGACGTCGCTTCTAGAGTGGTTCGCATGTCCGCCTTGGTGGCGTAGTTTTTTGAGAGGTACTGGACGGGTACTGCATCGTTTTGGTCAACGGGTTCTCCAACATTTTTCACGCGTATATAGTTGGCATCGTAAACGTTGTCAGACAGATTAGTTGTCAAACAGGTTTTTTTCATGGCCCGCAAATTGATTGCGTCACTGTCCGCCTCAGGATCGGCCACGTTGATAATTTTTCTCTTCTTTACATCAACGCTCAACGAGTTTGGATCAAGTGTAATACAATCGACTTTACGTGCAGCGTCCGTATCTGATATAGGAACATTCAAATTACGTAAACGTTTTCCCTGCACGTCGATGTCACCGTCTTTGGTCAACTTTAAGGTAAACCCCGACGGGCGGCCAGCAACATGATGATGATATTGATCACCCTCACTATAACGTCGTCTGACGTATCTATTGGAGTGACCAAACTTGTCGATACTCATTGTTCACTTATTAGTGTCGATTTGTTTTCAACGCACCGCCTTTTATAATACCGGCTTCACGCAGTTCCTCAACTATCGATTGGATTTCGTTTGTATGACCGACATTGCCGGCCGCTTGTGACGCCAACAACAAACGCAACCGGTCACATAGTTCGTTCACATCGTCCCAATGCACGTACTGAATACGACTGTCTGTCAACACCATGCCGCTTCCTACGGTGGGAGGAGGAGTGGCTTTGTTGAAAAGCGGTTTGATAATTTGTGTGTATTTGTAACCACGATTCGAGTTTATCTGTCGCCCTGGATCATATCCTTGCCGATAGGCGTTTGTTTGTATCAATATCTTGTGGTATGTGTGTAGATCGTCTGTTGTATACGAGACGGGTTCCTTTTCAAAGATCAACGAGTGAAGACCCGCGGTCATGTTGTAACTAACTCTACCAATTAACAATTTCATACGACCAAATTTCACCTCTTTATCACCAATCATCAACTTGTCGTTTTCCAAGTATACCCCGTACACGTGATCCATCGTGTTAGTGACATCATCTATCAGCATTTGCAGATAATATTTGGTGGGATTTTTATCGCTCATGGAATCAATTACTCTTGATTCGTTTGCTATTGACTTTCTTCTAGGCGCGGTCGGCGTACTGGTTTCCTTTGGTTTAAATGGAAACTCTGTGTCATCCCAACGCTTTTCCTCATCTACATATTTGTCCTCAAGCACTTCTTCTTCTTCTGTTTTAACCACATCGTCCGATTTTTTGATGAATTCTTTCAAAGGAGTGACAATCGGTCTCAAACGTTTCTCCAAAAGCTCCTCAGACTCAATCACACCCGTCGTGAAAGCTCTGTGCTTACGTTTAATATTGTCCCGTAAACGTTGCACCTGTAACGCCACCGACAATTGTCGCTTATCCATTTTACAAACACTCGAGTAGTTTGGTGGTGAATCACTCGTATTTATACCCGAACAAACTCATCGAAACCGACCCGATAACGACCTTCATTTATATTGCTGTCTTTGTCTACTACGAGAAAATTTTTTCCATTGCTATTGTTCCATGCCAACGAGCAGATTTCTTTAAATTTATTAAACGGAATGTCAGTATTTACGTGATCCGAATGAATATGATGTAAATTTAAATCGTCTTGTTTGAATACAACAATCAAGTTGGCGTTGTCTCTGATCAAATGTTTGGGGATCCTACTGTACGATTGACCCAAATAAAAGGTGTCTAATTTGTTGTGACGTCCCATTGTGAAATAGTTTCTTATGTTGTCGTGTTTTTCGCATGCAATGTCGTCAAATACCATCAAAGAATTGGGTCTGGCTTTACTCGGATGGTAAACATTTTCGTTTTCGTTAAATGTAAAATAACCGACAGTAGGTACGCCCTTCATTATGTGAGATAAAAACTGATATTTCGGTTGCTTCAGCGACTTTGAAAAAACATATAAATTTTTAAATTTCAGTCCGTTCTCGGAGAAAATCAGATTAAACAGTAAATTCGTTTTTCCACAATTTGAGGGACCGCAAATTATACACCTGATTGTGTTGGGAAGGAGATTGCTGTGTCGTTTTCCGTGCTTCGATTTTATGGGTTCGGTGTACTTGTCAAAATTTATTACATCGAGTTTATCTTTTTGAGGAATACGTTCCATTATAGTTGACTGGTTGATTGGAACAAAGCGATTATACTTAATTGCGTGCAATATATACCCTTTTACTGTTTTTGTACGTCATATAAAAATTTGCTCCGATTCCGACAAAGACAAACAATGCATAGACGACCAATAAAGCTATTATACCTACACCGCTGTAATCAAATTTTAAGGTATTTTTTTCTTGTGGTGGTACACATGATTTGTTACACATTAAATTAACATCTATTGGTGAAATAGAATTGTTGATAATATCATTCACTTTCTTGTCCAATGGGTCGATTGTTTTTAAGTTTATGCATTTTGACACGCTATACAGTTCACGAAACGTACAGACGTTAAAGGTTAAATTGTCTCTGCTCAAGTAGTACCATAAACTGTAAATTTTTTCAAAATCAGATGGGACATTATATCCTTGCAACGAATGGATACATCCCTTCAAGTGAAATTTGATCGTATCATCGAACGGAGAGCTGTTGAATAGTGTGTAATGGAAATTTGTTTTGTCTGTAACTACTACAACGAGAAAGAACATTGAAAGTACAAACGTCACCGACCACATGTCAAACTCAAATGTGACAACGGCAGTGAAACATGTACATTTATAAAATATCACCTTTCTTCACCCACGAGTCATGTGATTTATCGAAACCTAACCACCTGACCAACAGCATGTCTCCTTTACGACGCAATACCTTTTCCACCAGGAACACGTCGTCGTATTTTGTTTTCAACAACTCGTGACCGTAAAAGCCACCTTTTAATATTTCTCCTCTACTATCGCTGAGAAGGTACGTTAATGGTAAAGTTGGTTGTATTTTGTACACGGTAAAGACCTCATTGGTCCAATTAGGTAAGTATCCTTTGGTAAACACCATCTTGTGCTTACTAATGCGAACTTTATCACCGACTTTAAATTCACGTTTTATTATATTGGCTACACGTTTGGGTACACGGTTTAATCGATTCAACACTTGTTTTTCATTTTTACCATCAACTTGATTCGGTTTCATTCCAATAGACCTGTGAAAAGTGTTGTTATATTTGGTGATAAGCCCGGGTAATATTTTCAACCAATTATATGAACCCTGATTGGTGAAAACACGCCACATTTGCGTCTTTAACGTCCTATTGAACCGTTCTACTATGGCAGCCTTTTTTTCAGAAAACGTGGCGTAATGATTGATATTGTGTTGTTTTAGCAGATTCTGTACGTGTACATTGAAAAATTCCTTTCCATCGTCCGTTTGTAAATTACGCATTGGGTGTGATTTTAGAAACAGTCTCAATGCGTTAGCTACCATCACTCCTGTCTTTCTTTTTATCGGTATCGCGTCGGCGACTTTAGTAAAACAATTAATTATAGTTAGTATGTAATTAAAATTATTATTTAATTTTGCATATTTACCCATTTCCACTAGATCAGCCTGGTACAGGTCATGTCTGCCTTTCAACGTGGTCGTTCTCCTAGGAAAGTTCTTGCGCGCCTGTCTGTGCAGTTCGTTTGCGATACCCGATCGGATGTCCATGATGCTGTTGCTTTTAATTCGGGTGAAATTACAATCATATGATCGACTATGGAAGGATATATATATAGCCTAGAGGAGGGAGTCGGGACGGGACGAGGGACCTGGTTCATTGTACTCTACTCGAGCACGTTTTGCTGGAGATGGTGATATTGGTCTGTCGTCGACATCATTGACCGCGTTGTCTAGAGAGTAGTGACCGTACGGGAGCGTGTCAAGACCATCGTCAAGTACGTAACGTTTGTCGTCGAATGGTGAAAGTGAGAGTTTGTTGATGTCTATAGAGTAAATATTGTGTAATCGACTGCGAATCGATGAACACTTTGTGTATGTCAATTTCTTTTTTAATAGACAGTCCAAGTACGACTGGTGTCGCAAGTCTTTCTTGATACAAACACGGTTGACCCCCTTTGCCACTCGTTTTTCATTGTCTTTAGTCATAAAACTGTACATCTTAGCACGGAGTCCGACAAACTCTTTGATTGGTACTCCGTGAGTTTCATCGGCAAAAGTACCGACTTTCTTCTTGTTGATGGTGCTGTAACAGGCGTGAGTCGGTGGAAAGTTTGAGGTGTCAAAGAGACCCAGGCGTTCACTCATGTCATCGTAAACGTTTACCGTTTTCACCTCATACATCAAACTGTCAGTGTCGGTCATTAATAGACGAATATTTTCACCGTACCTAGCCTTTGCGTAATTATAATGAAAATTGTACATTATATATTTGCTGAGGTCCAAGATTGTGAACCCTACGTAAATGGGACGGTTTAACATAACTTGTGCTTTGTTCAGGGCGATACCTACTACTTCAGGGTTGTAGGTGTACCACCGTTTCATGCGTGGCTGAGAGATCCATTTGTCCAGGTTGTTAGGTTGATTAACAAGTTTGAAATCGGTATGTTTACGAACATTTTCCAGCGATTTACCATACACTGCATTGTTCAGAAGCTTAAAGAACCGGGACTCGAAATCGTTACGGGCATGTTTCCGAAGATTGGCGTTGAACTCTATGTATGGACGAAGCCAATCGGACTGCTTGAATTGGATTACGCGATGGACTTTTTTCAATCGTAACCCAAGCGACAGATACAGTTGCAGTGTACGGTAGTGAACTATGTACTTTTCCTTGTCGTACAAGGTGGTCAAAAGTTTAGGTTGCTTGCCAATCTTTCTTGAGTGTTTTCTTAGAAAAGGGGAGAGGTGTGGTGGTACTCTGTTTTCCGGGGCCAACGGGTAGTCACGGTGTTGATCGTGTAGCTCTTTTGGGTATTCGAGATCAACTTCCAAAATAAAACCTGTGGGCGAATCAGAGGGAATGGACAACCAGTTAAATTTTGGAATTTCCTCTTTTTCGACCCACTTGAATTCACTGGTGGGGAGTGGCTGGGACATTGCATGACCGTACAGGTTTACGCAATCCAGGTATTGGATCCATGACGTGGGGGCATCTTTATTGTGTTGTTCAGGAAACGAACTGTTGTTGGCTGAAGCGAACCGTTTTGGAATTTGAGCCACTCCTCCTCGCACTCCTCGTTCGATAAACAGATGCATGTCGATGTCAGTCAACAGTTCAAGAGACACGTTGGTCATCTTCAACATGGCTGACCAAGACATGTTGGGAGCGGAGTAGAAATGGCACGGGTCGAGGTTGTAATGTTGCATTGACAAGGAACGAAAGTTCTCAAAGACGTCAGCGAGAAGTAATGTGTCACACTCAAGATAGAGGTCGTGGTAGTCGCCCATATTTTGAACGTTGCACACGTCCCATACGCGTTGAGCGTGGACGTAATCATCGTCTGTTACAGATTCACGATTCAGTGAACTATAAAACTTGTCCGGACTAGGTAATTGCGTCTCTTTAAATTTAAAACAGTCTGTCATGTATTCGTAACAGTACACACCTTTTCGGAGTAACAGATCGCGAACGGTGGTGTTTTGAAAACGTGATGAGAGTCGTTTGAATGTGCCGGCTACATCAGTACAATGGTTTTTTAAATTTTCCGTTAGTGTACCGAGAGAATCGTCCAGGAACTGATAGGAGTCTAGGAAGCGTAAATTGTTGACGGTCACTGACATGAATCGCTCACTATTGTTGGCGATGCAAGATATTTTATCTCCTTTAAATTTCCCTAGTGCTTGGACGATATGGTGACTGTCGTAGCCACGAAGATTGTGGAAGAAAACAGGAATGTGTTTCACGTAAGGGGCTTTCAGATTGCATATATTGTGAGCGGCACCTAGAAACTTACCTGTGGTGTGGGAGTGATGACGCACCTTGTAATTATCGGTAGAAACAAAAGGTTCATTACATAGCATACACAAGGTGGAAGAATAATATGTACGATAATCGTCAGGCGTCATATTTATGGGAACACATTTTTTCAACTTATCATCAAGTTCTTTGCCGATTCCGATCAATTGCTCCATCATTTTTTCGACAACATTATCATCGTCACTCTGGGCTCGATATGTAACTGGACCGCGAAATATGTTACCGTCTTCGTCAACAATTACATAGGAAAACCCGCTTGCTGTATGTTTATGTGTGGGATGATTGAAAGCCTCTGGACGACCATTCTCGTCTACTTGTCGTGGGTGGGAGGTGTGTAGTGGTGTAACGAAAGATTCAAGGTCTGCGTAAATCGTGAAAGGGACTTTTAGAGTTTTTTGAAACTCACTAAATTTCATAAAAGATTTTACGGGGTCTTTGGGGTCTGGTAATGTTGTCCGTTGGAGACCAAATTCTTGACAAGTTAACATGTGCTTGTCGCGGTTTGATTTACCTTTAACACCAGTAAATCGGTGATAGCAATAATTACAATAATATGAAGTGCAATGTACAGATGATTGACTGATATTTAATAGTCGAGACAAACCATTGTACTGGTGTCCCATACGAATGTCAGTTTTTGTATTTATAAGACAGTAATGGAATTGTTCACGTGTGGGTCCGGGTAGCAAAAGTAAATGAATTACATGATCGCGATTTCGGTATTTAGTAACGTATACAGGGTAAAATACGTCAGTGTCGGTTTCATAACTTAGAACGTTAATTGATATGGTAGGGTTTTGCTGTTCAAATTTAGGAATGTCTGTTAATTTCACGGGGTAGCTGATACCGTTTGTGTTTAAGAACTTTAAATATTTTTTGTACCAGCTTATCATTTTGTGACGGTCTGGTTGTTGGTAGATGTGTTCTAATATGCACCAAATAAAACACATACGGTCATTCTCATTTTTAATATTTATGACCGCCTTACGGACGCTGATCTTTTTGGGAGTGGGAATAAACGAACCAGCACCGTAGAGGGGACAGTATTGGACAATATGTAAATCACATATCGTGATTTTTTTCAACGTCCATCCACTACCACATGACGTATACGATTCAATACTACTTTGGATTTTTTCAATCGCGTCTTCGTATTGATTGTCCATTTCAGGGATATTTATATTAACGTTTATTAACTGTCTCGTCTTACCATGAAAAACAGCCGTCTGGACAATAGTAGTTGGTTCCGCTCCCTCCTCGTGGTATACAGTTTTTTCCATTTCGGCGTACATAGCAATATACCACTTGATGTTGCCGCCTAAATGATCTCCATAGTAGACCAGTTCATCTATAACGGACGGTTTCATTTCACCAAAAAAAAACAATACATCGCGGACATCTTGTTCTATGAAAGAGAACCGCAAAGAAACGACACGACCTTCGAGGGCGAAAAGAACTTCAGCATCGGGAATGAACATACTGTCACGTGTATAAACAACATCTATGAAGAACGAAGGAAGCTACCTATATTTATACAGATTAACTTACCTTCTCTCTCTTACAGTTCAACTAAGGTTATTCAACTAGTAAAATTTATTACCATGAAGTGAAGTCTATTTAAACTCATGAGACAGAAAAGTCAATAAACTGTTGGAACAGTGTGTTTCTTATTGAACATTCTGTAACTACATTTTATATAAATAAACAGTGTAAAACAAAATTTATGTAGTCTGTCAGTTTAATGAAATATACACTTTGAATAAGTACATCATACATGTATTGTATAATGTAAGTTTTGCTAGTACTACTACTACTACTACTCAGAGCTAAAACAACCTACACTTTGATAGTAAAATTTATTACTAAGAAAATTCTGTAACTACATTTTATAAAAGATGTAGGGTGTTACAGGTATGTAGATATGAAACGACTTGCGTAAGATATAGATTAACATGTACATGTAATCTGATAGAACAGGTACATAGTACATAGTACATGTTATGCATAGTTCAATGTAAGTTTTATGTAAATTTATTTAAATAAATGAAAGATTTATTATACCCACCAGAATGCATAAGAATAACTACTAGACACTTATCATAGCGGTGAACTAATTTTGAAATGCCTGTGATTTTAACCGGTTAGTCACACCCTTATGCAGCTCCGCGGAAATACCTAATTTTTCTGTAACAATTTCGTGCAATAAACTTTTTGAAATTAGTGGGAAAAAAGCGGTAGCTTTCTTATGGTGAATCGACGATCTTCTCTAATCTTCTCATTGACTTTATTCACAATGTCATCAGTCACGAGGCTTTGCCGTCCACTTCGTTCTTCCTCGTGAACATTAGTTCGACCATTTTTGAACTGAATGCACAAACGCCGAACTCCACTTTTAGTGTAAACATCGTTCCCATAAACTTCACAGATTTGGCGATAAATCTCAATTGGTTTATTGTTTTTAGCCAACAAAAACCGTATTACCGACCGTACTTCACAACTGGCGGGATTTTGAATTGCGGCACACATTTTAAATTGGTTTTCAAAAACAACAAAGAGCGACACAGACCTCTCGCTAGCACAGCTGGATAGCCTCTGAACGGAGAAACGCCGCGGCACCAAAATGTCCGCAAAAGCTCATCCCCTAGCGGCTACAACGCAAAACGTGACAGACTTTGTGGACTGCCCTCGTATTGTAATAAGTAAGCCTTGGTTCATTTGGGATCTGGGTTTAATTAATAATAAACCAATATAAATAAGAATCTATTACATTTTTTTCATCGCGGACAGGCCTTCGAGGGCAACGTAAATATCACCTAATGTAACCTTCTTTTTTCTCCTCCAGAAGTTTTTCATCCTCTCCGACTGTTCGGCCCTCCTCTCATCAATCCATTCTCCTCTCTTAAGAGTCCTTCCTTCATCCACAGGAACTTTCAGTCCATAAATTTAGTTTCTGTTATTCTTCTCTATCGAGGCTGTATTTTTCTGTAATGTTGAATTTTTTGAGTTTACTCTTCATCTGCTTATTATATATATATATATATATATATATATATATATATATATATAGTTATATATATATATATATGTATATATATATTTTTGTTTTTGGTTTAACGTCCGACTGTTTTGCAAGTACTGCTAATGCAGACGGTGAAGGATGAAATTATTTTTGTAACGTATAAAAATATGCCATGCCTGAATAGGATTCGAACCCAAGACCGTATGATGAGAGACGAGCACGTTACCAACTACGCCAATGCGGCCGGCTTCATCTGTTTAACATAAACACCCTGACCCTTGTAGTTCCAGAGTTAATTAAAAATTTATTTGTTTAATTTGATTGATTCATATGTCCAAAGAAATTCGAACGTCTTTTTTATTGTTACTTCCATGTTTTCAGTTGAGTAACCTAGTTTCAAAGATGACTCCATTTCTTATTTTTTTCAGAAGCAAGGAAAAGTGTTTTACAAATTGGTAGTTTATATACAAGTCTGTTTCTTTTTCTGCGTGCTATTGGCATCTTTAAGTTGATATTTACAGCAATATTTTAATTTTAATTTTCATCACTAATTTCATGACTAAAATACTTAATAACAATTCTTCTGGTTCGGCTACTCTTTTTCTGCTGTTAATTTCAAGTGTTTCTTCGCCATTAATTTTTTTAAATAATCAACACAGTTTTCAATCAGAGCAACATTAAGATATATCACTACACATTAGAAAAAACATCACTAGCACTTTCCGTGAGCACTTGCAACAGTCACATGATTGAAATCCAACGTTGTGATTGGTTCTCTTTGAAGTTGGCCAATTTTTACATAATGCTACGAGGGTCGTTTGAAAAGTCCGTGCAAAGTCAGATAGATGGTACTATTGGCGTATATCGAGCATATGTTTAGTTAGTAGCATCTGCTGGAAAAACATAATGTGTAGTTTCAGCCAGATCGGCCTATTTCTTTGTGTTTGACATTCGTTTTAATCGAGAAAGTCGAGTGATTTTCAAAAAAATGAATGAAAAAGAATTTTGTGTGAAGTGTTGCAAGACGGTTTGCAGCTGTTCCGGAAGAATTCGCAGGACGTTAAGCGTCGTTTCGTCACTGTGGATGAAACATGGATACATCACTACACTCCTGAGACCAAAGAACTTATTTCATACTGCACCGTTTGCATTAGCAGTAATTGCAGAACAGTCGGACGTTAAACCAAAAATTAAAAAAAATGTTCGTCTTTGCTTAAAGTTTTTGTATTTACAAATTGATTGTAAAAGAAATACACTGTTACAAAAAAAACTAAAATTTACGGCTTCGAGACTTTATTGGCACCCGGTAGATGAAGTTAAGGATTGTAAAATTGTATCGAGGATCAAAGTAACGAAGATTACCATTATATTTCTTGACTAAAATCGTGAAATCTGTGAGTAGCATAAATGATTGTCATAATTTATTACACATATCATGTTAAACATTTATCATTTCTGGATTCTGAAAGGGAAAATAAGTTACAGCCTGCATATTTCATGCTTAGGAATAACACGTTTTAGAAACATTCAAATATTATTGTGTTACGATTTCTTAAGATGAAATATAAAACAATTCCAATGTTGGAAGATTAATGAATTCCAAAAGGAAATGCTAAAATCTTGACAGTCGGACGAATGATCACTTCAAAATCTTGAATCATAAATTTGTAGATCCTTTTATTCAATGAAATTATATAACATGTAAATTCGTTCTATAAACTAAACATTTTCATCAACAGTAAAGATTTCAAAATCCGAACTAATTTATTTATTTATATATTTATTTACAACAATATAAAGGCTAACAGAACTTATCAATAAAAACCTTATTGACATACAAAATTTACATATTTACAAAACAATATTTGCTTATAACTATTTTATTTACATAATATACATGCTTATACAATTTTTGTCTCTTTTTCTCATAAAAATAACAAAAAAATGTTTTAACTAATGTGAAACATAGCCCGAACTATCAATTAATTTTGAATTTCCATCCTAACGAACCTACAGATAAAGCTAATTAACTGTAGAGTAGACGTCTACAATACACTTCTCTCTCGTTAGTTAGAATTCAACCCAGATTGTTTACTTAGAAGGATTTATAAAATTGATTCAAGTGGGCCAATGAGGACGTAAAAACAAAAAAAAGTATTAAGTTATAATTTAATTGATGATCAGCCATATAATGTCAAAATAGTTTATACCACACATACAAATTTCCTAAATTTAACTTTTTACTGCAAAAAAATAACACAAAAGATTAAGAAATCCACATTACAAATTAATTAATTTGAAGCTTAATTCACAATAAAACAGAACAGAAGTAAGTTTAGTCCAAAGTGAAGCAAAAAATTCTTCGTTTGTTTAAAAATTAGCCTCCTATCGTTGCAGAGAATGAGTAATTTATACAACAAACTTCAAAAATCAAAGTGATATGAAAACACTGCTGTATGGGCGTACCGGGTGCGTAGGTATGGAGTGAATACAATGAAAATGAAAATGATGACTGGATGATCACGTAAGCTGGTCTGAAACATACCACCGTCAGTCCATCATGCTTGTTTATATCGACTCTATAGATAAATTCTGTACCTAAGAAGTAAAAGAAGTTAACTCCATTTTTGTAATTTTTCAGAACAACCAAAAACATGAAGTTTTTTATTTTGTAAAAAATTACTGAAGGCGTGAAATTTTTTTTAAAATTTGTAGCAAATAAAATAGCTTATGATACAAAGAAATGGCTATATGAAAAATGAATTTTAAATGAAATGGTTAAATGGCTAAACAACTTTTTTAACTTCTACTACCCCTGACCACCCGCAGGATTTCATACTTTTACATCTTTCTGCGTTTTAATTATATTAGTGTTAACCCCCGAAGTAACTTGAGTTAATCAAACGAAGACAAAATATATTGTGCTAACTCTATCTGATACAAAAACAGCATTTTATTCACAACAACATTTGAAAAACATACAGAATTCAAGCAAATTCTTAGGTCTATTAGTAAAACAATAAAAACAAAATAATTCAAAATAAAATAACTTATTGTCAATAACGAATATACATTCAATCACAGTTTAAATAGTAGTCATTTTAAAAATCTTCCGCATCATTATTCAAAAGTGGAGTTAATTTGGTTACTGCAACTTTTATAGAGCTTTCTTGCTGATTTTCAAATTTAATTTTGCCAAAATTTGAGTTAACACCTTTTACTTCTGTTGTTGTTGTTTAGGTTATCAGCCGAAAGGCTGGTTTGAACCTGTAGAGGTTTTACTAAGTAAATCGAGGAGTGAGGTGGTTTACCATTGCCAACACTCACTGAGTGGAAAAGTACACTTATCAGCATGCCAGGCCCTCTGAAAAGCACATATTTTCCACTCTGCAAATGACAATTTCATTTCATTCACTACAGGGTCTGGCTGTATAATGAAATCCATTACTTTCAGATGAGATAACTTTCATTAGTGTCACAGTACACCTCTACCTCTTCTGTTCTTAAGTGATTCAGTCATTTTATTGGCTGACCTTATGATAAGAAATAGAACTATTTATTTTAGCCCTGCAACTAACAGATTGAGCGTAAATAATTTGACACTCCACCTGTCTGTTATGGGCAACTTTTACTTCTAGGACACAGAATGGCTTTTGCTTATAGGCTGGGGTATTTAAAATATAATGTGACAATATCGAAGAAGAGTATAGTTTGAGAAATTTCTAGTACTTAATTCGTAAAATAATAAAGAGTAGATAATAGAGTGAAAAAGTAACAATAGGGTTAGTTATAAAAGGATACCTATTTAAAAAAGATGAGTATAATAAGGTAGGGTCTTTGTTGTACAACTATTTGTGAAAGAGTCGGTTGATTACCTTTAACACCTTTTATTCTACTGTGACTTGTTTACAATAGTTAAAATTTTTCCAGTATTAATAAAAAGGATTTTTATTATTTGCATCGAATCTCTGTGTCTTTCGAGAAAACTCTTTGATCTACCTATATAAAGAGACCTCCAAGCGCGGTGAGTGAGTTAGTATTCGTTTGATCTTTGACAGGTGTTTATTGCGTGAGCTATCGGTACGTTGGATTAGGTCAACTATTTTTATACCGTCTTATTGTATATGTGCATTGTGTATTCAGTTTTATAGTGTGTATTCATTCTATATAATTGATTGTAAGTAGTACTAAGTTAATTATTAAGTTATTTATTGTATTACTTCATTATTATAATTAGTTTATTATTTATCTTGTAAATCTTGTAGTTGTAATAAATACTTGTAATTGTAAACCTTAATGTATTAACTATTTAATTACCTAGATCCCGAAACGGACCTTAGCGATAAGTGACACAATATTAAAAGTCTTAATCGGTTAAATCGAGTGTTGATTATTTACCTAGTAACTATATACAATAAAACAGTTTATTAACTGTTTCAAATAAATAAATAACTTCAAAAAGTGTAACACCTCGTGAAAAACGGTACAAATTGAGGTGAACATAAAATAAAAAAACACAACAATAAATAAAAAAAACAGGAAGCGTAGAATTGTGGTTGCTAAGGGAAAACATAAATTAAACAAAGTAACAGTTGCACCAATAGAAAATTTTAATATTAAATTAGGTCAACAAGAAAAGAGCAAAAATACATGCAAAGTTATGGATGGCTCAAAATTTTACCAAAAGAATAATAATCAAAAAAATATCAAAAATTTATAATAGTTAAATTTAAATAGACGCAAATTACAAGATTTCATTTATGTGAAAATTATCAATTTCTTCAAAAAAAATATAAAAAATATTTTTAAGTTTATGGATTAGTAACAAGAATATGGAGTCGTTCCATGTTAACAATATTACAAATAATACAGATCAAAAAAAGGTGGGTGCACCCTGCGAAAATTAACAAAATAGAGTTGTCGACAACCCCCAAAAAAAATATAAATTATTATTTTCCCATTTCTTAAAAAAAATTTTTATAAAAATTTAGCACTTTATATTATTTTGTTTTACAAAAATAGTTCACTTTAAAAAGGTAAGTCTCCATAAATAGTAGAGTAGTTGGTTAGGCGATCCATCTTCTTATACTGGCGAGGTTGATTTCCTCAGTCATAACCAAAACTACTCGATGAAGAATATCCAATAAGAATATAAAAAAATAAGATGTACATTACCAAATCCAGATCTTTGAAATATAATAATAATAATTAGCCATCATTTCAAACGCATGCTCTTTACTTTACTTTAAATGTAAATTTGAAATCAAAGTTGAGATCAGAAGTAGAAATCATTAAAAGAAACGGTTAATAGAAACCCAGGTTAGACACCAAGTAGAAACCCAAAGACAGAAACCATAGGTGGAACCCTGAAAAGTTACAAAATCAAAAAAAATTAAAATCTTGCACCCACAAGAGAACAAAATTTTTAAAGCCCCCCTATTAAGAAAAAACTAGACAAACAGAAAATAAAGAAAAAAAATTAAATTTAGAAAAACACTAGCAGAATTATTATTAAAAAAAAAGATAAAGCAAACAGAGGTGTGCTAAAAAAAAAATTATGACACATGTACCAAGCAGGCACAGAAATGTCTGTAGAAATTTCCAGAAGGAAAACGCCACTACAAATTAAAAAAAAACGTAACTTAAGTCCCACAGAAAGGCGAATATAAACATATTCAGAAAACAGAAAAGAGTAAAAAAAACTAGTTGAAAACAAGTCATTTCAAAAAGATAAAAAAATGTACAACCTAATTTCCAAAGTTAGATGTTAGAAAAAAAATAACATCGTAATCATAAGAATTTTTGTGAGACTTTCCAGGCTAACTGCTTAATTCTAAAGAAAATAAAATAACCGAAGAACTTACCTACGGGTAGGGTAAAAGAAGTAACTCATAATAAATAAATAAATAAATAAATAATATGATTTAATAAAATCAAATAAAAATATCACTAACAACGTACAGAACATAACCTATACGCACAATACTTTTCGGAAGACATCTTACAACAGAACGAACAGGTCAGAATCAGGCAGGTAGCAAAACTCCCCAACAGAGCGCACAACACCAGGATGACGTCAAAACGCCGCGACAAATTCAAAATACCAAACGAACATCCCAGTAACGGGATGACGTTACAAAAGTTATAAATAATTTAGTAGACCTACATATTATACATTTTAAATTAAACGTTTGAAAGCATTTATAAAAAACTTTTAAATGAATTACTCCTAAAAGAGCTGTTATATAAATAAAATTCCTTTGAATGTGGTCGAATGCCTGCGTTTAATAAAAATACTTAAAACCAGAATTTTCATTAAAAAATCATGAAATAAAAAGTAAGGGATTATTTCGGAAGGATATTAAACATTTTATTTTCATATTTTCCAATTGAAGAGTCAGACTGTTGGATTTATTAAAAAAATCTCTGTATAGGATTAAGTATTTGTATAAAATATTTTTAAAACGCGGTTAATGAATTAAAATTATGCAGTAATATAAAATGCAGTATATTATGCAGTAATTGTATTTTTACCAATGATGTATTTTTTTTACTTTCTCTTTCCTATATGAATATATAAGAAAGAAAATTATTGTTTTCATGTCGATTTTAAGAAATCGAGTTTTCACCGGATCTACACGTTTTCAGACCCACTGAACCCAAAAAACATGTTTTTAGCGATTGGTCTTTGTGCGTGCGTGCGTGTGAGTGTGTGTGCGTGTGTGTGTGTGCGCGCGCGTGTGTGTGTGTGTGTGTGTATACAAAATATCTCAAGAACGAACATCGTACGAACTTGAAACTTGAAACTTAACTTACATACCACTACCGAACCCGACACGAACATTTCCATCAAAATCGGTCAACCGGAAGTAGTAGTTTATTCATATAATTTTTCACTTTTTTGCGATTTTCTCAAAAAAATGTCCTACGATTTTTTTTTTTAAATCGCCTCGTTTACTCAATTTTTTATTCTCTACAAGATAGGGTAGGCGCTATGTTTGCTGAAATTCTTGGTGAGGCTGTTTTCACGTAAAAAAGTGGTTTTTATAAGATTACGGCTTTATTATAGCGCAAAATTTATATAAAAATTTTTTAGAGAATTTAAAATTCTACAACTTTAATTTCAAACATTTTTTGTATAACGCTTAGTTTAGCGATTTTCTGTTTTTTCTCAAGAAAACGTGTGAAAAATCGATTTTTTAAGATTTTGGCCTTAGTATACATTTTATGACAAAAGGTTATATAATCAAATTTATAGAAAATTAAAAGATGTGCAACTTTTATTTATAGCATTTTCTCTACAGATAGTAGTTTAGTGTGAAAGAGTGATTTTCCGTATTTTTTAGCCAAACTGAGGTCGATTTTCATTTTGCGTCTTTCACCCATGATTAAAAATAAGTTATGTTATTTAAGTTAGTTTTTCGTTTATTTTTAATATTTATTACTAATGTTAGAATTATTGTTAATTATTTGCATTGGCAAGAGAAAGTTGTGTGACTGTTTTACACCAGATTTTTTTTTTAATTCCTAATATTTTTACGTTGCAATCTGTTCAATTCAGAACAATAAGCAACCCCATGACCCAATAAGATGAGAATGATGTGTATGACGTGTATATGAGACTGTGTAGTCTTCTACAGATTCATGCCGATAATTCTTGAGAGAGTATGGTTAATTGAACCCCAACCGTCAAAGTACACCGGTAACCACTGTCTAGCATTCAAATCCGTATAAAAGTAACTACCTTTACTAGGATTTGAACCAGGAACCTTCGTCTCCGAAAATCAGCTGTTAAACAGCTGATTTTGGCGACTACTTTACCTCTAGACCAACCCGGTGGTATTTTTTTTACCAATGATATATTTTTTTTAAATTCTTTATTTACAATTTGTAAAATTTTACAACAAGAAAATTTGATGATTATGATAATAATGTAAATGACATGATAGGCATGAGAGGGGTAGGGCTCCCATTAGTGCCTCCCCAAAAATGAAATGTGTGTATCAAATTAGCAGGTCTCTACTCCAGCTTCTTTTAAGGCGTCTAGGGGGATTATCAGGTAAATGGAAGGTGGAAAGTGAACGCACCAGTGGGTTCTCGTGTTCGTGTGACTTGTCGTGAAAGCGTTTGTTTAGGTATTCGATGGAATTTTGTACAAGTGTTGTTTTCAATTCTGTATGAAGGTTTTGTTGCTAACTTAAAGAGGTGCTTTTACTATAAGGCGTAATGTTTTTAACCGGAATGCTTGAATTCGTTGCAAGTTAGAGGGTTTGGTTGAACCGTAAATTTGTGACCTGCAGTCCACATAGGTTTCAAAAGAGAACAATACACGCGTAATTTTTTGTGCCATTGGTAATGATGTATTTAACGTAAGTAAATGAATATTGTTTATAAAAATATAGGTAAAAGTAATAAATGAATCAGCCATTTTAGAAAGCCCATAAGTCAAAATTTTACTTTTTTTTATTCAGTATATTTTAGGACTAATGAATATAAATACAACATCCATACAAAAATCACATAAGTTTGGTTTGCTTTAAGTAATATAACACCAAGACAAGGCTAATCATTAAGTATATAAAACGCTTCCTTTTAATTAAAAAATGAAAGTTGATGATTTTTTGAGGGTGGAGTTTTACTTTCTAGTGGAAGAGGCTTTACATAATTCCTATGTGAGACATCTTTTTAAGTGAGACAACGACTGCTGTTTGTGACGACAATGAAAAATGTAAATAGTCCTGGAAACCAATTATTTTTTCTTAAAGTTAAGAATTTAAATTTGTGTTATTGCAAAAAGCCAAGTCAGTAATGTAAACTATTGAAACAAATTAATAGGTTTACTGATTATTGCACAACACAATTTTCTTCTGGTCTAACAATTTAAGAATATATTTTACAGAAAACAACGTAAGTTAGCATTTTATTCCAATGTACTTCACAAACACCTTTAGTCTATATATTTTATATTAAAGTAAACAGTTCTCCGAACAAATTGTATTTTTACTTTCTCTTGCCTATATGAATATACGTATAGGAAGGAAAGTATTGTTTTCATGTCAATTTTTCGAAATCGAGTTTTAACCGGATCTACACGTTTTCAGACCCCGTTAACCAAAAAAAAAACATGTTTTTAGCGATTGCTTGTGTGTGTGTGTGTGTGTGTGTGTGTGTGTGTGTGTGTGTGTGTGCGTGCGTGTGTGCGCGCGCTCGCTCGCTCGCGTGTGTGCGTGCGTGTGTGCGCGCGCGTGTGTGTGTGTGTGTGTGTGTGTACAGAATATCTCAAGAACGGAACATCGTACGAACTCGAAACTTAAAACTTAAGTTACATACTACTATCGGACCGACACGAACATTTTCATCAAAATCGGTCAACCGAAAGCAGTAGTTTATTCCTGTAATTTTTTAATTTTTTGCGATTTTCTCAAAAACTGGTCCTACGATTTTTTTTAAAAATCGCCACGTTTACTAAATTTTTTATGCATTACAAGTTAGGGTAGGCGTTATGTCTGCTGAAATTTTTTATGAGACTATTTTCACGTAAAACGTTTGTTTTTTTAAGAATACGGCTTTAATATGCATTTTAGCGCAAAAATTTAGCTACATTATAAAGAATGTAGAAAATTAAAAATTCTTTAACTTTTATTTCAAACATTTTTTTGTATAACGCTTAGTTTAGCGGTAATTAGCGATTTTCTGTTTTTTTGTCACGAAAACGTGTGAAAAATCGATTTTTTATAGATTTCGGCCTTAGTATTCATTTTACGACAAAAGTGTAAAATCAAATTTATAGGAAATTAAAAGATCTACAACTTTTATTTAAACCATCTTTCTCTATAGAGCCTAGTTTAGCGTAAAGAGTGATTTTCCGTATTTTTAAGACAAACTGAGGTCGATTTTCATTTTGGGTCGTTCACTCATGATTAAAATAAGGTTATGTGTATTGAGATTAGTTCTTTGTTAATTTCTAATGTTTTATTACTAATATTAGGTTATATTTGTCATTATTTGCATTGGCAAAAGAAAGTTGTGTGAGTTTTGTGAACGTTGTGAAGTCCAAAAGTAGTGAATAAGTTTTAAGTAGCTATATTTTAGTGTTAAGATATAAAACATTGTTGAATGGATTATATAGGTAATTTAACTATTTAGTTTTTAAGATAATACGAATGAAAAATTAATGGTTGGATTTTTAGACCAAATTTAAACTATTTTAAGTATAAAAAAAATTTACTTTCAAAAAAGTATAATATTAAAGCATCTTAATAAAATCAAAGCATCTAATAAAATATAAACTAAGTACAAATTTTGTACGTAGTTTATACTACTAAGCAACAGATATATTTTACTAAAAAAACATTTATAAAAACAAACTTATTTTGGTTTGTATTTGTACTTAGTTAGTATTTTGTACTTAGTTTTATATTGTTTCTCAAATGACTGATTTAATCATTTTAGTGTAATGGATTTAAATTTGTATAAGCGAGAAGATTACTGCGGTTTTTTCGAACAATATTTTTTAAAATCCTCTCATTGCTCTTTTGGTAAAGAAGGAAGAACGAAAGGAAATGTGTGATAATAATATTATTGAATACATCCGCCTAATGCATTTTTCATGTAAAAATCTCAGTTTGTCTATAGACTACAACAGCTTGCGATTGAATAGTACCTACTGCTTGTATTAGGCTATAGTAGGCCTACTCACTTAACCTCTATACTTCTTGTAAATTTAATAGGCAATTAGGTGCACCTACGCATGCTTTTTTACTTTCTCTTCCCTATATGAATATAGCTATAGGAAGGAAAGTATTGTTTTCATGTCGATTTTAAGAAATCGAGTTTTTACCGGATCTACACGTTTTCAGACCTCCTGAACCCAAAAACCTTTAATGACATCTTTATAAAAATGTAAAAATTGACAATGATAAATATGTTACAAAAATTAGAAATGTTTGAATTATTTTATTGATGACACTTTGTATAAAATCAATGTATTTTAAATAAATTATTTAAATATATAAATATTTACTACAATATTAAATTGAATATTAATATACAGGGTGGAGCGCGGTAATTTGCTAATTTGGGAGTGAAATAAAAAGAAAATGAACTTTTAAAAACTTTATTTTATATTCTACTTACATTGAACAGTAATGGAATTTACAAATTACTTGGTTTTAAATATTGTATCTGACAAAATGTTGACCTTCGCTATCCTCAAACTGCTGCATACGTTTTCTGAATTCTCGTGCACTCTTTCAAGCATGTCGACTGGTACTCTGACAATCTCAGCGTCAATATTGTTCCTTAGGTCTTCCAGGGTGTTGGAACGGTTGCAAAACACCTTAGACTTCAGATAACCCCAAAGGAAAAAAATCGCATGGAACTAAGTCTGGTGAGCGTGCCGGCCAGTTCAGATTACCCCTCAGAGAGATAAGCCGTTCAGGAAACATTCGCCTCAAAAAATTCATGGTATATGTATACATATTGTGACACTTATCGCTAAGGTACGTTTCGGGATCTAGGTTATTAAATAATTAATACACTAAAGTTTACAATTACAAATATTTTTTACACTAAAATATTTACAAAATAAACAACAAACTAATTATAATGAAGTAATACAATAAATAACTTAATAATTTACTTAAAATAAATAATAAACAATAAATAATTTAATAATTTACTTAGCACTACTAACAATCAATTTTTTTTTTATTTTTTATTTAACGTTGCATCAACATCAAGGTCATTAGCGATGACGTTGGGGTGTAACTGTGTGTAAATAAGGATGAAATGATTTTTTGTAACGTATGAAAATATGCCATGCCTAAGTGGGATTCGAACCTAGGACCGCATGATGAGAGGCGAGCACGTTACCAACTGCGCCAATGCGGCCGGCACAATCAATTTTATAGAATGAAACTGAATACACAAAACTGAATTTTATACAGATACACAATAACTTTTCACAATACACACACAAACAATAACAGTATAACAATCGTTGACCAACACAATGCCCGGAAACGCTCCTGCACTACGCCCGATAGCCACTCGTCAAAGATCAAACGAATACTAACTCCCTGACCGCGCTCGGGGGTCTCTTTATATAGTGAATCAAAAAAGAATCTTCCCGAAAAACACCGAACTTCAATACAAATAATAAAGTACAAAACAAACCCTTTATAAAAGAGTGCTAGAAAAATCTACTGTAAACAAGTCAACAATAGATCTTATTGTAAATAGAATAAAAGTTGTAACAGGCCGACCTTTTCATAAATAGTTGTACAACAACAATCTTTTATAAATAGGCATAATTTTATTGTTACTATTGTCCTATTGTTACTTTTTCACTCTATTATCTACTCTTTACCATTTTACTAGAAACTTCACGAACCATGATACCTTCTTCGATATTGTCATACTATTCTATTTATGAGCTCAGAAATTAATGATTTTATAGTTACGATTTTAATTAATATAGGAGTCTTCCTTTCATGTTGTTCGTTCTTCCATTGACCGGTATCGAATGGGGGTGAGTAATTGTTCCAGTTGGTTTTATAGACATGCATAAATTTTATTTAAATTTTTCTTAATAATTTTAAAAATGTCAAATTCATTTTAATTTGTTCCATAATTAATTAGATTCTTGATGTTTTACTATTTTTCTTTACGTATTTCCTTATTGTCTCAAATTATTTAATTAAATTATAACTTTCTTTTGTTTTTCTTGGTTAAATTTGAAGTATTTGGTTTTTGGAGTTAATTACTTTGAATAATTGATTTTCTTCTTATAATTATTCATCTTCATACAATTTATTACTGTTTATTACAATTAACTTTTAAATTTTAAAATTGTTTAATTTTGATTATTATTTAAGATTATTTAAAAATTATTTCTTGAATTGACAACAATTGGTTATTGAATTGGTTCGTCGATCAACGATGTACTGGAACATAGACTGCTATAGTTACATACTGGTCTAAGACTAACTAACAATTTTATTCTAATTTAATTTATCTAATATTTAATCTAAAAATTTATTAACTAGTCGTTCTTAGTTTCTATTTTGATATATTCTAACACACATTATATACACTAATAAATTAATACAGTCATTGTAGTTGTCTTTGCAATATTAAAAATACATACAACTATTAACTAACGGCTTAATTTGTTTTGTTCATTACAACAATTCAAATGGTTTCTCATAAAAAAGTCTTCTCATCAGATCTGCGTAATCGAGTAGCTTCGACATTCACATGATGAAGAATTCTGTCTTCATGACTCCTGGAAAATTTTTTAATTACCTTATTTATAGAATTTACTCCCAAATTTCGGTGCAGGACGTCGTTCCTAACATACCAGGGAGCGTTGACAATACTTCTGCAAACTTTGTTCTTGAATCTTTGTATAATTCTAAGTTGGTTTGATGCTTTTATACAGCGCCAAAGCTGAATTCCGTAGGTCCATACGGGTTTTAATATTTACTTCTATATAAGAAATTAGTAATTAATAGATAATGCCAATTTCCTACCTAGTAACTAGGAACGTTTCTTAAATTTGTTTAGAGAAATAGGAGGAAAATTTAATCCGAACTACCAAAGTGGACCTGTGCAAATAAATTCACTAAATTTTCTTGGGCTTCAAACCTCTATCATTGAAAATAAATGATTTAAGTTAACAAGAAACTTAACAGTTCTTAGAAGAACGGTGAGTAACGACTAAAGCACAGTAGTATGATAGTTTTGTCCTGAAAAGAACCGTTTTAAACTAATACTTCAAATAAAAGAACGTTAACGCAATGTCTAATAACAATTGAGTGTGTTGTGGGATGAGAAGAATGGCATATCCAGTTTTCTCGTGGAGGGGTAAATGTGGGAGATCCGCATTATATAACGCTGTATTACCGTTATGTTGTAAACAAAATTTACTCTATTTTATTTTTATTAAAATTAAGCTGATATTAGCAAGAATCTCAAGTTTAGAAATTTAGGGCAAATCAGGAAAGAATACTCTTTAAAACCATGCAAAAATAATTATAAAAATCCCATCGGTAGAACTCTGTATTTAGGAGTTAATAGAATTCCAATTTAAAATACATTGGAAGCGATTTTACGTTTTAAATATATAAAAATGAATATTTGAGAATTTAGGAATAGTAGGCTATGTACACCGGATGAAGAGATGTAGATAGGCCGTGAGAAAGATGGACAGGGAAGTCGGAAGGCCTAATTCGTGACAGAAGAAAAATATAATACCGTATTTATTTTAAATCCTTAAATTAAAGCTTATTTTAAATCCTAAATTCTAAGCTTTTCAATGGTAAAATAATTTTTGAAAACTGTTTCTGTGATTAGTTTCTGTTAGTTTCTGATATTGCCTTGTACAAACAAAAAAACGTTATTTCTTTAAAATTTTAGTAGATGTATATAAAGAACTTAAAGAATAGGCACCCGCCTATTTATATAACACGTTCTATAGTGTATGTTTTCACAGTAATCCGCTTTAAAAGTTTTTAAGTAATGAAATGTTCCGTGCCCACGCCGTTAGAATTTTTTTCGTATAACAAAATGAATTAAACGTATTAAAATAACTAAGTAAAAGTAAAAAATCTATAATAGCTACGTTAAAAGTTGTATTATACCACCGGATTCGATTATCGCAAATTCAATTTAATATCCAATGTACAATTTTATAAACTATGTCATTTAGAAATCTATTCGTGTACCAAGTGGCTAAGAAATAGTTTTCTACACCAAGATTGGTATTATTTAAATCAGTCAAATCTATTACAAAACAAGAAGCAGATCATTGTGTACTTTGCCATGTTTTATCTATAACTGTATAACTTTAAAACGGGTGATTTATTAAGGACGCAACCCTGATTATAAAAAGATAGAAGTAATACATCGGTAAATTTTCTGTCCCCCAATCGGTATCTTGGCAACAGTGTACTCAAGGCCAACTTTCTAACACAGTTAAAATATTCCAGTCAAGCATTAGTGTGGTGACAGCAGTCGTTTCGTTATTTTGTGTCAGCAGTGGTGTTTTTAAAAGGAAGGACGCGTGTTTATTGTAGAGACTTACATAGCGAGTAAATCTTACAAATGTGTGCAAGATAAGTTTCAGTTGAAATTTTCCCATTCTGCCGTTCCGAATAAATCGTCAATATTGCGTTTGATAAAATAAATTCCGTAGAACTGGGAGTGTGCTCGATGAGAAACCACCTCGCCAGCCAACAAAGTTAACCGTGGAAGTTCGCGAAGATTTGAAAAATCGTTTGACTCAATCATCTAAAAAATCGCTTGGAAGATTATCATCGCAAGCTGGGCTAACATTAACTACTGTTTTCAGAGCTACGAAAAAGTTGCATTTGCATCCTTATCGCGTTGGTATTGCATTTGTAAGTTTTACTCGCCATGTAAGTCTCTACAATAAAAACGCGTTCTTCCTTGGAAAAACCATTGGTGATACAATATAACGAAACGACTGCTTTCACCACACTAATGCTTGACTGGAACATTTTAACTGTCTTAGATAGTTGGTCTTGAGTACACTGTTGCCAACATACCGATTGGGGGACAGAAAATTTACCGATGTATTACTTTTACCTTCTCATAATCAGGGTTGCGTCCTTAATAAAACACCCATTACTTAGTGATTGAGATGAAAATATCAGTGACAAATTATGAAAAACAAAAGACAGATTATGAAAAATCGACATGAAAACAATATTTTTTCCCCTATTATTCATATAAATCAAAAGAAAGTAATAAATTTTATCTAACTTACTATTGGCGTAGTGGTAAATGCAACTGGCTTCAACGCCGGGGTTCCGGGTTCGATTCCCGGTCAGGTCTGACATTTTTTCATCACTCTTCTTCATGTACGAGTGTTATCTTTCCCACATTCTGCATAAGCAGCATTTTTTTTTTTTATTGAGTGATGATGCCTACATAAGCCTTGGGCTTGTGCGTAGGTAATGATATGTGATGATATGTGGTGATTTACAGATGGAAAAAATTCCAGACCTGACCGGGAATCGAACCCGGCATAGTAGCCAGTTGCGCTAACCACTACACCACGGACCGGCCAACTGCCAATTGCTAAACAGTCCGACATAAAATCCAAATAAAAAAACTTACTATAAATTTGACAAATCTCTTATAACATTAATACTGAATGAAGGTAAAATTTGAACACGCTAATTGGGCTGAAATTAACCGAAACTGTTAATACTTTATTTTAGTTGTATATAAATTTAAACAACTTTACTGAGTAATCAATTGTTGAAGAGGTATTTCAATATGAACAAATTACTAATCCGATTTTGATGAAATTCTAAACTTGTAACTTCTCCCCTTTCATTTCCATAGATGAAATTTGATCCTGAAATATTATATTTCTATTTCAGTTTCGGTGGAAATAATTATAACCTACCCTTGTTGTATAATTATTTGAATTCCTATTTAGCTAGCTACGTTTACATTCACAATGCCGTTTCAAAGTTTGACATCAAGTGCCTTATAATTTAACTTGATTGCTATTATAACGTAAATAATTTAGATATAATAATATTATTTTATTATTATAATATTATATATATATATATATTATTATAATATTATTGTAGGCCTACAATTAGTTGGCTTCAATGTCATAACTTTTTAATAACATATTTAAACAACTTAGGGCTATTAGTTTACTAACTTAATTTGTCATTATGAGCTCATTGTCAACTCCCTCACATAATCTCCTCTTCAAGTTTCTCTCTCCCTTACTCCTTATCACTCTAACTACCTCCTCTCTCTCTAGTTACCCCTCCCTCCCCCCCTCTCTCTCTCTCTCTCTCTCTCTCTCTCTCTCTCTCTCTCTCTCTCCGACATCTGGGTAATAGGTCTCTAATGTTTATCACTTCCTCTTACCTAATATGATTAACATAGCCTATTTTATTATACATTTATACCGGGTGTCCCAAGAAGAGATTGCTATTTTTGAATAAATATGCTGGACGTATCGCACACTCTACAGACTGGAAACTTTACACTTATAATTAATAGATATGTAAAAAAGAACCCTCAAGTATCATTTTCTTATGATTAATCAAAAACAAATGGCGGAAAGTAATTTTATTTGCATAACCATTTCAAATTGATTTGTTACAATGTTAATTAAGTAATAAAATGAAAGATTGCCCATAATGGACAGGTGGAGTATCAAATTATTTACTCTCAATCTGTCGTTGCTGGGCTAAAATAAATAGTTCTGTTTCTTATCACATGGTCAGCCAATTAAATGACTGATTTATTTAAGAACAGAAGAGGTAGAGGTGTACTGTGACACTAATCACAGCTATCTCCTCTGAAAGTAATGAATTTCATAATACAGTTGGATTGTGTGGTGAATGAAGTGAAGGTGTCATTTGCAGAGTGGATAATATGTGCTTTCCAGAGGGCCCGGCATGCTGATAAGCGTATTTTTCCATTCAGTGAGGAAGGCTATGGTAAACCACCTCACTTCTCATTTTATTTAGTAAAACCTCTACAGCTTCAAACCAGCCTTTCGGCTGATGACCTAAACAACAACAACAAAATGAAAGAAATATGAAAGTAATAAATTGTTAATGAACAGAGTTTGTTTCATTTGCCTTTATTCGAACTGATGTCCATCAATAGCTATGCACTGATAGAAACGAAACAAAAATGAGTCGTAAGCGTTTTTGAAAACTTGCTGAGGTATCAACAGCAGTTCCTCTCCAATCAGCCTCATTTATTCATTGTCTGTTGCAATTGTCACCGCCACCCCTTCTAATTAATCATTTACTGTGTTGCCGGCCTTTGTCGGCCCAGTAGGCCCTTTGACGGCATACCGGAAAACCTTTCGGGTGCGCACCGACAGAGGTTTTTGTCATCAAGGTCGAGCCAGTAGCCGCCCTCTATCACAGCGCTCTCTGCAACTATATAAAGAGCGCTGCACTGTGCCGAGGGATTCAATTCCGATCCAGACACAGAGAGATTCACTTCTACCAGTCTACAGCATCGACAAGACCTCCACCACGGCACACGGCCACAGGACTCCAGCGAAGACTAATCGACGACCCCGCAAGAGAGAAGATGTTGCTTCCGCTCGCCGACCAGTCACCGTAAGCCGTCGACCGGACCGTCATCGCCCGCTGACGTGAGCGATGCCCACAGCGGTTCCTCGACTGAACCTTACGCTCACCGGATACGACGAAGCAACCATCGACGCACTTCTGCGAGGGAAGAAGAAGATGTCTCCGCTGGACGACAACACGTCGTGTCGCCCAGCTCCTCGACCACCACGACAACTACGACCGACGCTTCACCAAGACGACCACCGATTAAACGGCCCTTTTCAGGGCCACCAAACAGAAAAGGTTTTATCTCGCCACTTAATGTCGCCATCCGGTCACACAATGATGTGAGAATAAATTTTTTACTTCATAAAAGCCCATACAAAAATCGCAAACAGACAAGTCTGGTGATCTTGGAAGCCAGTCCATGAAGCCGCTGCCACGACTTATCCAACGGTTAGGAACATTTTGGTTTTAAACCGCTCTGGCCACATCAGCATAATGTGGAGGAGCTCTATCATGCTGGAAAAAAGTCCTGCAGCTTCTCCTGAGAAAGATGAGGATTTATGCGATTAGCTGAAATTGATGCGTATCAGTCTCCAGTTATTATCTGATGAGATATGTCACAAGATAAAACACCATCTTTTCTAAAGTCCAGCCTCTGTTAGTTTGCTCCTAATGTAAACAGATAATGACGTCACTGAGCATGCGCATTATATCAAAATGTGTACACGCTGATGAAAAAGTAACAACAAAATACTTTTAAAAGTATTTAAATACAAAATACTTTTAAAAGTATTTTTATAAATGAAATTGTTAGGCTACATCATATCATGACTGATGTTTTTAGTACTTTAAGTACTTATAATTTAAAATATAGTTAACTTATTACGAATACGACATCCGTAAAGTCGCAGACTCTAGCGTTCACCCTGTAGTAGGTGGCTTTTGTTTGTTGACTGTAGCAGCAAACTAACAACGGCTCAACTGTATCTGAATCCTAGTGTAAATATATGTGGTTTTATTCATAAGATTAGTGTTCATTTTTGATATTATTTTCTTATTCCACCATTTTGTTTTGATTAATCATGAGTAAATGAAACTCGAGGGTACTTTTTTACAAATTTATTTATTATAACTGTAAAGTTTCCAATCGGTAGAGTGTGCGATACGTGCGAAATTTTAATTTAAAAATAGCAACCTCTTCATGGAACACCCGGTACACAGGGAACATTGGCTATATCATGATATCTAGGCTATACAGAAGGAAAGTATTGTTTTCATGTCAATTTTTTGAAACCGAGTTTTCACCTAACACACACGTTCTCAGGTCCCCCGAAAAACATGTTTGTAGCTATTGGTTTATGTGTGTGTGTGTTTCTGCAAGTGTGTGTGTGTGAAGTGAATATCTAAAGAACGAAATAGTGTACGAAGTTAGAACTTAGAACTTAAGTTACGTACCACTATAAAACTTGACACGAACAGTTTTTATAAATATCGGTTAACCGGAAGTAGTAATTCCGTGTAATTGTTCATTATTTTTGCAAATTTTTCAAAAACGGCTCATAAATTTTTTTTAAATTGCCTCGTTACTGAATTTTTTATGCTAAACAAGATAAGGTAAGCGTCATGTCTGCTGAAGTTTTTGGGGGGGCTTTTGCTTTCGTAGAAAAATATTTTTGTTAAAATTGCGGCCTTAATATGCATTTGAGGCCAAAAGTTTAATTCAAACATATTTTTGTACAACGCTTAGTTCAGAGCCAATCCGTGATTTTATTTGTTTAGTTTTTCATCAAAATCGGTAAGAAAATCGAATTTTTTTTATTAGTCTATAACCCTGGTATGCATTTTAAGAAAAAAATGTAAAATTAAAGTTGTCATCAGTCTCTCGACTGGTTTGATGTAGTTCTCCAAGCTGTTCTATCTTGCGCAAGTCGTTTCATATCTACAAACCTGAAACACCCTACAACTTTTGTAATTTGCTTCATATATTCTTATCTTTGCCTCCCTCTACAATTCACTCTCTCAATATTACCCTCCATTATTGATAGCTCAATACCTGAATGTCTTAAGATATGCCCCACTAGCCTATTCCTTCTTTTGGTAAGATGCTTTCATATACTTCTTTTTTCATCCACTCGCCTAAGAACCACTAAATTACTTATTTTGTCCACCCACCTGATCTTTAACGTTTTCCTATAACACCACATTTCAAAAGCTTCGATCCTAAAATTAAAGTTATAAGAAGTAAAAAAATATACAACTTTTACTTTAAACATTTCCATTAATATTAGTTTAGCGTCAATTATTATGATGAAATAAAAAACATGATCTGATTTTAATCATGAGTGAATGACGCTAAATGATAATCAACCTTTGTTCTACTTAAAAAAACGAAAAATTGCTTGGCCTATTGCCGCTAATATAAGCTCCGTAAAAAAATGCTGGTTAATTAAAAGTTGTAGGTTTTTTATTTTCTATAACTATAGGTCTAATTACACTACATTTTTGTCGTTAAATTCTTACCAGAGCCGTAGCTTAATATTTTATGAAAATCCTATTGTTTTTACAATTTTTAAGAAAATTTTAGAAAACCACTAACTGGAGCGAACTAAACTTTGTATAATATTGGAAATAAACTTTGTAGGTTTTTTATTGTTTTACAACTTTATTTATATAACATTCACTTTTGCAGTAGAATGCATAATTAAGGCTGAAATTTTAAAAAGAAAAAACTTTTTACCAAGGGAGTTCAGGCCTCCCAAGAATTTTTTTAAACTTAGTATTTACTCGTTATTGTAGAGCATAAAAATTGTAGTGAACGAGGCGATTTCAAAGAAATTCGTAGAAGCCTTTTTTGAGAAATTCACAAAAAAGAATTGCACGAATAAACTACTACTTCCGGTTGACCGATTTTAATGAAAATGTTTGTGTCAGGTCCACTAGTAGTATAATTTAAGGTTTAAGTTTGAACTACGTGCAATGTTTTGTTCTTGAGATATTTTGTTCACATACACACACACACATCAATCGCTAAAAAAAACATGTGGTTTTTTTGTTCAGGTAGTCTGAAAACGTGTATATCCGGTGCAAACTCTATTTCGAAAAATTTACATGAAAAAATCTTTTCCCTCCCTGTTAATTGATACAGGGTACGAGAAATGTAAACAAATCCTAGAAAAATTCGCACAGTCCGAACAAGTTTGAGAAACCGGTTTCAAAAAAATTACTGCCTTATGAATTATTTAATTAGATCGTATCTGTCGTAAAATTATAATAATCCTATGAATCTTTGACGATTATAATAATTTATCTAGTAATTTCAATAAAGTGTAACAACAAATAATGAAAATTATAATTAAATTTTATGAATCAATTCAAGCAAATTGATTGGTTAATAAAACAACCAATCAGCAATTTGTATTTCAGTACCGATAACAATTTAGGACATACACAACGCTCATTCGTGTATCATATTAATGGATGTCATGAATTTAGTGGTTAGTTCAATCGAAATCGATTTGCACATACGGTAATGCATCGATAGGCTACATATCTTATATCGATTATCACACGATTCACATTAGACATAATATTTAATGTTCAAGCTTCAACTTATGGAAATGAACATTTTGATCATAAATTAATCTACAACTATGTTCGAATGTATTAAGTTTTATGTCATATAAAGAACACTGTGTTCGATTTATTACTTTTGAAACGTTTAATCTAGGTTCTTTGTGATCTGGTTATAATAAATGTTATATATATATTTCTTTTAGATTAAAATAATATATTTTTTAATAAAATAATAAATTATAATAAATTTCTATGCATATCACAATTGTATATATTTACATTATGCTAATTAAAGAGATTAATTTTTAAAATATTTGGTGTGAAACACTGACACAACTTTCTTTTGCCAATGCAAATTATATAAAATATTTAATATTTATCTTATGTTTTATCATGAGTAAACTAAGTAAAATTAAAAACAAAATCTAATTTTAATCATGAATGATGGACTCAAAATTAAAATATATATTTTTAGAACTTTAAAAATACGAAAATCACTAAAAATCACTAATCGACGCTAAACTAAGCGTCGCACAAAAAAAGTTTAAAATTAAAGTTGTACGTGTTTTAATGTTCTACATCTTAGATTATTTATAAACACTTTTGTATTAGAATACATATTATCAGGAATTAATCCTTAAAAGACCATTTTTTACCATGAGAGCATAGGCTTTCAAGAATTTCACCAGACATAGAGCTAATCCTAACTTGTGGAGCATAAAAAATGTAAAGAAAATTGTAGGAGCCCTTTATCGAAAAACGCAAAAAATTGTAAAATTATACTTCTTCTTCTTCTTTCTCTCTCCCCATGTGCCTTACAGCGTCGGGGTAGTCTCGGACAACTTCCTCCATTGTACTCTATCCGCCGCCAATCGTCTCATTTGCCCTAGGGCCATGCCTCTTTCCTCTCCCAATCTTCGTATGTGCTCATCATATGAGTATCATCCAATTGTCTCTCTCCACATCCTCTTTTCCGAATCTCACTAACTCCTAGAACCATCTCCTCTACTATTTCCTTTTCCTTTCCAGTCAAAGTGCGTATATTCCAATTTCCAAATCGTAAATTAGGTTTGTCCAGTCTTTTATTCCGAAAATTCCTGTCCTGTCCGAGGCTATTTATGTGACTTTGAATCCGCTTTTTCAACGTGTGGGTGATTGGCCCAACGACGTCGTTTTTGGAGTACTTCTTCGTCTGGCTCCTACCCTTTGACCTGTCCGGCTTGGGAGGCCCTGCTGGTAGTTACACTACCGCCGGCCGGCCGGCATAGCTCTCCGGGTCTTGGCAGCACGCAAGCCCCTCCACCATCTACAAGGTCCTCTACTCCCTAGGAGGGGGATTAAATTATACGATTAAACAAATACTCCCTGTTGACCGATTTTAATGAAAACGTTCGTGTTGGATTCCTTATTAGTAGCTAGTACTCTTATTGTACCTATTTAACCTTTGGGGATTGGTGCCGTTGCATTTTCGCAACCGATTTAATTTTTTTGTATTTCGTTTTTAACCCTAGAGCGCCGGCAATCGTCGATTTTGAGACGATGTTACCGCTTCTTGAACCAGTCGCGTCGCAAAATCGGATTTGCTTCATAATATCATTGCAATGTTGTTGTTTTAGTTTTAATTTTATCTACAGACAGCGTTGCTGTTTTGTACAATAGTTCAGTGACGAGCAATTCTGACCAGCTGACAGTCAGTCAGCTGGTAGAAAGTTGCTATTATTTGTTAAGTAACACCGGTTGGGCAAGCGACTTTGTATGGTGACCAGTTGACAGCCATCCATGAACAAACTCTACTGGGGGTCCCTGTTAAAACTCATGTCCAATCTACGTCAAAAAATACAGCAAAAAGCAGCAATCAAATTTGGTAGTTGTCAACAATGTACAGTTCCCGATAACAAATAAAAGCTAAAAAAAAGTTGCATATTTTGTTTGTGTTCCTCTGTTGAAACCACGAGCTAAATTTGGTTATTTCTTGGTTTACATGATGTGTTTCTATATCATATATTATATTTTCGTCAGTTTTGAACATAAATTTGTTTTTCTTTTGTTTTATTTTGAAATAAACATTAAAAGTAACGATCGTATGTAATGAATTTTGAAAGTAGAGCTTAAGAAAGTTTTAAACAGTAGTTTCATCTGAAATTTTAGAAAAATATTTATCTAAAATTTTATTTATATTTATAAATATTTATCATATATTTATTTAACAAAATTATTTGACAAGAATAAACTAACCTTTACAAACGACAACAATGAATTTAATGAGTTTATTAAAATAAGTTATTAAACATTCAAAACGATGCAATTCACGTAATTTATTAACAATAAAATAAACTGAACAATATCCGTTACCAAATTAAACATTAAATACAATGTCTGTTGACAAAATAACAAACTTCACCGTAACGAAGGATCCCGTACAATTTGGACCACTAATACGTCAGCCATTCAAACCGCGGCCGCGCCCCAACAATGGAATCCTTCTTTTTTATAATTAATCAGTCAGCTGTTTATAAACAGCTGATTTCATTTTCCACCACTTCATTATAACAATATTTATCTAATTATTTTTTCAAATAGTTCAGCATCCCTTACTGTCAGGTTAAAATTTCAGTGATGTATTTATTCTATTTTCCTAGTTTCTCTCACCATTGCATTGTAGTTTTTAAGGCAGGAGGCCTCTTTTTAAATAAATATGTATTTTTTTCGATCGATATTTGTTCAAATAATTGACGGTTCAGATGAATAATGTTAAAATAATCGACGCTCCTGTGCGTATATGTTTCCAAAAAGATAGTTTTCCTTTTTAAACCGAAAGTATTTGATAAATGTAGAGAGATAATTCTTAATAATTTAATTAATATATAAATTTAGTATGCATTGCTGGATAGCAATAACGACTGGAATTCCGTATAAAGCAAAGAATGGTTGTTGAATAGCTCTCTCCAAAGAAACTCAACATGAGAACTTAAAGGTTGTTCATTTTTTATGCATTCCTCATTTTCTCTGTACCTATTTCTTTCCGACCGCTAGTACAGCACCCGTACAACCGTGAACAACAACCTGAATACAATTTTCTTTAGTTTACTCAGTTATTTTTATTTATTTTCTCTTGTTCATTGTAATAAAGGACTCCTTTAAATTTCAACTTAAAACACGTAACGCTCATTCAACCGTAACCACTTATTATATAGATATGATACAGGGTATTTTAAAAAAAATTACCCAACAATTCAATTATTTTTTTATTTTACAAAATAAAGTTCTCGTATCAAAATATATTTTGAGACAGCTCTTTTCGCATTGGTTTTTAAGTGGACTATATTTTACGTAGTATTTATATAATCATGTATTATATAATGTATTATAGTATGTATTACATAATCATGTATGTATCAAGTATTTATATAATCATTAATTATCTTCTGCTTACAATCAAGGATTTGGCTTCCGCCTGTACCAATTTACAACAGCGACAAAACTCTATTAAATTATTGCTATCTCTTACCTGCCCTTTGAACATTTTCCTCTCCTTCGGCTATTATATAAAAATCTTAAGAACGATCCCTTTCTCAAGCATTCTTTCTACTGATATGTAATGACGAGATGAACTCAGTGTGGGCAATGCGATGCTGCTATCGTAGTACGTACATTTCTAAAAACATCCAACTGTGTAGTATATACAAATTATTTTTTGCTTCTTCTTTACGACACTTAATAACATTTAAAGTAACATTCCGTTCCGCACTTCAAATTGTTTTCCGCTGCTTTCGAACGGTCAACATGATAAACTTATAATACACGGATAGACAACTAATTTATAAAAAACACTACACAATAATGAATAAAATGTGAAGAATTAAAATGAAAAGAAACGGAATGAGTTTTAACGACTTAAAATACTTTTATTTATATAAATGTAGCGTAAAACGTAAAAACAGAATAGCCAAATCAAAACAATATTTCTTGTACCACTCGTCGGATAATAAAATAAGAACTGTGTATTCCAGTGAACTAAGAGTGTTAGTATGTTTTTGGGGTTGTTATAGAGAAACTGGGCATGCGCAGTAGATTGTTCCCCTCTTACACTTCGTCTCAAACAAAGTTCATTTCGTGACTAACCATCAGTATTTGCTCCCCTCATCGATTTCGATATTCTACAATCTCCTATTCAACTTGTAAACATTCAGTTCTGTTCTTAAATGTTTATTTCTTAATTGGTTCCTACAATTGCAACCCTTTGTTCTATGCAGGAATCGCATTTCTGCCGCCCTCTCCTATAGTTTTGTACTAACCCACAACTCAATTGCATAGAGTAGGACTATGGCAGACATCACCTTGTACACCTGATTTGAACAAAACGAAGTATAATAGAAATTAATAACAGAAATAATATAGAAATTGTTACAATTTACGTTGAAATTTAGAAATACATGACTGAGATTACAATAACACTGATGGAGTAGGTCTACTTTACCCGATGTCCGCCATCTTGTGATTTGTGGTTATATCACGACTAATATCGCATTGAATGAATAAGTGACATATTATTAAGGTAAATTAAGGCTACTAGTTGACAAGAGGACTTATATGAACTGGCAAAATGTTGTAATGTACTAAAAAAAAGTGAAATCAAATGCAGTACTTATTACTTATTTATTACTTATTATATTACTATTACTAATACTATTACTATTTACTATTACTATTACTATTCCATAGAGTAGGACTATGGCAGACATCACCTTGTAAAATTTTATTAATCATTTTGTTCAATTTAAAAATTAAATGTATATTTAATAATTTAGACAGTTTCCCATAGCAGGCAGGTGGAGTGTTAAATTATTTGCATTCGATCTGTTAGTTGCAGGGCGACAAAAATAGTTCTATTTCTTATCACATGGTCACCCAATTATATGACTGAAACATTTAAAAACAGAAGAAGTAGAGGTATAAAAGACACTAGTCAGAGTTATCTCTTCTGAGAGTAATTAATTTCATTATACAGCCAGACGCTGTAGTGAATTAAATGAAGGTGTCATTTGGAGGGCGCAAAGTAGATGCTTTTTGGAGGGCCAAGCATGCTAATAAGAATAGTTTTCCGCCACAGAATAGTTTTAATAAAAATAGTTCAGTGACGAAAGCAATAGTAAACCACCACACTCGTCATTTTACTTAGTAAAGCCTCTTGAAGTTTAAACTAGCCTTTCGGCTGATAACCTTAGCAAAAGTTTAGACAGCTTCGGCTATTCCAGACCCGATTTCCTTCCCGAGCGTCCAAGACTCCTCTTACCCTTATGGTTGTACTTTTGAGCTAAACAGGGCAAACGGCCCTCTCCATCCGTTTAAAATGGGTTCACCAATTTCTCTTATGAACTTCTATTCTCACATCTAAGCTAATAATTGTCATGTCATCCTTTATATCTGAACTCTTTAGCTTAACCTCCCAGGTACAGCCCATCATTGCTTTCTAAAACCTCATTTCTAACCCTTCAACCAATCTCCTTCTCGTTTGGAATGCTCCTCACTTCACTTACATATTAACACCACAGAATCTTCATATAAAACTTTAAATCGTGTGTTTTTCCTTGTCGTACGCTTCAACGTTTTACGTATCATTCCACAAATATTCTTGAACTTATTCAGTCTTTTCGTCATGTTACACACCAAATATTTAAAATTGGATACCAAAGCAGGACTACTTCGAAATGTCTATGCTAAAAGTTTAAAACCAAATAGTGGAAGTGCACTGCATTTTTGTTTTACAATATAACTTATTTCGTAATAAGTAGTAGGTCTACTTTTTATTTTTTATTTTTTTCTTAATTCCTAAAATGTGTACGTTGCAATCTGTTCAATTCAGAACAATTAGCAACCCCATGACCCAATGAGATGAGGATGAAGTGTGTGACGTGTAAATGAGGTGTAGTCTTGTACAGACCCAGGTCGAATATTCCTGAGAGAGTATGGTTAATTTAACCCCAACCATCAAAGTACACCGGCAACTACTGTCTAGTATTCAAATCCGTATAAAAGTAACTACCTTTACTAGGATTTGAACCAGGAACCTTAGTCTCCCAAAATTAGCTGTTAAACAGCTGATTTTGGCGACAACTTTACCTCTAGACCAACCCGGTGGGTTTATATTTTTTTAACAGGAAAATTTTTGAAAAATTAGGTTTTAATAATTGTAATTAGTTCCAATACATATCAAATTATAAAACGTTGACTTTTCTGATATTTTGTGTCATAGATGTACAAACGCATTCCAAAAAGAATGGAAGGTAAAGTGGATCCAGGGGGCCACTTTACTTGTTGTAAATTCATTGTACATCTAATTTGAACAAAACGAAGTATAGTAGAGATTTATAACAGAAACAATGTAGAATTTGTTACTATTGTCATCGGATGGCGACATTAAATAGAAAACCTTATTTGTTTGGTGGCCCTGAAAAGGGCCGTTTAAGCGGTGGTCGCCTTGGAGAGGGGTCGGTCGTAGTCGTCGTGGCGGTCGGAGGCTGGACGGCGTGTCGTTGTCCAGCGGAGACATCATCTTCTTCCCTCGCAGTAGTGCGTCGATGGCTGCTTCGTCGGGTCCGGTGGGCGTAAGGCTCGGTTAAAAGACCGCTGTGGGCATTGCTCGCGTCAGCGGGCGATGACGGTCCGGTCGACGGCTTGCGGTGACGGGTCGGCGAGCGGAAGCATCATCTTCTCTCTTGCGGGGTCGTCGATTAATCTTCGCTGGAGTCCGGCAGCCGTGTGCCGTGGTGGACGTCTCGTCTGCTGTCTGGTTGGAAGTGAATCCCTCGGTGTCTTGATCGGAATTCAATATCTGCTTAGTGCAGCGCTCTTTATATAGCTACCGGGAGCGCTGTGGGAGAGAGCGGCTACTGGCTTGGCCTTGATGACAAAGGCCTCTGTCGGTGCGCAGCAGAAAGGTTTGTCGGTATGCCGTCATAGACCGGGAGAACTATTGAAGCCGGCAACACAGTAAATAATTAATTAGAAGGGGTGGCGGTGACACTATTTACGTTGAAATTTAGAAATACATGATTGAGATTACATTACACTGATGGAGGGTAAAGTGAACCTGCTCCACTTTACCCGATGTCCGCCATCTTGAGGTTTTTGATTATATTACAACCAGAGTATCGGATTGAATGAATAAGTGACTTAATATTAAAGTAAATTAAAGCTACTAGATGACGAAAGGACATAAATAAACGAACAAAATATTTTAATGTACTGCAAAATAAGAAAAACTAGTTATCTTTACAACATTTTCAAGAAAGTCGAAAATTAAATGTATCTTCATGACTTGAATACGTCACAAACAGCTTCTGTTGTTTGTTGTTTAGGTCATCAGCCGAAAGACTGGTTTGAACCTGTAGAGGTTTTACTAAGTAAAATGAGAAGTGAGGTGATTTACTGTTGCCTTCCTCACTGAGTGGAAGAGTACGCTTATCAGCATGCCGGGCCCTCTGAAAGCACATTTTCCACTCTGCAAATGACACCTTCACTTCATTCATTACAGGGTCTGGCTGTATAATGAAATTAATTACTTTCAGAGGAGATATCTCTGATTAGTATCTTTTACACTTCAACCTCTTCTGTTATTAAATGATTCAGTCATTTAATTGGCTGACCATGTGATAAGAAACAGAACTATTTATTTTAGCCCTGCAACTAACAGCTTCTATAACAGACTAACTACCACATAGAGCAAAAAAATATATAGTTTTGTGAACAACCACTGATAGCAGCTCTGTTACACATGAATTAGACAGAGCATCCACTTTACCCGAACTTCCTTTAGTAATTTCACCCGCGCTAAGTGCGTGTAATCTCAGAAAAATTAGAATAAGATTCATGTGGCAAATAAATATCATAGGAGTTTATTTTTGGCTCAATCGATCTTTGGTTTAATTAAAGCGAACATTTTGGAACACCCGTTGATGTAATAGTAGATTGTTGAAAAGGGAATTCTAAGTTATAACTTAAAGAAAGTGAAGCTTATTCAACCGTATGTACTTGTATTTTGTTATTGAATTCGTTAATTAAGTTCTATTGAAGTAAGTAGAGTGTGATTACAATTTCTCTGAGTTAATTTCATAAATTATTAATTAATCTAGCTTTTAGTTTGTATGTCTTTGTCTATAATATAGTTGCTTACATACCGTTGTATTTCTTATTCTCCAATTTTACATCCTCGCTCTTTGTCAACAGTGCAAAATGAGAAATATATATGCTATTTCTTTTTGTAGTCCATATACTCAATATTCATTCACTGTAAGATCATCTCTTTTATTCAGTTTTTGTATTGTTTGTTATTCAGTCCAATTAACTTTTAATTCCAAAATTTTCACGTTTAATTCCTGGTTAGTTTTAGAATTTTTTCATCACTCATTTTCATTGAATTACATTTTTCGTTTTAAATTTCTCTTACCCTATAAAAATTTATATAGGTAAGGAAAGTAAGTATTGTTTTCATATAGGTTTTTGAAATCAAGTTTTTACTGGAAATACAAGTTTTCAGGCCTCCTTAACCAAGAAACATGATTTTTAGCGATTGGTGTGTTTGTGTTAAGAAAATATATCAGGAATGGATTAATGTACAGGTTTCAAACTTAGAACTTAAGATTGATACCACTAGAAGACCCGACACAAACAATTTCATCAAAATCTCTTAACAGGAAGTAATTATTATTGGTTACATTGTTCACTTTTTTGGGATTTTCTCATAAACAGCTCCTAGGATTTTTTTAAAAAATTAACTCATTAAATTTAATGCCTAATTTGTGTACTTTGCAATCTGTTCAATTGAGAACAATAAGCAACCCCATGACCCAATGAGATGAGGATGATATGTATGACATGTAAATGAGGTGTAGTCTTTTATAGACTCAGGTTGACAATTCCTGAGAGTATATGGTTAATTGAACACCAACCATCAAAGTACACCGGTAACCACTGTCTAGTATTCAATCCATATAAAAGTAATTACCTTTACTAGGATTTGAACTAGGAACCTTCGTCTCCGACAGCTGATTTTGGCGACGACTTTACCTCTAGACCAACCCGGTGGGTAACTCATTAAATGAAATGTTTTTATTCTTTACAATATAGGTCTGCACTTAATGCTAGGGCCATGTCTATTACACTGATCAACAAGGTTTTATCTCACGAGTACAATTAGGTGCACTTAAAACAGTTTTTTTATCCTGTAATCTATTCAGAATTTTTCTCTATCACCCACAGTTTTTGTGTTATTAAATTTTTTCAAATTAAAAAAATTTCATTCTTTTGTCTATTGTTAAGTAAAAATTACTAGAGCACTGTAATTGTGATGGAAACAAATGAGCTAATTCAAATGTTAGTTTTGCTTTTGTGTGCAGGTTGAGACGTGTATAGACATGTACTGATAAATGATCTATAGTCCAGCCTCTCTTAGTTTGCTCCTAATATAAACAAATAATGACGTCACTGAGCATGCGCATTATATCAAAATGTGTACACGCTGATTAAAAAGTAACAACAAAATACTTTCAAAAGTATTTAAATACTAAATACTTTTAAATTTCTTTTTCTTAATGAAATTCTTAGGCCTACATCATATTATGAATTATGTTTTTAGTACTTTAAGTACTTATAATTTAAAAATAATAGTTAACTTAATAGAAATACGAGATCCATAAAGTCGCAGACTCTAGTGTGCACCCTGTAGTAGCTGGCTTTTGTTTGTTGACAGAAGGAGGAGCAAACTAACAACGGCTCAACTGTAGTACAGCCACATTCAACTGAACGATGCCAATTGTGAGATATTATTATGTTGTTTAGGTGATCAGCCTGTAGGCTGGTTTGAACCTGTAGAGGTTTTACTAAGTAAAACGAGAAGTGAGGTGGTTTACCATTGCATTCCTCACTTAGTGGAAAAGTATGCTTATCAGCATGCCGAGCCCTCTGAATAGCACATATTTTCCACTCTGCAAATGACACCTTCACTTCATTCACCACAGGATCCGGCTGTATAATGAAATTCATTACTTTCAGAGGAGATAACTCTGATTAGTGTCACAGTACACCTCTACCTCTTCTGTTCTTAAATGATTCAGTCATTTAATTGGCTGACCATATGATAAGAAACAGAACTATTTATTTTAGCCCTGCAACGAACAGATTGAGTGTAAATAATTTGACACTCCGCCTGTCTGTTATGGGCAGTTAATATTATATAGTTATTATTGTATAGAATTATATATTATTGTTATTATTATATAGAACCCTAACCGGGAATCAAACCCAGGACCTCCGTGATGTAGATTAGTCCGCTAACCACAACGCTACAGAAGCGGCCTCGTGTTAATTTTAATACTCGTGGTGTACCGTGTATATACAGTAAATATAAGTAAGTGCCAAAAATAGACCTTTACTGAATAGCTCATAAAATTTTATGACCGACTGTCATAAGTTCAATAGAAAACTGGTGTGGGACAAAACATGCAGTATGTTGAATATTAATATTACAACATACGTATACTATTGGTGTATAGTCTATTAGTAATTCCACACACTGTTCGTAGTTTGATATACAGTAAAACCTCACTAATTCGGACTAATTGGGGGGAAGTGAAATCCAAATTATTGAAAGTCCGAATTATCGCGAATATTTGTTTACATCTAAAAATTAAATAATTTAGGCAATTAAAATTAAAAAATAAACGTTACTTTTCTGAAATATCGATGTTTAATGAATTTACAGTACAGTATATTGAAAAACAACAAAGTTAAAAGTATAGAAATAAAAATATTTACGGCAGTAAAAATAATATTAGCTAAATAATAAATTTCCAGTGTAAAATGATATTTAATTAAAACACTGTACTTACGTACCGATTATTTGGCACTTGTTGAAGTAGAGGGTTGACAAATATCCTCAGGGATCATTTGAGGTTGCTTAGAAAAAAACTTGTTATTTTTTTCTGTGATTCTTTGATACACTGTTTTCTTATAACTTGTTGGTGCATATATCTTAGGACAAGATAATAGTCATTGAATTCCGGAATGAAGTCTTCAAATTCAATAAGGTCGTCTATGTGGTTTCACACTTCACTAGCTTAAATTGTGGAACGTTTTCTTCACTGAGTAACCAATAATGTATTACAGGATGAAACAATTTTTATTAGACAGTTAAAAGCTATTATTTTTTGAAGTAGCACTTTATTAATTTTTAACTAAATTTCTAAAACTTCTAAAAAAATTAAAAAAGCTGCTTTTCTTGGAGTAGTCCGAAATATCGCGAATTCCGAATTAGTGAGGTTTTACTGTATAATAAAACAGGTGGCTACCGGATAAGTCGGGCTGCTAAATCTCCAATATTATCCTATGTAAATAAATCTCTAACGTGTGAACATTGCGGTTAGTTCGATTTAAGAACGATAAGCAACCCCATGATCCAATGAAATGATGATGATGATGTGTAAATGAGGTTTAGTCATTTACAGACTCAGGCCAACGGTCCTAAGAAATTATAGTTAATTTAACCCGAACCATCAAAGTACACTATTAACCACGGACTTAAAAACCGTATAAGAACCAGCATATACTAACTGAAAAAAGCAAACCATTGGATCAGAAACAAAAACAACTTTACTCATTACCTAGATCTTCTAAATCCCACTTTATTAAAAATTTACTTTTTCAAGGGGGATGATACAAAAAAAAATTTTTCTTCCCTAGTTACTGACAAACTTAACTTTTTGGTAATACATAGACACTTATTTCAAAAAGGCTTCTTGAAATTTTTGGCCCGAAATATCATCCCATAACCGCTAAAAGGGTGGAGGGGTTGAAAAATAAGCCATGTACTAGAAACAAAATATCTTTTGAACCACTCATGTGATTTACTTATTCTTTATTTGAATGTAAGCTAAAAACAAGCTCTGTGATAAGATGCATCAGTTATATTTTGATATTTACAGAAAAAATAATATAAACAAAAAGAAATTAATAGATTTTTGCGATCATTAGTTTGGTTACGTAGACTCTGCCAAACAATCCAATAAGACTCTAAAACGTGGATGAAGCCGGGACCTCATCAATTAACGTAGTACTGTAATTGACTATCCATTACAGTGTTCTAAACGCTGCACTTAAAGCTACACTTATCTATTCACGACGGAGTTCTGTCACTGGACTGTGTCTCCACTCACATTTATTTACCATGTTAATTTTTTCCCCAAATTTTTTTGTTATCACATTCACTGATTGTTTCCAACAGATTTTAAATTTTCTAAATAGAAATAAAAAAATAAAAATAAAATCATAATTAACTATTAATTAAATATTATTGTTAATAATATTATTATTATTGTTGTTAATTTTATTAAAATTACTCTCTACAAAATGAATATTGAATCCCATTTTGAACCATAACCATATATTTTGAAACTTAACTATAACTCGGCTTAACCGAATCGGAACCGTACCAAACTTTTTTTAATTTGGTGATAACGTAATCTTATTACTGTAAATATGTAGGCTACAGTACAGCACTTAAATATGTACCGTAAGTTAAAGTACAGAACAATGTAAAATTAAATAAATTACAGATATAAGGTTTCACTATTCTGGGAATTCGTTTACTAATGCGTACGTTGAACCGTCTTTTATAAGTAAACTTGTGACTAAAATATTTACTGTAGGACTATACCGCAGAAGGCTTGCTATGCATTTCTAAGAATTCACCCACCAATACTTTCAATCTGTTCAGTAAGGCGTGCTTCTAATAAAACGAGGCTTTATATTGTTGAAAGACAACGGTTTCATCAAAGACCTCAGACTTTTTTAAGACAGTAAATAGTTAAAATTAGATACAATAATATTAATTTTACTGAGCAGTATTAAATTATATTGTCTTAAAATAATGCGTTTTTCTTTTTACCTACTAACAAACAGTCTGAAGAAATGTCGTATATTTACTTTAACTTGTTTTAAATCGTAAAAAGATATCTCTTTGTGTTATCCGGGTTTCCTTGTAACCGAAATCCGGTCCCTTACTATATTTCGGTTAAACGGGATTTTTCTGTATGGAATCCAACTTTGCTCTACATATCCAAATTCAAACATCGAGATCTTAGACTAATTCCAGTTACAAACCATCAGAACATGTTACACATATCCTGGTATATCTCGTAAACAACAAATAGATATTAACTTAAAAATGAAATTTCGAAATCCGGTATTAATTGTTTGGACAGAATTTAGGAACATAGAAACGTTTTTGCAATTAATTTATTAGACAATATTGTAAACCTAAATTCAAGGTCGATGAAATTTGAGTTTGACTTATCGATATTGTATTGAAAATTCAATTCTAATATTCTTCTGTATTTTATGTATTCATTTTATTTATTTACTTTCTAATACAATTTTCTTTAAATATATTTATAAACATCACAGAGATCGAGCATCGATAGATGTTTAACATCTTTTCACTTTCTTTGTTTGTTTAGTTCTTCAACTTTTATGCCAGATTAGTTATTTTATAGTTCAAAAAAATTAACAGATTATAACATATTTTTCAGCATTCGTTTTTCAGTATACGTTTTCAGTATTCTCAGCATTCGTTCACTTTAGGCTTATTTCGTTTCTTCTTTTTTTTTGGTTTAACGTCTGACTGTTTTGTAAATTGCTGCTAATGCAGACGGTGAAGGATGAAATGAATTTTTTGTAACCTATGAAAAAATGCCATGCCCGAGTGGGATCCGAACCCAAGACCGCGTGATGAGAGGCGAGCACGTTACCAACATCGCCAACGCGGCCGGTGTCCACCCGGTGTCCTGTTTTTGTTTTTTATGGAAGCCTTTAAAGTCTGTAATTAGTTGTTTGAATTTGGTTTGGTTCATTAAGTTTTCTCAGTTTTCACATCTTTGTGACTTTTTTTAAACCTTTATCCGACACCTTAGATCTATTGTTTAGTTAAAACAAAAATTTGTTTTGTTAACCGGTTGTCATCCATTCAATAGCCTACAAGTGCCCGTAAAATTTTAGTCTTCATTTTCTAATCGTTTACCATTAACGTAGCAATAAATAAAATTACAATAATTAAAAAAAATGCTATACGTATAGTTGGGATCTGACTTGTTTGCTAGTGAGAGGGGGATGAAGTGGAAGGGGGCAAGGGGGCCTGGTACTAGGGTAGTTATTGGAAATGGTTTGTGGCTCTAATATTTGTTAGAAGAGCGCATACTAATAATGGTATTATTACCACTACTACTACTACTAGGTTATAGGAGGAGGGTAAGTGTATAGTACGTTTGTTTTAGGAAGAAGCTTGTAAGGGGAGGGTGAGTAGGTAGAGTAGGGATAGTTTCAAACGGGCAAGTGTTGTCTCCTTATCACTTAATGATCATTCCCTCTCTTTCTAGCCGTATACTACTGTTACAATTACGAGGTGCTTCCCCCACCACTAAACAGAACAGCTCAGCGGCACACAGCATTGGAGGGAAAGCTTCTAGCTAGAACAAATGACCTGTACAAACAATCCTCTCCAACCGAATTCCTTACGCTAGCAATCAAGTGAGCTCCCATCTATACCTACTCATTAAAGCCCGTTTTTTTTGAAGCTTTAGGTAGTAATTATTATTGGCCTTAACAGGCAGGTGGAGTGTTAAATTATTTGCACTCAGTCTGCTAATTCCAGGGCTACAAAAATAGTTCTCTCTCTTCTCACATGGTCACCCTATTACATGACTTAAGTATTTAACAGACCTTCGGGCCAGCCCAGTAAGTCAGCTGGTAGAAAGTCGCTATTATTTGTTCAGTAACACCGGTTGGGCGAGCGACTTTGTATGGTAACCAGTTGACAGCCATCCATGAACAAGTTCTACTGGGGGTCCCTGTTCAAACTTATGTCTAATCCACGTCAAAAAAATACAGCAAAAACATATTAATCAAATTGGGTAGTTGTTAACAATGCACAGTTCCCAATAACAAATAAAAGCTAAGAAAAAAGTATTTAACCACAGAAGAGGTATAGATGTAAAAAACACTAGTCACAGTTATCTCCTTTTAACGTAATGAATTTCATTATACAGCCAGACTCTGTGGCGAATGAAGTGAAGGTATCATTTGCAGGATGGAAAGTAAAAGCTTTTCAGATGACCTGGCAAGCTGATAAGAATACTCAGTGATGAAGGCAATACTAAACATCCTCACTCCTCATTTTACTTAGAAAAGCCTCTAAAACTCCAAAGTAACTTTTCGCCTGATGACCCACACAACTAGTAACTGGTAGAGTTTTTGCTGGAATTTTTTGCAAAATTTACCATTCCATGTACTGCCCGTTCCTAAGCTTTGTGCAGCTGAGAGGAATGCATTACGTCACTATTACTATGAGAGATTGCATTAGTAGTAGTAACGTTTTACTAGTAGTATGTTTGTAGTAGTGAGGGGTACTATCCAAACTACATATATTGTGTGTCGCCGTCTACAGGGAATAGTGAAAACAACACCCACGTGTATATGACCCCACTAGGAGGCAGCCTACTGCCAAGCGAAGAGCAATGAGATGATTAGTGCAGATATCAGACGAATTAATGTCCCATAACCGAGTGAGTGAGAGGGAGATATGTGGCATAACTACGCATGCGCTCAAAAAACTTTACCGTTATAATCCAAATCTGAAAACATACTAGAGTCGTTATCTTGCTTGTTAGTTTACTGCACGAATAAACGCTTGCTCACAACAACGAGTAAAATTAAAGATAATGTTATTGGAATGGTGCGTATGGGTTGTGCGAGTGAGAGCGTTATGCATTCTCTCACTCCCACGGCTAGGGGACTGCAGTTCATCTGAATACTGTACAGAGTTATGACGTAGCAGCAGTCTGGTATTTCGTCTGCCCCCTTCATCCCGCAGCTGCACAAACTCGGATTCATACAGTAGATATTGTTTTATTACTTTACTAGCAACCCCCGCTCGCTTCGCTTCACAGCAGCGAATGTACGCCTAATTAAATTAGGTATTTTTAAACCTCTTTATATACAATTTTTTGGTTTTGTTGCCTTGTGGCAAAAACAAATAAATTGTTTTTCTACACTTCCAGCTCTAGAAAGTCCGACATAAAGTTCTCCATGAATGAAGCACTATTGTCTCAAAGAGACAATAAGAGACAGTAATACGTGTGTGCGGTAAGCAAAGAAACTGCAAATATATGTATGACTCATTCAGTTCCCGTTGAATGAAAAAAACATTCATAAAATACAGTACAAAAATAAAAATTTTGAATATTTTTGAATTTTTTATGTTTTTGGAATCGAATGTTTTCCTTCACGTTTTTCTATGAAATATAAAAGTTGAATCGTGCATCTAGCCCAAAAAATATATACCATCCAGAGGACTTAGAAAAAATAAAAGTGCTATACACCCGATAAACTAAAACATGCGACATCTTCCCAGTTTAATTATCTTAACTCACTTAATTAAAGTTACTTAAAGTTGGAAAATAGCCTATATTAATCAGGAAGCTCTAAGCTATGCAACAATGAAAGATTTTTTAAAATTAGTTCAGTAGTTTCTGAGATTACCTCATACAAACAAACAAACAGACAGACAGACGTTTCTTCTTTATTGTATTAGTATAGATTATGTAAATTATTTATTAAATATTCTGCTAGTGAATTTATTTATTATTATTTCCATCAAGTACTCATCAACGTAATTATATTTTTCACCACAATTTGCTCTTACTTTATTATTATAATTTAACCTACTTTCCATGACACTGGATGTTCAAGAAAAGATTTTGTGAAGGACAGTAATACCCCCACGATACGTCCGTCGTCTTGGCTAATGGTAAACCACCTCACTCCTCCTTTTACTTAGTAAACCCTATCGGAGTTCAAACCACCTTTTTTGCTGATGACCCGAACAACACATCGTTTACTCATGAATAAAATATTGTGACACTTATCGCTAAGGTCCGTTTCGGGATCTAGGTTATTAAATAATTAATACACTAAAGTTTACAATTACAAATATTTATTACACTGAAAGATTTACAAAATAAATAATTAAACTAATTATAAGGAAGTAATACAATAAATAACTTAATAATTTACTTAGTACTACCTACAATCAATTGTTGTTGTTGTTGTTTAGGTCATCAGCCAAAAAGCTGGTTTGAACCTGTAGAGGTTTTACTAAGTAAAACGAAGAGTGAGGTGGTTTACCAAATGCCTTCCTCACTGAGCGGTAAAGTACGCTTATCAGCATGCCAGGACCTCTGAAAAGCACATATTTTCCACTCTGCAAATGACACCTTCACTTCATTCACCACAGGGTCTGGCTGCATAATGAAATTCATTACTTTCAGAAGAGAAAACTCTAATTAGTGTCTTTTACACATCTAACTCTTCTGTTCTTAAATGATTCAGTTATTTAATTGGCTGACCATGTGATAAGAAACAGAACTATTTATTTTAGCCCTGCAACGAACAGATTGAGTGTAAATAAATTGGCACTCCACCTGTCTGTATGGGCAGTACAATCAATTATATTACACAATGGAACTGAATAAACACTGCACATATACAAAAAGATAGTATAACAATACCTGGGAACCGTTAACCTGATATAACGCCCCGATAGCACGCAATAAACACTCGTCACAGATCAAAAGGATACTAACTCACTGACCGCCTTGGGGGTCTCTTTATATAGTGAATCAAAAAAGAATCTTCCCAAAAGACACCGAAATTTGATATAAAAGTCCTTTCTAGAGAAGTCTTATTTAATGTAAACAGGTAATCAACCGACCTTTCATAAATAGTTGTACAACAATAACCCGACCTTCTTATACACCTTTTATAAATAGGTATCCTATTGTCACTTTTTCACTCTATTATCTACTCTTTACCATTTTATGAATGAAGTAGCCTACTAGAAATTTCTAGAACCATGCCCTTCTTCGATATTGTCACAATATAAATGATACTGGGTGATTCATTTAAAAGTAGCCCGCCGCTCGAGTAATTTTCATATGCTGTATTGGCAGCACTGATCATGATGTGATCGACTGGCCTTTATAGTACAATTTATATTATTATTTAATTATTATATTATTATAGAGTACAATTTTTTCCAGCAAGATGGTGCAACATGTCACACGTCTCGCCAGTCCCTATCTCATATCAATCAGGAGTTTCCCATGCGAGTTGTTAGTAAAGATTTGTAGTCTCCTCGTTCACCCGATTTGAGCATGTGCGATTTTTTCTATGGGGTTATTTAAAAGGAACCGTTTACCAAACAAACCCCCGCAGTATACACGAAATAAAGAATAACATCGTAGCAGCCATTCAAGCTATAGACGTTTCCGTATTGCATCGTGTGTGCATTAATAACATTGAATGAGCGCAAAAATGTGTAAGCGTTCAAGGACGCCACTTTCAGCATCTACTGTAAAGGTGAAGTTGAAATTTGTATATAAATTTTAAATAGATATGTAAAATTATGTATTAAGTAATTCTATTTATTCATTTACTATTTGAATCCAATTGAGTGCCGAAGGCCGCTGTTCAATGCAGCGGGCTACTTTTAAATGAATCACCCTATTGTTCATTATTTACATGGGCAAGAGAAATACTTGTGAGTGTTTCACCCAAGATTATTGTATATTCCTAATGTTTTTTGAACACCGTGTAATTTAATATAATAGCAGACTATACGTCATAACAGCTAATAGTGGTAGATAAATTTAATGTGGAAATATTTAAACGGTTTATTGGCCAATAGTTAGAATAGAGTAAACATTTATTGAAGAGTTTATTGATTTATGTGGTACAGTATTTTTAATAAGAGTCTTTACAACGTGAGCAAATAACCCTTCTCTTTTACCGCCTTACCTCTTTAATACATTAATTTAATTTAATAATATATTTACATTTATCAATCAAATGGTAAACCACCCTAACTTTATCGATATTGTAATGGCCGAGAAGGAAATATTATTAAATTACACTCGACTTTAATAAATAATAAAATAAATTTTATTGATTAATTATTATATATCAACTGAAAGTAATAAGTTATTTTAAACTTAATAAGTTGATTTTAAGAAAAAAAAACTTTTTGATTTTATAGAAGTTTGTGATTCAATCGATCAATAAACGCTACTAAATATTTTAGAAGGATTGGGAGTGGACATCAAAACAACAATCATTAAAAAGATATAAACACAGACATAATACAAATTAAAATTTTTTAAAGAAATCTCCGAAGAGTTTGAAATTAAAACAGGCGTTAGACAGGGTGATGAACCTGATTTTTTTTAAATTTTGTGTTGGAGAAAGATATTCAGAATGGGAAAATGGAGCTTGCCAATAACTCCAACTTGGGCAATAACAACTTGGGCAACTTGCCAATAACAACTTGGGATGTTAAACTAAATTATTGGAGGATCAAAGAACTATATAATAAAAAACTGTGTGGCTTTGTCAGACGACTTAGCGATAGTTTTTAGGAACACGGTAACGGCAATAGAAAAAAAATCAACGTGTTGTTGTGTAGGTCATCAACTGAAGGCTGGTTTGAACCTGAGTGGTTTTACTAAGTAAAACGAGGAGTGAGGTGGTTTACATTTGCCTGCCTCACTAAATTGAAAAATGCGCTTATCAGCATTCCAGGCCCTCTGAAAAGCACATTTTTTCCAATCTACAAAACACCTTCACTTCACACCACACTTCACTTCACCTTCATAAACACCTTCACTTTGTTCACCACAGGGTCTGGCTGTATAATGAAATTCATTACTTTCAGAGGAGATAACTCTGATTAGTGTCTTTTACACATCTAACTCTTCTGTTCGTAAATGATTCAGTCATTTAATTGGCTGACCATGTGATAAGAAACACAACTATTTATTTTAGCCTTCCAACGAACAGATTGAATGTAAATAATTTGACACTCCATCTACCTGTTATGGGTATTTTAAAAGTATAAGCAGAAAAAGAAGGACTAAAGATTTCCTTTGATAAAACTTAATACATAACGTCCAACAAAACAGCCCTGTGTCACTCGATGACACAAAACGGAAAAATTGGGAAAGGTCATAGATTCAAGTAACTCGGGGAGATAATACAACCAAAGATCAGTGAAAAGGAAGCGAACAACAACAGACGAGGAAACATAGCCGATGATATTGAGGAAATCATCACTTGTATTCTTATACAAGTGGTATTCCTATAAAAGGCTAATCTAAGAGAAACAGAGAAATTTGAGAGAAAGAAGTCTGCGCAAGCGAATGGGTCCGAAGATAGTAGACGGACAATATCTGTACCTAAGAAGTAAAAGATGTTAACTCATTTTGGTGATATTTCAAGAGAGCGAGAAAGTAGAAATACGTTCTTTTCATTATTGTAAAAAAAAAATCAGTAGATGTTGGAAACTTGAAATTTATATTCAATTTCTACAGAAAAACTTTTTGTATTCTTATACAAGTGGTGAGTTCCTGTTAGTGGAGCTTTCTTCTTAGAAATAACTTTCAAGACAAGCTAAGATTTGACTTTATAATACTGTGATTAAACGCGTATGTTTACACGTGAGTGAGTGCCTTAGAATGCTGAAAAGGCTTATCTAAGAGAAACAGAGAAATTTGAGAGAAAGAAGTATGTGCAAGAGAATGGGTCCGAAGATAGTAAACGGACAATATCTGTACCTAAGAAGTAAAAGATGTTAACCCATTTTGGTGATATTTCAAGAGAGCGAAAAAGTAGAAATATGTTCTTTTCATTATTGTAAAAAAAATTCAGTAGGTTTTGGAAACTGGAAATTTACACCCAATTTCTACAGAAAATCTTTTTATCTAGGCCTACAGATTTATTTAATACCCTTGTCAACTTCGATACTCAAACAGGACTTAACACGTCATTCGCTTTCTGTGTTATGTTTTTTTTTTAGTTCTACATTAGTGTGGACTCCAATGTCAAGTGAAATACCCTAGTGCCTTACTACTAATTTTATAAAGAAGAAGAATTTTATACACGTTTGAAAAAAATTCAAAATTTACTCAGTATTGTTCAGTAAAAGATGAATGAAATACCAAATACAACAAAAATTCAAAGCAAAATTTGAGGACTATCAGAAAAACGCATTCAATGCTTAGTGATTTTACAAAAACTATTTTACAACAACTACAAAATTGAATTTAATATGGTTATTACAAGCTGTATAATTGTAAGTTATTAGGAAGGAGTTAATAGTGTATACCGTAAAAGAATTACTTTCTGATTTAAAGATAATTTTAACTCAATTTTCGCCAAAATTGGAGTTAACACCCTTTACTTTGTCGTACAGATGTAATTTACTAGATCGAGACCAACTTCACAAGAAAAATGAACGATTTAAGGAAACAATTAGAAAAAGGTGACTAAAATAATCTTTGTGTTTACGTAAAAAGGGTGCTTGGGTTATGAGTTTTAGTGTCTTGGACTGATTGAATTATGATTAAATTCGTTGAATATTTTAAGATTTTGCAGAGCCAAATATTTGGCATCCATAAGACAAAGTGGGTCATAAAAGGTGAGGAAATATAACAGTTTTTTTGCACACTGTTTTTTCTGTATTCTTGGTTATCCGACAAGCATTTTGTGACGAACAATATTGGAAGTTTAGTCTAAACATTGTTTTTATTCTAATATTTTCTTTATTTGTTTATTTAACATCGCATCAACTGCAATGGTCATTAGCGACGACGTTGGGGTGTAACTTTATGCAATGTAGGATGAAATTATTTTGTGTAACGTATGAAAAAATGCCGTGCTCGAGTGGGATTCGAACTCAGGACCGCATTATGAGAGGCGAGCATGTTGCCAACTACTCCAATGCGGCCGGCATATTATAATATTAATTAAAATATAATAAACCATTAGCCGCCTAATAATAAAACGAATTTAATAGCAAAAACGAATAATAATAATATTAGTAACAATAGCCTACAGTTTTAGAAAATTAATTTATTTCTGTTTAAATAATAAACGATATTTGTTTTACATTGAACACGTAAAATACAATAATTTATAAAATTTTTGTTGTTTACCTACAAATAAAACTTGAATACTTTGGTTTAATAAAATATCACAGAATAAAATTTTGTTTCATGCAAATGTTTTAACAATGTTTACACAGAACATTACTTTGTGTGGATAGTACGTTTTAGAAAAAGTAAACAATTTTATTACAAAAACAATAGTCTATTTTAAATAAAATTGAGTCCTAAATACCGGTTGTTCATAAATTTCAGTTATTTTTTTAATATATGAATATTTTCCAAAATTCAAATAAATCTGTATAATTATTAAACAGAACCGGTAATTAATGTTTTTCAATAAGTTGAATACACCAGTTTTTATCCGATCACCTAAGTTAAACAACGTCGTTTGAAGTTAATACTTGAATGAATGAAACTGGTATTGAGGTTACCAAGACCAATGAAAGGGATTCATTATCCCTTTACTATCATTTACATATCCAGAAATCTTAGGCTAATTAATTGGAGTTTACAAATATATGGTGTAAAACGTTTACACGACCTTATCTTCCCAATAAAATATAGGGCCTATAAAATATGTTTAGTCATGAGCGAATGACATCTAATAAAAACTCAACTTCTGTTTATTTTTCTCTCTTTAATTCTTTATTTACAATTGTAAAATTTTACCACAAGCAAATGTGATGATTATGATAATAATGTAAATGACATGATAGGCATGAGAGGGGTAGGGCCCCCATTGGTGCCTCCCCAAGAATGAAATTTGTACATCAAATTAGCAGGTCTCTACTCCAGCGTCTTTTAAGGCGTCTAGGGGGATTATCAGGTGGAAAGTGAACGCACCAGTGGGTTCTCGTGTTCGTGTGACTTGTCGTGAAAGCGTTTGTATAGGTATTTGATGGAATTTTGTGCAATTGGTGTTTTAAAATCTGTATGTAAGGTTTTGTTGCTAACTTAAAGAGGGACTTTTGCTATAAGGTGTAATTTTTTTGACTGGAATGCTTGAATTCGTTGCAAGTTAGAGGGTTTGGTTGAACCGTAAATTTGGGACCCAAGGTTCATATAGGTTTCAAAAGAGAACAATATATGCGTAATTTTTGTGCCATTGATAATTTTTATCGTTTGTGAAGTAGGGAATATAGAAATTTAAGTCGGACATTCAGTAATAAACTAATTCAGTAATAATAAAATAAACTAAGCGTATAAATTCGGCAAAACTAGTCGAATGTTTAAAACAATGTAATGTTTTATAAACACCCTGTAATACAGCGAACGGTTGGAAAGGAGTTTTAAAATAATGTGTGTTCATTATTATTATTATTATTATTATTAGAAAAATCAACATCGAATTTGATGTGACAGATATTATTTGTATGTACAGATAAAATTACTGCGTATTAACAAATAAATTAAGAGCGCTTCTAAAATTCACTCAGTGTTTTAATAAACTACTCTATGCACAGTTGGCTATGAAGTTTTTATGTTTTTATTGCTATAAATTCTCGCATTCTATCGTATAAAGTAAGACACTATTAAAATAGTACAAAATTTTCCGTAATAGATCACGTTCCATGACGCGTTATAGCGTCATGGATAAAAATTGTTTTTAGAAAAACACCATCCAAGTGTGTTTATTTGTGTATAAGCGTGCGCGTGCCCGTGTATGTGGTTTTGCTTTATTCTTTCTGTAGCATAAACAAAATTACTAAACCACATAGCTTGATTTATTTTTTAGTTTCTTGTTAGACAATTTACGATCTGTTTAATATACCTAAATATATTCTTAATAATTTTTCTTGCCGTATAAATAATATTTATGTAATAAAATTATATTTCAACAGCAAAATCTAGGTTCGTTCGAATCTGGGTATAGTAAATAATACATAAACTTTCTTTATAACAATCAATTTTTAATGTAATTATTAATTAATTATTTAACTTAAACTCTTGACAAATAAATTAGCCATAATAGGCAGGTGGTGGATTGTTAAATTATTTTCACTCGATCTGATAGTTTTAGGGGTACAAAAAAATATTTATGTTTCTTATCACACGGCGGTCACCCAATTATATATCTGAAACATTTAAGAACAGAAGATGTATAGGTGTAAAATAAACTATAGTCTATTCATCGAGTCTTGAGACACGCAGTAAACAAATGTATCACGTGATAGCTGTTGATTGAACGAATAACCAAGGTTATTATGCATTCTTCTAACACCAGTCTTCGTTGCATTATCCCTAGCTTAATATACAGTACGAATTATTTTTAATGACATAGATCATGAAAATCTATTAAATGTTAAGAAGGAAAGAAAGGAATTATTTTTACGTAAGTGCGGTTCATTATCCAATAGCCGGTGTCAGTTAGGCAACCGGAAGTACTAATATCACGTGAACAATGCATGGATTTGTTGATCCTTGTCACTAGACCCGGTGAATTCAGTATAGTCACAGTTGTCTAATCTGAGAGTAATTAATTTCATTATACAATCAAACATTAGTGTGAATGAAGTGAAGATATTTCCTGGGTGGAAAATAAATACTTTTCATAAGGTATGGTGTAGTGATAAGCACACTTTCCCACTCAGTGAGGAAGGCAATGGTAAACCACCTTACTCCTCATTTTACACAGTAAAAAAATTAGAAGAAGTCTTTCGGCTAATTACCTAAACACCAACAACACATTACCTACCATGAAAGTACGCTGGTATAAAGTTGTAACAACTTTCTGGTTTTCAAGTGCATTTTTTTTTCTTTAATTCCTAATATGTGTACGTTGCAATCTGTTCAATTCAGAGCAATAAGTAACCCCATGACCCAATGAGATGAGGATGATATGTATGACATAAAAATGAGGTGTAGTCTTGTACAGACTCAGGCCGACCATTCCTGAGAGAGTATGGTTAATTGAACCCCCTACCATCAAAGTACACCGGTAACCACTGTCTAGCATTCAAATCCGTATAAAAGTAACTACCTTTACTAGGATTTGAACCCGGAACCTTCGTCTCCGAAAATCAGCTGTTAAATAGCTGATTTTGGCGACGACTTTACCTCTAGACCAACACGGTGGGTTTCAAGTGCAATAAAATTAATTTTCTTTACTAGGATTTGAACCATCACAAACCTCCATCTCCGAAAATCAGCTGTTAAACAGCTGATTCGAGCCGACGAATTTTCCGCTAGTCTAACCCAGTAGGTGTACAGTCCAGCCTCTCTAAGTTTGCTCCTAATGTAAACAAATAATGACGTCACTGAGCATGCGCATTATATCAAAATGTGTACAAAAGTATTTAAATACAAAATATTTTTAAAAATATTTTTCTAAATGAAATTGTTAGGCCTACATCATATCACGACTGATGTTTTTAGTACTTTAAGTACTTATAATTTAAAAAATAGTTATCTTAATAGGAATACGACATCCATAAAGTCACGGACTCTAGCGTGCACCCTGTAGTAGCTGGTTTTGGTTTGTTGACAGTAGGAGCAAACTTAGAGCGGCTGAACTATAGGTATCAGACGAACTAATGTCACATAGCCGAGCGAGTGAGAGAGAGTTATGTGGCATAACTACGCATGCGCTCAAAGGTCTTTACCGTTGTAATCCAAATCTGAAAACATACTACAGTCGTTTTCTTGCTTGTTAGTTTACTGCATGCAGAAATGCTTGCTCACGACAATGAGTAAAATTAAACACAATGTTATTGGAACGACGCGTATGGCTTGTGCGAGTGAGAGCGTTATGCATTCTCTCACTCCCACGTCTAGGGGACATTAAATCATCTGAATACTATAAAGTTAATTTTTTTTAAATTCCTATTGTTCCTATGACCGCCTTCGTAGCGTAGTGGTTAGCGTGTTAGCCAGCCACGCGGAGTCCCGAGTTCAATTCCCGGCCAGGGTCTGGAATTTTCACGTGTCAAATCCCACAATTAATGATTCGTAACCCATCGTAGTCGCTAATTACCAAGCAGTTGATGTGACTTTACAAAATAAAATAAATAAATAACGTTTGCACGTTGCAATCTGTTCAACTCAAAACAACAAGCAACCCCTTGACCCAATGAGATGAAGATCAAGACTATAATATGTGAATGAGGTGTAATCTTGTACAGACCTAGGCCGACTATTCCTGAGAGAGTATGGTTAATTGAACCTCAACCATCAAACTTCACGGGTAATCACTGTCAAGTATTCAAATCTGTATAAATTTTTATTCCTAATTTGTGTACGTTGCAATTTGTTCAATTTACAACAATAAGCAACCCCATTACCCAATGAGATGAGGATGATGTGTATGACTTGTAAATGAGGTGTAGACTTGTACAGACCCAGGTCGACCACTCCTGAGAGAGTATGGTTAATTTAACCCCAACCATCAAAGTACACCGGTAACTACTGTCTAGCATTCAAATCCGTATAAAAGTAACTACCTTTACTAGGATTTGAACCATGAACCTTCGTCTTCGAAAATCAGCTGTTTAACAGCTGATGTTGGTGACGAGTGTACGTCTAGACCAACCCGTTGGGTTACCCAGTAGATAAAGTAAATTTTTCTTATTTTTAGTTCTTAATGTGGGTACGTTGCAATTTGTTAAATTTAGAACAATAAGCAACCCCATGACCCAATGAGATGAAGATCATGTATATGATGTGTAAATGAGGTATAGTCTTTTACAGACTCAGAGAGTAGGCCTATGGTTGATTTAACCCTAACCATCAACGTTCACCGGTAACCACCGTCTAGTACTCAAATCCGTACAAAAGTAACTATAGCTACGCCCGTGTAACAACCGGGCTGAATGACCGTTACAAACAAGGAGAAAGAAAGGAGTAGAGGGGTATTTTATGACTGCAGTTTCGTACGTTCCTGAAAACATTGTCTCTCTCCCTCTATTAACACATTCCGCCTTCCATTGTTGTTGTCACTGTCTTGTCAGAGCTATCCTAGCTGTTGATCGTTGTAGTTCCGTCTCTCTCTTTCTCTTCTGTCGTTTAGATTCTTGTACCAACAGTAGTTATTTTTTTATAATTTTAGTTAAATTTTAGCTTAAGTTTTCTCCCAAATTTAGTTAATTTATTTATTTAGATAACTATCTTTTTAATTAGTTTTAATTAGTATTATTAGTTATTAGTATTACGGTAATTAGTATTAGTAATATATTAGTTATTAATTAGATTATTAATCCTACGACTCCCGTACTTCCCATTTCTTTAGAAAATAAAATTAATAGTAACAGTAAAAATATAATTGTATCTGTATATGCATTTGGCCTCAGAAGAATGGGGAAAGAGCTGGAAATCCTGCAGAGCATAAAGATAAGAAAACTGACATACCTTGGACACATCATGAGGGGGCCTAAATACGAGATTCTGCATCTCATAATTCAAGGGAAACTCGTTGGTAAACGCTCGGTGGGACGCAGACGAATATCCTGGTTAAGAAACGTGAGAGAAGCGTTTAACTGGTGGTCGTCGCATGACCTTTTCAGAGCAGCAGTGGACAAGGTGCGACTGACCATGATGATAGCCAACCTCCGTAATGGAGAAGGCACCTGAAGAAGAAGATGCATTTGGCAAAAAATGTATATGAATTATAAAATAATAACAGCAAAAATATGATTGTATCAAACAATACAAAAATGTATAACAATAACAAAAGAAAAGCATGAGTTTAACATATTAGCGCGTGTGCGTGTGTGTGATCTGTGGTGTGCGTATTGCTTCTTTTCAATTCTTGGAAATAGATAGAGTGAGAGAGCGTAGAGGAGGACGAAGAGCGGTGTACGGAAGGGTACATCGAGTTGCGATAAATGTTTTTGTTCATGGTTGTATAGTAAAGCTTTGACGTTGCACATCACCGTTGTTATGTGGGCCTACTTATAACGGGTGATTCAAAAAGAGCGCCGGTTTTTAAACGGCTGGTAAATTTTTGTTTATCGGTTGGCAACATTGTTAGACCTCATTTCTATTTCGGAGAACATTCCGATTGACGATTCAGTTGTAGTTTCTCTTGTTCGCAGTGTAGTACTCTCGCAGTCTGTGTCTAACCATGGAGAAGTTTACTATTGCACAACGAGTGTTAATCGTCAAAACATTTTACCAGAGTGGAGAGAGTTATGCGGCTACAGTCAGGCGACTTCGCGGTACTCTAGGACGTAATGAAGCACCGAATGAATCAACAGTTCGCAGGCTCATGAAAAAGTTTTTTGAGACGGGTTCAACAGTCGACCTTAAAAGTTCTGGACGTCGTCGTTCTGGCCGAACTGAGCAGAACGTTGCGTTGGTTCGTGACAGTGTGGCTGTTAGCCCAGCAAAATCAATACGTCGCCGTTCTCAACAATTGGGTTTACGATGTTCTTCTGTACGGAGAATTCTTCGGTACGATCTCCAATATCACCCGTATAAAATTCAGTTTCTGCACGAGAAACAATTTTGTTGCTCCGTGAACGGTTCCAGGATCGCATCATTTCTCGTAATTCCGACCGTCAATAACCACCAAGGTCGTGTGACTTGACGCCTTGTGACTTTCATCTTTGGGGTCATCTGAAGTCATTGGTGTATGCCAATAAACCCCGAAACATCAATGACTTGAAGGAGGAAATTCGACGGGTTATCCGGCAAATGGAAGTCGAAACTTGTCGTGCAGTAATATCCAATTTCATGGACAGAGTTGATGCGTGCCAGCGCAGTAGAGGAGGACACATGCATGACATCATTTTTCATACATGAAATCGGAAGGTAAGATGAACTTGTTGATGTATTTATTTTCAGTTTTTCAATAAAATAAATCTCTTAATTTGATATATCAAAACCGGCGCTCTTTTTGAATCACCCTATACTTTTACTAGAATTTGAACCAGGAACCATCCTCTCCAAAACTCAGTTGACTCGCGGCGACAACTTTACCACTAGACTAACCCAGTAGGTAAATTAAAAATTCAGATAAATTTTCGTTACAGATTGTACACGAGTGTACAAACTAACTTATGCTTTTATGATATCTGAACCGTAAATAAAGACCTCACGCAAATAACTCATGGATTCCGCTGTCGATTTTATTTTTATTTTAAGAAAAGAAACATAAATAAAAATAAAAGAGCATTTTCTTTGGCTTTTATTTATTTATTTATTTATTCGGAATAAATTTTGTATAGAAGGCAGTAAATAACGCCCTAATACATACACACGGTGAAGTCATTTTAATGCAATGACTCGTAAATCACGTTTCCTTTCATAAATCAATTTATTCTTCTTCTTCGTCTTCACGTCGTGGGTCGCGTAGTAAATTTCACGTCATAAAGTATTTGTGTAGACAGTCTTTGCTGTTATATTTTTACAGGTACCTCTATCGTCTTTAGCCCTTCAGCCTTTCAATGTACTCTAATGACAACCTACTCTCGCTTCGCTCCCAATTCATAAATATTGTAGTTATTTTTGGATCGTACAACATTGTACTGAAATATTTAAAATACTACTGTTTTAAAATTACAGTCGGACCTCTATTTATCGAACTTCTATATATCAAAATTCTCTATATATCGAAGTATTTCCTGAGTCCCGTGAAATTTTAAATGAAAAATACGTCTGTATATCGAAAACAAATTCTACATATCGAATTTAATTTTAGTGAAAATATAAAATAGAACTCCGTACAGCCCTCCCATGACACACTAGTCAATCAAAAACATTGAGAGAGAAAGAGAGAGAGAGGGGGGGAGAGAGAGAGAGCAACGTGATAATACAGTACGTCAGTACGTTGACCACTGTGGTCAACGTACAAGAGTAGTACGATACGTTTATACTATGTACGATCAAAAATATGTAAATACGACGAATAAGTTTTCAAATGGATACCTAAAACTGTTACGAGATAAAATCATGCCTTAGCAGACGAGGAAAGTTATTCTTTTTGTGGACAATTGCCCTGGACATCCGTCTTCACAATAAAACAAACTTTATTGTAAATAAATACTGTTTTAAGGAGGTAATATGGTTACGGTCGAGTAATCTCACTTAATATAAGTAGCAGTCATAATGAAAAAAAAAACAGCGTTTCTCTTTATCGAAGTTTCTATATATCAAATTTTTTATGAGGAATCTACAATTTCGAAATATGGAGGTCCGACTGTACAGTTGAACTACGGTAACACAAACCACCAACAGATTATTTATTTATTTATTTAATTAATTTAATTGTTTACAACAGGCCGACTACTGCCCAATTACAGAAACAATATTTCATTACAAAGCAAAAGACAATAAAAAAGTAAAAAGAAAAGAAAAGGAAAGAAAAATATAAACAAAAATAGTCAATAATGCAAACAGAATTAAATATAGATAAAACAGTATTATACACATAGATTTTACAAATAATTTACTGATCAATAATTATGATAAAAGTCCAAAACAAAACAAAAAAATAATTAACTCATACATAATATGGAATTGCTTAAAAACTTACGTCTTGAAAGACTTAAGAATGGCTGACCTATACGATGCTCGGCTCTGGCAAAATGGATCTATCGCCGCAATTCTGTCCATGATATTATAGTTAACAATCATGCAGCTTTATACAGAATATAATACAAATTCAAGGAAAGATATTTCTAAACATGTAAAACAATAAAACTACAAATACGGTTAATGTGTGGATAATAAATAAAAAGTAGACCTTTAGAATTTCTATCACTATAGGGTAAACATTTAAAATTTAATCATTTTTTGTTTTTTTTATCGGACTGTTTTGCAACTTCTTTTAATGTAGAAGGTGAGTAGGATGATGTATAAAAATGAGTGAAGAAAAAGATTGAGTGGAAATTAAACGCGGGACCCTGGCGTAAAAGCCAGTTGCGCTAATCACTACGCTAATGGGCTGGCCGTTGGGTAAAACTTAATCCTATGTCACCGCCATCCCTCCTAATAAATCATTTACTGTTGCCGGCTTCAATAGTTCTTCCGGCCTTTGACGGCATAGCGACAAAGCTTTCGGCTGCCCACCGCAAAGGCCTTTGTCATCAAGGCCAAACCAGTAGCCGCTCTCTGCCACAGCGCTCCCGGCAGCTATATAAAGAGCGCTGCACTGAGCCGAGTCAATTCCATTCCGATCAAGACACCGAGAGCTTCACTTCTAACCAGACAGCAGACGAGACGTCCACCACGGCACACGGCTGCCGGACTCCAGCGAGAACTAATCGACGACCCCACAAGAGAGAAGATGATGCTTCCGCTCGCCGACCCGTCATTGTAAGCCTGTCGCGTCATCGCCCGCTGACGCGAGCGATGCCCACAGCGGTCCCTCGACCGAGCCTTACGCACATCGGACCCGACGAAGCAGCCATCGATGCACTACTGCGAGGGAAGAAGATGACGTCTCCGCTGGACGACGACACGCCGTGTCGCCCAGCTCCTCGACCGCCTCGACGACTACGAGAGACGACTACCGCTTGAACGGCCCTTTTCAGGGCCACCAAATTAATAAGGTTTGCCACTTAATGTCGTCATCCGGTGACACCTATTTCATTATATAAGCACATATTCTGCGCAGTAACTTTTGTTTAATTTTTTTTTAGGTCATCAGCTGAAAGGCATTTTTGAACCTCTAAAGGTTTTTTTGAACCGGCCCATTGGCGTGGTGGTTAGCACAACTCGCTTCTACGCCGGGGTCCCGGGTTCGATTTCCGGTCAGGTCTGGCATTTTTTCATTGCTATTTTCATTATCATCATTATCCACCGTCTGCATTAGCAGAAATTGCAGAACAGTCAGACATAAAACCAAAAATAAAAAAAATCTATGAAGGTTTTACTACGTAAAATGAGTAGTTTGGTGGTTTACCATTACCTTCTTCACTAAGTTAAAAAGTATGCTTATCAGCATGCCAGACCCTGTGAAAAGCATCTACTTTCCAACTTCAAAATGACACCTTCACTTCATTCACCACAGGGTCTGGCTTTATAATGATGAAATTCATTACTCTCAGACAAGATAACTGTGACTAGTGTCTTTTACACCTGTACTTCTTTTGTTTATAAATGCTTGTCATATGATTGACTGGTCTTTTAATAACAAACAGAACTATTTTTGTAGCACTGGAGTTAACAGATCGAGTACAAATAATTGTGTGTGATTTTTTTTTTTTTTGGGAGGGGTTCCAAACTTCCCTATCCCCCCCCGTCTTCATCACTGCTACTATGACTGGTAGCAAGGATGCAAGATGGTATAATAGAACACCAATAGAATATTTCCTTGGTGTACTACAACATTACTTACATTACATACACATTACTTACATTACTTACATTAACATTACTTATTGTTGTCATTTATTTTATTCTTGCACTGGAAAAACAGTCATCCCAACAAACACCACACAGACACGAAAAACATAAATAAATAACAATAAGATAACATAAAATATCACTCAATATTCATAGCTTTATTTCACATAATCTTGTATAATTTTTTTCACAATCTTGTAATTTTCACAATATGAAATTTTTTCACAATCTTGTATAAATGAAAAAGTAGATACCTTTAGAATGTTGATCACAATCGGGTAATTATTTTTTTTATTTTTTATTGAATGATGATGCCTACATAAGCCTTGGGCTTGTGCGTACATAATGATATGTGGTGATGTACAGATGAAAAAATGCCAGACCTGACCGGGAATCGAACGCGGGACCCCGGCATAGTAGCCAGTTACGCTGACCAATACACCACGGGCCGGCCCGTGGTGTAATTAATTTAAATTTAAATTAATTAATTTAAAAATTAGTTCTAATTCATCGGCATTAAGCACATATCCTAACATTTCATTAGATGAGGTCAAATTGATTACTTGTAATTTTTACAGTCATCAATAAAACGTTGCCCAAAACAGGCAGGGGGAGTTTAAATTATTTGTATTATTTATTTTCCCTCCGTGACAAAAATCTTAAAATTGTTAGAAATTACTTACATAAATGATGTAATTTATTTCAGTTACGATTACGTTAAACATATGATTCATTTATTTATGAAATACTAACATAAAATTTCAACAGATATTAAAATAAAATATTAAATAATGGTATAATATGAAATTACGGAAACGAGTAAGTACGGTTATTCCGGAAGCCAGTGAGTTGAACACGTCGTATGAAATTCGACTTTTACTCGGTACGAGAAGACATGAACAAAATTAATGGAAGGAATGTTGTGGAATAGTAATGAGGGATTTGTGGGTTCGGTTGGACACAGTTTCCTGTTCAGCAGCAAGATCAGCAATTTACGCACATGTTAACATGTTCACGTACTGACTCAAATAAACGCACATCTCTGAGTCAGTAAAATATAATTTAATAATCGTTAAACTAACCCTAGATAATAATTAGTTCACAGTTAGTTTTATATCCAAGATGCAATTTTGGCTTTCGGGCCAGCCCAGACAGTCAGCTGGTAGTAAATCGCTATTATTTGTTAAGTAACACCGGTTGGGCAAGCGACTTTGTATGGTGACCAGCTGACAGCCATCCGTGAACAAACTCTACCTCATTTCTTTTGGCCTTCGGGTCAGCCCAGTCGGTCAGCTGGTAGTAAGTCGCTATTATTTCTTTAGTAACACCTGTTGGGCAAGCGGCTTTGTATGGTGACCAGCTGAAAAGACTCTACTGGGGGTTCCTGTTCAAACTCATGCCTTATTTACGTCAAAAAATACAGCAAAAGCAACGATCAAATTGGGTAGTTGTCAAAAATGTACAGTTCCCGATAACAAATAAAAGCTAAAAAAAAGTTGCAATTTAATTAATTTGCTCATAACAGTTAGATGGGAGTGTTAAATTATTGCACTCAATCAGCTAGTTCCAGGATTATAAAAAATAGACTGTTTTTTATCACATGGTCACCCAATTATATGACTGAATCATTTAAGAACTAAAAAGATCAGGTGTACTAAACATTATTCAGAGTTATCTCCTCTGAGAGTAATGAATTTCATTATACACTTAAAACATGGTGAATGAAGTGAAAGTGTAATTTTCAGGCTGAAAAGTAGATGCTTTACAGAAGGACTGGCATGCTCAAAAAAAAAATTCCACTCAGTGAGGAAAGCAATGGTAGACTACCTTTCTTTTTAATTCCTAGTATGTGTACGTAGCAATTTGTTCAATTCAGAACAATAAGCAACCCCATGACCCAATGAGATGAGGATGATATGTATGACGTGTAAATGAGGTGTAGTCTTGTACAGAATCAGGCCGACAATTCCTGAGAGAGTATGGTTAATTGAACCCCAACTATCAAAGTACACCGGTAACCACTGTCTAGCATTCAACTCCGTAAAAAAGTGACTACCTTTACTAGGATTTTAACCAGGAACCTTCGTCTCCGAAAATCAGCTGTTAAACAGCTGATAGGTAGACTACCTAACTCCTAAACCTCTGGAGGTTCAAACCAGCATTTCAACTGTTCACCGAAACAACAAAAACAATTTAATTAATTAACTTAAATAGACTTATCAGGCATCGCTAAAAAAGACAACCTAGTAATTGTTTCTAGAAACATGGAAGCATTAATATAACAAATTAACATGGTAGAAGAACTAGCATATAAAGAAAGATTACAGATTTTCATCGAAAAATCTAAATACAATACTCACATCAAAACATCCCTGAGTCAATTAAAGACAAAATACGAAGAAATATAGCTTCTATGGAGAATAAAGTGAAGGTATCATTTTCAAGGTGGAAAGTAGATGTTTTTAAGAAGGTCTGGCGTGCTGATAAGTACACTTTTCCACTCAATGAGGAAGGAAATTGTAAACTAACTCACTTCTAGTTTTATGTAGTAAAATCTTTGGATGTTCAAACCAGCCTTTCGGCTGATGACATAAACAATAAATCAAACGTATACGTGTATTCATATAGTACAAGTGAAAGGAAAAAGGAATTCGGGTTTTTAAAAATTTCAAACAAAAATTTGAGTTAGAAATACTCGAGTTATAGATAATGTAAATTAACGACTAAATCCTAGAGAAAACAAATTTCATTCGAAATATAAAAAATCCGAATTATAGAAGTTCGAGTCATGGAAGATCAACTTTTTTTTGTCATCAGTCTCTCGACTGATTTGATGCAGTTCTCCAAGCTGTTCTATATTGTGCAAGTCATTTCGTACCTACACAGTACCTGTAACACCCTACATATATTGTCATTTGCTTTATATAAAATTGTTACTTTTACCTTCCCCTGCAATTCACTCCCTCAATGGCAGAGCAACTGTATGAATAAATAAATATAGAAATGTATTCTATTGTACCTGAGGAAAAGATGAGGAAAACTTTTTATAAGTTTCAAACAAAACTTTGAGTTAAGAATACTCGAGTTAAAGATAATGTAAATTAACAACTAAATCCTAGAGAAACGAAATTATTTCATTCGAATTATAAAAAAATCCGAATTATAAAATTTCGAGTTATGGAAGATCAACTTTTTTATTATCAATCTGTCGACTGGTTTGATGCAGTAGTCATCTTTTCTATCTTGCGCAAGTCATTTCATATCTACATAGTACCTGTAGTAACTCCCTACATATATTTATTGTAATTTGCTTTATATAATTATTGTGACAATATCGAAGAAGGCATGGTTCGCGAAGTTTCTAGTAAAATGGTAAAATGTTCATAAAATGGTAAAGAGTAGATAATAGAGTGAAAAAGTAACAATAGGACAATAGTAACAATAAAAGTATGCCTATTTATAAAAGGATGTTGTTGTTTAGGTCATCAGCCGAAAGGCTGGTTTGAACCTGTAGAGGTTTTACTAAGTAAAACGAGGAGTCAGGTGGTTTACAATTGCCTTACTTACTGAGTGGAAAAGTACGCTTATCAGCATGCCGGGCCCTCTGAAAAGCACATTTTCCACTCTGCAAATGACACCTTCACTTCATTCACCACAGGGTCCAACTGTATAATGAAATTCATTACTTTCAGAGGAAATAACTCTGATTAGTGTCTTTTACACCTCTACCTCTTCTGTTCTTAAATGATTCAGTCATTTAATTGGCTGACCATGTGATAAGAAACAGAACTATTTATTTTAGCCCTGCAACGAACAGATTGAATGTTAATAATTTGACACTCCACCTGTCTGTTATGGGCATTATAAAAGGATATCTATTCATAAAAATTATTTAATAGGACTGTGCTATTGTGTATGATAAAAGGTGTTTGAGGAGGTCCGGTTATTGTGTACAACTATTTATGAAAGGGACCTGTAACACTTTCCATTTACAATAGATCTATTTTTACTTGTTTACATCAGTTAATCAGTTATGACTTTTCGAGAACTAATAAAAAAGATTATTAATCAAATCTCTGTGTCGTTCGAGAAGTCTCTTTGAACCTCCCCCCCCCCTATATAAATAGACCCCCGAGCGCGATCAGGGAGTTAGTATTCGTTTGATCTTTGACGAGTGGCTATCGGGCGTAGTGCAGGCACGTTCCGGGCATTGTGTTGGTTAACGATTGTTATACTGTCTTTGTTTGTGTGTGTATTGTGAAAAGTTATTGTGTATTTGTATTAAATTCAGTTCTTGTGTATTCAGTTTTATTTTGTATGTGTATTCTATAAAATTGATTGTAAGTAGTGCTAAGTAAATTATTAAATTATTTATTGTTTATTATTTATTTTAAGTAAATTATTAAGTTATTTTTTGTATTGCTTATTGTAATTAGTTTATTGTTTAATTTGTAAATCTTTTAGTGTAATAAATAATTGTAATTGTAAACTTTAGTGTATTGATAATTTAATAACCTAGATCCCGAAACGAACCTTAGCGATAAGTGTCACAATATTCTTATTTTTACCTACCCCTACAAAACTCACTCTCTTAATATTACCTATCTGCACTTAACAGACAGGTGAAGTGTCAAATTATTTACACTCAATCTGTTAGTTGCAAGGCTAAAATAAATAGTTCTGTTTCTTGTCACATGGTCAGCCAATTAAATGACTGAATCATTTAAGAACAGAAGAGGCAGAGGTGTAAAAGACACTAATCAGAGTTGTCTCCTCTGAAAGTAATGGATTTCATTATACAGCTAGACCCTGTGGTGAATGAAGTGAAGGTGTCATTTGCAGAGTGGAAAATATGTGCTTTTCAGAGGGCCCGGCATGCTGATAAGCATACTTTTCCACTCAGTGAGGAAGGCAATGGTAAACCACCTCACTCATCGTTTTACTTAGTATACCTCTACAGGTTCAAACCAGCCTTTCGGCTGATGACCTAAACAACAACAATATTACCTATGGTGCTTTTCAGAGAGAATGGCATGCTGTTAAGCATACTCTTTCAACTCAGTGAGTTGTGGCAATAATGAACCACCTCACTCCTCGTTTTTACATAGTGAAACCTGTAGACGTTCAAAGCACTCTTTTGGCTGTTGACCTGAACAACAATAGTACCTTCCATTATTAAAGGAAGAGCAACTGTATAAATGAATAAATATAGAAATGTATTCTGTTATAGGTGAGGAAAAAGATTAATGGTTTTATAGTATTCATTAGTAGCTTACCAGTGAAGGTGTAGACGAGAATAAGGCCGGCCGCACACCGGTGATGAAAAAACTGTCAATAATGAATTTCTCGAGACAAATTTTGGTTCAAAACCATCTCTGACGTCACTGGTAACTCTCAAAAATTTCTCAATCTAAGGCAATTCGGTCAAAACATAAATCTATCCAAACAATATCCTTAAAAGTGTATTTACTAAACATTTATTTTTTTTTAATTATTCTTGTCTTAGTTTAATAGACCTGTTATATTTTGTGTCGTATTACAATTTCTAAAAAAATCCATATTTTTCCTATAAGGGGCAGGTGGAGTTTTAAATTCTTGCTCTTGATCTGCTAGTTCCAGGGCTAAATTTATATTGGAGTTGGGATCCTATTTTTCCTTTTTGAATTATTTTTTTTTGAAATTACAATTTTCTTGTTTCGTCTACGGGGCGATCATAACGCCATCAAACCAATATGTCAAAGTAAACCGATGTAAAAAGATGTGGTATATATTACCCATATGACGTGAGGAGCCTAGTTTCAAATATGGCCAACTCCATTTATTCAAAATGGAGATTTTGATTGATTCTTATAGTAAATTTCCCAAGGAATTTAAATATAAGGTTACCTTCTGTTAAAACTGGCCCAATCAGTGTAAAATTGACCTTTGTTTCAAAACTAACACCCAAATAGCTTGTTGACAAAATTGACCAACTCGAAGAGAACCAATCGCAATGTTGGATTCCGTCACGTGACTCTTGCAAATGCTCACGGGAAGTGTTAGTAATGGCTTTTTTTAAGTGAGATGTTTTGTTAATATTGTTCTTATAGAAAACTGTATTGATTATCTAAAAATATTAATTAACAAATAATATTTAATTTTGAAAGATGGAGATAAATGTAGAATAATTACCTGAAAATAACACCAGAAAAAGAGTAGCCAAACCAGAAGAATGGTTATTGAAAATTTTAGTTACAAAAACACCAAACTCCAATATTTTTAACTTCAAAAATATAATGAAAATATTGTTGTAAATATTAACTGAAAAATTCCAATGCTCAAAAAAAAAACAGACGTAGTTAAATTAGAAATTTGTAAAACAGTTAAGCCCTTTTTCTGAAAAAAATTAAGAAACGGAGTTGGCCATTGTCACCGGATGGCGACATTAAGTGGCTAACCTTATTAGTTTGGTGGCCCTGAAAAGGGCCGTTTAAGCGGTGGTTGTCTTGGAGAGGCGTCGGTCGTAGTCGTCGTGGCGGTCGAGGAGCTAGGCGACACGGCGTGTCGTTGTCCAGCGAAGACGTCATCTTCTTCCCTCGCAGTGGTGCGTCGATGGCTGCTTCGTCGGGTCCGGTGGGCGTAAGGCTCGATCGAGGGACCGCTGTGGGCATCGCTCGCGTCAGCGGGCGATGACGGTCCGGTCGACGGCCTACGGTGACGGGTCGGCAAGCGGAAGCATCATCTTCTTTCTTACGGGGTCATCGATTAGTTCTCGCTGGAGTCCGGCAGCCGTGTGCCGTGGTGGACGTCTTGTCTTCTGTCTGGTTGGAAGTGAAGCTCTCGGTGTCTTGATTGGAATTGAATCTCTGCTCAGTGCAGCGCTCTTTATATAGCTGCCGGGAGCGCTGTGATAGAGAGCGGCTACTGGTTTGGCCTTGATGATAAAGGCCTTTGCGGTGCGCAGCCGAAAGGTTTGTCGCTATGCTGTCAAAGGCTGGGAGAACTATTGAAGCCGGCAACACAGTAAATGATTAATTAGAAGGTGTGGCGGTGACACCATCTTTGAAATTAGGCTTCTCACGTTACATAGGGCTGATTCAAGAACTGATGTATACTTCGTACTCGAGTCGGTCTCTGGGAAAAATGACTCGTCGCCACCAGTGTGCGGCTGGCCTAGAAGAACGACTGTTGTAGAGTTGTTTTCATGAATTTTTCTGCTTTTATATCCCGATTGTATGCCATTAGGCCTTATCTATACTTCGTTATTGTTCTTTCATCAAAGATTAGAGCGGTGAGTTGATTGTGGCTTGAAAGGTAACATACATCCTTTACAACGCTTTTCTTTTCCTACCATTTTTTTTATTTTCTTTTTGACTTTTATCCCGGAAAAGTTCTTTGAAAAATTCATCTTGCAATTTACAATGTTTAATAAAGTATTCTTTTCAAAACATTCTTTCCTTTTTTGTCATATCATTCATTGATGGATAAATTAGAAATAGATTAGCTTTTTCTTTCCATTTTTTTACTTTAATCATTGAAATTACACGTTCGTTTGATTTAACATCTAGTAATTGTAACACTAGCAGGCTACCTAATTAATGATAAGTTATACATACTGTTATTCTATATTAAAAATTAATTTTGTGAAACTGTTTAGTGCATAATATATTATTTACACATAAAAACTGATTATATGTTTATTTATGTCTATTTTTATTTCTACAATATATTAATTACTTATTTTCCACATAAACAACTTTATATTTACATAATTGATAATCTTAGGCTCTTTTCACGCGTATCATTCGCGAAACGAAAGCAACTTGGGCTGAAGTTACGTCAATTATTCTGGCTCTTAGGGAGTAGGTCTCAACTCTCCCTTGAAAATAAAGTACTCGTATACAAAGTAATACTCAAACCAATTTGGACGTATGGGTTAGAGCTATGGGGTACAGCTAGTTCATCAAATATAGAAATACTGCAGCGCTTTCAATCAAAATGCCTGAGACTGATCACTGCAGCCCCATGGTACTACGTAACAAATGAAATACTACACAATGACCTAAACCTGCCCTTCATAAAAGAAGAAATTAAACAACAGCGAAAAACATTTACAAAAACTAGAAGACCATCAGAATCCATTAGCGATTAGCCTCCTTGACAACAGCGAAGATACTTACAGACTGAAACGCTTTAAACCACTGGACTTACCTCTACGATTTTGTAAGTCATTTAATTTTTTTTTCATCTTTCCTACTTCAACTCCTAATCATCGGTATCTCATAATTGGCGTCGTTTTCATCTCTACCATCGTCGTTGTCATCTCCAACTTCACCACTTTGTGTTTCGGGATATCGATTCACGGTTCATCAAGTTTGATTTTGCATAGATATATTTTTTGTTTCTTCACAGTTTGATCTTTCTCAAACACACTACTGAGTGTCGTTTGTATTTTAATTCTAAGGACATTACTCAGATTTTCTCATATTTGCTTAAAGTTATTGTATTTATTAACTGATTGCAAAACAAAAACTTTACTGTTAAAAAAAAAATCCGGTTTTGACTCACTTCCAGTCACAACTGGAACTTCAAACTAAATTTAGTCCCACTAACGTCTCATGTAGATTACAAATCTGAACACTATTTGTTGCTTTCTTATAGTTTCTGACTTTGATCTTTCAACTTCCGGTTTTCACCCACTTCCGGTCACAACTGAAACTTCAAACTTAATTTAGGCCCACTAACGTTTAGTGTGGATAACGAATCCGAAAACAGTTTGTTGCTATCTCTTGTAGTTTCTGACTTTGATTTTTGCTTCCGGTTTTGATCCACTTCCGGTCGCAGCCAAATGTTCAAACTTAATTTAGGCCCACTAAAATTTTCTGCAGATTACAAACCCGAAAACCGTTTGTTCCTATCTCTTGTACCTTCTGACTTTGAATTTTTTACTTCCGGTTTTTTCCACTTCCGGTCACAATTGGTATGTCAAACTTAATTTAGGCCCACTAACGTTTTGTGTAGAAAACAAACCCAAAAACCGTTTGTTGCATTTTTTGCTACATTATTTGTATAACGCTTAGTTTAGCGGTAATTAGTAGGCCTAATTTTCGTTTATTTATGAAAATCTATAAAACGTGGTTTTAAGATTTCGGCCTAAGTAGCCTATACATTTTACGACAAAAGTGTATATAATTAAATTTATAAGAAATTAAAAGATGTACAACTTTAATTAGAGCATTTTTCTCTAAAGAGCCTACTTTAGCGTAAAAGACTGATTTTCCGTATTAGTATTAAGCCAAACTGAGGTTGATTTTCATTTGGCATCATTCACTCACGATTAAACTTAGGTTGTATTTTTCATTTTACATTGTTTAAAAATCATTAAACGTAGGCTTTACATTCCATTATTTACATTGACACGAGAAAGTCGTGTGAGTATTTCACACCAGTTTTTTTTACATAGAATCTTCATTTGCTAGCTTATTTATTGAAAGTTATTTTTTTACAATTCTGAAACCAATTTCAGTTTTGAATTAATATCCGCCCAGTCAAATTTCAGCAATGACAAAACTATAGGCTATCATTCCGGAAAATTGAAAATGTTTGCTCTCTATTTAATTTAGAGAATCGATGTTTATATATCAGAAACAATATTGGTCGAAATTAGGAAATTAGGAGTTAATTATGTAGACTAATAAATTAAATAACAATGATTAATATAAACTCAATTATTAAATTAATTACAGGACTAATTAATAATTTATTTGATTTAAATAACAATCACTCGAAGCACAGTAAATACCCAAGTGAATGAACCTATTTCAATGTTAATTAATATTAATTTTCTGCAAATTAATTATTTTTTACTTGTTGTTTAGGTCATCAGTCAAAAGGCTGGTTTGAACCTGTAGAGGTTTTACTAAGTAAAACGAGGAGTGAGGTGGTTTACCGTGCCTTCCTCACTGAGTGGAAAAGTACGCTTATGCCCTCTGAAAAGCACATATTTTCCACTCTGTAATAGACACCTTCATTTCATTTACCATGGGTCTGGCTGTATAATGAAATTCATTACTTTCAGAGGAGGTAACTCTGATTAGTGTCTTTTACACCTCTACCTCTTCTGTTCTTAAATGATTCAGTCATTTAATTGGCTGACCATGTGAAAAGAAACACAACTATTTATTTTAGCCCTGCAACGAACAGAGTGAGTGTAAATAATTTGACACTCCACCTGTCCGTTATGGGCAGATTACTATGATTGACATTATTTTTTACTAATATGACAATAAATTGTTATGTAACAGTACTTGCTGGTAAGCTAAGTTAAATAATAAATTGTAGTTAATAATTATGTAAATAAATAATATTAAAATAAACCAATAATAAAGCCTGTCTTAACGTACGGTATGCAACTCAGGGGATGTACCAAACAAAGTAATCTAAACATCATTCAACGCTTCCAAAACAAGGTGCTAAAATACATCGTTGACGCAAAGTAGTTCATAAGAAACAACGACCTTCACAAACCTACGAATGCACAGTGGATCCCAGAGAGAGTAGGGGCAGTGATGATGCGGGATGAAGAAAGCTGGGAGTCGGTCGCTCAGTTTGTGGAGAGGGTGGTTGGGAGACTGTGGAGGGAGGAGACATATGAAGATCAGCGGGATCTCTCTCTCCCACAGTGAATCAATCCTGTCGTGATCTCAGTAGGTAAGAGGTAGGCACACTAATTTCCTGAGCTGGTGATGAAAGAGATGAATGAAAGTGAGAGAGTGAGTGTTGGTCAGTGACAGCGAGAGGGGAATTAGGCTACGGTTACCTTCCACGCCCCGCTGACAGTATGTAAATTTTTTAACCTGACCTTTCCCTTGTAGTATTACATAAACAGTTCCGAGGGAGGTGGAGGGTTGTTTGCTGATGTCGGATCAAGTGGCCAGGCGGCGGGATTTTGGTTGGTAGGCGGTTGCGGCCTCCTTGGGGCTGGACAAGGACGCCTCAATTGAGTCCAACACTACTTCCCCCATCGGCAAAATCCAGAGGTTCGCACAAAAGCATGAGAAAGCATGAAAGATTTCACCGCCATAAAAACGTTGTAGCAGTCCAGCTGCTTGACAACGATGATCTAGTGCGAATGTTGAAAAGGACGACATCATTTTTGAGCTTGTGTAGTGTCAGTGTCATATTGACAGTATAAAAGTATTAGTGTTGAATTTAAGTGCACAATATAAGTGTAGTGTACATAATGCGTTAATTTAAATTAATTACCGGGGTTCTACTGAGCTTCTCTGTAAAAGTAATGTTAATAGTAGTTTAAGTTAGAATAAAATATTTCATCAGTCTTAACTTTAGATTGTAATATGTACATTAGTCTGCCCATAACAGACAGGTCGAGTGTCAAATTATTTACAGTCAATCTGTTAGTTGCAGGACTAAAATAAATAGTTTTGTTTCTTATTACATGGTCAGCCAATTAATTGACTGAATCGTTTAAGAACAGAAGAGGTAAAGGCGTAAAAGACACTAATCAGAGTTATCTCCTCTGAAAGTTATAAATTTCATTATACAGGTAGACCCTTTGGTAAATAAAGTGAAGGTGTTATTTGCAGAGTGGAAAATATGTGCTTTTCAGAGGGCCCGGCATGCTGATAAGTATTTTTCCATTCAGAGAGCTGTGGCAATGCTAAACCACCTGACTCCTCGTTTTACTTAGTAAAACCTCTACAGGTTCAAACCAGCCTTTTGGCTGATGATCTAAATAACAACATATTATTTATATACAAAAAAATAATTGTAATAAGTTGTTATTAGTTTGTTTTTACCCATAACAGGCAGATGGAGTATGAAAATAGCCTCAGTACTAACTTATTTGCTCTCAATCTGTAAGTTCCAGGGTTACAAAAAATAGTTCTGTTTCTTATCATATGGTCAATCAATTATATGACTGAAGCATTTAAGAATAGAGGATGTAGAGGTGTGAAAGACACTAGTTACTGTCAGCTCCTCTAAAAGTAATGAATTTCATTATACAGCCAAACCCTGTAGTGAAGTGAAGATGTCATTGCAGGAAGGAAAGTAGATGCTTTTCGGAGGGACTGGCATGCTGATAAGTATAAACTACTTTTCCACTCGCCGAAAAAGACAGTTGTAAACCTCCTCAGTTCTCGTTTTACTTAATAAAAACTGTAGTAATTCAAACTAGCTTTTCGGCTGATCACCTTAACAAGAGTAAGTTTGTGTTACGATATGCTTACGTGTTATGATACTACAACTGGTAGTTGTGTTTCTCCAATAATATCAGAAATGCTATTAGAAATAACAGGCTTAATTTCAGCTAAGTAGGTGACTGGAAAATGAAAGAAATTTTGGTGTCAGAGAATTAGTGAACTTTTTTGTTTTTTTTTAGTTTATTTAAAGTTGCACCAACACCTCTGTGACTACGGTAGGATATTTAACGGTGGGCTTTTATTTGCGAAAATTTCCAGACCCTGCCCGGGAATCGAACCCAGGACTTTCACGTTGTAGGCTAGCGCGCTACCACTACGCTACGGAGGCGGCCATTGAACATTTTTGTTTTTAAATAATACCGTATTGAATGATTATAATGGATAAATTTCTGTTTAACTAATAACAAAAAATATTTTGAATGTTCATTAGAATTAAAATCAAAGTAAGTACTATAAATAATTCATTTAATAACACTTTGCGCACCTAATTAAATAATTATCGGTTTTATTATTAATCATCTTCTAAAAGGAATTAATTAATGTATTTTCTAACGTAATTATTCATTAAACAGCATTAATGTAGTTGCTCGAGCACTCGCTATTAAAAGTCCACCAAATAAATTACATAAACAATTTCCCAAATCATATTAAAATCTAATAAACAAATAATTAAAAATCTGATGTGAAACACTACCACGACTTTATCTTGGCAATGAAAATAATGAACAATAACCCTAATAATAGTAATAAAACATTAGAAATAAAAAAAATCTAAACTCAAAATACATAACCTAATTTTAATCGTGAGTGAATAATGATGCAAAATGAAAACCAACCTTAGTTTGGCTTACCAATACGGAAAATCACTCGTTCACGCTAAACAGAGCTCTGTACAAAAAGATTCTTGAAATAGAGAGGTTTTTTAATTTCCTATAAGTTTGATTTAGCCTGTATAGAACACTTTTGTCGTTAAATGCATACTAAGGCCGAAATCTTATATACACTAATCTTATTTATCTTACACTAATTTTAATTTACACTAATAATTAATTTAATTTTTAATTTACACCAATCCTATTTATCTTACACTAAATTTTGCTAAACTAAGCGTTATAAAAAATTGTTTGAATTACAAGTCGCAGGTTCTTAAGAAATTGCGTTCACAACACAAACACAGCTAGCCTACACCACATACCAATCGCTAAAAACATGTTTTTGGGTTCAGGGAGTCTGAAAACGTGTATATTTGCTGAAAACTCGATTTCTGGTGATTTCGATTTTTGGTGAAAAATCGACATGAAAACAATACTTTCTTCTTATAATATTCATGTAGGCACAGAAAGTAAAATTGAATTCCACTTCAGATGAATAATAATAAATAACACACATCATCCGTAGAACTTAAGTGTTAACTCTTAATAAATAATTAGTGTTAAAATTGTTAAGTGTTAATATTTTTAAGAGAACTACATCAAGATTAAACGTAATAACTCCTGCGTAAGTGTAACTTCATCAATTACAAGCATAATAAAATGTATCATATCATGAATGCACGTGAAGTATATAAATAGCCCCTATAAAAACTGCAACCCGCAATGGTGTGGTGTGTTGCATTTTGCATTTGCAGTATTTGTAGGCGCGCTAATAGATTGCTACCGTCTATAACGGATAAAACCTTGTAGTAGTTTATATGCTCTGAAAAAGGTGATACAACCGAAACGCGCGTAAGTTTTTTTAAACTGAAAGAGCAACCAAAGTTAAGGTGATAAATTTCGTTCATACTGTAATTTAAATAAATGGTTGGCAGGATGCATTTCAAAAAGAAGAGTACAGGAAAAAAACAATCAAAGTCCATAAAATCTAAAACATGTGTTTGGTATCATTTTAAACAGCTAAACCAGCTCTTTATTCAGACATAATCAGAACAGAGAAAAAAAAATCACAGTCCAAGTTATAATGCGAAATAGAAAACCTGTACAGGGAAAAAACCATCACAGTCCAGATCAAACCACGTAACAATAATCATAGTCCCATACCTTCTACATGATCATGGTCCCATACTTCAATGTTTTGCCGATAGAGAAAGATAAGAAGACTGGCTTTATGTAATATTTCCAAAAGGCAAAAACAGAAAGAGAAGCAGTATTATTATCTATAAGGTTGGCAATGATCACATGTGACTATTCTTTTTTTTTTATTCCTAATTTGTGTACGTTGCAATCTGTTCAATTTAGAACAATAAGCAACCCCATGACCCAATGAGATAAGGATGATATGTATGACGTGCAAATGAGGTGTAGTCTTGTACAGACGCAGACCGACCATTCCTGAGAGAGTATGGTTAATTAAACCCTAACCATCAAGCGTACACCGGTAACCACTGTCTAGTATTCAAATCCGTATAAAAGTAACTACCTTTACTAGGAATGTGACTATTGAGAATAAAATGTTGGTAACAAATTTGGTAACAATTTGAAAATTGTTTAAAAAGACTTTTCATGAAATTAAAAAAAAATTAATGTGACTTTTTTACTTTTTTGTTAAACATGCTTGTAAATTAAAAGTAATTAAAGAAACTAATATTTTACTATTGTAATGAGACACACTGTACGGACTATGATTGTTTTTCCACACAAATTTTTGTACTTCATGTTTTTAATTCATGAAATCTGGTATCAGTTTTAACTCAAAAAAATTAATCTTAGGCATATGTTAATACATTGGTTGTAAAATAATAATGATCATAACGTTAATTGTTTTTTTAATTAGAGTAGGTACAATAGCGTTTGAAACATTAAATCTTCAATTACTCAGTTCAACCTATTTGTGACTTTGATTGTTCTTTACCTGTACCCTTCGTATTTATAAATGACATTATATCCTATGAACATACAACAAGCTGGTTAACTATTGCATGTTAACACAATGTTGCTCTATAATTCTGTAGTGATAGGCTATGTATAAAGGTCTTAACTTGAAAATAGTCATTTTCCAGTAGAAGCAAATGAAAATTTGAGGCAGTAAGTTACATATGTTTTATTATTTAAGGATCTGCCCAAAACAGACAGGTAGAGTGTCAAATTATTTACACTCAATCTGTTCGTTGCAGGGCTAAAATAAATAGTTCTGTTTCTTATCACATGGTCACCCAATTAAATGATTGAATCATTTAACAACAGAAGAGGTAGAGGTGTACTGTGACACTAATCAGAGTTATCTCCTCTGAAAGTAATGAATTTCATTATACAGCCAGACCCTGTGGTGAATGAAGTGAAGGTGTCTTTTGCAGAGTGAAAAATATGTGCTTTTCAGAGGGCTCAACATCCTGATAATCATACTTTTCCACTCAGTGAGAAAGGCAATGGTAAACCACCTGACTCCTCGTTTTACTTAGTAAAACCTCTACACGTTCAAACCAGCCTACAGGCTGATCACATAAACAACATATTTAAGGATAGTTTTTGCAATTGTCTCTTTCAACAATTGTTTTTATAATTTGTTATACATTTATTTTGTTTTCTACTTAATAACAAAAATAAAAATTCCTTTTACGTCTACGCTATGGCCCTTTTTTGGGAGGCAATTCACGACTTAAGACTTTCATAAAGATTGCAGTGTAACTTAATATTTTTTGACCTGGTAAATTCTTACTATACTTACTTAAGTTACGAGTTTGCCTTTGGTTTCTTGTCATTTCGACTACTTCAACTGGTTTTTTTTCCAGTTGATCTCAGCAATTGATATTGGTAAAAAATAAACTAATATTGGTATAAAGGTTAACTTATCTAAAGACCTTTTGTACAGCTAAACAGTACTGAGAAACTAAATCTTAACTAAATAAACTACTGTTGGTATAAAGGTGTTAACTCAACTAACAACTTTTGTAAAACTAAAAAAGGCTGAGAAACTAATATATAAAGGTATAATTTACAAATAAGACTTTAATATCGTTACGCGAAGAGAAAATTTTTATAAGGCCATTCAGACAAGACAACATAATTCACTTTAAGAGTTACCTACACTTAAGCCCTTTCTACCAATTGAAAGAGAACATTTTTCTACACTGGGTGGTACACTTAACTCAAAACCATTAATTTTTGACTTAAGACCTTTATACCTATCATCACAGAATTGATGTGTTCAGTACGAGATGTAAGACAGGAGTGAAGTACTGCGGCTCTAATACGCATGTGCGCCTGTGTCAGGTTGATACATTCCTACAATCTGACAACGCTGGAAAACGTTCTGATTGGTCTAAACACGTGGAACAGCATATTTCATCAACGGTGAAAAGCATTATAGTGTCACATGTACACATGTACCTCTTCTGTTCTGAAATTCTTAAGTTATATACTCAATTTGGCTGACCATGTGATAAGAAACAGAGCGATTTTTTGTAGCCCAGGAACTAGCAGATCGAGTGCAATAATTTAACACTCTACCTGTCTCTTATTGGAAATTTCTTGGCTAAATTTTATAAATTCGATTAAGAATTTCTTTACTCAATGTATAGCCTAGTTGTATCCACGAGAACGTTAATGGGGTTTTCCATCTCCTTTATTATTACAGTGGACTCTCGATAACTCCAAGTCCAACAGCGGAACCTAAACATTCGAGTTATCGAAATTTGAATTTAGTACAACAGTACTGCAAGGTTGTACATTCTACTGTCATCATAATACTGTATGTACTAGTAGTGTTAACGCCAGTCCGTACTGACAAAATAGTTCATTATTCCCGCTACACTAATCCTTCAAATCTACCAAATATTTCCTCTGACATCACTGATTACGTATTTCTCCCCTCCACCTAACTCATTTCCTTCCTGTAAGATCACTCATTGTTGTTTCTGCATGTGTGCTATGTGGGCGCGCTTGCCGGTTCTTCGCCTCATGGCGTGGGGTGCGCCATTCGTTTTTACAAGTTTTTCGTTCTATTAACTTTCATCGTATCTCATGTCGAGAACTCTGTGCATTGCTCGTGTGTGTCGTGTGAGCTATAAATGTGTTGGCTCATGTACTTTTATTGGGAAATAATCGCTTGTTTGCAATTGTTGTTTAGCGTCTGTTCGTTCTATGCACCGCGCGGTGTACTCAAGTGTATCTTCAAGTTTAATTCAGGTGAGTGTTGGCTTGTGTATTGCATATGTAGTTCAATAGTGTGTGATTTTCATTATATGTCGATTCCTTGTGTTATCTATTTCCTAACCCTTTTGTCAGTTACCTTTAATTGTTTTAACTATCTCGTGCACTTTCTAAGTCGTTTCGCTGTAATTGCTGGCGCCTTTATAAGCAATTTGGTCCTCTGGATTTCTATCGTTTATTTGTCTATTTGTTCTGCGTTAAAGGATCATTCGGCGTGGATAATCTTTTAATGTTTTTTATTGTTTCCGAAACTACAACATTGCTTACTATATTTAACAAGTAGGTATTTGTTTTATGCATAATTACTGTACAGTATTTTGTTTTTTATTTTATTTTTTAATTAATTTTTTGAATTTAAATACAGTACATACTTCAGTATTTGAAATTCGTATTACATAATTTGTTTACTACAGTAAGCCTACATACTAATGACTAAACAATAAACAATACAGTACATATTTAAACAAAAAACTATAATAATAATTTATAGGTAATAAAGTCATAATTTCAATAGAAATAAACGTTTATTTTGCCGGCCGCATTGGCGCAGTTGGTAACGTGCTCGCCACTCATCATGTGGTCCTGGGTTCGAATCCCACTCAGGCATAGCATATTTTCATACGTTACAAAAAATCATTTCATCCTCCATCGAATAATAGTTACACCCCAACGTCGTCGCTAATGACCTCAGTAGTTGATGCGACATTAAATAAAAAAAATAAAAAAAATTAAAAAAAAACGTTTATTTTCAGATTTTTTGATGTTGAAAATGTTTAAAAATTCGAGTTATCGAAACTTCATTTCGAGATAACGGGATTATTTTATATGGACTTAGATACGAAAGTCTAGAGACCCAAGTTATATTTCGAGTTACCGAGAATTTCGAGTTATCGGACTTCGAGTAATCGAGTGCCCACTGTATTTTTACTTTCTCTTGCCTATATGAATATATAGGAAGGAAAGTATTGTTTTCATGTCGATTTTAACAAATACACTATTCACCGGATGTACACGTAAACAGACCCCCTCAACCCAAAAAACATATTTTAAGCGATTGGTCTGTGTGTGCGTCTGTGTGAACAGAATATCTCAAAAACGGAACATCGTACGAACTTGAAACTTGAAACTTTAGTTACATACCACTACCAGACCCGACACGAACATGTTCATTAAAATCGGTCAACCGGAAGTAAGTTAGTAGTTTATTCGTGTAATTTTTCACTTTTTTGCAATTTTCTCAATATCGGGTCTTACGATTTTTTTAAAAATCGCCTCAGTTAGTTTTATGCTCTACAAGATAGGGTAGGCGCCATGTTTGCTGAAATTCTTGGTGAGGCTGTTTTCACGTAAAAAAATTGTTTTTCTAAGATTACGGCTTTAATATGCATTTTAGCGCAAAAATTTATATGATAAAAAATGTAGAGAATTTAAAATCCTATAACTTTTATTTAAACATTTTTTTTATATAACGCTTAGTTTAGCGGTAATTAGCAATTTTCTATTTTTTTCTCACAAAAACGTGTGAAAAATTAATTTTTTTAAAATTTCAGCCTTAGTATGCATTTTACGCCAAAAGTGTATAATCAAATTTATAGGAAATTAAACAATCTACAAATTTTACTTAAAGCATTTTTCTCTACAGAGCCTAGTTTAGCGTGAAAGAGTGATTTTCCGTATTTTTAAGCCAAACTGAGGTTGATTTTTATTTTGCGTCTTTCACTCATGAATAAAATTAGGTTATGTTTTTGCGGTTAGTTTTATGTTTATTTCTAATATTATTACTAATGTTACATTATATTGTTAATTATTTGTATTGGCAAGAGAAAGTTGTGTGAGTGTTTCACACCAATTTTTTAAAATTTTGTAGTTTAAATAAAGCATTTAACCCACCGGGTTGGTCTAAAAGTAAATTCATCGCCAAAATCAGCTGTTTTACAGCAGATTTTCGGAGACGAAGGTTCCTGGTTCAAATCCTAGTAAAGGTAAAGTTACTTTTATACGGATTTGAATACTAGACAGTGGTTGCCGGTGTACTTTGATGGTTGGGGTTCAATTAACCATACTGTCTCAGGAGTGGTCGACCTGGGTCTGTACAAGACTACACGTCATACACATCATCCTCATTTCATTGGGTCATGGGGTTGCTTATTGTTCTGAATTGAACAGATTGCAACGTACACACATTAGAAATTTAAAAAAAAAGTAAAAAAAAATGAAGCATTTAATTAAAGGTTTATTATGTTGGATAAATTAAATGGAATTACTTGAAAAGAGGTACCTAAACTAAAGTTGGTTAGGCGTACTTTGGTTTCACGAGCGGTTGAACAGCCATTCTAACTCGGTAAGCTACGCAGTTTTAGCCAAACAAGAAATTTACCCACTACCCGACAAAATAGCGAAACAACTGTAAAACAAAACTACAAACAAGTCTAAACGGAAAATTTATTTATTTACCTAATAAACAAGTTTCTATTTTGAAAACTTTCAACTTTACAAACAGCTAAGTTTGATAAATAACCGCCATGGGTTATACATTTCTTGTCATGAATTCATACAAGATTCAAAACGCTTTTCTTCCAGTCTAGCACTACTTGAATTATTCAGCTGAGTTTTACTTTTGTTTTCTTCTTTGTGTAAAGAACGGGTCCGTTGACAATTTTCTAAAGAAAACAAATCAACCGGTAAGAAAAAAATTAACTTACTCATTATTTTTGTTTCTAAATTTGTCGCCGAACAAAAGCATCTCAACAAATTCACTAGAGATTTAATCTAGTAATAGAAACATAAAACATAAAATGTACCTACTGTTCTGACACGTCTAGTTTGCTTCTAGAAGTAACGGAATTTTTTTCCTCACCAGAAGCAAAATAGAATATTTTTATAATAAAAACATTAAGTTTTTCCTTTTTACTTTCTCTTGCCTATATGAATATATAGGCAAGTATTTGTTTTCATTTCGATTTTTCGAAATCGAGTTTTCACCAGATCTACACGTAAACAGACCCCTGAATCCAAAAAACATGTTTTTAGCAATTGGTCTGTGGGTGTGTGTGTCTGTGTATCTGTGCGTTGTGTGTGTGAACAGAATATCTCAAGAACGGAACATCGTACAAACTTGAAACTTGTAACTTAAGTTAGACATCACTATCGGACCCGACATGAACATTTTCATTAAAATCGGTCAACCGGAAGTAGTAGTTTAATCGTGTTATTTTTCACTTTTTTGCAATTTTCTCAATAACGGGTCCTACGATTTTTTTAAAAATCGCCTCAGTTAGTTTTATGCTCTACAAGATAGGGTAGGCGCCATGTTTGCTGCAATTCAGGGTGAGGCTGTTTTCAAGTAAAAAAATTGTGTTTTCTAAGATTGCGGCTTTAAATTTTTTAAATTTTTAGCGCAAAAAATTATATGGAAAAAATGTAGAGAATTTAAAGTCCTAAAACTTTTATTTCGACCATTTTTTTTGTATAACACTTAGTTTAGCGGTAATTAGCGTTTTTCTGTTTTTTTTATCACGAAAACGTGTGAAAAATCAATTTTCTTTAAGAATTCAACTTTAGTATGCATTTTACGACAAAAATCTATATAATAAAATTTATAGGAAATTAAAAGATCTACGACTTTTATTTAAATTATTTTTTGTACAGAGCCTAGTTTAGCGTGAAAGAGTGATTTTCCGTATTTTTAAGCCAAACTGAGGTTGATTTTTATTTTGCGTCTTTCACTCATGAATAAAATTAGGTTATGTTTTTGCGGTTAGTTTTATGTTTATTTCTAATATTTTATTACTAATGTTACATTATATTGTTAATTATTTGTATTGGCAAGAGAAAGTTGTGTGAGTGTTTCACACCAAATTTTTTTACTTAGTAAAGCCTCTAGAGGTTCAAACAAGCCGTTCGGCTAATCACCTAAACAACAACAACAAGAGAAATAGTGTGATTATTTCCAAATATAATTTTTATTTGTAACTTATACTTCTTTTAAATCATTTTGTGTAATGTTTATTCTTCGATGTCTTGTTTATTTTTTACCTTTTATTACTCTTTTAACATAAATTTAATTAAACCTTTACCTCTCGTTATGGTGTTCAAGGCAATTAGCTTACCTCCGTTGAATGGGTTTCATAAAATTTCTCTTCTCTTCCAGTTTTCGTGATTCATTTGCATTCCTCGCTCTGTCTGCTCATTTGATTATCTCAGACCGTCCCCATAACCACATTTAAAAACCCTTTAGCCTTTCTTTTTTCCCTTCACGTCCGAGTTTCGTATCTGTGAACCAGTATTTTCATAAGCATTTCTCAGGGTTTGTTTATCTTTTTACATGGTAAGGTTTTTTTTATTAAACTTTTTTGCCATTTCTATTCTGTTTGTACTTTAGCTCCCTTCTGTCAGTATCTTCAATCAGTATGCTTCCTGAGTTCGTAATTAGGGATTATAGGCTACGTATTGGTTTAAACATTTATTTTTTTCTTTTTATGTGTAGATATGTATCAGTAAATTATTGTTTTCGTCATTATTACATTGTTTTTTTTTAGTTTCTCTTTATAAATATATAGTCTAGGAAAGAAAAGTATTGTTTCATGTTTGTTTTCTTGAAATCGAGTTTACACCAGATATACAGTTTTTCAGGCCCCTGAACCAACAAAAGACATGTTTTAGCAAAATTGGTCTCTCTGTGTATGAAATTTCTAAGTGCTATAGGACAGGTATAGAAAATTTTTACGTATTTTTTAAAATAAGAATTTTGAAAAACACCATGTTAAAAGGTTGACTCTCAAGGCAATTTTTGCAGTTTTGCTTAAAAACCCTATACCTATTTTATGGTTCCTTTGATTTTTCTAATTCATTTTCTTTCAAATCTAGAGTTATGTAAGGCTTAAATTTTTTGGCGCTGTGTTTTAGGTGAGAGACTAGTCAGGTACTCAAGAGTAAAAAAATGAGACTGATGTGTAGGCCTATCTCACTGAAATTTTGCTTTTATTTTTATAAAATATTATATGTATTTTATGAATAATTTATAATTTACTTAGGGCTATATTTCAATAAAACTATATAAATATTGATGATGCATCTCTCAATCAAGCAGTTAGTTGTTCGGTGAGTGGTACCAGTTGTCTACATACAGCCACCGACCGACCAGAGTCAATTTTTAGAATGTAACAAATATTGTAGTCTAATAGGAAAACCATAAAAAAATAAAATATCAAATGATTTTTCATTATATAATATTATCAAAACATTATTAATGATTTAATAATAAACCTTAATAATAGTCAATATTATGTAATATTAATAATAAGCTGTCAAGTTTTACCAACTCATTTTTGACTCGATCGGATCAAGTAAATCACGAACCATGACTGTGAAAATGTTTTTTGAACTCATTTCTAGCAGCTCAGAATAATATGATTCAATGCAAACGAACATCCAATCCGTCTCACGAGTCTATTAAAAACACTATTAAGTGAAAGACGGATGTCTCATAAGTAAATTTTACGGATCTGGTTTGAGATGCATAAGTGTCTCATGGGAGTCAACCTGTTAAACTGTGTACTATCAGGAATTAATAACTGAGTAAATAATTCATGATAATAAAGTTAGTAGAAGCTGAGAAAATTTTTTTTGTATCAGTAGGGCGTTAAAAAGTTACTCGAGACTTCCATTAATGAGTTTCAAGAATTTACTCTGGAAACGTATATTATGTATTTTATAAATAATTTATAATTTACTTTGGTCTATTTTTCAATAAAACTACATAAATATTGATGATACTTTCTTACTTTTTTTGGTTTATTATGGTTGAATTTTTTGAACGTAATCCATTATTCAAACAGGAAAATAACAGAATATCACTAAATTTTTCAAGCAATAAATTAACATTTAAAATTAAGTACTCTGGTCATTATTGTAGCCTATTCGTGAAATGACTGACAGCTTTGCTGCACTATAAATCAAGAACGGTTGGAGGATTGTGCTGTACGTTAAGGGTTTTGAAGTCATGGATAATTTTGATTGCTTGTCGAAAAGTCTCTATTTAACTGTCTATCATTCACCAATTGTCGTTCAAGGTTGACAAGAACAAACCACCTCCTGTCAACCGCCCGCCTGTCTAAATACAGCCCAACATGTCAAACATTAGGCGCATTCGGCTACTTGGGGAAGATTATATCAAAACAAGTTATCAATCACTCATGAGACTGAATTTTGTCACAGCTGAATAACTGTATACAGTCCAACCTCTCTTAGTTTGCTCCTAATAGAAACAAATAATGACGTCACTGAGCATGCGCATTATATCAAAATGTGTACACGCTGATTAAAAAGTAATAACAAAATACTTTTAAAAGTATATTTATAAATGAAATTGTTAGGCCTACATCATATCATGACTGATGTTTTTAGTACTTTAAGTAGTTATAATTTAAAAAAATAGTTAACTTAATAGGAATACGACATTTGTAAAGTGGGAGACTCTAGCGTGCACCCTGTAGTAGGTGGCTTTTGTTTGTTGACTGTAGGAGCAAACTAAGAACAGCTCAACTGTAGCTATATAGTAATTGTAAAACTTTTCGATGGGGAAGATTGCAATATCCTAAAATATTAATTTTTTTTTGCAATAACGTGCAATAGTATAATCAATAGTGTAATATTTTATAAGTGGAACCTCAATATTACTAAAATTTCAATTTAACAAATATCTTTACCACACCGTGACATTTTAATGAAACTTCCTGTAAATTACCTTTTTTTAACGAATCCGTACCTCGATATGAACGAAATAGTGACATACAGCACGTAGTATCATACAGTATAATTTTTAATACTACTATTTTGTAAAAATACTGTATTTTGGAATTTTATTTGTGGGTTTTAAAGTAAAGTCTTGTGATTTTTGTATTTGTTTACAAAATATAAAGTAGGGTACCTGACTGTATTTTTAAATATTTAAATAAATTCGGAATTTTTTGAACGTAATCCTTTATTTAAACAGAAAAATAATAGAATATTACTGAATTTTTCAAGCAATAAATTAACATTTAAAATTAAATACTCTGAACATTAACTACCAATATCAGAAAATAAAAATGCGTTCACGATTAGTGTTTTTATAATAATTGATTTAAAAAAGTTTAAGAGTATTTATCTTTTATATTTATTATGGTTATGAAGAGATTATGTGCCAGAATTAAAAGTATAGTATTAATCTACAATTGAATCTACATTCTTTTAATTACAATCAAATCCTTTCTGTGCACGTGGTAAGTTGCTACCTTGAAATACGTGCCTACTTTTTGTACAGTTTATTATTAAACTCACCGGGTTGGTCTAGAGGTAAAGTCGTCGCCAGAATCAGCTGTTTAACAACTGATTTTCGGAAACGAAGGTTCCTGGTTCAAATCCTAGTAAAGATAGTTACTTTTATACGGATTTGAATACTAGACAGTGGTTAACGGTGTACTTTGATGGTTGGGGTTCAATTAACTATACTCTCTCAGGAATGGTTGGCCTGGGTCTGTACAAGACTACACCTCTTTAATACGTCATACATATCATCCTCATCTCATTGGGTCATGGGGTTGCTTATTGTTCTGATTTGAACAGATTGCAACGTACACATATTAGGATTTAAAAAAAAAAGTTTATTATTTTATTATTGGACGTAGTGACTATTCGTAGTGTATGATCTATAAAAAATACATTCAGCCTAATAATTTAGATTTTTCTTTAACGGTATTAAGAAAAATAACTACGAGTATTTCATACATTATACACTTGAAAAAAATTAGATGTAGAATTCTCGTTGCTTTAATACAACAAATACCTCGTTTTAAGGTTTTTTTTTCTAGGATTCTCGATTTAGTAAATCGAGGTTCTGTTGTAGGCTATATAAAAGAAAATATAATTGTGGTTGTTGTTGTTGTTGTTGAGGTGATCAACCCAAAGGCGGTTTGCACCTCCAGAAGCTTAACTAAGTAAAACGAGGAGTGAGATTGTTTACCATTGTCCCTTCCTCACTGAGTTGAAAAGTATTGTGACAATATCGAAGAAGGGCATTGTTCGCGAAATTTCTAGTAAAATGGTAAAGAGTAGATAATAGAGTGAAAAAGTAACAATAGGGTTGGCTATAAAAGGATACCTATTCATAAAAATTATTTAAAAGGACTGCGCTATTGTGTATGATAAGGTCTTTGTTGTACAACTATTTATGAAGGGTCGGTTGATTACCTGTTTACATTAAATAGGACTTCTCTCTAGAAAGGACTTTTATATCGAATTTCAGTGTCTTTCGGGAAGATTCTTTTTTTGATTCACTATATAATTATACAAACAGATATTGCAATAAATGAGTCGTCCATTTCCAAAACTCGTTATGTCCCTGAACTCAAATTTTACAGGAACCAGAAAAACCTCCTATTTCATCACTCAGATAAAATTTTTTTTGAAAAATTTCATAGATATGAGTCAGTTGATTACTTTGATTCATATCTTACCATAACAAATCACAAAATAATACGTTTTGTAAAAAAATATTAACTGTATTGGACATAACGTGTTTTGGATCTGTAATTTGGACTTAATGAGTTCTGTAACTGTTTATAAAACAAAATGGCGAAATATAGAGGTTCACGGAATAGTTCAATCAAAGTGTTATTTGAAAGAAATTTAGTATTTATTTGAACAAAATTGTGTTTTAATATACGTATTACAAAAAAATTAAGTATTAGAAAAGTTAATAAGTTAATTTATATGAAAAATAAGCAGTTTTATTTTTTTCAATCTTAAATATTCAAAACGTTTACATCTTCAACCGGTATTTCTCCTGCATCGTCCTCTTCTTCTTCTTCTCCAGAATTTTCCAACTCTTCTTGTCGTCTACAAAGTTCCAAGTAAAAATAGAAGACTCTCATTTGCTGTCCAGTTTTCCCCATAATGTTTTTGGAGAAGTTTTTTAATATTCATCAATTTTTCTAGCTTAATTGCCACCCCTTTAGGAATTAAGCGAGGGTCTGTCTCACACCAAGATTTACCATGTCTACAGATACTTTTTGCAACTCCTACATTTAGATTGTATCCAGTTTCTGAAAACAGTTTTTGAAAACATTGAACTGCAGTGATTTAATCTGGACATAAGGATTATTGTACCTGTTTTCCAAAACCAGTACTGAATAGTTTTGGGACTTAACGAATTTTGTTCCTGTTTTTGTTAGTGGACATAACGCGGTTTGCCTCTGTTTCAGTCGTGGACATAACGAATTTTGTAACTGTACTAGATTTTCAATTGCTGTTTAAACAGTGAAATAGCGAGTTTTGGTTCTGTATTGATGTTTAATATTATGTATATGGGTCAGCTCTACAAAATGGCCCTAAAAAAAATCAAATTTTTTGGATATTACGAGTTTTGGAAATGGACGACTCAAATATTTATATTCATTAATAATAATTCACTAAAATACTTAGTTTTATAATAATTATAAATTATTTATAATTATATAAGATTCTGGGACCGAGATGGACCGAAAATGGATATAGATTACAGAAAACGTCTAAAGTTGAAGAATATTCTAATGTACAGACAGACATGAGGAAAAGACGCCTTAAATTCTATGGCCATATAATGAGGCTTCCCGATCACAGACTAACAAAAAAAATAGTAAAATACGTAGCATCCCTCGTTAATGGAGGAGAATGGATCCGAAATGTTAAAAAAGACTTGGAAATGGCTAATATTGTGAAAGAAGACTTGGACACAAGAAACAATTTTAGGAGGAAGGTTGAGAAATGGAAAGTTAAACCAGAGACAAAAGCTCCGAGAACTGGAGTAAAATGGAGTGAAGAAAGAAAAGCTAAATTCTCGCAAGAAATGAAAAACTGGTGGGCAAATAAAAAGAACAACAAGAAACCCCAAAACTGAACCATCTTTACTTAGCGTCTTCCACTTTGGGAGTTGTACGACTAGTAATAATAATAATAATAAATTATTTATAGTGTCATCACTAAATAAGATCAAACATTTAGTAATTTTGTAATACAATTTTTCTTTGTTAATTTTTCAATTTTTTTCAACTTTTCGTTTTCATTAAACATATTTTTCAATTTTCAAAAAATTTGTATTTCATATAAATAATTATATTACATTTTGGCGCCCAACGTTGGGCGAAAACAATTTATATTGGCGTATTAATTGCATTTCATTACAAGGAGTAGGCCTACAGCAAATTTACACAATAAAACAATAATATAATTGTTTGTGTCTCTAATCAAACTTTTCGACGTTGCCGCGCACTGGTGGTCAACAGACACAGTTGTTGTTGAATCGCCGTCGAGTACTGGTGTCTATTGGACGCTTAACCGCTAATTTACATTTTAAAGTGTTTAATTTGTTATTTATTGAAGTGACTTTTTTATGTTTAAAAACGCCTTTACGCATATCCGTTTCACGGTAAATAATTCGCTTCGTTACTTCTTTTTTACGCGCACCTTTTTTACAGTCCACTAATACGCCGAAATTTATTTCTATTCATTCTTCCTAATCTCCTTTAAGTTTACTTGCAGGTATTTTATTTTATTTTTTTCTTTGTCCTTATGTGTTTGTCCAACCCTTTGATCCCATTCCTATCAGCAGATTACAACTGCAGTGGAAAGCACGTAAGTGAGATACTTTATTTTATTTCATTTTATTTTTTAATATATTTTCTGCATAAACTGTTGAGATTAAGTGATGAACGATTAGTTATTATAAATTTTGAACACGCACACGCAATAATAGAATTTCCTATAAGTTAAAAATTACACGATTTTTATAGCCTTGAAATCAACAATTCAAGATAAATTTGTTAAACAGTAAACCTGTCTGTGACGAGCACATCAAAGATAGAGTATTAAATAAATTTTGAGTGGAAAGTAAAACCGGAATTTATTTTTAAAATATCTTTCAAAGAGTAGTTTTACCTTTGTAACAGATAAAATTTCAATGAGACTCAAATTCAATTTAATTTTTAAATAAAAGATAAATTTATAAATGTAAAATAATACAGTTTTGTTAGTTTGTTAGATATTTGAACAGTGTGTCAACAGAAAACATTTTCGGTACAATTGGGTAAATCGTTGGTACAGATGAAAACAAAAACATAGCTTTTAGGTAATCAAAGACTTGTTGACATTCACATCTGATTTGTTGTTGCCCGTTTCAAAACAAACGGATTGTTTGAGTTTAAAACAGTTTATTATAGTACGTTTTCGTTTTGTCATCAAAAAACGGTTCATTTAAAACAACAATGCAATCAGTATTAACAGTAACCCTACACCACAAATTACATGATTGTTATCTAAGGTAAATCGCTTGAAAATTCTCGCAAACAAATTGAATCAATTTGATAAAATTAAAAAAAATACAGTTCATTAAGTTTTCAAGAAACTAAAAACATTTTTACTATTTCTAGGTCTGTTTGAAATATAGGGAAGGAAAATATTATCTTCATGTCGATTTTATACCGGTAATACACGTTTTCAAGTCCCGTGAACCCAAAAATATGATTTTACAGATGTGTGTGTGTGTGTGTGTGTGTGTGTGTGTGTGTGTGTGTGTGTGTGTGTGTGTGTGTGTGTGTGTGGGTGTGGGTGCATTTGGGAACCATGTATTGTGAAATCCGGCATGTGGTTACACACCAACTTAGAGAGATCCGTAAACGCTGTGAGATCCAACCCTCAGATCTCACAGTGTTCTGGTTTGTTATTGGTCATCTATGAGGTCACGTGATGGTCGAAAATGAATTTGGAAGTGGATCTCGTCTTGGCGTTTTGTAACCGGCAGAGTGTATAAAGTGTGTGACCACTGGGAGCGCTGAGATAGCTGATCACGCAAGTTGCGTAGGCCAACGCGGGTATCTTCGATTCTATGAGATCCTTCAGGCAGATAGACATCACGCTTTACTTTTCATAATCAATTAAAACTGATGTTTGTTTGGTTTGGGGAGCAGTGAAGGCGCCGACGATTGCTACGTGCGCGCCTTTACCCTTGCTGTAGACATAATAGTAGGCCTACTGTAACACCGAGTAAAAGCATCCGGTAATCGGTGTTATTCGCTGTTAGCTAATTACATTATAGTCAATTGCTTCTACGTCTGTCAAACAATAGTAACGAGCTTAAAAACTATAGGTACACACAACAGCCTTAAAAATTTCCAATTTATTTAACTAATTTATCTATTTTCCCATTACTTTACAAAAATCATTACAATACAAATTAATTTCCTTATTTATAACTGAAGAATCTAAAACTTTTTAAATTTACTCGTGGTGGGAAAATTAATCTACCCAACTATGGTTTCCCATGTTCAAGGATAGATCAGTTTAGTGCTTCTTTTGTTTATTTCTACTACTGCAACTAATATGGTTATCTATTAGTGCGTTAGTATTATAAACTACATGTTAGTTTCTTAAATACTAATTAAACTACTAAGATATTTTATTAAAATAGTGTGCTATAGTACACATGAAAAAAAACATAAAAACAATAAAATATGAACTATGCAAAACAAAGAATTAATTTACAAATACAGAAAATAATTATCGGTCCGGTAGACGAGCTCTCAAATTATTGGATTCCTGGTGTAACTATTGTTTGTACAGCTTCTCTTCCTACTTCCAATAGCCATATGGTTACTGTTTTTTTATACTATTTACATGATGTCCGGTCTATTTTAAAATTGTGAGGGTAGCAGATTGAGCTGCTTGGGTGCTAAGTAGCGGAAATACCTTTGTTATAAAGTATTTGAGGCCTCATGTAAGAGTAAGAGATCCTTGTTTCTTGTATTATAATGGTGGGCTCTTATAGTAAAATAGTTCATGTTTTTATAATCGTATATAAGAGGTTCTCTTGCAAATATTTGGCTGATATCAAGTACGCTGAATTCTTGAAAAAGCTGTTCCGATTGATACCTTAGTTTTTTTTATTAATTGCTCAAAATTGAATGATAAACATTACAAATTACATTAACGTAAATTAACCCACCACTCGCGGTAGAGTCGTCGCTGTTAATCAGCTGATTTTTGGAGACGAAGGTTCCATGGTTCACTGCTAGTATAGGTAGTCAATTTTATACGGATTTCAATTACTAGACATTGTTTACCGGTGTATTTTGATGGTTCAATAAACCATACTCTCTGAATCTGTACAAGACAAAAAACTACACGTTATACATGTAGTCCGGTCAATGAAGACATAAAATTGGCCAAAGCTGGAAGTAATTAGGGGAAAGCTTAGGCTAATCTTTGCAGGGATAAAGTACACATCAAAAGTACTGCATTCCCCACTCGACCCGCTTGCTTCCCTCTGTGCCCCCCAAACCTTGAATTGTTGGGTTTTGCTTATAAGGCTTTATCTCTTAAACTAATCCACCTATCTACACAAACAGTTTTTTTAGTTTACTTAAATATTACTCAGTAAAGTAGCATTTACAAGATTTTTTAATATTTACAGAAATGTTGATGGAAAAGTGGAGTTTTTGATAACTTTACCTTTTTAAGATTAAATAATTTTTTGTACTCATTACTAAAAAAGATATTTTTAATAAAACTGTTAGCTCATTTTATTAGCTTCACAATAAAATATAATATTCCTTACTTATCTCGTACTAATGCCAGAGATGCGTTTTAGCGTTGGCAACCGTGAAAGGATGGCGAAGGGCAAGTCGCAGCCGCTACGCAGCATTCACAAGTACGATTCTTGTTATACTACTTACTTAGGTATTCGAAATTTTTACTGTATTACTTATTTTTGGGAGGTGAATAAAAGGTATGAAGCTAAGCTCAAGGCTTTGGAAATGGATTATTGGAGGCGATGTTGTGGATATACAAGAATGGACAGAGTGAGAAATGATGATATTCGAAGGAAGATGGGTCTGACTGAGAATATTGCCGATTGGATAGAGGCAAAGAGTTTGAAGTGGTATGGGCATGTGAAGAGAATGCCTCCTGAGAGATGGCCAAAGATATTATTGGACTGGGTCCCTGAGTCAAGCCGGAAAAGAGGAAGACCGAAGCACTCCTGGCAGTATGGCATGGAGGTGGCGATGCGGGCGAGAGGACTGACAGACAGTGACTGCTTGGACAGACAAATGTGTAGGTTATTAGGATGCGAGAGACGGCGACAGCTGTAAAACAAACTCGCTAATATATATATATATATATATATATATATATATATATATATACACTTATTTTAGTTCTTTCTATATTTTATGCAAAAAAATTATTATTCGAAATTGATGAAAATTAAAATATTTTTATAAATACAGAGTTATCGGAAGATTATACTTTATTTGCCGCATACGACAAACATAAATAAATAAACTGAAGACCTAAATAACTGAATAAACTGGAAGACCTCTGTAAGCTCTGACTGAAAAACGAGAGCACGGTCTTTCATTAACCCAAGTTCGTAGCAACCGGCCTGACAAACAATAAATCGAGACCTCTCCCAACCGGGATATTAAAGCCATCATTGCTTGTTGAATCCTGCCAGATATCTTTCCTAAAATTATTCTAGTTCAAGTTGGTATTCTAGGCTGCAAGTTGAATACTCTCCTCTATCGTAAAACTCTCGCACGGAATGAAGTAGGGCTACTGTGTCTTTATTAAAATCGTCTAGATCAGTTACCCACTTTGTAAGCGGAGTTATTTCTAAGGCGATCCATAAAGTTTCGCAGTTTTGCAGAAACTGACTTGAACTGATTAATTTTTTCAGCATCACGACTAACATTTTGTACGGTACACACCAACACAGGACACATGGTTTCGGTTATTTCATGAATTGTACTAAAAACATCATAATAGTAGCATTAGGATTGCCATTTGCCATGTACATGTTCTTTAAAAAAAATTTACACCCTATAACTTACGTGTTTCCGAAGAGCAGGACTATTTGCAGCCATTTTAATTCATAAAAAATTAAACTTACAAAACAAATGAAAATAATTTTAAAAAATCGGTGAAAACTCGATTTCGGAAAATTGACATGAAAACAATACTTAATCAATATAACGTACTCGCGGAAAGGCCAGTTAAACAATAGCTCGTACTAATAATGTCCAGTAAACCGTAAACTGAACCGAGGGAAATAGTAATTTCACGAAAAATTATAAGGTCTAAAATACATCTAATAAATATTAATAAATACAATAATTTTATAATTAGTTCTGTGTAATTTAATTAAAAATGACGTCATGGATAAATTTTATACACGTTATAAAAATATAATGTACGTTTGTTTACTTAAAACAGCGCATGATAAGTACTGACTGCATAAGACGCCTGGTTGTGATGGTGAAGTGAGGAAAACTTTAACCGCACACGGAAAAGTAGGGTGTATAATAACATTTTAAATTCCATAAATACAATCTGTACCTCATGCGTTTTAACGTTCACAATCTTTTTTATATTTTAAAATACAGGCTGTAATAGTTTTGAATAACAAAATATTGTTAATTCCTGAATTGTGTGTAATGTTTTTCTATGAATCCTTTGTAGTCCAGTCGAGAATGTGAAAAACATCTAAATATTTTTAGAATGGTCGGTTGTGCATAATTTTTTTTGCATTGTGTTTGGTTTGACCTACATAACATTAACTACACAGTCCGATTTGGCGCAAAGGGCTTTAATTATAACTCGCCACTCCAGCGGTGCTTCGCGCCGCTTCCGTGCCTCGCATCAGAGGGGTAGGTGGTTCAGAATCCATAAGCGGATCAGAGCCATAAAAGTGCGGGCGCGCAGCGCCCGCACTTTGCCATAGGGTGAAGTTCAGCCGCCAAAGGGTTTAGGTGGATCAGAATTTATAAGTGGATCAGAAACATAGAAGTGCGTACGCTGCGCGCACACACTTTACCATGTGGTGAACATATTCTACATATTCTTCATTACTCCAGAAGGGACTCAAAACAGTTCCTATATATTAAAAGCTACTGTGCTCCGTTTAGAAGTAAAAATTTACGCCCCTCCACCACAAATGGACCGGATGGACAGTGAAGGATGTTGTGTCACGCCGACGTAGTTCTATATAGAACGTATGTCAAAAACATTTGTTTTTCCGAACTAAACGTGAAAAAAATTTTTTTACCCAATTTTGGGGAGGGGGTGCACCTTAAGATTCAAGCAAATAATGCCGATATTAAGGCAAACACGATGCAAGACAAAAACTTGGGAGTGACATCAATGCTTGTGGTTTGAGATATTAGTAACTTAAAACCCAAATGTACAAAATTCAAAAAATTTGATTTTTTGAGATTTCTCTGTAAGCAGGTGCGCTGACGGGACCTTTGTTTACATATTCTTGAAGTACTCCGGCAGTGGAACAATAAAAGTCCTATACACTTTTTAGCTACGAGACACCGTTTAAAGATGAAAATTACGGCCTCCCGCCAATGAAGAGGGGGAGGTTTTAAAAATTTTGAAGCATGCCGTCCCTGTGTGTTTTTAACACTAAACGACATGCTGTTGAAAGATTTTTCGTTTTTTGAAAATTTAAAAATTTCCAAAATTTTGGAGAGGCGTAGCACCCCCTACGGAGCCCGGACGACAGATGTCACTCCGACGTAGTTCTATTTAGAATGTATACCAAAAACATTTGTTTTTCCGAACTAAACGTGAAAAAAATTTTTTTTACCCAATTTTGGGGAGGGGTGCACCCCAAGATTCAAGCAAATAATGCCAATACTAAGGCAACCACGATGCAAGGCAAAACCTTGGAGTGAAATCAATGCTTGTGGCGTGAAATATTAGTAACTTGAAACCAAAATGCACAAAAGTCAAAATTTGGTTTTTTGAGTTTTCTCCGTGAACGGGTGGGCTGTCGAGACCTTTGTTTACATATCCTTGAAGTACTCCGGCAGTAAAACAAAAAAGGTCCTATACACTTTTTAGCTACTTTTTAGCACGAGCCACCGTTTAGAAGATGAAAATTTCGGCCCCCCTCCTATGAAGAGGGGGAAATTTCAAAAATTTTAAAGATGCCGTCTCTATGTGTTTTTAACGCCAAACGACATGCTGTTGAAATATTTTTCGTTTTTTGAAAATTTCCAAAAATTTGCAGGGGCGTAGCAACCCCTTACGGGGCCCTGACGAAAGATTTCAAAAAATGTCTCGTTTTTCGGTATTAAGCCGAACACGTTTCATAGCAAAAATTTTGACTCATAGCATACGAAAAAAATTAAACCCAGAAGCACAGAAAAGTAAGCACAGGAAAGTAAGTAAAAATTATTTTTTCAGGCATAAGAAAAAAATTAAACCTAGAAGCACAGAAAAGTCAAAATTTGTTTTTTTTATTTTCGCAACAATGGGTAAAGATAGGACACTTTTGGTTACATATTCTTAAAGTACTTTGGCAGAGAAACAAAAAAGGTTCTATACACTTTTTAGGTCCGACCCACCTTTAAGGAGATAAAAACACCCCTCCCCCACCAAAGAAGGGGAGAAGGTTTTTGAAAGGTTTTTATAAAACAAATGATTGTGTACATTTAATGCCAAACGAGATGCTGTTCAACAACTTTACGTATATTGAAAATTTTTAATTTTTGGAGGGGGTAGCAGCCCCCACGGGTACGGGACGTAAGATTTTAAAAATGTTCCCTAATTCCGCCTGGTAGGGTAAGGGGCTGCAAATTGAAAAAGTGCAAGGGAAGTGTTCTCCAGGCGTAAAATAACGAAAAACATGATATCGGATAGGGCCAAAAAGCCTAAATTTCGTTTTTTGAGTTTTCTTAGCGAACGGGTGCATGAAGGGCAATTTTAGTAACATATTCTGAAACGTCTCTGAGAGACGGACGAAAAATGTTCTGAACAATTTTTAGCTCCGACGCACGGTTAAAAAATTTAAAATTTCTACTCCCCCGCCACACACCCCTGAAAAACGTCACCCAAGATTTCGAATTTTTCCTGAGTGTTTGACCTATAGGTTGAGTGGATTACAGTGCCAGTTCAGCTGAACATTGTGCCCAGACGGCCGTCCATTGAGAACTGTTCACATACTGAATGGAATGAAAGAGGATCTCTTAGGGCTTTTGAAATCCATACATTAATAACACACTTCCGGACCTCGTAGAGATAGGAAGACACATTTCAAAAAACTTTTGCAAATCATTACAAAATTTAAATTTTTGCAATATTTATCGTCTTTTTTACAAACTGGGTGATAAAGGTTTTCAAAATAATGCTTCCGTATGGGGGATCTCTCTTTGTAGGTATGGCACGTGGATTTCTTAATGCACCATTTGCTGGACTGGGTGTGTGTGTGTGTGTGTGTGTGTGTGTGTGTGTGTGTGTGTGTGTGTCAAAAACGGAACAACTTAACTTACGAAGTTGAAATTTAAACCTTTTTTTGTTTCTTTGTAATGTTGTTATACTAATGTTCGGGTATATTGTTCATTATTTGCATTGGCAAGAGAAAGCCGTGTGAGTGTTTCACACCAGGTTTATAATTATATAATTATTATTATTATTATTTGCGTATATTCCCCTTAAGGAGAGCGCTAAAAACACAAAAATCTACCTCTTGGTGGTGGCTCTGTTCCTCCTTTTAGCTTCCCAAAAACCTTTCATCCTCTCACTTTGCGCCTTTTTCTCTTCGTCTGTCCATTTTCGCCCACTTCTTTTGGCTTGCGATCTGAACTGAATTTCCTGCTTTCTTATTTTTCCTCTAAAAATTTTGCAGTCGTGAATGTCTTCCATTGTGATGGATTCTTACAGGTCTTCCATAGTTTCTTTGTGCCAAGAGGTGCCCAACTTTGAAGTGAAAATTATGTTTAATATTTTTATAATTATATTATATTACAAATTATAAGCTAATAATTATAAGCTATAATTATATCAGCGTGTACTCATTTCTATATAATGCGCATTCTCAGTGACGTCATTATTTGTTTATGTTAGGAGCAAACTAGAAGAGGCTGGACTTTAGTTAAATATTTAGTATTATAATAAAAAAATAATCATCAATAAATAAATTAAATTCAAAAATCAGTAACTAAAAATTTTGTAAATCAATTCTTGTCAATAATTGATAAAAATTTACTTAAAATTAAATTATTTAATTTTAAGTAAATTTTTCAATCGTTTCATTAAATAATAGTTAACTTCAATTAAATTGCGTTTTCATTTTATTTTATTCATTTCACATTTCATTAAATTCATTTAATTTTAAATTACTCGTACATACCTTTACACATCGCAACACTAAGTTACTTTTTTTTGGTTTAACGTCCGACTGTTTTTCAAATTGCTGCTAATGCAGACGGTGAAGGATGAAATGAATTTTTTTGTAACGTATGAAAAAATGCCATGCCCGAGTGGGATTCGAACCCAAGACCGCGTGATGAGAGGCGAGCACGTTACCAACATCGCCAACGCGGCTGGTAACACTACGTTACGATCTGGTATCTGATTATAAGAAACAAATTTTTTTTTTTTTTACTTTTAAATTGGAATCAGTTCAGTGGGAGCTGAGTTTGAACACGACCAAACCAACCCTTATCTTTTTATGGATTACGTGACAATAAAAGTTTATTTATTTATTTATTCATATATATTGTTCTTATGTAAGCAGACACCTGTTGGCTTTCCTTTTGTTGTAATATTTCAAAATAAATAGTCGGTTAGAATAAGTTTATAGTTATGTTAGTTTTCATATTTTAATCAAAAAAGTTCAATTCATAACAACTTTATTAGTAATTTATGTAGCAGTGGTGCAACGCCACAATTAAAATATCCCATCATGCAATGCAAGTTGAGGAGTGTCGAGCGTGCTTGTACCATAACCTATAGACTACGTTTATCGTTTAAGCAAATAATTAACAATTGTTAAAGCACGTTTCTATTGCATTATTGTACTTTAAAATTTTCTCTAATTGTTTAAACCATCAATCTATTACTAATAATGTTTTAAACAGTTTAAATTATACCAAATGTTACAGTAATTTTTTACACATTTTTATTAAAAAATTATAATTTCATTTTTATTAATATAGGAGTTAAATGGATTACACTTGTAAAAAAAAGTCTGGTGGAACACTCACACAACTTTCTCTTGCCTATGCAAGAATTAACAAGACCACCATCTAACATTAGTAATACAACATTAGAAATAAACAGAAAAACTAATCTCAAAAAACAAAACTTTATTTTAATCAGACAATTAAATGACTGAATCAATTAAGAACAGAAGATATGCGATTGTTGAGGTGTAAAAGAGACTAGACAGCGTTATCTTCTCTGAAAGTAATGAATTTCATTATATAGCCAGACCCTGTGGTGAATGAAACGAATACGTCTTTAGCAGGGTGAATAATATGTGATTTTCAGACGGTCTGGCATGGTATTAAGCATACTTTTCAACTCAGTGAGGAAGGGATGCTAAATCACCAGACTTCGTGTATTTCTTAATAAAGGCTCTAGAGTTTCAAACCATCCTTTCGGCTAATAACCTAAACAACAACAACAACTTTTAGCTATAGTGACTTGAGTCACAAGTTTGCCCTTGTTTGTAACGAGGGGTAAAGGGGGAAAAGCATCAGTGCGCATGCGCGACTACTTTAATTTCACTACGATAAAATAACAACTTATACTATACCCAGACCATATAAAATATATCGCGGAACCTTTTGTAGGTTAACTGTACGAATATAACTCTTTGTTACCGTAAACAAAAATGTCGGTTTTTTCGAAAACGTGGTCGAACTATTTACAGTGCTGAACTAAATCTAATATACAATGTAATAAAATGTTGTGAAGTTGAAGCTTAACAAAAATGCCAATCCGTGCCTCTTAACAAAAGCCGTGAGGGAGCGGCTAACTACTGTCATGTTTCTCTTTCCAAATTCGAAAAATAAAAAATAAAATTAAGGACGTAAAGAAGCTATTCTTTAACAGTTATGTTGACTCCCGGTTAAAAAAAGAAAACGGTTAGGTAGATACTAGAAAGACTGATAATGGAAACGCCGGTGAAAGCAATAGTAAAGAAGGCGATTCATTCGTAATTACAGTAAATCAACATTTCTAGTCATGTAATTAAGCTATAGGCAATATTACAGGTCACATTTATTTCTTATAAGGTTTATGAAGAAAACATTTTTTGGAATAACCACAGCTTACAAAATGTATGCAGACACTGCACGGTAGTGAAATGAACGAGTAGTATCTCACTGTTGATGTTGGCAGCACTGTCATATTTTCACTTCTATTCCTCACACCCCATCCATACGCAAAAGGCAATGTCGTGACTTCAGTATCTATAGCTAGTATTTCACCGTTCAACTGTTCATTGAAAAGTGCTACGTATACACCCCCAAAACATATACCAGGGAAATAATTTTCTCTTCAACAAATAAAATACACAACAATGTGAGTTAAAACCGTAGAATCGTTTCTAAGGTAATACATCTAAAATATTTCATTTTCATTTTGATTCTGGACTCATCAACATCTCTTACTGGAATAATAAATTATTTTCTTCAGCAATTGAATATTTATCGTCGTTTAATAAGTGGATTGGAAGAAGATGACATCATTTCTCTGCACTGGTTAAGGATCGCAGCTGCACCCTTATAGCCCTGCTATAAGGGTGTACGATTGGATTGTGGTGCTCTGACTGGTACTTCCACAGCCGCGTTTCCACTAACGCAGCTCCAGCGGGGTATATTCGTTCGCGCGCGTTACGAATATACATTTTCACATTCCAAATTTCGAGTCGGGTGACGCGCATTTTCCTTTTAGGCCGGGAGTATGGGGTGGATCGGCCATAAGAGTTCGTGCCTTTAGTTCAATGAGTGTGACCTTACCAGGAGGGGAATGATGTTATTTTCTCACAAGATTATAACAAAATAATATTATCGTAAAAATACAAATTAAGTTTTAAAATTTTGAATAATTTATTCAGAATAATTTTGTTACCATGTTTACATACTCTAAAAAGTGAATATATTATAAGTCTAACGAAAATTGTATATTGTTTAATTTTCCCACTTCCATAATATTTTTACTTTCTCTTGCCCGTATGAACATATAAGTAGGAAAGTATTGTTATGTCGATTTCGAAATTGAATTTTTACCGGACATACACCTTTTTTAGTCCCCCAACAAAACAGTGAATCCAACAAAACATGTTCAGCGATGTTTCTCTCTCTCTCTCTGTGTGTGTGTGTGTGCGCCCGCGCGCGTGCGTGTGCATATGTGTGTGTGTGTGTGTGTGTACGTGTGTGTGTGTGCGTCAATAAAATATCTCAAAAACGGAACGAAGTTGAATTACACAATTATTGGGTCAATCCAGCAACCATCTTATTAATCTTGTTATGCTGAATAAGTCTCATCACTACAGACAAAAGTTGAGGTTACTACGGACTACTCGGAAACAAAATATTGTTCCCAGGAGAATAAATAAATTAGTAAAAATCATTTCCACCATCAAATGTAAAAAGCTTCAATATTTGGCATATATCATCCGAAATGAATCCAGATATTCATTACTACAAGCCATTCTGCAGGGGAAAATATGGAAAAAGAGGACGTAACAGAAGAAGGGTGTTGTAACTTCGAAATCTGAGAACTTAGTTTAGAAAAAAGCTTTCAGGAGCTATTTCGCAGTGCAACAAACTAAAAGAAAATACGATCGTCACCTAAATTCGGAAGAGATAGGCACCTGAAGAAAAAGGAGTCTCTAGAAAATAACATCTCTGCTAGGCTATCGTTTACTAAAGTAATTATAATCATTGCGTTGTAACGATGAGCTTAAACATGCTTAAATTTTTAAAGTATTCAAGCCTAAAAAGTCAGTCTTCTGGTAGAAAATTTTATCTATATATATATATATATTTTACATGTCACGTAAAGCATAACAAATTTAGTAGATGCGATTTTAATTTTAAATTGTATGAGTCGTTTTTTGAGAAAAACGTGAAAATGAGAAAATTTTACGAATAAACTACTATTTTCGGTTGACCGATTTTGATTAAAATATTCGTGTTGGTTCCTAAAGTAATATTTTAATTAAATTCTAAGTTTCAAATTTGAACGGTATTACGTTCTTTAGATATTTTATTCATATGAAACCATGTTTTTCGGGTTTATGTGATCTAAAAAGTGTATTTCTGGAGCAAAATTGTATAAATACACAAGTAATACCTTATGTTGCCGACGTAACACCTAATAAAAGGCAGATGAAGTGTTAAATTATTTGCACTTTATCTGCTAGTTCCAATGCTACAAAAATAGTTATGTTTCTTATCACACGGTTAGCCAATTACATGACTAAAGTATTTAACAATGTAGAGGTACAGGTGTAAAAGACGTTAGTCACAGTAATCTCCTCTTCATCATTACACAGCTAGACCCTGTGGTGAATGAAGTGAAGGTATCATTTGCAGGATGGAAAATATCTGGTTTTCAGGGAGCCTGGGCATGCTGATAAGTATACTTTTCAATTCAGTGAGGAAGGCATGCTGAAGCACTTCACTTCTAATTTTATTTAGTAAAGTCTCTAAAGGTTCAAACCAGCCTTTCAGCTGATGACCTGGACAATTCCTCATGAGAGTAAAAATTATTGTAGTTTTGCTAGAAGAAATAAAAATGGGTACAAAAGTGAAATTTAATGATAGATATTGGTTGATATATTTAGTAGGGTAATGTAGAGTCTGTCTACGCTAAGAGTACTCCGACGTAGGTAACCACCAATACAAGTGAGCATGCGCATTAATTAAAAATAGGCACAGCATGATCAAAAACAAAATTCCATACTACACTAATTCGCTCTAACCTTAATATTATAATGAAAACACGTTCAATTCATCTGTTAGAAAATATTTTTTATAAATCGAACATTAGTTTACCATTAATAACTAAAACTTTTACTATTGTTATTTTTCGTTACATTATTTACTATTATTACATCATTATTTATGATTAATAGTAGGTTTTTAATAAAGACTCAGTTTTATTTTTTGTCTCAAGTAATAATTTAAGACTAATGCGCTTGAATTATAACAGGATAGTAAACAATTCCAGTGATTCGTTGTTTATCATTTCAGATTGTTTATTTCATATCATTAAAATTAATATCTGTGAATAGTTTAATACAGCTGTTTGCACTTGCACGTGTTGAATACATTTTTTGTTTCATCAGTTATCTTTTGGTATTGTATCGGTTCGTTTCGATTTTTTTCGTAGACTGAAGTTGAAAAGTTTTGTAAGCTGTGTTTTGTTAACATGCGTGCTAGTGAATGCGTTGAGTTTTTGAAACATAAAAGCGGCAACCATTAAAAAGTAGAAAAAAATTGTTTTGTTAAATGTAACGGTTAAAATAATTAATTAAGGAGTCTCATTATGAAACTACAATAATTACACATAATCTGAACGGTATAATTGAAAACGCTTAAAAAATTATGTTTATTTTAGCTGGATGTAGATGTTTTTATGATGGAACCTATTATTAGTCTCCGCCTGACTAATTGCCAGATGGAGAGGTAGATACGCGCCAACTGGTGTAAAACTTTCGTTTACAACGTATAGCCGCTTGCCTCGCGCGGCGTACTCTTACAGTAGATGGACTATATAGGCAGAGAGCGATTCCGTTTTGTTTGAAGCCAAAAGCGTAGTCAATTAATCTAGTGACCTATTGCCCGTAGATAGGGTAATCGGTAACCCTGTTACACTAAACTTGTTGGGCTTTCTTTTTTTCTATTAAAAGGTGTTCAATTGATTTTTTTCAGTTAAAATGAATCACCCACGTGTGGTCAGTGAACCGTAATCTGCAATCCAGTGTATTGAGCCGTTATTTATCACAGCAAATGACCAAACGCTTCCCTTTACAATATTAATTCTCATTTAAAGCACCACTTAAATGTTTCTATGACTACGTATAATTTTAACATCAGTTGTTACACAGGGTGATTCGAAACCATGTTCCTGCATGATTTTTTGAGTGAAGTAATTAACAGGTCTACCTAGTTTTTCCCCATCATTGATTTCAATCCTGAATTGATTGTTTCCTCATGAGGTGACTCATCTTTGTACCATTGTAAAAATACAATATTGTACAAACAATGGAAGTTATGGTAATTCCTAATTGTTATAACTTCCATTACCCAGTAACAACCCCAATTGTTAGAATAAGTTACAAATTAGAATAGTAGTTAGACAATAAGTTGTAAATATAGCCAACTGTGAATCATCTGATACGGGGTAGAATTCTTTAGGCGGGTGTATTTCTCCCTCTATGTTTTTGGGCCTTTCTTCTACCTACCAACTTTCGGCCAATCATTGGGGTAGGTTCTTCTTCCCATTGGCTCTCCAGGTTGGTTAAATGGTTGGTGGGAGAGAGAGGCTTGTCAACAAGAGGTTTTTTCGTTCGGATCCAGGAAATTAAAATCAGTTCCCTTGGGATTTAAGAGTGAGACGGTTAGTTAAGAAGGAGCAGCATTTGAAGAAGAGGAGAACGAGGAGAAAAAAAAGTAAGGGGAAACATATTTAATTTGAGATAATAATTTATTCGTATATTTTTTAAGGGTTTTTAATTCTTATTTTTGTATTAAAGTCGTGGCAGAAAAGGTTGACTATATTTTTAAATAGGTAAAAAACTATTTTGTTAATAGTTAATCAATTTAATTAGTAGACGATTAATTAAATAATTAGTTAAAAACAAGAAAATAGTATTATTATTTATTTTTTTCATGCTCTGCTAACAGAGTTGGCGGCCAACAATTTTTTTATTATTTTTAGTTCATATTAAAGTATTTAATCACCAGTCGAAGTTGAAGGCGGTGCTTATTATATTGACAAAGATTAATTAGTTGTTTAATTAGGATTAATTACTTGTCTCAATGTTTGGTTCGGTTCATTAAGTTTTCTTGGTTTATTTCGGTTTTCTCATTTAGGTATATCTTTTCTGACTTCTTTAAACCATTTATCCAACACCTTAGATGTATTGTTTTGTGTCTTAAAAATTTAATATCAATCGGTTGTCATCCATTCTATAATTTTTTTCTTTTTTTTAGGACGAAAAACCAGGACGGTTATCATCGCCCGTTATTCTACACACGGGTGCAAAGGGCCAAATTAGTGTAGAACGTACTTTTCTTATTATAATATAAACATCTTAAAAACTAGAAATAACACAGAAAAATAAATAAATTAATTAAATTTACATAACAAGAAAATTTATATTAAAAACTTATAGGATAAACATACAAACATAAACTTAAATCTAATATCACAGTTGGAATAAACAACATTTATAACTTATCAAATAAAAATCTTACAAACTAGTATCACAGCGAACATAATATAATTTACATTAAAAGGTAATATTACAGACCTGAAGGATAAACAAAATGCTGTAAAGAAGCAACGAATATAAAAAAAACATACACAATTACACATATAAAATTAAACTAATATTAATATTTCGCTATCAGACACTGTTATATACACTAATAGATCTAAAAAATCTCAACGTTGGGTCCAAAACATGGCTACCGTCGCCGAGTACATCTCGTAACTCGCTGGGTATTTTAAATCGCCGATGCAGAGCTGCGTAGCAGACGCAATCTACCAAAACACCATTTAATACAGGTGTCCGTAGAATTTTAGTCTTCTTTTTCTATTATTTCATTTTTCTTTTACAGTTCCTCTTGACCTCGTAACCTATAGCCTATTGTTCGTCAACTTTCTTCGGACCCATTATTTTGCGGAGGATATTCTCTCAAATTTCTCTGCTTTTCTTAGACCAGCCTTTCCGGTGATCACTTGCGTATAAACACACAGGTTTTATCACAGTATTATAATGTATAATTTTAGTTTGTCTTGCAAGTGTTTTTTTTCTAATAGAAGTGGTGAGTTTCTCGGGAATTGTTTTAGTTTATTTGCTATTTGATGTTAGTAGGGTGATGACCTTTTTACAACAGTTTGAGTTTCTTACTCGTGTTGTTTAGGTCATCAGCCGAAAGGCTGGTTTGAATCTGTAGAGGTTTTACTAAGTAAAACGAGGAATGATGAGGTTCACAATTGTCTTCCTTACTGAATGGAAAAATACGTTTATCAGCATGTCGGGCTCTCTAAAAAGCACATATTTTCCACTCTGCAAATAACACGTTTACTTCATTCACCACAGGGTCTGGCTGTATAATGAAATTTATTACTTTCAGAGGAGATAACTCTGATAAATGTTTTTTACACTTCTACCTCCTCTGTACTTAAATGATTCAGTCATTTGATTGGCTGACCATGTGATAAGAAACAGAACTATTTATTATAGCCCTGCAACTAACAGATTGAGTGTAAATAATTTGACACTCCACCTGTTATGGGCAGTTCTTACTCGTTTGATAACTAAATTAATTTGAAGATTTTTGTTTTGTTTTTGTTGCAGCTATTGAAGTGGTTGGGCCATCTAAGAGAACGCTAGTGACTATTTTGACAAATATCGCCTACTCGTTGGGATTAGTCGCTTTAGCTGGTGTTGTGTATTTGGTGCGTGACTGGAGGCAACTGGCTTTGGCTACTTCAGTACCATTCTTGTCATTCTTCCTGTATTGGTGGTAAGTGTGTACTTTAATATATATTTCTACTAAATAATATTTATTTTTATTTATTAAAGGAATAGTTATTATAATAACTATTTTCCCGATATAAACACTACAAAAATCTAAAAATAGCTATGTTATTGGATATTAACACTTTCCAGTCTACCATTTTTTTTCACTACTATGCACTACAGAGTAAAGTAAATTTAACGTATCTTGCACTGTAGACTGACGTTTTTTAAACTTTTTCAAAAAATCAGAGTGTGCAGTTACTTCAGTTCTTATCAACAAGAGTATTATATGAAAATAAAGTTTGAAATTTGCTCTTTTTAACCATATATTTAGTTTAAGTCAATTATTAAGTTATTTATAAAATAATACTGTTTACAATTACTCTAATTTACACATTTCCAAAAAAATTTCACATGAAACTTATATCAATATCGCTTTCATTCCCCGCAGGGTCGTATGATTCATTAATGCCCGTGTCATCTAATTCCGACCCAGAATCTTCTGCAAAATAATCTAATGCAGCTCTAGACATCGTATCATGAAATGTATAATAGCACAATAACAGTAAAACACATACACTGCAAACAACGTGGCCTTGTAACACGCTATCGGTACGCTGTAGTAGGCGATACGGTTCGATCTCGCGCATTAAGTAGCGGGCAATAGTTTCGTCGATATAACAGAAGATACTAATTGATTCGGTCAATATCGCTGTAAGTAAACGGAGAACAAAGTGAATTAAATAACAGTGAAAACGGGAAACGGATAACGTATGGGTAGCCACATTTATAGCAATGTGAAAGTAGCAAACGTATAAGATACGTTTGCCGTCTAGGGATGTATATTACCGTGCCCGTATGACATACGTTTGCCGTCACTCGGTGTATATCATCACGGCCGTATCACGTACGGTTGTCGTCTCGAAAGTGTTAATGTAATATACACGCTTACCATTATCATCTTCATAATGTTGCCGCAAATTAATTTAAATGACTCTTGACGTTATCTTGAAGCTTGTCACTGTTTCTTGTGAACTCCATCCAGACAGGGACACAATTAATGCAGCGGTTTATTGTAAAACGTAACGAAGTTTGCGGAGAGCCATTCAAACCAAAAAAAGAGGCATGCTGACTTCTGAAATTGTTCTGATTGTTGACACTTCCCGCCCTCTTAGTGTTGGTGGAACCTAACGGTTCCTTGAGCTATTTCAATGGGACATTTTCGAACAGTTCTGACTTAGCAAAGACTGACATTCATTTTTCCCCTAAACTGAAGAAGTGGCTAGGAGGAGGGCAGTGCTTACAGACTAATGAGGAGCTTCAAGACAACGTCCAGACTGTTTAAATTTATTGGAGGCAACATTTTATGAAATGAAGACTGTATTGAAAAGCTTATCCAAATTTATGAAAAATACCTCCTCAATCGTCAAGGTGATTACGTTGAAAAGTAGCCATTAGTGTATGTAATTTTTGTAATAAAACATTTTTTTTACTTACTTTTTATTAACTTTTTTAAACACTTGTCTTGTATTTACTTGTCAGACTCAAGTTTGTCGACAGAAACAGTAATTTTTTTTTAATTTAACATAAAAAACAAAGTAACTATCTATTTTATCTAAATTAAATTTTAATTTATCATAAAAAAATTGCAACAAAAATCTTACAATTCTTACAAATAATTAAAAATTAAAAATATGTCGTCATACCTGAAACAAAATGAGAAAAATTACATTTTAGAAGTGTAATAAAAAATAATAAAATAAAATATTACTTAGAAAGTTTTATAATAATTAATTTTACTTTTTTATACAAATTTTATAAAAACTTTAAATTCGAGGTGTGGCTATTACATGACGAGACTGACATTGTAAAATATTTTTTTTTAATTTTATTCATAATCACTTTTTGTCACCTTCAATGTACTACACTACTTCTCTATCTCTACAACGCTCCATGCGAATTTTCCATTGTTGGAAACAGTGCTGGAAGTCATCTTCTGTCAGCTCCTTCAGGACGCGTGCCGCTTTCTCTTTTACAGCTTCCGCAAACCCAAATCTTGTCCCTATTAATGCAGATTTCACCTTACGGAACAGGTAAATATCAAATGGTGCAAGATCTGGTGAAAAGGTGGATGTTCTAACACTTGTAGTTGGCTAGGAACCTCTTGACAGATAACGCGGAATGAGCTGGCGCATTGTCTTGGTGGAGAACCCATGATTTGTCATTCCACATTTCGGGACGTTTTTCTATTACTCTTTGATGTAGTTTAGAAAGTACCTCAAGGTAGTAATTTGATTAATTGTTTGACCTTCAGGAACCCAGTGAAGGTGCACAATCCCATGGATATAAAAAAAAACAATAATCATTTCTTTAAGTTTTGACTTGCTCATTAGAGCTTTTTTGGCTTTTGATGAAGTTCGGCTCTTCCAGGGCATGGGTTGGCGCTTTGTTTCCGGATCATAAGTAAAAAACCACGTTTCATCACATGTTATTATCTTCTACCTGTTTCCTAAGGTGAAATCTGCATAAAATAGGACAAAATTTGAGTCTGTGGAAGCTGTAAAAGAGAAAGCGGCACGTGTCCTGAAAGAGCTGACAGAAGATGACTTCCAGCACTGTTTCCAACAATGGAAAATTCGCATGGAGCGTTGTAGAGATAGAGAAGTAGTGTAGTACATTGTAGTACCTCGTATTATAGGCTAAGATTCGATAAAAAAATTGTATTTATACAAAAAAAAAATATTGGTAATATAATTTTCTACATAAAATTTTACTGAATAAATAACTGCTGAAATAAAACGGAAAATATGATTACAGATCTTAAAAGATAAAATTTTCAATAAAAATTTTAATTAAATTTCTATTGGTTTCATTTGAAAGAAAAGGACATCTTTTATTCACGTGACAAAAGATACGAAGAAAATATTTAATAAAATATAGAATTCATAATAGTAGACTAATTTCATTAATTTTTTTTAAATTAAAGTAAATTTGAATGGAATCTTTGTTACAGAGAAAAGTCTTTTCTTCTTACGAAATAATAGTATACTTTTATTCAATCAATTGAAACAAAGAAACGGAAATGAAGTGGGAAAATAAAAATGTGAACAACTAAATTTCACTAGATTTTTTTTTATCTGTTACAGCAGTAGGCCTACTAGATTTACTATTTAACTTTCTTATAACCCACCGGGTTGGTCTAGAGGTAAAGTCGTCGCCAAAATCAGCTGTTAAACAGCTGATTTTCGGAGACGAAGGTTCCGGGTTCAAATCCTAGTAAAGTTAGTTTCTTTTATACGGATTTGAATTCTAGACAGTGATTACTGGTGTACTTTGATGATTGGGGTTTAATTAACCATCGTCTCTTAGGAATGCTCGGCCTGGGTCTGTAGAAGACTACACAGTCTCATTTACACGTCATACACATCATCCTCATCTCTCATTGGGTCATGGGGTTGCTTATTGTTCTAAATTGAACAGATTGCAACGTACACAAATTAGGAATAAAACAAAAAAAAACTTTCTCTTAGGCCTTCGGGCCAGCCCAGTCAGTGAGCTGGTAGGAAGTCGCTATTATTTGTTAAGTAACATCGGTTGGACAAGCGACTTGGTATGGTGACCAGTTGACAGCCATCCGTGAACAAACTCTACTGGGGGTCCCTGTTCAAACTCATGCCTAATTCACGTCAAATAATACAGCAAAGCAGCTATCAAATTGGGTAGTTGTCAATAATGTACAGTTCCCGATAACAAACAAAAGCTAAAAAAAAACCTTTTTCTTGCCCAACATGATATATAAAATGTAACGAAACTTATATTTTCATGTTGAATTTTTAAAAATAGAGTTTTTACTGGAAAGTAAGTTTTCAGGTCTCGCAGTGTTTCTGTTGATTCTTGGATAACAGAAATACAAAACAAAAAAAAATCTGGTGTGAAACACTCACACAATTTTCTCTTGCCAGTGCAATAAATACGCATTATAACCTAACATTAGAAATAAACAAAAAACTAACCTCAAAAAACATAACCTAATTTTAATCATGAGTGAAAAACGCAAAATGAAAATCAACCTCAGTTTGCCTTAAAAATACGGGTAATCACTCTTTCACGCTTAACTAGGCTCTGTAGAGAAAAATGATTTAATTGAAATTAAAGATCTTTTAATTTCCTATAAATTTGATTATTCACGTTTGTCGTAAAATTCTAAGGCCAAAATGTTAAAAAAATCGATTTTTCACACATTTTCGTGAGAAAAAAACAGAAAATTGCTAATTACCGCTAAACTAAGCGTTATACAAAAAAAAAATGTTCGAAATGAAAGTTGTAGGTTTTGTAAATTCTCTACAACTTTTATTATATAAAATCTTTGCGCTAAAATGCATTAAAGCCGCAATCTTAAAAAAAATAATTTTTTTACGTGAAAACAGCCTCACCAAGAATTTCAGCATACATGGCGCCTACCCTATCTTGTAAAGCATAAAAAATGTAAGTAATTGAGGCGATTTTTAAAAAAATCGTAGTAGGCGTACCCGTTTTTGAGAAAATCGCAAAAAGTGAAAAATGACACGAATAAACTACTACTTCCGGTTGACTGATTTTGATGAAAATGTTCGTGTCGGGTCGGCACATCATAAGTTTCAAGTTTCAAGTTCGTACTATGTTCTGTTCTTGAGATATTCTGTTCTTACTCATACACACTTATACACAGACCAATCGCTAAAAACATGTTTAGTTGGGTTCAGGGGGTCTGAAAACGTGTAGATCCGGTGAAAACTCGATTTCTTAAAATCGACATGAAAGCAATACTTTCCTTCTTCTACATTCATATAGGCAAGAAAAAGTAATAATAAGTAATAAAATACTCGTATACTCAACTTTCGCTGTCATGATTTTATCTTCAATTATATTTTATATTAGTTACGATGTTATTAATAACAATCTTAAATCACAATATGATAGGGCAAACCATGCAGTCGGGGTATGGACAGTCAGGGAATGTGGGCAGATTGTAGCAGAATATATATATATGTGTCTGTGTGTGGACAATTTTTTAAAATCTTTTATTTAAAATCTTTAACTCTGTTATATAGAACAACCAAAAGTTGAGATAACATTGATACTAAATTACAAATACGTAACAAGAACAGACACGATAAAAAATTTAACATCCAGCAATGTTAAGTTTGGAATAACAATGAACGTAAAATATACAAAAGTATGAAAAGAAATATAATAAAAAGTTCATAATATTGTCGTAGAAAAGTTATTACTAATAGTAATAAAACATATTTAAAACAAAACAAAAATTACATCTAATATTTCACATTATTTTTTATCTTTTTCGACATAAACATGCAGAAAGATTTAAAGAAGATCTCTGCTCCATCTTCTTTTTAATCTTCTAATGAAGCCTGGCGGATTTGCCATATCACTGATGAGCGGATTATTATGGATTGGTAGTTTTAAGTAGAATTTAATATAACTATTTTTGACGATGTCACAAATGAATGGTGTTTTTAAATCGGTGTGTAGTGTGTAATTTGAGACATAGTACGGTGAACCGGTAATTATACGTAGAAAATTAGACTAGAATGCTTGAGAAGGTTTTAAATTACTCAGCTCTGCGCAACCAAAAATTTGAATACCGTACATCCAGATAGGTTTTAAGAGAGAATTGTAAAGTAATAATTTCTTATTGTGTCACAATAAACAATTTAATAATCAACTGGGTTAAGTTACAAAAATCTAGACTATTTCAATCAACCAAAATAAGTAAAAAAAAAAAACAATAAAATTTAAAATAATAGCAGCATTCTAAGGACTAGCTTATCTTATTAGCATGAATGCTTGCTTTCCTGTAAAAAACGCGATTTTTTTTAAGCACTATACAAAAGCAACAACAAAATAAACACGGTAGCACACGGTGATATGAATCCTTATTACAATCGTGCGACTCACGACGCAAACGGTCACTACGCGCTAATTTTAAAATGAGGATAGCCTACTTACCAGAAACATCTATAACACCATAAAATGTCAATAAGGTTCAACTGCATAGCTTATTTGACCTTAACTGCATTAAAATCGACCTTATTGCAAATGGTAAGTATACTGTGATACTTATCGCTAAGGTCCGTTTCGGGATCTAGGTAATTAAATAATTAATACACTAAAGTTTACAGTTACAAATATTTATTACAACTAAAAGATTTACAAAATAAATAATAAACTAATTATAATGGAGTAATACAATAAATAACTTAATTAATTTACTTAGTACTACTTACAAACAATTGTACACAAAGCACATACACAAAAACTGAATATAATGCACATACACGATATAATATAACAATAGTTAACCACTACAATGCTCGGATACGTAACCTGTACTACCTGTGCACCTATAGCCACTCAAAAAACACTCCCTTGTCAAAGATCAAACGGATACTAACTCACTGACCGCCTCGGGAGTCTCCTTTATATAGGTGAATCAAAAAGATAATTCTAGCAAAACAGAAAAAATTCAATACAAATAATTTTTTTTTTTTTTATTCCTAATTTGTGTACGTTGCAATCTGTTCAATTGAGAACAATAAGCAACCCCATGACCCAATGAGATGAGGGTGATGTGTATGACGTATAAATGAGGTGTAGTCTTGTACAGACCCAGACCGACCATTCCTGAGAGAGTATGGTTAATTAAACCCCAACCATCAAAGTACACCGGTAACCACTGTCTAGTATTCAAACCCGTATAAAAGTAACTGCCTTTACTAGGATTTGAACCAGGAACCTTCGTCTCCGAAAATTAGCTGTTAAACAGCTGATATTGGCGACGACTTTACCTCTAGACCAACCCGGTGGGTACAAATAATAAGGTACAAAAAACCTTTTTTACTGGAAAAGTCTTAACTATTGTAAACAAGTAAATAGATCTATTGTAAATAGAATAAAAGGTGTTACAGGTAATCAACCGACCCTTTTCATAAATAGTTGTACAACAAAGACCCTACCTTATCATAAATTAAACTTTTATAATTAGCCCTATTGTTACTTTTTCACTCTATTAATTACTCTTTAACATTTTATGAATAAAGTACTAGAAATTTCTTGAACCGTATTCGTCTTCGATATTGTCACAATAGGCTACTTACCAAAGACCTACAAAGGGTTAATCTCAGAAACTTTATAAATACACTTTCACTGATCACATCCAATTATGGAAACAATAAAAGTGGACTTCCATGCATCATGACAGACGACAGAGCAATGGGTCTCTCATATACCGCGACACTACTGGTTTTGGCTAGAATTTATTCCGTAGACCGCAACAGGTGACACTTTATGTCACTAATCATTACAGACGTTCTCTCTAATCCCCTCTCCTTTTCACTCCCTCTCTATCTTTCTCCAAAAGGGCTATTCGGGGGAAAAAAATCAAAAATAAAATATGACATTTATTAAACGTCTACAACGCGAAGATCCCAGGTTCGATTCCCAGCTAGGGTCTGGAAATTTTCACCAGTTAAAACTCACCGTAGTCGCTAGTAACCGAGCTGTTACTTTTTCCCTATAATTTCTCTTTCCCTTTATTTCATATAGGAGAAGAGACTGCCCATAACAAACAGGTGTCAAATTATTTACACTCAATCTGTACGTTGCAGGGCTAAAATAAATAGTTCTGTTTCTTATTACATGGTCATCCAATTAAATATTTGAATCATTTAAGAACAGAAGAGGTAGAGGTGCAAAAGACGCTAATCAAAGTTGTCTCCCCTGAAAGTAATGAATTTCATTATACAGCCAGACCCTGTGGTAAATGAAGTGAAGGTGTCATTTGCAGAGTGAAAAATATGTGCTTTTCAGAGGGCCCGGCATGGTGATAAGCGTACTTTTCCACTCAGTGAGGAAGGCAATTGTAAACCACGTCACTCCTCGTTTTACTTAAGTAAAACCTCTACACGTTCAAACCAATCTTTCAGCTGATGACCTAAACAACAGGGGAAGAGAAACAAATATATTACATTTTCACAAGAAAAGAGTAGATTTAATTATTATTTAACTTTATTGCGACGATGACTTACGTCATGAAGGTTGTATGAAAGTCATTACGAGAAAAATCTTGTATTAAAAATACAGGATTTATGTATGTAAGTTACTAAATATAAGTTCTGTTTTCTACGGACACGTTGTACGTTTTTCATGAAATAAAATTTTTAATATATTTGCTCATAATAACTTTGATATCATAAACAAACTGTAAACTTTACTTAGACTGTCATTTTTATTACTCGTTCTAAATTAATAACTTTTCAAAAAAAAGTACAAAACAAAAAATGCTCTCTCTTAACAAATACAAGATGTTTCACAAAGGATATGCACGTAGTTTTTAGCTGACATTATTTTAGTTTATACATTTTAAATTAATGAAATATTTATTTTAATTTTATACAACAATATTTAAATAACAATGAAATTTATCGTTACTACTACACCAAATGTAATATGAATAAAAGCTTCTGTATGTAAGTCTTTGCCTTCCCACACTGGCAAAGTGGTTGTATCAGTTTGTATAGTGTACTACTACAGCCAAACTCTCTCTTCAATTTAATCAAATGAGTAATACCCATTTATGTTATGTTAACATATTGTTATTTATGTTACCCGTTATGTTAAGGCATCTACACCGGGGTCTTACAAGTTTCGTCGCCGCTTGCGGTGTTTCAAATGCTCCCGCCTAAACGCAGTTAATGTCCCGCGTTAATTCCAATTATGCTATATTTTTTTCTATATTCCTTTCCCTTCCTCCTACGCTACTTCCTTTCCCGCTTTTCTGTGGCCACTTGTTCGGTAAGGCTTGTCATGAACGGATGCGTTCTCCGCTTCGTGGCGTAACTTTCGGTTAGTACCATGCTATGGTGCTAACATTGGCTTTCGTTCGTTTGAGGCTTATGTTGTGCTACTGTTGCTTATGTGTTTATTAAATTGTGCTTTTGCTGTGTTTATTCTTATATTTGTTTATGTACTTAAAGTATATTTTGGCATTCCGTCAGTTGGGCGTTACTGCTTACTGCAATCAGTATAATGCTGCATCGTATTTCAAATCAAGTAAGTGCATTTTGTTCATGATATTAATTAACCGCTCATTTGGTCAATGCTCCTGTCTGTGCTTTCCCTTTATTTTGTCTGTTCTCTTGCAAACTGTTTATTGGTCTTGTACACGGACCCCTAAAAATGTGTACTGTTCCTCTGTTTGGCTTAGTTTCGAGGCAAATTCCTACTTAATAATCCACCTAGGCAGCAATTACAAGGTGCTTCCTTAACATCCATCATATAAATCAACATATATTTTCACATTTATTCATAAACTAGCAACCCCCGCTCGCTTCGCTTCACAGCAACTAATGTAGGCCTCATTAAATTAGGTATTTTAAAACCTCTTTATATACAATTTTTTGGTTTTGTTGCCCAGTGGCAGCAAAAAACTGTTTTTCTGCTCTTCCAGCTCTAGAAAGTTCGACATAAAGTTGTCCATGAGTAAAGGAAGAATTCTTGTCTCAAATCGATGCCCACCGTTTTAAATGTTTGTCCCTGCGATTTAACACAATTGAATAGAATGCGTAGAAGAATACCGATGGAAAAGAAACAGACAGTTCATATATGGCTGAAGTAAGAAACAGTAATACGTTAGTGCGGTACGCAGAGTAATTGGAAATGTATGACTCATTCAGTACCTGTCCAATGAAAACAAATATATGAAATACAGTACAAAAATAAAAATTTTGAATATTTCCAAATTTTTAATGTTTTTGGAAACGAATGTTATTCTTCAGGTTTTTCTATGAAATATAAAAGTTGAATCGTGCTTCTAGCCCAAAAAATACACCATCCAGAGGACTTAGAAAAAGTAAAAGTGCTATGCACCCGATAAACTAAAACATGCGACATTGTCACGGTATAAGTTAATTAACTCACTTAATTAAAATTACATAAAGTTGCAAAATAGCCTATATTGATCAGGAAGCTCAAAGCTATGCAACAATGACAGATTTTTTTAAATCAGTTCAGTAGTTTCTGATATATTACCTCATACAAATAAACAAACAGACGTTTCTTCTTTATTATAGTAGAATAGATTACTTTAATGTTAAAATACATACCTTATATCAGAATAGTCCAATATTGATTTTAGTTGATTACATAAATTGTATATACTCTGCAGCGTTAGGTTTTATGAGAGTCAATCGAAATTTTATTTACAATAGAGACAAATAGGTACTGGAAAAGTAATAATGCTCAATAACGACATTTTAATTGTTACAAGCTGTTAACCTTAAATACAGTGTTGCCAACTAACATTTAAGGAGTCATGGCATTTACCTATGCGTTACTTCTTCCTTCTTAATCTTATGGTTGATTCCTTTTGGGAAAATCTTTTTGAAACACTTTTAAACTATAGACGATCTACTGTAAGAGTACTCCGCGAGAGGCAAGCGCCTCGCTTTGTTGTAAACGAAAGTTTTACACTATTTGCCGCGTATCTACCTCTCCGCCTGGCAATATTATCTTGCACTACGTTTCATCATAAAAATATCTACATCCAGCTAAAATAAACATAATCCATTAGGCATTATCAATTATACCGTTCTGATTACTTGTAATTATTTTAGTTTCATAAAGACTCCTTAATTAATTATCTTAACCATTACATTTAACAAAACAATTTTTGTCTACTTTTTAATGTTTACCATTTTAAGTTTCAAAAACTCAACACATTCACTATCACGCATGTTAACAAAACACAGCTTACGAAACTTTTCAACTTAAGTCTACGAAGAAAATCGAAACGAACCGATACAATACCAAAAGATAACTGATGAAACTAAAAATGAGTTAAACACGGGCAAGTGCAAACAGTTGTATTAAACTAGTCATAGGCATTAATTATTTTAATGATATGAAATCAACAATCTGAAATGATAAACAACGAATCACTGGAATTGTTTACTCTCCTGTTATAATTCAAGCACATTATTTTTATATTACTTGTGACCAAAAATAAAACAAAACTGAGTCTATAATAAAAACCTACTAATCATAAATAATAATGTAATAATAGTAAATAATGAAACGGAAAATAACAATGTAAGAGTATCAATAGTAAAATTTCAGTTATTAATGGAAAACTAATGTTCGATTTATGAAACATTTTCTAACAAATGAATTGAACGTGTTTTTATTATATTAAGCTTTTTTTTAGCCGGAAGTTGCGTATTGCAGTGAAACCCTCTTCAATCTGAAAGGCTTGAAAGGCAAAATAGAAGGTATCCTGAAAATAGAAAGAAGGAATCTAAGAGCGTGTATTGGTAAGAAGCACCAGAAGGATGGGATGTGGGTGCTGTTGCCAAACAAGCAAGTATACAAACATACGGATTCAATACTAGACAAGATGAGAAAGAAGAGAGTTTCCTTCTTCGGGCACATTCTCAGAACACCAGAGACCAGAGTTTTAAAACAACTGGTAGAAAGATTGATTACATCCAAACAACATCCAAGATGGATAAAAGAGGTCAAGGAAGACATGGCGGAACTACGGATTACAGAACAAGACTTAAGGCAAAAAACGAATAAATTGAAAATATTACACCAAAGTGAGACTAGATTTAAAGAAATAGAAATAAAGAGGAGAAAGGTGATTTATTCGGAAGCAGAACGGTAAAGAAGAGCCCAAGTGATGAGAGATTACTGGGCTAGGGGAAAAGCCTCCAAAAATTGATTGAGTGGTCTAATATGGCCGTAAAAGCAAAATAAATAAATAAATAAGCTTTTTTTTCCTAATTTGTGTACGTTGCAATCTGTTCAATTTAGAACAATAAGCAACCCCATGACCCAATGAGATGAGGATGATGTGTATGACGTGTAAATGAGGTGTAGTCTTGTACAGACCCAGGCCGACCACTCCTGAGAGAGTATGGTTAATTGAACCCCAACCATCAAAGTACACCGGTAACCACTGTCTAGTATACAAATCCGTATAAAAGTAACTACCTTTTATAATAAGCTTAGAGCTAATCAGTGGCGTATGGAATTTTGTTTTTGATCATGCTGTGCGTATTTTTAATTAATGCGCATGCTCACTTGTATTGCTGGTTGCCTACGTCGGAGTACTCTTAGCGTAGATAGACTATCGGTTGAATTTACTAACACAGTATTTTTTAAATAGGGAATATATGAAATGGTTAAAGAGAGAATTTTATTTTAATTTTATACTGCATTCGTCATCGCTAGAGGAATTTTTTCACAATTTTGTAAATTAGTATATCAACTGTTTAAAGTACAGGGTGATTTTTTAGCCTGTTACCCAATTGTTAATGTCTGGTAATTTTTTTCTACGAAAAGGATATTTTGTTTTGTGACTCAAAGTTGGTAGCCCTACTCAACCGGTATAGATACAACAGTTTGAGTTGATTCTCCTTGAGTTGCGTAAAATTTTGTGCTGTTTCCAGCTGTGTTACGAACAGAATGTCTTTTACCCTAGAACAACGGGTTTTCATTCTTGAACAATATTTTGCTACAAAATCGTATGCGAGTGTAAAAGAATCATTTCAAATTAAATTTTTTGGTGTTCCTCCACTCTATTCTAGTCAATTTCTAGGCTAACTAACTGATTTTTAGAGGCAGGTATTGTTTGCAGCAGAAAACGTAGTGGTCGACCAACTCTCTTGACAGATGACGTTAAGAGAATGTGAAAACAAGATTGCTCAATTCTCCATGGAAAAGTTTACAAAAACTTTCCTCGCATGTTGATTTGTCATGTTCGAGTGCTCAGAAAGCTGCTAAAAAATTGAAATTGTATCCGTATCACATACGATTAGTTCTATAGCTTTAGCCTCCAGATTTAAACAAGAGATTGTTTTAGGATAAAAGACTTTCTGTTCGTAGCACGACCGGAAATGGCACAAACTTTAACACAGCTCAAGGAGAATCAACTCACACTGCCATATCCATACTGGTTGAGTAGGGCTACCAACTTAGTGTCACAAAACAAAATTTATTTTTTTTAGAAAAATATTACCAGACATCAACAATTGGATAACAGGACTAAAAAATCACCCTGTAGTATATTATACCGTGTATTACAATAATTTGTAAATACCATTGTAAAATACAGTTTAAATTGTTCTGAAAATTTTATTCCTAAATAAATATTAATAATGTAACATATTTTATACAAGATAAAATAAACTTTTTATTAATATAATATATTTTTATATAATATTACGTAATATGAATTACAACAATAAAAATAAATTAAAACTTGTAATAATAACAATTAAAACAATTGTAGAGGGAAATTTTTAATTTCAAACAGAAAGCAATAAAATTGTTTTAAAAAAAAATCAAAATTTTCATAATTTGAAACAACTCTAACATCGTGGTAAAAAAATGTATTTTAAATTGAATGTTATTTGTCCTCAATTTTATATGACGAATATCGATTTATAGATTTTAGACAGAAATGAGAAGAGTTGAGACTCAAAAACGTGTTGGAATAAATAAGATTCAGCAACAAATATTACCGATCACATTATGTGTTATTTTGCAAAATATCTTTTCAAAAACTATTTCCTGTACATCTCATTTTATAAATTTTCCATTACAATAAATATCAAATATATTCTCACCATTTTATAACTTCTCTTACTAAAAGACAATCCTTACATTGTTACATTCTCTTGCCCTATATATACAGGTGATTCAAAACTATAGGGCAATCTCTTGGGATCTCATTCTATAGCTAAAAATAAGAAAAAAAGTTCATATAAACATATGCCTGAAAACGCTTAGTTAGCGAAATACGGCTAGCGAAAAATTTCACCTAGAAGTCTGTACCCTCGGTAAAGTAAGGCCCTATAAAAATGTTAAAGGTAGTTACAAAGATACAAATACGATTGTTTCTTATGTTTTTTAATCTGAAAAATTGAATAAAATTGGTTCCAGAGCTGTAAATGGAATACTTTCAGATCATATATTACAATAAAACACAAGAATTTGTGCAAAGAAATAACACATTTTTGTGTTTAACGTAAGATTACTTCCATAAATGGTAAATAAAGGTGTATTTTCTCATAAATAAATTTGTAGAAAATTTAATTATAAAAAGATTCATGTGAATTACTCAGGAAAAAAAATTAATAATAGATATTGAAATTTCGCTTTATTTAAAATCAAAACCGACGCACATAAAACGCACATTCTTAACTGCATAAAATATTAGGTTGGGAGTAACAGCTGATAATGATCAGCTGTTACTCCCAACCTACATATTAGTTAATATTTTATGCAGTAAAGAACGTGCGTTTTATGTGCGTCTGTTTTGATTTTAAATAAAGCGAAATTTCAATATCTATTATTCATTTTTTAGCATAATAATATAACTAAAAACATTGTCCGCTTTGGTGAATATACACTCACCACGTAAATTTAAAATTGAAAATAACATTTAATGAAAGATAGATATATAAAAGCTATATATAAAACTACCATTTAAATATAATAAGCAATCATTGATTTCACAACTCTGTTGTGACTAACGTGTGTAGTGTACGATGTTTATAGAAATGCACGATAATCAACCCGCACTGCTACTCACTCGATCGCGGTGTCGTCAAAGTCAGAGCTACCATAAAAACTCAACAACTGTACGTATAAATACAGGAAATATTCACAATTTAAAGTTTTTCAAGGAACTGATAGTTTCCGAGTTCTCAGTGGTGGCTATCTTGAGTTGATCAATCGGTACATGCAAAGATAGAAACGAGAACGTAAAAAACAATAAAAGCCATGAAATTCAATAAGTAGGGGAGAGGAACCAAAAATGGATTACCATTTTCATTTTTCCATTTTTCTGGGTTTCTATGACTTTTTTGAAATGACTTGAATTTTATATCAATAGTAGAAGTAGTTTATTTCACAACTGTTGTTGTTTAGGCCAACAGCCGAAAGGCTGGTTTGGACCTATAGAGGTTTTACTAAGTAAAAACAAGGAGTAAGGTGGTTTACACTGCCTTCCTCACTGAGTTGAAAGAGTATGCTTATCAGCATGCCAGGCCCTCCAAAAAGCACTCTCTTTCTACCCTGCAAATGACACCTTCACTTTATTCACCACAGGGTCTGGTTGTAGAGTGAAATTCATTACTCTCAGAGGAGATAACTCTGACTATTGTATTTTACACCTCTACCTCTTCTGTTCTTTAATAGTTCAGTCATATAAGTGGGTGACTATGTGATAAGAAACAAAACTATTTTTTTAGCCCTGGACCAAACAGATAGAGTGCAATTAAAATAACACTCCACCTGCCCGTTTTGGGCATTTGACAACTAGAAAATACAAAATCTTAAATTTACAAATATATATATTTTTTTAATTTCTTTAGCGACATGATTTTTACAATTCACAAAATAGGATCTTAATATGGAATAAATTGAGTTATAATTTGGAATACTTGGAATAGATATATAATTTGGCTACATAGTTTTTAAAGCACCAAAGTATTAGTCCAATCAGTTTATTCAGAGTAATCGCAGACAAAATACAACCTTTCAGCACTAGTGCATTGTTCATGATATCAATTATTACAACTCGAGCATTGAATCAACTTTTCACCTTTTTTGTCTTCATTGTAATCACTTTGACAAAAGACGATCTATTTGTCTGTTTGAATCCGGTAGTTGTTTCTGACGGTATAACCAATTGTGCGAGAAGATCAGGATTACCAACGTCCTGTCAGGAAAAACAGTAGTATTCCATTGTTGTTGTTTAGGCGATCAGCCGAAAGGCTGGTTTGAACCTGTAGAGGTTTTACTAAGTAAAACAAGGAGTCAGGTGGTTTACCATTGCCTTCCTCACTGAATGGAAAAGTACACTTATCAGCATGCCGGGCCCTCTGAAAAGCACATATTTTCCACTCTGCAAATGACACTTTCACTTCATTCACCACAGGGTCTGGCTGTATAATTAAATTCATTACTTTCAGAGGAGATAACTCTGATTGGTGTCTTTTACACCTCTACCTCTTGTGTTCTTAAATGATTCAGTCATTTAATTGGCTGACCATGTGACAAGAAACAGAACTATTTATTTTAGCCCTGCAACCAACAGATTGAGTGTAAATAATTTGACACTCCACCTGTCTGTTATGGGCAGTAGTATTCCATAATAAGACTCTATTCCATATATGCCTCCCTTCCCTTACGTATACTTGAAAAGAATGATTGTTGAAATAAATAATTATTTAATTCATAAATTAAAGCATTTAAAACAACAAAGAAAGAACACATTTTATAAATCCAATCACTGAGATGGATATCACAGCAAAAAGCACTTTACTTAGCACAGATTTTATCTGAACGTAATTAAAGTCAATTTCCATAGAAACTGACGAGGAGGATTTATACGAGAAGTAACTTTGAAACTGTTAATTTTATTAACTAATTAAATAAACATACATAAATATATGACCAAATACGCAGGCGTTAGATAATAAATACATCAATAGTTTGTTTAGTAATTACATTTATTGTACCACACTGAATGACATAACAATAAAGTTACTTTCAAGTTGAAGCAAAAGTTGATTGAAAATTTATCGTGTATCATACTTACAGTATAAAAATATACCCTCCAACTATTTCCCATATACTTATAATTGTATAACAACCTCGTTTATTCGGACTATTTGGGACCAAAGGCAATTCGGAAAATTTAAAATCCGGGTTTGTCTTGATTGAGGAAATCCCCCACGTGCATCGTCACTGTTTTATGCTTTTTAGGTGATCAGCCAAAAGGCTGGTTTGAATCCCTAGAGGCTTTAGTAACTAATAATTAGAAATATAAAAATTTTATGTAATTTAATTAATTTTTTTAATACGCATATACTTGTTATAAATTTAAAATGAAATTTGTATCATTTATTAATAAAAAATCTTGAAAGAATCGGGAATAACCGTCATACTATGTTTTAAAAATCTGGTGTGAAACACTCACACAACTTTCTCTTGCCAATGCAAATAATTAACAATAAACCTAACATTATTAATAAAACAAATTAGAAATAAACAATTAGAAATAAACAAAAAACTAACCTCAAAAACATAACCTTATTTTAATCATGAGTGAATGATGCAAAATGAAAATCAACCTCAGTTTGGCTTAGAAATACGGAAAATCACTCTTTCTCTCTAAACTAGGCTCTGTAGAGAAAAATGCTTTAAATAAAAGTTGTAGATCTTTTAATTTTCTATAAATTAAATTATATACACTTTTGTCGTAAAATGCATACTAAGGCCGAAATCTTAAAAAAATCAATTTTTCACACATTTTCGTGAGAAAAAAAACAGAAAATCGCAAATTACCGCTAAACTAAGCGTTATACAAAAAAATGTTTGAAATAAAAGTTGTAGAATTTTTAATTCTCTACAACTTTTATTATATAAAGTTTTGCGCTAAAATGCATATTAAAGCTTTAATCTTAAAAAAACAACGTTTTTACGTGAAAACAGCCTTACCCAGAATTTCAGCAAACATGACGCCTACCCTATCTTGTAGATAATAAAAAATTGAGTAAACCAGGCGATTTTTAAAAAAATAGTAGGACCAGTTTTTGAGAAAATCGCAAAAAAGTGAAAAATTACACGAATAAACTACTACTTCCGGTTGACCGATTTTGATGAAAATGTTCGTGTCGGGTCCGGTAGTAGCATGTAACTTAAGTTTCAAGTTTCAAGTTCGTACGATGTTCCGTTCTTGAGATATTCTGTTCACACACAGACACACACACACACAGACACACACACACACACACACACACAGACACACACACAGACCAATCACTAAAAACATGTTTTTTGGGTTCAGGGGGTCTGAAAACGTATAGATCCGGTGAAAACTCGATTTCGAAAAATCGACATGAAAACAATACTTTCCTTCCTATATATTCATATAGGCAAGAGAAAGTAAAAAAGTAAAGAAAAAATTTGACGCAAGGTATAACAATTCAAGGAGAAAAAATTGAAATGTTGAGATTCACCGATGATATAGTAGGCTACGAGGGCAGTCCAGAAAGTGTGTCACGTTTTGCGTTGTAGCCGCTAGGGGCGGAGCTATTGCGGCCATTTTGGTGCAGCGGCGTTTCTCCGTTCAGTGGCTATCCAGCCGTGCTAGCGAGAGGTCTGTGTCGCTCTTCGCTGTTTTTCAACAACAATTTAAAATGTGTGCCGCAATTCAAAATCCCGCCAGTTGTGAAGTACGGTCGGTAATACGGTTTTTGTTGGCTAAAAACAATAAACCAATTGAGATTTATCGCCAAATCTGTGAAGTTTATGGGAACGATGTTTACACTGAAAGTGGAGTATGGCGTTTGTGCATTCAGTTCAAAAATGGCCGAACTAATGTTCACGAGGAAGAACAAAGTGGACGGCCATTCGAACACAAAAAGTCCTAGATGCTATCAAATGGGAGGTTTTCCCACATCCGCCATACAGTCCGGACCTTGCGCCCAGCGATTATCACTTGTTCCCGACAATGAAGACATGGCCTGCGACGCAGCGCTTTGACGACGACGCGGAGCTGCAGTAGGGTGTGACTAACTGGTTAAAATCACAGGCGGTAGCCTTTTATGACGCCGGCATTTCAAAATTAGTTCACCGCTATGATAAGTGTCTTAATTTGTTTGGTGATTATGTAGAAAAATAGCATTTTACTTGCACTTTCAAATGTATATAATAACATTTTTTTCTTGTACGTATTTTTTTTTATATCAAAACGTGACAGACTTTCTGTACTGCCCTCGTATCAGTCGGTGCAAAGAAAGAACTAGGGGATATCTTAAATGGTATGGATGAGATCATGCGAAAGGATTACTTCAAGAAAATTAATAAGAACAACAAAACAAAAGTGTTGTGCAGCAGCAAGAGAGGTTTAGGAAAGATGGTAAATTAAAAGTAAGCAACGAAAACATACAGGAAGTTGAGGAATTATGTTATCTAGAGAGTAAAATTACAAAGGATGGTAGAAGCACAAGTGATATCAAAAATAGGATTGCTCAAGCTAGAAAAGCCTTTAAAATGAAAAACAGCTTATCTCTATAAGTCAATGTTTGTAGTCATACAAACATTGACTTACAGATTAGGAAAGATTTCTTGAAACATTATGTTAGGAGTGTAGCATTATACGGGAGTGCAACGTGGGAGATATGGGCTGTAGAAAGGAAGAGGATTAAAGCTTTTGTAATGTGGTGTAATAGGAAAATGATGTAAAAAGGAATGATGTAAAATATAAACAAACACAAAGTTTAAAAAATTAAAACTAAACTAAAATTAAATTAAAAACACAGTTATTGTTCTTCAAACCTACAAAAACGTATTTTTATGCACAGATTTGTCCGTTTTTCATTGGGTATTACAAAAACTACTTAAAATATGGTTCTGGAACTTATTTTATTCAATTTTTCGGGTCAAAATACATAAGAAACCATTAAATCTACTCATAAAATGGGTTTCTAAACCTCTAGGATGACTTTACTTAGGCATATGTTCTGAACCCAGGGCGAAATCTTTCGCTTGCCATAACTCGCTAACGAAGCGTTTCCGGACCCATGTTTATATAAACTTTTTTCATTATTTTGTTTAGAGGAAACCGCCTTAGAAGTATGTCGGGTTACTCGTGACACTCTGTATAATAAATGATAACCGGTTGCTATCTCTTGTAGTTTGTGACATCGGGGTGTGACGGACGGAAAAAACAAAATGACAGATGACAATCTTAAAAATTGTGTCCAATTGAAGGGGTCGGCGGAAGAAAGTGCTAACCCAAAAAATTTCCAGCATGATTTTTCTTAAATATTCTTTAAAAATAAAATATTCAGCACGTTTTAAACGGGATACTATATTTACGATCTTAAGAACTCTGATTAACAAAAAATAACAAATGTTTAACAACAATTTTAAAACATGATTTGTAGATTTGAGTAAACTTTTAAAATGACGTTGAGTAAAATTATGTTGATGTGGATTAGCACTGTCTTCTCCCGACCCCTTCAATTATGTTTTATAACCCACCGCGTTGGTCTAGAGGTAAAGTCGTGTACTAACACAATAATGGTTGTCAATGTATAAACAAATCATAAACATACAAAAACAAAAGTAAATTATAAACAGCTGTATGAGATTGTTCACATGTAAAGAAGAAGTAGTTAATTATTTTAGTACATTTGTCGGGTCCGGTAGTGGTATGTAACTTAAGTTTCAAGTTCGTACGACGTTCCGTTCTTGAGATATTCTGTTCACATACACACAGACCAATCGCTAAAAACATGTTTTTTGGGTTCAGGGGGTCTGAAAACATATAGATCCAGTGAAAATTCGATTTCCAAAAATCGACATGAAAACAATACAGTGTATAAACAAATCATAAACATACAAAAACAAAAGTAAATTATAAACAGCTGTATGAGATTGTTCACATGTAAAGAAGAAGTAGTTAATTATTTTAGTACAAGTCGTCTCCAAAATCAGCTGGTTAACAGCTGATTTTCGGAGATGAAGGTTCCTGGTTCAAATCCTAGTAAAGGTAGTTATCTGTATCAGACGAGATAATGTCCCATAGCCGAGTGAGTGAGAGAGAGATATGTGGCATAACTACGCATGCGCTCAAAGGTCTTTACCGTTATAATCCAAATCTGAAAACACACTACAGTCGTTATCTTGCTTGTTAGTTTACTGCATGCTTAAACGCTTGCTCACAACAATGAGTAAAATTAAAGATAATATTATTGGAACGGCGCGTATAGCTTGTGCGAGTGAGAGTATTATGCATTCTCTCACTCCCACGGCTAGGGGACATTAGTTCATCTGAATACTGCACTTTTAAACGGATTTGAGTGCTATACAGTAGTTACCGGTGTACTTTGATGGTTGGGGTTCAATTAACCATACTCTCTCAGGAATGGTCGGCCTGCGTCTGTACAAGGCTACACCTGATTTACACGTCATACATATCATCCTCATCTCATTGGGTCATGGGGTTGCTTATTGTTCTGAATTGAACAGATTGCACCTACACACAATGTTGTTGTTTAGGTCATCAGCCAAAAGGCTGGTTTGAACCTGTAGAGGTTTTACTAAGTAAATCGAGGAGTGAGGTGGTTTACATTTGCCTTCCTCACTGAGTGGAAAAGTACGCTTATCAGCATGCGAGGCCCTCCGCAAAGCATTATATTTTCCACTCTGCAAATGACACTTTCACTTCATTCAGCACAGGGTCTGGCTGTATAATGAAATCCATTACTTTCAGAGGAGATAACTCTGATTAGTGTCACAGTACACCTCTACCTCTTCTGTTCTTAAATGATTCAGTCATTTAATTGGCTGACCATGTGATAAGAAACAGAACTATTTATTTTAGCCCTGCAACTAACAGATTGAGTGTAAATAATTTGACACTCCACCTGTCTGTTATGAGCATCTACACACATTAAGGATAATGTGTAAAAAAATAATGTTTTATTTTAAAATATCTCTAGTTACACCAGTACTGGTTCAGTTACTAGTCTTGTTAATGTAATTTTTGTAGTAACCGTTATGAAAAATTCATATAACGATGCAAATGAATGATTAAAAATGTCGATTCAGTTTTCATTAGTATTACCACAAGCAGACTAGAGTAGAGCAAAGGTTAGCCAGCGAAATTTGTTATTTAAATGGAGGATAAATAAAATTCAAATGAACTCCACTTACTCCTTCGCTTAATGTAAAATAGATGAAAAAGGAGCTGCAAGATATTCATTCATTTCTTAATCTAATTACAGAAAGCGCGGTTAGGTCCATCAAACGAATCACGTGATACTAATTTGAACAAAATGAGTGTTGGCAAACAGCATAAAAATCCTCACGAATCCCTAAAAAGAAAAATTGAATCAAAAAAAATATCTGGTGTGAAACACACTTAACTTTATCTTGCCAAAGGAAATGTTGAACAATATAACCTAACATTAAATTTTTTTTTTATATATTTACGATTTTAAGAATATCGTCAACCCACCGGTTGGTCTAGAGGTAAAGTCGTCGCCAAAATCAGCTGTTTAACAGCTGATTTTTGAGACGAAGGTTCCTGGTTGAAATCCTAGTAAAGGTAGTTACTTTTATACGGATTTGAATGCTAGACAGTGGTTACCGGTGTACTTTGATGGTTGGGGTTCAATTAACCATACTCTCTCAGGAATGGTTGACCTGAGTCTGTACAAGACTACACAGTCTCATTTACACGTCATACACATCATCCTCATCTCATTGGGTCATGGGGGTCGCTTATTGTTCTAAATTGAACAGATTGCAACGTACACAAATTAGGGATTACAAGGAAAAAAAGAATATTGTAGGAGCCGTTTTAGAAAAAATCGGAAAAAATTAAAAATTACACGAATAAACTACTACTTCCGGTTAACCGATTTTGATGAAATTGTTCATGTCGGGTCATCTGTTTGTTGTTTAGGTCAGCAGCTGAAAGGCTGGTTTGAACATCTAGAGGTTTTACTAAGTAAAAACCAGAAGTGAGGTTGTTTACTATTACTTACCTTACTGAGTTTAAAGAGTACGCTTATCAGCATGCTTAAAAATGGAGTAAGTTGGTAAGTGATTTTGCAAACATAGTGAAAAGAAACACATTTTAAAAATATTATTAACCCACTGGGTTAGTCTAGAGGTAAAATCGTCGCCAAAATCACGTGTTTAACAGCTGATTTTCGGAGACGAAGGTTCCTGGTTCAAATCCTAGTAAAGTTAGTTACTTTTATACGGATTTGAATGCTAGACTGTGGTTACCGGTGTACTTTGATGGTTGGGGTTCAATTAACCATACTCTCTCAGGAATGGTCGACCTGAGTCTGTACAAGACTGCACCTCATTTACACGTCATACACATCATCCTCATCTCATTGGGTCATGGGGTTGCTTATTGTTCTGAATTGAACACATTGCAACGTACACACATTAGGGACAACAAAAAAATATATATACTCGTATATAATATTGTACGTTAATAAGTTAGCAAGCTGCACTTGCTGAATTCTTCCAATTAAATTTTATCACATAAATTAATGAAAAAAAGAAGCAAAATCTGTTAGCATACTTTATAAAAGTTATTGCAGAAAAGATTTTCCTCCAAAAAGCACCCATTTTCCACCCTGCATAAATGACACCTTCACTTCATTAACCACAGGGTCTGATAGTTTATAGTAAAATTCATTACTTTCAGAGGAGAAAACTCTGACTAGTGTACTTTACACCTCTACCTCATCTGTTCTTAACCCTTAAATGCATGATTTTTTGTTTTCAATAAAAAAATTAAATTACGTGGTAAAAAACATTTAGATTAAGGGGAAAAATAATTTAAAATTTTTCTTTCATTGTTTTCCTGGAAAATTGAGTTTTTCTTTGTGTGACTTGTGAGCGACACCATGGATAATGGGTGTACAAGAGTGGTACGCCTATTTCGGACAATGAATAAATAAAGGCAATGATTGATTATTGAAGTCCAACTTTATTAACTAATTGTTTGAAAAATGCTTTACTCCATGATTCCTGAGGAACAACATAAATAAAACAAGCTATATTATAATTATTACTAAAAGAAGATTATAGTTATCTGATTATTATTAATGAACATAAAATTATGGTAATGCTGTAGATTTTTTTATTTAAGTAAAATGTCAATTTACAAACAGCTGAAAACTATCTAATATTCTGTGGTTCTTGTCACACCCGTTCCTGAACAAGTCGCATCTAATAGTAGAACAAAGAGTAAACCTAAAATAGTCAAACAGATGATTGTAGTCCCATATTCCATGATATAGCTAGTTATTAGCACATAGAACTTCAAAAAAAGGTTACCAGAATGGACTAGAATCACTAATACAGTCGAAGTTGGTTCTGAGCTACACCATCCATTAAAGGATTAAATAGTTCAGTCATATATATTATTATACAGAGAAACAGAACTATTTTTGTACTCCTGGAACCAACAGATCGAGTGCAATTAATTTTACACTCCACCTGCCCGTTATGGGGATAGCAGTCGGGTCATCTACTAGTACCTAACTTAAGTTTTAATTTTCAACTTCGACGATGTTCCGTTCTTGAGATATTTTGTTCACACACACACACACGCGCGTACACACACACACACACATACCAATGACTAAAAACATGTTTTTTTGGGTTCAGGGGGTTAAAAAACGTGTATATCCGGTGAAAAGTGGATTTCGAAAAATCGACATGTAAAAAGAACTTTCCTTCCTACATACTTATGTAGGCAAGACAAAGTAAAGATCTGCTGTGAATGACTCATATTATTTTTTCTTATTTATTTTGAAGGTCTCCTCACATTTCTTTACAAAACTGTCTGCCTTCTCTAACAACTACGACTGTTCCAAGGTATGTAGAGATGCGGTACAACAGAAAGGCAATAAGCCTTCGTTCGTTTGCTGTACACAATTACAATATTTCAAATAGAGTTCCTCTTAATTATTTCTATCACATTTTTTATTATTTTCATAAACTCTTGGAACATACGAGGTGTGGCTATTAAATAACGAGACTGACGTTATAAAAAATTTAATTTTAATTTTATACGTATTCACTTATACAAGTAACCTTCAATATACACTCCTTCTCTCTCCCTACAACGCTCCATGCGAATTTTCCATTGTTGGAAACAGTGCTGGAAGTCATCTTCTGTCAGCTCCTTCAGGACACGTGCCGCTCTCTCTTTTACACCTTCCACAAACTCAAATCGTGTCCCTTTTAATGCAGATTTCACCTTAGGGAACAGGTAGTAGATAATAATATGTGATGAAACGTGGTTTTTTACTTATGACTTCACCGAGAGCCAAAAAAGTTCGAATGTGCAAGTCAAAATTTAAAGCAATTATAATTGTTTTTTTTTATATCCATGGGATTGTGTACCTTCACTAGGTTCCTGAAAGTCAAACAATTAATCAATATTACTAACTTGAGGTACTTTCTAAACTACGTCAAAGAGTAAGGAAAAACGCCCCGAAATGTGAAAGGACAAATCATGGGTTCTCCACCAAGACAATGCGCCAACTCATTCCGCGTTATTTGTCAAGAGGTTCCTAGCCAAGTACAGCATCTCAGTGTTAGAACATCCACCGTATTCACCAGATCTTGCACCATGTGACTTCTATCTGTTCGCTAAGGTGAAATCTGCATTAAAAGGGACAAGATTTGAACCTGTGGAAGTTGTAAAAGAGAAAGCGGCACGTGTCCTGAAGGAGCTGACAAAAGATGACTTCCAGCACTGTTTCCAACAATGGATAATTCTCATGGAGCGTTGTAAAGATAGAGAAGGAATGTATATTGAAGGTGACAATAAGTGATTATGTATAAAATTAAAATTAAATTTTTTACGTCAGTCTCGTTATTTAATAGCCACACCTCGTAATTAAACATAAATATTCATATATATAATAGAACATAAAACATAAATTCACACAAAATCGTAGACAATAATAGGTAAAATACAAGCCACATATATATTATCTTGACATGAAACATTCATGCAACATCCTCTTAGGTTTCTTTACCTTTCAAAAATGTCAATCCTTTTATTCGCTTCATTTACAACCTCAATTCATCTGCTAGTCGAAGGCAGTCCGCTTTTGCCACCACCCGAGTTTTCTAACACTGAGACATTCGGTACCCTTAAATGTATTTTACATATGGCCTGAACATCGAAGTTTTAATAATTTACACCTTTGGTGTTACCACAATTACTAATTGTTGTTTAGGTCAACAGCCGAAAGGCTGGTTTGAACCTGTAGAGGTTTTACTAAGTAAAACGAGGAGTGAGGTGGTTTACCATTGCCACAACTCACTGAGTGGAAAAATACGCTTATCAGCATGCCGGGCCCTCTGAAAAGCACATATTTTCCACTCTGTAAATGACACCTTCACTTCATTCACCACAGGGTCTGGCTGTACAATGAAATTCATTACTTTCAGAGGAGATAACTCTGATTAGTGTCACAGTACACCTGTACCTCTTCTGTTCTTAAATGATTCAGTCATTTAATTGACTGACCATGTAGATTGAGTGTAAATAATTTGACACTCCACCTGTCTGTTATGGGCAGAATTACTAATTAAGAATCTGATAAGTTGTTCTTTCAGAAAATTTATAATTTTAAAAATTTTATAAATTAACTGGAGTTTGATATCCGTTTTCTTGACAAAATTAAAACAATAAATATAATAATATAATTTCTAGAGTTGTCCTTTATTTTGTAAATATAATTATTTAATATAAATATTGCCTAAAGCCAAAAATATTGAAGAAAAAAATCTTTGTTGATATTTGGTATCCATAAATTCAAGTCCTAGTATGTTTCTCTTCCTTAATAAACAAAAATTATTTAGGATGTAGTGCTACAATGTTCGCATGTATGTTGTACACAGTGGAGTTACTAAAAAAAAATTGGTAACAAACAAAATTATGTTTTGGAGGAAACGTCATTTGAATTTCTTTTTTGTAAACTTGTTTGGCATTCATCAGTTATATGTATAAACATGACGTTACAATGCATTGTTCATTTCTTACATTCTTGTACTAACAGATAATTACAATATTTTTTTGTTATTTATTTAATTTTTTAATTAACAAACTTTGTTTGGTACTTGCTGAGGTTTTCAAGCAAATAACAATTTGTTAAATACACCAAAGACAAAATAAATTGTCAGTGTTAAGGAAGTTAACGAAGTGTACAACAGAAAGTTGGTAAGTGATTTTGCAAACATAATAGTAAAAAGAAACATTATGTACGTTAATAACTAAGCAAACTGCACTTACTAAATTCTTCCAGTTAAATTTTATCACATAAATGAATTAAAAAAGAAGCAAAATCTGTTAACATTTTTTATAAAGTTATTGCAGAAAAGATTTTCCTCTTAAATGCACTTCCTGAACAGATGACGCTTTAAAAACCGACGTCAGCGCTATTGTATCAGTTACCAATTTTTTCCAGACTTACATTATAACCTTTCTCTTGTAATAAAACCAACAAAAAGTAATTTTTTTTCTATTTAGGAAATTCACAATCTGTTGGAAACAATCAGTGAATGTGATATCACAAAATTTGGAAAAAATTAACCTGGTACACAAACGTGAGTGGAGACACAGTCCAGTGACAGAACTCCGACGTGAATAGATAAGTGTAACATTAAGTGCAGCATTTAGAACATTGTAATGGATAGTCAATTACAGTACTACGCTAATAGATGAGGTCCCGGCTCCATCCACGTTTTAGACGTCTTATTGGATTGTTTGGGAGAATCTGCGTAGCCAGATTTGAGATCAATCGGTTATGGTGGTTCACGAGTTTCTTCCTAAATTTTGTATAGAGTTTTAAGAAAACGTCATTCATGTAGGGTACGTTTAGATCTGAGTGTAGCGTTTTATTGGTTACATAATATGGGGCGTTAACTATCCTCCGTAAAAGCTTTGATTGGAAACGCTGAATCTTTGCCAATACCGATGGTTTTGCACAGCAGTAAAGCTGACTGGCATAGCTCCATATTGGTCGAAGGTAGGAGTTGTAAATAAATATACTGTAACCCAAAGTGATTAAAAGCATTTTCACAAGTATTGAACTTCAGCCTGTTCCTAAACTCCAGAAGGTTGATTAGTCCTTTCTGGACATCTATATTTTTCGGTGATTTTCCTTCGATAGTTCTAAACCGAAGCACATTAATCAAGTATGGGACTTTATTATTGTACCAGTGATCGAGCAGTCGTAAAGTCCCTCCCTGCTAATTCACGCAACTACTCCAACCTTTCTTTCGGGCTCTAAACACAATCACTGTCACATGGTCTTTAACCCTTTCAGTGCCGAAACATTATTTACAAGTTTGATGTAAACTGCCATTTAATTTGAATAAGGGTGTATAAAAAGTGCCAGCCCTCATTTCGAAAACTTGCAGACGTATGTCTGCCATTGCCCAAAATTTCAACGTTACAGAAAAATAAAATGTCCTGTTAAAAATTAAATTTTATTGTGTTCATAAAAAAAGAAATTGTTCTAACACTAAAAATATTCAAAATAGTTTATTTAAAGTCGCATCGACAGCTTAGTCATTAGCAACTACTGTTGGTTTTTGTACCTTAACGGTGGTTTTAACGTGTTAAAATTTCCAGACCCTAACCGGGAATCGAACCCGGGACCTTTCGTTTCGTAGACTAGCGTGCTAGTCACTACGCCACGGAGGCGGTTTGAAAAAACATTATTCCACTAATTTTTGTTTTAAAAGTTTTTTGGAAATTTTTGGTTATCCGGACGTTGGCACTTTATATTTAACTTACGGACGTCCGGTAAATCGGATTTTATAACAACGTAAAATATATCAACGTTCTGTTTTACGGACGTTGTTACTGGAAGAGTTAAGTAAAAGCTTGGAGTGAAGCAGTAGGCCTACTCTTAGGTCCACGGTGCTGACCCTTCTCGTAACCAACTGGCACTTGCACATAAGTGATGGTCTTACGAGAAAAAGAATACGACACACGTCTTAACAGTGTAAATAATGAAAAATGTAACCCATGTTGAAACACGAGTATACAACATACAGGGTGTCTCACGAGTAACCCGCAAACTTCTAGGGTGGTTTCCTTTTATCAAAATAATGAAAAAAGTTTATATTAACATGGGTCCGAAAACGCTTCTTTAGTGAGTTACGGCTAGCGAAAGATTTCGCCCTGGGTTCAGAACATACGCCTAAATAAAGTCATCCTAGAGGTCTAGGAACCCAATTTTATGAGTAGATTTGATGGTTTCTTATGTATTTTGACCTGAAAAATTGAATAAAATAAGTTTCAAAACCATACCTCCAGTAGTTTTTGTAATGTTCAATGAAAAACGGACAAATCTGTGCATAAAAATACGTTTTCTTAGGTTTGAAGAACAATAACTGTGTTAAATGGCTAATAAATGTGTAAATTTATTTAGCAAAACTTGTAGAGATTTTAATTCTTAAGAGAATGATGTAAAATATAAACAAACACAAAGTTTAAAAAATTAAAACACAGTTATTGTTCTTCAAACCTAAAAAAACGTATTTTTATGCACAGATTTGTCCGTTTTTTATTGGAATTACAAAAACTACTGGAGATATGGTTCTGAAACTTATTTTATTTAATTTTTCGGGTCGAAATACATAAGAAAACTATCAAATCTACTCATAAAATGGGTTCCTAGACCTCTATAGGATGACTTTATTTAGGCGTATGTTCTGAACCCAGGGCGAAATCTTTCGCTAGCCATAACTCGCTAACGAAGCGTTTCCGGACCCATGTTTATATAAACGTTTTTCATTATTTTGATGAGAGGAAACCACCTTAGAAGTTTGTCGGGTTACTCGTGAGACATCCTGTATAATTAAAAACATAACCAAATTTTAATCTTAAGTAATTGACGCTAAATTAAATTAAGAAAACTATCAAATCTACTCATAAAATGGGTTCCTCTATTCTATTTACAAATAGAGAAGTCACTTAATGACTCTAAACTAATTTCTGTAGATAAAAAGTTTGAAATAAAAGTTTATCATTTTTCATTATTAAATTGGTAATTTGAAAATCGTGTGTATGTTTAAAATCAGTTTTTAGCTTTTGAATTTTCAAAATATAAAGATCTGTTGCGATCCGCCTTGAAGAATTTTTAACCATCATAACATGTTATGATTTCATAGAAGTACAGCAATTTTCTAGACCCTGAAGCTAGAAAGAGTAAAAAAAGAAATAATTGTGGTTTGTTTATATAATATAATATACTGTATAAACAAACCACAATTATTTCTTTTTTTATTTGCCATATATTATAAATATGGCAGACTATTTTTTGATCAAATAAAAATAGTACAATTTTATTAGGAATGATAAAATTCACTCTGAGACAAAATTTTGTCAGTTTCTCTCTGATTTATTTCTAACTAACCGCATTTCGATTTCGTCAACATTTTTATTGAGTTACTGTAAAATTTTTGATTACTAAAAATAACAAAATTTTCTCTTGTGGAGTTCTCCAACGCTGTCCGATAATTCGGACTCTAGAACAAATAATGTAGAGCTTGCATATTGACTTGAGGCCCATCTACAGTTAATCTACAAACAACACACTAAACTTAAAAAAAAACTTGGAAATTAAAACTATATAGTTTTCTAATTTATTTTTTTGTTTTTGTTTTGTCTATTAAATTAAAGAACCCACCGGGTTGGTCTAGAGGTAAAGTCGTCGCCAAAATCAGCTGTTTAACAGCTGATTTTCGAAAACGAACGTTCTTGGTTCGAATCCTAGTAAAGATAGTTACTTTTATACGGATTTGAATGCTAGAAAGTGGTTACCGGTGTACTTTGATAATTGAGGTTCAAATAACCATACTCTCTTAGGAATGGCCGACCTGAGTCTGTACAAGACTACACCTCATTTACATGTCATACACTTTATCCTCATCTCATTGGGTCATGGGGTTACTTATTGTTCTAAATTGAACAGATTGCAATGTACACACATTAGGTATTTAAAAAAAAATAAAGAAAACAATTTGAATAAACTATCGATTTCATAAGTCGAATTGAAGTCAATTCTGTTTCCGTGGCAACCAATTTGTTTTCTTTTTAAATTATTTTTTTTTTGTTTTGTTTTGTTGTTTTACGTCTGACTGTTCTGCAATTTCTGCTTAAGCAGACGGTGGATAATGATGATAATGAAAATGAAATAAGAAAAAATTCCGGACCTGACTGGGAATCGAACCCGGGACCCTGGCGTAGAGCCAGTTGCGCTAACCACTACCCCAACGGGCTGGCCCTCATTTAATGTTGATGTCAAACTGTGATTAACTGATGACAACTTTACCTCTACACCAACCCGGTGGGCCAATATAATAATGAAAAATATACTTAACCTATGTTAAATATAAATTTTTTTTTAAATTCATAATATTATGTGTACGTTGCAATGTGTTCAATTCAGAACAATAAGCAACCCCATGACCCAATGAGATGAGGATGATATGTATGACTTGTAAATGAGGTGTATTCTTGTACAGACTCAGGCCGACCATTCCTGAGAGAGTATAGTTTATTGATCCCCAACCATCAAAGTGCACCGGTTACCACTATCTAGCATTCAAATCCGTATAAAAGTAATTACCTTTACTAAGATTTGAACCAGGAACCTTCGTCTCCAAAAATCAGCTGATTTTAGCGACGCCTTTACCTCTAGACCAACCCAATGGTGGGTCATATACGGATATTGTGCGCCTTTTATTATCATTTTTGTGCATTTGATTTCCGGTTGGGTACTGGCCGAAGGTTCCTCGTTTAAACCCGATTATGAATGCTCTGGAATGTATTTATCAAGAAATTTATTTTTTTACGTATCAGTTATATTATTTTTTATCAACTCGATATTAATTTTAGCAGTATGTTATAACATATATCGACATAAAAAGAGCACAATTATTGTGATCTTTTTATATCGATAGTATCGTTCGATATAGTTATCGATATATAGTTATATATCGATATAAGTATAATATAATATTATATTATATATAAATATAGTTAAAAACCTTTATAATAAACAGGAAAACAGATATGGAAAATCTGAAGAAAGAAGAAAGAAGGATAATCAGGAGGATTCTGGGACCAAGATGGACCGAAAATGGATATAGATTACAGAAAACGTCGTCTAAAGTTGAAGAATATTCTAATGTAGAGACAGACATGAGAAAAAGACGCCTTAAATTCTATGGCCATATAATGAGGCTTCCCGATCACAGACTAACAAAAAAAATAGTAAAATACGTAGCATCCCTCGTTAATGGAGGAGAATGGATCCGAAATGTTAAAAAAGATTTGGAGATGGCTAAGATTGTGAAAGAAGACTTGGACGCAAGAAACAATTTTAGGAGGAAGGTTGAGAAATGGAAAGTTAAACCAGAGACAAAAGCTCCGAGAACTGGAGTAAATGGAGTGAAGAAAGAAAGGCTAAATTCTCGCAGGGAATGAAAAACTGGTGGGCAAATAAAAAGAACAACAAGAAACCCCAAAACTGAACCATCTTTACTTAGCGTCTTCCACTTTGGGAGTTTTACGACTAATAATAATAATAATAATAATAATAAGAAACACTTATGAAATAAGAAACACGAGCTGGAAGACATAAAAAAAGAAGAAAGGAAAATAATCCGAAAGATCCTTAGTGCTAGGCAAACGGAAACCCGGTTCAGATTACAACCAAACCAGACCGTAGAAAAATTCTCAAATGTAGAAGCTGACATTAGGAAAAGACGTATGAAATTCTTTGGACACATAAAGCGGTTACCAGGAAGCAGGCTAACAAGAAAAATATTGGAGTATACAACGTCTCTCAAAAAAATGCCACCATGGATAAGTGAAATCTATAAAGATCTCAGGAAAGCGAAAATAACAGAACAAGACATCGCAGATAGGAAAATATTTAGGAACAAGGTGGACAAGTGGGAGATAGAGCCAGAGCAGCCAAAGCAGAAGCAGCACAGGCCAAAGTGGTCAGAAGAAAGGAAACAGGCTTTCTCAAAACGGATGCGAGAGTACTGGGTGGACAAAAAGAACAACAAGAAGAAAAAATGATTCAGTTTGCTTATCGCCTTCCTTTAAGGGAGAATACGCTAATAATAATAATAATAATAATAATTATAATAATAATAATAATAATAATAATATCATAAGCTTGAGGACAAAATATGATAGAATAAACAAGGTTCCATACTTCAAATATTTGGGGGAATTCATTGAACCAACAGGTCTTGAAAGAATTTCCCAACAAAATCGTCTCCAAAAAATGAAAAAAGCTCTAGGATTAGTTCAAAATCTCTACAACAAAAAATCCATGTCAAGACAAACTAAAATTCGGCACTACAACACAGTTATTAAACCAATGGTCCTCTACGCAAGCGAAACACTAGTACTTAGCAGAAAACACGAAATCGAAGAAATCAAAAAGGAGGAAAGAAAAATTATTAGGAAAATTCTAGGGGCTCGACTTACAGAAGATGGGTATAGGCTGCAATCCAACAAAACAACAGAGAGCTATTCAAACATTGAAATTGACATGCGTAAAAGGCGGTTGAAGTTCTTTGGACATCTCAACAGATTGCAGGAGGATAGGCTAACAAAAAGAATAATTGAATATATAACAAAACTTAAAATTTCAACACCTTGGCTGGACGAAATTCGTAAGGACCTAGAAAGCGCAAATATACATCAAACTGAAATTTTTAATAAAAACTTATTCCGTCACAAGGTAGACAAGTGGAAAGTTTCAGAGCCCTCAAGAGAGAAGCAGTTTAGACCAAAGTGGTCTAAAAACCGCAAAAAAGCTTTCTCGGAAACAATGAAGGCCTACTGGACCAATAAGAAAAACAAATGACGAAACTGAGTCATAATGCTTAACGTCTTCTATCCAAGGAGAAATCGCCAATAATAATAATAATAATATAGTTATATAGTATAGTATCGTTCGATATAGCTATCGATATAGTTCGTATCGATAGTATTATATTTATTCTCTTGTACGATAGTTATTATCGTACAATTGGGCATTGACCAGTTTTATAACGAAACTGACAACAGATCTTCCTTGGTACTTAGAAATCCTAATTTATGTTATCGATCGTTTACATGGTCCTGTCGTGTTCGTTTTGTTCGTATGCAATGAACGGGTGTTAAACTTATTGAAACACAAATATCGATGTCTTTGACAAAATTAAACGACAGAAGTTACATGAATAAATAATTGAGACGGTTCAAAGGAAATTTCTAATTTTTTTCTACACTGAAGTATCAAACAAAATAAATTGAAAGTTTCATTAATATTAAAATTTTTATTATACATCGTTAGTCCGGAAGAAAAATGTTATAACTTAAAAATATAAATTTTTCAGGAGAAGCAAATTAAAGTTTTATTTCTTCAATTTTATGAAATTTTAATATTTTCAGATCTGTAGACTTGTTTTTAAATTATTAATAAAAATATCAATTCACTCTCTGTTTTCTGAATGTGTTTAAATGTTATTTTTTATTTTGATAACCCCCACAAAATAAAAATTCATCTCTTACTTTAAGTTGACCCACCGGGTTGGTCTAGAGGTAAAGTCGTCGCCGCTAGTCAGCTGTTTAACAGCTGATTTTGGAGACGAAGGTTCCTGGTTCAAATCCTAGTAAACGTAGTTACTTTTAAACGGATTTGAATACTATACAGTGGTTGCCGGTGTACTTTGATGGTTGGGGTTCAATTAATCATACTCTGTGAGTGTGTCTGTAGAAGACTACACAGTCTCATTTACACGTCATACACATCATCCTCATCTTATTGCGTCATGGGGTTGCTTATTGTTCTGAATTGAACAGATTGCAACGTACACATTAAGAATTAAAAAAAAAACTTCAAGTTGTGTCATTTTCGTACGTTATCGTAAAACATTACATTACGTACTTGATTACAAAAATTAACACAAAAATAAAAATGGCATCCTTCTTGTTCAAATATGATTCACAATTAACACATATTCTGTCACTTTTCGAAATGAGCCGTTTTCTTGATAAACAATTCTAAAAATAGCTATTAAAATAAAAACCCTTTTTAAAATATGTCACTTTTCTTAATAAACCACATACTCAAACACTTAGTATTAAAACTCAAGTCAAATTATGACTCTCTTTTTGTCAAGTCACGGACAATTATTAAGCGAGAGAAAAGTGACACTAGTGTGCTCTGCTGTTCAGATGTATAAATTCACCTGTGACATTTTTCCTAATAAAATATAATATAATATTTTTAAATTATTGCAATATCAAACTAAAAAAAATCATGATCTTTTTTGAGTTGTGACATTTTTCTTCCGGACTAACGATTGTTAAAACATTTTTACTGGTAATCATTAACAAAATAAACCTTTGCCTGTGATTATATAGCTGATTGAAAAAAAAATTATTAATGAAATGTAGGAGAGACTAGTTTAAAGTTCGCTATTTTTCATAATATCACACTTAAAGAAATTAAAAAAGTTATTTTGTTCACGAACATTAAACTTATTATAAAACTATTAAGGTCACAAGAAAATTTCATCTTAATAATATAAGTGAGTGAAATAAAATAAAATGAAATAAATTGAAGGGGTTAGGAGAAGAAAGTGCTAATCCATAAAATTTCCAGCATGATTTTTCTTACATATTCTGTAAAAATAAAATGTTCAGCAAGTTTTAAACAGGATGCTATATTTACGATCTTAAGAACTTAGATTAACAGAAAAAACAAATGTTTAACAAAATATTTAAAAACATGGTTTTTAGATTTCAGTGAACTTTTACAATGACGTTGCGTAAAATTATGTTGATGTGGGTTAACACTGTCTTCTCCCGGCCCCTTCAATTTTAAAAATCTGGTGTGAAACACTCACACAACTTTCTCTTGCCAATGCAAATAATTAACAATAAACCTAACATTAATAATAAAATATTAGAAATAAACAAAAAACTAACCTCAAAAACATAACCTTATTTTAATCATGAGTGAATGATGCAAAATGAAAATCAACCTCAGTTTGGCTTAGAAATACGGAAAATCACTCTTTCTCTCTAAACTAGGCTCTGTAGAGAAAAATGCTTTAAATAAAAGTTGTAGATCTTTTAATTTTCTATAAATTAAATTATATACACTTTTGTCGTAAAATGCATACTAAGGCCGAAATCTTAAAAAAATCAATTTTTCACACATTTTCGTGAGAAAAAAAACAGAAAATCGCAAATTACCGCTAAACTAAGCGTTATACAAAATAAATGTTTCACATAAAAGTTGTAGAATTTTTAATTCTCTACAACTTTTATTATATAAAGTTTTGCGCTAAAATGCATATTAAAGCTGTAATCTTAAAAAAACAACGTTTTTACGTGAAAACAGCCTCACCCAGAATTTCAGCAAACATGACGCCTACCCTATCTTGTAGAGAATAAAAAATTGAGTAAACCAGGCGATTTTAAAAAAAATCGTAGGACCAGTTTTTGAGAAAATCGCAAAAAAGTGAAAAATTACACGAATAAACTACCACTTCCGGTTGACCGATTTTGATGAAAATGTTCGTGTTGAGTCCGGTAGTGGTACGTAACTTAAGTTTCAAGTTTCAAGTTCGTACGATGTTCCGTTCTTGAGATATTCTGTTCACACACAGACACACACACAGACCAATCGCTAAAAACATGTTTTTTGGGTTCAGGGGGTCTGAAAACGTATAGATCCGGTGAAAACTCGATTTCGAAAAATCGACATGAAAACAATACTTTCCTTCCTATATATTCATATAGGCAAGAGAAAGTAAAAATCTGGTGTGAAATACTCACACGACTTTCTAATGTTAATATAAATAATGGAATATATACAGTCACCTAAATGTAACCACTTACCCTCATGCAGATCATTATTTAACGAACTTCAATTGCTTACAAGTCCTTCTTTGTACATTTTTGAAGTGATGATGTACGTTAAGTAAAATACCTTTTTACAAAACTTAAATTATCCACAACCACTACACAAGAAATAGAATTGATTACTATGTTTCTAATCACAACACTAAATTGTTTCAACAAAATCTACTTTTGCAGGTATAACATACATCAATAAATTGCTGCAAGTTTAAAAAGTTGTGATATTTTAAGTTTAACAAAGAGTTGAAAAAATATTTGATTTATGACGCATTTTACAGTGCATACACGAATTCGTTTCTAATTAGTTTTGGTTGAAAAATAAATATAAACTTATAATTAAACGTAGAGGTAAATTGTGTATTATTTGACATACATGCGTATTGAAGTAAGCAAGTTTACAGAAAGTAAAGGTAATAAATTATTAATAAAAGTAAATTTAACAATTATTGTTAAAATTTATAATTATCAGTTTTATCTTGACATATCCTATACGCCTACTCCCTTTCTGAGTCTTCTGGATGCAGTTTAAAATAACTTCCGGTTCACTTATTTTGATGAAAATGTTTGTCTTCGGTTTTCCAGTTGTACCTAACTTATGTTCCAAATTTTTATTTCCGTACCATATTTTATTCTTCGTAAATCTTTTTCACCCACTGGGTTGGTCTAGAGGTAAAAGTCGTCGCCAAAATTAGCTGTTTAACAGCTGATTTTCGGAGACGAAGGTTCCTGGTTCAAATCCTAGTAAAGGTAGTTACTTTTATACGGATTTGAATACTAGACAGTGGTTACCGGTGTACTTTGATGGTTGGGGTTCAATTAACCATACTCTCTCAGGAATGCTCGGCCTGAGTCTGTACAAGAATACACCTCATTTACACGCCATACATATCATCCTCAACTCACTGGGTCATGGGGTTGCTTATTGTTCTGAATTGAACAGATTGCAACGTACACACATTAGGGATTACAAAAAAAATCTTTTTCACACACACACGCGCGCGCGCACACACACACTCACACACACACACTTACACACACATAACAATTACTAAAAACATGGTTTTTTACTTCAGGGGGCCTGAAAACGGGTATTTCAAATGAAAATTTGATTTGGAAAATTTAAATGAAAACAATACTTTCTACCCTATATATTCATATAAAAGGAGAGAAAGTAAAAAGTAAATGCGTCTCTAATACCTAAAATGACTAACAACAGACGAAAGAATAAATCCGATTTCTTGTTCTCACACACACACACATAACAATTACTAAAAACATGGTTTTTTTTCTTCATGGGGCCTGAAAACGGGTATTTCAAATGAAAATTCGATTTGGACAATTTCCATGAAAACAAATACTTTTCTTCCCTATATATTTATATGAAACGAGAAAAAGTAAAAAGGAAATGCGTCTCTAATATCTAAGATGACTAACAATAGACGAAAGAATAAATTCGATTTTTTGATAGAATATCTTTTTGTCGCGTCCGTCGTGTGAAAATTGAATACAATTGAATAGAGAAGAATATAAAAACGTGGTTTGAAATTTGAAGCGAATTATAATGATGTGAAAGACAGCTCAACAGTTGGCGCAACAACTAAATCTGATTCACAAAAAAATATCCCCTATACTCGTTATTGGGAATAACGCACGCTTTCTGATTTTACACTCTGCCTTTTTCGTTCGTTCAAATAATATATTTCGTTTCTTTAGAAGAAAAAAATTTTGTATGTGGTACGTCACCTTATATTTTCCTCGCATATATTTTGAAAACTATTTTTTTAACTTCATTCAAATTTCCTACGAATATCTTATTCTAACCGCAATATCTAGTAGTATGTATCTTACCTAGTATACAAGGTGTGGCTATTAAATAACGAGACTGACGTTGTAAAACATTTTATTTTTATTTTATACATGATCACTTATTGTCACCTTCAATATACACTTCCTCTCTATCCCTATATTGCTCCATGCAAATTTTCTATCGTTGGAAACGGTGCTAGAAGTCATCTTCTGTCAACTCCTTCAGGACGCCGCTTTCTCTTTTACAGCTTCCACAGACTCAATTCTTGTCCCTTTTAATGCAGATTTCACCTTAGCGGACAGGTAGAAGATAATAACATGTGATAAAACGTTTTTTACTTATGATTCGGAAACGGAGCACCAATCCATGCACTGGAAGAACCGAACTTCACCGAGAACCAAAAGTGCTCGAATGAGCAAGTCAAAATTTAAAGCAATGATGATTGTTTTTTGATATCCATGGGATTGTGTACCTTCACTGGGTTCCTGAAGGTCAAACAATTAATCAATATTACTACCTTGAGGTACTTTCTAAACTACGTCAAAGCGTAAGGAGAAAACTCCCTGAAATGTGGAAGGACAAATCATGGGTTCTCGTCCAAGACAATGCGCCACCTCATTCCACGTTATCTGTCAAGAGGTTTCTAGCCAAGTACAGCATCTCAGTGTTAGAACACTCACCTAATTCACCAGATCTTGCACCATGTGACTTCTACCTGTTCCCTAAGGTGAAATCTGCATTAAAAGGGACAAGATTTGAGTCTGTGGAAGCTGTAAAAGATAAAGCTGCACGTGTCTTGAAGGAGCTGACAGAAGATAACTTCCAGCACTGTTTCTAACAATGGAAAATTCGCATTGAGCGTTGTAGGGATAGAGAAGGAGTGTATATTGAAGATGACAATAAAATATTATGAGTAAAATAAAAATAAAATTTTTTACAACGTCAGTCTCGTTATTTAATAGCCACACCTCGTATATAGGTATGTAGTACTAACTAGCAATTTTTTTAGCACTACGCAATAAATGTTGTCCATAACGGGTAGGTCGATTGTCAAATTAATTGCACTCGATCTGTTGGTTTCCGGGCTACAAAATATAGTTGTGTTTCTTATCACATAGTCAGCCAATTATATGACTGAGAGGTAGAGGTGTAAAAGATATTAATCAGAGTTACCTTCTCTAAGAGGAATGAATTTCACTATTCACCATAACCCTGTGGTGGTGAATGAAGTGAAGGTGAAGGTGTCATTTGCAGGGTGGGCCTGGCATACTGCTAAGGATACTCTTCTCGGTAGGTCACAACGGAAAGACGATCTGCTGTCAGTCTGGGTTCTCACTATTAATTCGTTCAATTATTCTTGAAAATTATTCAGTTTTTTTAAAAGTGTCTTAATAAGTAAACCACCTCACTCCTGCTTTTTACTTAGAGGTTTTCTCTAGAGATTCAAACCAGACTTTCGGCTGTTGATCTAAACAACATACGCAATAAATAACTTTTATTAACGGTTTGTTTTAAAATTAACATTTTTCAAAGATTTATAAAATGTTAGTTTCAATTCCGATGCTTGAACGTGACTGATAATCCGCAGTAGATCACAAAGAGAAGAGGATCTGCTGTCACTCTGGGTTCTCACTACATAATCGTTCAATTATTCTTGAAAATTATTCAGTTTTTTAAAATTGTCTTTAAATGTTACTCTATTTTATTTTTTAGAGTATATTTTTATCTACTTTATTTTTCTAAGTAAAATTATCAAACTTTATACTGTATTTGAGAAATAGATGGTAAGTTAAATATAGTAAGTCTAGGCGTTAGTACCGCCCATTTTGTTTATTTATGTATCGGTGAGTGGTTACAAGATGGCCTCTCGGTCGCCTATCTAAGATCTTACAACTGACTTTGACCAGTATCGAAAATTATTATTTATGTAAAAATCACTCAAAAATACGTAAATTAAATTTTTGAGAAGAATCATAAAATTTAAATTTCTGTTTCAATACATAGACGTGACTGATAATTCGCAGTAGATCAGTTTCGGTAGGTCACAAGGAGGAGAGGGTCTGGTCCCAATCTGGGTTCTTACAACTTAATCGTTCAATTAATCTCGAAAATTATTCTTTTTTTTAAAAGTGTTTCAAAATGTTACTTTATTTTATGGTATAAATAAAATTATCAATATTTATGCACAATGAGGAAGAGGAGAGTCGCTTTCTTTGGCCACCTTAGCAGACTGCCTGACTCAAGACTCATTAAACAGCTCCTTGACTACCAAATGAAGAATAAGATCCAAAACAAATGGATACAGGAAGTCATGTCAGACATGAGGAACTTGAATATAAATGAAGAAATGATCCAGAGACGAGAAGAGAAGACCATCCTAAGGGAAAAGAGGATAACCCAACTGCCTTTCAGAGAGAGAAGACAGCCGAATGCAGCTGTGGCAGAGAGATTGAGAGCCACCAGGTCAAGGAATATGAAATTGATGTGGGAACGAAGAAAACAACAGTGTGGTGCCACAACTAACTCCTCAAGGAACGCATGTCCATGAGTGACTTGAGTGCTCCAATTGGGGCGTAAATAAAAAAAAACATGCTAAATAGATTGTAAGTAAATATAATATGGGTCTGGTCCGTTTGTACCGCCCATTTTGTGTTTTCACGTATCGGTGGGTCGTTACAAGATGGCCTCTCGGCCGACATTCTGGGATCTTACTGAGATGGACTTAGACTGGTATTGAAAATTACTATTCCTGTAAAAATCACTCAAAAATAAGTATTAAAATTAAATTTTTAAGAAGATTTATAAATTGAAAGTGTCTGTTTCAATTCTTGGACGTGACTGATAACCGGCAGTAAATTAGTTCCGGTAGGTGAAGAGAAGGAGAGGGTCTGGTCCCAGTCTGAGTCTGGTCCCAGTCTGGGTCTGGTCCCAGTCTGGGTTCTCACAACTGAATCATTCAATTAATCTTGAAAATTATTCAGGTTTTTTCAGAAGTGTCTTAATAGTTACTCTATTTTATAGTCTAAGTAAAATTATCAAACTTTATATCTGCGAAATAGATGGTAAGTAAATAAAATATGTCTGGGCGTTGGTACCGCCCATTTTGTTTATTCACACATCGGTGGGTCGTTACAAGATGGCCTCTCGGTCGCCTATCTAAGATCTTACAACTGACTTTGACCATTATTAAAAATTATTATTTATGGTAAAATCAGTCAAAAATACGTATTAAAATTAAATTTTTAAGAAGATTAAAGATATAAAGTGTCTTAAAATTTAAAGTAACTTTTGCGGGTAGAAAATAGATTAATAAATTGCTACTAGTTTTAAAAAGTTGTGATAATTTAAATTTGATTAAAAAACAAATAAAAAATTGCTTGATTGATGACACGTTTTACAATGTACACGAATTCGTTTCTACATAACTTTTGGCTGTAAAATATATAAACATCTTATAAAAATTGAAGCAAATTGTGTATTTGTTAATACAAATGGTTATCATCTACTTTATTTCATATATATATAGATTGACTACGCTTTTAAAAAGTGGAAAAGTGTGGTTAGTCCTGGGGTTTTTTTTATTGAGTGATGATGCCTAGAATAAGTATTGACGATTACCTCAATGCATTGCTATTTGTGGATGACGTGGATCATACAAAAGAGTGAAGATGAGCTTCAAAGAGCAGTTTATGTTCTGAATGATTTATGTATAATTTATGAGTTTCGGTTGCTAAATCAAAAGTTATGGCATTCAGAGGGAAGTATCCCACTCGTTTAAAGATTATTTTAGACAATGTACTATTAGATCAAGTGTCTCACTATAATTATCTGGGCTGTGATGTGAGCTTTGATAGGGACTTGGATGTCAAAAATAAAATAAATAAATTTCAAGCTATTTGTTGTACCATTAACAGGACACTGGGTAACCGAGCCAGAACAGAGACAGTAGTGAAGTTCTACAAGGTAATGGCAGCCCCAGTCCGTTTTATGGTAGTGAGTCATGGGTTACTACGAAACGCCAATTAAGTAGGATCCAAGCAGCTGAAATGAGGTTTTGTAAGAAGGGTGAAGGGCTGCTCGAGGCTGGATCTAATACATAATGAGGAAATTAGTTCCGAGTTGAGTGTATTTAGCTTGAATGAAAAGTAGAGGAGTACCGGAATCAATGGAGGCAACATTTGGAACGGATGCCAGAGGAGAGAATACCTTTAAAAGTGATGGAATATGTTCCACTTGGAAGGAGGGAGGTGGGAAGACCTCGAAGAAGATGGCAGTAGTCGAGATGTACGGGCTGGAGTGTCTCGTGTTTGTGTAGACGTACAGGATGGTTTGTGAGTTCGGAACAGGCTTACGTCTAATTCTTGATAGTAAGGAGAAGGAGAGTTAATACAAATGGTTGGATGACACGCGTATTGAAGTAAGCAAATTAGCAGTGGTAATAATTTTTATTGATAAATAATGAATTGAAGATATTGTTAAAATTTAGACTTTTTCAGTTGTATCGCGACATGACCCTTTTGAAGTCTCCTGGATGCAGTTATAAAGCAAATAAATGTTCAATTATGAATAAACAATATAAAATGAAAAACAACCTAATTTCAAACACGAGTGACTGACGCTAAATTAAAATGAACCTCTGTTAATTAAAATACAGAAAATCATTATTTGACGCTAAACTTAGATCTCTAGAAAAATAAGCTTCAATTAAAAGTTGTAGCATTTTAGTTTTCTATAACTTTAGTAACGTATACTTTTGTCGTAAAATCCATACGAAGGTCACAATCTTAAAAAAATTATAATTTCTACCGATATCATTAAAAAACTAAGGAAAATTACTAATTGATGCTAAACTCTGTAAAAAGCTGTCGGTCAAATTTATTGATGTGCTAAACCCTCAGTGATAGCTCAGATTCAGAAGTTTCAATCATTGACCTTACAGGTATTAATCAACACACACTCTTACGTTTCTAACGCTACCTTACTGCCCGTTGCCAGCCTTTGTGCAGCTGAAAGGTATGCATTACGTCACTACTACTGTGAGAGATTGCGTTAGTAGTAGTAACGTTTTACTAGTACTATGTTTGTAGTAGTGAGGGGGGTACTATCCAAACTACATAAATATTCTGTGTCGCCGTCTACAGCGAATAGTCAAAACAACATACACGTATGTCATCGCACTAGGCACCTACTGTCAGTGAATAGCATTGAGATGAATAGTAGAGTGTTATGACGTAGCAGTAATCTGGTACTTCGTCTGTCCCCTTCATCACGCAGCTGCACAAAGCTTAGATTTATACAGTACATAACGACCTCAACATCCCTTAAGTAACAGTTGTATTCATTCAACTTTATCGAAGCATTCACGGTAGACTTTTCGCTCATACAAACGTACTAATACGTAAACTCTCCTCCCGTCATCTACCAAACAACGTTAAACGACTTTAAGGAGGAAGTGAAGCAAAGATCTCCTCTTTTAAAAACTGTTCATATTATTAATGGATGAATGAATTAATTAATCGATGACTTTCTTTTCATGTCATCAGCCGAAAGGCTGGTTTGAACCTGTAGAGGTTTTACTAAATAAAACGAGGAGTGAGGTGGTTTACCGATGCCTTCCTCACTGAGTGGAAAAGTACGTTTATCAGCATGCCGGGCCCTCTGAAAAGCCCATAAATAAACCTCGTGTTTTTATTGATCTGTGTGTGAATAAAATATCTCAAAAACGGAATAGTGAAAAAAGTTTAAACTTGAAAATTAAGGTAGGCACTTCAAGAGGACCTGACACAAACATTTTCATCATATTTGGTCAACCGGAAGTAATAGTTTATTTATCCAATTTTTGATTATTTTGCAATTTTCCCATAAATGGGTCCTACAATTTAAAAAAAATTTCATTAACTACATGTTTTACTTTCTCTTGCCTTTATGAGTATACAGGAAACCCAAATTTTATTTTCCACTCTGTAAATGACACCTTCACTTCATACACGACAGGGTCTGGCTGTAAAATGAAATTCATTACTTTCAGAAGAGATAACTCTGATTAGTGTCTTTTATATCTCTGCCTCTTCTGTTCTTGAATGATTCAGTCATTTAATTGGCTGACCACGTGATAAGAAACAGAACTATTTGTTTTAGCCCACGAGCAACGAACAGATTGAGTGTAAATAATATGACACTCCACCTGTCTGTTTTGGGCATAATCGATGACTTAGTGAGAAATAACTAATAACATGTCGTAGAGCTGTCAGTGTATGGTGTTCTCCATGCACGTCACTCATGTCATTTTATTCATTCTTTCATTAACCATCATATTCACTGTTTGTTTATCTTGTGACGGTTGAGAATTTCATAAACAAATATTCATATTCTGGTAATATAAGTTGTCAAATGTCAGTGAGAGTAAGACTGGACTATACGGGGGGTGGAAGTGTTACTATATGTGCTTTTCTAATACATCATAGCGACAGCTCTAACCATGACATCATGATGTAGTTTTACTCCTACATTGATTTTTATTATGTTTACAACTATGTCGTTTTATAAACATCCCATTATATTATTTATTTAGTCTTAATAATTATCATAAATAATAAACATTCATTCTAAATAAGCCATAATACTAGGCCTAACCTATATTTAGTATCCTTTTTGGTCATCAGCAGTAAACTGAATTACTGCACTCTGACATTTGTAGTGATAGACTAGTTAGTCCGTGAGTTCCGTCGATGCGAGCTTATTATCCTGAGCAATAATAGTTTTACGGTAATTTCAAAATGTTATTGTATTTTTAGCGTTTTTAAATTTCATTATTTTCAGTAAAGTTATGTTAAATTTAATTGACTTTTAAACAATACACTTTCTTTAAATAATTTCATTACTCCTTACTTGTTTAGTATGACGGGTCACGAACTGAATTTTATTACTTAAGTGTTTGTGGTGGTTACATTTTGAGTTACACACTTGATACATGTCTTATGCTTTCGGGTTGGCCGATGTCAGTAGAATAGGAAAGTATACAGTTCTCTGCATGATAGATGGAATCATCAACTCATAGCGCGTTACCAGTACTTGGGTAAGAGAAAGTAAGAATTGTAAAAGAAATCACTATTATTCATACAAATTCTTAATGTTTTAATCAATTTCAGTTAATTGAAATCTGGGACAGAATGATCCGCAATTGATATTTTAAAATAAATTTAATGTTATATTGAGTCACGTAATTAACACGTTGACTGCTATGTGACTCAAATATGTATCACAGTTGTCTTTGAAAATGAGCCACGTGCATCAAAAATGAGTCACAGTACATGACTTACTTTTTAAGCTGTGCTATGTGGCTTCAGAGAGTAACATTGCACACTTGGACTGTTCAAATACAAATAGTTGGTCTTTTCAAATAATAGGATATTGCATGTGTGGGTAGTTTTCCTTGTCCTCTACTAGAATGCTGCTATTATTGGTAATTTTACCTTTTTATCTTTTGCTTATTTTGGTTGATTGAAATGGTCTAGAACTTTGTAACTTAACCCGGTTGTTTATTACATTTTTTATTGTGACACAAAAAGGGATCACATGGTACTGAAATGTAAAATCATTCCAGCAGGCCATGTGAGCCAAAAGATTATCACAACTTTATTTTGCAAAAAAAAATAGTTGTTATTAAATAAATTCACCCACCGGGTTGGTCTAGAGGTAAAGTCGTCGCCAAAATCAGCTGTTTACCAGCTGATTTTCGGAGACGAAGGTTCCTGGTTCAAATCCTAGTAAAGGTAGTTACTTTTATTCGGATTTGAATACTAGACAGTGGTTACCGGTGTACTTTGATGGTTGGGGTTCAATTAACCATACTCTTTCAGGAATGGTCGGTCTGAGTCTGTACAAGACTACACCTCATTTACACGTCATACATATCATCCTCATCTGATTGGGTCATGGGGTTGCTTATTGTTCTGAATTGAACAGATTGCAACGTACACACATTAGGGATTACAACAAAAAACATAATTAAGTAAAATAAGAAGAAAAATGAATAAAATGTGAAAAAAGTGCGATGGCCCCGCTGTAAGTGTCACAAAATTTAGTGTGGCAGTCAACGTGTTAATAACGTACATGAATTTTATTTCGATGTGGGTAATAAATATGAATAGGGGACATTATCAGTTGCACAGGAATTAGAAATGGTTTCCCATCTCGCACGGTTAACTGAAGTTCGTTTAAAACGCCTTTCGAATACTTTGTGAGGTTTAGGCTGAATTTCAGCTGAACTGAATAACAAGTAGGCTGTATATTACATCGATAAAGTCGTTGAATGGTTTGGGTGATAAAGTACTGGCATACTTTTTACACTTTACACAAGTCGAATTCAAAATTCATTCGGGTATGTTTAAATTTGTTCTTAATGGTTACAATATTTGTTTCCGTTTTACATTCTCTTCATCCAGTTTGTACTCGTGAGTAAGAAGGAAAATTTATTGTGATTCTGATACAAATTACGCACTCGGATTTCAACTAGTCTATCATATACTGGAATGTGTTGTTTAGGTTGTTTAGGTCATCAGCCTGGTTGGCTGGTTTGAACCTGTAGAGGCTTTACTAAGTAAAACGAGGAGTGAGGTGGTTTACCATTGCCTTCCTCACTGAGTGGAAAAGTACGCTTATCAGCATGCTGGGCCCTCTGAAAAGCACAAATTTTCCACTCTGCAAATGACACCTTCACTTCATTCATCACAGGGTCTGGCTGTATAATGAAATTCATTACTTTCAGAGGAGATAACTGTGATTAGTGTCTTTTTACACACCTTTACCTCTTCTGTTCTTAAATGATTCAGTCATTTAATTGACTGACCATGTGATAAGAAACACAACTATTTATTTTAGCCCTGCAACGAACAGATTGAGTGTAAATAATTTGACACTCCACCTGTCTGTTATGGGCAGATACTGGAATATCAACTATTATAATCAATAAGAGAAGATCATGTAGAGCATAACAAAATGTCGTAAATAAGGCGATTTAAGAAAAAAAATAGAAGCCGTTTCTAAAAAATTTGCAAGCAAGTGGAAAATTGCACGAATTAACTACTATATCCGTTTGACCGATTTTTATTAAAATATTTGTTGTCGGGTTCTTTTATACCTAACGTAAGTTCCAAGTTTCGACTTAGTACAATGCGTCATTCTTGAGATATTTTTTTCACACATACGCACGCACATACACACGGACAAATCGATAAAAACAGTTATTTTTTGGTTCAGGATTCCCGTAAGAGAGTACATATCTTCTTCTGTTGGTGCCTATCCTCTGTGGATGTTGGCAATCATATTAGTCCACATGACTTTATTTACAGCTGTTTTGAATGAGTACATATACCAACGGAAATCTTTATTTCAAAAAATCTACATGAGAACAATACTTTCCTTTCCTATGTATCCATACAGAGCAAGTGAGAGTAAAATAATATCGCCTTAAACAATTACATGCCGTTCTCTTGTAAATTTAATTAATGATAATATCACCGATGTTGAAGCGTTTAAAATCAAAGGTATACAAAAAATTGACAACTTTTATTAAACGGAGTTTTCTTAGAAAATTTAGTTTAGCGTCGATAAATGATTTTCCGTATTTTTAAGTCAAACAGAGTTTGATTTTCATTTAGCGTCATTCACTCATGATTAAAATAAGGTTATGTTTTTCATTTTACATTGTTTATTAATGATTAAACATAGGTTATATTGTTCATTATTTACATTGGCAAGAGTAAATCGTGCGGTATTTTACACTAGATATTTCTATATAATCTTAATTTAAAAGAACCTGTTAGAGTTGGATGAAACTCGGATCATGTTCATGCATTAAAAATAAATATTTATAATAATTTAAAACATTTTAATAAATTTGTATCTCTGAGAATTTCACTGACGTTTGCTGTGCAGCAATAAATTTTAATCAGTAGATTTTATAAATTCTAATATGGTAGTTGATATATTGCTGGAATTGTGAATTCATTTTGTTAAATCATTTTGCGAGATATAGAAGCGAACAATTGTTTTGTAATGTAGCTGTGATTTCCTTAGGGATTGTTAACTCCTCCAGGATTTATGAAGCGGTGTTGCATCTTCATCGTGTTATAACAACATTTTTAATTAACGTTCATTTATCATCAAGCGTATCCTGAGAATTATTTTTCACGATAAAGTTATTCTCGTTAACTTACTTTTTTCTTCAAATCAAAAAATTTTATCTTTATTTTCACAACGCTTATCTAGTATTGTTGTTTAGGTCATCAGCCAAAAAGCTGGTTTGAACCTGTAGAGGTTTTACTAAGTAAAACGAGGAGTAAGGTGGTTTACCATTGCCTTCCTCACTGAGTGGAAAAGTACGCTTATCAGCATGCCAGGCCCTATGAAAAGTACATATTTTCCACTCTGCAAATAACACCTTCACTTTATTCACCACAAGGTCTGGCTGCATAATGAAATTCATTACTTTCAGAGGAGATAACTCTGATTAGTGTCTTTTTACACCTCAACCTTTTCTGTTCTTAAATGATTCAGTCATTTAATTGGCTGACCTTGTGATAACAAACAGAACTATTTATTTTAGCCCTGAAACTAACAAATCGGGTGTAAATAATTTGACACTCCACCTGTCCGTTATGGGCAGTTATCTAGTATAGAACTAGAATATGAACGTTCCCGTAAACGGGCGCGAGCGAGTCCTAATTTATTTGTGCTATAGAAAAAATCTGGTGTGAAACACACATACGACTTTCTTTTGCAAATGTAAAATAGTGAAAAAATATTATAATTTACGACCCTTAATATGCATTCTAGAGCAAATAACAAAAATAAGCATAAGCATAGAAAAATAAATAAGCAAAAAATAAGCATTGGTATTGTTTAATTATGTTTAATCATGAATAAACAATGCAGACTTAAAGACATTACCTAATTTTAATCATGGGTTAATGACGCAAGTTGAAAATCAACGTCTGTAGAACTTTTTGTTTTTATAATCCCTAATGTGTGTACGTTGCAATCTGTTCAATTTAGAACAATAAGCAACCCCATGACCCAATGAGATGAGAATGATATGTATGACGTGTTAATACGGTGTAGTCTTGTACAGACTCAGGTCGACCATTCCTGAGAGAGTATGGTTAATTGAACCCCAACCATCAAAGTACACAAGTAACCGCCGTCTAGCATTCAAATCCATATAAAAGTAACTACCTTTACTAGGATTTGAACCAGGAACCTTCGTCTCCAAAAATCAGCTGTTAAACAGCTGATTTTAGTGATGACTTTACCTCTAGACCAACCCAGTGGGTCCTGTAGAACTTAATGATAAGAAAATCACTAATTTGAGCTAAATTAGGCTCTGCAGAAGAAAATGCTTTAATTAATTGTTTTAGGTTTTTCAATATCCTATAACTTTTATTAATGAACTTTCGTTGTAAAATGCATAGTGCTAAGACTATTGAAAAATCCGATTTTTAACGATTATGATGAATAAAAAATACAGAAAATCACTAATTGACGTGAAACTAAGTTTTGTAGAAAAATATGTTTTAATTAAAGTTGGGTTTTAAATGATCTACGACTTGGATTAACACTTTTGTCCTAGAATTCATATTAAGGCTGGAATCTTAAAAACACAATTTTACCACGTCCCTTAAAATTTTAACAAACATAGCGCTGACCCTATCTTGTAGAACATAAAAAATGTAGTAAATTTGATGGTTTGTAAAAAAAATTGTAAAAACCGTTTTCGAGAAAATAATTTAAAAACCGTGAACAATTGTACGATAAACTACTATTTCCGGTTGAACGATTTGAAGAAAATTTTGTGTTAAATTCCCTTGTGATACCTAACTTAAGTTTCAAATTTTAGCTTTGTACGCTATTTCGTTCTTTAGATATTTTGTTCCCACCTAGAAACACAGATACACACACAGATGAATCGTTTAAATCATATTTTGTAGTTCAGAGTGTTTGAAAACGTGTATTTATGCCAAAAATTGACATGAAAACAATATTTTCTTTCCCTACATATTCATACAGGACAAGAGAAAGCAATAAATGAATTCAATAACTCTTTTTAAGTTACAATTTTCAAAACTTTTAATAACTTTAAAGGGTAAAAAAAGTAATTCATACAAATATTAATTTTAAAATGAAGTGGTAAGTTAATTAATAAAGTACAAGTCGGTGTTATTTCTCTTCATTTGTCTGTTTAATTTTTCAAATGGGTGACAAAAATATCCATTTTAACCTGGTAGATGGATTTAAAACAAAGGTCGGTAATAGACTATTATGCTGTTATTATAAACAGGTACATTTCGAAAAGTGTCTGTAGTCCAGCCAACTTAGTTCAAGTTTAAAACTAACACATTTATAATTTTTGAAACAAGATTAACCATTTCGGCCTCACATGTTACAAAGCAGGACTAGTCAAAAACTTCACTGACATTTTTATGAAAACGTAGACCTTATCTAAAACTGCCACAGAAAACTTATTTTAAGTAATATAAAAGGGATAAAACAATGTCCTTAGTAAGAAAATTACGTTAATTCTAGTAGTGTGTTTCACTAAGTTTATTAAAGTTTCAAAACATTTATAAAAAATGCAACATTGGAAAAAACGTCGCTTTAAAAAAAATATCACTTTAACTTTAAACACAAATTTAACTACACTGCTTAGGCACACACTATATAGTCAGCTAAAAATTATACACATTTACTTATAAAACTATTAGGCTTAATTACATTTATAAATGGCATTTCAATAAAAATAAATAAAAGATTTTTGATGTATTTGTAATGTGTTATATTTAGATCATCAGCCGAACGGCTGGTTTGAACCAACTAGAGGTTTTACTGTGTAAAACTAAGAGTGAGGTTACCATTGCCTTTCTCACTGAGTTGAAATGTATGCTTATCAGCATGCCAGAACCGCTGAAAAGCACATATTTTATTACCATTTTTAAATAAGTTGTAGGAACTGTTTTAGAGAAAATTACAAAAACTGGAAAATTGCACAAATAAACTTTACTTCTGGTTTACCGATTTCAATGAAAAGGACCGTGTCAAGACCTCTAGTAGTACCTAACTTAGTTACAAATTGAAACTTCAATAGTCCATTTTTGAGATATTTTGTTTACATACAGATCAATCGCTAAAAATTTTTTTTTGGCTTCAGGAGTCTGTAAACGTGTATTTTTAGTGAAAACGTTGTTTTCATGTCAAAAATTGACTTGAAAATAATACTTTCCTTTGCTGTTGTTTAGGTCATTAGCCAATAGGCTGGTTTGAACCTCTAGAGGCTTTACTAAGTAAAACGAGGAGTGAAATTGTTTACTATTACCTTCCTCAATAAGTGGAAAAGTATGCTTATCAGCATGCCAGGCTCTCTGAAAAACACATAAATTTTCTACCCTGCAATTGACACCTGCACTTCATTCACTACAAGATCTGGCTGTATAATGAAATTCATTAGTTTCAGAGGGTATAACTGTGATTAATGTCTTCTACACCTCTTCCGTATCTTTTCTTAAATGAATCAGTCATTTAATTGGCTAATCATATGACTTATCATACACAAATTTGAAAACTCAACTACTCCACAGAAACAACGTGAAATAGAACTATCTTTTGTAGCCCTGTAAACAATAGATTGAGTAAAATATAATTGAACACTCCACTTGTCTGTTATAGGAATATAAGTATGTCCATAAAATAATAAAGCAGATTTATGATTAGGTTTTTTTTTGTTATAAAAAGAACGATTAGAAAAGTAATTCTAAAATTATACGGACACTTGTATAAAATGTGTACTTTGATGGTTGAGGTTCAATTAGCCACAATCTCTCAGGAATGGTTGGTTTGAGTCTGTACAAGACTTCTCCTATTTTACACCTTACACGTCATACACATCATCCTCATCTCATTGGGTCATGGGGTTGCTTGTTGTCCTGGATTGACCAGATTGCAAAGTACACACATTAGGGATTGAAAAAAACTTGTTTAGAATGGATGACATCCGGTTGACAAAAAAACTTTTTAAGACACTAAACAATAGACCTTAAGTGTTCGAAAAATGGTTTAAAGAAGTCTGAAAGAATATTGAGGAATCCGGAAGAAACCGAGAAAGCTTAATGAAGCGAACCAAATTCAGAAAAAAAAAATTACAGTATTTAAGGGCTTGTATGAAGAGCAAAAACAAGATACCGGGTTGACAGAAGAAGGGAGAAAAGCCTACAGTGAGCTAATGCTGAGAATTTGAGTTAAATAAAGAGCTTCAAGGAACAACAAAAGTAACTTCACATGGTCTAAAATGGGGCCCGTACGAAAAAATATCTTTGCTTCGTTAAAGTTACAAACGTTAAATTTTTTTGGAAATAAAATTTATTAACTGGTTCGTACAAAAAAATTACTCAATAAATACGGAACATCATTACATAAATTATATAGTTTAACCTGTAATATGATAAACTTGACGAGCTGGTTTCATCTGATTTACCCCCAAATGATCACAAATTTTGTTCAGTTAATGAATAATTCATTATAATTTTAATATTAATAAAGTTTATAAATTATAATAAATTTTATTATTACATAATCGCCAAAAGGATAAAATGCAATTTGAATTGCAGTTGTTCGTTACAAAAACGGGTGGTTGGTAAAGAGAATAAATAGGAAGTAAAAACAATAACGAATAATATGCTAAACGATAAACAAAATGAAATAAAAAAATGAAAAATATTTACATGAGTAATAAAAATTTGAGCAACGCGTCATAAAGTATAAAAATGTTAAAACAAAAAATGTTTAAGTACTGTTGTTTAGGTGATCAGCCTGTAGGCTGGTTTGAACCTGTAGAGGTTTACTAAGTAAAACGAGGAGTGAGGTGGTTTACTATTGCCTTCCTCACTGAGTGGAAAAGTACGCTTATCAGCATGCCGAGCCCTCTGAAAAGCACATATTTTCCACTCTGCAAATGACACCTTCACTTCATTCACCACAGGGTCTGGCTGCAAAATGAAATTCATTACTTTCAGAGGAGATAACTTTGATTAGTGTCTTTTATATCTCTACTTCTTCTGTCTGAAATGATTCAGTCATTTAATTGGCTGACCATGTGATAAGAAACAGAACTATTTATTTCAACCCTGCAACAAACAGATTGAGAGTAAATAATTTGAATCTCCACCTGTCTGTTATGGCCAGATGTATTATGAAACCTGTAAAATAATGGACATTTCTTTAGCATTATATATAATTTATATTTTGTTATTAGACCAGTAGATCTTTACTCCATTTTCTTCGTAGGCGTCGATGTGTTAAGTTTTGTCTTAACACTTGCTCCATTAGGAGATTAATATGGTTGGTTAACTTTTGGTAAAATTTTGATTATTTGACTTTAGCAGTTTCTGTTACAAAAGGAATTTTTAAATCGGAATGCAATGTTAGGTTTGTTACGTAATATTAGCCATTTGTTATTCATATTTATATTGATTTTTAAATATCGACATTAAAACAACATTTTCCTTCCCTATGCAGTCGTATAGGGAAGAGATCGTAAACAATTAATAAATGTTTACAGTTATTTTATAAAACTTGTCTATTCGTACTGGACGAGGCTTTCTGTTTTAGTTAGAGATATGGTACACGACGAGGAAAAGAGATGTTGGAATTTAAACGTACGCTATCATAGGCAGGTTATCTGGGGCATGATCATTAAAATATTATATGATCCTATCATAGAGGTTCATATAATGCCGTTTATGATCCACTAATCTCCATCCCTCATCCACCAATCATACTCGTCTATCATAACCCATCCTGTAATATATCCAACTACCCCTGTAATAAAATCGTGGTTAATTACTTTAAAAATATGAAAATATAATAAACCTGCGAATATAGTTTAATGGCAGTTTGAAATATTATTCTTTTCGAGCAATTTTAAACTATAAAAGTTTCAGATGAATTTTATTAAAACAGTTATGACCAAAACGTTTTCATTGAATATTTTGAACACCTGATCATTTTGCCTTTTTAAAAGAAATCTTTTATAAATAAATGAACTATATACATAACTACCTCGCTGAACCAAACTTTCCGATAATCCGAACTAATATTTATCTTTTAATATATTTTATACTTATAAAACAAATTTTCAAATAAATACCTACAGTTGAGCCGTTCTTAGTTTGCTCCTAGTGGCAACAAACAAAAGCCACCTACTACAGGGTGCTTGCTAGAGTCTGCGACTTTACGGATGTCGTATTCCTATTAAGTTAACTATTTTTTAAATTATAAGTACATAAAGTACTAAAAACATCAGTCATGATATGATGTAGGCCTAACAATTTCATTTATAAAAATACTTTTAAAAGTATTTTGTATTTAAATACTTTTGTTGTTACTTTTTAATCAGCGTGTACACATTTTGATATAATGCGCATGCTCAGTGACGTCATTATTTGTTTACATTAGGAGCAAACTAAGAGAGCCTGGACTGTACAATACTTTGATGGAAAAAATGTATTAAACTTTTAAACACGAAAATCTGGTATGAAACACACTTTCTCTTGACAATGTAAACCAAAAAAAAAAAAAAAAAAATTGACAATGTAAATAATGAAAATATTACCTATTTTTATTTTAATTTATTTTTTTAAAATCGCATCAACTGCTTGGTCATTAGCGACTGCAGTGGAGTATGTCACATTAGCTGAGCGATTTGACACGTAAGAATTTACAAACCCTGGCCGGGAATCGAACCCGGTACCTCCATGTGGCAGGCCAATGCGCTAACCACTACGCTACGGAGGCGGCCGACCAACTTTTCTTTTATCATGAGTCAAATAATTTAAAATGAAAAACCTCCCTTACTTTAATCATGAGTTAATAAATCATAATAGAAATCAAAATGTGAAAACTTTAAAATATGAAAAATCACTAAAATAGGTTACGTTGAAATAAAAGCTTAAAATAAAAGTTGTTGCTTTTTTTGATTTCCTGCAACTTTATTTATGTAGACTTAATATACTCATTCTAGAGCAAACGTGTACAATCAAAGTTGTAAATTGTTTTAAACCTACTCCTTTTATTCCAAGCGTTTTTTTAAAAAGCTTAGTTTAGCTTCAAATATTAATTTTCTGTATTTGTTTCATTTTTAAGATTGATAATCGGTATTTTTTAAGATTGCGGTCTTAGTATGCATTTTGCGACAAATATGCATACAATTAAAGTTATAGAAAATATAAAAATCTGTAACATTCATTTCAAACAATTTTCTGCTACGAGTAGGCTTACATAGATTAGTTTAGCGTTAATTAGTGATTTTCCGTACTTTTCCTTGGAATAGAGGTTAATTATAATTTTGCGTCATTCAATCATGTAAAAGTTAGGTTGCGTTTTTCATTTTACATTGTTTACTAACATTAAATATATTATGTTTTATTATTTACATTGGCTAAAGAAAGTCTTGTTTACATACCTGATTTTAAGAATGAATATGATATAAATGACAATTGTACTATGTTTAGTCATTTCACCCGTTAGATAATATGATACTACCAACAGTAGTTTTGGGGAGAATACTTCAAAATATTATCCTTATTACAATTATTGTACTATGTTTAGTCATTTCACCCTTAAGGTAATTAGATACTAATAACAGTTTTAATACTTTTTTTAAGAAGGCTACTGCTTTTAAAGTCTAGTATTGAGCATCATACTCAGAGTAAGAGAGTAAGGTACTCTCTTTAGTACGTAGCCCCTGAGTGACGCAATTAATTTCATTCAAACAAAAAGATTATAAACAGTTAGGCTCTATTTAAAAAAGCTAATATCAAATTACAAAAGAACCTATTCAATTTATTTGTAAAAATATTTTAAAGTTTTGAATGATCGGTTACAGGGAAAGACGACGATGGTTTTTTACCATTTTTTAAGTGAAAACTTCATAAGGCGCACCTTGCGCTCTTCCCGAACAGTAAATGAAACTTTACTTTCACGCATGACGCATCACAATGCGTCATAAATTGTTGCTATAAATTGTTAAGTATCACCGGTTGGGTAAGCAAGTTTGTATGGTGACCAGTTGACAGTCACTTATGAAAAAACTCCACTGGGAATCCTTATTCAAATTCATGCCTGATTCTTTTAAAAATACAGCAAAAAAGTACCGAGAAAATTGGGTAGTTGTCAATAATATAGTTTTCGTTAACAAATAAAAGCTATAAAATCATTTTTTATGTAGGCCTACTTACGTTCAGTCATTCTAAAAAACTTTATACGATAAAAAATTCCGTATAAAATATTTTGTACGAATAACATTTTTTGATAATTTTAAAAAAATTTAAAATTTTAGCTTTAATTTTATGTACTCTGATAGAGGTGGATTCTCCAATAAATGTCAGTAGAAAGTAGGATAATATACCAAACAAGACTAAAAATAAAGTGATGTGACAACATTAACAGATCAGTGACAAATTGAAATATTTTATAAACGAATTTTAGTATTTTTTACAAAAGATTTCTTTAAGTTGAATTTCGATAGGTTATTTTCTTAAAGCCTTTTTTAAACTATGACATTAGGATTCTTTTAGTTTTTAGAGAAGCAGTGAGAGGGAAGAACAGAGAAAGATAGAAAGGATAGACAGAGAGTTGGACGGAGAGAGGAAGAAAAATAGAAAGAGAGAGAGAAAGTAGCAGAGAAAGAGAGAGATAGGTAGGGAAAGAGAGAGCGCAAGGCAGAAAGAGGTAGAGAAATAGTAAGAGAGAGAGAGAGAGAGAGAGACAAAGCAATAGAAAGAGAGTGAGCAAGTGGCAGAGAAAGAGAGAGAAGAGGGAGAGGTAGAGAAAGAGAGATAGCGGGGCAAAACGACGTAGAGAAATAGAAAGAGAGAGAAGAGAGAGAGGTAGAGAATGAGAGAGAGCGAGGCAGAAAGAGGCAGAGAAATAGAAAGAGAGAGACGGAAAGAGATTGAGAAAGAGAGAGTGAGTGGGTGAGACAGATAGGGAGAGGCGAGAGAAAGATACAGTGGCAGAGCAACAGTTAGAGAGAAAGGCAGAAAAATAGAGAGAGAGAGAGAGAGTTGGGATAGGGAGAGATTGGGAGGAGTAACTGAGAGGACGACGATGGTGAGCGTTGTGGAAAAGTGAAAAAAGGGGACGGTTTGGAGACGAAAAGTAAGAAGGATCCAAACAGGAATGAAATTGAATAAAGTTTCATTTGTTTTGTAAACGTGAGATTATTTTTACATTAGACTAATTTAAAGTAGAGAAGTATAGAGAGTAGCCAAGTTGAAATGTGGTTTTATAATGAATGAACCGAATCAAAAATAGCTCTCAACTAGGAGGAGTAGGGTATATACCTAGCCAAATACATCCGTCCTCAACAAACAACAATACTGACCACACCATTCTCATCCCTTACTGACCTCCTATACTCGACATCAAAGATTAAGCAATGAACATGATTATACTTCAACCCTCTAAACATTAACCCTAAACCCTCAAACCCCAAAGCCACACGGGGTTATTTTACTCCTTCTCTAACGAATATCGTGGTCAGCAAAACAAAGAATATTATGTGAATTTTTTGTCTTGTTTATTTTTTAATTATTTAGGTCAACTTGGAATTGCTCGGGTTATAATAACACTTTGTTTTTAAAGAATCTATTGTTTTATTTTGTGGTGTTAAAACACACATGTTTGGGTTTTACTTTAAGGTTAGCAGTAATAATAGCTGTCTGGTTTTTCATTTTGTATATTCTCGCTGGAGTGCTATTATCTAATAGAAGGAATGTTGGGGTATAGCATGCACTTAGCGTTTTTCTTTTTTACACTTTTTGCATTTTCTAACAAAGTTACAATACTTAAAATTGCCACAGTTACTCGGTAGAGTGTTATAATTAAAGGGATATGAGAAAACCCATAGAAGTTTGTCGTGTAATGAGGTAAGTAAGGTATTTTAACATTTCTGCTATTGTTTTTGGTACAAGGTTTGTTCAACGACTGTACGTATTGACGATACCTATATAAAACTTTTTATTGCAAATATCTGTACAACGATTTCAAATCCTTCGAAATACTCTCCTTTGGTATCAACACACCACTACCAGCATTTTTCCTAGTTTTGGTTTGCGTACTTAAAGTACTCAACTGCTTAACTGTTCAGATTCTGCGTCATAAGAAATAAAGAAGAATAAAAAATGAACAACATGTAATACTCAAACATCTCATCAATATTAAAAAATATGGCGTAAAATTAAATTAAAAAACCAACAAGTGCATGAAATAATGATATATAATTGTAATAATAGAATAATAATTGTAATTAGTACATTAGATATAACCGAAATCATTTATTGTATTTTTTTAGCTTTTATTTGTTATCGGGACTGTACATTATTGACAACTACCCAATTTAATCGCTGCTTTTCGCTGTATTTTTTAAAATGGATTAGGTATGAGTTTGAACAGGGACCCCAGTAGAGCTTTTTCATTGATGGCTGTCAGCTGGTCACCATACAAAGTCGCTTACCCAACCAGTGTTACTTAACATATAATAGCGAATTATTTTTTTTACCAGCTGACTGACTGGGCTGGCCCGGACGCCTTATTGTAATTAATAATAATTTATTAATAAATCCTTTTATATAAGTTTAAAGGAGCTTTATCATTTGTTAATAACCAGATCCCAAAACAACCTGGAATAAACGTGACAATTTGTATAGTGGGAAAATAAATAATCTTCATTAAAACAAATTGCCAGATTAATAACGTAAAAATTTACTAATGGCAGCTTATCATCACCGAATTCTGTCTAATATCCATTATGATATTTTAGTACGGGTAAAATCAATAGGGTTTTTAAAATTAAAAGAAATCAAAAGAGAGTTGTCAGTTGTGTGGTGGGAGGTAACCAGCTCACTTCATCCAGGCTACTATTTAAGGAGCTTAAATTGCTTACGGTTCCCTCACTCTATATTTTTAAAGTGATAATATAAATGACAGGAACACAAAAATAATCCAACTAAGAGTACGCTGCCATTTGTAGACGTAGTAGAGAGATTTTCCGCTAGATGGACCTTCAACAAAGAACTGCCCAGACGGAGTCAGTTTGTAGGTTAACGTTTGATCATTGTGGTATGTTTCTCGTGCTGTTTTTATGTTCCGTCTGCGACCTTATTAGGCAGATTTAAAAGAACAAAATGCGTGCTTGTTTTCTGCTTGAAAAATCGTCGACTGTAGCTTACCAAATGCTTCAACAGGCTTTCAAGCAGAATTCTTTAAGCCACACACAAATTTTCGAGTGGTTTGGGCGCTTTAAACGTGGTGAGATAAGTGGTGAAGACCATGTTCGTTCTGGGCGCCCTTCAACACTTCAAAACGATGAAAACTTGAAAAAAAAATCTGATAGAAAATCAACGAGGATAGTCGTTTCACGAACGACGAAATGAACGACTGAAAAGACAGGCGTGAGTTGGAGCTCGTGCTAGCGTATTTCGACTGAGGATTTGCATATGAGACGTTTTGCCACTAAATTTGTTCTTTTTCTTCTCAAACATTTTGTTATTTATTTATGTTTTTCTTGTATACATATTTTTTACTGTGAGTCATAATTTGTTAAATAATTTATGTAACTTTCAATGGGAAAATAAAGTTCAATTTCGGAAAAAGTTTCAATTTTCATGGATGTGTTGTTTGGGTGATCAGCCTGTAGGCTGGTTTGAACCTGTAGAGGTTCTACTAAGTAAAACGAGGAATTTTTATTCCTAATTTGTGTTGCAATCTGTTGAATCTGTTTCAATCAGTTGCAATCTGTTCAATTGAGAACAATAAGCAACCCCATGACCCAATGAGATAAGAATGATGTGTATGACGTGTAAATGAGACTGTGTAGTCTTCTACAGACACACTCACTGAGTAGACTATGGTTAATTGAACCCCAACCATCAAAGTACACTGGTAACCACTGTCTAGTATTCAAATCCGTATAAAAGTAACTACCTTAACTAGGATTTGAACCAGGGACCTTCGTCTCCAAAAATCAACTGTTAAACAGGTGTTTTTGGCGACGACTTTACCTCTAGACCAACCCGGTGGGTTAAAACGAGGAATGAAATGGTTTACCATGCCTTCCTCACTGAGTGGAAAAGTACTGTTATCAGCATGCCCAGCTCTCTGAAAAGCACATATTTTCCACTCTGCAAATGTCACCTTCACTTAATTCACCACAGGGTCTGGCTGTATAATGAAATTCATTACTTTCAGAGGAGATAACTCTGATTAGTGTCTTTTACACCTCTACCTCTTCTATTTTTACATAATACAGTCATTTAATTGGCTGACCAAGTGATAAGAAACAGAACTATTTATTTTAGCTCTGCAAAGAACAGATTGAGTGTAAATAATTTGAGACTCCACCTGTCTGTTATGGGCAGATTTTCAAGGTGTTTTGTATTAACTTATAACTTCCTGACCTGTTCTAGGCTTCCTCGGGAGTCTCCTGACGTAATTAACAAAATAATATTAAATATAAGTGTCCGTTACACAGAGTCGTTTGTTATTAGAGAATGCACGAAACGAAAAGTCTCAATTCGTAATATATTTACAAAATAATTTCATTACACTTAGAACAGTGACATGAGGAATGTCTGAAATAATTCTATTTTCTGTCACACAATGTAGTATACGTGACTGTCCATTTTCATGTAGTGTAAATAGATTTTTAAATTTATTTTTCTTATTTTATACAAAAATGTTCGTCTGTTCACTGAATATTACTTAATTCAATTACAATATAAAAAGAGTGTACACTCGCTAGTTTTTCAGATTTTTGATTCTTTTTATTTTATGAGTTAATGTTATTAAAGTTTTGAAACAAACAAGACATAATAACATTGTGGTCACCCAAAAGTTTTGTTAGCGTCAATTTAAATTCTCATCACGGGTTTCTGCTACAGTCGCACACTTACGATTCAAGTAAAACTTTAATTTTCCAACAAATTATATAAAAGTTTTGTGAACTATTGTGGTCGATTTATAAATAAATAAACTGTTTATTTATTATTAAATTTGATAAGTTAAGAAGGTTTTTATATAAAACTTTTATAATTAACCACCAATTGCTGAATCGTTTCTATGAATACAGAAAAAGCAAAACAAAAAACAAATCAACGTGTAAGAACTTGGTGTGTAAACACTAACACGACTTCCTCTTGTCAATAATGATAAACAAAATTTATGTTTAATCATTTAGTAAACGATTTAAAATGAAAAATAAAACTTAAATTTAATCATCAGTGAATGACAGAAGATGAAAATCAACCTCTGTTCGACTTTAAAAATAAGCAAAATCACTTTTGTCGTTAAATTCATGGGCTATTGCGACCACCATCTTAAAATATCTCGTTATTTACCGAATATGATAAGTGAAACTCAGAAAATTACTAATTGACGCTAAGCTAGGCTCTGTAGAAAAGAAACTTGAAATAAAAGTTGTAGGTTATTTAATTTCCTTTAACTTTGGATACATGCCGGCCCCATTGGCGTAGTTGGTTACGTGCTCGCTTCTCATCATGCGGTCTTGGCTTCGAATCCCATTCAGGCATGGCATATTTTCATACGTTACAAAACATCATTTCATCCTTCATCGTCTGCATTATCAGTAATTGCACAACAATCGGACGTTAAACCAAAAAAAAATCTTTGGTTATATACACTTTTGTCATTAAATGCATATTAAGGCCGCATTCGTAAAATATCTCAATTTTTCCAAGAAAAACACAGAAAATAACTCATTGACACTAAACTAAGTTCTGTAGAAAAAAAGCTTGAATTCGAGTTGCCGATGTTTTAATTTCCTAGAACTTTGATTAATACACTTTTGTACTAAAATACGTACAAAGGCTGCGATCTTAAAAAGAAAAACCTTTTTTACATAGAAAAAAAATATTCTTTTTACTTCACGAAAACATGGTAGAAGGAATCAAAATAAAAACGATATTTTTACAAGTTTCATTTCTCAGAATTTATATTAAAAACATTTTATTCATTGCATTCATTATACTTGTGCAATATACTTCACCTCATAAAATACACAATTTATTCCCTTAGCTATTTCAAACAATATATTCCTTCCCTATACTCCTGTAGTGAAAACAACAGACAAGGAAAGTTGGCCAGTGCACTTCGAAGAACTCGTTTGAGAAGAACAACTATTGTACTTGTTTAAGAAGAAAGCATTGTCAGCGCAAACCTTGATTAGCTGTAATAATACAGTGATAAAACCTCTATGTCCGTACGTGAGTGAGTGACTAAAAATGACCGGAAATGCTGGCCTAAGAGAAGCAGAAAATTTTAATAGAGAGATAATACAAGAATAGTTAATGGCTCCAAGATAGTAGACGGACAATATAGATTATGAGGCTGAGAAGAACTGTACAAGAGAAATGAACGATTAATGGTAACGATTAGAAAAAGGAAACTAAAATTTTACGGACACCTGTATAGAATGGATGACAACCGGTTGATAAAACAGAATTTGAGTACACTAAAAAATAGACCTAAATAGAGTACACTAAAAAATAGAATAAAGTTAGAATTCAGAAAGGATATTATAAAACCGGAACAAATCGAAGAAACTTAATGAACTGAACCAAATTCAGACAATAGTTAGGAACTTTAAAGGGCCTGCCACACAGAATGTGATCTGCGTCATCCATTCTGCGCAAATTAACGCACCCCGATCTCAAGTGTGATCTTCCCTGTAATACAGAATGCGTTCAGTTCATGCGGTCAGTCGCGATCTTTATAAAATTCATGTCCTATGTCATATAAATAGCGACAGCAATGAACTGCCTCAATGAACATTTCTGTTTCGAGTGACATATTATCACAACTTTGTGACAAAAACAATACAAATTATATGACGAACACGTGTGGATCGCAATGGATTCAGTTTCAAACTGTCCTGTAGATGTGTGTAGTTTCTGCCCGTAGCGTTCTGTTGCTGCCTGCACCATCAGAACCTACTCTGAGTGCTACGCTTCATTACTAACCACAGCATAGAAAAAATATTTTTCACGCCTCGATCACTTGCCCGGAACGTAGGATGTAGATCGCATTCAGTGTGGCAGTCCCTTAAGAGCTTTCACGTAAAGCAAAACCAGAGCAACGGATGGATAGAAGAAAAACAAAAACCTACAGTAAGCGAATGCTGAGAATGTGGGCAGCAATAAGAGCTTCCAGAAATATCACGTCACGTGATCTAAAATTGGCCCTATATACGATAAAGATCTATTCATAGCCTATAGCGCCAGAGAAAGTAATAAAACAATCGAAGATTGAATGAGAATGTCTTACCAGACTTTCAAGTTTTAACCAAATTTGTAAATTATTTTTTTCCTGAAGAATAATCAAACGCGCGCGTGCTCCTATTCACGTACAAATTGTTTGCATTAAAAATTGTAACACGACCTGCATTTTAATAACGAACGCTACGGATATGCATAAGTGACAAGTAGGTAGCACCTACATCCAGAAAAAAAGCAAGCAAAAGTATTCTGATTCTGTTCTTTAGTGACAGTTACATTTTTTTCACTTTTCAAAATTAATTGAACTTCATTCTATCCGATTTTAGTTCTTCTCAGAAATAACGAACGTGTCATTCACAAATGCTGTAACAGTAACTGGATTATCACCATTTTTCAACAATTTGTCATAATGCTACATTTTTTATACTTTTTATAATGATATTTGTAATTGCTCCCGCCTGGCGCTTGGATAAGATTTAGTTGGGCCCATGAATTAAATTATAATTTTATTTCCCAAAATTTTAGATATGAACATCCTCCATACAAAACACTCTACATTACATTTACTAATATGTTTATTGATATTTTTAAATCAGTAAAATATAATCTATAAAGAATACAAGATATTATTTAAAATTTAAAACTTAAACTAAATTTAACTTTACCTATAACAGGCAGGTGAATTGTTAAATTAGTTACATCCGATCTGCTAATTTCAGGGCAACAAAAAATGGTTCTGTTTCTTATAACATTGTTAGCCATTTATATAACTAAAGCATTTAATAACAGAAGAGGTAGAAATACAAAAGACACCAGTCACAGTTATCTTCTCTCAGAGTAATGTATTTCATATTACTTTATAAAATTTCATTAGACCCTATGGTGAATGAAGTGAAGGTGTCATCATTTATAGGGTGGGAAGTAGATTCTTTTCATGCTGATAAGCATACTTTTCCACTCAGTGGGTTAAATCACCTTCAGTGAAAAGTTTAATCACCTTACTCCCCGTTTCACTTAGTAGAGCTTCTAGAGGTTCAAACCAACCAATTTATAATACCTTAACTATAATACCTATTTTAATACCTTTATACCTTAACTACTATAAAACCTTACCTACTAAAATACCTTAACTGCTCAATACGAAGAAATGCTTACTCATAAAACAGTTAACTGGTTTTACAAATTAATACTACGAAAGCACTGTTTCTATACTAATAATATACTTAAATTTTAAACTTTAGTGTGTTATATATTTAACTTACTCAGATCCCGAAACGGACCTAAGAGATACATATCACAATACTCTATTTCTTCAGTATATATTTATACAGGACATGAGAAAGTAAAAAATGGAAATGTTACAATATGAAAATAGACTTAATATTCAACAAAATTTCTAAAATTTCCTAATAAAATCTCTCTTTGGATTTTAAAAATATTATAACACAATCTAATTAAACAACAAAAATTAATAATCATGCCAAATCATGTAACGTACAAGCATTACACGCGGAAGATTTATAACAGATGACGTAATGGGATCGTTACCAGGTGATATGCCGGGAGGCGATAGTTGTGTTGCTCTTTGAATTTCTCGATGAGAAAATGGTTTCAGTGTAAGGTCAACTTGAAGGGGAAAATCTGAATAGTGTACCAAGTTCGGATGAACTGGATGTATAATTTCGCCAACTTGAAAGATATTATGCAAGTGTTGCGCCTAAGTTTAACCACTTCATGATTAGTTTTAACTCACCGTTAGAATTTTGTAATAATAATAATAAAAGGGAGTATAATTAAATTTAATGTTATTGGCTGAATAAAGTGTTTTAGCAATCTTACATCGTTAAAGATTTAGTGTAGGCTACGTCTTAAATTTATTCCAAATCTATCCAGATCCCCAAATGAACCTAGGCTTAGGTGTTTCAATAATTGAATAGGTCTCCGGAAGAAGGGCTTATATTACTGTCACCGCCACCCCTTCTAATTAATCATTTACTGTGTTGCCGGCTTCAATAGTTCTCCCGGCCTTTGACGGCATACCGACAAAACTTTCGGCTGCGCACCGCAGAGGCCTTTGTCATCAAGGCCAAGCCAGTAACCGCTCTCTACCACAGCGCTCTCGGCGACTATATAAAGAGCACTGCACTGAGCCGAGCGATTCAATTCCGATCAAGACACCGAGGGATTCACTACCGATCCAGGCCGGCCGCGTTGGCGATTTTGGTAACGTGCTCGCCTCTCATCACGCGGTCTTGGGTTCGAATCCCACTCGGGCATGGCATTTTTTCATACGTTACAAAAAAATCATTTCAACCTTCACCGTCTGCATTAGCAGCAATTTGCAAAACAGTCGGACGTTAAACAAAAAAAAAAACAAAAAAAACTACCGATCCAGACAACGACAAGACGTCCACCACGGCACACGGCTGCCGGACTCCAGCGAGAACTAATCGACGACCCCGCAAGAGAGAAGATGATGCTTCCGCTCGCCGTCCCGTCACCGTCAGCCGTTGACCGGACCGTCATCGCCCGCTAACGCGAGCGATGCCCACAGCGGTCCCTCGACCGAGCCTTACGCCCACCGGACCCGACGAAGCAGCCATCGACGCACTACTGCGAGGGAAGAAGATGATGTCTCCGCTGGACGACGACACGCCGTGTCGCCCAGCTCCTCGACCGCCACGACGACTACGATCGACGCCTCTCCAAGACGACCACCGTTTAAACGGCCCTTTTCAGGGCCACCAAACTAATAAGGTTAGCCACTTAACGTCACCATCCGGTGATATTACATTTTGTAAATTTCACAGGAGAGCATGTTTAAGTTAGAGCAAAATGAAATTGTCGTTATTCATCATAGGCCCTTATTCCATTAACGAATAATGAAATCACTTCATTTTTACCTGTGTGCGTGTGTGTGTGTGTGTGCGCGCGCGCACGTGCGTGTGAACATAATATCTTAAGAACGGAACATCATACGAAGTTGAAATTTTTAACTTAAGTTAGGTACCACTAGAGGACCCAACGCGAACATTTTCATCAAAATCGTTTAACCAGAAGTAGTAGTTTAATCTTGTAATTTTTTACTTTTTTTGTAATTTTCTCAAAAAACGGCTCCTTCAATTTTTTTAAAAATTATCTCATTTACTAAATTTTTTATGCTCTACAAGACAGAGTATGCGCCATGTCTGCTGGAATTAAAATTGTTTTTTTCCTTTTTTTAGTTCACTTTACTTTATTTATTTTTACAATAGAAAATATATCTTTCTTTTACTTTTAAAACTAAACTATAAAAGAGAAACAGTTAATGATGTAGGCTGGTGTTAAGAATACAGCCAACTCTCCGTATTTGAGGTTCCAGTTTTTGTTACCGTTTTCAGTGTTAGCGCGGAACTAAATTCAATATTCGCGGTTTGTTCCGAATGAAAAAGAATGGAAAACGATAATAAAATAAATGATAAAGATGATAACATATGTGATAAAGATGAAAAACAACTGAACTGAACACTGCTGGCTGTATATATTGTGACACTTATCGCTAAGGTCCGTTTCAGGATCTAGGTAATTAAATAATTAATACACTAAAGTTTAAAATTATAAGTATTTATAACAACTTAAGGATTTATAAAATAAATAATAAACTAATTATAATGAAGTAATACAATAACTAACTTAAATAATTTACTTAGTACTACTTACAATCAATTATACAGAATGCACATACACAATAAGATAGAATAACAATAGTTAACCAATACAATGCCCGGAACGTCAACCTCTTTTTTAACGTACCGGTAGCACATGCAATAAACACTCCCTTGTCAAAGATCAAACGATTACTGACTCTCCGACCGCACTTGGGGTTCTTTTTATATAGGTACGATCAGAGAGATTTCTGGAAAAACAGAGAGATTCGATGCAATAATAAAATACAAAAATCCTTTTTCTGGTTATGGAACAATCTTAACTAATGTAAACAAGTCACAATAGAATAAAAGGTGTTACAGGTAACCAACAGACTCTTTCACAAATAGTTGTACAACAAAGACCCTACCTTATTATACACGGCCCTTTTTAAATATTTTTTTATAACTAACTCTTATTGTTACTTTCTTACTCCATTATTTACTATTTAACATTTTATGAATTTATAGAAATCTTTCGAACCATATTCCTTTTCGATATATCGTCACAATATAATAACGGAGTAATGAAATCCCTACAACAGAGGTGCGGTCTTGGGTTCGAATCCCACTCGGGCATGGCATTTTTACATACGTTACAAAAAATTCATTTCATCCTTCACCGTCTGCATTAGCAGCAATTTGCAAAACAGTCGGACGTTAAACCAAAAAAAAAAAAAAAATACAACAGAGGTCCTTCCTTCCTCCTCTAAAATTTTCTTAATATTTGGTTATACTGATACAATCATGTTGATAGCTTACAAAACTAAAACTGTTATAAGTTATTAGAGTAGTACATTAAATAAGCCATAAATACGGTGAAAACCGCGTTTTCAAAATTTTGTAAAATAGGCCCTTCTTCTGGACACCTATTCAATTATATTGGGTGTAAAACATTATTCGCGAATATGTACACAAATACAATTAAATTTACTGCATTTATTACTTAAGTGTTACACTTTGAACTTTGTTTAGAATTGCGTAGTATTTCAGTTAACATCTGTTTAAGTTGTTGTAAATGTGTTTATCATGCGTAAGGTTAGCTATTGGTTAGCAATTTCCATAATCTAATTCTACGTGATTTCAAAACACTTTGTCTACGTGACTTAAGTAAATTTAAACACCGTTTTACAAATTTAACTCTATACAATTTATTTCTTTATAATATTTGTAAAATTATTAATTTAGGCTAATTAATTTTTTTTTTTAATTTAGGTTTTTTACTTTCTCTTGCCTATATGAATATACAGGGTGGACCAAGAGGAAAGAAAACATTTCAACAGGTGATTGTAGACCTAAAAACAAGACAAAAAGTTCATGTAAACATATGTCTGGAAATGCTTCGTTAGCGAGATAAGTCTAGCGAAAATGTTTGCCCAGATTTACACTCCGAGGATTAAATGAAACCGGATTGAACCAATTAGAACGGTAATTAAGACAAACATTTGATCGTTTCATATGAATTTTGACTTGAAACATTGATTAAACTAGGTCCCAGAACTGTAAGTCCCTTAGTTTGTAACTTGCTTAAAACACAAAAATTTACTGTCAAAAAACACGTTTTTTTACGTTTGAGGCGCTATAATTCCATTAAATGGCTAACAAATGCATAAAATCCATGAACAACAATTGTAGAGAATTTAATTCTTAGAAAATTGATGTAAATAGAGTCAATAGCAAACAAATTCTAAATTAATCAATTCAAATTTAATGTAACTTATATTACCCTCCAAAAAAGTAGCGCAGAAATGTATGTAATAAAAGTTGTAGAAAATTAAAAATCCTACAACTTTTATCTCAAACATTTTTTTGTATAACGCTTAGTTTAGCGTTAATTAGCTATTTCTGTTTTTTCTCACGAAAACGTGTAAAAAAATCGATTTTTTTAAGATTTTAGCCTTAGTATGCATTTTACGACAAAGTGTATATAATAACATTTATTGGAAATTAAAAAATCTACAACTTCGCTTTTTTCTCTACTGAGCCCAGTTTAGCGTGAAAGAGTTATTTTCCGTATTTTTAAGCCAAACTGAAGTTGACTTCACTCATGATTAAAGTTAGGTTATGTTTATTGGGGTTAGTTTTTTGTTTATTTCTAATGTTTTATTACTAATGTTAGGGTATATTGTTAATTATTTGAATTGGCAAGAGAAAGTTGTGTGAGTGTTTCATACCAGATTTTTATGTGTTAAATAAGTACAAGTAAATAAAAATATTGTGACACTTATTGCTAAGGTCCGTTTCGGGATCTAGGTTATTAAATAATTAATACACTAAAGTTTACAATTACAAATATTTATTACACTAAAAGATTACAAAATAAATAATTAAACTAATTATAATTAAGTAATACAATAAATGATTCAATAATTCACTTAAAATAGATAATAAACAATAAATAACTTACAATCACTTTTATAGATTACACAAACATAGAAAACACAGAAACTGAATTCACAAAACTACACATTAACTTTACACAATACCATACACTCACAAAGACGGTATAACAATCGTTGCTCGGATGCGTAGCCTGTATACGCACCTCGATAATCGCTCAGCAAAGATCACACGAATACTATTACTGGAACCCTCTCGGGGCCTCTTTATATACCTTTTTACAAAGATAGTTCCAGAGAAAAGTAGAGAAATCATGCAACAATAAAGTACAAAAAAATAAATAACCTTTTATTAATGAATGCTAGAAAAATTCGTAGTAAACAGGTCAAAAATAGGTCTTTTGTAAATAGAAAACGTAACAACCTGCCCCCCTCATAATAGCTGTACACAATAGCTGAATTTTTATAGTAGCGATACAAACCTTATGAATAGACACACCTTTATGGCTATTGTGTGTTGCTATTTCTGTCTTTATTACTCTCTCTTGTCCTCTTCACTATTTTTATGAATGAAATTCCGGAACCTTCGCGAACCGTCTTTTCTTCGATCTTGTTACAATATGTTACGACTTTATTTACACGTCATGCACTTCACCCTCACCTCATTGGATATAAATCTGAATTAAACACATTGCAAAGTGCAAACATTTTTTTTTGAGACAAAAAATTGATTTGTGTTGAATTGCATAATGTGTTAAAGGTGAAATTTGAGTTGTGATAAAGTGGTGGGTGGAGCCCCCTGATAATTTTTATGTACAAAGTACAGTATTTCGATTACTTTTGTACAAGATAGTATCGTAAGGCCAACAGCCTATATATGTTCAGTTGAGAATAAAGCGTGAAATGTCTTTATAAAGGAATAAGGAGGTTGTTCAATGGGTTTATCTTGCCGAGTTTTCTTCAGATTGTAATCTTATTGAATAAACTCAGTTATCGGAAACTCATTCTGATCAAATTTTCCTTTTCCTTTACGCGCGTAACATAATACCTACCAATTTTCTTTCTATTTAAAAATAGAAAAGAGATTCCTTTTAATCTCTTACTAACGTTACTACCTCCATTTATATTGAATCTATTGTTGTTATTCATAAAAAAACTGATGAGTCAAAATAATGTATTTATCCTTTAAAATAAATTTATATAGTGTGAAACACTTTTCAATAATAATAATAATAATGAAAACCGTAATTCAATTTTGTCACGCTCGTAAAAAGTCGACCAAAAAATAAACATAAATAGTTAGGTCTGCCCATAATAAACAGGTGGAGTGTCAGATTATTTACACTAAATCTGTTCGTTGCAGGGGTAAAATAAATAGTTCTGTTTCTTATCACATGGTCAGCCAATTAAATAACTGAATCATTTAAGAACAGAAGAGGTAGAGGTGTTAAAGACACTAGTCAGAGTTATCTCTTCTGAAAGTAATGAATTTCATTATACAGCCAGACCCTGTAGTGAATGAAGTGAAGGTGTCATTTGCAGAGTGGAAAATATGTGCTTTTCAGAGGGCCCGGCATGCTGATAAGCATACTTTTCCACTCAGTGAGGAAGGAAATGGTAAACCACCTCACTCCTCGTTTTACTTAGTAAAATCTCTACGGGTTCAAACCAGCCTACAGGCTGATGACCTAAGCAACAAATAGTTAGGTAAGAAATTTATTTCCACACTAAATTTTTGTCATATTTACACTAAAACGGGAAACATGTTCACCAGTGTTTTTAACAACGTACAAATTCCACAATCCGATACGGCAAAATATCTTGGCCTCCATCTGGGCAGGCGTCTAACATGGAGGACTCACATATGGAACAAACGAAAACAGTGTTAAATCTTAAATACCAATTGCTGTATTGGATGCTTAATGGAAAATCCAAATTATCAAACCAAAACAAATTGTAACTTTATAAAAGTGTAGTTAAACCTGTGTGGATATATGGGATAAAATTTTGGGGCACACCAAGTCACAGTAACATTGAAATAATTCAACGATTTCAGTGAAAAATACTTGGAAACATCATGGACTCACCTTGGTACATATCCAACACTATATTGCACGGAGACACGAACACTCCGACGGTACACGAAGCTATAAAGAAATTTTGCACCAATTACCAAACAAGACTTGAAAATCATCAGAATCCAGAAGCCATCAATCTCCTAGACAACAGTGAAATACACACAACACTATACAGACTACACCCTAAAATGGGAAATTTTATAGAGTGATACCAAAAGTCTACTTACTCATGATTCATACTTACAACATATCTACTCATTATTTCATGAGAGCAGATCGTAGATTTACAGTTATTAAAAAAAATGAATTGGACGCTTTAACTAATTGCTATCATTATTATTTAAAAGAAAATTAATATTATTAAGAAAAGATTTTTTTTTTGTTTAACGTCCGACTGTTCTGCATTTTACTTCTAATGCAGACGGTGAAGGATGAAATTTTGTTTAAGGTATGAAAATATGCCGTGCTTGAATGGGATTAAGAAAAGAGCTTTATTTGAAATTTAAAAACATGTATTGACTGATTGGCAGAAAACCAACCCTGACACTAAATAATAAATTATTAGTTTACAATACTATACTTAAACCTTGTTTGGCATGTTATGGCATTCAATTTTGGGGTGCAGAGAGTAAAAGCAATGTAGAAGTAATGGTTCCAAAACAAAGTGCTTAGAAATATAGTGAATGCAGCATGGTAAGTACAAAACAATGAACTAAATGAATGTCTGGTCGAAGCCCAAGTTCAAAATGAAAAAGACACGCTTAGTAGTATGTAACAAACACGTCTAAATTGTCACAAAAACAATTTAACAATTAACCTCTTGCATAATAGTCAGACAACCAGACGTCTCAAAAGAATCCATGTTTTAGATTTGTAAATAATTTTTCTTCTAAATTGTATATTTATTACATACTAGAGATACCCGCCGCTGGCAAATATTAAACCAACAATATTAAAAAAAAACATTTAATTATTGACAACTAATGTAATTAATGACAAGTCACGACAAAGTACACGTACATCAACAAAAACATAACCTCGAACACAGCGCTCAATGTTTTTCTACATAGTTCACAAAATATTCGGTTGATTTTGCTGCAAGCATAGAAACAATGTTTTTCTACATAGTTCACAAAATATTCGTTAGATTTCGCTGCAAGCATAGAAACAATGTTTTTCCACATAGTTCACAAAATATTCGGTAGATTTCGCTGCAAGCATAGAAACAATGTTTTTCCACATAGTTCACAAAATATTCGGTAGATTTCGCTCCAAGAATTTTTTATCTAACCTCATAAAAGCCTTAATGTAGGATATAAACATTATTTTCAACCCTTTAGGGATAACTTTTTAAGGGCTTCAATAGCCTAAAATCTGCACCGGCATCATAGTTACAACATAAAAAAACTGCATGAAAATCGGTTCTGTAATTCAGAAGATAAAGGGGAACATTCACACATTCATACACACACACATACATCGAATTTTATCTACAGTCCAGCCTCTCTTAGTTTGCTCCTAATGTAAACAAATAATGACGTCACTGAGCATGCGAATTACATCAAAATGTGTACACGCTGATTAAAAAGTAACTGCGAAATACTTTTACTTTACTTTTACTTTTACTTTTAGCGGGGTTCCTACAGATTGCTCCGCATCCCGCATTTCGATCTCCACAGCCTCCTGTCTCGCCAGTCATTTTCTCTTAAATTCCTTTTCTCCATGGCCCCTTGAACTCCCTCACTCCATCTCCCCCTGGGCCTTCCTCTTCTTCGTCTTCCCGCTGGACAGTATTCCCACACTCTCTTCGGCCATCTATCTGAATTCATTCGCTGAACGTGCCCATACCATGTTAACTGTCTGTCCTCAAAAGTATTTAAATACTAAATACTTTTAAAAGTATTTTTCTAAATGAAATTGTTAGGCCTACGTCATATCATGACTGATGTTTTAAGTAGTTATAATTTTTAAAAATAGTTAACCTAGTAGGAATAAGACATCCGTAAGGTGGTAGAGTGTAGCGTGCAGCCTGTAGTAGGTGGCTTTGGTTTGTTGACAGAAGGAGGAGCAAACTAACAACGGCTCAACTGTAGATAGATGTATATAAAATTTTCTTTTTTATTCTGTTAATGTATTGTTATAATGAAAGCCTGCTTAAAATAAAATCAGCTGTTCATAAGCAGTTGATTTATGAAAATGATACATTTAATTGTTGAATGGTGGGACGCGGTTTGAATGGCTGATGTGTTAGTGGCGTAGATTGTACAGACTTAATTTCTTCATTACGGGGTAGTTTGTTATTTTGTCTTGTCATAAGACATTTTATTTTATGATTGATTTTTTTTGGCTTTAACTTTCTTTTTCTTTACAAATGTACATATTTTTAGAGCACAACTAGTAAATGAGATGGAATGAATGAGGAATGGCAGGAATGTGACTTGAATGTGAATCGATTTATTGACCGATTTCGGCGTGAAATTTTTCAAGGAATGTGGTGCCAATATTTTTCAATGATAATGATTTATAAACTATGATGGATGATTTTTTTTATATGAAATTATTTTTTGTTTTTATGAAATGACAAAGGCATGACAAGTTAAATTGATTTTTTTTATGGTGGTCGGAGAAGATCCGTATTCCACTTTCGTTTGAGTCATCTATTAACAGGGAGATTGTTAGTTGAGAGAGATTGGACATTAGGATTTATGTGGTCAACAATCTTTGTGTGTAATGAATTGTATGTTGCGGTGACAATGTCTCGAATTGTTGGTATTTTCAGATCTTTGTGAAGGGTATGATTGTTTAGGTAAAAAGGTGCGTTTGTTATTGCTCTAAGTGCTTTTAACTGGTGTCTTTGAAAAAAATTCAGTGTTAGAAGATTGATTTGGTAAGGGAAATTGTTTATTTTATTGTATTGTTTATAATTTGCGTGAATTGATTTTTTTTTAATATTTTTTAATAACTATGAACTCATTATTTTTATTGACTAACCCACCAGGTTGGTCTATAGGTAAAGTCGTCGCCAAAATCAGCTGTTTAACAGCAGATTTTCGGAGACGAAGGTTGCTGGTTTAAATCCTAGTAAAGGTGGTTACTTTTATACGGATTTGAATGCTAGACAGTGGTTACCGGTGTACTTTGATGATTGGGGTTCAATTAATCATACTCTCTCAGGAAGGTCGACCTGAGTCTGCACAAGACTACAGCTCATTTACACGTCATATGCATCAGCCTCATCTCATTGGATCATGGGGTTGCTTATTGTTCTGAATTGAACAGATTGTAACGTACACGTGTAAGGGATTACAAAAAAAAATTATTTTTATTGTTTTCATTTTTTACTGGTTAATTTTTTGCAAAATAATTTTACTGAATAAATATATATTGAATTAATTAAATTAAAGTTTACAATTTACTTTACTATAACGAGTTGTTGAATTAGTACATAAGCTTCAACTTATCTATTTTTGTTTAAATTATATTTCTTAACTTTTAATGTTATAAATTCGTTCAGTTTTGTTTCCAAGTTAACTTAGTGTATATATTTTTATAAACTTTATAATATTTTTATAATGTTATCACAACTTGAATGTAAGTATTGTTTGAGGAAGACCATCAGTGGGTGGCCTCCTCTCTTGTCATATTTATTTCATAATAGTTTACTTAAACACAAACACAAACACTTACTTACACACAAACACTTACTAAAGAAAGAAGAACCACAACATTGTTTTTTGTTACTTTCTCTCTTGCCTATATGAATATATAGGAAGGAAAGTATTGTTTTCATTGCGATTTTAAGAAATCGAGGTTTCACCGGATCTTCACGTTTTCAGACCCCCTGAACCCAAAAAAACATGTTTTTAGCGATTGGTCTGTGTATGTGTGTGCGTGTGTGGGTGTGTGTGTGTGTGTGTGTGTGTGTGTGTGTGTGTGTGTGTGTGTGTGTGTGTGTGTGTGTGTGTGAACAAAATATCTCAAGAACGGAACATCGTATGAACTTTGAACTTGAAACTTAAGTTACATACCAATACAGGACCCAACACGAACATTTTCATCAAAATCGGTCAACCGAAAGTTGTAGTTTATTCGTGTAATTTTTCACTATTTTGCGATTTTCTCAAAAACTGGTCCTACGATCTTTTTTAAAAGCGCCTCATTTACTAAAATTTTTATTCTCTACATGGTAGGGTGGGCGTCATGTCTGCTGAAATTCTTGGTGAGGCTGTTTTCACGTAAGATTTTTTTTTAAGATTGCGGCTTTAATATGCATTTTAGCGCAAAAGAGTATATAATAATAATAATAATAATAATAATAATGAAGCTTTATTTTTCACTTTTACAAATGTTACATCCTCCTTTTACAGACATCTTACGGCTTGACCGCCGCAGTCATCAGCCGGAAAATCAGAGTACACTTACAATGAATTACAATAATAAAAAACACAGTATATTACAATCAGGAATACATTAGAAAAAATCTGGTGTGAAACACTCACATAACTTTCTCTTGCCAATGCAAATAATTAATAATAAACCTAACATTATTAATAAAATATTATAAATAAACAAAAACTAACCTCAAAAACATAACCTTATTTTAATCATGAGTGAATGACGCAAAATGACAATCGAACTCAGTTTGGCTTAAAAATACGGAAAATCACGCTTTCACGCTAAACTAGGCTCTGTAGAGAAAAATGCTCTAAACAAAAGTTGTAGATCTTTTAATTTTCTATAAATTTAATTATATACACTTTTGTCGTAAAATGCATACTAAGACCTTTTTTCTCACGTTTTCGTGAGAAAAAAAAACATAAAATCGCAAATTACCGCTAAACTAAGCGTTATACAAAAAAAATTTTGAAATAAAAGTTGTAGAATTTTACATTCTCTACAACTTTTATTATATAACGTTTTGCGCTAAAATGCATATTAAAGCCGCAATCTTAAATAGAAAATGTTTTTACGTAAAAACAGCCTCAAGCAGAATTTCAGCAAACATGGCGTCTACCCTATATTGTAGAGCATAAAAAATGTAGTAAACCAGTTGATTTTAAAAAAATTCGTAGGACTAGTTTTTGAGAAAATCGCAAAAAAGTGAAAAATTATACGAATAAACTACTACTTTCGGTTGACCGATTTTGATGACAATGTTCGTGTCGGGTCCGGTAGTGATATGTAACTTAAGTTTCAAGTTTCAAGTTCGTACGATGTTCCGTTCTTGAGATATTCTGTTCACATACACACACACACACACACACACACACACACACACAGACACACACACAGACCAATCGCTAAAAACATGTTTTTTGGGTTCAGGGGGTCTGAAAACGTATAGATCCGGTGAAAACTCGATTTCGAAAAATCGACATGAAAACAATACTTTCCTTCCTATATATTCATATAGGCAAGAGAAAGTAAAAAGAAACTATACACCAACTTTATAAAAATGACATACATAGCCTACAATTTTGAAGCATAATGACATAATGAAAAATGAAATTAAAACACAATAGGGAATAAATTTAAAAACCAAAACCCATCATCCTATTCATCCCTCTTCCTACATACAACAGAAGAACAAAACAAACAATCAAATTTGTATTCCTCAGTAATTGAATTCTGTAATCAATGCCCATCTATATCTCCAAGCATCTCTACAAAAGGACGCTAGGCCCTGAAATTTTAGCGCAAAATAGTATATGGCAAAAGTTGTAGAGAATTTAAAATCCTACAACTTTTATTTCAAACATTTTTTTGTATAACGCTTATTTAAGCGGTAATTATCGTTTTTCTTTTCTCACGAAATTGTGTGAAAAATCGTTTTTTTTAAGATTTCGGCCTTAGTATGCGCTATACGACAGAAGTGTAGGAGCTGGTAGTTATGAATACAATATTTAAATTGCCTAACAGAAGACGTTATACTTGGAAATCACCTGCGGATGCAGAGGATCACATTGTTAGAAATCAGATAGACCACATTTTAATAAACTCCAGATATAAAAACATGATAAAGTCTGTGAGAACATACCCCGGAGCTGACATAAATTCAGATCATTATCCATTAGTAAGTGTTATGCAGATAAAATTGAAGAAGATTCGAAAACAATCAAATATACCACGGTTCGATGTCTCAAGGATAAAAGAAGAACCTATACGCCAGAGTTTGGAAAAAGAAATAAATAGTAACTTAAAGGAAAGAAAACAAGATGTGATGAAGGCGACAGATGTTGATGACAAATGGAGCATTATACAGAAGACCTTGGTAGAGACAGGCAAGAAGATATTGCAGACACAAATAAGAAAAAAACAGAGATGGATGACTTCAGAAATCCTAGAGCTAATGGGGGAAAGAAGGAAGTATAAAGGCAGGAATAAGGCAGAATACAAGGAAACACAGAGATTGATAAGAGAGAAAATAAAAGAGGCAAAATCCACCTGGCTTACAAATCAGTGCAGTGAAATAGAGGAATATGCTAAAAAGTATGATAGCTTCAACATGCATAAGAAAATAAAGGAAATGACCAATACACAGAGAAAAAGGAAAGATGGTCTTCTTAAAGACAATAATGGAAAAATTATTATAGAGGTCAAAGAGAAATTGAGTAAGTGGAAGACATACATAACAGACCTGTTTGAGGATAATCGTCAAGAACCGGAAGAAATTGACAGTGAAACGGGACCGGAGATCATGATGGAGGAAATCAAACAGGCAATACGAAATGCAAAAAACGGAAAAGCTGTAGGTCCAGACGAAATACCTGCGGAATTATTGAAATGCCTGGATGATGAAACTCTACATATACTGCTGGAACTGTTTAATGAAGTCTATAAAACCGGACAAATACCACAGGAATGGCTGGTTTCTACCTTTGTAGCAATACCAAAGACAATATATGCCAAAGATTGTTCAGACTATAGGACAATATCACTAATAAGCCATACCCTTAAAATATTTCTGAAGGTAATTCATGGAAGATTATATAGAAAACTGGAAGATGATATGGACGATACTCAATTTGGGTTCCGCAGAGGACTGGGAACAAGAGAGGCATTGTTTGCTTTTAATGTCCTTTCTCAAAGATGCTTAGATATGAACATCGATATATATGCCTGTTTCATTGATTTTGAAAAAGCATTTGACAGGGTCCGACATGAAAAACTAATAGAATTATTGAAAAACAAAAATATAGACAGACGAGATTTGCGAATCATCATCAATCTGTATTGGAATCAAAAGGCCAATATAAAGGTCGAAGAACAAAAGTCCGAGAATATTGATGTAAAGAGAGGAGTAAGACAGGGTTGTGTTTTGTCGCCGCTTCTGTTCAACATGTATAGTGAAGCCATATTTCAAGAAGCCATAACAGAACTGAGTGATGGAATCTCTGTGGGTGGAAGGATAGTAAATAACATAAGATTCGCTGATGACACTGTTGTGATGGCAGACACCCTGGAGTCGCTGCAAGAGTTGGTGAATAGAGTTAACGATCATTGCATTGGATATGGACTTAGAATAAATGAGAGAAAGACTAAATTTATGATTGTCTCGAAAGCAGAACATGGAAATGAAACATTAACAATAGAGCAAACCCAAATAGAAAAAGTAGAGACATACAAATATCTGGGAACCTGGGTTGATGGCAAGAATGACCAAAGTAGAGAAATTAAAGTACGAATTGAAACTGCAAGGCAAGCATTCATAAAATTGAAGACAATGCTAACAAACAAAGACCTTCAGTTACCTCTCAGATTGAGGGCTCTAAGATGTTATGTATTTTCTATCGTACTATATGGGATGGAAGCTTGGACATTGAAGAAACAACACATAAAGAAGATAGAAGCGTTCGAAATGTGGTGTTACAGGAGAATATTGAAAATTCAGTGGGTCCAAAAGGTTACCAATGTTGAGGTGCTCCGACGTTTAAATAAGGAGTTGGAAGTTATGAAGAGTATAAAAACAAGAAAACTAGAATATTTGGGTCACATAACCAGAGGAGAAAAATATGAGTTGCTGAGAATTATTATGCAGGGAAGGATCCGAGGAAGAAGAGGCGTAGGAAGAAGACGCATCTCCTGGCTGAGGAATCTTAGAGAATGGTTCAACTGTAGTTCATTGCAACTATTCAGAGCAGCAGCCAGTAAAGTGACCATAGCCATTATGATATCCAACCTCCGATAGGAGATGGAACTTTAAGAAGAAGAAGACAGAAGTGTACATAATCAAATTTATAGAAAATTAAAGGTCTACAACTTTTGTTTAGAGCATTTTTCTCTGTAGAGTCTAGTTTAGCGTGAAAGAGAGATTTTCGGTATTTTTAAGCCAAACTGAGGTCGACTTTCATTTTGCGTCTTTCACTATGATAAGATTATGTTTTTTGAGGTTATTTTTGTTTACTTTTTATGTTTTATTACTAATGTTAGGTTTATTGTTAATTATTTGCACTGGCAAGAGAAAGTTGTGTGAGTGTTTCACACCAGATTTTTATAATTGGTTTATTATGGTCGCATCAACATTCTAAGTTTTTAGCGACCCCCCACTACATAAAAAACACTAATTACATAACATTAGATTATAACAGTACACTTTAGGTTTACAATTATGTTTTTCAATTAAATAAAATTTACACTTAACAATTGAATCTTAGACTTTCATAATATGATTATAAACTGAATATAAATTATTTTATATGAATTGCATTTTTATTTGCACTAAAATTGTTTTTGAATATTTAAAAATTGTATAAAGTCTAGTGTCTTCGTGTAGTGTTTGTGATTAACGCAGCCTTTGTAATTGTCCGGTAAGTGAAATTGTCTCCGTATAGTGTTCAAGGTAGGACATTCCACAATGTGTACAACATTGTTGTACATTTGTATTTTTCTGTTGTCTAAATTTTAATTAAACCTAACTAATTTTTCATTATATTTTTATACATGACCTAATTGTGTTTGTTTGCTTCTTTGGAAATTTTATACTACATGCATTTTTATAATATGTAACGTGGTCGCTAATGACCTCGTATTCGATGCCACCTTAAATAAATAAATAAATAAATTTACTTATACTTACTTACATAACTGATTGTAAATAAACATAATGTTAAACAAAACCGTTATTATTTAACAGTTTTGGCTTTATTTTAAACGGTTAGTATATTATATCGTATTTTTGTAATGATAGTGTATAATAGGCTATAGGCTATTTATTTTTTTCCCTCGTATTTTAGACCATGTGACGTACTTCTAAACGTTTTTGGAAGCTCTTTTCCAGCTCACATTCCCACCATTTGCTCACTATAGATTTTTCATTTTCTTCTGCTTTCTAAGTGTTCTGTTTTACTCTTCACGGAAGCCCTTAATATTAGTAATTAGTTGTCTAAATTTGGTTCGGTTCATTAATTTTTCTCTCTGTTTATGCCGATTTTCTCAATATCCTTTCTGAATTCTTTAAACCATTTATCTGACACCTTAGAATTATCGTTTAGTGTCTCAAAAATTTGTTTTGTCAACAGGTTGTCAATCTATTCTATACAGGTGTCCTTAAAATTTTAGTCTTCTTTTTCTAATCGTTTCCATTATCGTTCATTTACCTTGCAAATTTCTTCTCAACCTCGTAACCTACATTGTCTGTTTATTATCTTCAAACCCATTATCTTTCTCTCAAATTTTTTAGCTTTTCTTAGACTAGCCTTCCCGGTCATTCGGAGGCACTACCTTGCGTGCAGACACAAGGTTTCATTACAGTATTACAATTTTTAATCTTGGCTTGCCTTGAGAATACTTTCTCCCTTATGCGAATGGTGAGTTCTTCGGAGTGCTCCGCCAATCTTGTTCACTTCCTTTTCGCTTGTCTTTGTTTTTTTTGTATCCGAGGTGGCGAGAAGAACTCATGTTCACTCCCTCACGATGAGGGAAGTAGTGTTGAACTCAATTGAGTCCCAACGAGGCCGCAACCGCCTACCAACCAAAAACCCGCCGCCTGCCCACTTGATCCGGCATCAACAAAGAACACTCTGACTCCCGTGGAACTTTTTATATAATACTACAAGGGAAATGTCGGGTTAAAAAAAATTTTTACATACTGTCAGCGGGGCGTGGAAGGTAACCGTAGCCTAATTCCCCTCTCGCTGTCACTGACCAACACTCACTCTCTCACTTTCATTCATCTCTTTTATCACGAGCTTAGCAAATTAGTGTGCCTACCTCTTACCTACTGAGATCAGGACAAAATTGATTCACTGTGGGAGAGAGAGATCCCGCTGATCTCCATATGTCTCCTCCCTTGCTTATAGTTGGTTGTACCAGTATTACCTCCAAGAGGTACTTGATATTATCAACATTCCAAATTTTTCCGTATTGTGACGCGGACTTCAAGTGACGTGGGGCTGTTTTGATGTTAGTTATGTAGGGTAGTTAGTTTTCTCGAAGAAAATCATTTTGTAATCCGGCTTGATCTGCTTGTTCTTTTAATTTCTTTTTGTTTTACGTCTGACTGTTTTGCAATTTCTGCTAATACAGATGATGGAGAATGATGATATATTTAAATGAGTAATTAAAAAATGCCAGACCTAACCGGGAATCGAAAACGGGACCCCGGTGTAGAAGCCGGTTGAGCTAACCACTACGCCAACCGGCCGGCCTTGTTTTTGTTCTTTTAAGATGTTGATTTGTTTTATTGCTGTTTCTTTGTTACTAAAAACGATTTTTAAGTCGTCTGCAAAAGCAAAACAGTTTATCTTTATACTGTTCTTAAGCATCTGTACATAACTTAAGTACAGGTGTAGAACGGACAAATCAAGTTTTACAACTTAAAAAGTTTTATAATTAAATTTTTAAGAAACATCAGCGAACATATAATTTTATTAGATTATTTTAATTAAATCATTTATTAAGTTTTTAATTGTTTTATTTTATTTTAATGTAGTACTTAAAAGAGAAAATCATGATTGAACGAAAGAAGAATTAAAGCCTTGGTTATAAGAATCATCTAATGTTACCAATATTAAAAAAATTAAACCTCTTTTTTCCCCATAGCAGGCAGGTGGAGTGTTAAATTATTTTCACTCGATGAAGGCCTACTAGTTCTAGATATACAAAAAATAGTTTTGTTTCTTATCACATAGTGAGCTAACAATATGACTGAATCATTTAGCAATAGCAGAGGTGGAGGTGTAAAAGGCATTAGTCACAGTTGTCTCCTCTGAGAGTAATGAATTTAATTATAAAACCATAACCTGCTTTGAACGAAGTGAAGGTGGCATTTGCAGGGTGGAAAGTAGATGCTTTTCAAAAGACTTATGCATGCTGATAACCATATTTCTTCCACTAAGTGAGGAAGGCACTAGAAAACCGCCTCACTCTTTGTTTTACTCAGTAAATCCTCTAGAGGTTCAACCCAACCTTTTGGCTGATGATTTAAACAACAACAGATTTTGTATAAATTATTTAATGCATATTGTATACCTCTTTGAAGCCTACTGTTTTATAATTCAATAAAAGAAATAAACTAAACTAAAACAAAATACTGAAATTATTAATTTTAGAGTCTCAAACGTAGAAGAGTTTTCCCTTCTGAAACTTGACAACAGTAACAACGGTAGTCAAGAAGGAAGTCTTTTAATAACAGAATCTTTACAGAAGACAATAAAATCGTAACCGTTGTGTGGGAAAACAAAAGATAAATTATCTCATTTTTTCTGATATTTTCATTGCAAAATAAGAATTATTTGTGGAATTGTTGAAAATCCTAATAAAATAAATATACGTTACATAATTATTTCATATCAATATTGTTCCTCATTTATTTTTTGATTGCTTCAGATATCACACTTTATTCTCGATATTTAAAATATATATTGTAACATTATTATCTTCTTTTTCTTCTTCCTTCAAGGCTTAGGCCGTTGATTGTTCCAAACTCACAAACTTGAAACTATCAGCTTATATCCATGTTTCCGAGGTCATCCCACATCTCTCCATCCAACCAATGCATAACGGTGTGCTTGGAGGGGTATTCCGTGGTCCGGCATTCTGTCCATATATCCCCTCCATCCCTCTCGATACCTCTTAACCTTCTAATTCAGGCAGTCAACTTGGAGCTTCTTCCTTATATCCATATTCCAAATCTATTCACTCTCGAGCATCCCTTAACTCTTCGCAGAAATCTCATCTTCACTGCTTGGACCCTTTGTACATCCCTCATCGAGGTCATCCATGCTTCACTCCCATACATTATTATCGGAGTTAATAATAATAATAATTTATTTATTCCCATAATATTACGTCTGCCCATAACAGACAGGTGGAGTGTCAAATTATTTACACTCAATCTGTTAGTTGCAGGGCTAAAATAAATAGTTCTGTTTCTTATCACATGGTCACCCAATTAAATGACTGAATCATTTAAGAACAGAAGAGGTAGAGGTGTATTGTGACACTAATCAGAGTTATCTCCTCTGAAAGTAATGAATTTCATTATACAATTGGACCCAGTGGTGAACGAAGTGAAGGTGTCATTTGCAGAGTGGAAAATATGTGCTTTTCAGAGAGCCCGGCATGCTGATAAGCGTAGTTTTCCACTGAGTGAGTTGTAGCAATGTTAAACCACCTCACTCCTCATTTTACTTAGTAAAATCTCTAAAGTTTCAAACCAGCCTTTCAGCTGTTGACCGAAACAACGATATTACATAAAAAAGAAATTACGATAATACAAAATTTCTTACAGTAAACTACTATCATATTACGCTAGAGGTGGTGGTAATTATTCCATCCAACTATGGACAAAACAATGTAAGGAGTTGCCATCACCTTGTAAAACTTAATCGTTGCATCTAGCCGTGTTGTTCAATCTCCTATTGATTGTGCTACAAATCCTTTGGAACTTAATCTTCCGCTGGATGTCTAAATCGAAGACTACTCCTACGTCACATCCCAAGTAACTAAAATTGGACACCTGCTTTACTATCGCATCATTTATGACAATCGAACCGATTATTCGATCGAACCGGATCGAATCGGATATTTTCCCTTGAACGCCATCACTTTGGTTTTCGTGGCGGAAATTCTGATATTAAAATCTTCACACAATTTACACAGGGCGTATAAAGATTTGTGAATTTTAAAAACATTATAATAATAATAACTTTCTGAAATAGTTTATTGTGAGAAATAGTGTATTGTATGTAGTTCTCTGTATTTAACAATGATAATGGATTGCGATGAATAAAATGTTTTAAAAAGGAATTCTCAGAAATCTAAACTAGTAGAAACGTTTGTTTTGTTTTGATTCCTTCTACCATGTTCTAGTAAGCGGAGAAATTGTAAGAAGGATCTTAATTGTTTGATAAACTATCAGAGACAGCAGGTATAAAAAACATTAGCGTCTTTATAGTTAGTAAATTATTATTATTATTAATAATAATAATTTACTAATTAATTAATTGTTTTCCCACATTCTCCACATTTATTATTTTCCAAATTTAATTTAATTTAATTATTATTAATTAATTATTAATTATTATTTTTATTAATTAATAATTATTTAATTTATTTATTTATTATTATTATTAATAATAATAATAATAATAATAATAATGATTTATTTCCTTCCATTGTTTACATCATCATTCGTGTTCTGCTTCACAACAGGTTTTTACACTCAGTGCTCCATCTCTCCCTATCTTGTACCAACCTCTTAATTGTTCCCTCCTCCCAGAGAACCGAGTGAGGAGAGTTTTTGACTCCGGATTGTTTAACACTGAGGAACATAATATAGTAAACTATGGATTCCTAACGAAACGTTAATGCAGTGGTTTCCCGTTGCCTTCTGCATTCCATTGGCCAAAATTTGTGGCTCATTTTTCCTTCGGAGGCAGTTGCCCATCCAAGGACAACAGATTGCGTTACCTTCCACAATGTGGAAGAAGGACTATTTATTCTGATAGTCATTAGGATACCAGAGTCTGGTCAGTTAGAACAGGTAGCACAGTGCAGCCTTTACTGCAACTCATAAAGGTAATTAATAGGAGATCATTAAAGTCATTTGATCGATTCCTCTTAAAGAGTAGATTTCTAACTCTGCTTTTTTCTTAGCTTTCTTACGAAAGCTATGAGAAAGGATAACCTCGAAGTAAGTGAACACATAATATGACTTCTCAGACCGATTCCTTTTCTTTAGAAAAAATGTCCACCAGCCATGAGATACGAAGTCTCATGAGAAGGATTTTTCAATACTATGTTCCTTTCTGTAAAAAGTTTTTTGAAAATTGGTTACGGGACAAATTTTCAAAAAATTACGTCACATCTAATGCGTAAACATTTCTGTAACCTTCCAAAAATCAAAGAGATCGTAAGATTTTCTTAAGAAATTGATTTTAACACATTTTCTTCTTAATTTTTTCAAACAAAGTAACAAGCTACGTAAAAAATTATAATACAATTTTTATTAAACTAAACATAATTAACAAAAAAATGTACAATAATTACTTGTTTAATTTAGTGCACATTATACGTAATTTGACTTATTGTGTAATAAATTATTATTATAGTAGGCCTATATTAGAAACACGTCCTGGAGGTGAAGAACAGATAAACGATTTCCAAAATAGTGAAACTTTTGGAAATTTATTTCGTAAGACACTGTTCTGTAATTTAAGGGGGGAGTCTACCTTTATTTTACACCAGAAAAGTTTTTGTTCCAAATTAATCTCCACTCTTTTCTTAAAAAGTTCGTATAATTTGTTTTATCATCGGTAGTAACTATCATAGTAACATCATAATTATCATAGCTGAGTAACATTATAAAAATAAATATAAATGAGTGTCATAGTGGTTAAAAAAAACTTAGTGCCTAATTTTGTTTTATCGTTTTCCGCAAATTATGTTTTTTGCGTGTAGTTAAATGCTAGAACGAACATAACTTTTGGTCTAAAGAAGCTGGAGCTGTAAATTTTTTTTAATTGTTCACTTTATCACATTCTGTGATCTGATAGAGCCTTTCTTACTGTAATATTTATGTAGAATTCATAAAATTAGCTCAATTACATAGAAATGATGAACATTTTTGCTTACTAATTAATTAAGAAAAATTGTTTTATTCCTTACAAACGATAACTTAAAAACAAGATTCTTACCGATCACAAAGCAGAATTTTCTGTAATTTGATATAATTTTAAAGAAATTTTATTAATTAATTAAAAAAATGTGTTCGTTCTAAGATTACCCAAAAATCCACCATTTTTATTTATTGTAGGGGTGTGGGTAAATATTTTTTAAACTTAAAATACTTTTTAAATGCTATTACACACACTTTTTTCTATTGAGCTAAAAAAATTATTGCTTCTGAGTATCAGTAAAAAATTAAATGCTGTACACTTAGCGTATACACCATATTGAAATTGAGTAATCACCAAATTAAAAATCTGGTGTAAAACACTCACTCAACTTTCTCTTGCCAACGCAAATAATTAACAATAAACCTAACAATAGTAATAAAACATTAGAAATAAACAAAACACTAACCTCAACAAACATAACCTAACTTTAATCATGTGTGAATAACGCAAAATAAAAATCGACATGTTTGGCCTAAAAATACGGAAAATCACTCTTTCACACTAAACTAGGCTCCGTACAGAAAAATGCTGTAAATAAAAGTTGTAGAACTCTTAATTTTCGATAAATTTGATTATAACCACTTTTGTCGTAAAATGCATACTACGGCCGAAATCTTAAAAAAATCGATTTTTCACACGAGATCGTGAGAAAAAAACAAAAAATTGCTAATTACCGCTAAACTAAGTGTTATGCAAAAAAAAATTTAAATAAAAGTTGTAGGATTTAAAATTCTCTACAACTTTAATTATATACATTTTTGCGCTAAAATGGATATTAAAGCCGCAATCTCAAAAAAATTATTTTTTACGTGAAAACAGCCTCACCAAGAGTTTCAGCAAACATGACACCTACCCTATCAAGTAGAGAATAAAAAATTGAGTAAATCAGGCGATTTTTAAAAAAATCGTAGGACCAGTTTTTGAGAAAATCGCAAAACAGTGAAAAATTACACGAATAAACTACTACTTCCGGTTGACCGATTTTGATAAAAATGTTCGTGTCGGGTCCGGTAGTGGTATGTAACATAAGTTTCAAGTTTCAAGTTCGTACGATGTTTCATTCTTGAGATATTTTGTATACACACACACCAATTGCTAAAAACATGTTTTTTGGGTTCAGGGGGTCTGAAAACGTGTAGATCCGGTGAAAACTCGATTTCGTAAACCGACATGAAAACAATACTTTCCTTCCTATATATTCATATAGGCAAGAGAAAGTAAAAAAGTAATTTTTTCGGATCCGTTTCGGTTAAAGCGGGTTTCGGTGAAGCAGGTTTCAGATTGATCGGCCTTTTACTGTAAATGAAAAATATATCCATTTGAACCATTATAGTTAATCCTTGCAGAGGTAAACTGTAACCATGTTTTCATTTTTCTATCTGTAATATTTATTTACTTTTTCCAAGCATTTACGTTCACATAAATAGGTAGGTACTGCATAAAATAACATATAACGTTTGAATAAAGGATAAAAGGGACGAACGAATGTTCACTGTTCATTCTACATTTGAAAACTAAAATAAACATAATTATTTTGCGTTATATTTTCTGTTGTATTATTTATTCTGTATCTAAATAAACGATCAGCTCTGTCAGTTGAATATTATTTAATACGTAGAAAAGTAACGTTGTTGTCTTTTACAATATTTATTTATGACCTTCAGGGCAGACTGGTAAGTGAACTGGTAGAGTCGCTATTAATTGTTAAGTAACAGCGGTTGCACAAGTTATTTTGTATGGTGACCAGCTGATAGCCACTCATGAACAAACTCAATTCCTGTTCAAATTCATGCCTAATCCACGTCAAAGATACACTTTTCTTTTCTTTTTTTTTTTTTAGTTTAACGTCCGACGTTTTTGCAAATTGCTGCTAATGCAGACGGTGAAGGATGAAATGAATTTTTTGTAACGTATGAAAAAATGCCATGCCCGAGTGGGATTCGAACCCAAGACCGCGTGATGAGAGGCGAACCAACATCGCCAACGCGGCCGGCTACACCGGCCGGATACACCAAAAAAGTGTTGTTGTTTAGGCAGTAGCGTAACTAAAATAATATAATATAATAGATTATATAAAATATATAAAATAATAGTTTAACTGCGCCCCAATGCAAGTATTCCCCGTGCGCCCCTATTCATAGACTCACTCTCCCCCCCCCACCCGTAACTTCCAACGAAACTAACGACATTTCTCCGTACTTCCACACATCCTGGATACTATTTCACTACACACGCAATTGTACAATGACATTATCCAATTAGAGAAAGATTATTCAAAGAAATATAATTTATTATGTACAGTAATTTTAAAGTTAATTATTAAAAAAAAATTATTCAAAAAATTAATTGAAAGTAAAATTAAGTTACTAAACATTTTCAAACAAGAAGTACAGGGAGTTTTGCTTCAACATATTTTTTTGCTAAATATTTTCCAGAATATCAGTTTTTTGCGCCCCCCTAAGGCCTGCGCCCCAATGCACCGCATTGGTTGCATTGGCGTTACGTACGTCACTGTGTTTAGGTGATTAGCCTGTAGGCTGGTTTGAACCTGTAGAGGTTCTACTAAGTAAAACGAGGAGTCAGGTGGTTTACTATTGCCACATCTCACTGAGTTGAAAAGTACGCTTATCAGCATACCAGGCCCTCTGAAAAGCACTTTTCCACTCTGCAAATGACACCTTCACTTCATTCACCACAGGGTCAGACTGTGTAATGAAATTCATTACTTTCAGAGGAGATATCTCTGATTAGTATCTTTTACACCTCTGTCTCTTCTGTTCTTAAATGATTCGGTCATTTAATTGGCTGACCATGTGATAAGAAACATAACTATTTATTTTAGCCCTGCAACGAACAGATTGAATGTAAATAATTTGACACTCCACCTGTCTGTTATGGGCGTACCATAAAAGTAGTGAACAAATTAAGTAGTTGTCAATAATTTACAGTTCCCGATAACAAATAAAAATTTTAAAAAAATATTTATTGGTGGCAATTTTTTAAATTTTTATCTATAATTATGTTTTGTCCGTCTGCCGTTACACCCAGGTGTCAGAAACTACAACACCACTACCGGACCCGACACGAACATTTTCATCAAAATCGGTCAACCGAAAGTAGTAGGCTAGTTTATTCGTGTAATTTTTCACTTTTTTGCGATTTTGTCAAAAACTGGTCCTACGATTTTTTCTAAAATCGCCTGGTTTACTAAACTTTTTATGCTCTACAAGAAAGGGTAGGCGCCATGATTGCTGAAATTCTTGGTGAGGCTGTTTTCACGTAAAATTTTTTTTTTTTTGAGATTGCGGCTTTAATATGCATTTTAGCCCAAAAATGTATATAATAAAAGTTTTAGAGAATGTACAATCCTATAATTTTAATTTCAAACATTTTGTTTGTAACGCTTAGTTTAGCGGTAATTAGCGATTTTCTGATTTTTCTCACGAAAACGTGTGAAAAATCGATTTGTTTAAAATTTCGGCCTCAGTATGCATTTTACGACAAAAGTGTATGTAATCAAATTTATAGAAACTTAAACGATTTACAACTTTTAATTATCACATTTTTTTCTACAGAGCCTAGTTTAGCGTGAAAGAGTAATTTTCCGTATTTTTAAGCCAAACTGAGGTCGATTTTCATTTTGCGTCTTTCACTCATGATTAAAATTAGGTTATGTTTATTAAGGTTAGTTTTTGTTTATTTCTAATGTTTTATTACTAATGTTAGGTTTTTTGTTAATTCTTTGCATTAGCTAGAGAAAGTTGTATGAGTGTTTCACACAATATTTTTTTTAATAAAGATTACGAATCCGAAAACTGTTTGTTGATATCTCTTGTAAAGCCAGACATCTGGGTGTGTCAAACGGATAAAATGAAATAATAGGTGATAACTTCAAAAAAATGCCCAAAACGGGCAGGTGGAATGTTATTTTAATTGCACTCTATCTGTTTGGCCCAGGGCTAAAAAAATAGTTCTGTTTCTTATCACATAGTCAGCCACTTATATGACTGAACTATTTAAGAACAGAAGAGTTAGAGGTGTACTGTGACACTAATCAGAGTTATCTCCTCTGAGAGTAATGAATTTCACTATGCAGCCAGACCCTGTGGTGAATAAAGTGAAGGTGTCATTTGCAGGGTGGAAAGTGAGTGCTTTTTGGAGGGCCTGGCATGCTGATAAGCATACTCTTTCAACTCAGTGAGGAAGGCAATGATAAACCACCTTACTCCTTGTTTTTACTCAGTAAAACCTCTAGAGGTTCAAACCAGCCTTTCGGCTGTTGACCTAAACAACAACAACTTCAAAAATTGCCACCAAATATAGTTTTACGTAAATCAATAATATAGGTAGTTTATTTATTCAGGAACGCCGCCTTAAGGAATCATTCTTCTAACACGAAGTTTTTTTTATTGAACAATAAAACTTGGTTCATTGAAATTTCAATATAATGGTTTCATCTTTTCCTTACAACACAGAAACAACAAAGATAATGTAAAAGTAAAGAACAGTTTAAAAATCCGACAATGAAATAGTTCAACTGGAATAGAAAGAATCCTTTTTAACGAGTACCTCGATGATGATCTTCATGACATTATGCCACTAGAGTGTAAATGACAAAGGTTTTCCCGCTGAATATCTTTGGTTCTTCTTTACTTTTTATAGTTCTTTTATACAAATATTATTTTTATTTTGACTTTTCAACAATTCTATCAATAGAATAAAATCATAAAATAATACGATTGTGTAACATTTTCTTTAAATACAGTAATACCCCGAACTTACGCGATAGGTGAAACCGAATAGTAACCGCGTAATTCGGGGTAGCTATACTTTCGCACATAAGTATTAAGTATGTAGAACTGTACGTACAAATTATTTCCAATTGTGATCGAAGACTAAAGAAAATAATAATTTAGAAAAAAAATGTTTAACAAATAAATTATACTAATATAATCGTAAATCGAAGTTATTATGATATAGAAGGCTTCGTAAAATATAGCAAAGTCGTCTGACAGCTCAAAGATTTTTTCTCTCACAAAATTTTGTCTTAGCAGGCTAATAATTTTTTATTTCTCAATTTTTAGAAGAAATGCACTCTTCGTAGGAGTCTACGAATTGGAAATTGAGGCTTCGTCACGTTTCCAACCGTCATTTGATCTTCTGATTGATCTGGATGTATTAGATTCAAATTCAATGTCTTCCTTATGCTCACGCATTTCTATGAGCTCATCAATTGTTAGCCCCTGATTTTTGGAATCCAGCAGTTCTTCAACGTCATCACTGTCAACTTCTAAATTTATTTGCCTGGAAAGATCAACAATTTAAAATGGAAGGTTTCCGTAAACAAGAACAGACAGTAATCTAGGGTTGTGTGGCGCTCAAACAAAATACGAATCAACGAGATTTAAAAATCGCGTAACTCCGGGTTCGTGTAAACTGGTGTAGCGTTAAACGACGTATTACTGTACATGAATTTCAAAAAATCTTCATTACTCATCAGCATTTGAACACAAATAAGTTGTTTTGGAAAATTGAGTGTGATTTTTTTATAAATAGATTCACAAATTTTCCAGCGGCCACGTGGTAACAGTTGTCACCACATTTACAATAGCTTCTTCTTTTTCTTCTTAACTTCATGAATTAGGCAGCTCGGCCTGTTCCAAAAACCATCTCCTTTTTGGGCGTCCAACACTCCTATTATGGGTTGGTCTGTACTCTTAAAAGCTAAACGGGGCAAACCGTCCTGGATTATTCGTTCCGAATGACTGCACCAGTACCTCTTGTGAATGTTTTGGCTAGTAATGGCCATCTCGTCAAATATATCCGCATTCCTTAGCCAATTTTTTCCAGGTACAGCTTTTCACAGCACTCATAACCTCATTTTTGCACTTTGCAATTAATTTCGTTCCCGCTTCGAAAGTGCCTACACCACATTTCCGTATAGTATCACAGTATCATGGTTGTTACTCAACTTTAAACGTGTTTCTTTCCTACAGCTGTGCTGTAAAATTTTATTTATCGTCCTGCAAATATGCTTAAACCTATTTAGTTTATTCGCCACGTCCTGCTTGTTTGAGAAAGATTCACAACTTCCCAAATATTTAAATTTGGGTATCTGCTACATAATGTTCCCAATAATTTATATATCTGATCTCTATGGGAATTTTCCTAGAAACGCCATTACTTTAGTTTTTTGAAGAGATAATGTCAAATTGCAATCTGTGCAAATGTTGTTCAGCTTAATCAAATTTCTATTGTTATAAAAATTAAAGTATAAAATTGATATTTTATGTAAAATGTAATTGAATTTATCATTTATTTCATTTTTTTTTAAATTCTGTTTAACACAATCTTTGCAACCTATTTAACTGTAGTAATTTAACTTGGTAATTGTGATAGTAGTTATAGCTTAAGTATTTAAGTGATTTAATTTTTTTGTTCTGTATACTACTCTGCGCGGACAGAACTCTTTGTGAAGAAGAGTTTTTGCGTATAAGTATATTTAGTTTAAAATATTGTACATAGCTTAGTATAGTAATGAATTGTAATTTCAATGTAGCTACATTTTACTAAATAAAATAAATAAATAAATAATCAGCATAATAACTCCTTTAAATACTGTAATACCCCGATCTTCTGCATAAGGTGGGATCGAGCGATAACCGCGTGCTAAAATATTAATATATTCCGTAAACAAAAACAGACAGTAACCGAGAGTTGTCTGGTGCTAAAATACAAGACGAATTAGTTGTTTTGCTACTGGTTCATTTACCCTAGTGAATGGAATTTTTAATTTTTTTTTTGGTTTGTAGTTCCGATTTGACTGAAAGTGGCTCAAAACCAGAAATATAGAAATCAAAGTCAGAATTTGGAAACAAAATAGTGTCATTTGATTCCTCTTAAAAAGCAGTTACAGAAATCATTGGGTTTAAAGTTCCAAGTTTGAAACATTTTGCTGTAGCGAATGTTGTTTAGTCTAATATGCGCAAATGTAAAAACAGTTTACAAGCTTCATAATACTAACGGGTGAGGCAGTGAACCGGGCGATTATGAAAACACCGTGAGGAAGTTAAAAAATGTAGTTTAATTAATTTACAATATACCAATTATACTTACATATTTATAATTTTTTATAAATTACTTGAAAATCATATCATAAAGATGTCCTCCATTTTGTCACACATTCCTGAAATCGTGCACGAAGGTTATTCATCACATTTCGTAATGTGGCTGTAGGAATTCATGCCACTTCTTCACGTATCCGTTCTTTAAATTCCCGTACATTTTGAGGTGGTGGAGATTGGAAAACACGTGATTTTAAGTGCCCCATAGAAAGTAATCACACGCAGAGAGATCTGGTGATCTGGCTGGCCATGAAATGTCTCCGTTCTTAAGAATGACGCGATTGGGAAACAAGCGTCGCAAAAAGTAGAGGAAGTATGTATGTACTGGGACGACCTTGACCTTTGACCCTGACTTTGGAAAAAAAAAAAAAAAAAAAAATTAAAAAAAAAAAAAAAAAAAAAAAAAAAATCCCGCCAAATTTTTTTTCCCTCCAAATTTTCAAACTCAATTTTCTCCGCAACCGCTGGACCGATTTTGACGCACGTGGTACCCACGTGACCGGGAGATCGAGATCTACAAGATAAGCCCTAATCCGTAGCCGTATCCCCGATGGAACCTGAGATCGCTTGTAACACGTGACCTGAGGGTCGGATCGACGAGGTTTAGGTGCGCGCAGGATCCGGACGACCCGTAGAACGCGTTACGTCCGGTTTCGACCGTTAGGTTCCTTCGGGATCCGAACAATCGGTAATTTTGGTAATTTTGTTTCGGAACACCCTATACTTTAATTTATTAGCATTGACGTCATTCGTTTTTATCTATGCACGTGATAGACTATTGATTCAGATGATGCAACTTGTTTATTACGAATTTAAATGTACAGTTAATTTTTTTAAATGCTGCAACGTATTATTTAAAATCACGAGTCGTCGGGTCAGCGATAAGTTGTTTGTTTCAATTTTTAAAACCAACAACGTCATACCGCATGTTATTATGTGTCAAACCGCAGATTCAGCGTTTGCAATGCATTAGCATAGGATAATTATTTGTATAAAAGGCCGCCGATTGTCCCATGGTACCATAATTCAACTACCACTGCTCTACACTGCTAGACACATCTTCTTCTCTTACCTGCTGCTACGCTGCTAGAACAGTTCTTCTTCTCCACCTACCTGCTGCTACGCTGCTAGAACAGTTCTTCTTCTCCACCTACCTGCTGCTAGACACAGTTCTTCTTCTCCTACCTGTTGACCTACCGTTAATTGAAGGTGAGTTTTATTATACTTTAAATATTTTTTAAATTTGAAAGACTCTAGCACCTTTATGAAATATACACTTTGAATCTTTAATAAAATTAAAACCTAAAATCTGTTTATGAAATTAAGGCGTAGAACCTGTTGGTACTGCAACATTACCAGTTTTAACCGTTGTTGGTGCAGCAACAACAACAGCAACAACAACTACCGTAACCTCTATGCTATTTCGTATAATACATGGGGTATTTACATACTAACTATTTTGTTTAAGAGACTGAAGGACTAACACCCGCTCAAAATAGACGGACTGTTAGAGTGTATTGACCCGGATGGAGAGGGTTCATGTAGTTATCATGGTTTTTATCAGACTTGTGTTTATTTTTTGTTTTAGAAATGGAGGCGCTACTAAAAAAGATGAATGAAGATACCATGAGGGTGTCTGAATTAGTGTTGAACAAGGAATACCGGTTTACGAATGTCGGCAGGGCGCAGACCATGTACGGAGAGCAAATAATTATATACATCGGCAATTCGAAGGTGTTCCTACCATCAAGATTTACAAAAACGCTGACCGATGAAGATATCGCTTTACTGAACGATAACGGGGGAGGGATAATAGTGTACAAGGGAAATAAAGACTTGGGTGATGGGAAAACAATGAATATAGTAGAATTTAAAAAATGAATAAGAACTCTCAAGAGTAAACCAAAGGCTGTATTATTTAATTAATAAATGTATATATAAAAATAACGTCTTTTCCATTCAAAATCCCTATTTAACCTAGATATAAGCAGTGTCGCTCTCAGTGCATCGCACGATGAGCTTGAGAAGTGGTATAGCGCGCGAGCTTCACAAGCAAGCCCGCAGGAACTATCCCACCAGAAACGTAGAGCTGAAGGGTATCGACGACTTGTATCAGGCCGATCTGGTAGAGATGATCCCATACGCCAGAGTCAATAAGGGCTACAGATACATAATGACAGTAATAAATTGTTTTTCTAAATTTGCTATTGCCGTACCGCTCAAGAGCAAGACGGCTGAAGAAGTCGCTAGCGCTCTCGGTCCCATACTGGAAAAACACAAGATGCGCCATTTTCATACCGATGAGGGTAAAGAGTGGTATAACGCGTCTGTAAGGTCTCTGCTGTCTAAGCACGGGATCAACCACTACTCCACTTACTCTCCGAAGAAGGCCTCGATAGTAGAGCGGTTCAACAGGACGCTGAAGGAGATGATGTGGAGAAAGTTTACAGAACGGGGCAATTACGTTTGGGTAGGTCTTTTAGGCGACCTCCTGTCTCAGTACAATAACAGGTCTCACAGGACTATAGGTTTCAAACCTGTAGATGTAAATAAGAGGAACGAAGGTGAGGTGCTAAGAAATATATTGTCCAATACTCGTAAGAAACGCGCCCCCCAAACCGTCAAGTTTGAGCCGGGAGATAAGGTCAGGATCAGCAAGTACAAAAAGACTTTCGACAAGGGTTACATACCGAATTGGACCAATGAGGTGTTTACCGTAGATCGTATTTTGCACACCCGTCCCGTCACATACTCGCTCAAAGACGAAAAAGGACATGTGATCAAAGGTAGTTTTTACACACAGGAACTGAGTAAGACGAAATACGGTGACGTATTTCTCGTCGAGAAGGTATTGAAGAGAAAAGGTGACAGGTTGTTGGTCAGGTGGTTAGGGTATGACGAGAGTCACGATTCATGGATCGACAAGAAAGACCTTATATAAGAGCTGTAATGTAGGTTTATCGGTTACTAGCGCAAAATGAGGTGTAGGGAGCAGAAAGAGAAACTCCCTGTCGTCAACTTAGATGTGCTTATCGAGTCGGGAGAAATAGGCGAAACGAGAAACAGACACGGTCGCCTCTTGCCGAATAGTATCAGATGTTTGGCCGTAGGTCCGTCGAATTGTGGCAAGACAAACGCAATAATCAACCTGCTGTTCGACCCCAACGGGCTGAGGTTCTGCAATGTGTACGTATTTTCAAAATCTCTGCACCAACCCAAGTATAGGTTTTTGGAGCGCGTGTTTCATGATATGGAGGGTGTAGACTATCACGAATTCAGCGACAATGCGCAAGTCCCGCCTCCGGAAGAGGTAGAGCCCAATTCCGTGATGATGTTTGACGATGTTGTATGCGAGAAACAACACAACGTGGTAAAATACTTTGCTATGGGGAGACATAACAACCTGGACGTATTTTACCTATGTCAGACATATAGTAAGGCGCCTAAACAGCTCGTTAGAGATAATGCAAATTTTTTACTCGTGTTCCGTCAGGACGAGCGCAACCTACGTCATATCTTTAACGATCACGTAGTCCCTGATATGACTTTTGAGGAGTTCAAGAATCTGTGCGGTGAGGCGTGGTCTCGAAACATGAACGGGTTTCTAGTAGTCGACAAAGAGAGAAAAACCCTCGGCGGCCGCTATAGATTTAATTACGACACGTTCATCACCGAACTACGAGCCGTTTAGACCGACATACAGCAGGAAAAAGCTGCGCAGCTAGCAGGAATAAGCAGGAAAAAGCTGCGCAGCTAGCAGGAATAAGCTGCGCAGCTAGCAGGAATAAGCAGGAAAAAGCTGCGCAGCTAGCAGGAATAAGCAGGAAAAAGCTGCGCAGCTAGCAGGAAAAAGCTGGAAAAAGCTGCGCAGCTAGCATGAATAAGCAGGAAAAAGCTGCGCAGCTAGCAGGAATAAGCAGGAAAAAGCTGCGCAGCTAGCAGGAAAAAGCTGGAAAAAGCTGCGCAGCTAGCAGGAATAAGCAGGAAAAAGCTGCGCAGCTAGCAGGAATAAGCAGGAAAAAGCTGCGCAGCTAGCAGGAATAAGCAGGAAAAAGCTGCGCAGCTAGCAGGAAAAAGCTGCGCAGCTAGCAGGAAAAAGCTGGAAAAAGCTGCGCAGCTAGCAGGAATAAGCAGGAAAAAGCTGCGCAGCTAGCAGGAATAAGCAGAAAAAAGCTGCGCAGCTAGCAGGAAAAAGCTGGAAAAAGCTGCGCAGCTAGCAGGAATAAGCAGGAAAAAGCTGCGCAGCTAGCAGGAAAAAGCTGCGCAGCTAGCAGGAAAAAGCTGGAAAAAGCTGCGCAGCTAGCAGGAATAAGCAGGAAAAAGCAGCGCAGCTAGCAGGAATAAGCAGGAAAAAGCTGCGCAGCTAGCAGGAAAAAGCTGGAAAAAGCTGCGCAGCTAGCAGGAATAAGCAGGAAAAAGCTGCGCAGCTAGCAGGAATAAGCAGGAAAAAGCTGCGCAGCTAGCAGGAAAAAGCTGGAAAAAGCTGCGCAGCTAGCAGGAATAAGCAGGAAAAAGCTGCGCAGCTAGCAGGAATAAGCAGGAAAAAGCTGCGCAGCTAGCAAGAAAAAGCTGCGCAGCTAGCAGGAAAAAGCAGGAAAAAGCTGCGCAGCTAGCAGGAATAAGCTGCGCAGCTAGCAGGAATATGCAGGAAAAAGCTGCGCAGCTAGCAGGAATAAGCAGGAAAAAGCTGCGCAGCTAGCAGGAATAAGCAGGAAAAAGCTGTGCAGCTAGCAGGAAAAAGCTGGAAAAAGCTGTACAGTCGCAGGTCGTGTATATATTGACGGTAGTGGAAAGGTACTGCGTTAATAGATGATGAGATGGCTTCGAGACAGGTCGACGAGAATCTAGTGCTGGAGATCGCAGAGTTACGCAGGAGGATAAGAGAGAAGCAACTAGTTCTGAAGCATGGCTTGACTGAGGAAGATCTCAGGATACAGAAGCAGCTCAAACCGCTAACCGACCCACTATCGAAGCTGTTGAACGAGAAGAAAGCCGAGACCGACCCTTCCTCAACGAGCGAACCGTTGAAGGGAGTAAAGCGTAGGGAGACATTGAAGCCTTTTAGGACGAAACCTGAAAAGCGTCCTTTTAGCCGGGTTAAAGCTCTTGACGATGATGATGATGATGATGATGATGATGATGATGACGAAGAAGACAGAGTCGCAGGTAAAAGTATCGACGACTCATGGAAGGATCTGATGACCGGACCCTACAGGTATTCCAATCTGAAGAGGAGTAGCGACGGGTTCGGACCTCGGCATACTAAGAAGAAGACCTCGGACGAACCGATGGATGCGGGAGACCCCCATAGGATGGATGAGATGGATACGAGCGTCAGCCTCCCAGTGGAGTTCACGGAGGACGATGCAACTGTCGGGAATTCCACTGAGATGAGGGACGCTTCCAGACCTCACGCCACCCCGGCGAGGACTTTACCTCGCGAGGAGGAGTTTAGCACGCCTACCACTATAGAGGAGATGCTTTCGACGCCTCTAGGTAAGGTTCGAGCTTCCGTATGGGTCAAGAACACGTTTCCCGGACGTCTGGCCCGTCAGTAGATGCATGAGGCCATCACAGACTCCGACAACAATACGGATTCTACATACGGGGTACACTTCGAAGGCAGCGAATTGGTGATGGGTGATTCTACGGTACAACTCAAGCCTGACGACTCGATAATCGTCGGAGACGTATCGTACCCAGGCACGCACGGTCTGTACGAGCTGATATTCAAAAGGAAACCCGATCCGTTCATCTACTCGGAAGAAGACTTGGAGGAGTACAAAAACTTATTGGAAGCCACAAGCGCCCACAGAAGGAACAACTCGGCTCTAGGTCAAGTGAAGGCCAACACAGGGAAAAAGTACGTCTCAATCATAAGCCGGCTTTTCCCTCCGAAGCCGGACCGACCGAAGCGCGGTAAGGGTATACGAGCCGGGCCTATGATGGAGCTGAACGGAAACAGGAAGACCGAGTACGTATATTTCGACGATCCCAACGAGCTTTGCGACAGGCTTAGACTCCTCGTAGCTTCTAAAGACTCGGGCCATACGGGTCACGACAGCGAGATAAATTCAATAGTCGAGGAACTCAAAGAGCTGGGGCTTATAAGAGGAGATCTACGTCTGTAACCCTCATTCTCGCTATGGACACTGGAAGATCCGTACGTCGTTTTCTCACCCCTTACAGGGTTACCGCGGATGGAGATATGGACATGAGAGACCGGAGAATCTGTCGCGTAGGCGTAGCCCAGTCGTATACGGACGCGGTCAACGTCAACGAATGCATGAGGCTCATCCAAGCTTACGCTGAAGATTACGGTGTCCTCGAGGTCTTGGAGGAGGGCGGTGGCGAACCTTACTACGACCTTTACGGTCGCAGGATGGCGCAAGTAGGAGACCCGATCGATGAAGAAGACGCCGTAAACCTCAAGTACTTGAAAGAGTACCTTTCCTCCTACGCCGAAGAGATGAAAGTTTCAGATCCTGTCAAAGACGAGCGAGTCGACGAAATTTCGAAAATGCGCGATGAGATCCAAAAGCTGCGCAAAGAGTTTGAGGACGTATCGTCACGCCTGGAGGGAAAAAGCGCGCCATAAATAAAGAAAAACGGGTCTTCGAGCTTCATTCCGGCCTTAAAATGGGGAGACGCAACACATTTCGCGACAGATCGCATTCAGGAGCCGGACTGGTAGGGAGCATCGCGAGCGGAGTCTTAGGAGCTGCAGAGAACCTTGTGGGGACAGCTTTGAACAGAGCGATAGACGTTTTACCCGTGGAACTCCACATACCAGGATATCAGTACTGCGGACCCGGCACGGACCTGCAGAAGAGATTGAGAAGAGGAGACCCAGGCATCAACCCTCTCGACGCAGCGTGCAAACAGCACGACATAGCCTACCACAACCGTAAAGACTCTGCGGGCAGGGCCGAAGCAGACCGCGTGTTAGCAGATAGAGCCTGGGAGAGGGTGAGAGCGTCCGACTCCAGCATAGCGGAGAAAGCGGCCGCCTGGGCGGTGACCAACATAATGAAAGCTAAAAGCAAGTTCGGTGGGAGGATCAAGCGAAGGCAGACCGGGAAGACCGCCCGTAGGAAGACCGCTCGTAGGAAGACCGTTCGTAAGACCTCTAGCAAGACTACCCGTCGCACCACCCGCAGGACTAACCGTAGCACTACCCGACGAGGTGAGGGACTGTATTTGAGACCGTACCCTACGCAGCATGCAGGATGCGGACTAAGGAAAAAAAAACTTCGTTGAAACTTCCTAACAAACCCCTGTCCGATAGTCAATTGATGGCGGCTGCCGACGCACTCGAAATCTCGAACTTTAGAGGGGTGTTTATGCGTGACACGCTCCCCCATAGACCCTACGAGAACGAATCAGCCATCGTCAACTTGGACAGCGCGAGGAACGAAGGGACCCACTGGGTATGTTACAGGAAGACCGGTGCAGTCGTAGAGTACTTTGACAGCTACGGTAACCTGAGGCCCCCCGTAGAGCTGGTAAGGTACCTCGAGAACGGAGAAGACGGACCGAACATCATAAGATATAATTACGCCAGGAGGCAGGACTTTGATTCAGTCGTCTGCGGACATCTATGCCTAGAGTTTCTATCGGGTAAGGATGTTGTGCCTAAGCGGTAAGAGCTCTACGATCGAGGTCGATTACTTTCCTCCCATAGACCTCGGAGAGGGCCAGTGGGAGATAGGCCTGGTAGATTTCATGAGCTACAACAACATACCCAACGTGCGGAAAGGGGTGAACAACCTGTTCTGCTTCGGCGACGGGATGAAGGTGGAGCTGCCCGAAGGCATGTACGAGATTGACGACATCCACTCAAAGATCAAATACGAGATGTTGGAGATGTACGGCGGAGTGAACTGCGGCAGCAGCAGAGACGCGGAGCAAGACGAAAACCGTACCGATGTTGAAGACGCAGGATCCCTCAAGTACCAAAAGCACTCGAAGGAGCGGAAAAAGGAACAGAAAGGAAAAAGGAAAGAGAGATCGAGTACCGACCCTCTCGCGGAGGTCTTTAAGAGATTGGATAATGCGGCGAAGGCGGCTGCGAAAAGGGCAGAGGAGGAAGCTAAAGCGAAAAGGGAGGAGGAGGAAGCGAAAGCGAAAGCCTTAAGCGATGCGAAGAAGGAGACGTCAAGGGGATCAAAGACGGAATGCCGTCCGCTCCCAAGACTTAACATGGTCGTAGACCCCACCACTCTAAAGTGCTCGATATTCTGCGGAGAAAAGGTAGACTTTTCCGTACCCGGAACCATCAGAGAGGTGTTGGGGTTCGATGCGGTGATCCTCGAACCTAATAAATGGTACACGTCCCAGCGCCCTGTCAACATTACGGCCGTGAACGCCATCCGGTTGACTTGCAACATCGTGCGGGGCTCGTACACTAACGGTTCCGAAGGGCATACCCTGCACGAGTTCTTCCCGCAGGTGGAACGGGGTTATAAGATAATCGAAGTTCCCAAGAACGTCATCTACCTACCCGTAAACACATCGAGGATAGGAAGACTGTCCGTCTCTGTGGTGGATCAGGACGGAAGACCGATAAGCTTTCAGAACGAAGTCATCAGCCTCAGGCTTCACCTTAAAAGACGTACGCGATGGGGTTAGTCTACCTGGAAGAGGGTTATAAAAGAGCCGTACCGGACGGAGCGAAGAACATTCGTCCTGCGGAGCCCGACCCGCCACTTGGTGAAGTGAAAAAGAAGAGACTCTCTACATATAACGCTGCTTTTCTAAGATCGTTGGGTTTCATCGTGCTGCAGAAATGAGCTATATAATAGACGTGGGATCCTCTAACGCCGTAGCGGACGATGCCATCATAGGCATGGAGATGCATACTCACACTCCGTACGCGTCAGCGACTTTCAACAACAACGACGAGATAAGGATACCCGTGAACCAACAGGATGTGTACACCCTACCTTGCGACAGCCTGCTGTTTGTGGACGTGAAACTTTCGGCGTCCGACGGTACTTTGGATGCGGCCCTGGCTCTTTCTGACAACTGGCCCGCTTTCCTGTTTGAAGAGATAAGGCTGGAGATGAACGGTATCGAAGTGGACAGGGTGCGAAACGTCGGTGTAACGACGGCCTTGAAAAATATTCCGTCCTTCAGGTACGGCGAACAACACTCTATAGACGTGGAAGGGTGGAACAAGGACGCCGTAACGGCTATCGCCAACAGCACAACAGGTAGGCTTTCGGCTTACGTTCCGCTGAAGAGGATCATGGGATTCTGCGAGGATTACCGTCGCATAATAGTCAACGCTAAGCTGGAACTTATCATGCTAAGGTCGGCTACCGACGATCGCGCCGTAGCGGTACCCGCAGGCAAGGACTACAAGCTGACTCTTACCAAGGTGGAGTGGAAGATGCCTTACGTCAGGCTTTCCGATCAGCACAGACTCCCGTTGCTCAGGATGGTGGATCAGGACGCGCCCATATCGATGGCCTTCCGCAGATGGAACCTGTACGAATATCCTATCTTACCGCAGAGCACCGACGTGATCTGGACCGTCAAATCCTCCTCCCAGGCGGATAAGCCCCGTTACGTCATAGTAGGACTGCAAACGGACAAGAAGACCAAGACGGTGGTATCATCCCATTTCGACCACTGCGAGCTCCAGGACATCAAACTCTACCTCAATTCCGTGTACTACCCGTACGAAAACGCTAAGGGGGAATACTCGTTGTTTTACGAAAACTTTAAGCGGTTCCATAAGGTCTACTACGGAGGTCAGGTCAACCACCCCCTAATCGATTTTGCGAACTTCAAGACCAAAGTCCCCCTCTTCTTTATCGACTGCTCGAAGCAGAACGAGTCGCTGAACACTGGCGCCATAGACATCAGGATCGAGATAGAGTGTAAAAACAACATCCCTACCAATACGACGGCCTATTGCTTGATAATCACAGATTGCATCCTTCAGTACTCGCCTTTAACAGGGACCGTCAGGAGGATAAATTAGCCATTGTGTGCTAGGTCTCGTCGCGCGCAACAACATGCCTTCCTTCATTGTAGATTTTCAGGTCATCAGACCTTCGGATTACGAGACGATCATCAAGGAGCTGGTAGTCCTCTCGGTAGAAGGTAGCGTCAAGCATCATTATCTGTTCAAACCTCCTTACGACTTTTACGGTGTACTCACACCGTCCAAGAAAACGCGCATCTGGGAAGGACAAGACAGAATCGGGATACGATGGAACAGTGGGTTCGTCGACTACACACAGCTCTACCACTTGCTGACGGGGGCCGTGTCTGGCGGGAAGATCTTCGTCAAAGGAAAGGAAAACAGGAAAACATTAGAGGGACTATTGATGTGCAACGATCTAAAGGTTTCAGACCTCGACGACTACGGCTGTCCCTCGATCGAACACCTCATGTATATGCACGGATCAGACATACAGTGTCCGTTTTCCCACTCGGACTGCTCCCTCAAGAGGGCCGAGGCTATGAGGGCGTGGTGGAAAGAAAGGAGCGTCGTCTTCGACACGGTAAACAAAGTAGGGGAGTGCATAAAAAAGGTGTTGGACTCGGGCTTCAACAACCCTGGGCCTGAAGCCCTCCGCTACTTACCCAAGGAATTTCTCTTGGACCATTACGGCAACTGTATATCCAACGTATACAACGACTTACCGTCATACCTCAAGAATGATAAAGAACTACTCTTGGAGATGCCTTGCGAAGAACACGTCCAACAGGAGAGCGAAGACGGCGAAGACGAATGGACCATTACCAAGAAGAGAAAACACTGCATGCAATGCAGTTTTAACTGTTGCGTCAGCCAGTAAAGCCGCGTCCTGTAACCTCGATTCGTTTTTTTCTCACATGTACGGCTGCTTGTAGAGTCTGAACTTTTGTAACATTAGTCTAGTACTTTGATTTCAGAATATATGTATTAACTCTATTCGAACTTGTTTTTATTCATCATCCTTCTCACCTTAGATAAATAAGTATTGCTAAAGCCAGAGGGCTTTGCAGATCGTGAAGCGAAAGCGCAGCACGGTGCGAGGATCTGTCGTGGACAGACCCTCTCAAGAATCGAGCATATATAAGTATTGCTAAAGCCAGAGGGCTTTGCCGATCGTGAAGCGAAAGCGCAGCACGATGCGAGGATCTGTCGGGGACAGACCCTCTCAGGAATCGAGCATCGATCCTGTCTCCATGTGTTTTAGGTACTATATGTGGTTTAGTGTTGGAGAAATGAAAAGACTAACTCATTGCGTAACATACAATTTATTAATATAAAAAATTGCGTAACATACAATTTATTAATATATAACATATTTATGATGATGATGATGATGATGATGAAAACGAATACGTGTGTGACGACATACAATTTATTAATATATAAGATGTTTATGATGATGATGATGATGATGACGATAGCGATGATGAAAACGAATACGTGTGGATTATCATACATAGACATAGGGAACGAATTGCGGCCATCGATCGTGGATTGCATGATATATGGTTCGCGCATGTGCGCCTTCCTCTACATCAATCGCCATGTGAGATGGGAAATCTATAGGACCGACATCGGTTTCCTCAACCCTTACATAATTGCTATTTATGTAAATCGGTCTTACGCGGCAGTAGAAAAAGGTTCGCTCGACAAATCGAAAGAAATCTCCGACCTGTCTGAGGTCCTCTACTTCTTCGACACATATTCGAAACGAATATCCGAATTCGTCCCCTACGTTCCGGCACAACGGGCAGACTACCTCGACCTCAGAGTCTACGAGGCCATCCGTGGACACTTCCTCGTCCTCGGAGTCTACGAGATCGTCCATGGATGGTTCCTCGCCCTCTGAGTCTACGAGGTCGCCCACGGTCTCATGCGCCGTCAAGTCCATGTGGTTACCGATGGGCTCATACGTCACTGAGTCCATGTCGGCCTATTCGACGGCGACCGTCCCGATCGACAAGACGTCGTCGCCTGCCTCCGAATCATCCTCAAACATCTCCGCTTCTACCTCCTCGATCGTAAACATCTTTGGCTCATTCCTCTCGATGTACATAGCCTATAACAAAAATAGACATGGTATCATACTACCGATTGCTAGGAAATGGGCGACCGGATCAGGTAAAGTATGAGATGTACGGTACGCACTGTGGCCACCTATCATGGACAGAATGGTAGATATGACTTATGGAAGTCAAAGCATCTGTACGTATATGGACGGCGCATGGGACCATAGTCTCTAGCGGATACAACATCTCGTAAGAGTACGAGGGGAACAGCACCCTCAGTTCCTGAAGAAACTGATGCGCGTCTTCGCCGATGTCATCAGGCTCGTCTAGATCGTCCAGATCGTCCTGAAGTTCGTAAAGATCTATTATAAAGGCCGTCCCCTCTTCATCGTTTAACTCCTCGCACTGCTCGCATACCTCCTCGCCCTGTTCATCTTCAATCTCCTCTTCAGTCTCTACATTTTCAAAAATGTCCGAGACCTCAGGCAGCGGCTTGGGGAGACACATTATATGTCTGAAATATAAAATAAGAATTTTTTAAAAACTACATGTGCAGACACATCCAATCGCGTAATGCGGCTCGACAGGTTCGAGTGAGGCGCAAACTCATTCGTCCTAGTTTTTCGAGATTAATAACAATATACCTATGTTCTTACAACTAGTAATACTGGTGCGGCGTAAACTCCAATACTGACGCTGTTCAACGTTTAGAGGTCGAATATAGTCGGCTAGTAGACATATGTGGAGGATTAACGGGGTGTACGGGAGGGATGGAACCTAACCTAAAACGTTACGGAGCTCAGGCGGGACGTTTCTGTGTCCGTACGCCAAGGTGCGGGCGATATCTACGGCGATGCGCTTGTCGTCGTAGTTGCACAGCGCAAGCTTGCTAGTCACAATGGTGTTTACTATATGCTTGAGGGAATGAAACATTTTCATGTCCCTGTACAACCACAACGAGGGATCTTCGAGGCACTTTTTATAGTCGTCAAAAGTGATGTCTTTCTTGACCACATTCTTTTTGACGCCTTTAGCCTTCTTCTGGATATCTCCCTCGCCAGTCCTGAAGGTGTAGAGTTTCGCTCTCAAACCTATGAACTCGGCGATCGGGACACCGTTGCACTCATCTTTGAACTTCCCGAGCACTTTTTTGTTGGTAGTGGAATGGCACGGATGTGCCGGGGGGTAGTCGGAGGTGTCGAAGAAGGTCTTGAATTCTAGTTCCTGCATGTCGCGGTAAAAATCGGGGGTCTCGATGTCATAAAAGAAGCTGTCTGTATCCATGTACAGGAGGTCGATTTTCGACCCGTACCTCTTCTTCATGACATCGTAATGAAACGAATACATTAAGGTCTTACTGGAGTCCAGGACTGTAGCGCCTACGTAAATAGGTTTGTCTAAACGGACCGAGGTCTTGAACAGTTCGACAGCGCATAGCGACTCGTCGTATATGATCCGGTCCTTGAAAGAGGGTTTGGTGATCAGCTTCATCAACCTCTTTGAATTGCTAACCAGCTCCAGTTTCATACGTTTACGGACGTTCTCCATACACTTGCCGAAGACGGCATTGTTCAACAGTTTGAAGAAGTCCTTCTCGAAGGCGTTTCGGGCAGACTGTCTGTTGCAGGTATTCAAGTCTATGTAAGGCTTGAGCCATGCAGACTGTTGAAATTGGAGGACCCTGTGGACTTTGGTCACCTTTAGACCGTGTGCCATGGCCTGTTTAAGTAGGGTGTAATGACATACGTACTTGGTCTTGTTTTGCAGGGTGGTCAAAAGTTTGGAGGTCTTTGATCTGGGAGGGGTCGCGTTTTCGGCCATGAACGGGAGGTCGTTGTGGCAGTCTTGCGTCTCATCGTCCGCAGGATATTCCACATCTACCTCTAGGAAGAAGCCTAGCGGGGAGTCGTCGTGGATGGCACTTAAATTCGAAACTAGCCTGTTCTTTCTCTCTTCATCCTCGACCCAGTAAAAATTCTTGTAGGGGAGGTACCCACTCATCGCCGAACCATATAGGTTGTTCGCGTCCACATACATGAGGTAGTTGGAGGGCAGCTCGGGGTTGAAACCTTCCACATAAGGGTTGTTGGCCTTGGCATGTTTCTTGACGCATACAGAGATTCCTCCTCGGATTCCTCGCTCTAAGAACATGTACATATCATAATCGGTTATGAGTTCCAGTTCTACTCGCGTCTTGTAGAGCATGGCGTCGAAAGAAAAACCTGGAACAGTAAAGTAATGGGCGCAATCGAGCCCGTATTCCTTCCTGCACAGAGACCTAAAATTCTCAAAGACGTCGGCCAACAGGAGGACATCGCACTTGAGGTATAAGTCAGAGTACTCCCCCAGCGTGCGGATGTTAAAAGTGTCCCACACTTTCAGAGCATGACGATAGTCATCGTCTGAAATGTGCTCCCCGGTGAGGCTGCTATAGAATGCTTCCTGAGGCGGAAGTTCCGTCTCATCGAGTCTCTCCCAAGAGTCGGTGTACTCGTAAGGGTACACGCCTTTCCTCTTCACTAGGGACAGTTGCGTCCCGTTAAAGAAAGACTCTGTATGGGTGAAGCCTTCGGGAGGGAGGTTGCCTACCAGAGCGCTCAGGCTGCTGGCCATGAACCTAAAGGTGTCGACAAACCTCACGGCTAGCGTCTTGGTTATGTTTTTGGAGAAGGAAACGTACCTCTCCGTAGAATTAGGTATGACGGATATCCTCTTCTCGTCATAGCCGAGCTGTCTGACTATGAAATGAGAATCGTAATTGGAGGAGTTGTGGATAAAGACGGGCAAGAACTTCTGGTTCTGTCTCATCAGATTGCATTTCGAGCAGAGAGCTGTCCTATACTTTCCAGTAAGATGACAATGGTCCCTGACGGGTCTCACCTCAGGCCCGAACGTAACGTCACACATCTGGCATCTTATGGCGGCTTTGAACGAAAGCTCGTCCTGAGCCGTAAAGACCATAGGGACGTTACGGTCCGACGCTGCGGCTATCCGCTCGACTATTTCTTTGAGGGTGCGCATAAAGTGCTCGGTAGCGTTGAGGCCGCGGTAAATCATAGGGGTTTTAGGGACTAATTCTCTAATGTCTTCAGGCAGAGTCGGGTCGACCACAAAGTACATTCCATAGCTCATGGGAACGTGACGCTCCGTGGCTATAGTGAAAGAAGATGACGGTTTAGGGAGATAGCCCTCGGTAGGTTTCAGTATGCACTCAAAGTCTGCAGCCTACTTTTCCACTCAGTGAGGAAGGCAACTGTAAAACACATCACTCCTCGTTTTTAGTGCCTTTTACACCTCTACCTCTTCTGTTCTTAAATGATTCAGTCATTTAATTAGCTGATCATGTGATAAGAAACAGAACTATTTATTTTAGCTCTGGAACAAACAGATTGAATGTATCAGCATGCGGGGTCCTCTGAAAAGCACATATTTTCCACTCTACAAATGACACCTTCACTTCATTCACCACAGGGTCTGGCTGTATAATAAAATTCATTACTTTCAGAGGAGATAACTCTGAGTAGTGTCTTTTACACCTCTACCTCTTCTGTTCTTAAATGATTCAGTCATTTAATTAGCTGACCATGTGATAAGAAACAGAACTATTTATTTTAGCCCTGGAACAAACAGATTGAATGTAAATAACTTGTCACTCCACCTGTCTGTTATGACCAGAGTGCGAGATTATGGATTGCAAAAAGAGTTTCTATAAATTTCTAAAGATTGTTAAGATCATTAGCCTTAAGGCTAGTTTAAACCTCTAGTGGCTTAGCTAAGTAAAACGAGGATTTAGGCGGTTTACCTTTACCTTCCTCACTGAGTGGAAAATATGCTTATCAGCATGCCTGACCCTCCAAAAATCATCTACTTTCCACCCTGAAAATGTCACCTTCACTTCATTCACCACAGGGTCTGGATGTATAATGAAATTCATTACTTTCAGAGGAGATAACTCTGGCTAGTCTCTTTTTCACCTCTACCTCTTCTGTTCTTTCAATGCTTCAGCAGAATAGATCACGCCATTCATTAAAAAACTACATTGTATAAGAGGAAAAATTAATTATTTTTACGATGATTATTTTGTTCCGTCATGATTTCCTTATCAACATTTTATTTTATTCACAAAAAGCTTTCTACAAGTAATTTATTCACTGTTTTATTTTATAACATCTATTGATTTTTTATTTGAAGGTACATGAGAATTTTTGAAAATTAACTGTACATTTAAATTTACAATAAACAAGTTGAGTCATCTAGAAAATTAATTGCAATAACAAATAGATAAAAAACAAAAAACCAATGATGACAAAGAAAATATTCTAAAGTACAGGATGTTCCGAAACGAAATTATCAACATTATCAAAATTACCGATTGTTCGGATTCCTAAAGAACCTGACGGACGAATGTAAGCTGATTTTTGGAGATGAAGGTTCGATGGTCCAAATCCTAGTAAAGGTAGTGACTTTTATTCGGATTTGAATGTTAGACAGTGGTTACAAAGTACTTTGTAACCATAATAATGTATTAACATAATACAGCTTTATTTGCATCGTATTACGGTATAGAACTACTTATACCTTTGCTCATAACAGACAGGTGAAGTGGCAAATTATTTACACTCAATCTGCTAGTTGCAAGGCTAAAATAAAAAGTTCTGCTTCTTATAATGTAAGCTGATTTTTGGAGATGAAGGTTCGATGGTTCAAATCCTAGTAAAGGTAGTGACTTTTATTCGGATTTGAATACTAGACAGTGGTTACCGGTGTACTTTGATGAATGGGGTTTATTAACCATACTTTCTCAGGAATGGTAAGCCTGGGTCTGTACACGTCATACACCTCATCCTCATCTCATTAGGTCATGGGGTTGCTTATTGTTTTATATTGAACAGATAGCTGCGTAGCTTTTTCCTGCTTTTTCCTGCTAGCTGCGCAGCTTTTTCCTGCTAGCTGTGCAGCTTTTTTCTTGCTTATTCCTGCTAGCTGCACAGCTTTTTCCAGCTTATTCCTGCTAGCTGCGCAGCTTATTCCTGCTTATTCCTGCTAGCTGCGCAGCTTTTTCCTGCTAGCTGCACAGCTTTTTCCTGCTTTTTCCTGCTAGCTGCGCAGCTTTTTCCAGCTTATTCCTGCTAGCTGCGCAGCTTTTACCTGTTTATTCCTGCTAGCTGCGCAGTCGACTGACCTGCTCTCTAAGCTGCGCAGTCGACTGCGCAGTCGACTGAGCAGTCGACTGACCTGTTCCCTAAGCTGCGCAGTCGACTGCGCAGTCGACTGACCTGCTAGCTGCGCAGTCGACTGCGCAGTCGACTGACCTGCTCCCTAAGCTGCGCAGCCGACTGCGCAGTCGACTGACCTGCTAGCTGCGCAGCTTTTTCCAGCTTTTTCCAGCTTATTCCTGCTAGCTGCGCAGCTTTTTCCTGCTTATTCCTGCTAGCTGCACAGCTTTTTCCTGCTAGCTGCGCAGCTTTTTCCTGCTTATTCCTGCTAGCTGCGCAGCTTTTTCCTGCTTATTCCTGCTAGCTGCGCAGCTTTTTCCTGCTTATTCCTGCTAGCTGCGCAGCTTTTTCCTGCTTATTCCTGCTAGCTGCGCAGCGTTTTCCTGCTTATTCCTGCTAGCTGCGCAGCTTTTTCCTGCTTATTCCTGCTAGCTGCGCAGCTTTTTCCTGCTTATTCCTGCTAGCTGCGCAGCTTTTTCCTGCTTATTCCTGCTAGCTGCGCAGCTTTTTCCTGCTTATTCCTGCTAGCTGCGCAGCTTTTTCCTGCTTATTCCTGCTAGCTGCGCAGCTTTTTCCAGCTTTTTCCTGCTAGCTGCGCAGCTTTTTCCAGCTTATTCCTGCTAGCTGCGCAGCTTTTTCCAGCTTATTCCTGTTAGCTGCGCAGCTTATTCCTGCTAGCTGCGTAGCTTTTTTCTGTTTTACTAAGTAAAACGAGGAGTGAGATGTTTTACAGTTGCCTTCCTCACCGAGTGGACCAGCTTTTTCCTGCTAGCTGCGCAGCTTTTTCCAGCTTATTCCTGTTAGCTGCGCAGCTTATTCCTGCTAGCCGTACAGCTTTTTTTCTGTTTTACTAAGTAAAACGAGGAGTGAGATGTTTTACAGTTGCCTTCCTCACCTACGGATTAGGGCTTATCTTGTAGATCTCGGTCTCCCGGTCGCGTGGGTACCGACCGCATCAAAACGAATGACGTCAATGATTACAAACTAAAGTACAGTGTGTTCCGAAACGAAATTACCGAAATTACTGAAATTACCGATTGTTCGGATCCCGAAAGAACCTAAGACCCGAAACCGGACGTAACGCGTTCTACGGAACGTTCGGATCCTGCTGGCACCTAAACCTCGTCGATCCGATCATCAGGTCACGTGTTACAAGCTATCTCAGGTTCCATCGGGGATACGGCTACGGATTAGGGCTTGACATGTAGATCTCGATCTCCTGGTCACGTGGGTACCGCCCACGTCAAAATCGGTCCAGCGGTTGCGGAGAAAATCGGGTTTGAAAATTTGCTATTTTTTTTATTTTTATAAATTTTCAAACCTGATTTTCTCCGCAACCGCTGGGCCGATTTTGATGCGGACGGTACCCACGTGACCGGGAGATTGAGATCTACAAGATAAGCCCTAATCCGTAGCCGTATCCCCGATGGAACCTGAGATCGTTTGTAACACGTGACCTGGTTATCAGATCGATGAGTTTTAGGGCTTATCTTGTAGATCTCGATCTCCTGGTCACGTGGGTACCGCCCACATCAAAATCGGCCCAGCGGTTGCGGAGAAAATCGGGTTTGAAAATTTGCCATTTTTTTTATTTTTTTTAAATTTTCAAACCTGATTTTCTCCGCAACCGCTGAGCCGATTTTGATGCGTACGGTACCCACGTGACCGGGAGATCGAGATCTACAAGATAAGCTCTAATCCGTAGCCGTATCCCCGATGGAACCTGAGATAGCTTGTAACACGTGACCTGGTTATCTGATTGATGAGGTTTAGGGCTTATCTTGTAGATCTCGATCTCCTGGTCACGTGGATACCACCCGCATCAAAATCGGACCAGCGGTTGAGGAGAAAATCGAGTTTGAAAATTTACCCCAAAAAAAAAAAAAAAAAAAAAAAAAAAAAAAAAAAAAAAATTCACACCTCGCGCGAATTGGGAATGATTACCAAGATATTTCCTGGTATACCACTCGGTCTAGACTCTGCTATGCGATACACAAACGGAATACTCTACTTCTTCAAAGGAAACCTCATGTACGAGTTTAGCGAATTTTCAGGTAAACTACTACGAGCCGGCAAGATCGACTATACTTTGTTCGGAATAAAATGTTACGACAGCGTGATTATTGATCAATTTCGTAAAATACTTTCGAAATATAATGTATTGCCTAAAAAGTGAATTATGTAACACGAGTTTTATTCTTCATATACGACCGTCCTTAGAGTCTGGGTCATTGTAATTTAGTTATAGCGTTTTGATTTCAGAATATATGTATTAAACTTATTTTCAAAACGTGTCATCATTTCACCACCTTTACACCTGTAGATATAAGTTTTGCTAAAGCCGAAGGCTTTCTCGGCCGTGAAGCGAAAGCGCAGCACGACGACAGGATCCGGTCGGCAGGTCGGATCCCTTCGGGAATCGGAACTCGACTTCCCGGTTCAGGTATTTCAGATACTTGCAGAGGTTCAGGTTACAAGAAATAAAAGACAGATTCATAAAGGAATAAAACATTTATTGTTATGATATGATGATGCGAACGAATACAATTATATGATGTGCTAATAATACATAAATCTACAAACTAGTAAAATGCGCGGTATAAACTTAACCGATTGGTTGGAGATTTGCTGTTAGATACGGATGGCCGTAGAATGTTGTCTTCCTGAAACCTTCGCAGATTCGTCGAGCAGCTAACTGCCCGAGAGTCTGAGGCTGAAAATTAAACGTTAAACGCCTAGTAGAATATTTCTTCTTCCTCTTTTGCGTCTTACCGTTGTTGCTTATACACCTCCCATCGTCTATCAGGCATAGTCCACGCCAGAACCCCTCCTCTAACACCAATGCAGACATGCAAAGAGGTATGTCAAACTCCGATATAAGCGAAAAAGTTTTAATCATAGGCCATGCGGGTAGCCCGGCATGTTTTAGGCTTATTATATTTAAGGTTTTATTTTTATATTTAACCCGTGTAGAATAAGGACTCTCTGGGTGACAATCAAATAAAAAAATGTCTATATCTCCATACGCTTTGGTCCTTCCCAACCTTATCTTGTAGATCTCGATCTCCTGGTCACGTGGATACCGCCCACATCAAAATCAGCCCAACGGTTGCGGAGAAAATCGGGTTTGAAAATTTGCAATTTTTTTTTATTTTTTTAAATTTTCAAACTTGATTTTCTCCGTAACCGCTGGACCGATTTTAATGCGGACGGTACCCACGTGACCAGAAGATCAAGATCTACATGATAAGCCCTAATCCGTAGCCGTATCCCCGATGGAACCTGAGATAGCTTGTAACACGTGACCTGGTTATCTGATCGATGAGGTTTAGGGCTTATCTTGTAGATCTCGATCTCCTGGTCACGTGGATACCACCCGCATCAAAATCGGACCAGCGGTTGAGGAGAAAATCGAGTTTGAAAATTTACCCCAAAAAAAAAAAAAAAAAAAAAAAAAAAAAAAAAAAAAAAAAGGCGAGAATTTTTTTTTTTTTTTAATTTTCAAACTTGATTTTCTCCTCAACCGCTGGGCCGATTTTGACGCGGGCGGTACCCACGTGACCGGGAGATCAAGATCTACAAGATAGGCCCTAATTTGTAGCCGTATCCCCGATGGAACCTGAGATCGTTTGTAACACGTGACCTGGTTATCAGATCGATGAGATTTAGGGCTTATCTTGTAGATCTCGATCTCCTGGTCACGTGGGTACCGCCCGCATCAAAATCGGACCAGCGGTTGCGGAGAAAATCGGGTTTGAAAATTTGCCATTTTTTTATTTTTTTAAGTTTTCAAACCTGATTTTCTCCGCAACCGTTAGGCCGATTTTGACGCGGGCGGTACCCACGTGACCAGGAGATCGAGATCTACAAGATAAGCCCTAATCCGTAGCCGTATCCCCTATGGAACCTGAGATAGCTTGTAACACGTGACCTGGTTATCGGATCGACGAGTTTTAGGGCTTATCTTGTAGATCTCGATCTCCCGGTCACGTGGGTACCACGTGCGTCAAAATCGGTCCAGCGGTTGCGGAGAAAATTGAGTTTGAAAATTTGGCGGGAAAAAAAATTTGGCGGGATTTTTTTTTTTTTTTTTTTTTTTTTTTTTTTTTTTTTTTTTTTTTTGGTCAAGGGCAGGGTCAAAGGTCAAGGTCGTCCCAGTACATACATACTTCCTCTACTGCAAAACATTAATTGAAGTTCTGGATGTGTGGCAGGTAGCACCGTCTTGTTGAAAAAACATGTTTTGGTAAGCCGAATTACGAACTAATTCCGATTGGAGACAGTTCTCCAACATGTTAACACAGCGCTGTGTATTCACTGTAACTGCCCGTTCATTGTCATCCTCAAAAAAATATGGTCCTACGATAGCCTGTATTGATATTGCACACCAAACTGTCACTTTAATACTGTGAAGCGGCTTTTCGTGTATTTTTTGTGGATTTCGCGTGACCAATATCTAAAATTCTGCTTATTTACGAAGCCCGAAAGATGGAAGATAGTTTCATCACTCATCCAAAGATTGTTGAGAAGATCTGCGTTGTCATTCATCATGTCCAATAATCGATTACAAAAAGCAAGTTGGAATGCGTGATCAACATTATTCAAAGCGTGCACTAACTGAATTTTAAATGGATGGAACTGTAGATTTCTGTGTAAAATCCGTCTCACACTGCTATTAGAAATGCCGAGTGATATTGCATGCCGTCGAGCTGAACGCGTCGCCGGCCGCATTGGCGCAGTTGGTAACGTGCTCGCCTCTCATCATGCGGTCTTGGGTTCGAATCCCATTCAGGCACGGCATCTTTTCATACGTTACAAAATAATCATTTCATCCTTCACCGTCTGCATTAGCAGTATATTGCAGAACAGTCGGACGTTAAACCAAAAAAAAGAGCTGAACACGTAGGACTTCTTAACACAGCCACCTGCATCTAGTCAAGGTTTTCTGGTGTACGGACACTTTTTACGCTTTCAGTTCGTGTCTTCAGTGTTGAGCCTGTTTCTTCGAAGTTTTTAACCCATATTTTTATTGCATGGGCTGAAGTTATCGGATCATTACGCGGGAAATTGAAATAATTACGAAATGCGCACTGCGCGTACACGAAACTATCATTATTTTTATAATACGGTTTAACAGCGAATGCTCGTTGTGCACCGCTCCACGACTCCATTGGAACTAAATGGTAAAACAGACGCTTCAAGATGGTGGTAGTTTCATTCTCCTAGCCACACTACAGGAGACTGTATGCAGTGTTGCCAAATCGCCCGATCCACTGCCTCACCCGTTATGTGGTAGTTTAACAAGTTTCTACAGATGTTTTAAATAAAATGAGAGTAAACTTACACAATGATTTAGCACAGGGTAATTTTTAATGTAATATTTCCCTGCAGTGTTTCACCAGCAGGGAAATTTTTAATGTAATATTTCCCTGCAGGGAAATTTTTTCTTATAATTAAACAGCTGATTTATTTTAAACATTTACTTTCATTGTTAAACATTTTCTTCTTATTTTATTCCTTTTCGTATTTGGAGTAGAAAATGGTGTTACGGGGAATGATTTACCTTCTTTATAAATTCTCCACACACAACTAATACTAACACCAGTCCCTTTCCCCGTTTTTTTTACCAGCTTTTGAACGGTAAGAGCATTTCCTTCGCTTTCCATAAAATAATTAAAAACGTTAAAAATTACCTCACGTGTTTGCCCATGAATACGTTTGACCCGCCCCAAGTTTACTTTGTCCCGTAAGAGGCATTGTAACATACAACCAATATTCCGCAGCAGGATATAACACTACTGTTAGAATTATGATTACTTTACAGAACGTAGAAAAGGTAAATTTTTTATCAAAAAAGGGAAATTTTAAAATTGCAACAGAAAAAAAATCCCTTATGAAATTGTTTTTGCACTCGCATCATATTTAAATCTTATTGTACTTTGATTGTTACAGGGTCCTACCAGAGTCACCAAGGTGGTTATTAGCAAGAGGTAGATTTGAAGAAGCTGAGAAAATTCTTAAGAACATAGCACGAGTGAATGGAAAACCACTTCCTGCAAATTACATGGTACAGTTGAAGGTATTTCATTAATATTTATTCATAGGTGTTGTGAGTATATAGCCAAGAAAATATTTCAATTTTTTCTAAATTAGATTACTGAATTATTTTAGACCGTAGATTTTCAGAATTCAAGATCTATAAGAAAATACATAAATTATATTTCTCATTTTCAGGTAGTTTTTATCCTTTTACAACCATTGGTCTAATTTTTGTTGGTATCACACAGAAACTACGCGTGCGAATTTTTTTTTAAACAAAGTGCCTCGGCAAGGTATGGAACCAATGCGTATTATTACCTTACGGTAGTCACCCTTATGTTCATCCCTTACTTTTCAATAAAAGTAGCTATATTCTCCTTTGAAAATTAACATAATATTGAAAAAATTATTAGGTTTTATTATTATTATTATTATTATTATTATTATTATTATTATTATTATTATTATTATTTACTTTAGTCATAAAGAAGTAACGTTTGTTTCTTTGTAGGCCTACTAGGTAATCTCAGAAACTACCAAGCCGATTTAAAAAATTTGTTTACTGTTGCAAGGCTTAATTTCCTGAGTAAATAAACTGTATGACAAATTTATTTTTTATTTTGAAAAAACAATACTTTTTTATTATATTTTTTGTTTTTATTATTTTTAAAAGAAAAATTTCTTTTTGAAGAGATTTTTATTTGTTAAATGAAGTCAATTTTTAGTTAGTAGGCTTATGTTTCGGAAAAATTATAGCCTAATACTAATAGTTTCTTTATCTACGTAGTCTATGTATTCTATTCTATCGTGTACAATTTATTGTATTAATGGTACAATACCCCTATACAATATGACATTGTGACTTACTACTAAATAAATTATTATTTGTTTATTTTTTATTTGGAATTAATCCCCCTATTAGGATTACCAAAATTTGCTAACAAATAATTTATCTATTAAAAGGTATTCGTGAATCCGTAAATATTCGTCTCGTGCACAGAGTAGGTAACAAAGAATAATTACACAACAGATTAGTAAATAATTATTATCTTTAATCTACATAAAATGATTAATAATTAATAAACATACCATTACATACATCAGGCGTTATCGGTGATCACCAAAATATTTTATTATAAAAACAAAACTATTACTTAACATTAAACTCGATTTATTATATTTAAACTTCCAATCTCACAATGAATTATAACACTATTATTGGTTAGACCCTATTGGTACATAATATAAACCGCGACTTTATTTATCACTCAATTACATGTTATGCTAAAGAATCACGTCTTTCCCGCATCAGATCTGGAACAGCAGTTTTTACGTCTTTTCAGCATCAGCTCCGGAACACAAGTCCCCTAGCGTCTCTCGTTCAAATTCCAACCGACTCGATTCCCACGACTTTTAAATTATTTTAGCCAATGAGAAGCAGGTTAATCTCCCCCTCAGATTATTTAAAAATTTTATCTTTAACGGCAGAACTGTATTGGACCCATTCCCATGACCATCTCTTTCTAAAAATACGCTAACTGTTGTGCTGCGTTGAATTTATGACACCCCATATCATATTTCAACTCCACCTTCCTTTTTATAACACCCTTACCGACATTTACTAATATTTCAATAAATAATATGAAAATAAAATAAAATTGACAATGTACCAAAAAGTCACACCACAAATTATAAAATAAATAAATGGTTAAACTTATTCTTCCCCTATCATATTACAACTCAACCTTTCTCTTTGTACTCCCCTTCCGACATCTACTAATATTTCAAATAAATAAAATAAAAATAAAATAAAATTGACAATATACTAAAAAGTCACACTACAACATTATTGGTTGAAATTTTAATTGGCATCTACCTTTTTCTAATGGCCGTTCGTCAGTCACATCCAGACGTCAGAAACCAAAAGAGATAGCAAAAAACCGTTTTCGGATTCATAATTTACACAAAATTTTAGTGGGGCTGGTTTGGGTTTGACGTTCTGATTTTTAATGGAAGTGGCCCAAAACCGGAAGTCAAAAAATCACAGTGGAAGATTGGAAACAAAATGTGTCATTCAATTTCTGTTAAAGAGTATTTAAAGAAATCATTGGTTTGAAGTTCCAAGTCTGAACAGAAGTGGCCCAAAACCGGAAGTCAAAAAATCAAAGTCGGAATTAGCAAACAAAAATAGTGTCATTCGATCGATTCCTCTTAACGAGTAGATTTCTAACTCTCCTTTTTTCTTAGCTTTCTTACGCAAGCTATTAGGAAGGAAAACCTCGAGGTAATTGAACACGTAATATGACTTCTCGGACCGACTCTTTTTCTTTAGAAAAAAATTACCACCAATCATGAGATACAAAGTCTCATGAAAAAGATTTTTCAATATTATGTTCTTTCTGTTAACAATTTTTGAAAATTAGGTACGGGACAAATTTTCAAAAAATTACGTCACATCCAATGCGCAGAAAGTTCTGTAAACCTTCCAAAGATCAAAGACATCATATCATTTGTTACGAAATTGATTTTACCACATTTTCTTCTTCTTTTTTCCAAACAAAGCTAGTCATAGCCGTGTTCCGAACTCACAATCTACATTTACAACCATCTCGTCTTAGATCTGACAATATCTTTGTTCTATTTCAAAGCATACCATCGGACTTGTAAAGGTATCCTTTGAGCTGATATCCTTTCCACGTACTATCTTCAAACTTCACAGTATTCTTTTATTTCTTCATTTAAGTTAAAAATTAAACAGATTTTCCCCACTCAGTTATGAAAACAATGGTAAACCACCTCACTCCTCGTTTTACTTAATAAAGCCTCTAGAGGTTCAAACCAGCCTTTCGGCTGAAACAAAAACAAGTTAAATATATCCAAATATAATAGTATTCCAACCTTAACATCTTCATTTCTTATTCTATTCACCCGAGTAAATTTTCTTATAACTTCTTTTTTCATATAACTTTTTATAATGCATAATCTGTTATATAACAATAAATGAAACTTATCGATTAGATTTAACTCATGAAAAAATTACAATCCACTGGCGTAATTAACAAATCATAAAATTAAAACATATTATACTGTTATTAATTATTATTTACAATCAAAATTAGATAACTTAACACAATAATGTTCAGTTTTTGTTCAGATCGAATTTCTTACCTTACACTGGCGTTTAATACTGACAATCAAAATATTCCTGAATTTATTTATGTATTCTGGAATGTTAGTAATTTATGGGGTCTAGAATTTTTCTCTGCCCATAACAGACAGGTGGAGTGCCAAATTATTTACACTCAATCTGTTTGTTGAAGGGTTAAAATAAATAGTTTTGTTTCTTATCATATGGTCAGCCAATTAAATAGCTGAATCATTTAAGAACAGAAGAAGTAGAGGTGTAAAAGACACTAATCAGAGTTATCACCTCTGAAAGTAATGAATTTCATTATACAGCCAGACCCTGTGGTGAATGAAGTGAAGATATCATTTGCAGAGTGGGAAATATATGCTTTTTAGAGCGTCCGGTATGCTGATAAACGTATTTTTCCATTCAGTGAGGAAGGCAAAAGTAAACCACTTCACTTCTTGTTTTACTTAGTAAAACCTCTCTCTCTGCCCATAACAGACAGGTCAAATGTCAAATTATTTGCACTCAATCTGTTTGTAGCAGGGCTAAAATAAATAGTTCTGTTTCTTATCACATGGTCAGCCAAATTAATGGCTGAATCATTTTAAGAACAGAAGAAGTAGAGGTGTAAAATTGACACTAATCAGAGTTATCACCTCTGAAAGTAATGAATTTCATTATACAGCCAGACCCTGTGGTGAATGAAGTGAAGGTATGATTTGCAGAGTGGAAAATATGTGCTTTTTAGAGCGTCATTTATGCTGATAAGCGTATTTTTCCATTCAGTGAGTAAGGCAAATTTAAACCACCACACTCCTCGTTTTACTTAGTAAAACCTCTACAGGTTCAAACCAGCCTACAGGCTGATGACCAAAACAACAACAAGAATTTTTCTAAGTAATAAAAAATTAATAAATAAATTACAAAGTGTATTAATTAATTAGAGTGTAAATAATTTGTGCTAAGATAATTGAACTATCTAGGGTAATTGGTAAATGTATAAACTTGTTCACTTGAAATACTAAGTACTGTTCTTACATAACTTTAATGTATTACTTAGGTAATTGATTGTGGTATGATGTATTGCGGCACACATATTTCTATCAAACATTCATCTTGTATGTTATAATGCAAATATAATTGATACTCATTAAAGTTGTTGTTCAATCTACTGTCAGTATTAGTGTTACTTAATCACGGTTCATAAAATGCAAACTATGGATAGATTAAAAAGAAAATGGAGTAGAAATCTGTTAAGGTGAAGTAAGTTATCAAAAAGTTATTCATTAGTAATTATAAACCCACCATTGGGTTGGTCTAGAGGTAAAGTCGTCGCCAAAGTCGCAAAATGTTTAACAGCTGATTTTTGGAGACGAAGGTTCCTGATTCAAATCCAGTAGTAAGACTACTACTACTAGGATTTTGATTTCTTTTATTTTTATTTTTTTTAGCTTTTATTTGTTATCGGGAACTGGACATTGTTGACAACTACCCAATTTGATCGCTGCTTTTTTCTGTATTTTTTTTGACGTGGATTAGACATGAGTTTCAACAGGGACCCCAGTAGAGTTTGCTCATGGATGGCTGTCAACTGGGGACCATACAAAGTCGCTTGCTGAAGTGGTGTTACTAAATAAATAATAGCGACTTTTTACCAGTGAACTGACTGGGCTGGCCTGAAGGCCAACTAGGATTTTAACCAGGAACCTTAGTCTCCGAAAATCAGCTGTTGAACAGCTGATTCTGGCGACGACTTTACCTCCAGACCAACCCGGTGAGTTAAATAACCCAGTGTAGTAAATAAATAAATAAATAAGTTATGAACCCACCGGGTTGGTCTACAGGTAAAATCGTAGCTAAAATCAGCTGTTTAACAGCTGATTTTCGGAGACGAAGGTTTCTGGTTCGAATCCTAGTAAAGGTAGTCACTTTTATACGGATTTGAATACTAGACAGTGGTTACCGGTGTACTTTGATGGTTGGGGTTTAATTAACCATACTTTCTCAGGAATGGTCGGCCTGGGTCTGTAGAAGACTACACAGTCTCATTTACACGTCATACCCATCATCCTCATCTCATTGGGTTGCTTATTGTTCTGAATTGAACAGATTGCAACGTACACAAATTAGGGATTAAAAAAAAAAAAAGTTATGAACCTATACCATAAAAAGTAAACAAAGGAGAGGAGTTGACCGAGAAGTGACATAGCGAGTTCACTTAACTCGGGGTTATCCTCCTCATGATGGGATCAAACCCACTTAGCTTTCCTAAAAAAGAAAAAGGCTTACCTTTTCACTTATGATAAAAGCCATTAGTGATTTCTTTATCTCCTCTTTAAGAGAAATCCAATTATATTATTTTTGTTTCTTAAGGCGAGACTGTATGATGGTTTTAACTGAAAATTTAGAATTTTGGTTTTTTATGTTTTTCAATAGTTCAGACCGAGATCAACCACAACAACATTAAATTACGTAAAAACAATTATTTTAATGAAAAATTTAAGTTGTTAGGAGGTTTACCCAGAAAAATTATCGTGTCACCAAGAACGAATACTTTTCATAATTTTATTCTGATCATTTCAGAGCAAAGGGAATTTTAGTTTATTTTAAATATCTGCATTACTGTTTTTAATACTCTCAGCTGTTGGTTCAGCTTTCTAACCAAATGTTGATAGGAAATTTACCTGTTTGTGTACATTTTTTTTTGATTTGTGCCTTTTTGTGTTTTTTCCCGTTCCCGTAAATTTAAATTTTTAACATTTAATTACATTTTTCGTAGGCGTCAGTACTTTCTTGATAAATAATTTTTTTAAAGTGCTGCAGCCTTTATAAACGCAATTCAGGACAAAAGTGTATTATAATCGTTGCTTAACCCACCATGTCTGCCTAGGGGTAAAGTTGTCGCCGCTAGTCATTTGTTTAAGGCGAGACTGTATGATGGTTTGAACTGAAAATTTAGAATTTTGGTTCTTCATGTTTTTCAACAGTTCAGACCGAGATCAACCACAAAAACATTAAATTACGTAAAAACAATTATTTTAATGAAAAATTTAAGTTGTTAGGAGGTTTACCCAGAAAAATTATCGTGTCACCAAGAACGAATACTTTTCATAATTTTATTCTGATCATTTCAGAGCAAAGGGAATTTTAGTTTATTTTAAATATCTGCATTACTGTTTTTAATACTCTCAGCTGTTGGTTCAGCTTTCTAACCAAATGTTGATAGGAAATTTACCTGTTTGTGTACATTTTTTTTTGATTTGTGCCTTTTTGTGTTTTTGCCCGTTCTCGAAAATTTAGATTTTTAAGATTTAGTAACATTTTTCTCGGAAACTATTAAACATACCAGGCTGAAATTTTTACCAGTTATTTATTTTGTACATTCACATATTCCGACACTTTTATGACTTCCTCAAAATTTTGTTTTTTTTTTTTGGTTTAACATCCGACTGTTCTGCAATTACTGCTAATGCAGACGGTGACTTCCTCAAAAGCTATACAAAAATTATTAATATGGAAAATACCGTAAAAAAATTTTTAATCATTTTATGTTATTCCTTATTCTGTTTTTAACTTTATGCTTTAACGGATTAAGTTGGGAAAATGTGAGTAGCTTGAGCAACCCGACAACTACAAGTAAGTAAAAATTCATTTCTTTATCGTTTACCAATCTTGTGACAAACGTACCTTAAAATAGCAGATTTAACATTGGCGGGATACAAAGTGCAGTCTTCCGTTAATTCCGACCTTGAAATCAGACTCATATAAACCAGTGCAGTGGTTAGTCTACTAATTAATTTATAACATCTATTTATTTTTCCATGTAAGAACAGACAGTAGGCTTTTTCTCTTATTAAAAAAAAATCGTATCATCCAAGTAATTACCTTATTTCACTAGATTAAAATCGGGTATAAAAAATTTTAAAAAATAAAGGAAAAATTCATAAGTTTTAACAGAGTTGATAGCAATAAAAATGAGCGTAATGAACTTTTCATGTTAATATATTTCTAAGTACCCATTGAAGTTGGCGTTTGGTTTAAGCACTTCCATTTCGTCTACGTTACAGAAGAGTGGATGAGGGGAAGGGAAGAACGTCTTAATATATTTCTCTGTTTAATAGGTCTAGCTATGTAAGCCCATTACCGTTTCCGAGGTAATTGTAAATCGTATTAAGTTTGATCATAAATTATTTTATTTTCTTAATGATCTCAGTTAATAGGGTAATAAATTCACTTAAATTATTTTTATTTTGTCTTTACCAGATATTAAAATAATGTTTTATTCCTAGATATATTTCAATTTATAAAATCAATAATCGAATGTTACATCGTATTGCAATAATTATAATCAAACAGCAGAACACTGTGCAATATTTTCACGTGTAAGTATAAAGTATTGTTATAAATCTGTAATTTTTTTTTGTAATCCCTAGTTTGTGTACGTTACAATCTGTTCAATTCAGAACAATAAGCAACCCCATGACCCAATCAGATGAGGATGATGTGTAAGACGTGTAAATGAGGTGTAGTCTTGTACAGATTCAGGTCGGTCGACCATTCCTGAGAGAGTATGGGTAATTGAACCCCAACCATCAAAGTACACCGGTAACCACTGTCTAGCATTCAAATCCGTATAAAAGTAACTAAAGTCCAGCCTCTCTTAGTTTGCTCCTAATGTAAAGAAATAATGACGTCACTGAGCATGCGCATTATGTAAAAATGTGTACGCGCTGATTAAAAAGTAACAAGAAAATACTTCCAAAAGTATTTAAATACAAAATACTTTTAAAAGTACTTTTATAAATGGAATTGTTAGGCATACTCATATCAGGACTGATGTTTAAAGTACTTTAAGTAGTTATAATTTAAAACATAGTTAACTTAATAGTAATACCACATCCATAAAGTGGTGGACTCTAGCGTGCAGCCTGTAGTAGCTGGCTCTGCTTTGTTTACAGTTGGAGCAAACTAAGAGTGGCTCAACTGTACCTCTACTAGGATTTGAACTAGGAACCTTCGTCTCCAAAAATCAGCTGTTAAACAGCTGATTTTCATCAGCTGTTAAACAGCTGATTTTGGCGACGACTTTACCTCTAGACCAACCAGGTAGGTTCAAATCTGTAATTAATCTACAAAGCGTTGGTCTAGAGGTAAAGCATCGCCAGGATCAGCTGTTTAACAGCTGATTTTCGGAGACGAAGTTTCCTGGTTCAAATCCTAGTGTACTTTGATGGTTGGGGTTCATTAACCATACTCTCTCATGAACTGTCGGCCTGGATCTTTACAAGACTACACTTCATTTACACGTCTTACACATCTCATTGGGTTATGGGGTTTCTTATTGTTCTGAATTGAACAGATTGCAACGTACACACTTTTTAAAAAAATTTACGAAAACTTTTATATACGCTATTATCGGATACAAAAAGAGCGATCATGTGAGCCTATTCCAGGAATTTGGAGTCCTTCCGTTAAGACATTTATTTGTTTACAAGGTACTGTTACAGTTCTTTTGGGCTTGTGGTAACCGTGAAGTTTTTTTTGCGGCCTGGAGACTCCAGGAGGAGTATAGGACATGTCAGATATAACACCTGAAATACATATAAGAATCACACAATGTATCACTACTATCAAGAAAGAAATCCTATAAAGAAAGTATCCTATAAAACGTTTCACCGATCAAGTAATTTTTCAGATTCTTTTTAAATGAATTCGAATCCTCACAACATTTTAAAAATTGGGTTAATTTATTCATGAATTTTCTCCCTGCATAAGTAGGTTTTTGTTCAAACAATTTTGTAGAGTGATTAGTCGCGTAATAATCATTTCTGTTTCTCGTGTTATGATTGTGAACATTGAAATTTCGCATAAAATTATTTTGCCTAACACACATAATCACATCAAAAATGTAGAGAGAGGGAACTGTAAGCAATTTAAGCTCGTTAAATAGTGGGGTGTGGATGAGGTTAGCTGGTTAGCTCCCACTATACACCTAATAGCTTTCTTTTGAATTTTAAAAACCCTATTCATATTACCCATGCTAGAATTACCCCATACTAAAATACTATAACGGATATGAGACAGAATGAGGCCATGGTAAGCTGCCATTAGTAAGTTCGATCTAATTTGAAGTAATAATTGATCTCAATAAAACCAATTACGGTATTAGGAACGTCTTGGAAAATTAAGACTAGAAAACCCAAATTTATTGTACATTTTTTTCAGAAGTCATTTCTCTGACTTTAGGAGAGGTTCGTTAACGTACTTCCACCCCTTATACACAGTATTATTTCACCACATCTATTAAAACGTAAACTTAAATGTCATATCCTATCGATCTACGAGCAAGAACTTGGGAACTTTTTCAAGTTTTAAAAATATAGATCGTTTTTACTTTTTTCTTTGTGATAGTTTACCTGTTTCTTAATGCTCATTTATTGAATTAATTTTCCATAAAGTAAAAATATCTACCTGTATATCTTGTTAGTTAAAATATAATATTGTAAAGTAGTTGTAGTTATACTCGTACAATGAAAGGTTTTTTTATATTTTTCTCTCTATTATTTTAATGTATAAACATAATCTTAAATTTTTTTGTAAATTTCTATTGTTAATAAAATTAAAATACATTTTTTTTATAATTGGTTTATTATGGTCGCATCAACATTCTAAGTTTTTAGCGACCCCCCACTACATAAAAAACACAAAAAGATTATAACAGTACACTTTAGGTTTACAATTATGTCTTACAATTAAATAAAATTTACACTTAACAATTGAATCTTAGACTTTTATAATATGATTACAAACTGAATATAAATTATTTTATATGAATTGCATTTTTATTTGCACTAAAATTGTCTTTGAATATTTAAAAACTGTATAAAGTCTAGTGTCTTCGTGTAGTGTTTGTGATTAACGCAATCTTTATAATTGTCCGGCAAGTGAAATTGTCTCTGTATAATGTTCAAGGTAGGGCATTCCACAAGAATAAGTTTGACGGTTAATTTTGTGTTGCAGTGTCTACAGCAAACAGAGTCTTGTTTCGTCATGATGTTACTGGTGTCAGTTTAGTGTGACCAATTCGTAGTCGTGTAAGAGTCACTTGGTCAAGTCTGTTTTTAAAAAGTTCTGGTTGTAAGTCTCGAATGTCAGTCCGTACTCTGTGTAGGTTAGTCGTTAAAGTCTTCCACCACTCGTTCCAGATTATTTCAAATTTGTGTCTGAACATTTTCTGCAGATCTCGATGGGAAGACTTGTTTATCCTGTTGGAGCATGTAGTGGCGCGTTTGGCTGCTCGATCAGCTGTCTCGTTCCCTTTGATACCTAGGTGGGAAGGAATCCACAGAAGAACTATTGTTTTGTCGTTGCTAGTTATTTTGTGATTGACGTTAATGATCTCTTGAAGTATCGGTTCATCTTGGTCGATACTCCTAAGGGAATCTAAAACACTTCTTGAATCTGACAAGATCACAAATTTTTTACAATCGGATAAAGTTATGGCTTCAAAAGTTTTTTTTATTGCATATGCCTCACAATAGAATACTGAGGAACAATCTTGTAATTTAAATAAAGACTCTTTATTAAAATACATTATTATTGATATTTTATGTAAATATATTTAAATTTATCATTTATTTACGTTTTTATTATTGAATTCTGTTTAACGTAATTCTCGTAAACACATTTACTATAGTAATTTAACTTAGTAATTTTTATAGAAGTTTTAAATATTAATGTAATTAACTTTTTTTTCTGTAAACTCCTCTATCACACCGGTAACTACCGTCTAGTATTTAAATCCGTATAAATATATACATTTACAAAGATTTTTAACCAGAAACCTTCGTCTTCAAAAATCAGCTATTATTAAAATATAAATAAATAGGTAACCAATTAGTAATATTGCTAATCATTCTTTTTATTAATTAAAACAATGAAGTGAATTATATACTTAACATTTATTAGCCGTTTCTGTCTATTTGTAACTGTATTTTGTTAAATACTAGGCTCCAGTATAAAGGTTTTATTAGTCAATTTAATAAATACAGTGGAATCCGACGTCCCCATCTCTTCTTCTGTATACAGAATCAATTTGTTCCATTTTCGAATTCGCTATCAGTGAAAAATTGTTCATTGTTTAACACTCTCTCTTTTACGCTTGATGATTTTAATTCGATTTGCTTCCCGGCTGCGTTCTGATAACAAAAAGTTGGCGACGAGTTAGGCAAATTGTAAAAAAAGTTCTGGCTGCATAACAAAAACTGTTTTCATAATGTTCCCTACTCATTCAATAACTAACTGGATTTTGATAAAAAAGTTTAAAAAATCGTCGGTAAACCGCACTTAATTTCTTGTAATCTTAAAACCCACAACGAATTCTTTATAGATTTACTTGTAAGAATAGAAATGGGTGCTGTCCTGAAAATCTAAATTTTTATTTTGTCATCAGTCTCTCGACTGGTTTGATGCAGTTCTCCAACCTGTTCTATCTTGCGCAAGTCGTTTCATATCTACATACCTGTAACAACCTACATCTTTTGTAATTTGCTTTATATATTCTAATCTTTGCCTCCCTCTACAATTTACTCCCTCAATATTACCCTCCATTATTAATAACCCAATACCTGGATGTTTTAGGATATGCCCCACTGGCCTATCCCTTCTTTTGGTAAGATGCTTCCATATACTTCTTTTTAATCCACTTGCCTAAGAACCTCTAAATTACTTATTTTGTCCAACCACCTAATCTTTAACATTTTCCTATAACACCACATTTCAAAAGCTTCTATCCTCTTCTTTTCTACAGCCCCTATCACCCACGTTTCACTTCCGTATAATGCTACACTCCAAACATAATGTTTTAAGAAATTTTTCCTAATCTGTAAATCAATGTTTGTAGTCAGTAAGCTGTTTTTCATTTCAAAGGCTTTTCTAAAAATTAATCTAAATCTAAAATTAATAAAATATTATTAGCCCAAAAATTATTTTACTTTATCTAACCTTGATATTGTTCAGGTCATTAGATGAAAAGTCTGGTTTGAACCTCTACAGCCTTTTCTAAGTAAAACGAGGAGAGAGGAGGTAGCTAATAGTCACTGATAGCTCACGGGTGAAGTATGTGACGAGTTTAGATACCTGGGATTATTGCTTAGTAAAAATGGTGATAGTCAACGAGAAATAACAAACACAATTACACAGGGGAAAAGAGTTACACAGCGTTTATATCCAGTGCTGCAGTGTCAAGTGATCCGGAAGAAGACAAAAAGAAGAATAAGAAATTCAATTGAGAAGAGTGTACTTATCTATGGTGCTAAGACATAGAAGTTGACTGAGAGAAATAAAACTGTGAGCTGATAGCTCACGAGGAGAGAGAAGGTAGCTGATAGTCACTGATACTTGAGGTAGTGGAGGTAGCTGATAGTCACTGATAGTTGAGGTAGTGGAGGTAGCTGATAGTCACTGATAGTTGAGGTAGTAAAGGTAGCTGATAGTCACTGATAGTTGAAGAAGTGGAGGTAGCTGATAGTCACTGATAGTTGAGGTAGTGGAGGTAATTGATAGTCACTGATAGTTGAGTTAGTGGAGGTAGCTGATAGTCACTGATAGTTGAGGTAGTGGAGGTAGCTGATAGTCACTGATAGTTGAGGAAGTGGAGGTAGCTGATAGTCACTGATAGTTGAGGTAGTGGAGGTAGCTGATAGTCACTGATAGTTGAGGTAGTGGAGGTAGCTGATAGTCACTGATAGTTGAGGTAGTGGAGGTAGCTGATAGTCACTGATAGTGAGGTAGTAAAGGTAGCTGATAGTCACTGATAGTTGAGGAAGTGGAGGTAGCTGATAGTCACTGATAGTTGAGGTAGTGGAGGTAGCTGATAGTCACTGATAGTTGAGGAAGTGGAGGTAGCTGATAGTCACTGATAGTTGAGGTAGTGGAGGTAGCTGATAGTCACTGATAGTTGAGGAAGTGGAGGTAGCTGATAGTCACTGATAGTTGAGGTAGTGGAGGTAGCTGATAGTCACTGATAGTTGAGGAAGTGGAGGTAGCTGATAGTCACTGATAGTTGAGGTAGTGGAGGTAGCTGATAGTCACTGATAGTTGAGGTAGTGGAGACCATATATCTGACTTTGCACGAACTTTTCAAACGACCCTCGTAATTGGCTGACCATATGATAAGAAACACAACTATTTTTTGTAGCCCTGGAACTAACAGATTGAGTGCAAATATTTTAACACTCGACCTGCCCGTTATCTTACCCTTTATGAGTACGTATATAGGGAAGAAAAGTATTATTTTCATATCGATTTTTCAAAGTCGAGTTTTTACCGAAAATACACGTTTTTAAGCTCCAAAAAAATTGTTCCTAAATAGTGTGAACAAAATATTGTACGAAGTTGAAACGTGGAACTTAAGTTAGGTATCACTAGAAAACCCGACAGGAACATTTTCATCAAAATCGGTCAACCCGGAGTAGTAATGTTTTCGTTTAATTTTTCATTTTCTGCAATTTTCTCAAAAATGAATTCTACAATTTTTTTTAAAAATCGGCTCATTTACTACATTTTATACTCTACAAGATAGGGTAAGCGTCATGTCTGCTGAAATTCTTGGGAAGACTGTTCTCTCGTAGAAAAAATGGTTCTTTTAAGATTGTAGCCTTAATATGCATTTTAGACCAAAGGTGTGTATAATAAAAATTGTAGAAAATTTAAAAACTTACAACCTTTATTTCATATATTTCTTTATATAACGATTAGTTTAGCAATAATTTATGATTTTCTATTGCTATTTTTTTATGAAAACCTGTAAAATAATGAATTTTTTTAAAGATTTTGGCCTAAGTATGCATTTTATGACAAAAGTTCATGAACCAAATTTGTAGCAAATTAAAAAACCTACAACTTTTATTTCAATAATTTTCTGTACACAGCTTAATTTAACATGAAAGAGTGATTTTCCGTATTATTAAGCCAATTGTTTTTTTTTTAACAGTGTACATATTTCTTTTACAATTAGTTTATAAATACAAAAACTTTAATCAAAGACGAGAAAATCTGAGTAATGTCCTTAAAATTAAAATAAAAACCACACTCAGTTGTGTGTTTCAACAAGACTAAATGTAAAGAAAAATATATGTATACTGTATATTATATGTACGAAACTAAACTTGATGAACTGTGAATCAACATCTTGAAACGCAAATTTGATGAAGCTGGAGATGATGACGATGATAAAAATGATTACGATGCCTATTATGAGATGATGATGATTAGTAGTTGAAGTAGAAAAGAAAAAAAAAGTTTAAATGATTAACAAAATCGTAGCGGGAAGTCTAATCATCTATTATGTTGCTAATCACAACACTAAACTGTTTGAACAAAAACCAAATTATGCAGTTAGAAAATACATCAATAAATTGCCGCAAGGTTTAAAAAGTAGTGACAATTTAAGTCATTTAAAAAAAAGCTAAAACAGTATTTGATTGATGAAACATTTTACAGTGTGCACGAATTCCTTTCTAAATAGTTTTAGTTGAAAAGTATTTAACTTCTAATTAAACAAATATTGTGTACTATTTCATACAAAGGGGTTCATGATAAATCTACTGAGTTAAGCAGTAGCGGGAAAAATTTATTGGTAAGTGAGGAATTTATCATTGTGTTTGACTTTTTTATTTTTTATTTTGTGTGATATTTGATTCAATGGGGTACATGACAAGCCTACTAAAGTAAGCAGTAGCAGAAACAATTTTTTGGTGGTAAGTGATGAACTTATCATTGGTGTTAAACTTTTTATCTTGACATGTCCTATACTCCCTTTGGAGTCTCCTGGATGCAAAAAAAAAGAAAATTTTAAAACGTTTCAGTCAGTCAGTATCTTCGCTGATGTCAAGGAGGTTAATCGCTAATGGATTCTGATGGTCTTCTAGTTTTTGTAAATGGTTTTCGCTATGTTGTTTAATTTCTTCTTTTATGAAGGGCAGGTTTAGGTGATTGTGTAGTATTTCATTGGTTACGTACAATGGGGCTGCAGTAATTAGTCTCACGCATTTCGATTGAAAGCGCTACAGTATTTCTATATTTTTACCCCATAAGTACCCCATAGCTCTAACCCATAAGTCCAAATTAAGGTTGGTTTTCATTTTGGATGACTCACTCATTATTAAAAAATGTTATGTTTTTTGAGGTTACTTTTTTGTTTATTTCTAAGGTTTTATTATAGGAATTATATATTATAGGTTTACTCATAGAAAAAAATGGTTTTTTTTAAGATTGCGGCCTTAATATGCATTTTAGGGAAAAAGTGTATTATAATTAAATTTTTAAAATATTTACAAACCTACATTTTTTATTCAAAACATTACTTTGTACAACGCTTAGTTTAGCGGTAATTAGTGATTTTCTGTTTTTTCTTTCATGAAAATCTGTAAAACAAGAATTTTTTTTAAAGATTTTTGCCTTAGTAGCCCATGCATTTTATGAAAAAAGTTTCTATAATCAAATTTATAAGAAATTAAAAGGTCTACAACTTTCATTTCAGACATTTTTTTCTACAGAGCCTAGTTTAGCGTCAAAGTGTGATTTTCCGTATTAGTAAGCCAAACTGAGATTGGTTTTAATTTTGCATCATTCACTCATGATTAAAATTACGATATGATTTTTGTTTATAATGTTTTATTACTAATGTTAGGTTATATTGTTCATTATTTAAATTGGCAACAGAAAGTCGTGTGAATTTTTCACGACAGACTTTTTATTTCAACTTCTAAATAAGTTTGGTTTTGTGGCAACTTGTTATATGAAAAGTTATCGCGAGGCCATACGACAAGGAGACGTGGGCCGCCATTTGAGTGGACCTGAGGTAAAGCAATGTTCTATCCGACAGGAAATATCAGCTATAAATTAAAAAAATCTGGTGTAAAACACTCACACGACTTTCTCTTGCCAATGCAAATAAATAACAATAAACCTAACAATAGTAATAAAACATTAGAAATAAACAAAAAAACTAACCTCAATAAACATAACCTAATTTTAATCATATATGAGAGACGCAAAATGAAAATTTACATCAGTGTGGCCTAAAAATACGGAAAATCACTCTTTCACACTAAACTGCTCTCTGCAGAGAAAAATTCTTTAAATAAAAGTTGTAGATCTTTTTATTTTCTATTAATTTGATTATATACACTTTTGTCGTAAAATGAATACTAAGGCCAAAATCTTTAAAAAATCGATTTTTCTCACGTTTTCGTGAGAAAAAAGAGAAAATCGCTAATTACCGCTAAACTAAGCGTTATAGAAAAACATGTTTCAAATAAAAGTTGTAGAATTTTAAATTCTCTACATTTTTTATTATATAAATTTTTGCGCTATAATACATATTAAAGCCGTAATCTTAAAAAAACACTTTTTTTACGTAAAACACCCTCACCAAGAATTTCAGCAAACATGGCGCCTACTCTATCTTGTAGAGCATAAAAAATTTAGTAAACCAGGCGATTTTTAAAAAAGTCGTAGGACCAGTTTTTAAAAAAATTGCAAAAAAGGGAAAAATCACACGAATAAACTACTACTTCCGGTTGACCGACTTTGATGAAAATGTTCGTGTCGGGTCCGGTTGTGGTATGTAACTTAAGTTTTAAGTTTCAAAAATTTGTACGATAATCCTTTCTTGAGATATTCTGTTCACACACACACACACACACACACACACACACACACACACACACACACATACACACACACACACACACACTCACTCACACACACACACACACACTCACACACATACACACACACGCATATATACACACGCGCGCGCACGCACACGCACACACACACACAGACCAATCGCTAAAAACATGTTTTTTGGGTTCAGGAGGTCTGAAAACGTGTAGATCCGGTGAAAACTCGATTTCGAAAAATCGACATGAAAACAATACACTCCTTCCTATATAATTATTCATATAGGCAAGAGATAGTAAAAAATGTTATGTTTTTTGAGGTTACTCTTTTGTTTATTTCTAAGGTTTTATTACTAATGTTAGGTAATATTGTTCATTATTTGCATTGGCAAGATAAAGTCGTGTGAATTTTTCACACCAGACTTTTTATTTCAATTTCCTAAATAAGTTTGGTTTTGTGGCAACTTGTTATATGAAAAGTTATCGCGAGGCCATACGACAAGGAGACGTGGGCCGCCATTTGAGTGGACCTGAGGTAAAGCAATGTTCTATCCGACAGGAAATATCGGCAATAAATTAACAAAGGTAAAAGTATTCAAGTTGTGATTCGATGAAAATCTTATCAGGAAGACAATTCTTTTAAAGCTTTTCACGTTTTTTTACGGCCAATGAAAGGCAGGAACGTTTTTAAACGGATCAAGATATAAACTAAAATAGAAATGAAAAAGAGACACAATACTCGAAATATAGTAAAACTTTTACGGAACTATAAAATAAGTCACTATTCAACAAATCTACAGGGTGTCAAAGAAATTTAGTTATCAATGTTTAGAAATACGTATTCATCTAAAAATAGAACGTCGACAATTGAAACGCCAATAACTTGAATTTCTAGGAATTGAAAGTCTCAAAAACTTGTTTTATACTTTTTCTTACCATGTATGGATTTTTTAATATTTTTAATGGCCTTTACTTACCCCTTATAGCCATCCCAGCCTTCCTGAAAGGAACCGATATGAATATTTTTTTTTCTCTTTAATTCTTTATTTACAACTGTAAAATTTTGCAGCAAGCAAATGTGATGATTATGACAATAATGTAAAAGACATGATAGGCATGAGAGGGGTAGGGCACCCATTGGTGCCTCCCCAAGAATGAAATTTGTATATCAAATGAGCAGGTCTCTACTCCAGCGTCTTTTAAGGCGTCTAGGGGGATTATCAGGTAAATGGACGGTGGAAAGTGAACGCACCAGGGGGTTCTCGTGTTCGTGTGACTTGTCGTAAAAGCGTTTGTATAGGTATTCAATGGAATTTTGTACAAGTGGTGTATTCAAATCTGTATGTAAGGTTTTGTTGCTAACGTAAAGAGGTGCATTTGCTATAAGGCGTAATGTTTTTGACTGGAACGCTTGAATTCGTTGAAAGAATATATAAATATAATAATAATAACTAGAATAGTGGGCCCGTGCGAATAAATTCGCACAATGTTGTTGGGTTTCAAACCCCTATCATTAAATGAATGATTTAAGTTAACAACAAACTTAACTGTTCTTAGAAGAACGGTGAGTAACGACTAAAGCACAGTAGTTTCGTCCTCAAAAGAGCCGCTTTAAACTAAAATTTTAAAATAAAACAACGTCAACTCAGTGTCTGCTAACTGAGCTTGTTGTGAGATGAGACGAGAGATAATACATATTGTGACACTTATCACTAAGGTCCGTTTCGGGATCTAGCTAATTAAACAATTAATACACTAAAGTTTACAATTACAAGTATTTATTACAACTAAAAGATATACAAAATAAATAATAAACTAATTATAATGAAGTGATTCAATAAATAACTTAATAATTTACTTAGTACTACTTACAAACAATTATATAGAATGCACATACACAAAAACTGAATATAATGCACATACACAAGATAATATAACGATACTTAACAACTACAATGCCCGGAACGTGTCTGCACTACGCACCGATGGCTCACTCTATAAACACTCGTCAAAGATCAAAAGGATACTAACTCACTGACCGCACTCGAGGCTCTATTTATATTGGTGGATCAAAGAATCCTCTCGAAAAACACCAAAATTCGATACAAAAGTCCTTTCTGGAGAAGTCTTATTAAATGTAAACAGGTTATAATTGAATAAAAAGGTGTTACAGGTAATCAACCGACTTTTTCATAAATAGTTGTACAACAAAAGACCCTACCTTATCATACACAATAGCGCAGTTCTTTTGAATAACCTTTATGAATAGGTAACCCTTTTATAGCTAACCCTATTGTTACTTTTTCACTCTATTATCTACTCTTTACTATTTTATGAATGAAGTACTTGCCCATAACAGACAGGTAGAGTGTCAAATTATTTATACTCAATCTGTTTGTTGCAGGGCTAAAATAAATAGTTCTGTTTCTTCACATGGTCAGCCAACTAAATGACTGAATCATTTAAGAACAGAAGAGGTAGAGGTGTACTGTGACACTAATCACAGTTATCTCCTCTGAAAGTAATGAATTTTATTATACAGCCAGACCCTGTGGTGAATGATGAAGTGAAGGTGTCGTTTGCAGAGTGCAAAATATGTGATTTTCAGAGGGCCCGGCATGCTGATAAGCGTACTTTTCCACTCAGTGAGTGTTGGCAATTGTAAACCACCTCACTCCTCGTTTTACTTAGTAAAACCTCTACAGGTTCTAACCAGCCTTTCAGCTGATGACCTAAACAACACGAATTAAGTACTAGAAATTTTGCGAACCATAACCTTCTTCGATATTGTCACAATATTCTGTTTGTTTATGGAATATGGCTATGGAGGTGTTAAATGTGGTAGAACCGCATTACATTACGTTGTAAACGAAATTATACTCTTTTTCATTTTGTAAAATGAAACTTATATTAGGATGAATTTCAAGTTTAGAACTTTTGCGTAAATCAGGAAAGAATACTCTTTAAAACCATGTAAAAATTATAAAAATCTGTTCAGTAGAAGTGTACTCTGAACTCTGTACGTAAGAAGGGTTTCAAGGTCCCATCATTGTGTGCTTGTTGCACATGTGACCGGCTCTTTACAACCAGCGAACGTGTTATAAATGTTTGAGGTCTGACAAGGTTCTTATAAGAACTCAAAAATATATTCCTGTTTTAACTTGTTGTGGGGCTTATACACTTTTGGTTGTTGTGTAGTTTTTAAGTTTGCATTCTAACTGATAAACCGTAAGTGGATATAGATTATTAATTTAAATACATTTGACACCACTAGTTTTCCGGTCGCAGTAAGTTTTTTAGAATGTTGACGAAGGCCAATGACTAAGGCAGTCGATGCCCGATAAACACTGTCGCCGACCGGGGCCGTGGCTAAACTTTGCTTGTGAGTTTAGTTGCTTTGTAAAGGGCCGTTTAATTGTGTTGGTGGCCTTAAAAAGGACCGTTGTAGTTGGTCGGAAACGGCAAGCCGGCGTGTTGAAAGCGGAGCCCGAAGAGCGACAACTCGGCTACCGGGTTCAGACCTAGCCTTCCCTCAACGGCAGTTGGGTCCTTTCTTGGATCCACCGATGGTGAATGTCTGGTCAAAACTGTAGAGTGGAATGGAATGACGATCAGATGTGCAGAACGCTCTTTTAGCCCCCTTTTATACTCGTACAATCAGTTCAGTTCTCAAATCAGTTTCCGCTTCAGATGAGATGTCAGTTAAAACTAATGTGTAAACATCAAAACTGAAGATTTTAACTGAAACTGAAACAGAAATCTGGCTCGATGGGAAAACCATCGAGCCACTTGTCAGTTGCCCGTTATTAGTTCTCAAATGAAACAGCCGTGTGTAGAGAAGCTTTAGTTTATTTCTCATTTCTGTCGTAACCTTGTGCGTACCTGATGTCGTCAAAAAACAAATTTTTGATTGATTTCATTAAATTATATCACAGTTTTCTGTGTCTGTGCAATAAGAAGGACTCAAGTTACTATAATACATTAAAACGAGAAGATGTATACGGAATAAGTTGATAATTAAGTACTTATAAAGAATACGATTCAACTACGAAAAAATTGTGCCAGCGAAAATGAGACAGGGATTGTCTTTTTTTTAACCATCTTTCACCTGAATTTGATCTCTTTTTCCTTTGGTTTGTTAATGCTAATGACAGACCAATTTTAATAAGTAAATTGTCGTCCATTACTAAAATTAGAACTGAACTGAAAAGAGTAGAAGCGTATTTTTGTTAACAGAACTGACCGTGTAAAAAGGGGCTTAAAATAACCAGAGAGGTGGTTACCCCTCTTCAGTGCTGAAATAGGTCTGACGACCTAGTCGGAACTATTATCGGCTTCCCTCTGCCCCGGTACGTGGGAGCACAGTACCGGGGCAATCAAAAGGGGTGGCGGTAACACCATCTTAATTACCATAAAATTGTTGTGGAAACAACATAACAATCGATCAAAAATGAAGCACTGTAAGAAAATTAAGGGGGGCAGACCATTTTATTTTCATTATCCCTATACCTACAATACTAACTTAAGTAGATTTTTGTAGGAACCGTCAAAGCTACAAAGCTGAGCTTTGGTACACCTGTCTATTGATTATTCTTTTTAAAAATTTGTACCAGAGCTTTTTCATTTATCTTTATCCAATTTAAAAATATTTTTGCTCTCAAAAAATGTTCATATACCTATGTAGTCTACATTTTTTTTATGAAAGACACCCGTAAAATAAAAACTCCAACATTTTTGAAATACCTCTGGAGCAAACACACACCTTAGTACTAAAATGTAGTGTGTGAAATTTCACACTTCTATATGAAATGGTTCCTGAAATAAAAGTACCTAAAGTCAAAAAATACAATATGTGGATGTAGTAAAAGCTTAATACCGTAACAGAAACACCTATTGCCAACTGGAATTAATTTCTAAACAAAAACACACCAATACAACTTGCGTTACAACTGATTCCTATGCGCTCTAGAAATTATTGTTTTTATATGAACGTGATCTCCATAATATTAGAGCAGTAACATGATTATAATAATCCGATTTACAGGAATGAAACACGTAAAAAAATATCGAAATATATAACACTACGTACCCCACAAATGTAAAAACATAATTTTTTCTCAACAGAAAAAGCAACCTTATGTCGTGTTATATATCAATTTAAATAGGGAAAACGATCTATCAATACATGTTAAAATTGAAAAATCAATATTTTTTTATTAAAATCAGTCTGCTTCCCTTAATACAGTTTTTCGTACAATGTAAGACGGTAGTTTATGGAGCACCCTGTATAATACTAGTAGTTCAAGGATAACCAGAGCAGTACGTTATGCAGTTATAGGTGTTATTGCCTATTGGACATAAACCGCCTGATAAGAGAAGAAGAGCATTGTTCTACATTGTTATTATTCCTCAGCTGCAAAATTCAGTTATAACTTAAACACCAGCTGTAAAATAAAGCCAAGCACTACGCAATAAAGTGACAAGTCCTTTAAGTACGCCTCTAAAACTTCCTCTTACTGTTACTACAGTTCTTAATACTCTTGCATACAGCTAACAATCATTTCACTTTACAATTTTACTTCTCTTGTAATTCTAGATTTTGAATTTAACTATTTTATTGTTTGGACTTTCTTCCGGTTTCTGTACAGAAAGCGGTTTTTATGTTAGACAAAATGTCTGAGAAATATAATTTGAAAATATCGCAGACAAAAACTAAAACTATGGCATTTAAAGGAAAATGCACCGTAAGAACTAAAATAGAATTAGGAGGAAGAGTGCTTGAACAAGTCTCTCATTTCAAATATCTTGGTAATGATGTTTCGTATGACTTGGACAAAGATGTGCTTTACAAACTATCTAAATTTCAAAGCATTTGTGGTAATATACATAAACATCTGAAACGGAAAACAAGAAAAGATACGAGACTTAAGTTTTACGATACAATTGCTGTCCCTACTTTGATGTATGGCAGTGAGTCCTGGATACATACAAAAAAGGTAGACAGCAAAATCCAGGCTGCAGAAATGAGATTCTTACGAAGTGTATATGGATGCAGCCGAAGAAATAGGCTACGAAATGAAGAAATTAGAAAAACACTGAATGCTTTACCGTTGCTAGACAAAATCAAGCAGAACAGGAGCAGATGGTGCAGCCATTTGAATCGCATGCCAGGCGAGAGAATACCAAAAGCCGCCAGAAACTACAAACCTACAGGAAGAAGAGATATAGGACGACCGAGGAACAGATGGGTACCAGAACAGGTTCAAGAAACCTAATTCCTTGGAAGTGAAGAAGAAGAAGAGACTTTCTTCCGTTCTATCTAGTACAATAGTGTAATATAATATAAATAACTATACAATCAAAAGCCCAAAAAAAAAAATTGGTGTGAAACACTCACACACGACTATATCTTACCAATGTAAATAATGAAATATATAATCTAATTTTAATCATGAGTAAATTACTCAAAATAAAAAGCAACCTTTGTTCCACCTTAAAATACGTTAAAACATAAATTGACGCGGAACTAGGATCTATTGAAAAGAAAAAATCTGGTGTGAAACACTCACATAACTTTCTCTTGCCAATGCAAATAATTAACAATAAACCTAACATTAGTAATAAAACATTAGAAATAAATAAAAACCTAACCTTATTTCAATCATAAGAGAACCACGCAAAATGAAAATCAACCTCAGTTTGGCCTAAAAATATGGAAAATCGCTCATTCACGCTCAACTAGGCTCTGTAAAGAAAAATGCTCTGAATAAAAGTTGTAGATCTTTTAATTTTCTATAAAATTGATTATATACACTTTTGTCGTAAAATGCATTTTAAGGGCGAAATCTTAAAAAAATCGATTTTTCACACGGTTTCGTGAGAAAAATCAGAAAATAACTAATTACTGCTAAACTAAGCATTATACAAAAACATTTTTGAAATAAAAGTTGTAGGATTTTAAATTCTCTACAACTTTTATTATATAAACTTTTGCGCTAAATTGCATATTAAAGCCGTAATTTTAAAAAAACTATGTTTTTACGTAAAAACAGCCTCACCCAGAATTTCAGCAAACATGACGCCTACCCTATCTTGTAGAGAATAAAAAATTAAATAAACCAGGCGATTTTTAAAAAAATCGTAGGACCAGTTTTTGAGAAAATCGCAAAAGAGTGAAAAATTATACGAATTAACTACTACTTCCGGTTGACCGATTTTGATGAAAATGTTCGTGTCGGGTCCGGTAGTGGGATGTAACTTAAGTTTCAAGTTTCAAGTTTGTACGATGTTCCGTTCTTGAGATATTCTGTTCACACACACACACAGACCAATCGCTAAAAACATGTTTTTTTGGGTTCAGGGGGTCTGAAAACGTATAGATCCGGTGAAAACTCGATTTCTTAAAATCGACATGAAAACAATACTTTCCTTCCTATATATTCATATAGGCAAGAGAAAGTAAAAACTGCTTGAATTTAAAATTGTAGATTTTTAAATTTTATATAGCCTAATAAAATATAGCTACACACTTCTGTCACAAAATTTATAAGTTACTTAGACCGTAATCTTTAAAAATCTAACTTTTTATGAAAAACTTTGTAGGCCTATAGTGAAAATATTCTGTAAAGGGAAAAAGTGACGTCATAGTGCCTTGGGCCAGTCTAACCTGGTGGGAATAGTCTGTATGGAAAAGTCCATTTAAAAAGGAGAAGGGTGTGCGTGAGTAGTGCGTTTACAACTTAACAATTTTGTAGTTGAGTTCTAACTTTAGCGTATTGAAGTGATTAATTAGTTAGTTGTTGAAGTGAAGTGTTATTATTCTACACAAATGTTATAATCTATCTTTGTTGTTCTATCTTATGTATTTATTTTTATCGTTTACTATATTTTTTTTATCGGATTTTAATTTCTAATGCAGTGTCTTATATTATTCAAAGCTGTTCACTTTTTCGTTGACTCGGTTCAGTTCTGAGTTCATATAAAATGAGTGAAAATAGGGGAAAAAATAACGTCTACTAAAAAGGTCAAGTTTTGCATAGTCAAAATCGGGAAATTATTAATAATGTGATAAAGTTTTTTGAGCGGGAATTGAAAGAGGGACCTGGTGTATAATTGGTTTTCATTTGTTATAATAGTAGCTAATAATATCAAGGAGGCAGAGTAGTAGCTTTCAAGCCGCCGTTGTTATTCGGTACGGGTAATATTACACGTGATTTGGAGTGGAAGGGGAATTCCTTTCTTACTTTCTCTGACTATACAGAAAATTACTAATTGTTGCTAAAGTAAGCGTTGTAACAAAAGATCAAAACGCTTGAAGTAAAATTTTTACGTTTTCTTTTTAATTTCTACAAATATAATTATTATACAATTTTGCCCTAAAATGCATGAGATCCCAATCTAAAAATAAAATTTCCCCGAGAGAACAGCCCCTAAAAATTTCAGCAGACATTATGCTTAATCTTATAGAGCATAAAAAATGTAGTAAATGACGAATTTTTTTTTTAAATTGTAGAATCCGTTTTGAGAAAATTACAAAAAAGTGTAAAATTAAACATATCATGCTGATTTATTTTTAACTAACCCTACCTGGCAGAGTTATAAAAAATTGAAGTAAAAAAGCCGATTTTTAAAAATAATCATAGAAGCCGTTTTGGAGAAAATCAGCAAATAAGTGAAAAATTGCACGAATTAAATACTACTGAGTTATCTATAAGATGCACTCTGTTTTGCGCCTACAAAAACTGCAAATGCAACATGCAATACAGAATACCATTGCGGGTTGCAGATGGTACAGGGGGTATTTATTTACTTCACTAGCATTGATGAAACGCTACATACTTTGTTTGTAACTGATGAAGTTACACTTACGCAGGAGGTATTACTTTTAATACTGATGTGGTTCCACTTAAAAATATTAACACTTAACTATTTAACACTAATTATATTAAGAGTTAACACTTAAGTTCCACTGATGATGTGTGTTATTTATTATTATTTATGTGGTCATAACTTTGTTTCGTAATTAAGTGTGTGTGTGTGTGTGTGTACGCGCGCGCGCGTATGCGTGCGTGCGTGCGTACGTGCGCGAGTGTGTGAGTATGCGTGTGTTTGTGTGTGTTACAATACACTTTTCTCAACCGTGTCCTTAATCTGTTAATTTTACAAACATTTAGTATTTGCTGTTTTTAGGCGCGCTGACTTACTTCCCGTTGACTGATTTTGATGAAAATTTTTGTGTCGGGTCGTGCAGTGGTACCTAACTTTAGTTCCAAATTTCAGCTTCGTACTAAATTCCGTTCTTAAGATATTTTGTTTATAAACAGTTACACACACAGACCATCCGCTAAAGCATGTTTGTAAAGTAAAGTAAAGTAAAAATAACTCTTCTAGTAATTAAAACGAGTGGGAAATGAATTTAGTATTATGTTTAAACTATATAATGGAAAATAAACGCAAATAAAAAATAATTTAAAATTTATGTTTTTACAATAAAATGTTCATACCCACAACCAGTCTGACCACCTGTTTAAACATAATTAAAGGGTGTCCCAAAGCCATGTTCTTAATTCATTTTTATTTTACCGCATGTAATTGTGGCACAAATAGCAAAACTATTGATTTTCTTCGATAAAAATAAATACAAAACCTACATAAAAAAATTCTGGTGTGAAACACCCACACGACTTTCTTTTACCAATGCAAATACTGATGTGGTTCCACTTAAAAATATTAACACTTAACTATTTAACACTAATTATATTAAGAGTTAACACTTAAGTTCCACTGATGATGTGTGTTATTTATTATTAATAATAAGCCAATGTGCGTGTGTTAATATTTTTAAATAGTAGTGTCATTGCTTAAATGATATAACCTAACATTAGTAATAAAATATTACAACTTTCTTTTTTTCTTGCTTTTATTTGTTATCGGCAACTGTACATCGTTGACAACTACCCAATTTTATCGCTGCTGCTTTTTGCTGTGGATTAGACATGAGTTTGAACAGGGACCCCCGGTAGAGTTTGTTCATGGATGGCTGTCAACTGGTCACCACACAAAGTCGCTTGCCCAACCGGTGTTATTTAACAAACAATAGCGACTTTCTACCAGCTGACTGACTAGGTTGACCTGAAGGCCATTAGAACTTAACAAAAAAACTAACCTCATAAAACGTAACCTAATTTTAATCATGAGTGAAGGACGCAAAATGAAAAGCAACCTTAGTTTGGCTTAATAACACGTAAATCACTCTTTCACGCTAAACTAGGCTCTGTAGAGAAAAGTGCTTAAATTTGTAGATCTTTTAATTTTCTATAAATTTTATTATATACTCTTTTTTCGTTAAATGTATACTAAAGCTGAAATCTTAAAAAACCACTTTTTTACAGATTTTCATGAAAAAAAAAGCAAATTACTAAAAACTGCTAAACTGACCGTTATACAAAGAAATTAGGAATAAAATTTGTAAATTTTTTAATTGTCTACAGCTTTTGTTATACACTTTTGTGGTAAAATGCATTTTAAGGCCGCAATCTTAAAAAAAAAATATTTCTCCGAGAGAACAGCCTCCTCAAGAATTTTAGCAGACAGTGCCTACTCTATCTTGTAGAACAAACAAAATGTAGTAAATGAGGCGATTTTAAAAGAAATCATAGAAGCCGTTTTCGAGAACATCGCAAAAAAGTAAAAAGTAACACGAATAAACTACTATGTGAAAATGCTCGTGCTTGGGTTCTCTAGTAGTACCTAACTTAAGTTTCAAGTTTCAACTTCGTACCGTGTTCCGTTCCTGAGATATTTTGTTCACACACACACACACACACACACAGAACATTCGCTGTATATCCGGTGAAAACTCGATCTCGAAAAATCGACATGAAAATAATACTTTTCTTCTTATAAATTCATATAGGCAAGAGAAAGCAATAGTCTTGCATCATTTGAAGACTTAATATGGAAAAATTAAAAATTTAATCTTCAATTACTTCAGGGAAATAATACAAACGAAGACCAGTAAAAAGAAAGCAAGCAAACAACAGCTGACGAGTAATATACGACGAGTAATTATAGGCAGTGCACTCCTAATTTAAAATGAACTTAGTCTACAGTTAAAAAAAAAAGAATATTAACAAACCTTTAACTTTTATTTCAAGCGTTTTCTTCTCCAGAGCTTATGTTAACGCCAGTTAGTACTGTCAAATGCTTCCGTATTTCCCGCTTGGTTAATATTTCAAATTTGCTTGTTTCCGTATGACCTCACTGATCACGTCATTTTTTCTCCCTTCCACTTTCCTTCATTTCCGTCTTGTTCATTACACACTATTGTTTCAGCATTCATAATGAATGGGTGCGTGCTTGTCTGTTACGCGTAAAGCATGGCGTTGTGACGCTACCTCGCTGCCGGCTTTACAATCTCGTTTCGTATTTGCATTTCGTTTCGCTCGTTATAAACTCAAGTCGTTTGTTGCTATTTAATTTGTGTGATTTATTATATTCAATTGCTTATGTTTATATATTGTGAACTGTAGCGTTTGTTCTTTGTGCTGTCTGTTAGTGCTACACCGCATGCGTTTCTACAAACTCGAAGTCATTCCTGGATTAAAGGTAAGTGCGTATTTTATTTGTTATGTATTGTTGATCAATAGTGTCCGCTCCTATGTAATTTCATGTCCTGTCAATTCGTTCCCTACCTATTTCGTCAGTTTTGCTTAATCGTATATTTAATCATTTCGTTTATTCTCTCAGTCGTTATAGTTGTGGCTGGCAACTACTTAAAAACCTGCCTGGTCCTCTGGTTAAATCGTTTAATTATCTATTAATTACGTTAGAAATTATTCATCTCGATTTTGCTTTATTGTATTTATTCAACGCTCGTTCATGCGTTAACATTTTTGGTCCGCTCGGGCATTGGATATGTATCAGTAATTATGGTTACAGTCAATTATATATATATTATTTTATTATTTCATTAAATTCGTTAATTACACATTGTGTAATTGTCTATGTTCATTGTGTTAAAACGGGTGTAGGTTTGTCTGTTGCGTATCTAGTTAGTTGTATCCTGCATAGAATATGTACCGCGTGCATTGTGACGTCACATTCTGTGCTTCGCATCATTGCTAACCTCTATACAAAAATTGTCATCGTCGCCATTTTTCTCTGTCTTCATCCAAGACACGGCGTTCTACTGCGCAGACTCTCTCCGCCCATCGCTCTCTCGACTGTCGATCCGGTTTCATTTACAAGCCGAACCTTCTACTGTACGTTTCATTGTCAATAACCTTCAATGCTACATCGTTGCCTGACCTGATTACAGCCAGCTGTTGTTTGTTTACGTTTTTCAACTTGTGTTGTTTGTTAATTTATTCATAGTCATTCGTTTATTTCTGTCAACATGGACGATTATAAATCATTACTTAAAAAACGTGATGTAATAAATAATCATTTAACTCGTTTTGACCAATTTCTCAAATCTGACGTCGAAATAACTCAAGTCAAATTACGCTTAGAAAAGTTCATCGATCTATGGTCCGACTTCGAATTAATTCAAACTAAAATTGAATTATTACAACCTGAAAACAATTTTGAAATCGAGCGTGCTAACTTCGAAAACAAATACTTTCAATTGATCGGTTCGGCACAACAATTAATTCAATCGCTAGATAAAACTGTGATTATTACAAATCAAATCAAAACCAATAATTCGCCATTGGTACAGTTGCTTCACATACGTCTCCCATCTTACGACGGAGATATCACTAAATTCCAAAATTTCATAAGTCTGTTTAATGATTTGATTCATAACAACAATGAATTATCTCATGTACAAAAACTGCATTACCTACGATGTTCCTTAACAAGCGAACCACTCCGCTTAATTGAACACTTACCCTTATCAGCTGATAATTATTTATTAGCTTATAATTTAATACTCGATCGTTACTCAAACGCACGTAGAATTGCAAATGTGCATTTAACTCAAGTTTTTAATTTCATCAAATCGGATACGCCCAACTATCAATCATTAAAACATTTCTTAAACGTTCACGAATCCGCTATTGGCGCTTTGCGAATACTCGATAATTATCTGCTTGAGTATCTTTTGTTTGAAATTGCTTATTCTAACCTAGATCCCATTACTAAACAAAGTTTTGAGGATCAAAATTCTGCTTCAACCGTTCCTTCTTACGAAGCTTTAATCTCGTTTGTCACCGCTAAAATGCATTCGTCTGAATTACTTAATTCTTCTCAATCTATCGATAATGTTCGTTCTCCGTATTCAAGTAGTTCTAACCTCGATAAACCGGACTCATCATATCCGGCATCCGCTAATTTCAATCTTGTACAAAATAATCGTAATTCAACCTCGCCGTCTACTCACTCTGACAATATACCTTCGTTTTTCGTTAAATCAAACTCGATTAAATGTCTTTCGTGCGAATCTAACCTTCACTCAATTCAAAACTGTACTGAATTTCTTTCGCAAACCGTTGATCATCGCTACAAAATTATTTCTTGGCTTAAACTGTGTTTTGCCTGTTTCGGCCATCATGATCGTCGCAACTGCAACTCGACTAAACATTGTCGTATCTGTCACTCAAAATCTCATAATACGCTGTTACATTTTGACCGTAACGCTCAACAATCGAACTCATCTACCTCTCCCGTTGTTAACCCGCATAATTCGCAAACCGCCACTTCGCCTCAACTCATCGAACACCCGGACAACAATTCACTATCTACCGGGTGTCTGCTTGCTAATTCTTCGCCGTCGATTCATGCTACTCCTATCGCAACTCCGCCAATTGATTCCTGCGCTACCTGCTCTGCTAATAAGCCGGCAGCTACTGGAAATTCGTCTTCGTCGATTATCGCTGAAAAACCTACTGACTATACGCTCTCTTGTCGCCTGGATGGCCAAACCGCGCTGTTAGGCACCGCTATTGTTCACGCTGTCAATTCGTCCGGTAAAATTGTTCCACTTCGCGCTGTGATTGATAATGGTTCTCAGTCCAGCATTCTAACCTATAACGCCGCTTGTTCTCTTCAACTCGACATAGCGCCTACTACTAAGCGCTTACAAGGCATTTCATCTCAAGTTACCTCCGTTAAAGGTACTACTAACCTTACAATTCTGTCGCCGCAAAATTCTAGTTTTCGCTTACCGCTTCAGGCTACTGTTATTCAAAAAATATCAGACCGACTGCCTGCTTCTCGAATTCATAAATCCGTTGGTGAACAGTTTTCTCAACATCTGCTAGCCGACTTTCGTTTTCGCAGCCCAAATCCAGTAGATCTACTGCTTGGCGCTGACTGCTTTTCCGAAATACTAGATTTTAGTAAAACGCCTCTAATAAAAGGCACTCCATCCGCTTTGTCAACTGTATTTGGTTACGTGGTATTCGGCAAATTGCCCGACATCCAACCACCTAATTCTTTAATAAATAACGCTAAATCCTCGTCGATTACTACTGCTGCTAACTCCACATCGCCTATTGTTAAAAACCGACCGTCAAACACAAATTCGATTTCGCCTCCAATTCTCGCCGTTAATCATCAAACTTTCGTTCCTGTTATTTCAAAAATTAAACTCGGTGCTACTGTAAACCCCGAGATCAATAAATCTTTCGTTTCTACTGTTCAAACGCCTAATTGCTTCTTTGTTTCGCCCGCATCCGACAGCAATTCGGATCGCGCTACTGTTTCAACTAATCACGTTTCTCCTGCTTCAAATCGATTCGCCGCTTCGTCCGAGATCATCGCTGTTGATTCTCGTCTCGCTTCGTCTACCGACTACGCCAGTATCTCGACCGATCTTGCTGCTGTTACTTCGTCAAATCGTCGCTTCAAGTCTACGCTGAAGGCTTCCACCGAGTTGTCTCCAATCAATTCTTCGCCAAACCGCTTCGAGTCTTCTTGCATCGCAGATACTTCATCGATAAAACCTGCTACTTTCGTCTTAGTCGATTCTACGGCTACCCAACCGCTTTCGAATCATAAATTCTCGTCGTCTCCCGCACGCTCTGCTGATAAACCGCTGCAAATCGCTTCGCCAAAGGGCAATCGGCCCTCCTTAGTCGCTTCATACTCTGCTAACGCTCTTCGCGCGCCTTATGCCCCTCATGGCGGGCGGCGCTCCAATCGTCGTAAACAATATTCACAACCGGTGAATAATTGTAATTTCAATTCTCGTTTTTCGTTCAACGCTTGGTGTAACCTTCGTAAATCTCGCACGTCGCCTCAACCGCAATCACGGATTCACTCTCAACAAGTTAGTGAAGTTCGCCGTACCGCAATTCAAATTTCTCGCTATTGTTCGCCTACTCGCCAGTTCGTTTCGCAACCCGCTTACCAGTTAGCTCCGCCTTTGGGCAACTAACTTTTCTCCGTTGTTTCACTTCGTTTCTCGCTTAATTTCATTCATTCGTTTCTCGTCTTCTTCGTTTGTTTTCTTCGTCTCTTCGTCGCTTCTGGTTGTCAACCCTCGTTGGCAATCACATCAAGATCGTTCCGTTGCTCGTTGGCTTCCGCGCAAGCCGTGGAAGATGCTCCGTTCGTCGTTGGCCGGGCAAACCCGCGCGTTTGTCACGCCACATCAAGATGTGTCCGTTCCTCGTCTCATTCGTTCTTCGTCTTCTTCCTACGTTTTCCGCTCCCTGTTGCTTCAGGGCGGGCGGCTTCGTTCTTCGTCTTCTTCCTGCGTTTTCCGCTCCCTGTTGCTTCAGGGCGGGCGGCTTCGTTCTTCGTCTGCTTACTGCGTTTTCCGCTCCCTGGTTGTTCAGGGCGGGCGGCTTCGTTCTTCGCTCAGTTCTCTGTAAATCGCTTGCTTCGATTTAGGCGGGCGGTATGTTAACGCCAGTTAGTACTGTCAAATGCTTCCGTATTTCCCGCTTGGTTAATATTTCAAATTTGCTTGTTTCCGTATGACCTCACTGATCACGTCATTTTTTCTCCCTTCCACTTTCCTTCATTTCCGTCTTGTTCATTACACACTATTGTTTCAGCATTCATAATGAATGGGTGCGTGCTTGTCTGTTACGCGTAAAGCATGGCGTTGTGACGCTACCTCGCTGCCGGCTTTACAATCTCGTTTCGTATTTGCATTTCGTTTCGCTCGTTATAAACTCAAGTCGTTTGTTGCTATTTAATTTGTGTGATTTATTATATTCAATTGCTTATGTTTATATATTGTGAACTGTAGCGTTTGTTCTTTGTGCTGTCTGTTAGTGCTACACCGCATGCGTTTCTACAAACTCGAAGTCATTCCTGGATTAAAGGTAAGTGCGTATTTTATTTGTTATGTATTGTTGATCAATAGTGTCCGCTCCTATGTAATTTCATGTCCTGTCAATTCGTTCCCTACCTATTTCGTCAGTTTTGCTTAATCGTATATTTAATCATTTCGTTTATTCTCTCAGTCGTTATAGTTGTGGCTGGCAACTACTTAAAAACCTGCCTGGTCCTCTGGTTAAATCGTTTAATTATCTATTAATTACGTTAGAAATTATTCATCTCGATTTTGCTTTATTGTATTTATTCAACGCTCGTTCATGCGTTAACAGCTTACTTTAGCGACAATTTAGTGTACGTATTCCCAAATTTTTAAATCGAACAGAGATTGATTTTTATTTGCATCATGATTAAAATTAGGTTTTTTTATATTTTACAAACATTATTTACTAGTGATTAAACATCAGTTACATGTTTTATTATTTACATAAGCAAGAGAAAGTCTGTACTACACCTCTTAATGGAATGTATTTGATTTTTCTCAACAGACGCAGAATTGTGTGATGTTCTTGTTAAATCGTTTGATATTCCTTTTTCATTTAAACAATTCAGTTTAGAAACTACACAGAATAATAATAATAATAATAATAATAATAATAATAATAATAATAATAATAATAATAATAATAATAATAATAATAATTCTTTATTTCTGTACATAATTTCATTTACAAATATTAGTATTAATAACAGTTTAATTTATAATAATCTTAAAATATAATATAATAAAATTTTACAAAATATTAACATATTATACAATACTTAGCCTACCATATTTCTAAAAAATAAATATTATACCAATTTTTTTAACTTCTCAATATTCAACAAAAGACTCACTTCATGTGATTTCGAATTAAAATTAAAATTAATTTCACCCAAAAATATTAAAATCAATTTTTATATTTTCATAAAAAAAACAAGTGTAGTTTTATGAATAATTTTAATAAATTTATTTATTTATTTATTTACAATATATTTAATTAAATTTAAAATAACATAATAACTTAATTGAAATTGAAATAATATTACTGTGACATCCTTTAGCCAGCTTTTTTAATAAAAACAAAAACAAAAAAAATTTTTACAATTTGAAATTTTTAAAATATTATTATTTATAAAGTATCATGTAGGATCAGATGACCTTTACGCAGTGAGACATAACTGACGTAACTGAATATGTCTTTGAAATTTAGTTTCTCATCTCTACAATATTTTAAAGTTCATAGAACGTTCATTTGCTCATTAACACGCAAGTGAAGTGTTAAATTACATGCACTCGATAGGCCAGTTCCAGGGCTACAAAAAATAATTGTGTTTCTTATCACATGGTCAGCCTGACTGAACCATTTACCAACAGAAGAGGTAGAGGTGTAAAATACACTAGTCACAGTTATCTCCTCTAAGAGTAATGAATTTCATTATACAGCCAGACCCTGTGGTGAATGAAGTGAAGGATTTACAGAATGGAAGGAAGAAGCTTTTTCGAGGGCCTGGCATACTTTCCCACTCAGTGAGGAAGACAATGATAAACCACCTCACTCCTCATTTTACTTACTAAAGTCTCTAGAGGTTCAAACTAGCCAAAATGCTGGTTTGAACCTCTAAACAGCCCTAAACAACCGAATCATAGGTTTGCCATACGTCCTGGATTAGCCCGGACAGACCTGGATTTACCCCTCGTAAGTCCGGGGAAGTGTATCGGATTAAAAAATAACCGGGATTTTCGGATATCTGTGTGAAGGACCAGCAACCGGAAAATTTCGATCTGTTTAATTTTTTTTTTTTACATAGAGGTTGTATGCAGTGATGCTAGACCTTTATAAGTAAATTCAATGACATCTTGTGTCAACTTTTACGATAAAATTAAAAATAATAGGGTGTTCCTTAGAAAACTAGTATCATCTGAGAAATATCACATCCGTTCAACTCCAGGACAAGAAAACACACGGTGATACAGATGTTGTAATCGCAGGACACAAATCTAAGTAAATGTTTGGATGTTTTTGTGCCTACTTTTGGTTGATATTCTATTTTAAAAATAGCAATAATTTAGAAAATAATTGCTTAGAAAAAAATTTGGTAAACCAATGTATTTCAGCGGAAAAAGTTATTATATAAACAAAAAATATTTTGAATGTTGTTTACTAAAAACAGCAACACATTTTGTTTTATTTATTTTTAAATTATGGATACCTTGATTTGTTTTTGTTTTTAATCCTTCTTTTTTTTGTAATCCCTAATGTGTGTACGTTGCAATCTGTTCAATTCAGAACAATAAGCAACCCCATGACCCACTGAGATGAGGATATGTAGTCTGTGACGTGTAAATGAGGTGTAGTCTTGTACAGACTCAGGTCGAGCACTCCTGAGAGAGTATGGTTAATTGAATCCCAACCATCAAAGTACACCGGCAACCACTGTCTAGCATTCAAATCTGTATAAAAGTAACTACCTTTACTAGGATTTGAACCAGGAACATTTGTCTCCGAAAATCAGCTGTTAACCAGGTGATTTTGGCGACGACTTTACCTCTAGACCAACCCGGTGGGTAATCCTTCTTTGAGGTCAAAAATTTATTTTTTCATGTTTAATTTTGTTAAAAGTACCTAATTATCGAGTTTTTCTAATTATTTAGAGACTAATTTTGCGTAAATTGTTTTGTATTATCTTTGTAAAATTGTAATGAATTTATTTTTATTCATAATTTAGTAGCACTGATGCAGTATCTATTAACTCCTTACAGTTATTTTTATTTTATTTGATACGAATCTTGACAGACGGCTTACGCCATTGTCTATTATGCGTATTTGAAGGATGAAAACGAGGTTCTTTTGTTACATTGGTCATTATCTTTAGTTTTTTTAATTAACTTGTTTGCTTTTAATGTTAGTGAAATGATAATAATGCAATTGTAATTTTTTTTCTCAATAAACTTTTTATTTTTATTTTATGACCACAAAGGATCACTTTAGTCTCTTTGGTTAGTTCTTTTTCTTCAGCAGTTTATTTCCTTTTCATTTCTTTCTTGCCAATACTTTTTTCATTCTGTCGGATCTTGCTTTTCTCAATTCGTCTGAACAAACCTGTTCTTTTCGTTTAATTGTTCTTACTGATAAAATTTTGTTTTTGTCTTTAATTGTTTCTTTGTAAACCGTTGTGCGATCTTTGACATCAGCAATTGTTAGATTTAGTTCTGTTCTGTCTTTTTTGATTTCTTCAAGCCAAGGAATTGTAGCTCCTTCCGTTTTTGCACACATGAATTTTTTTACAATTTTTCTTAATAATCGGTTTTCTGGAGTTCTGAGGATATGCGAAAAGAAAGAAATTCTATTTTTGCGCATTGCATCAGTGATTGGTTCTATTTCTTTATAAATTTGTTCTCTTGGTAAAAGTCTGTGCTGGTTGTCATCTATGTGTTTTTTGTTTATGCAGGTTCTAAGACTCCTTCTTTCTATTTTTCTGATTGTTTCTTTTATTCCGTTTCCATCAATACTGAAGAGGGTTTCACTGCCGTACATTGCTTGTGATCTTAGAACTGCTTTGTAGTGTTTAAGTTTTGTGTGAATGGAAAGACATTTTTTGTACTTTATTATTATTAGAATTATTAAAATTAAGTCTTAAAATTAGTATTAGTGTTATTAAGTCATATAGAATTCTTGCTTTCATAATTGGTTTTTATTTTGTTTTATTTGGTTGTTATCTTGGTTGTTTTTGTTACTGTTAGTGTTTGTATTCTTTCTCATTGTTATCTTTCCACGCTGTAGGTGTGGTATCATTGCCAATCCCTGCACAAATTTACTTATAAGCTTATAGGCATATGTAGTTAGTTAGTGTTTTTTCTTTTGACGTCCCCTGGATTTACGTCCCGATAGGTAAGTGCAGCGTTTCAAGGATTTCCATCTGTTGCTGGACTTGTTCAACTCATGTAGCTACGTGGGCCCCGCTTTTCTATTAGTCCCTTTCATGGAGGTTGGGATGGCTGTAAGGGGTGAATGGAGGCCATCATTAAAAAAAAAGTTTATTGTTATTATTATTATTATTATTAGTCGTAAAGCTCCCGAAGTGGAAGACGCTAAGTAAATCTGGTTTGTTTTTGGGATTTCTTGTCTATTTTATCTGCCCACCAGTTTTTCATTCTTTGTGAGAATTCAGCTTTTCTTTGTTCACTCCATTTTGTTTCGGTTCTTGGAGCTTTTGTCTCTGGTTTAACCTCCCATTTTTTAACTTTTGTTCTAAAATTGTCTCCAATTTTAAATAGTGGCCAATTCTAAATCTTTTTTAACACTTTGTATCCATTCCCCCCCATTAACAAGTGATGATACATATTTTACTATTCTCTTTGTGAGTCTATTGTCAGGAAGCCTCATTATGTGGCCATTAAATTGAAGGCGTCTTTCCCTCATGCCTGTCTCTATGTTGGATTATTCTTCAATTTCAGAAGTTCTCTGTAATCTGCACCCGTTTTCGGTCCATCTAGGTCCAAAAATTTTCCTAATTATTTTTCTCTCTTCCCTCTTTAAGCCTTCCATGTCTGCTTTCCTGTTAAGTGTCAAGGTCTCACTGGCATATAAAATTGTTGGTTTAATTACTGTATTGTAATGTTTAATTTTGGCATTTAAAGATAACAATTTTTTATTATAAAGGTTTTGCACCAATCCTAGGCCTCTACGAGCTTTTTGTATTCTCTCCTGTTGTGAATATTTTTCAAAAATAACTTCTCCTAGATATTTAAAGTATGGTTCCCTGTTAATTTCTCCATGTTTCTAAATTTTCCGTAGTAAACACTGTTTTTTCGAATGATATCTGTTATTATTATTATTATTATTATTATTATGATTTGAAAGTTTGTGCCACATCCAATAACGCAGCTGAGTGCTGAGTACTTCAGAGAGATATGGTCACTGCAAAACAGGCTCTATTTAAACTTAACTAAAACTTTCGTTATAACTTATTCAAGAAAAACGATGAGCTATGTACACAAGTACACCCTTGGCCATGAGGAAATCATAATAAAGACCAGCACCACGGACCTTGGTGTGTTGTTTGACTCCAAGCTATTATTCCGTGAGCAAGTAGCTTCAATAGCTGCAAAAGCTTGAAGAAATTTAGGACTCATAGCTTGGATTAGTCGTGATTTCAAATTTGAGAAGTCAGTACTTAGACTTTATAAGAGCCTTGTGCGTCCCGTCCTCAAATATTGTTTGACGGTGTGGAACTATAGAAGAGACGTCACAGAAAAGGAAATAGAGAGGGTACAGAAAAGACTAATTTATAAGTTGGAATGTAGATCTGGGAGAAAATTTTATGGCTATGAGGATGCCCTCTCATTCTACGGGCTTCAGAGCCTGAGCACGCGACGTAGAGTGATGGAAGTTCTTTACATTTACAACATTCTGCATTCACGAGTTAAAGTTCTGGAAATTTCGAAGATTTTTCTGAGGGTGCCTGGCATAGCTTTAAGAAGTTTTAGGCTGTTTGCTGGAGCCACAAAAAGTAAAATAGCTCCAATCAATAGATGTATAGCTACAGCCAATGAAATAAATGGAGAGGCAGATTTGTTTCACAGAGATAGTAAAAATAAAGAAAAACTGTACAGGATACTGTGAAGGAAGGCTGTAAATACTGCGTGATCTTTATGTTATTTTATGTATTTTTATGTTATTTGTGTCTATGTGGTGTATGTTAAGCTCGGCGGCTGACTGTTTTTTAGTGAAGAAAGAATGACAACGTTAAGTTGTAATGGTGCGGTATACTGAGGCGATATTCTATTGCTGTTCTACTGTGCTACCACCTCGCATCCTTGCGACCAGCCATAGTAGTGGGTGGAGACGGCGGGGTGTAGAGGAGTTTGGGAGCCCCCAAAAAAAAAAAAATTATTATTATTATTACTACTAAAAACAGCCCCTTTCAAACGAAACAAATGTCCGGGTTTGGAGTCCAGAAATTATCGTGAGCCTACCTAAACAACATGACAAATGTTTATAAATTTTGTGTACACCCGGTAGCATATTATTATAATATTAAAGAACTATTTTAATTAACTCTCTTTATTATTCTTTTATTTAAATTAAAATACTGTATTATATAAAGAGTAAAAATACAAAATGTTTAGTAAAAAAAGTTTTGTTTTTGACTGCCACGAGGTATAAAGTAGAGTAGATGTAACGCTTTTCATATGTAGGCTTAATTAATTAATTTTTTTAATTCAACCGCTTTAACTTTGACAATTTTCAAAGTAAATGCAAATCGTATTAACTTTCCTTTGTTTAGGTCATCAACCGAAAATCTAGTTTGAATCTCTAGTGGCTTTACTAAGTAAAGTGAGGTGCGCATGGTGGTTTACAATTGAAGAGCTTAGTGGAAGAAGGTGTTATGCAACAAAAATTTGTTTTGAAAATAATGAAATCAAAATTCCAAGCTCCCATTGTTTTATGAACTGCCTAATTTCTTTCAGTTTAGTAACTACGTATTACCTATCTCTTTATGCAATTAAACTTTTCTTTGAACATTCATTTTCAGTAACACTTTTCTCATATTTTTCTTATGCATTTGAGACCTTCGTCCTTTAAAAATCTGTACCGTACACTGTAGTGTACTCAGAGAATGTATTCTCTGAGGATGGTTAAAGGTATTTTAAAAATCTGGTGTGAAACACTCACACAACTTTCTCTTGCCAATACAAAATAATTAACAATAATGCTAACATTAGTAAAAAAACATTAGAAATAAACAAAAATTTAACCTCAATAAACATAATCTAATTTTAATTATGAGTGAAAGACGCAAAATGAAAATCGACATCAGTTTGGCTTAAAAATACGGAAAATATTTCGTTCACGCTAAACTAGGCTCTGTAGAGAAGAATGCTAAAAATAAAAGTTGTAGATCTTTTAATTTCCTATACATTCGAGTATAGGCCTATACACTTTTGTCATAAAATGCATACTAAGGCCGAAATCTTAAAAAATCGATTTTTCACACGTTTTCGTGAGAAAAAACAGAAAATCGCTAATTACTGCTAAACTAAGCGTTATACAAAAAAATGTTTGAAATAAAAGTTGTAGAATTTTAAATTTTCTATTATATAAATTTTTGCGCTATAATACGTATTAAAGCCGTAATCTTAAAAAAACACTTATTTTACGTAAAAACACCCTCACCAAGAGTTTCAGCAAACATGGCGCCTACCCTATCTTGTAGAGAATCAAAAATTGAGTAAATGACGCGATTTTTAAAAAAATCGTAGGACCAGTTTTTGAGAAAATCACAAAAAAGTGAAAAATTATACGAATAAACTACTACTTCCGGTAGACCGATTTTGATGAAAATGTTCGTGTTGGGTCCGGTAGTGGAATGTAACTTAAGTTTCAAGTTTCAAGTTCGTACGATGTTCCGTTTTTGAGATATTTTGTATACACACACACACACACACAGACCAATCGCTAAAAACATGTTTTTTGGGTTCAGGGGGTCTGAAAACTTTTAGATTCGGTGAAAACTCGATTTCTTAAAATGGACATGAAAACAATACTTTCCTTCCTATATATTCATATAGGCAAGAGAAAGTAAAAAATGAAGACAATATATTTCATAACAGAATTTTGTCCAAAAAAAACCAAATAACTGCGTTTATTGCTGAAGATAATTATATAATACCACAGTTAACTGTTATTCTTCCAAAAATATGTCTCTAAGACTGAAGTTCATTCTGGTGGAAGGCGTCAAGGTAATCTTGATTGACACTTTAAAACACTACAGAACACTAAATTAAGCAGTAGGCTACAATCGTATACCACTACCATTTATCCACTAGCATTTCCTTAAACTGTCCTAGAGATAGTTTAAATCTTCATCAATCACAAAAATTAAGTTTTTTTAAGTTTTTGAAAAAATGTTACATAGCTCATTCATCCACTAACCTCTTCAATTGCCTTCCTTACTAAGTGGAAAATTATGCTTATCAGCATGCCACGCCCTCTAAAAAGCATCTACTTTCCGTCCTGAAAATTACACCTCAATTTCATTTATCACAGGGCTGTATAATGAAATTCATTACTTTTAGAGGAGATAACTATGACTAGTGTCTTTTACAACTGTACTTCTTCTCTTCTTAAATGTTTCAGCCATATAATTGTAATTCGCTGACTATGTGATAAGAACAAAACTATTTTTCGCAGCACTGAAATTAAAAAATCAAATGCAAATATAGATTATCACTCCACCTGCCTTTTATAAGCAAAACTTTCTTTTAGCCAATACTCTTTTTTTACCCTATCTCTTGCCCTATAAGAGTACGTATATAGGGAAGGAAAATGATGTTTTAATGTCGATTTTTCGAATCATATTTTTACCAGATACATACGTTTACAGGCCCCCTGAACCCAAAAATAAATATGTTAGTGATTGGTCTATGCCTGTGTGGGAAAAAATAATCTCAAAAACGAAAAATATTCTAAAGAGTTTAAACTTGGAACTTAAGTTACGTACCACTACGAAACCCGGACATGATTATATTTTCATTAAAATCTGTCAACCGAACGTAGTAGTTTATTTATAAAATTTTTCATAATTTTCAAATTTCCTCAAATATGATTTTTTTTTAAATCGCCTTAGTTACTAAATTTGTTATGCTCTACAAGATAAGTCTAGTTATTAACCCTTTATAGGGCAGTACTACAGGGAAAATATACATGTTGTAAAGTGTTAAATTATTTTTATAGGGACTTGAATAATGTATTTCTAGTGCCAGAACAGTAAGATATTTCTTTTTTTTTACGTTATGCCCTGGTAAGTATACTTACCAAGGAACGTTTATTGAAATGGGAATCACATAATGTTTAGTGGTAAGAATGCTTGTTAAAAAAAACTTGTAGTCCTACTTAACATAAAAATTTGTAGAATAACTTATCTCAACTTTATATTAGCATGAATGCTTCCTTTCCCGTAAAAAACTTAAATTTTCTAAGCACTGTACAAATGTAACAACAAAACAACACAGTTGCTAACGCTGGTATGAATCCTTACTACATTCGTGTAACTCATGAAGCAAATGGTCGCTGCACACTAATTTCAAAATTTGGATATCGTACTTACCAGAGAACATCTATAACACCATAAAATGCCAATAGGGTTCAGCTGCATAGCTTATTCTTAATAAAAAAAACGACCTTATTGCCACTGGTATGTATAGGCCTACCTACCACAGACTTGTTGTTGTTTAGGTCAACAGCCGAAAGGCTGGTTTGAACCTGTAGAGGTTTTACTAAGTAAAACGAAGAGTGAGGTGGTTTAACATTGCCAACACTCGTTGAGTGGAAAAATACGCTTATCAGGATACCGGACCTTCTGAAAAGCACATATTTTCCACTCTGTAAATGACACCTTCACTTCATTCACCACAGGGTCTGGCTGTATAATGAAATTCATTACTTTCAGAGGAGATAACTCTGATTAGTGTCTTTTACACCTCTACCTCTTCTGTTCTTAAATGATTTAGTCATTTAATTGGGTGAACATGTGATAAGAAACAGAACTATTTATTTTATCCCTGCAATGAACAGATTGAGTGTAAATAATTTGACACTCCACTGTCTGTCATGGGCTGTTATGGGCAGACCACAGACCTATAAAGGGTTAAAATGTTTCCTTAGATTATAAGCGTTTCTTTTTAGTAAAAATCTGGTGTGAAACACTCACACAACTTTCTCTTGCCAATATAAATAATTAACAATAAACCTAACATTAGTAATAAAACATTAGAAATAAACAAACAACTAATCTCAAAAATATAACCATATTTCAATCATGAGTGAAACACGCAAAATGAAATTCGAACTCGGTTTGGTTTAAAAATACGGAAAATCACTCTTTCTCTCTAAACTAGGCTCTTTAGAGAAAAATGCTCTTAATAAAAGTTGTAGATCTTTTAATTTTTTATAAATTTGGTTATATACACTTTTGTCGTAAAATGCATACTAAGGCCAAAATCTTTAAAAAATCGATTTTTCACACGTTTTCGTGAGAAAAAATCAGAAAATCGCTAATTACTACTAAACTAAGCGTCATACAAAAAAATTTTTGAAACAGAAGTTGTAGGTTTTTAAATTCTCTACAACTTTTATTATATAAGTTTTTGCGCTAAAATTTATATTAAAGCCATAATATTAAAAAAACAAAGTTTTTACGTGAAAACAGCCTCACCGAGAATTTCAGCAAACATGGCGCCTACCCTATCTTGTAGAGAATCAAAAATTGAGTAAAATAGGCGATTTTTAAAAAAATCGTAGGACCAGTTTTTGAGAAAATCGCAAAAAACTGAAAAATTATACGAATAAACTAAGTTACTACTACTTCCGGTTGACCGATTTTGATGAAAATGTTCGTGTCGCGTCCGGTAGTGGTATGTAACTTAAGTTTCAAGTTTCAAGTTCGTACGATGTTCCGTTCTTGAGATATTCTGTTCACACACAGACACACACACACACACACACACACACACACACACACACACACACAGACACACACACAGACCAATCGCTAAAAACATGTTTTTTGGGTTCAGGGGGTCTGAAAACGTATAGATCCGGTGAAAACTCGATTTCGAAAAATCGACATGAAAACAATACTTTCCTTCCTATATATTCATATAGGCAAGAGAAAGTAAAAAACAGACGATGATGTGATTCTTATTTATATAAGCTACACAAAATTACAAATGGCAGATAAACATTGCAGGGACAATGGATATATTACATAGAGAGTGGTGCATTTTTCACTTTCCCCTTAGGAAATGGAATTGTGAAAGTAGGCCACATGAAAAAAACTCACAACAAAGAAAAAATATTTATTCTGTCAACTGTACTTACATTCGAGTATATTGATATTTATAAAAAGTTTCCAAAATGTCCACCATTATACACATCGGTTTGGTATTCCTTCCTGTGCTTTAACGACCATATATTTTATATTGTAAACTTAAATACCATAAAGCCGTAAATTTGATACTCCATCGATGCTAATGCGCATCGTAGTTTTCTCTATAAAATTCTAAAAATTCAATTACTGAATTTTTCGGATTTTAATAAATTAATAAATCTGGTGTGAAACACTCACCCGACTTTTTCTTACCGTTGTTGTTATTTAGGTTATCATCCTCTAGAGGCTTTATTAAGTAAAACAAGAAATGAGGTGGTTCAACAATGCCTTCCTCACTGAGTGGAAAAGTATGCTTAACAAAATTCCAAGCCTTTTAACACGTTAACTGCTACGTGACCCAAATATGTATAAAACACTTGTCTTTGAAAATGGGCGACGTGCATCAAAAATGAGTCACAGTCGATGACTTATTTTTAAGCTGGGCTATGTGGCTTCAGAGAGTAACATTGGACACTTGGAATGTTCAAATAGCAGTTAGTCTTTTCAAATAATAGGATATTGCGTATGTGGGTAGTTTTCCTTGTTGTCCTCTACTAGAATGCTCCTATTATTGGTAATTTTACTTTTTTTTCTTTTGCTTATTTTGGTTGATTGAAATGGTCTAGAACTTTGTAACTTAACCCGGTTGTTTATTACATTTTTTATTGTGACACAAAAGGGATCACATGGCTCTGAAATGTAAAATCATTCCAGCAAGCCATGTGACCCAAAAGTTGATCAAAACTTTATTTTACAAAAAAACAAATAGTTGTTATTAAATAAATTTAGTAAAATGAGAATAAAAATGAATAAAATGTGAAAAAAAATCGATGGCTCAGCTGTAAGTGTCACAAAATTTAGTGTGGCAGTCAACGTGTTAAAAAGTATCTACTTTCCACCCTAAAAATGACACTTTCACTTCATTCACTACAGGGTCTGTCTGTATAATGAAATTCATTACTCTCAGAGGAGATAACTGTGACCAGTGTCTTTTACTTCACCTCTAAATGTTTCGATCGTATAATTGGGTGACTATGTGATAAAAGAGAGAATTAATATTGTATGTTTTATTATACAATATTAGTACATTATACTGATTGTATTGTATTAGTAGTTTATTAGAATACTATTTAGCATAATAAATTTAGAATTTAAAATTAAATTTTAAAATAAAAATTTGTTTTAGTTTTTATTATTTTTTTTAATTTAAATATTAATTTTAATTCTAATTGTAAATTTAAATTAATAAATTGAATTAAATTTAAATTAGTATAGGTTTTTTAATTTTATATTATACTAAATTTAGTATACTTTAGTATTGTATTAGTACGAGTTATATTATATTATAAAATTATTCTAATTATAATTATAACAACAATTCAGATGAGATAAGATATTAAAATTTAGTAGTTCTATTGTGGCGGGGAATACGCGAAAAGACCCAAAAATATTTGTGAGTCTGAATGAAGAAAAGGATCTGATATCGAAGTTTTTTGATTTTGTAGTTTTTAATTTGTTTTAAAAACAGTTCCATAAACTTTATTCCTAATAAACGTAACTTCACTTAGAAACTTAACTTCAAATTTTCAACTTCGAACGATATTTAGTTTTTTGGTATTTTTTCACACCCATCATACGGTAAAAACATGTTTTTGGGGGAAAAAGGTTTAAGAACGTGTATTTCCGATGAAAACTCAATTTGGAAAAAATCTACATGAATACAATATTTTCCTTCTCTATATTTCATAAATGGCAAGAGGAAGTAAAATGAGTAGGTTACATTTTACTGAACCAATCATTTTATTATGAGTAGATATGTAAGTTATTTGGTGCCGACAATAAATTAACAAAAAATGTCGAATGTAATAATTAATATCTTTTGGTAATCTGCCAATTGATTGAAAAATTATTTCAGAATAATAAATAATATTGCCAATGAACTGGCACCGTTTCATTTTCCGTCTCTTGTTTGTTTTTAAATTTTCTCTCTTTTATTCGTTGGGAAGTTAAACAGGACAGCAGATACATTTGATTTATTGCCACGAAAATAAAAATCTAATAAAATAAAATATTTTTATGATACTACCTTATTCAACCATTAACTGATTACTTCACGGGATGATGTTTTTTGTTTTATTTGCTTAAACATATCAAAGATAAAAAAAATTTGGTGTGAAACACTCACATAACTTTCTTTTACCAATGTCAATAATGAACAATATAACCTATATGAATATAGTCTCTTGCCTATATGAATATATAGGAAGGAATGTATTGTTTTCATGTCAATTTTAAAAAATCGAATTTTCACCGGATCTACACGTTTTCAGACCCCCTGAACTTAACAACACTCATGTTTTTAGCGATTGGTCTGTGTGTGTGTATGTATGCGTGCGTGTGTGTGAGTGTGTGTGTGTGCGCGCGTGTGTGTGTACGTGCTTGTGTGTGTGTGTGTGTGTGTGTGTGTGTGTGTGTGTGTGTGTGTGTGTGTGTGTGTGTGTGTGTGTGTGTGTGTGTGTGTGTGTGTGCGTGCGTGTGTGTGTGTGTGTGCGTATGTGTGTGTGTGCAAGTGTATGTGTGTGCGCGCGCGCGTGTGTGTGTGTGTGTGTGTGTGCGTGTGTGTGTGTGTGTGTGTGTGTGTGTGTGTGTGTGTGTGTGAACAGAATTTTTTTTTTTTTTTTTTTTTTATTTTTTTTTTAACGTTAATTTTATTTAGAAACTATACAGTACAGTATAACCATCCAAAAGCTTAGCTAAATTTTGAAAAAAACAAATGACTTGATAAATAAACAGAAATATTTTTTTAAAGAATACATCCCAGTGGATAATTCAAAAGTATAGTGGATTTCAAAAAAATAAGTTAATAAAAATATAGAACAATTAGATCAATAGATCTCTACTCCATTTTCTTCGTAGGCGCCGGTGTGGTAAGTTTCTTCTTGACATTTGCTGTATTAGGGGATTGATGTGATCTGTTAATTTTCTGTTAAATTTGGAATATTTTATTTTAGCAGTTTCTGTTACAAAAGGGATTTTCAAATCGGAATGCAATGTTAAATTTGTTACGTAATATGGGGCGTTCGTTATCATCCGAAGTATTTTTGACTGATGAGTTTGAATTTTTTGAATGTGAGTTTTCTTTGCGGTCCCAAAAATTTCAATACCGTAATTCCATATCGGTCGTAAATAGGCTTTGTATGTTAATAATTTAAATTTTAATGATAGAGTTGATTTTCTGTTGATGAATTTTGAAAGTAATCTTGTACGGTTATTTAGTTGCAAACGTTTTGTTTTGATATGATATCCCCAAGTCAGTCTACGGTCTAAATGGAGGCCCAGATATCGAACTTTATTTTCTTGCGGTATCTCATTGTTATCCAGGTAAACAGTTGGACAAGTTCTTCTTCTTAAAGTAAAAGTCACTTGCACAGATTTCAGCGGGTTAACTTTCATTCTCCAGTTTTTGAGCCATGTAGATACCTCATACAAGTGATTTTGGATGTTCATCGAAGTTTCTTCTGGAGATTCACTGCTGCATAACAGAACGGTATCATCTGCGTACGCTGCTACTGTCGTGAAGTCATTTTCCGGGAAGTCAGACGTAAATATGGAGTACAAAGCAGGAGATAATATGGACCCTTGAGGAACTCCTGCTTCGATATGCCAGATATTAGAATATTCCAAACCTTGGCGCACAACAAAATATCTATCCTCTAAAAATGATCTCAGAATTCCATAATATGTATCAGAAAAAATAGATTTTAATTTATACAAAAGCCCGGGATGCCAAACCTTATCGAACGCCGAACTAATATCCAGAAATACAGCCGATGTGTATAATTTTTGTTCTAACCCTACAGAAATTAAATCAACCACTCTGTGCAGCTGATGAGTTGTTGAATGCTGCCTTCTGAACCCAAACTGATAATTTGGAGTTGTAGCTTCAATTATCGGCGAAAGTCGATCTAACAAAATTCGTTCAAAAAGTTTAGACACGACTGAAAGAAGGCTAATGGGCCGGTAAGAGCTTACACAGTGAGATGGTTTTTCCGGCTTCTGAAATAAAACAATAGTTGACAATTTCCATTGTAAAGGAAAATGCGCAGTTCTGAGAATAGCATTAAATATGTTTCGTATAAAAATTATCCCTCTTTCTGGTAACTCCTTTAATATCTCTGCAGTTATCAAATCCAGACCTGGTGACTTGTGCAATGGAAGACGTTTAATAATACTCTTGACCTCGTTTAAACTCACAGGTTTAGGCGGCAACGATAGCGTAGTTGGGCACGTTACGAATTCCTGTACATCCCTGTCAAACTCAATGTCTCCTGTTTGCACATGAGGTTTAAATACGTTGCTGAGATGTTCTCCAAATAAATCAGCTTTTTCTTGGTCAGACTTGGCCCAGGTTTGGTTCTCACGCCGAAGAGGAGTCGAAACTGGAACTTGCTTTAGAAGTCGCTTTGTTGCTCTCCATAACGAGCCATCTTCTGTGTCCAGGGAATTCAAGCGGCTTTCAAAGCGGTCGAGTTTAACTGCCCAGATTTCCTTTTTAAGTCTGTTGGATAGCCGATTGACAGTAGATTTATCGTCCGGAAGTCTTGTACGATGCCATCGACGACGTGCTGCCCGTTTTTGAGTAATTAATTCCCGTATGGATCTGGGATAATGAGGTCCATTGCGTTCATTTTTTTGAAACAGTTATTGCAGAATCCCATGCAGCAGATTGAATGATAGAGGTAAAATCGTCTATGGCGCATTCTAAATCGTGAGCAGTTTTTAAAGGGACGTGAACATTTAAATTGTTATTTACAAGATTTTGAAATTTGACCCAATCCATCTTACCGGTTGGCGTTAGCGATGGTAGTTGCTGTTTATAAAGAGGAGTAGCACTTATAGTTAACAGAACCGGAGAATGGTCGGATCTAAAATCGTCTAAATTTTCAACCGCATGGTGAAGTCGACTTATACCTCGTGTTATAAATATATCTAGTATATCAGGTAGCTTTGTGAGTGCAGAAGGCCAATATGTCGGCATCCGGGGCGTTATTACTTCAAATCGATTGTAGTCAATTACATTTAGCAGTTGCCTGCCTCGTGGTGTATTGACTCTACATCCCCACTGAGTGTTCTTCGCATTATAATCACCACCTGCAATAAATGCTGGTCCCAACTCATCGAAAAAATTTTGAAACTCCTCCTCAGTTACTCGAAATCGTGGCGGACAATAAACTGATGCTACATTAAATTTTAACTGGTTTAGGTATAAAGAAAGTACAGTTGCCTGAAGAAAATTTGTTGGAGGTTCAGTGAAAAGGAAGTCATGTTTTAAAGTCGCCTTGATGATAATTGCCGTGCCCCCTTGGCTCCGGTCGGCCGGGTGATCAGTCCGGTAAACGATGTAACCGGGAACGTAAAAACGAGAACGTGAAGTCAAGTGAGACTCCGAAATGAGGGCGATGTCTATTCTTTTCTCATGTAGTACATATTCTAGCTCATTGAAATGTTGTGAAATACCATTAGCATTCCATAACAAGATGACAAGGGAATTAGATGTCATATTATTTGGCATTATTTTTAGACATTAAGGCTTGTATAAGTTGAGTCATCAACGAAATCATTGGAAACAATAGAGTTTTCATTTCCGACAAAAAAGTATTAATTTGACTTGACGGCCCCAACGCAGCATTATATTCCGCAATTTGGGCAGATGAAAATATGGAAGGTGAATGTACCTGTAATAATGGAGTTTGTCCTGCTTGAATTTTATTTCCGGTGGATTTTGAAGGCAACGGTGGAAAAGATGAAGAATTAATGTCAGGTACTGGGTGCCTTTGATTTTTTGAATTTTCACTTGTTTTATGAAGGGGTGCCCGACGTTTCTGGATTTCCTTGTATATAGCACACCCTTTGTAGTTAGCCGGGTGAGACTGGGAACAGAGCGCACACGTGGCTGGCGTATCGCGTGGTTTGGTACAACTGGAAGACTCATGATCCCCTGCACAACGCACGCATTTAGGAGCGTGATTACAATAACGTCTTGTATGTGAATATTGCTGGCACCTTAGACATTGAACTATATGGCGTTTCGGACGCGGCGGCTCAACTTTTATTTTAGAAAAAAATAAAGACGTTACATCAAATATTTGTTGATTATTTATATATATATATATATATATATATAGGAAGGAATGTATTGTTTTCATGTCAATTTTAAAAAATCGAATTTTCACCGGATCTACACGTTTTCAGACCCCCTGAACTTAACAACACTCATGTTTTTAGCGATTGGTCTGTGTGTGTGTATGTATGCGTGCGTGTGTGTGAGTGTGTGTGTGTGCGCGCGTGTGTGTGTACGTGCTTGTGTGTGTGTGTGTGTGTGTGTGTGTGTGTGTGTGTGTGTGTGTGTGTGTGTGTGTGTGTGTGTGTGTGTGTGTGTGTGTGTGTGTGTGTGTGCGTGCGTGTGTGTGTGTGTGTGTGCGTATGTGTGTGTGTGCAAGTGTATGTGTGTGCGCGCGCGCGCGTGTGTGTGTGTGTGTGTGTGTGTGTGTGTGTGTGTGCGCGTGTGTGTGTGTGTGTGTGTGTGTGTGAACAGAATATCTCAAGAAAAGAACATCGTACGAACTTGAAACTTGAAACTTAAGTTGCATACCACTACCGGACCCGACACGAACATTTTCATCAAAATCGGTCAAGCGGAAGTATCAGTTTATTCGTGTAATTTTTCACTTTTTGCGATTTTCTCAAAAACTGGTTCTATGATTTTTTTTTTAAATCGCCTGGTTTGTTAAATTTTTATGCTCTACAAGATAGGGTAGGCGCCATGTTTGTTGAAATTCTTGGTGAGGCTGTTTTCACGTAAAAAATTGTTTTTCTAAGATTACGGCTTTAATATGCATTTTAGCGCAAAAATTTATATATAATAAAAGATGTAGAGAATTTAAAATCCTACAACTTTTATTTCAAAAACTTTTTTATCTAACGCTTAGTTTAGCGGTAATTAGCGATTTTTTGTTTTTTTTTCACGAAAACGTGTGAAAATCGATTTTTTTTAAGATTTCGGCCTTAGTATGCATTTTATGTTATGTATTTTCTATCGTACTATATGGAATGGAAGCTTGGACATTGAAGAAACAACACATAAAGAAGATAGAAGCGTTCGAAATGTGGTGTTACAGGAGAATATTGAAAATTCAGTGGGTCCAAAAGGTTACCAATGTTGAGGTGCTCCGACGTTTAAATAAGGAGTTAGAAGTTATGAAAAGTATAAAAACAGGAAACCTAGAATATTTGGGTCACATAACCAGAGGAGAAAAATATGAGTTGCTGAGAATTATTATGCAGGGAAGGATCCGAGGAAGAAGAGGCGTAGGAAGAAGACGCATCTCCTGGCTGAGGAATCTTAGAGAATGGTTCAACTGTAGTTCATTGCAACTATTCAGAGCGGCAGCCAGCAAAGTGACCATAGCCATTATGATATCCAACCTCCGATAGGAGATGGAACTTTAAGAAGAAGAAGATGCATTTTACGACAAAAGTGTATAATCAAATTTATACAAAATTAAAAGATCTACAACTTTTATTGAGAGCATTTTTTTGTAGAGTGCCTAGTTTAGCGTGAAAGAGTGATTTTCTGTATTTTTAAGCCAAACTGAGGTTGATTTTCATTTTGCGTCTTTCACTCATGATTAAAATTAGGTTATGTTTATTGAGGTTAGTTTTTTGTTTATTTCTAATGTTTTATTACTAATGTTAGCATTATTGTTAGTTATTTGTATTGGCAAGAGAAAGTTGTGTGAGTGTTTTACATCATATTTTTTTATCTTTGATTTGTTTAAGCAAATAAACCAAAAAAAATCAGGCGTGAAACACTCACACAACTTTCTTTTACCAATGTCAATAATAAACAATATAACCTTTTTTTGAACTTAATTTATTTATTCACAACTGTCAAAAATACAACCAGTGAATGTGATGTTATTTACAAAAACAAAATGGCGTTATGACATTAAGGAGACCGCTACTCAATAGTGCCACTTCAACGGTGGATTATTCTTGAATAATAAATCGATAGAATTTACATCTGCACTATGGTATCTCTACTCCATCGTCGTTTCAGTCTGTGTTGCGAATTTCCGGGTAAGTTTGGGGATACCAGCGTTTTAATGATATAACCTGATATTATAACCTAACAATAGAAATAAACAAAAACACTAACCTCAAGAAACAACTATATTTTAATCATGAGTGAATGATGCAAAATGAAAACCAATTTTAGTTTGGCTTAATAATACCGAAAATCACTCTTTGATGCTAAACGAGGTTCTGTAGAGAAAAATTCTTATAATAAAAGGTGTAGATCTTTAAATTTCCTATAAGTTTGATTATACACTTTTGTCGTAAAATGCATATTAAGGCTGAAATCTTAAAAAAACCAATTTTTACAGATTTTCATGAATAATAAACAAAAAATACTAATTACCGCTAAACTAAGCGTTATACAAAGAAATGTTTCAAATAAAAATTATACATTGTTAAATTGTCTACAACTTTTATTATATAAACTACGATATCACAGTCTCTCCAAGAATTTCAGCAGACATGGGAGACATGGCAAGAATTTCAGCAACATAAAAAATTTAGCAAATTAGGTGATTTTTTTTAAAAATTCGTAAGAAACCGTTTTTGAGAAAATCGCAGAAAGTAAAAAATGACACGAATAAAGTAATACTTCCGGCTGACCGATTTTTATGAAAAGGTTCGGTCGGGTCTTCTAGTAATATTTAACTTAAGTTTAAAGTTTCAACTTTGTACGATGTACCGTTCTTGAGATAATTTGTTTACATACACACCCACCCACCCACACACACACACACACACACACACACACACACACACACACACACACACACACACACACACACACACACACAAATACACACATAAACCAATCATTAAAACCATGTTTTTTTGGGTTTAGGGGATCTCAAAACGTGTATTTCCGGTGAAAACTCGATTTCCAAAAAAAATCGACATTAAAACACTACCTGCCTTCCTATTTATTAATGTAGGCAAGAGAAAATAAAAATTTAATTCAAGTTTTTAACAGGTTTTTCTGTTCTGCTATTCAAGATAAGAGTAGTATTGCCGGAATTTCTACTTTTTTGTCATTTCATGCAGTATAATATAAAAATCAGTTACTAATAAGAAAAGATAATTTAATTCTTTTAATTTTTAATACAAATATATTGAGACAAGAATCTTCCTTGCATAAATTAGCAAAATAATTTTTGTTGATAAGTCATGCATAATTTTTAACAACAAATTGTGCCCTTCCATATGAAAATAAAGATTTCTTTATTTTAAGTGGTATCAACATTTTGGTTATTAGCGACTATTTTTTAAGAATGAAACAATAGGGTTTGACGTGTAATTTCCAAACCCTATTCAATAAGAATAGGAACTAAGGGCTATCCGTTATTAGACAAGCGCGCTAACCACTAGGTCTGGAGGTAGCTACAATTTTTCTTTCTTTTAAACAGTGCAAAAATTAATACTGAATACAAAATAAAATAACATCCAAGTAAAAACAGCTGAGGACATTACTAATGTCAGCATAATTTTTTCTACCAGAATACGTCAAAACCGACAAAAGATTCACTGATATGTGAAGCGAAGCGTATCTGTTAATACGAGCTGAGACATAAAATTATGTCTCACAGCAGTAAACTCGTTAAAGGTTAAAAGAGAACGTTAAAAACTGTATATATTCGCATGTTCACTGTCCAATCAAAGCCCTTAAACCATTAAGAAGGAATAACATGATAAAATGTTACTTGCTAGTATTATATCTATGGTGTTATGGCAGAAGTGGATATGTACACTTTTTTAAATTTTTCAGGAGAGCATTTTTAAAGTTTGATTGAACAGGAAAAATCAGTTTCTAAGTTTTTTGGTACGATTAACTACTCATAAAATTCAATAATTAATTTAAAGTACTTTTCGAACCCAGAAAACTAAAAATGTAATCTTGGCACCCAGATTTCTTGATTTTCTGACATATCAAGTTTTGCCATTTTCTATAACTTGACAATATGTAGACCTTAAAAAATGGCATTAGTAGGTAGCATGGAAAAATACTCCAAGGAAATAATATAAATGCCAGTAAATGATTGAATTTTACTTTATTTTATGTTTTCTTTTAATTATAACAACCCACCGGGTTGGTCTAGAGGTAAAATCGTTGCCGCGAAGACGAAGGTTCCTGGTTCAAATCGTAGTAAAGGTAGTTACATTTCTACGGATTTGAATACTAGACAGTTGTTACCGGTGTACTTTGATGGTTGGGGTTCAATTAACCATACTCTCAGGAATGGTCGGCCTGCATCTGTACAAGACTATACCTCATTTACACATCATCTTCATCTCATTGGGTCATGGGGTTGCTTATTGTTCTCAATTGAACAGATTGCAACGTACACACATTAGGAATAAAAAAATATAATAGTAATTTTAAAGTATTTCGGAATAATATAATAATGACTACAGTATTATAACATGTGCATTTTTCTTTACATAATCCGAAGTAATGAAAAAACCTGACTCATAGTAGCTTACACTGAAGAAGGTAATAAACAATTAAGAAAACTATCAGTGAGTAATATTATAAACACTCAAAATAAAAGAAAAAACAACAATTTATGTAAACATATGATAGTACAATTAGCTAAATTGGAGCGCTGTCTCTTACATAATAAAACATATTACATTTTTACACTTTTAGTAAATTACAAACGATCATCATTATAAGATTCACTAGTTTAAATGTCCAATTCTGGAGCATGGGGGCCAGTTGTAAGTTTATTATAAAACTCATAACAATCGGAATGAAAAGCGATAACAAGTCCCTTTTTTAAGTGGATTGATCCCTGTTGCACCACTGTAGAAGTGAGGCCTTTCATTCTTATACGTCTGAGGCCTTTCCCGATTAGTTTTTCACAAGTTCATGGTTCTGAACATTTCATCCTCTTTTAAAACATACGAGGGCTGTTCAGAAAGTAAGTTTCTTTGGTTAATAAAACAATGCAGAATATACTTACAGATTTTTTATTACACACATTTTAAAGAGCAACTCTTACACTATTTTTCAACATAATTACCAAAATTATTTACACTATTTTTCAACATAATTACCAAAATTATTTAAACACTTATCATATCTGGTTACGAGCTTCGCAATACCCGCCGCGTAGAAGTCTGCCGCCTGTGCACGTAACCAGCCGCTAACGGAGTTTTTCAGTTCTTCGTCGTCTGTAAAGCGCTGAGATCCCAGCCATTTCTTCATATTGGGAAAAAGGTGAAAATCGCTGGGCGCCAAATCTGGACTGTAGGGGGGATGTTCAAAGATGTCCCAGCCAAAACTGTTCAAAAGGTTCTGAGTTCGGGCAGCTGTATGCGGCCGCGCATTGTCATGCAGGAGAACAATGCCCGAAGTCAACATTCCCCGCCTACGATTCTGTATAGCCCTTCTCAGTTTTTTGAGTGTCAGAATAGACTGCAGCGTTTATGGTTGTCCCTCTTTCCATGAATTCCACTAGAATAATCCCTTTTTTGTCCCAAAACACTGTTGCCATAAGTTTTCTTGTCGAAAATGTTTGGCGACATTTCACGGGTTTTCTTGGCGATGACGTGTGACCCCATTCCATCGATTGTCTCTTTTGTTCGGTATTCACATAGGAGACCCATGTCTCGTCACCTGTCACAATCTGACTAAGGAATTCTTCACCTTCTTCATGGTAGCGCGAAAGAAAGGTTAAAGCGGATCCCATTCTCTTCTTTTTGTGCTCATCAGTCAAAAGTTTAGGGACCCAACGAGCACAAAATTTGTGAAAACCAAGTCTCTGTGTCACTATCTCATACACTAGAGTTCTTGAGATGTTAGGAAAAACTCAGAAAGTTCTGTAATCGTGAATCTGCGATTTTCCCTAATCTTGTGGTCAATGCTCGCAACAAGGTCGTCAGTAATGACAGATGGTCGGCCAGATCGCTTTTCATCGTGGATATTTGTGCGTCCATCATTAAACAATTGGCACCATTTTCTCACGGCAGTGTAACTCATTATGTTTTCTCCATATACCGAACACAACTCACGATGAATTTCCACTGGTGGCATTTGTTTTGCCCACATGAATCGGATAACCGAACGTACTTCACAGTCGGCGGGAGACTCGATAATGGCGACCATTTTGAAAGCAAGGTTGCAGCACAACAAATAACGTCACGACCTTCACAGCGGCACTGCCAGACGCGCACTAAACGGAGCCACACAGCGCTACTCGGATCATGCCGCTACCCCCACCCGTTCGCCAACTAGCCGACAAAGAAACTTACTTTCTGAACCGCCCTCGTATTTAAAATGAATGACATCGAAATTACCTGAAGTGTAGCGCAGCCATTCAATCTTTAATCAACTTATTTTATTCCTATCGGTGTCGCGGAGCCGTTCAACAAGAGTTTGGGAAAGTAAGCTTGAAAAAGACAGGAAGTTTTTTCTTTCCATTTCTGAAACCTTGACTGGTCTTTTACCGCTCAACATCTGAATAAATTGATATCAATTAACTTTAGTGCAGATGTAACTTTTTTAGTCTTTCGATTCTAGCTTGATCACTATCACACTCAAGATGAGTATGACCAGGGAGAAGAAATTTTTGGTCCATTGTATTCAACGCTTTCTTTTCTTGAAGTGAGAAACTGAACATTATAGCCATGTTGAAGTTCCAATTTTGCCCTTTACATGTATCGGAACATGTTACTTAGTGAGTAACTTCTTCTGGCAGTTGCATTATTTCCTTAAAATTACAAGATGCTATATCATTTGAATCCCTTCCTGCTACAGACTCATGCCACTTAAAAGTCTGAAGCCTTTCAGATGAGCAGTTTCTTACTGTTAAACTGTAAATGGATAGGAGTCTTTTGTAATTAACTATACTAGTTTAAAGAAAAGGTGTGGAGAGAATTTGTTGAAGGTCAAATACTATGATCCTACTTTAAGGTGCCTTCAAAGCAGAATCCTTATCAATTCTTTTGCATTTGTCCGCAAAATCAGCTTTTTGTTTGTGGAAATTATACTATACTCTTCTTCACCTTTTTGTTTTTCCAGTTCATTCTTTGTTTCCTTTAATTTTAAAACATATTGATCAAGTTTTACATGTATCTACTTTTGAGAGTTTTAATCTGTAACCAGTACTTTTAAAAACCGATTTAAAAGTTTTATAAAATGCACGCTGTTCTCCTTTCTCTAGTTTACCTGTTTTCTATTCATCAAATATTTTTTTAATGCTAAGATCTTCTGAATATTTTTTTGAAAAACAAAGCTTATACAGCAAATTAACAAAACAACAACCTTAGTTTTGGCGGAAATTAACGAAACATTTAAAAATCAGCTGACACAAGAACTACCAAAAGTAGATATGTTGAAGAGGCTACCACAAGAGAGCAGTGACAAAGAAACAGCAAAAGTTGATATGTCTGACATATCTAGTTTAGCCACTACCATCAAATGGTTTTTTAAACAAGGCAGAAGTGGTTACGGACATATCTGTTTTTGGCACAGTACAAAGTTCACATGAATGACATATCATATTTTTCCATTGGCCATATCTCTGCAGCCAATAGCCGTAGGTATATCTCGTTTTGCCACAATATAGATTCAAATATGAGCAACACAGTGGTGCACTTAACTCAATTTTGAAAAAAAGTGGACATATCCACTTTTGCCATAACACCATAGATATACTTTCTTTCCATCGTAATAAATTCATACTTTGTGTCATGTAATTGAGCGAAGGAAAAATACATTAAAAATTATTTTAGAAAATATTTTCATCTGTAGTAGGTATTAGGTACGTATATTTTCAAAGACGGTAGGGAAATATAGAAAGACCGAAAGTCTTTTGCGCTGGCATCTTATTTTTTGAGTAAGTACTTAGTTCTTTATCCAAGCATAAAAGTTTGTCCTATCAACTGTGCAGCTACTCATTTCTAATGCAAACAACAGCTAAATATTATGAAAGTTGTCCTGTTTCAATTCCGTGAAGTCATTACTGTTTCCCTTTCATTTCTCATTCCAACCATATATTTCCATTACTAAATTTCCCTCCAACTTACACAAACTTAAAATTGCTTTACAAAAATACACTATAGGTAGTTTTTTTTTTAAATGTATCTAATTTGTTTTTATATCTAAATAGCTAGTTTGTTAATTTAAAAAAAACACACGTTTTAAAACTAACAAATTAATAAAATTTCTTATACGAAAATCAGACGTGAAACAGTCACACAACTTTCTCTTGCCATTACAAATAATGTTTCGCTTCTTTAAAAAGAAAGAAGCAGACTTGCATGAATTAAAAATTTCTTTACAAAACTACAGCAATAAATTTTAAAATGTTTCTAATTTTTTTTTTATCTCAGGAGTTAGTTTGTACTTTTAAAAAAGAACTCATATTTTTAAACTACCAGATTAATCAAATTTATTAAAAAAATTCTGCTGTGAAACATTCCTACGACTTTTTCTTGCCAATGTAAATAATTGACAATATGTTGTTGTTGTTGTTTAAGTTTTCAGGCTAAAGGCTGGTTTGAAACTCTAGAGGCTTTAAAACGAGGAGTGAGGTGGTTTATAATTGCCTTTCTCAATGCATGGGAAAATAAATGCTTATCGCCTTTCTAGGGCCTCTATAAAGCATCTACTTTCCACCCTGCAAATGTCACCTTCACTTCATTCACTACAAGGTCTGGCTGTATAATAGAATGCAGTAATCTCAGAGGAGATAACTCTGGCTAGTGCCTTATACGTCTCTACTTCTTTTGTTCTTAAATTATTCAGTTATTTAATTGGCTGACCATGTGATAAGAAACAGAACTATTTTTTGTACGCTTGTAACTAACCAAATTTATAGGAAATTATGAAATCTTCAACTGTCATTTGAAGCATTATTCTCTACAGAGCCTAATTTAGAGACAATTACTGACTTTCCATATTTTAAATAGTCCAGAGATTCATTTTCATTTTGAGTCATTCACTAAGATTAAAATTAGGTTATGTTTTTTCATAATAAATTGTTTACTCAAGATTAAACATAGATCATAATATTGTTCATTATCTACATTGGCAAGAGAAAGTCGTGTGAAAATTTGACACCAGATTGTTATTTTAAACAATAGCAATCCATATTCGTTCTATTAAGAAACCGTGAGAGAGTAAAACCTGATGGGATTAGTGTTGAATTTTTTTCTTATATTTTGATTTAGTTGTTTTAATGGGTTCGTTCATTTAAGCCGGTGTAATGGGTTTTATCGAGAAGTGTATTAACCGAGAAAGGTATCATCAGGTAAAAACTATCTTCTATTACTTGTTCGTTACATTACTGTAGCCCGCACTGAAAAGGTTTTGTTCAACTTATTTAATATTCTACTACAAACTGCTCCAAAGCTTAGTGGGGTAACCAACAAATATCAATGTTTGAAAAATCTTATTAACTTAATTAATAATAGTAATAATCTTTATTCGACATATTATAATATATAATATATAAAAATAATAATTCTTTATTTCTGTACATAATTTCATTTACAAATATTAGTATTAATAACAGTTTAATTTATAATAATCTTAAAATAATAATCGTATGTCATGGGATGGCGACATTAAATGGCGAACCTTATTAATTTGGTGGTCCTGAAAAGGGCCGTTCAAGCGGTAGTCGTCTGTCGTAGTCGTCGTGGCGGTCGAGGAGCTGGTCGACACGGCGTGTCGTTGTCCAGTTGAGACATCATCTTCTTCCCTCGCAGTAGTGCGTCGATGGCTGCTGCGTCGGGTCCGGTGGGCGTAAGGCTCGGTCGAGGGACCGCTCGCGTCAGCGGGCGATGACGGTCCGGTCGACGGCTTACAGTGACGGGACGGCGAGCGGAAGCATCATCTTCTCTCTTGCGGGGTCGTCGATTAGTTCTCGCTGGAGTCCGGCAGCCGTGTGCCGTGGTGGACGTCTTGTCTGCTGTCTGGTTCGAAGTGAAGCTCTCGGTGTCTTGATTGGAATTGACTCTCTACTCAGTGCAGCGCTCTTTATATAGCTGCCGGGAGCGCTGTGATAGAGAGCGTCTACTGGCTTGGCCTTGATAACAAAGGCCTTTGCGGTGCGCAGCCGAAAGCTTTGTCGCTATGCCGTCAAAGGCCAGGAGAACTATTGAAGGCCGGCAACACAGCAAATGATTAATAATTAGAAGGGGTGGCGGTGACAAATCCAATAAAATTTTAGAAAATAATAAAATACTAAACAACACTTACCATATTTCTAAAAAATAAATATTATACCAATTTTTTTAACTTCTCAATATTCAACAAAAAGACTTATTACTTCATGTGATTTTGATTTAAAATTAAAATTAATTTCACCCAGAAATATTAAAATCACTTTCTATATTTTCATAAAAAAACAAGTGTAGTTTTATGAATAATTTTAATAAATTTATTTATTTACAATATATTTATTTAAATTTAAAATAAAAAAATAACTTAATTTAAATTGAAATAATATTACTGTGACATCCTTTAACCAGCTTTTTTAATAAAAACAAAAAATATATAATAGTCTACAACATAAAGCCAAAATACACAAATCAGTATAGGCTAACAATGAAAAGATATTTAATTAAATTAAACGAAATATAGGGTGATTCAAAAAGAGCGCCGGTTTTGATATATCAAATTAAGAGATTTATTTTATTGAAAAACTGAAAATAAATACATCAACAAGTTCATCTTACCTTTCGATTTCATGTATGAAAAATGATGTCATGCATGTGTCCTCCTCTACTGCGCTGGCACGCATCAACTCTGTCCATGAAATTGGATATTACTGCACGGCAAGTTTCGACTTCCATTTGCCCGATAACCCGTCGAATTTCCTCCTTCAAGTCATTGATGTTTCGGGGTTTATTGGCATACACCAATGACTTCAGATGACCCCAAAGATGAAAGTCACAAGGCGCCAAGTCACACGACCTTGGTGGCCATTGATGGTCGGAATTACGAGAAATGATGCGATCCTGGAACCGTTCACGGAGCAACAACATTGTTTCTCGTGCAGAAACTGAATTTTATACGGGTGATATTGGATATCGTACCGAAGAATTCTCCGTACACAAGAACATCGTAAACCCAATTGTTGAGAACGGCGACGTATTGATTTTGCTGGGCTAACAGCCACACTGTCACGAACCAACGCAATGTTCTGCTTAGTTCGGCCAGAACGACGACGTCCAGAACTTTTAAGGTCGACTGTTGAACCCGTCTCAAAAAACCTTTTCATGAGCCTGCGAACTGTTGATTCATTCGGTGCTTCATTACGTCCTAGAGTACCGCGAAGTCGCCTGACAGTAGCCGCATAACTCTCTCCACTCTGGTAAAATATTTTGACGATTAACACTCGTTGTGCAATAGTAAACTTCTCCATGGTTAGACACAGACTGCGAGAGTACTACACTGCGAACAAGAGAAACTACAACTGAATCGTCAATCGGAATGTTCTCCAAAATAGAAATGAGGTCTAACAATGTTGCCAACCGATAAACAAAAATTTACCAGCCGTTTAAAAACCGGCGCTCTTTTTGAATCACCCGTTAGGAATTTTATATAAAATGTAGAACTACTATGCTTTTCACGGTTGATAAGCTCTGCTGTTGCACACGTTTAGACCAATCAGAACGTTTACCAGCGTTGTCAGATTGTACCTGACAAATATTAAGTGCGCATGCGTATAAGAGCCGCAATAGTCACCCATGTCTTGCATCTCGTCCCGAACACTTCAACTACAGAGTGCATTAATATGCAATACTTTATAATATAATCAGCTGGTTGTATGTTCATAGGTTATGGTTTTTATTGAAAGGCCAAAAAACTGGCTGACGAAATATATAACAGAGCTAAGAGAGCAAGTATTGGCAACGTTGCTGACAAGTCATTGGCTAACTATGAAGTGGGTAGGGGGCAATGCAAACGTTCGGAACTCATCACCCTTGAAAAATAGTATAGGTATCTGCTGTAGCAAAAGCTGTTTTGGAGGATACCATCCACGAAAATACAATGTAAAAGATGTAGCAACATGAAAACAATATTAACAAAATATTTATATATAAAATTACAAAAAGACAAAGAGATGACAAAGATATAAAATAAGAATTAATCCAAATCACGACAGTCTTTGACCGCAAAGCAAAAGCGGATAATTAATCAAACGTAACTATAAAAAGAATACCAATTACATGTCTTGCACATATCAAAAATTAAAAAATTAATAGTAAATAAAGAAAGGGAAATAAACTAGCATCAGATTAATGGTTCTGGATTCTCAAACGTGAACACCCATTCAATCATCAATGTGGAAAAGCGTTTAAAATTTTTAGTATTTTTCATATCCTTTGGTACACAGTTGAAGGTTTTAATAATAATAATAATCAACAAAAAAACACCAAGAGGGTGGACAATGGAGATTGCTGCCAAACAGAGTTGTATATCGGGAAGGTGAGTCAGTTGTAGATAAAATGCGAAAACGGTGAATAGTCTGTATTGTCATATGTCAAGATTACCCGATACCAGAATAGTAAAACAGCTCTTCAACTACTTTTGGAAAATAAGAACGATTGTTTAAAGAGGTCCAGGATGATTTACAGGATTTAGGTATAACTAGCAACAAATTACAGACAGAAAGGAGAGGAAGATTCTCATGATAAGACTTACAGGAAACTAACAGAAACAGACAGGAAAACAATAGCTACGCCAAAATTGATGAACAAAGGGCGACCAGGTCGTGGAGAATGAAAAAGTTTTTGTTAGCAGAAGAGAAAGCTGAAACCAAAATCTCTAGCTCGTACTTTGAGGACTTGATTTAATTTGGATTGATTCAATTGCTCCAACGTGGGCGTAAAATAAAAATACAAAATAAATAATAATAATAATAATAATAGTGTGTTAATTTTAAAATACTTAAAAACAAGCATAAAATACAAAGTAATACTAAACAATATCAACAAATAAATATACCACAAAATGGCATGACCCCCAGGTCGCAAAATATCTGAACTTTCCTACAAATTTTTAAGCAGTTTTCAAACATTGTTTCGACCAGTTTTAAAATGCGTTTTTATAAATTATTGAATCAAGAACATGTTTTCTGACGTCCTCTAAAATTTACCATGTTACTAATTGAAACAACTGAGCTTAAGTAAACAACAACTATAAAACCCGCTGTGAAAATTTGATAGATTGTTCCAGTATCTACCTAGGTTTTACTTTCTCTTGCATACATGAACATATAAGAAAGTATTGTTTTCATGTCAATTTTACTAAATCGAGTTTTCACCGGAAGTAGGCTTACATGTTAACAGGTCCCCTGAACCAAAAAAAAATGTTTTTCTTCAGCGATTTGTGTGCGTGTGTCTGTCTACATGTAAACAAAATATCACATGAACGGAATATGGTACGAATTTGAAATTTGGAAGTTAATTTAGGTATATAGGCCGCTCCACGAATCTCCAGGCTTGCCGTCCGTATAGTATTACGGTGCATATTATCTAAAGCGAAAACATCCACTTATGTTTATTTCATATGGTCATACGATTAGTAATTTTTTGTTGTTGTTGTTGTTTAGGTGGTCATCAGCCTCCTGATTGGCTAGTTTGAACCTGTAGAGGTTTTACTAAGTGAAACGATGAGTGAAGTGGTTTACCATTGCCACAACTCACTGAGTGGAAAAATATGCTTATCAGCATGCCGGGCCCTCTGAAAAGCACATATTTTCCACTCTGCAAATGACACCTTCACTTCATTCACCACAGGGTCCAACTGTATAATGAAATTCATTACTTTCAGAGAAGATAACTCTGATTAGTGTCACAGTACACCTCTACCTCTTCTATTCTTAAATGGTCCAGTCATTTAATTGGGTGACCATGTGATAAGAAACACAACTATTTATTTTAGCCCTGCAACGAACAGATTGAGCGTAAATAATTTGACACTCCACCTGTCTGTTATGGGCAGAGTAATTTTTTACAAAATGTAATTAATATTTTACTTTAAGTAAACATAAAGTAATTACATTAGTTAATTTCTATAAATAAACCTTAGAAAAAAAAATAGATAATGTATACGCTTATGTAAATAGAGAAACAATTTGTAATTGTTATTATAAATAATAACCATGTTAGTCATTGTTTATGATATAAACATTATTTATATTTTCAAAGCTGACTGTTCGTTGGATGTTCGTTCGTGCACTTGTTTTGTTTCATTTAGATTTATTTACAGTGTTTAGTTTTGTCGAGTGCAAATTGCTTTTAAAGTATTTAAGTGGAATGAGTCAACTGAAAATCACTGAAAAAAAAATCATAAACTAAGACTACAAACCGGAGGAACACGAGGTTCGGCTAAAAAATAACCGGATAAATGGTATCAAATTATTTTATTTCATTTTTTTACAACTTTGACATTATTCCCTTCAGTATACTCCCGTTCGGTTATTCTTACACCGTTCCATAAGGATTTTCCACAGATCGAAGCAGTTTTGAAAGTAATTTTCTGTAAGTATGTTCATTGTTTCCGTTGCTTACTGTTTCACTGCATCAACCGATTCAGAACTGGTTCCTTTAACCACAGCTTTCACCTTGGGGAACAAAATAAAGTTACACGAAGCAAGAAAACCATATAAGAAAACAATAAAGCACAATCAAAAACAAAATGTACACAAACATGTAAATTTCCCATCAACAGTTGGTTAATTGAAAATATTAAAAACAGTAATGCAGATATTTAAAAAAAATTGAAATTCCCTTTACACTAAAACGAGAACTATAAAATTACGAAAAATATTTATTTTTGGTTACATGATAATTTTTCTAAGTAAACCTGCTAAATACTTAATTAATAATTGTGTCTGGTTCGGTAAACCGAAAATGGTGATTGGCATCTAATTTTGATCAAGAAAATGTATGGAAATAATATCAGCTGCATGCGGTGTATCATGGTGGCTTGTTAAAAAAGTTAGAAAAGGTACAAAATTGTTGTTGAAAGTAATTGCTGAAATTCAATCTGCTTCCTCATCATTCAGTACACCAAGGAAACACAAAAAAGGCCAAAACATGTGACATGTCACATGTCACATGTCTTGATGATTTCGAAAACTATTCAGTTAGAAGGACGGTAAATAAATTTATAATGTATAAACAAACCCACCATTGGGTTGGTCTAGAGGTAAAGTCGTCGCCAAAATCAGCTGCCAAAACAGCTGATTTTCGGAGACGAAGGTTCCTAATTCAAATCCTAGTAAAGGTAGTTACTTTTATACGGATTTGAATGCTAGACAGTGGTTACCGGTGTACTTTGATGTTTGGGGTTCAATTAACCATACTATCTCAGGAATGGTCGACCTGAGTCTGTACAAGACTACACCTCATTTACACTTCATACATATCATCCTCATCTCATTGGGTCATAGGGTTGCTTATTGTTCTGAATTGAACAGATTGCAACGTACACAAATTAGGGATTAAAAAAAATATATATATAAACAACTACAGACATGTATAAAATTACAGATGGCGCTAAAATATTCCATTGACTTTTCTGGAAGCGCAACGCGTTTAAGCGAGAAGGCTATTAAAAAACTTATAATTTAAATGGAGAAAACTGAGGACAACAGAAAATTTCTTATTGGAAAACATGATGTGAGAGTGAAATGAATAAAATATTTGAAGTCAATAAAAAAAATTTTGGGAGGAGTAAATACTGATCGTCTACTTTGAGTCCTATATTTTATTTGCACACTGGTGCCAAAAAATCCTGGAAAGATACTTTTGGATGTGGTTTAAAAATTTCAATTTCAAGAGGCAAAAGACTAATTATTGTACACGCTGGAGGAGAAATTAGGTTCATAGAAGATGCTTCATTGTTTTTGAAATCGACTTCAAAAAGTGGCGATTACCATGACCAGCATCTCTGAAAAGTATTTACTTCCCACCTTGTAAATGACACCTTCCTTTTATTCAACACAGGATCTGGTTGTATAATGATTATATATATTATAATTTATTAATTATTAATTAATTTTATTATTTTTATTAATTAATTATTATAAATAATTGTTAATTAAATTAATTATATATATATTATGATTATATATACTCTCAAAGGAGATAACTGTGACTGGTACTTTTTACAACTTGTTCTGTTGTAAATTCTTTCGACATATAATTAGTTGATAATGTGATAAGAAACAGAACCATTTTTGTAGCCCTGAAACTAGCAGATCGAGTGAAAATAATTTAACACCTACCTGTTGTAAGCTTTACTCATGATTAGGTTATTTTTTTCATATTAGATTATTTGCTGTTGTTTAGGTAACCAGCCGAAAGGTTGGTTTGAACCTGTAGAGATTTTACTGCGTAAAAACGAGAAGTTAGTTGGTTTACTTGTGCCTTCCTCACTGAGTTAAAAAAGTATGCTTATCAGCATGCCAGGCCCCTGAGAATCACCCACTCTCCACCTTGCAAATGACACTTTCACTTCATTCACCACAGGGTCTGATTGTGTAGTGAAATTCATCCCTCTCAAAGAAGGTAACTCTGACTAGTGTCTTCTACACCTCTACCTCTTCTGTTCTTAAATATTTCAGTCATATAATTGGCTGACTATGTGATAAGAAACAGATTTATTTTTTGTAGCACTGGAACTAACAGATCGAGTGCAATTAATTTAACACTCCACCTGCCCGTTATGGGCAGATTAAATTATTTACTCGTGATTAAATATATAGATTAGGGCATACATTATTCATTATTTCCATTGTCAAGAGAAAGTCATGTAAGTGTTTAACTGCAGATTTTTTAGTAAACTTATATTACCATACCCTATTGAGAAACTTCCGAATAAACTTAAAAGAAAAGAAATAAAGAAAAAGTTTCATTTCAAAATCACCCTTTAATTTTGTTCTAAAAGATGAAATAACAATGGTAACGAAGTATGTAACTTAGTTGGTTTAAAAGAACTTAAATCTAAAGTTTATAATGAAACTTTTAATTATGGCTTAGTTGAGATACTTAAAGAGTGCTTTATTTTGTATTTATAGTTTTTTAGTTTAGTTTTAAGATGATTTTCGCTCGTGTAGCTAACTTGGTACGTTTTAAATTAACAATGCATCGTTTACTACATTTATTTAATTTGTATTACAACATAGTTTTACTGTTCTATTTTTTTTTTTTTACTTTACTAATTTTTTTTAAACCACTTATAAGTTCTTTATTTATTATTAGATAAATATAAAAGAATTTCCTCGTGGATCTACTTTTAAAATTGAATTATATTAATTTTTACTTTCCCTTTCTTTGTATTAAATAAAAGATTAAAAAAATATTGTTTTCATGTCGATTTCATTATGTCGTGTTTTTTTCTGTAAATACACGTTGTCAGGTCACATGAACCCAAAAAAAATTTGTTTTTACCGATTGGTCTGTGTATGAACAAAGTATCTCAAGAACAGAAAATCGAAGTTAAAACTTGGAAATTATGATGAAAAAACGTTCACAGCTGTCATTAGAGACCAAGCTCCTAATGTACAAAGTGATATTGAAACCGCTGTGGACTTGTGGGTTACCGCTTTGGGATCAGCTGCAAAATCAAATCTTGCTATCATCCAACGATTCCAGTCGAAAGTTTAATGGATAATAACTAATGCTCCTCCATGGTAGTATGTGACAAATGATGTGTTGCATAAAGACTTACGTGTCAACACCACGATAGAAGAAATTACGCAGCTAAGTTCAAAATATCAAATAAAATTATCAGATCACCCAAATTCTTTGGCGCTTAATTTACTTGATAATAGCGCAGACGTAACACGACTAAAACGAATAAAATTGCTTGATTTTCCGTTTAGATTTACCGACTAACACACTACACTACACTACACTACACTACACTACTTTACACTACACTACTTTACACTACACTACACTACTTTACACTGCACTGCACTGCACTACACTGCACTACACTTCACTACACTGCACTGCACTACACTACACTACACTACACTGCACTACACTGCACTACACTTCACCTCACTTCACTACACTGCACTACATTGCACTACACTTCACTGCACTACACTGCACTACACTTCACCTCACTGCACTACACTGCACTACACTGAACTACACTTCACTACACTGCACTACACTTCACTGCACTACACTTCACTACACTGCACTACACATTGTAAATAATTGTATTCCATATCAACATCAACATCATCAACATCGTCAACATCATCTTCTTACTAAACATAGCCAAACCTTCCTAAACATCATCCCAAACCTAAACATAGTCACATTAGCGTGGGCAGATCTTTTGTGTAATGTGTACAGGGGGCCTGAAAACCTGTGTATCTGTTGAATACTTAATTTTATAAAATCGACATGAAAACAGTATAGATGGGAGCTCACTTCATTGCTAGCGTAAGGAATTTGGTTGGAGAGGATTGTTTGTACGATTCCCTTCCCTCCTCCTATAACTTAGAAGTAGTAATAATACCATTAGTACGCGCTCTTCTAACAAATATTACTCACAAACACTTTCGAATAACTACTCTAGTACCAGGCCCCCCTCTTGCACTTCATCCCCCTTGCACTAGCAAACAAGTCAGATCCCAACTCTACTTTCCTTTCTTATTTTTATCACAATGCAGAGCAAGAGTAAGTAAAAACCGTTGTTAAATATGCGGGTATTAAATTGTATAAAAATGTCTGTAAATATAATATGTAATCTGTTGAGATATAAATATTTTAATTAAGAACACAAAATGGAGGCAACACAGTAAACAAAGCGTTTTTGTAAGTTAGGTCTCGAAAACAATCAAGACACTTTTTAAAAAACAATTTTATTTAATTCCACATACATGGGAATCGAACTAAGACTTTTACATATACACTGTAAAAACATACATGTTCATTGTATGCGGTTGAGTACAAGACTAAACTATTGTTCTATTAACATTAAGAAAATTATAATAAAGAATTCTTAGAACTAAAGCCTAAACTATCAACTTACACTAGTATCTTATTCTATAACTCCTCCACCCCTAAATAAAACTTCCGGGGGATTCGGACCACCGAATTCGGGTGAAGTTTTCCTAAATAATTTGTGATACACAAAATAACAAATAAAAACAATTGATAAAACATATAAAACTATTGTCCATATACTAATTTTATCTGTAAGAATTACAGTTCTTTGTGTGATTGTAGAAACTTTATTTAAATTGATTTTGTCCAATTCTAAGTGTTTAATATTTATGGAGAGTTCAGGTTCTTGTTCTACATGAAGGTCTAATTCGCTAGTATCCAAGAGTTTTGGATGTCCTTTTATGTCGGATGAATGCTGAAGTATTTTGTTTTTGTAAATAATTTGATTATTATTTGGATTTAACAAATAAATTCCTTGAAGTGTTTTGGACAGTGTTTCCCTAGAATTTTCAAATTTTAATGTTTCTTTGTTTGGTAGTATTGCCAAATATTGAGACATTTCTGGAACCCATTTAATTATATTTTCATTTATTTCCAAGGCTGTGTATTTACAGTTTGTGGTTGTTCCTGAGCTGATAATCGCACTTTCACAATTTAAATCGTCGTTCACTAAATTTTCTGATGAGCATAGATATTTTGATTTAATTTTATTTTTACAATAATTGCTTAAACCTAAAACTTTTGTTTTGCTATCTACTGAGTTTGATTTTAATAAATATCTAATTTTTGGTAAGATGGTCACAAAATTTACTTCATATTTTGATGGCACTGAATACAGCATATATAAGTTAAAAACAGTTTCTTTTACTAATGGCATTTTCATAAAATACACAATATTATTATTATTAATGTTACAACTTACTTCTATTATTTTTTCAAACTCCCACATATTTTTAACATCTGGTTCTAACGGCAGTTGATTATTATAATACTTAGAAATTTTCTTTATCTCGTTATACAATTCTTTTGTTGATATAATACTAGGATGCATTACACCTAGTTTACAAAAGGTCAATGAATTTTCTATGTCATTTACCAAGTTTAACATAATATTATATAGAATATTTAACTGATTTAGTAAGTTTCTAAACTTTTCTAACTCTACGTAATCCTTAACATTATTATTTATTATATTTAATTTATCTCTTAATTCATTAAAATTATTTTCTACTATACCTAATGTTTCATTAAATTCTAACATAACATTCATATTCATTGAATATTGGTTCTCTATTTGATTTTTAATATTTTGTTGATTATTTTTAATATGTTTAATCATTTTATCATACCTTTCATCATCGTATCCATCGAGGTTTCCGGTAATAAATTTAATAACTGAGCCTAGCCCATTTATTAGGCCTCTCTTTTTTCTTGCATTGTTATTATTATTGTTATTACTATCAATATTTATTATTTCTAATTTTTCTTTAATAACTGAGTTTGTATGATTAATAAATTTCATATAATTAATAACATCTCTATGTTTATTACTGTTTTCGGTAACATATTCATTGTTTCCGCTAACATTATAATTAATATTAAAACTATCTGTGACATTTTTATACAAATGATCAAATTTTTCTATTTGATTAAATATTTCACTTAAACTATAATAATGTATAAAATTATGATATGAAAATTGTAACTTAGCTAAACCTAAATCTATTGGTATTACTCCTTGATTAAAAGTAATATTTTTTATTTGTTCAGTTCCGCAAGTGACTCCACTGAGGAATAGGATTGACCTGGAACAGGGTTAAAAACAGGATTAGTATTTTGGGGTTGGGATCTCCCTTTAATTACCTTAATTTTTCTAGGCCTCTTAACTTTTGACAGGTGGATCTTTCCTTTGGTATTATGGTGCCTTTCTTCAATTTTTGCGGTTTTTAGTCGCTCATTGATCGATGTGATTTTTCCTTGTTGTATTTATTTTTGGTCTTGCTCTGTTTTTGCATGTTCCTAACATAAACCTCGGCTGGGATTTCAGGTAATTGTTCTCTTCCAGTATTTCGTTGATTTATGATATTTTCTTTGGTCAGGTGGTTAACATCTTTAATAATTTCGTACAATTTTTGTGTTTTCTCCCTATGATTACTAATAAAGTCGTTTACTACTTGCCTATCAATATCTATGTCTAAGAGTGAATTTGTGTTAATGTGTCCATATAAAACTTCAAACGGTGTTAATTTTGTTACAGAATGTATACTGTTATTGTACGCTAACGTTGCAAATTTTACTTTATTTTCGATGGTTTGATTTTTAAATTCAGGTTGATTGTTTATTAGTCGAATATGTTCTATTAATGTAGAATGAAATCTTTCTGTTATTCCATTGGATGGTGGGTGCTGTGTACTTGTAAAATGTAATTTAATCTTATAAATTTGCATGAATTCCTTAACTAAACTATTATTAAATTCTGTTCCGTTATCTGAGACTATCGTTTCAGGTATTCCATGGTGAGTGAAATAATTTAACAGTTTGTTTACGATCTCAATTGCTTGTGCACCGGCTATCGAGTATACTTGAGCGTATCTGGAAAAACTATCAATGATTGTCAAAAATTTTTGTTTATCTAGTGTTACGCTATCTACATGAATTATTTGAAGTGGTCTTGATGCTGTGGGTGTCAAGTTCAATTCTAACTTTAACGGTGTTCTATCGTATTTGGTTTTTAAACACGTTTCACATTTATTAATATAATTTTGAATATGAGATTTTAAATTAGGCCAATAATATTTTCTTTTAATTTGTTCGTAGGTTTCTTGAATACCTCGGTGGTTATTTTTTCCTATGTGATAATTATTTATAATTTCTTTTAACTCCTCTTCATCTGTTATGTCTAAAATTTTATTCGTACACCTAACTAATTCTAACTGAGATGTTTTAAAATACTTGGCGACTATTGCTGTGAATTTTTCATAAAAACTTTGTTCAAAATAAAGATGGTATTTTATATTAGGTACTAAATATTCTTTAACAAAACTAATAACATCACTTTCCAAATTATTTTCCGAAATTTCTACAGTTAATCTTGTTTTACTATTATTAAATAATTTTTTAATTTTTGGCTTTCGTGGGTTATACTTTACTAAAGATAATATTACCTGATGTTTTCCATAATTAACAGGTTCTTCTAAAATTGGTATTTTTGTTATGGTGTTTCCTTCGTAGTTAGAGTGAATTGTCTGATTACTGTCTTCTTGTTCTTCATCTTCTACGTCAATGTTTTCCAAATTTTCCCTAAGTGCTGCATCTATTAATTCACTGGATAAATCTTCGTTTATGTCTAAATTTGCTACCATTGATTGGCTATCATCTAATTCGGGAAAATACAAGTTTACTGACTCTTCTATAAGATTTTGAAGGTCGTTATTATTTGAAATTTCAATATTTTCTCCTGTATTTTGGGAATTGTTTTTATTCATGTTTAACAATTGTATTCTGGACAACGCATCTGCATTTAAGTTCCGTTTACCCTTTTTATATACAATTTCATAATCGAATTCTTCCAATTTTAAACGCCATCGCAAAAGTTTTGAATTTGGTTCTTTAATGGAAAATAACCATTGAAGCGGTTTATGATCTGAAAATATTTTAAATTTCCTTCCGTATAAATAAGGTCTAAAATATTTGGTTGCCCACACGATTGCTAGGAGTTCCTTCTCGATCGTGGAGTATCTCGTCTCACTATCGTTGAGAGTTCGACTTGCATAAGCTATTGGTAAATCTAAACCGTTTTTAATTTGACTGAGTACGGCACCAATTGCAAAGTTGCTGGCATCCGTAGTTAAATGAAATTCTTTTTGAAAATCAGGATATTGTAGTAACGGTTCGTTAGATAAAACGTTTTTACAAATTTCAAAACAATTTACATATTGTGGGTTATTTATATCAATTTTTACTCCTTTTCTTAAACATTTTGTCATTGGTTTAGTAATACTAGCAAAGTTTTTTATAAATTTTCGATAATAACCTAAAAGTCCTAAAAATGCTTTGATTTCCTTGGTAGTTTTTGGAATTGGGTAACGTTTAACTGCTTCTACCTTTTTTGGGTCTGGTTTAACTCCTTCAGCGGTAACTAAGTGTCCTAAGTATGCTACCTCTTTTCTCAAAAATTCGGTTTTGTCTAATTGTATTTTAAAATTAGCGTTTCTTAATCTTTCAAACACTTCCTTTAATCTAACGACGTGCTCTGCAAGACTAGTTGAATAAACAATAATATCATCTAAATAGACTAAACATTTTTCGTTCTGAATACCTCTTAAAATATTGTTCATTATACGTTGGAATGTCGGCGGGCTGTTTTTCAAACCGAACGGCATGCGTAAAAATTCATAATGTCCTGTGTCAGTTGAAAATGCGGTCTTCTCTACACTATCGGGGTCCATTTCTACTTGATGAAAACCAGATGCTAAGTCTAAAGTAGTAAAATATTGCGCTCTTCCTAATTTATCTAAGATATCGTTGATGTTTGGTAATGGAAACTTATCGTCTATTGTTTTTGAGTTAAGCCCTCTGAAATCTATAACTAACCTAAATTTTTTCTTGCCAGAAGCGTCGGGTTTTTTCGGTACGATCCAAATTGGTGAATTCCAGGGTGATCGCGAGTGTTGAATTATTTTTTGGTCTAACATATCTTTAATTTGTCTGTTTACTTCTTCTTTGTAAATTTCAGGGTATCTATAATTTCTGGTGTAAACTGGTATTTCGTCTGTAGTTCTAATTATATGTTTAGTTTTATCTGTAAAGGTCAAGTTACTACCTTCAATGTGGAAAATATCTTCGTAATTTTTAATTAAGTTTATTATAGCGATTTTTTCTTCCTGGTTCATATGGTCTGTCCTAATTTTTGAAAAATCTAACTGTTTTGGTTGGTGATTAATCATATTAAAATTTGCGTTATATTTTCCGGATTTTAAATCATCATTCGTTAAGCAATAATAATTATTTAAGTTTTCTAACGTAATAGATTCTTTTATTGTTACTTTCTTATCATCTAATGTAGGATTTAATATGGGACATAATGCTATACCATCCCTGACATGTACTATACTCTCTGGAATTTCCAGGCCAGATATATTTCTGTAGCGTAGTACTCCATTTCCATTTACTATATTCTTTACATTTAATTTTATAAATCTCTTTGTTCTACCTTCTATATTAAAAGATACTATTTCACGTTGACGAACAGATGTGCGCTCTGTTTGTTTACGTGACTTATCTAATTGTACGTTTTCTTTATATTCTGTATTAAAATAAAAGATAGGTATTTCTTTACCTTTAAAGATTAATTTATTATTAACGAAGTCTAAATTAATTTGCAAATTTCTTATAATATCTAATCCTAATAATAAATCAAAATCTTGATGAAAATCGAACAAGTAAAATTTACTCTTAAACTTGCCGAATAATGCGATTCTACAACTAAAATTTTCTTTTGAGTTTCCGTGTGCAGTGGTTACTTGAAAGGGGTCTTTTGTTAAACTAGTCTTATAAACTTCTGTTCCAATTATTTTTTTGACAAATGATCTAGTGCTCCCGGTGTCAATTAATATCCTAAAATTAGTTGCTGGATCTATAAAATACGGTAATTCATTTTTTTCATCTTGGAGGTTCATTATGGCGAACTGTCTATTTGGCCCTCTATTTCTAAAAAAGGGTTCTGTTCAAAATTTAGTGTTTGGCTATCCTGATAATTACTTTGATCATTGTTAACCGTGGGTTCAAAAGTTTGAAATTCGAAAGAGTCGAAGTTTTCTTGTGGCTCCTGTTCTTGCTCTAAATTATGTCCGGATATTTGGTAGAGTTTCGGTCTCGGAGTTCCATCGGATTGCCTAGTCGATGTACTCATAGGAGTAGGACGATACGGTTGATTTTGAATTGGTGTTGGTCTAGGAATATTGGCATTGGAATTATTAGGTAATGACGGTTGACGGAATTGGTGTGGTTGTATAAATCTTGGATTAGGATTTTGATAGAATGGTTTTTGGTAACTTTGTACTGGGAAAGCTGGATTTTGATTAAAATTTGGGTTTCGGTACTGTTGCGGCTTATTACTAAAATTATTCTGATTTTTATGAACAAACTGACTTTTACTTTGTGGGTTATGTTTACTTGGTTTAAACTGAAAGTCGTTGGTGAGCATGTTCAATGCTTCGGCCAGCGTACTTGGATTTTTAGTTCTCATTAATGATCCTAAAGGCTCATGTAATCCTCTTAATAATACTCTTAAAGCTAATTTGTTTACATATGCACATAATACTTTAGCGTTTGTTGGTTCTTTGTTAATAAAATAGGCTACCTGTAGATTTAAATGTTTTTGAATCTTTTCATAAAATTTAAAAGGTGTTTCACCGGCTTCTTGTTTAAGTTCGGCCATTTCTAAATTTAAAGTCAAACAATCACGTTTATCTACATAGCTAGATAATAAATTTTGTCTAACATCAGCCCAAGCATAGCTGTTTGAACTGGTCACTAATTCTAAAGCTGGTCCTTTTATTTTTGTTAAAATGGTTGAGAATAAATATTCATTTTGGAAATCCTCTGGGTTATTGGTTACAAAAAATTTAGCTACTAATTTATCACAAATTGATATGAACCTATTTAACATCGTAGGTTCACCTGTAAATTCGGGTATCATGTCTAAATACTCCCTTTTTAAAGTTGGGGTTGCCATCTTTAAGTATTTTGATAAAAATGAATCTTAAAACTAGTACAAAAATTATTAACTACACTAATACAAAACAACAAATTACTTACTGTAATAAAATGATTAGATCTATGCTCATCATAGTATCGTTGCACTGAATACTTTAATTTTATTCACCTTCAATATTTATATTAACTTGTTTTCACTTAACTTTTTCACTTTATTCACTGAAACTTTTTATTCATTAAACTAATAAATTTCTTCTTACATACTAAAGTTGGTTGTAGCGTGGATATACTTCGTAAACGATTAAAATCGACGAAAATTATATGCATTAACTTTCTCGAAGCGATGTCCTACCGACTGCGCCAGTTAGGTCTCGAAAACAATCAAGACACTTTTTAAAAAACAATTTTATTTAATTCCACATACATGGGAATCGAACTAAGACTTTTACATATACACTGTAAAAACATACATGTTCATTGTATGCGGTTGAGTACAAGACTAAACTATTGTTCTATTAACATTAAGAAAATTATAATAAAGAATTCTTAGAACTAAAGCCTAAACTATCAACTTACACTAGTATCTTATTCTATAACTTGTATCTATGTTTATTGAATCTTTCTTTGTAAGAATTGTGCACCCGAAGATTTTATCCAGCTAATTTTAAGGACATCCTGTATTTAATTAATTAAAAATTAATTGAATAATTAATTTATGGGTAATCTCTTAGAAGAATATTTTCATTTGAACTTAATGGCAATAACATATAAATAGAGAAGCTAAAGTAATTAAGACACTTGCAAGGAAGAGGTTGAGCTTGGTGCGGTGTCATTAAGCAGATGCTCATTTTGGTTTTACCCCCACCCCCACTCTGTTCAGAAAATTACAGTGCCACATTAATCTTCTTGACAATTATCTTCTAAGAGTATAAAGGTTTATTCCGAAATGAGGTTATGTTACACATTACATCTTCTACTGAATCAACACTATATTTTTACTTTAGTCAATTTATCACTCGTTCATTTCCCTTCATTACCGAAACAAATTATCGTTAAGTAATTTCTATAATTACTCTTTTATATAGTATAGCCCATCGCCCGTAACAGGCAGGTGAAATGTTAAATTATTTGCACTTTATCTTCTAGTTCCAGGACTAAAAAAAATAATTCTGTTTCTTGTCACATGGTCATCCAATTATATGACTGAACTATTTAAGAACAGAAGAGGTACAGGTGTAAAAAACACTAGTCAGGTTATCTCCTTTGAAAGTAATGAATTTTACTATACTCCCAGATCCTGTGGTGAATGAAGTGAAGGTATCATTTACAGGGTGCAGAGTAGATGCTTTTCAGAGAGCCTAGCTTACTGATAATCACAGGGTACTTTTGTTCCCAGTGAGGAAGGCAATTGTAAACCACCTGACTCCTTGTTTACTTTTATTACAAACTTTAGATTTAAGTTCTTTTAAAAATGCTAAAACCAACTAAAATACATACTTCATTACCATTGTTATTTCATCTTTTAGAACAAAATTAAAGGGTGATTTTGAAATGAAACTTTTTCTTTATTTCTTTTCTTTTAAGTTTATTCAGTTTCTCAATAGGGTATGTTAGTATATGTTTACTAAAAAATCTGTAGTTTAACACTTACATGAATTTCTGTTGACAATGGAAATAATAAATAATGTATGCCCTAATCTATATATTTAATCACGAGTAAAAAATTTAATCTGCCCATAACGGGCAGGTGGAGTGTTAAATTAATTGCACTCGATCTGTTAGTTCCAGGGCTACAAAAAATAGTAGTGCTTCTTATCACATAGTCAGCCAATTATATGACTGAAATATTTAAGAACAAAAGAGGTACAGGTGTAAAACACTAGTCACAGTTAATCTCCTGTGAGAGTAATGAATTTCATTATACAGCCAGATCCTGTAGTGAATGAAGTAAAGGTGTCATTTGCAGGGTGCAGAGTAGATGCTTTTCAGAGGGCCTGGCGTACTGATAAACATAGGGTACTTTTATTCTCAGTGAGGAAGGCAAGGTAAACAACCTGACTCCTGGTTTACTTAGTAAAACCTCAAGAGGTTCAAACGCCTAAGTCGAAAAATAAAGAGATGAGCTCGGGGCTAAGGTGTCAGAAATTGTACTTGCTGCTGGGGAGAAGATCTTTATTGTCAGTGTATAACAAACTTTTGCTCTATAAACAGATGATAAAGCCTAACTGGACATGTGGTGTGCAACTCTGGGGATGTACCAAGAAAAGTAATACAAACAGCATTCAACGCTTCCAAAACAGAGTGCTACGAAACATTGGCAAAGCACCCTAGTTGATAAGGAACAACCACGTCCAAACAGAACTACGAATAGTTCGTCTCCAACGGAATTCAGAGGTTCACGCAGTAGCATGAGGAAAGACTTCATCGCCGTGAGAACATTGAAGCAATCCAATTGCTTGACAACTATGATCTGGTGCGAAAACTGAAGAGGAAGAAACTATTTGAGCTTTTGTAGTGTCACAGTCAGAATAACGGTATTTTTACATCTTTTTTTGTTTTACGTCTGACTGTTTTGCAATTTCTGCTAATGCAGACAGGCGATAATGATGATATATGAAACTGAGAGATGAAAAATGCCAAACCTGACTGGGAATTGAACCCGGGACCCCAGCGTAGAAGTCAGTTGCACTAACTACTACGCCAACAGTGTTAGAACCGTATATATAAGTACACGATTAGAGTTAAGTATTGAATTTAAGTCCAAAATATAAGTGCAGTGTAGTGTACATGATGTGTTATATTAAATTAAGTACCGAGCTTCTCCTGAGCAACTCTGCAGTAAAATGGTTAATAGTAATTTAAGTTAGTATAAAAGTCTTGGGAATTTTTTCAGCAAAATCGGTAAGAAACGGGATATTTTAAGATTACGCCTTAGCACACATTTATGTAGAATATAATGAAAGTTATAGGAGTTAAAAAATCTACAACTTCTTTTTAGCATGTTTTTTTGCTACAGGGCTTGCGCTGGTTTCTCACCGCCGCCGCGAAATCGCCGATATATCGTGACAGTGGTTTCGCTGTTATTTTGCAGTGAAAAGACTTTCACACCGGCGCGAAATTTGAAAGCGGAACGGCGTGATTCCTAGTGTATTTGTATTAATTGTCGGTTGGCTTTGGTAGTGTTTATACAAAATGTCAAGTATTTCTTCTTCTAAAGAAGAGGAAATATTGCTATTAATTTGGCCTTTGCGTCAAAAAGAAAGCTTAGCTTTTAAATTTATGACATTAATACAAAAATAAAATAGTTGGTAGAAAATGTGTTGTGCAAAGAACTGCAGTTTCATGAAGATCGATTTCACAATTACTTTCGGATGAACCAAGAAAGCTTTGAAGAGCTTCATAATTTACTACAACCTCGTTTCACTAAACAAGATAATAATTGTAGAGAAGCCAAAGACTCATCAAGCAAAGACTGTGCAATCACCCCTTTGTTCTGGGCATACCCTGTGCACCAGAACATTGGTTGGTCGAGGTGATGCAAGAACTAAAACATTGACGGAAGGACACAAAAAAATATATATATGTTGTTGCGGTGAAAAAAAGAAAAGAACAAACTAATTTTTGGTCTGACAAATTAATGAATTTAATTTACTGAAAAGAATATTTAAACATTATAATAAGTGAGCAGCTAAATTTTGAATAAATCATTAAAAATTCATAACTACCTTCCGGTGTTATAAAATTCACACAATCATGTAAATATCAAGAAAACAAACAAAATTACAACAATAATTATAGGCACCTTAACAGATGCTACATTCGCTTAAACCCAATAGAAGTACAGAAAATAATAATAATTTAGCATAGTATACTATAGTATATTAAAATAATAATTTAGTATAGAAAATAGAAGTATAGAAAATATTGATTATATATATATATACATAAATTTCAAAAATAAATTTTTATATGTTTGTTTTGGAGCCAAAATATAAAAAAAATGAATTACTAACGTTAGTTTGAGAAAAGCAGAAAAATTATGTTTCATTAAAAAAATTTAAATTATAAGAAGCTACATAATATTACTTCAAAATTCAGTAACACCAAATAAGAATAGATTTAATCATTTAAATTTTACCAAACATAAATCTTAATTCAAGATTAAGAAATTAGTTAAAAAAAAACTGATAAAATTAACATAATGTTATACACCAAGTTAATTGAAGGAAACTTTGTACAATTTATCCATGTACTATTTTCAAAAGTTACTTTACATAATTAAAGGAATATCAATAAGTTTTACCAAAAACAAAATAAAATTAGATTCAGATTTAGCCAAATTTTTAGGAAATTTAAATTTAATTCAAATTAATTCGATCACATCAGTAAATATAGGATCGTACATGTCCGAAACAAATTAAGACGAGTAGAGTAATGATTCCCAGGTGATCTTCATAAACTTGAGGAATTAATTATAAGAAAATAAAGTAATTTACATACCACAATGTAGTGAACAACAAATTAAATCACTTAACCCTTTACTTGGTCATCTCTTTCGATTTATATAACCTCAGATGTTATGAGAAGAGTAGATTTTCACTGCATTGCATCAGTCGGTGTAAGCACAAGGTAATTTAGGCATATTTTAATAACCAGAACAGGCACATTTTCTCTCTCGCAAATTACTTTTGGCATCCTTATAATCGTATAGTTTTTTACTAATCCATTAATTATTGTATAGATTTTGGCTTTTTAAACTTAAAGTTGAACCCTAAAATTGGACAAAATCCAAAATAGTCTTAAGACAAATACCTTACAAAATATTTATAAAAACAAAATTAACAAAAGTAGCAAAGAAACAATACAATATTGAATTTAGAAGAAAAACGTATTGTAGTAATAAAAATTTATAACTAGTTTATGTACTGAACTCAAGTTACAATTTTTTAGAGTTAAAATTTAAATAATGTACCAAATGGCCCAGTTGCTGCAGAATGTACTTAAACCAAAAGTTTTACGTTACAAAATAATTACTTTAGATTACCAAAACAATTCAATTCAAATTAGTAGAAAAAAAAATGTAAAAATTACAAAAATTGAATAAGGAAAAACATACGCAAAAAAAATAGGTTAAGAGCCACGCCCAATCATTTTTAAAAGTATTTAACGCAGCTATAATGAGTTCAATGCATACACAAAAACGAGATTAAGTAAATAATAGAACATACCATTTGAATCTATGAGGATACCATTCTAACCGTCCCCATTTGAAATGGGTGTAGATACCAAAGGACAAGCCATATAAAAATAATCCGGTAAAACTATAAAATAATTACGAGTGAAAAATATAATGTCCCAACATGGCTACGATTTTTACAGACAGACAAGAAGACCAGCACAGATGTAAAACCGGACCATACGAAACAAGAACCAAAACACCGCTAGGAGCAGCACGTTACAAACACGATTAGCAGACGTCACGGCAGACGGCAGACTGCACCAAATAACCAAAAAAATCCGTAACCTATGTAAAACAGGTTACAACTGTCATTGTGTTTAAGATAATTTATTTTTATTTCTGTTTAGGGGTTAATTTAAAATGAAATTGTTAAACTTGACTAATTCTTTTTGTATTTCAATCCAGGGTTTTTGCTTTTTTATGTAATTTTTATAGTCCGGGTGACTTATGAAATATATTTCATGTCGTTGCCTGACTAACTGAATCAATAATTCTGTCGATGTGTTATACATGATAATAGTAAACTTTTAAAATACTTGCAAAAGATTACAGAATACAATATTCTGAAATGTTTCACTGGCAAAAATCTGTCGTCTCAACCGATATCTCCGTAAGAGGGCAACATATTGTTTTGCTTGATTAACGTGTATTCAGATCGACAACTTGCTGCGGAACGAAAGCGAAACCACTGTTATGGTTTCGCGGCGTCAATGTAAAAACGGTGTTAGTTCAGTGACAATTAATCATTTTCCATGTTTAAGTTCTACAGAGGTTGATTTTATTTTGTGTCATTCATTCATGATTAAAATAAGATAATGTTGTTCATTTTGCATTGTTCACTAATTTTAAACATAGGTTACCATTGTTCATTATTTACATTGGCAAGAGAAAGTGTAGTGTCATTTACATAAGATTTTTTGTACACAATTTAGTCTTTTTTATGAACACGCTTCTGGGTGTGTTTTATATATTTTTCATTCTTAGAATTTATTATTCAGGGTTTTTATCACATTTTTACTTTCTCTTGCCTATATAAATATATAGGAAAGAAAGTATTGTTTTCATGTCGATTTTTTGAAATCGAGTTTTCACCGGATCTACACGTTTTCAGACCCCCTCAACCCAAAAAACATGTTTTTAGCAATTGGTCTGTGTGTGTGTGTGTGTGTGTGTGTGTGCGCGCGCGCGTGTGTATGCGTGCGTGCGTGCGTGTGTGTGTGTGTGTGTGTGTGTACAAAATATCTCAAGAACGGAACATTATACGAACTTGAAACATGAAACTTAAGTTACATACCCTTACCAAACCCAACACAAACATTTTCATCAAAATCGGTCAACCGGAAGTAGTAGTTTATTCGTGTAATTTTTCACTTTTTTGAAATTTTCTCAAAAACTGGTCCTATGATTGTTTTTAAAATCGCCTCATTTACTCAATTTTTTATTCTCTACAAGATAGGGTAGGCGCCATGTTTGCTGAAATTCTTGGTGAGGGTGTTTTTACGTAAAAAAAAAGTTTTCTTTAAGATTACGGCTGTAATATGTATTATAGCGCAAAAATTTATATAATAAAAGATAAAGAGAATTTTAAATCCTACAACTTTTATTTCAAACATTTTTTTGTACAACGCTTAGTTTAGCGGTAATTAGCGATTTTCTGTTTTTTTCTCACGAAAACGTGTGAAAAATTGATTTTTGTTAAGATTTCGGCCTTAGTATGCATTTTACGACAAAAGTTTATTTAATCAAATTTATAGAAAATTAAAAGATCTACAACTTTTATTTAAAGCATTTTTCTCTACAGTGCCTAGTTTAGCATGAAAGAGTGATTTTCCGTATTTTTAAGCCAAACAGGTCGATTTTCATTTTACGTCTTTCACTCATGATTAAAATAAGGTTATGTTTTTTGAGTTTAGTTTTTGTTTATTACTAATGTTAGGTTATATTGGTCATTAATTGAATTGGCAAGAGAAAGTTGTGTGAGTGTTTCACACCAGATTTTTTAAAAACTAATTGAAATTCAAAAGACTTTTCGCATTTTGTTTAAAAAAATAATAAGTAAATACTTAATTTATTAAATTATTATTATTTTTACTTATAAATAATGTAATGAAGAGTAAATTATATTCTCCCCACATGGGAATGGCAATTTGAAGAGAACTGAATATCTCTTCACGATAAAATTCTCCAAATTTACTGTAAACTGAATAAATTCCTCCACGAGGGTATGCCAAATTTGTAACAGTCAAATAACAACAGTCTGTTTACACAAACAGAAATCAACTAAATCTTAATTAAGTCATGAATCATTCAACGTACCATCAATCAATTATTTAATCTGAAATAACTTTCTTAAAGTTCACACTTAAAACAAGAATAAAAACAATTTAGTTTTTTTTTTTTTTTAAATTCCTAATGTGTGTACGTTGCAATCTGTTCAATTCAGAACAATAAGCAACCCCATGACCCAATGAGATGAGGATGATATGTATGACGTGTAAATGAGGTGTAGTCTTGTACAGACTCAGGCCGACCATTCCTGAGAGAGTATGGTTAATTAAACCCCAACCATCAAAGTACACCGGCAACCACTGTCTAGTATTCAAATCCGTATAAAAGTAACTACCTTTACTAGGATTTGAACCAGGAACCTTCGTCTCCGAAAATCAGCTGTTAAACAGCTGATTTTGGCGACGACTTTACCTCTAGACCAACCCGGTGGGTTAGAATTTAGTTTAGTATATCATTTTTAAAACCATCTTTAATGAACGAATGAGGGACCCGCCTACTCGCTCCGCCATCTTGTCCCTCACTGAAAATAATTTCGTACAAAATCTATCTTATTCTTCTCTAGTCGCCTAGCAACTGGAATAAACAACTTTTTATTAAAATAATTTTGTTAATGTGAAATAATTTTAAATAATTCTTAAATAATAATCAGCTGGAGATGTTTATCATTTTAATAGATTCAAAAAATAAACAATTCCAGATGTTCAGTAAATTTGGTACATTACAGTAATTATAAGAAATTTTACAAAAAAATTATTATTTCAATGGATTTTTAGCTCGGTGCCACGTGTATAATAAAGAGTAATATATTTTTCATGATTTAGTTAGATAATGTCGATTGAAATGTACCGACATCAGCGCTATTCAATGTGGTGTTACGAGTACGGCGTATAGATTTCGGGATGCGGGATTCACCACAGAGTTTCCCACTGCTAATGAGAGGGCAATTGTTCTACTGCTATTCAATTTCAGCCTCCTCTTTACAGTAGCCTACTAGATACAGAATACAGAAATAACGATACTGTACAAAATTTCAAGAGAAAGTTGATTTAGACATTTCAAGTGACTTAACAATTATTTTAGAGCAAAGGTTACAAATTTATTGTTAATTTACGAAGGTCGTGTTTTTCAACCTCCCATAGACCATAAATAAAAGCCAAGTGAATACAGAAAAAATGTTTTATTAATAAAAGTTGCGTACATTCAAAAATAAATCTTTATTTTGCATCCTGCAGTTTGAAATTAATTCTATTTTATATAATGAATTTCTGCCCATAACAGACAGGTAGAGTGTCAAATTATTTACACTCAATCTGTTCGTTGCAGGGCTAAAATAAATAGTTCTGTTTCTTATCATA